>CM046881.1:582023176-583397093 GCA_025667525.1 Glebionis coronaria
GGGTACAGCTGTGTAGATTACAGAATATAACACGCTGCTCCATTCATTACTGGTTGTTGATAGGGTGAAGGTCGTAAACAATGCATACCTGGATAGAAACATGTAAAGATTAGGAAGGAAATTATGTTATGGCAATTTCTACCCCGTTCAGCTATAAAGGTTCGATTCAGGCTATGTTCTATGTTTAATAGGTCAAACGAGTCAAAAAACGAAAGAAACATGTATAGATTATAAAACGATTGACTTTCTTTAGAGGTGGAAAATTTGACAATGTGTACTTATGAACGGGGCGATTTGGGTTAGGTTCTATCTGGTAACAGGTCAAATGCGTAAAAAACTAAAAATCATAAGAAATAGTTTAAAGAGAAACATGTCAGATGGTGCAAAGGGTAGAAAGTATCTAAAAAGTGGATTTCCCATTCATTCCATTTGAGGACTCGCCAGCAGCCTTGTCACTAGATATGACGACTGCACTATTCAGATATGACGACTGCACTATTCTCTGGATTTTCCATCCATAATTGCTCCATGAATATAGGATCCCCACTGCAACATATATAAACCTCAATCGTACATAGCTTTCTAAAATTTACTATATTCCAAAAAGTCATACACTATAAAAGAAAATGTTGTGTGAACTATGAAAAGAAAGTATGAAACTGTCAGCGTGCTCTGCAAAATTTTCCTCAAAAACAGGTCGCTCAATTCGCACACACAAACAACCGAACAAGATGTGAAAGTGAATGACCGACATGGTTTTTACAGCCATTTACCAATTTGATGCGTTTATACAGTCAGCAGACAGGGAACTTATTGGTGAAGTTTTCAGTGAAGTTCTTTCGGTGTGGAAAGGTTTTTGAGTAAGTTGCTCAAAATGGAAATATATACATATATGTAACATTATTGATAAGTTGATTATTTGTTGATTTATGAAACTGGCTGCGCCCTGATCAAGATTTGTTTTGTACATAATCTGAAACTATTAAATTGCGACCCGATTATGTAACATGTACAAAATAGTGTGTTAAATGAAAAGAATGGTTATGGTATTGATTAACATGGTTGACTATGCCTGCGAATATCATTCTGTTTTTGAAATATGCAAATATTCATGATTAAGTCGACCCGTTTTTTAGTTCTGTCGTGGCAGAAAATATCGCTAAAGATGACCCAAAAGAGTTGGACAGACCACTGTAAAGACTTTTTTCACTGTTGAATTGCCAAAAGCTTGAAATTTTACTAACCCAAAGAAACATAGCGCGTTTGATATCATGGTGTGTTTCATGATAAATTGAGCAAGTAGATGGCTGAGGTGCTTATCTTAGCTTGACGGTCTTTCTTAGCACGCTTTTTCAGCGACTTCTCAACCCCCCCTTTTCCTAAGCTTCATGAACCTCGTCTTTAGTATTTCACCATTCTTCACCACCACTACTCCACCGCTATCCCACTGCTCAACCGCTCAACTGCCACTGATCAACTGCTCCACCACCACTGATCAACTGCTCCGCCATCACAGTCACTGCTCAACCGCCCAACCCACTGCTTAACTGCTCAACCACCCCGCTCAACTGCTCAACCACCCCGCTCAACTGAAACATTGGACTGATTCCAGATCCACTAGCAAGCATTCCGAAAGCTCTCACCTGCGTAGGTTGATACTTCAAACGACCTTGTAATCCTCACAAAAAAGTGATCTCTTTACTTGTGACATTCAAATGCAATACCAAACACCCCTCTAACAGAAGAACAGAGGGAAGACAAACCTCTTGAGAGAAGGCTTGGGATAAGGTCTTCTCACGTTTAGTAGCTCTACTCTGAAGCATTGCTTTCACTTCCTCAATAGTATGTGGCCGTTCATCCCAGTCATCAGCAATGCTACTTCCATCTCGGGACTAAAAGTAACCAAAACCCAATGTAAGTTAGGATGAAACATACAGACAGATAGATGGTGAAAAAACAGATATAGATATGTAGGGTAAATGAGGCACCATAGATCTCCGATCAGAGATATCTTGATGATAATGCGAACCCCAGGCACTGTTTGTGTCACTGAATGTAGATTTTCGACTACTGCATTGGTCTGATTGTTTCATTCGCTGATCAAGAACACGAGCCTGCACTCTAACCAAACCTTGCATGCATTGAAGAGTCATTTTGGCCTGCTTTCTCACATTATAACCCCTCACCAATGCTTGCAGTTTTACCAGGCCTTTGAGTGCACGAAGTGCTCTTCGGGCCTACATAGTAACCACACACGCATTTACTAATTATACATTCTACGGTAGAAACCAAATATAGCCACGCACAAATATGCAGACAATTAAGTTTTACTGGTTTATTTACCTAAAATTGTATAAAATTTATGTCTTGAAGTCAAAATGCAGACTTTTGTATATTATTGTGCATATGTTGCAGCAAGCATTTAGATTTCCAAAAGAGAGAATGTGGGAATCCAGTGGGTGCATGTGGGCTTGCTGCATTTACAAGCATCTTCCCAATTTGCTCAAGCACCTCAGGGAGGTCATATATCTGATCAGATCAGGCAAACATGTCTCGTTCCATGATCCATGGTGTTTTTCTTCTCTAATTGTAACAGTAAGATGCAGCATAGAGTTCAATGCCATGTTCAAGTTCGATAATGGATGTGTGATGTACAATAAACTATAGAATAGTCCATGCCAAAAAGAATGACTAGAATCATTGATTGGATATTCCACCACCCTGCTCAAAGCCCTGAGAATCCTCGTTATCAAAAAACTTGGTATGCTTCGCTTCTATCCAAACTTGACTTTCACTTGTAAAGTCATCTTGAAAACTTGTTTATATATTTTCCCAACACTTCCAATATTAGCAAGAAATTGTGTCTGTGGTTGAATATTTCCGTGTAAGAGAGCTAAGTGCAGATGTGCCCTATAAATCACGCCACTTTAGCACATACCCTATAAAACTACTATAACTAAAACTCCCTCCCCCGCTATAACATGTAGGTCCCATAACACACCACTAAATACAGTTTAGAGTAAAAAGTATAATGCCTGTTTGTTCAAATCTTGTAATTAAACTAGTTTTGAGAACCCGATGACTTCGTGCAAGTTCTTAACCAGAAAATCCATTTTATGTTACCAAATGCAGGGGAAAACCGACTTCAATGCGCCAACTCATAGGCAGCAATCCATGATTCTGGTAGATATAAATACTCCTGGTGTGACAGTAATAAGACCTCTCACTGTATTTGGGTTTGAAGATGCGCCTCATGGGCATGCTGAGATCTCATTTGAGAATGTACGTGTTCCAGCTAAGAATATCCTTTTGGGGGAGGGTCGTGGCTTTGAGATTGCACAGGTAACCAAACAACCCCTTATAATATCAAGATTGTTACAACAATATCCGTAGCCTGTTTATATTAGACGGTTTAATAGTTAACCAAGCGAACCTGTTATTTATGTTTGCAGGGTAGGTTGGGTCCAGGGAGGTTGCATCACTGCATGAGATTAATTGGTGCAGCAGAACGTGGGATGCAATTGATGGTTCAAAGGGCTCAACAAAGGAAAACATTTGGAAAATTAATAGCTCAGCATGGCTCCTTTGTTTCTGATGTAGCTAAGGTAATAAGCGAAATAGAAAATTAATTTATTTCACCCTTCAATAATCAAAAAAATTTAACATTTAATAGTGTGATAGTGATCACAAAAACTGATTATTGATGCCTAAGTAATTAGATACTAAGAAATGTAGAATCTGTTTTTCCAAACTTAAGATGCTACGGTATCATATTCATATCGCAGCTAGGGGCATTATGCCTAGCTGGAGTTGAGTTGCTCGGCGTTATGATACCGCAGAGCCAAACGGTGTTGGTCACCATGTTAACCCAGCAACGCCAGAAAAGTTTGGAAAAGGGTGGTGTTTTGTGAGTGTGTTAGTGTTCATAATAAAAAATGGTGGGTCCAAAAGGTGGTGTTATCGGGTGTTATAATTGCGGGTTTTTTTTGGGGTAAATGTTAAAAGCCCATGTGGCGCTGACGTGGCTGCACTTTTTTGGTGTTATGGTGTTGTGTCACCTAGCCCTCTAAAAGACCGCTATAGACAAATCAAGTTTCAAAACTCATACAATATACTCCAAAACGCGAATACAAACACCCCCATATTTGTTTATATCTTAGTTGAGTAGAAAAAAAATGCTCTGTCTAAATTAATTAGCACATGGTAGTACAGAATATCAAACCTTTTTCTTTCTCCTCATCCCATATTTGGATCAAATTACTTTACATGTTTAAAACCATTTTAACGCCCGTTAATAGGCAGGTGAAGGGACGGAAAAGGTGAGGATGGCGTGGACCACGGTGCAGATTGGTGGCACCATAGGGCAAAGAAATCACTATGGCGTGTTATCTGCCACTGCACCGTGCACTCTAATAACCGTCAGCAGGAAATCTATATTCACCAAGCACGTGTCCTTATAACTTCCAAAATACAGGAAAGAGATATAACTCCAAGAAACCGGGAACGAGACAGTGCTATCTAATGAACTAAAGGATGGTAATACAGAAAGCACCTAGTTGTTCCGCCACTAAACACATTCCAAATCAACTATATAACAGATGAATGCAATAATACATGAAACAAGAAGCTAAACCTTAAAACACTAATCACATAAAAAAACACAAACTCAATAACTAGTCCTAAACAGATCAACAACAAAAAAAAACAGATAGAAAATTCAATACCATCAGTAGATTCATTGTCGGAAAACTCTTTCTCCAAGACACGATCAAACATTTTGGCGATACTCCCGTCACCGGAATCCGGCGCGGACGAATTGACCAAGCTCCAGTAGAATCGCTCCCGAGTTTCTTTATCAGATCTCGCTCCACAAAACGCGATCATCATCATCATGACGATGAATGGAATCGAGAGAAGATGATGTTTTACACAAACACTCGCCATTGAATCAGATTGATTTCAGACGAGGTTCATGTGAATTGAAAAAAACCCTAATTTTTGTGAATTGGAATAATCAAAGTGAATAAAGAAACAAAGATTCGGGTTTACGTAATGTAATCTGTTTTGATTATTCCAAAGATTCGGGTTTACAGAAGAAAGAACAAAGAACAAAGAAGAAAGAGAAAGAGAAAGAGAAAGGGGCGTTTTAGTAATTTACTATTCTGATCAGTGGACACGTGGCGGTAATTGGATGGAGTTGTGTAGTTGTACACTTGTGTATGACTAAATTTGTCCCCATAAAAAAACTTGACTATGGTTTTACTTTGGAGTGGTGATTTTGACCAAATTGGTCTTTTTCCCTTTTTTAAATACAGAAACAAATAAAGTACATACCTGAACTTCCTAGAACATTCACACACAGCTCCCATAACTGCCACTCCCTTCCCTCTTCATCGGCTCTTCAACTCAAGACTACCAACCCAGCTAATCTTTCTAATTATCATTAGCCACCTTCATTTGAACACCTTACGAGGCAAGTAATTGTGGTAAGAACATTATGCAACCAAACTATTTTGATTTTCCTTATTATCCTCAATGATTTGTTGTAGGATCAAATCAAATGGAATTACCATTTTTGTTAGTTATGTGGAACCACTTGCCACTTATTGCTTGCTATACCATCTGATGCTAGATAAATGCATTCCTTACCTATGTATAATATCTTATATTTTATATACTAATAATTGTTTGCTCCTCTTTTCTCTAATTGGATTTCACTACCTAATGATTTAGTCTAGGAATAGATAGAATTACCACTTTGTTACTTAGGCCAACCAGTTAGCACTCATTGGTTTGTATACTATCCCGATACATGATTTCATTACCTGTATATACCATATGATGTTTGCTACACTAATGATTGTTTACAACTTTCTAAATGGATCTAACTAAAATTGCTTATGTATATTATGTACGCCAAATATATTAGTTGCATATTTTTCGTCACTACAACATTCCTATGCCTAAACATCAATGCAAAAAGAAAATTACTTTGTCAGTGTGCCAAATAATTAAAAACAAAATTTCCATCTGAATTTGTTTGGTATAGTACCGATAAAATATGGCAGCCTCGGCGGAACTTGAACAAACCTTCAATTGGCATACATCCCAGCTTAGGAGACTTATTTTACCAAAAAATACTTTTGTGTCACCAAAAAGGAAGCAAATTCTTTAAGGACATCCGGACAGTAGATGACAAGGTATATCCAATAAATAGAGCAGCGTGTGAAGCCATGGGCCTCTTAGGTGACGATCAAGAATGAAAAATCGACCTAGAAGAAACAGCTCTTCTTTATGTAACATGTGGCCACCTAAGATAATTATTTGTATAAATATTCATCTTTTGTGATGTCACTGAATCACTGATCCTCTTTCTCTAGGGAAAAGTTTCTGGAAATAAATGTCAGAAGATGTTCCGAGTATACTTTCAAAGACACATGGAATTCCGTTGATTGAAAGAAACGACACCGAGTTAGAGGCATGCATTTTATGTGAGTTGGAAGGTATGGTAAACAGCTACTCTAAATCGTTTCGAGTATATGGTCTCCCTTTACCTCCTAAAGATCTTCTGAAAGCATTAAACAATAGACTTCTCATGGAATAAAAAACTATAATCGGGATAT
Organism: Glebionis coronaria; assembly: GCA_025667525.1. NCBI lineage: Eukaryota > Viridiplantae > Streptophyta > Magnoliopsida > Asterales > Asteraceae > Glebionis > Glebionis coronaria. The sequence goes on from CM046881.1 coordinate 582,029,800, forward strand.
GTTGCTAAAGAGAAGGAGTTTCTCATTCCGAGGCTGAACAAGGATCAATGTAATGGATACTTTTGTGTAAATATAATGATATTTCAATATCTATTCTGAGACTATTTCCTTTCTCGTGTGTTTCCTAAGCCATCATATTTTGTTTTCTTAAGGCGTAGTACGCCGTACTACGGTTGCAACACTTTTCCCTTGAAATGTATACAACACAAATACAATGTGACACATACGACTTAAAAACTATCATTCAAAAAACTGCCGCAACGCGCGGGTGCCTCACCTCGTTACAAATATAAAGCTAAAAGGGCCGAAAGATAAAAAAAAGAGTAAATTACATTCGTCTACTACCTCCGTTCTTATTAAATGTTCATTTTGACTATTTTTGATTTTTTTTAAAACTTTGAATGTAAATATTTTTATTTATATTATATAATATATATATTTTTTTAAAACGGCAAATGTTAGTGGTTAGTGGGTCGAGTCGTGCAATGACATCCAAGTGGTAGAATGTCTTTTTTGAAACCTCGTCTAGTTATGTTAGACTCCTTATCCGCTTCGCCTGAAAGAACCTTTGGGAGGTGGTGGTGTCGGAGGGTGGTGGTGGCGTCAGAGGGTGATGGTGTTAGAGAGTAGTGATGAATTTAGGAGGATGGTGGTAGTAACAATGGTGGTGGTGGTGGCATCTGAGAGTGGTGGTGTCGAAGAGTGGTGGTGGTGTTAGGAGGGTGGTGGTAGCGACAATGATGGTGGTACGTGGTGGTGGCGTCAGAGAGTGGTGGTGTCAGAGAGTGGTGGTGGTACGTGGTGGTGGCGTCAGAGAGTGGTGGTGTCAGAGAGTGGTGGTGGCGTTAGGAGGGTGGTGGTAGCGACAATGGTGGTGGTGGCGTCGGAGAAGGGTGGTGTCGAAGAGTGGTGGTGGCGTTAGGAGGGTTGTGGTAGCGACAATGGTGGTGGTCAGTTGTGGTGGTGGCGCCGGTGTGGTGGTGGCGTTAGGAGGTGGTGGTAGCGAAAATGATGGTGGTTAGTGGTGGTGGTGGCGCCAGCGAGTAGTTGTATCGGAGAGTGGTGGTGGCGTTAAGAGGGTGGGTGTAACGCCAATGGTGGTGGTCAGTGGTGGTGTCGGAGAGTGGTGGTGACGTTAGGAGGGTGGTGATATCGACAATGGTGGTGGTGGCGTCGGAGAGTGGTGGTGGCGTTAGGAGGGTTGTTGTAGCGACAATGGTAGTGGTCAGTGGTGGTGGTGGCATCAGAGATTGGTGGTGTCAGAGAGTGGTGGTGTCAGAGAGTGGTGGTGGCGTTAGGAGGATGGTGGTAGAGACAATGGTGGTGATCAATGTTGGTGGTGGCGTCAGAGAGTGGTGGCGTTGGAGAGTGGTGGTGGCGTTGGAGAGTGGTGGTGGCGTTAGGAGGATGGTGGTAGCGACAATGGTGGTGGTCAGTGGTGGTGGTGGCGCCAAAGAGTAGTGGTGGCGTTAGGAGGGTGGTGTTAGCGACAATGGTGGTGGTGGTGTTAGAGAGTGGTAGTGTCGGAGAGTGGTGGAGGCGTTAGGAGGGTGGTGGTAGCGACAATGGTGGTGGTTAGTGGTGGTGGTGGCGTCGGAGAGTGGTGGTGGTGTTAGAGACTTGTGGTGGCGTTAGAGGGTGGTGGTCAGTGATGGTGGTGGTAGGTGGAGGCACACATATACATACATCAATTTATTACCTTGAACCCATTCCTCATAATTTATAGGGGAATGGTTCATTACCTATTAATGGGTAATGATTACCTATATTTTTATTAACCAAGTAGTATTAATCATTTCATTTCTCATTCCTTACCCTCTAATACCCTTAACAAAACACACCCTTAATATATTCATATATTTTTCATCAAGTAAAATATAACACAAACAAAAATATTTATGGTCAAAGTTAAAAAAGAAAGACTAGAAAAAGTTAAAGTGAACGTTTAATATGGGACGGAGGGAGTATCATAGACCAGGTGGGATAATCTTGTCCATCCATTTTATTATATTTGGATAGTCTACCTTTTTTCATTTTATTTAATAAAAAAAAACTACCCCTCTCGTTACACACACAAACCACCACCTCTCGTTATCTTCTCTTATAGATCCGATCACCCCAACCACCCCCCAACCACCGTACCTGTTGGGTTAGTATTTACTGACCTTGAAGCAACTCTAGGATTTGAATATAAAATCCCCCTAAGTGTTTCATGTTCAGCAGTAAGGCCAGTCTGCTGAAGGATGACCAGAGGAACAAAGTTCATACTGAAGACTTTATAGCTGAAGAAAGTTCAGCACTCCCCTTCCAGTGAACTTAGAAGACAAAGGAGTCTTCGCTTCAAATGCTAGGCGGTGTAGTTGGTGAAGTACAAGGACTGAAGAAGGGATTTCAGTTCAGCTTGGTTTGACAATACCAAACTGAATGATGTCGATCTCCTCTAGGATACTGAAGACTCTTTAGTATGCTGATAGTTTGCATTAGGCGGGAAAAGATAACTTTAAGTCAAAGTAGGTTGCTTGTATACTTAGATATAAGTACAATCTTTATATTTTCTAGAATAGTTTAATATGTACTTTGTACTGTTTATCCAGCATGGGAATCAACCACCCACTGGATAAACCCATGCATTAGAACATGCAAAATGCAAACCCTAGTTTACACTGCCTATAAAAGGAGTGTACATTGAGAGATGAAAGGTTAACCAATACAAGAGCTTAAACTCTGGAACCCTTTCTCTCTCGATACCAACTAAACCATATAGCCAATATGCATATGAACGTTTAGATTGGATCTTAGACTTTAACTTTGGTTAGGCGTTTAAGTAGAGGAGATCAAACCTCATTGTCATTCAATCACTTTGTTATTCCGCAAACAAAGTGGGTTATAGATTCTTTATTTGATTCTAATAAAAGTCTATACGAAGACGCTATCTTTGACCCCGGTATACGTTTATCGGGTTTTTAAAGTACTCCATGTACTTTTGGGCCTTGTTTATCATGTAAGCCCCACCAAAAATGACCATACCAAGATTATCCCTAAATGATCACATTTATGGGGATTCGAGTCGAGCTTTTGACTCGGTTAACAAAAACAAGGTGCCTCGTGGGGGATTCTCATGCTTATCCTTGTAAATATTATTGCTTTCTTAGTTAACGTAACGAGGGGACTTGTGCTCTTCCTACCTTTGTTTCGTGGTTGTTTGTGATTGTGATCTATTAGGTTCATCGTCATCATTGAAGCCTCTCGTGTTCGTTTTACGGATCACTCGAGCTTCGATCGTTGCCTTTGGAGATTCCGATATCCGATGATATCCTTTTATGTTCTAACGTTTATCTTATTAGCATAATTCATAAACGGCTTTTAGGTTATTCGTTTTACCCTTTCCATGCTCGAGATTAAGCATTCGACTTCGTCTCTAGTATGGGGGTGTTTACACCCCTAGACTCGAAACATTGAGGACAATGTTTTAGTATGGGGGGGTGAGTAGATACTTCACCTTGCTCACGTCAACACGCAATCCAATATTCATCTTTTTGTTATCATTTTGTTGCAAAATAAGGCTAAAAATGGCCAAATTTTAAAATTTTTCGTATTTTTCATAAGTGTTTAAGACACGAATGTAGGTTTTCCGATGGTGAGAACGAGAGTAATTTTTGACTCGACCGTGCGTGTTGAGCACTTAGCTTCGATTCCTTAACTTTTTAGGCTAAGTCTCTTAAATGAGGACGAGAAATGATAGAGTTATTTATAAGTCTCGTAATCGTCACGATCTCATGTGTAGTAATTATTAGCTTATTCTCCCAACGCTTTTGCATAATAAATTGTTAATAAATATTGATTTGGCGGTTTAGTCACTATTGTTGGGTTTCTAATTTGTTTTGGTAGCTTCCATGTAATTAAATTGGGAAAACATTAAGGTATCGCCAGCGTCACGGTTTTGAAGTATTGGCACCCGAATAATCGAAAGCTTCACCTAATAATAAGATTTCAAGTGCTCACCTAAATTAAGCAAAAATTTGAAGCTCACAAGGCCGAAAAATCTATGCCCAAATTGAAAGTGAATCAAGCCTTAATCTTCGAAGCTTTAAAGATCCAAAATTCGCTTTAGCGTGAGGATATACGTCTTTGGCTAATAAAACCACCGATGAGGCGGATAATAAAAGGCAAGGCAAGACCGAAGTCATAATAAAAGCTTCATGGCGAAGTTGAATAAAAGATGGAGGTAAACCAAAGATAATAAGGCCCTTCCGTTAGGGGGCGTATAAAAGTCTTGGTAATAAGTCTCATGTTCAAAACCGTTATAAAACCGTGTTTATCGATCCTTCTTGTTGACTTAATTTTTTGACATCGTTGTCTATTGGGATGAATTATTGATTTGATGATTTTGGTTACACCGTTAAGTTTCTATTTTTAGACTTAATCTCTATTCACGCATAAGTCGATGATGTATCCTCGTGATCATTAAGACAAAAATAAAATATAAGAGATACCAAGTAGGAATAAGGGAGTTTAGGTTCGTAATTAACACTCATGAGATGTGTTCGTGTTGCTAACTTATAATAACAATGATCTCGTCACACGCTTAGCATGGAATTGGGTGAAAATCGAGGACGATGAAATTATTTCTAACGAAGCATTCACGTGTTCTTGTTCTATGATCCTAAAAGTCACGTTCTCGTGATGAAAACATTACATTATGTCTAAAACGCGTGTAGTAGTTTATTTAAATTTATGTCATTAATAAATGTCATCATAAAATGAATTTTGGAAGTGCTACGATACTTAATTCTAGCATTGCGTGAGGACACGGCAATGGTTTAGTATGGGGGAGTGATGAGACTGCAATTATACATAGTCTCATCGTCCAAATTAGGCTAAAAACGCTTAAAATATCGTCAAAATACCCATATATGTGCTTGTGTTTGTTCATTGTGTATTTTAGGTATGGATATCGTGAATTCACCAAAAGATCAAAGGAATCAAGCAAAAACGAACACGGGAAACGAAGCCGCACAAAGAACCGGACCCAAATCATGATTTTCCATTTAAGTCCTTGAAGAATTGAAGATTTACAAGTTTGGTCCCTCAACTATTGAAGACTTGTCACAAATGACCCTCCACTATTCATATGTGCAAGATACACCCTTGAAGTTTGAAGACTATACATGATAAGCCCTTGGAAATCTCAAGAATTGCCATTTTAGTCCTTATTCATGGTTTAACTAAACACAAGGACTGAATTTGCCAAAGTACCAAATTATTTAACAAAGGGAACTTGTTTTTGCTGATTAAATACAACTTGAAGACATATGGGGAGTATAGGGACCTTTCCTGGCAGACAACTAAACTCCACCAGCCACTCATTCTTTGCCACCTCACCCACTGACCCGTTTACCCTACACTGACCCATTTACCCACCCATATTAACCCCTTAACCCATACCCAAGCCCACATTTAACAAAGTATTCAAACCGGTTTTATTTTTTAAACAGGATTAAATAAAGTTTAAAAGTGGCGCTAAACAAATACTGTTCCCTAATCTTCCCCATTTAACCCCCTAAGAACCCTAATCCCGTACCCTCTTAATCCCATAAATTAGAACCCCATCTTGTCCAGAAATGCAATTAAGGGTAACCTAACCTAAACCCACCTCACAAAACTCCAAACCCTCCACCCAAATGGGTCCCCCGTATGTCCCCTGTCACCCCTAATTTAGCAACAATGGCATCTTTACAGAAAATCCACGGCTCAAAGGATTTTCGTGCTCCCTAAGGGTTGAATGGACGAATGAGATCAAATTTATACAGCTGGCACATCACATGTGAGCTCTTGACCCAAAATTCTTGAAGACTTCAAAGGGCATATTCGGGAATCATGCAGCTAGGGTTTCCCATTTGTATTTTTTTTTATTCAGGATTCTAGTATGTTCTATCTTCATGTATAAAAGGGGTGCTTGTACCCCTTTCTTAGTTTGTTCCAGTCTTTGTAATTTATCTTTTTAATTAATGAAAATGAAATAAAAGTTAAAATACAATTCTGAGTTCCTTATTCTGTTTCTTAGCATAATTTCTATTTAAATTTCAATTAGTTTAAGTTTGTTTAAAAAGGTTTCCAGTTTTCATAGGAAGTTTCAAAAATCGTATTTTTTTTAGTGATTGTTAAAAAGGCTTTCAAAAATTGAGATTAACTTAATCTGGAAGTGAAAGTGGAAGGTTTAAGATGATATCAGTTTGTGCTAGTTTTATTAATCTCATGTGAATTTCTAAAAAGAATTCATAAAAAAAAAAATCTGTTTCATTTTTTTTAAGCAATAAGCTATCAAAGCTTACTCAATAAGCTTGTGTGTAGCTTATTGGCTTTTTATCAGGTCACTTTTTTGTGTTCATTTGTTTCCTTGGCAGGTTACTAGTTACTCCATCCATTCCCATTTTTTTTTCTATTGAAGATATATATATGGTGTGTTTGGGACTGCTGTAGTCCCCACACTCTCCTTCTCTACATCAACAGCTTACATCCATCTTGCATAAGCTCATAAATCCAAAAAGTTCCAGATAGGGAAGGCATCAGCTAAAAAGGTGGCTTGAACCCTCTATCTTTAATATTTATGGATTCATTTTGTGCATGCTTATGTGATTTGTTAAAATCTGCTCTGGTGTCTATTTTCTTGCTGGATTAGACTCTATTTAGGTTTATATGCATGTTTAGTTAGTTTCAAATCAGTTTAATCAAGTTTCAAAAGCAATTGCTTTGTTATTTTCTAGTTTTGTTAGTTAAGGTAGTGTTTGGATCTGGTTGTTAGGGTAGATGTTTGCATAATTTTTAGCTTAAAAATAGTCTAAACATACTCTATAGATGTTAGTAGGACTGTTTTGTTAGTTTAATCCTAGTTTGGTAAGGTTTGTAAGGAGATTGCATGCTTTTAACTTGATAAACATAGCAAATTCAGCAAGTGCCCCCATCTGCTTTTCTTTGCTTAGTTTTGCCCACCCAATTTGAAAAGCTGTTAGAGAATAGGGTAATATAGGATTAGAGATATCTTTTAACTGATTTGTGTGACTTGTGTGCAAGAAATTGAGCCTCTAATCTAGCCCTAGTGCACCTAGAATAGTCTCAGCCCCCTACTGCCCCCTTGTGCCATTACAGCAACTTATCAGTGCCCATTTTGTGTTTTTCTTGTATTGAGCTGTGTGTTTTTTGTACTTATATTGACTCCCTACACTCCACTGAGTGTAGGGGTGCCTTTGTTTCCAAGTAAATCCAAGGCAATCAAAAGTTACAAGGCTCAAAAGGCTCAGACCTGTTTTTAACACAAGCAGTGGGAACTCCTTTCCCACTGCTAGCTCTTGTGTTCCCACTGCCTAGCTAAAAGACAGAAAACAAGAAAGTGTCACTTTCAGATCTTATTTTTTTGTCTTTTGTGGTCCAAATTTGGAGTTAGGATTTAATTCTTTTTTCTATATTTTTCTTTTTTAATTCTTCATTTTTTAGTATAATTTATTTTTATTCTACTGTTCATTTTATAATTTTTAGATTAATTAGCCATTTTAATTACTTTTTAATTAAACTGTTTTTGGCATTTAGTGTAGAAAATTAATATTTTTCATTTTAAATATTTTTCTTAGGTTTAGAAAATTAATTTAAGATTTTTGGTTTTAAAATTAGTTACTGTTCACTTTTTAATTATTTTTTTTATAATTAATTTAGTTTAATTAGGGTTTACTTATTAACTAGTTTTGTCTTTTAGTGAAAAATTTTACATTTTTCAAACTTTTTCAATTTTATACTGTTCATTAGAGTATTTTAGGGTTTTTAAAATTGTTAGAATAATTTTGTCATTATTTTATTATTTTCTAGGATTATTTTAGTTTAAAAATAGTTTTAAGTCATTTAAAAATAGAAAAATAGTTTTTAAAAAATTTAGAAAAATAGTTTTTAGTCATTAAATAATATAAGTTAGTTATTAGTTCAATAAATTAATATTTTGGGCATTTTGTTAATTATATTTAATTTTTGGGCTTTAATTAGCATTAAAAATTGAATATTTAATTAATAAAAGGTTTAAAAATATATTTGTTGGATTTTTATTCTTATTTATATTATTTAAGACTTAGTTTAATCATTTAATTAGTTTTTAGGTTTTAATTTTCAATTTCGTCACGTTTTACGTATTTACGTTCGCGTTTTACGTTAATTCGTCGTAGTTTAATCGTAGTCGTAGCTCGTCTTTAATTTTTCTCTCTTTAAACCAAAAACGTCACTAATCCAAACATCGTTATTTTATTAATTGGCATACACAATATACACCTCCTTCGAGAACGAACTTGGAATTTATTCGATTTGTCGGTTTTTCATTAAATCGTCAAGTTTAATACTTGCCGCGTTTATATTTGCTTTTTCCTAAAAGTAAATATATACATAAAACCTACATCAGAATCATTGAAAATGGTCATTTTGTTCCCATGGTTGGGGACAATAAAAAACCTGAAGTACAATGGACTGCTGATGAGAGAAAAGCTGCTAATCTAGATCAGCGTCTCAAAAGTCTCATCATGTCTGTACTCCCAGATGACCAAATGAATTCTGCTGTAAATTGTAAAACAGCCAAAGCAACATGGGAGGACCTTATTCTTTACCATGAGGGACCCTCTGATGTAAAAGAAACCAGAATCATGGATTTAAAGCTTCAATACAACACCTTCAAGCACAAAGAAGGGGAAACCCTCACACAGACATTCACAAGATACAAAGCACTGATGAATGAACTTGTGAATGATGGTGTTGAGCTTTCAAAACTTGAAATCAACACAGTTTTTGTTAATGCATTGCCAAAGAAGTGGCTCAGCTTCTGCCAAAGCTTGAGAACTGCTAATCACATCAAAGATTGTGATCTAGCCTCTCTTTTTGGGAAACTGAAATATGAAGAAAACCTAGTTGATAGGATTTATGAAGGCTCAAGCAAGAGTAAAGCATTAACCATTGCTACACCCTTGTCCACAACCTTCTTTAGTGAAGCTGTCATTCAAGACTACCAAGATAGTCCTGATGATGAGGAAGATACTAGATCTAGTGAGGAATATCTGAATGTCCTCAAAGAGGAATTTCATGAAAGAGCACTTCTGGCCAAGTCTAGAAGTTTCTTTAAGAAAGGAGGCAAGTTCTCCAGCTCCACAAAAGCTTCAGTTGACACTACTTGCTACAAATGTGGGAAGAATGGTTACTATGCTAGGGATTGTTATTCAAAAACATCTCTCCCTTCATATTCCTCACCAGCTCAATCAAGACCAACTAGTCAATCATCATTTCGACCAAAACAAATTGCTTCTACTCCATTTCAGCAAAGCAAGGTTGAACTCAGACCAACAAAATACTTTGAAGCCAAATACAGAGAAATCAAGGCAAGATTGGCCTTAATGAGCATTGAAAGCTCTCCAAGACTCCCAAACAAGACAAGAACAAAGGATTTGTTGCTGAAGCCTATGAATGGGATGAAGAAGATGTTTGTTCAGATGATGATGAAATGGTGAATGTGAAAGTGCTGATGGCACTTGCTGATGATGAAGGGGCCAATTCAAATGTTGTGACCAAAGAAAGTGACAGAAATGATGAATGGGTCAATGTCATTATAAAAAAGGTACAAAGTCTTCCTGAATTAGAAGATAAAGATGACATTAAATTTGTCTTTGATTACTTGTGCATTGATCTAAAATTTGTTGAAGAGCAAAGAAATAATTTGCTTGAAAATTTTCACAAACTTGTGTTACAACTTGAAGATTTTGAAAGTAAGCAAATAGAGTTAAAAGAAGCTAAACTTGATATTCTTACTTTTCAACAATTGAACAAAGAAATTTTAGAGGAAAATAACTCTCTTAGAGTGGAACTAAAAGAAGCAAAAGACATTGTTAAATCTTGGCTTAGAAACTCTGATAGGGTAAATCAATGCATAAGTGAACAAATACATGCTCAAAAGAGGAAAATGCTTGGTGCTGAAGGATCCTCCAGCACCAAACCTATTGTCTTTGTCAAAGCCTCAAACGAGGATGGTAGCTCGATCCTTGACATTGAAAGGTCAGGTGAAGAGAATTTACCCAATCATGACACTAGACGAATCCTTCCTGAGTTTCAAGCAAGTGATGACACTTCAACACCAGTTGAGTCCTCGGTTACTAAGGATGACTCAGATGATGATATAGAGAATGAAGTAAGTACCCCCACTTCCTCTTTTGGAGAAGCTGGCTGGTGTTGAACCCTCTATTAGAGCCAATACTATCCAGTCTATCATCAAGTCACACACAACACACAAAGGTAGTTCTTCCAAGCATGTCAAAATTGACACTTCAAAGAACTCTCCAGCTCCTGCTGAAGGTTCATATATGGGAACTACCTCTTCAGTTTCAACAAATAAACTGAAGAATGCTAGATCTGAAGAAGATGAGAGAATGTCTCTTGTCATGCAAGAGATCAATGATCTTAAATTGCAACTCATGCAGCAGCAAAAACCAACACGATTTAGAGATAAACCTTCAGACTCTCCTCATCTCAAGTACAAGACACAATTTAAAAGGGCTTGTGATTTATGTGGTCAAAATAACCATCTCACTGAAACTTGCCTAAAAGTGATTTATTGTACCAAATGTGAAAGGACTGATCATCGCACTTGTGAACACACTCTGAAGCATCTAATTCCAGGCGAAATATGCCTTTCCCACCATGCATTCATTGTGGTATGGGCAATCATCACTTAGATGAGTGGCACTATTATCCTGTTTGTAATATTTGTGGAAGTTATGACCATGACACTCATGAACATAACTGAATCATCTCACTCAGAAGAGGTATTAAACCAAGAAACCTAAACTCTATTACCAAATGTTGTGAGACTTGTGGAAGCGATGTCCACACTACATCTGATCACAACCATATAGAGTGGTTCAGAAGAGGTAAAGCCTGTCATGCTAAGAAAGCAAAAGCTGTTCAGACCTCTTCTTCTTCTGAGCAATCACACATACCCTCAACAAGAGGACCCTTCAGATCTAGAACACCTTCTAGATCTAAAAACCCCACCCAACAAAGGTGGGTTTCAAAACGAAACTGACCATTTCATTAACTTGTGTAGTGTGATCTCAGGAAGCCTATTTGGTACCTAGATAGTGGCTGCTCAAGGCACATGACTGCACCAAAAGTTATCGGCACAAGTTTAAGGATGATCAAGGTCCCAAAGTTGTTTTTGGTGATAACTCATCAGCTACTACTGAAGGATTTGGTTCAGTAAAATGCAATGGTATAGTTTTCTCTAGGGTAGCATATGTAAATGGATTGAAGCACAACCTCATCAGCATAAGTCAACTTTGTGATGAAAAGTATCTTATGCTGTTTGATGACAAAAAAGGTACAATCTTTAACTCCAATCATGAAATTGTGATGATTGCTCCAAGAGTCAAAGATGTTTATGTCATGAACATGAACTCTACTCGGGAGACATGCTTCTTTGCTAAAGCCTCTAATATTACCAATTGGCTTTGGCATAAGAGGCTCTCACATCTCAATTTCAAAACAATAACTCTGCTGGCAAAACAAAATCTTGTTATTGGTCTTCCTTCACTTGTCTACTCCAAGGACAAACCATGCTCTGCATGTGAAAAAGGGAAGCACCATAGAGCCAGTTTTAAAACAAAGCAAACTTTCTCAATCAAAGAAAGTCTTTTGCTCCACATGGACTTATTTGGCCCAGTATCACCTAGGGCCATTTGTCATGAAAAATATACACTTGTCATTGTTGATGAGTACTCTAGGTACACCTGGGTATATTTTCTGACAAAGAAAAGCCATGCACCAGATGCCATCATGTCATTCATCAAAAGAGTTGAAAATCAAAATGACACTCATGTCAAACAACTCAGAACTGACAATGGCACCGAATTCAGAAATCACTAACTGATCAAATTCTATGATGACAAAGGAATTTACCAAAATTTCTCATCTCCTTACACACCTGAACAAAATGGTGTGGCTGAAAGAAGGAACAGAACTTTGATTGAAGCAACAAGGACAATGCTTGCTGCATCTGCTCTCTCTAAGCATTTTTTGGACTGATGCTATAGCCACTGCTTGCTACACTCAAAATAGATCCATCATTGTGAAGAGACACATGAAGACTCCCTATAAAGTCTTTAGGGGGAGAATTCCAAACATTACATTCTTACATGTGTTTGGGTGTCCAGTATTCATTCATAATCACAAGGATCACCTTGGAAAGTTTGATGAAAAATTTGATGATGGTTACTTTCTTGGATACTCCCTAGTATCTAAAGCATACAGAGTCTTCAACACAAGAAGACAATGTATTGAAGAGACGTATCACATCACATTCAATGAAAGTTTTGAAGCTCTGACTTTTACAAATCCATCAGATGATGAACTTCATATACATGAATCTCAAAATTATCCATCTGATGAATTTAATCACTATAAGCCGTCTCAAAAATATCAAACTAGCAACTCAGTCCCTCATATTGATCCATTTAAAGATATGACAAGTCCTACAAAAGGAAATCCTTCCGTATTACATACTGATGGTTGTCAATCAAATAATGATCAATCTCAAAATGATCAAAATGATCAGCAAGGAAACACAAATGACCAAAATGGTCAGTCTCAAAACAATCAACATGCTGACAGACATGATCAGAATGATCAATCATATGCAGCTGGTGAAGAACAATCTGAGCCCCTTGCTCAAAGTTCTCCTATCATCTCTAGGGAATTAGGTCTTGGATATGCTTCTTCTGACCAAGAAGGAAGTCCTCCAATGATTGAACCCTTGTCCACTGAATATCCTTTAGTAGACACTAGAGACATTCCAAGCCCAAGTCCATGTCATGGACTTCCAAACTCTAGCTCTAATCATGATACCAGTACCTATTCTTCAGCTCCACAAAAATCTTGGACTCAAAATAGTCACATACAGCTAGTGAACATAATAGGTAATCTTGGTGAAGGTAGAGTCACTAGATCTATGGCAAAGAAACTAAGTGTAGCTTCATCTAGAGAATGCCTCTATGTAAATTTTCTCTCAGAAATTGAACCTACAAAGGTTTCTGAAGCACTCACACACCCTGGATGGGTGGATGCCATGCAAGAGGAACTCAATCAATTTGAAAGAAACAAAGTCTGGAAATTGGTTCCTCTTCCATATGGTAAATCAACCACTGGCACCAAATGGGTTTACAAGCTCAAAAGAGATGACACCAATGCAGTGACCAAAAATAAAGCTAGGCTGGTGGCCCAAGGATTCAATCAAGAGCTTGGTGTTGATTCTGATCAAACCTTTGCTCCAGTTACACGTATGGAAGCCATATGAATCTTCTTTGCATATGCCACTTACATGAACTTCATCATCTACCAAATGGATGTCAAAAGTGCATTCCTAAATGGTGACCTAAAAGAAGAAGTTTATGTTACCCAGCCTCGTGGATTTGAGAGTAGTAAATACCTAAATCATGTCTACAAGCTTTACAAAGCTTTGTATGGGCTGAAGCAGGCTCCAAGAGCATGGTATGAAACTCTCTCAATTTTTCTCATTGAACATAAATTTGTCAGAGGAAAAATAGATAGCACCTTGTTCATCTATAAATCTAAAACTGACACCATTCTGGTACAAATTTATGTGGATGACATAATCTTTGGTTTTACAAGCTTGAAACTTTGCAAACAATATGCCAAGCTTATAACCAGCAAGTTTGAGATGAGTATGATAGGAGAACTCACATACTTCCTTGGTCTTCAGATCAAACAATCTGACCAAGGCATCTCCATCAATCAAGAAAAATATGTCAAGGATCTGCTGAAGAAGTATGATATCAATTGTGCTTCAGTGAAGACTCCAATGGTACCCCCTAACAACTTAGGACATGATCTCACTAGAAAATTAGTCAATGAGACTCAGTATAGAGGTATGATTGGGTCACTCATGTACTTAACTGCAAGCAGACCTGACATTCAATTCTATACATGCCTTTGTGCAAGATACCAAGCAGATCCAAAGTAATCACACCTTACTGTTGTAAAGAGAATCTTCAGATACCTAAAAGGTACTCCAAGTCTAGGTCTTTGGTACCCCGAATCCTCAGGTTTTGATCTAAAGGGGTATTCAGATTCTGACTATGCTGGTTGCAATTTGGATAGAAAAAGCACTTCTGGCGCCTGTCAATTGCTAGGTGGCAAACTTGTGTGTTGGAGTGCTAAAAAGCAACAAACAGTTGCCATGTCTTCAGCAGAAGCTGAATATGTGGCAGCTACTGGATGTTGTGCCAATGTTCTTTGGATGAAAAGCCAACTGGCTGATTATGACATAGAATATGAAAAGGTACCAATCTTTTGTGATAACACTAGTGCTATTGCAATATCTAATAATCTAGTCCTCCACTCAGGAACAAAACACATTGATATCAGATATCACTTTATCAGAGATCACATTGTGAAAGGGGACATTGAATTACATTTCATCCCCACTCAATACCAGTTGGCTGATATATTCACCAAACCACTCGATGAACCAACTTTCAAAAGATTGATAATGGAGCTTGGTATGCTGAACATTGATGATACAAAACATGAACCTTCAACATTCACTAAAGAAACTTGAAGGTTCAACATTTCATAAAAGATTTTGATTATTGTTTAAGTAGCATTTTCTGAGTAAAGGAGTGTGCAATGTCATGTGTCTATTTCACTTTATGTGATTGTGTATATGATGTTTTGTCGCCTTATCTGATTCACTGAAGCTGAACAAATAATCACCAGTCATCAAAAGGTTCCTTTAGCAATGCTGAACAAATTTTTAATACAACTGAGTAGCTAGGCCTGAGTAGAGGAGCGTGCAATGTCATATGTCTTGTTCACTTATGTAAACATGTATATGAGGTTTTGTCGCCTCATCTGACGCACTGAAGCTCACAAGTATTGCCATCAGCTTCAGCATATCTGAGCAACAATATTTAAAACAAATCAATCATGTGACTCAATGGAGTTAATGGCATTAAATTTCTTGTGAATTAAACAAAAAACATTCTTTCAAAAGGTGTCAATTGTTTATCAAGGAAATATCAAGCGTCCATATCACAGTCAACAACTTTCTGACACAATGAGGCGTTTCACTGTACAAAGCAACAGAAAATCATCACCTTTTTCAGAACATTAATGAGACAGTTTGCGCCATTTGTTCAAAAGAAACCCTAAAAGTTTTATTCTTTTTTCAAAGGTTTTACAAACTTTGACAAATCTATTCAAAAAAAAGTGTTTACATATATCTTTTGAAGATTAAAGATTCATATTAGTTGCAAAAGTTTTCAAAAAACACACAACTCTCTCTCTTTCAAAAGAAAACACACACAACAAACAACAATGGCTGCTGAATCTTCTTCACAACCACAAGAGATTGAGATCACCCTCAATCCTTCTATTCATGTTAACTATCCCATAGAGGACATATTCTTTAAACCCAACAACCCCACCTTGATCAAACCAGAAACCCTAACATCTGAACCTGGGAAACAAGTACTAAACTTTTTATCCAAATGTGTGATTCGTGATGCTTTGTTCAAAGATCCAGGAGTTATGTTTGAAAATGTGTTAAAAGAATTTTGGTTCACAGCACAAGGGTCAGAGAACAAGATATCTATTGAGTTTGTGTCTACAACCTTAGGTATTCATGGGAAAATAAGCTTAAAGTTGTTTAGAAGGGTTTTAGAGTTAAACTATTTGGAGGATTCTAGTGAATGTGAGGTTGTACCCAATGATTTCTCTGTTGTCAAGTCATTTTTTAAAGAAATTGGGTACACTGAAGAGATTGGTGATAAAGGGGGTTGAAGAGAAGTTGTTTAGAAACTTTTGATGTCCATCTTAATTGAGTGTCTGGGTGGGAAAACTGGTGGGCTTGATCAAATCAACCAAAAGGATGCCCTGATTTTGTATTGTCTGGCAAAGGGCATAAAAGCTGATTTTAGAAAACTAATCTTTGAAGATCTCCATGGAAAAATGGAGAAGAAAACTAGGGAAAAGAATGTGGTCTACACCAGATTTTTATCCCTCATTTTTGCTGACCAATTTGGTGAAGAATACTCTAAGAATGAAGGAGTTAAACTAGTTTTTCAAATCTTTGATACCAATCGCTGGAACATTCCAGTCAGCACAACTGAACCTCCTTTCACACAACCCATGCTGTACATTTGCTCAGCAAATGCTCCAGTAGTGTTTAAAGCTCCACAAGACACTCCTCCAACTGGAGAAGGGGATCTAACAGGCACAAAGTCTCGAGCTCCTTCTGGACCACGTCAAAAGAGCACGTTGGTGAATACTCTTAAGTGTAAACGCGAGTCTAAGAAAAGGAGGCACCCCATAGAATCTTCATCAAAGAAGCATTCTGATGATCCCAAAGGCCAAGCTTTGAAGAAACAAAAGTCCTCGGCCAAGGACCAGAACCCAAGCCAGCCGCCACCATCAGTCTCTGCTGAAGGTGGCATGCATCAAGAGGCCCTGAAGGCAACCCATCTCTCAACTTCTTTAGGAGAGAATGGTGAAGATAGAGCGTACCCTCAGCTCAATAGAGTGGAGTCAGCATCGGTAAGCAATTTAAATCTGAATGCATCTCAAATTTCATTACCAATCTCTATCATTTGTCACTCTGAGTCTGCATCAGGGAATGATGTGTCTGAAAATCCAACAGCTGATACTGACCCTGGCCTATCTGTTTCTAATGATGTAGTTCCCCCACAATAGGGTTCTACTAAAGAAACCAAAAACATTATCGTTGATCTTAACTCATCAAGGAATCTTTCTCAGGATCCATCAGGTAAAACCAACCCTGGTGGTGAAGGACTTGAAACTGACCAGCACGCTGAAGGTGGCGATCACCAGACAGTAGGAAGTGCCTCTCTCCACTGGCGCTAAGGGGGGACACTTGCCTACATTTATTTTCAGCATGTCTGCTGATGACTTGGAAAAAGTGTTGGGGCAAAGTGAAAGAGCTCCAGTAAACCTGGATGATAGTGAATCTGAAGATGACATTGCTGATCAAACTCCCAAGCCTCCATCCCCCAGAACCGTCAAGGTAAATGAACTGACAAATCAAGTGTTGGTTCTACAGTCACAGTTGACCAAGCTCAAGGGGGAAAATGCTATTGCTAATGCTAAACTCATTACTCTTAAAGCAAGGCCAGTTCTTCCCACTGCTGAATAGATCAAAGATGCAATTCTCACTACTCTGAAGCCATTGGTGAAAGATGTGGTCACTACCACTTCTATCAAGAAAGAGATCACCTCCCTCATAGACTCCATTAATGCTGCATCTTTTGATCTCCTTGTTGAATTTAAGCTGATTCCTAATCAGCTTAATGAGCTATGTGATTCAGTGTCCAATATCAAGGATAGGGTAGGTTCGTTGGAACAACAAAAGCCGAACTTATCTGATGAAGTTCAGTAGAAACTGAATGCTCTTACAAATGTTCCAGCAATGATAACTAAGGTATCATCCACCTTAGACTCTATATGTGCATGGTTACCTGCTCGGGGTTCATCAGAAGCTGCAGGGCAATCTTCCAATGAGGGGGAGAAAGTCACTATTCAGCAGCTCTTTTAGAAACATGCACAGAAGAAGGCCTAAAAACAACCTATGGTGTATGTATGTCCCTTTAGTGAAGACAGTCCAACTAAGACTAAGGGGGAGTCTTCAGCTAAGGACACTCATATTGATGGCCTAACCACCAGCACCGAATCATCTGAAAATGGGTCACCTCCCATCAGACCCAAAAGCAAAGGTGAATTCACATTAGATGAAAGAATTATCAAGTCTAGGCTGGCCACTCAAGAAGAACTTGATAAAATTCACAAGCTTCAAAATGAAGAAAAGCTCAGAAATCTGAAGATGAGCTTATATGAAAGAATTAGAAAATCTGAGGTTGAAGGTCTCTTCAAGAAAAAGATGTTATACGAAAATTTTTGTATAGCAAGGTTGAACAGAAGATGTCTCTCAGAAATCATAAACATTGACATGATGACTTACAAGGGAGATATCAATATGAATTTCTATAGGGCTGATGGGTCTGATGAAATCATAGATGACTTCCAAGGAAAGGAGCTATCCTATACTGAATGGCTAGAGATGAGCAGAATCATTGAAAAGAAAAAATCTAGGAGATGGGAAGAAGTTCGCACAAGAATTAAACACTTTGTGAGAAATCATGAAAGGCTTGGTCAGCATCTGAACATCAGCAACCAAATCTCACTAGAGGATCAAGATCCAATTCTGGAACTAAACACGAGAGCCAATCGGGTTCAACCTGGTGTGGGTGATATCTTTGTCACCACCAAGAAATACAAAGATCTTGTTCAGTTTGAAAATCATCTCCCTGGACAAGTGTTAGAAGAACCAGAATTGGGAATGATTATGTTCAACCATCGTGAACGACAAGACTTTGTGGGTATTAGTGATCTTGATGATCTAAACAATGAATTTCTTGGAAACATTTAGAAAATCTTCTTTGCTCACCATGGTGGTCCAGGACTCACTGAAGCTGCAAAAACCTTCAACATGTGCTTACTATCAATACTCGACATCAGAAACTCTGATCCATTAGTACAGACCCCTGTCATTGAAGAACTTAGGCCAAAGGAAAACTGAATAATCATTTGTAATATTTGTTGTAATTTGTAATTGTATTGAATAAATGATTATCTGATGTTTATAAGTTATTAATTAATGAGTGCAAGTAAGAAGAAGTTGTTATGCTCACTTAATACTGCCATTAGACTTAGGCTATTTGTATATCCAAATAGGGGGAGATTGTTGGGTCAGTATTTACTGACCCTGAAGCAACTCTAGGATTTGAATATAAAATCCCCCTAAGTGTTTCATGTTCAGCAGTAAGGCCAGTCTGCTGAAGGATGACCAGAGGAACAAAGTTCCTACTGAAGACTTTATAGTTGAAGAAAGTTCAGCACTCCCCTTCCAGTGAACTTAGAAGATAAATGAGTCTTCGCTTCAAATACTAGGCGGTCTAGTTGCTGAAGTACAAGGTCTGAAGAAGGGCTTTCAGTTCAGCTTGGTTTGACAATACCAAACTGAATGATGTCGATCTCCTCTAGGATACTGAAGACTCTTCAGTATTCTGATAGTTTGCATTAGGCGGGAAAATATAACTTTAAGTCAAAGTAGGTTACTTGTATACTTAGATATAAATACAACCTTTATCTTTTCTAAAATAGTTTAATATGTACTTTGTACTGTTTATCTAGCATGGGCATCAACCACCCACTGGATAAACCCATGCATTGGAACATGCAAAATGCAAACCCTAGTTTACACTGCCTATAAAAGGAGTGTATATTGAGAGAGGAAAGGTTAACCAATCTTAAACTCTGGAAAACCTTTCTCTCTCGACACCAACTGAACCATATAGCCAAGATGCATGTGAACGTTTAGATTGGAGCTTAGACTTTAACTTTGGTTAGACGTTTAGGTAGAGGAGATCAATCCCCATTATCATTCAACCACTTTGTTATTCCGCATACAAATGGGTTATAGATTCTTTATTTGATTCTAATAAAAGTCTACACGTTGAAAAGTATATTGGTATTGTTGTTTTAATCTTTCATAGTTCTTATCTATTGTTAAAACAACTCACTTGAGTCAAAGTAAGAGTTATTACTTAAGTTAATAAGTAATAATGAATTACAAGGGACCAACAATACCTCTACCATAACCACCACCTCTCTTATAGATCTAATCTACTCGCTACCATTTAATCTTTACCGAAACCACCATATGTTCAAATCATATGAATATCCGAGGTGAGTATACTGCTGCTAACATGACTAAGCTCAAATCATCATCTAACCCATTGGGACCAGCTGGTAATGGTCATTTTATCTTGTTAATCTTGTTTTTTTGTAGTTTTTATGCTTTAATTGTGCTTATTATGCTTATTTGGTAACTTATCTTGGTTTTATGCTTATTATGCTTATCTGGTAACTTATGTTGATTTATGAAACGAAAATAACTTTGTTATTGTTTTTTTAAGATTATGATAGTAGCCATTTGTATTCTGCAAGTGTTTTATTTTGAATCATGACGAATCATATATATTTCATGGTGAATCATATATGATTCACCATGAAACATATATGAATGTTACTATTTTTGTATGAGCAAACATATATGATTGTAGTTTTTTATTGTTTCGTTTAATGTGTTTTGTGTTTTCTTTTGTAGTTACTAAAACTAAAGCTGCTAAAACAACTACGCCTCCTAAAACTAAAGCTGATAAAACAACCACACATCCTAAAACTAAAGCTGCTAAAACAACCATACCTCCTAAAACTAAAGCTGCTAAAACAACACCGCCCCCTAATATCAGTATGAAAACTAGACAATCTAGCACAAATAATCCTGAACCACCTCCACTTGGTGTGGAACCAAAAGTTGCCAAAAAAGTAACACATACACCTCCTCCAATCAATGACAGACCAAAATATCCTGTTAAATTTAAACTTGTATTCTCTCGAAGAGGTAAAGCTGTTGAGAATGTTGATGAGGATAAGGGGAAAAAGTTGTTGAGGATACGGAGTCAACTGACATAGAGGGTAATGAGGATAAGGAGAAAAAGTTGTTTTTTAAGTAGGGGTAATAAGGATGGAAAGGGTGGCGATGATGGGTTTGATGATGGGAAAGGTGATGCGCCAGCTAAGAGTGGTAGTGAGGAGCCGGCTGGGAGTGGTAGTGAGGAGCCGGCTGAGAGTGGTAGTGAGGAGCCGGCTGAGAGTGGTAGTGAGGAGCCGTCTGAGATTGGTAGTGATGATCCGGCCAACATTGGGAGTGAGTATGTGGCCGAGAGTGGGAGTGATGAATCTGATGAGCGAATTAAGACGGATGATACAGAGGATGGGGATGTGGTTGAAGAAGAGGTTGAAAAAGAGGTGGTTAAAGTTGAAAAGGTGAGTCAGATTACGCCTAAGAAACGAGTTAGTAAGGTAGTTGGCATAGTTGGTACGGGGAAAAAACCAAAGGTTATGAAAAAAGAGGGCGATGTACATGGTGAGAGCAAAACCAAGGTCGATAGAAAACGGAAGACAAAATCCGTCTTAGTTTGCTATGAATCACCATCTAAGAAGCAAACGGTGGTTTCAAAAACCATGAAGAAGAAACCTCTTACTACGGAACAGGTTAAGAAGCTTGAGTACTCGAATAAGTTTCCACCGCTTTTGTCTAGAACTATACCGGCGTCGCTTTTTGATATGATAAACGAGGTTGTTTATGTTGATATGGAATAGTTTTTGAAGGAGATTGGGTTTTCTGACTAGTGGGATCTTAAGGTTGATACATTTCCAAATCATTTAGCGAGGGTTGCTATTAGAGCTTTCAAAAAATCCACCTACGACTTTAAGGTTGATACAGGCAGCTTTCAAGTCACGCCCGAGAAGATCCATGAAATTCTAGGACTTCCTATTGGTGGAATTTCCTTGTTTGATTTGCCGGAGAGATCTATATATGACAGTGTTGTGAAGTCATGGCAACAACAGTTTGCGCCAACGTGTCTGAAAAAAATCACGGCTAAGGACATTGTTAAGAAGTTGATTAAGGTGAAGGAAGTTGACTTAATGTTTAAACTCAACTTCCTGACGCCTTTTGCGACTCTAATGGGTGAAGCGGACACTATGAAAGAAATTCCTAGGCTTACTGTGGTTCTCCATATTTATGAGGAAACGGATATCACTAAATTGGACTGGTGTCGTTTCATTCACTCTTGTTGTCTTCGAGAAGGTGTAGAACTTAAAGCTCTCTCGTAGCCTTTTACACAGGTCCCTTGTATTTTCTGATTGTAAGTCCCTATCTTTTTTATTAACTTTTATTTGTCTTTTATGTTTTACAATTTTAACTAATTTTAACATTTATCATGAGTCATATATGTTTCATCATGAATCATATATGTTTCATCATGAATCATGTATGTTTCATCATGAATCATGTATGTTTCATATAGAATCATGCATGTTTCATCATGAAACATACATGATTCATGATGAAACATACATGATTCATGATGAAACATACATGATTCATGATGAAACATATATGACTCATGATGAAACATATATGATTCATATATGTTTGTGATTGTAGTAAATTACAACTCTTGTTTAGGAAAACAAAGAGCATAAAGTAGGGAAAGTATTAAGCACGACGGTTTAGGAAAACCGTGTACAAATGACCCTAATGAAGTTCAAGTTCGCTTCCCAAGGAGGTATATGTGTGTGAATAATTCGTAATTGGTTTGAGATTAATATTGGTTAGAAAGGGATGAGAAAAGAGGATGACGAAGACGTGAAATTAATTACTACTACGACTACACGTAAAACCGTAAAAAGTACAAAAATAAAAATTAATTCTAAAAATTACCGAAAATTCACCAAAAATCAAAATATATAAACCAAGAATTTACCAATGATTAAAACTTTTTCAAACCTTTTAATTAATTAAATATTTAATTTTTAAATGCTAATTAAAGTCCTAAAAATCAAATTAATTATCAAAAAGCCCAAATAAAGATTTTTCAATTGGTAAACCTCTAAAATGACCTAAAAAGATTAAAAACTATTTTTAGAAATTTTTAAACTAAGAAAAACTATTTAAAATGATTTAAAAACTATTAAAACTTAAAATAATTATAAAAATTAATCTAAAGATGATAAAATTAATCTAAAAGTTGTAAAATTTCTATTTTAATGTATTTAAGCTAAAAAAATATAAAAAGTGCAAAAATGTGAAATTTGAAAAATAATAATAAAATAATATTAAAATAATATTAAAAATCCAAAAATTATAAAAAATTCTAAAAACTTGCAAACTAGTTTATTTTAACCTAAATAATCAGAAAATGAAAGTGAAATAACCAGAATACCCCTATTGGGCCCTCAAATGGGTCAAAACCCAAAACACTCAAGCTTATTGGGCTTTTTAGCCCAAAAAGTCAAAATAAGCCCAAAAGACTTGGAAAAGCACTATCTGACTCAAAATTCAATTCTAAACAAAAAACTCCCGAAGGCCCAAAAGCTGAAAGTGAGCTTATCACAGCTTAATGATCAAACAACTTATTCTTATTGGGCCATTAAGCCCATTAAGCAATAAGCTAACGCCATAAGCTCTAATTTGACACACAACCTTCTTTTGGGATACTAAAGAGATTTGTTTTGAAAAGCACACTCAATAAGCAAGAAATAAGCAAATTACAAATCCACTAAAAGACAAAATAGTCAGGTTTTAGTTCTAGGGCACCTCAGGACTTGATTCAACTTGCAAAATGTCACAAATGACTTCAATAAGCCAAATCAATCAACCAAAATCTAATAAGCAAAACAAATAAGCTGGAATAAGCCAATAATCACTTATGAAAAAGTCAATTAAGTTGGTTTTCTAGTCAAACCCTAAAGTTAACCCACTAATTGCTCCAGTATGAACAAATGGGTCAAATAATGAGCACCTATTACAAAATCCAAGTTGTTGCTGGTTAAAATAAGCTAGAATATCTTATTGATAAGCTGAACACAAAAATACACTACCAGTGGTAACTTTTAGTGGGAAAGGAGTTCCCACTGCTTGGTATGCAGTAATGATTTTGGTATGATTTTAAGCCTTGATTGTTGCTTTTTGATGGAACAAAAGGCACCCCAATAAGCTTTGGCTTATTGGGAGTCAATATAAGCACAAATAACACCAAGTTGCACACAAGAATCAAGCAAAATCAATCAAATACAGTCACTAATGAACAAGATGAATAGTCAGAACCTTTAGCTGATCTAATTGACCACAAATCCAACTTCAAGCCTTCAAACCTCTTTCCCTGGTTATGTTAACTAAAATCTAGCAATTGTTAACCCTAGTTTATGCTTAGATCTAGGTGTCCCCAAAATTCTAGCCAATTTTACCAAGTAAATCTGATTTTATAGCACTATGTTAGATTTAGGTGTTTCAAACCACAAAACTTGCAAATAAGTGACCAAGTATATCAATTAAACAGATACCAACAATCAACAACACAAAACAACTACACAACTTTCCACAAATCCTGCTTATGCAGTTAACCTAAACACCCCTTAATTATCCGATTTCACAAATTTTCAAAGGATATTTAAGATTGAACCCACAAATCAAGTTAATAACAACTCAATAACATCAAACAAGCCCAGATAAACAAGTTCCAATCATAAAAACACAGAATCAACAACAATCATACAAAAATCACCAATATTCAGAAAAATTAAGAAAAATTGAAAAGGGAGAGGGATGCAAACCTCCAAGACTTACATCCAGGCCCTGGATTGTTTGAGCTGAGGTACTAGCAAAACAAGTACCAGCTTCCAAGCTGCTAAGATGAAAAAACAAAAAAGTAAGATCAAAAACTGATTTAACCTTTGATTTCTGAAAACAAGTGTTTTAATCCTTAAAACCTTTTCTCAAAACTAACATAACATGTGAATGGAACTCATATTTCAGCTAATCAGACACCAAAATTTTATAAATAACAAATGAGAATTCAAAGTTTTCAGAAATTCAAACTTTATTTCATAAAAAGGAATTACAATGAAATTAGCTAAAATCTGGAACAAAGGGACTCTCACACGTTGAGGTCTCCTTTTATAGGCAAATGCATACAAAACACTATTCATAAACCCTATAACTGAAATTCCTAAATTATCCTTGCAGAATCTTCTAGGCTTGTTGCCAGCTTGCTTGGGTGAATCAGGGACGTTTATTTAGTGCTTGGTGACTAAGGAAAGGTTTAAGTTCGTTGATCTTGCCATGTCATGATCTTATGCCATGTGTCGTCATGTGAGTGGGAGTGGGGGTATCTTTCTGGTAGTGGAGTTTAAGGTTTTTGGTGTGGGATGTGATTGACATGATGTGAATTACACGTGGGAACAATCAATTTCACTTTCCCCTTTGTTTTCTTCTTTTAAATCCTGGGTAAAAAAAAAGTGTTCTTGGCTGGTAAAATCTCAACAGTAAGTGTTACCCGCGTTATTAGGAGTTTGAACTTTAAACTTGGCAGTTTTGGTCCTTTGTTTTTGGGAAAAGATGCATAACAAGTTTTTCGGCTCAAATAAACGTATCCCTTTGTTGTTGAAGTTATGAAGTTCACACTTTTGCCCCAAAACTTTGGCAAAAGTGTTTCAAGGGTTATTTTTGAAATTTTTCCATAATTGAGGGACTGATTTTGGACTTTCTTGATCTTCAAAGGTCTTCAATATATCTTTGACTTTATGAGGGACCATAATTGACAAATTAGATTTGATGAGGGACTAATCTTGCCATTTCTTCAAAGTTGAAGGACCTTTTTGCAATTTTGACAAACTTAAGGGACCAAACTTGTAATTATGAATTCACAAGGGTTTTAAGTGTCATTTCTTCATTGTTTAAGGATCAATCTTGCATATCTTCAAGTCTTCAAGGGTTAATCTTGGATAATTCATGAACTAGGACCCGGTTCTTTGTACGACTTCGTTTCTCGTGTCCGTTTTTCCTTGTTTCTTGTGATCTTTTGTCTTTTTCACGATATCCATACCTAAAATACACAAGTAAACAAACACAAGCATATATATGGTATTTTATGACATTTTTATGCATTTAAAGCCCGAAAAGAACGATGAGATCATGTATAAATGCCATCTCATCACTCCCCCATACTAAGCCATTGCCGTGCCCTCACGCAATGCTAGAATAAAGTATCTAAGCATCACCAAGATTCAATTTTATTAACCTTTATTGAAAAGTAAAAGACTTGCAATAATACTACGAAGATGTGTAAAGACATAATGTATGATTTTCATCACGAATGTGACTTTTAGGGTCAAAGAATAGAAACAAGTAAATGTCCCTTAGAGTAAATTTCGTCATCCTTGATTGTCATACATTCCATGCTAAGTGCAAAAACGAGATCAGTGTTGGTACAAGTCACAATGCTAACACTACTCATATGTCCAAATTGTGTAATACTTTTTCTCCCCGCAATCCTAGTTATTATAAAAGGAAATGGGTTACTAGCATTTTTTAACTATTTGTCATGGATCACAAGTGATTCATATTGACTTATTTGAGTAGTTATTAGTCCGAAAGCAAAGTAGCACGATTTAATCGATAGTTAGCCGAAGGACAAAATCTTTTAAAACGGCTTCTCGTGTATCTCCTTAAGTTCATATCTTGACATAACTCGTTTCACGATTTGAGACCTTTCTCGGACCGATATTTGGCATGTACTTCATACTTCAAATCTTGGGAAGACGTTCTTGAAATTATGGTCTTCTCTTCATATATTTGGAATTTCTTCACTTGACGTTTTTGAGAGATTCTTCATATTTGGACCACGACTTCATCATTTTCCTTCAATCTTTATTTTGGACTTTGATATACAACGATCCGCCTCCTTTTCGGACTTGGATATATTTATCCTCATACCTTGTAAGGGTCTTTTTGGATAGACTTTCTCCATGATCTTTAGGGGAGTAATTGCTTTTCGTCGTGTGTCTCGATCCTTCATATTGATTTAGGAATAATGATACTTCACATCACCTTGGATCTTTAGCAACAAAATAGAGCTCCTCATGCCTTGTTAGGGCCTTTTTGGATATCCACCAATCTTCGCGTCCCGCTTCAATAAGTTATGCCTTGGCTATGAACTCTATTCAACCCCGAGCAACTTTTAAACGATCTTGCGCTAGAGGCTAAGTAACCTTTCAAATCGTACGACCTTACTTATTGCAATTATTTTTATTCCTAATGTATTGATCTTATGGGAAGAAAAAGCCACAATTAAAAACATATGAGTTTTTGAAAGAACATTTTCATGTTCTACGTTTAGCATGATCACTTGTCTAACTCTATCACTTCTCGTTCTTCACTATATAAAGACCTCTAATTAAAGAGACTCGTGAATACTTAGCCATGCAAGTCAAAATTAAGCCAAATTTGGATTAGCTTTCATTAAGACTATATCAAATCAAAGTTTTGGGTTTTCAAGCCACCTATAGGATCTTGCACTTTCTTGGACTTTTTCAAGTTTAGAGAATGCATTTTATAGTTCCCTTGATAAGTGACTTTCTAGGATCAATTATAAGAACTTGCGAAAAGTTCTTGTTCTTAACCCGAATGAGCTAAGACTTTCGCATTTTAAAGTTCCCTATATAAAAGTCTAGCAAAACTTGAATTGAGCGGGTTAAGGAATGTAAATGGCTCCAAATGCCCATCAAGTAAAAAATTAGCTCTTATTCTACCCATCGGAAAATATAGATTCGTGTCTTAAAAACACTTATGAAAACTAAGAAATTTTTTTTTGAATTTGGCCATTTTTAGCCTTATTAGCAACAAAACAAAACATTGAAAGTTGGAAAACGTGAGGGCGTAGCAAAGCAAGTACCTATTCACCCCCCATACTAAAAGTAAACATTGTCCTCAATGTTTTGAGTCTAAAGGTGGAGCACCCCCATACTAGAGACGAAGAATCGAATGCTTAGGATCTAGCATGGAAAGGGTGATCAACAATATATCTAAAGCCGTTTATTAAGTATGCTAAAAGATAATTGTTAGAACAATAAAGGATATGTCAATGGATTCGTGAAAACTTCTTCAAGCAAACGATGGAGGCTCACACGAACACGAGAGTCTTCAATCGTAGATGATGATGATGATCTAGATAACATAATCACAAACAACCACGAGACAACGAGTTGGAAGAGTACAAATCCCCTTATTAGTTATTAGTAAGCATAAAAGGATAAGCATGGGATCTCCCCCACGAGGAACCTCGTTTTCTATTACCGAGTCATGAGCTCGACTCGATCCCCTCAATGCTAATTATCATTGGGGAAGGTGACTTGGTCGAGGTCAACCATTGAAGGAATTTCCCCACCAAAGTAGTTCTTAAGCCTATGTCCATTCACCTTGAAGTTAGGACCATCATCTTGAGCTAGCTCGATGGTCCCATAAGGAAACACTTGTGTAACGGTGAAAGGACCCGACCAACGAGATTTCAATTTCCCTGAAAATATCTTAAGTCTAGAGTTAAAAAGTAACACTTGATCACCAACGTTAAAAACCCGGTTTTTAATCTTTGCATCATGAAACTTTTTAGTCTTTTCTTTGAAAATCAATGAATTTTCATAAGCATTGTCTCTTAGTTCATCCAATTCATTCAATTGTATTTTCTGGTGATCTCCCGCGGTCTTTAAGTTAAAGTTTGCAAGCTTAAGGTCCCAATATGCCTTGTGCTCCAATTCAATGGGCAAATGACACTTCCCATAGACTAACTTATAAGGAGTGCAACCGATAGGTGTCTTATAAGCGGTCCTAAAGGCCCATAAAGCGTCATCGAGTTTGTCGGACCATGAAGCACGGTTTTCTCCAATCGACCTCTCTAAAATCCTCTTCAAAGCTCGGTTCGAAACCTCGACTTGCCCACTCGTTTGCGGGTGATAAGCCGTAGAAAGACGATAACTCCATATTTCTTTAAGACCTTCTCGAATTG
Organism: Glebionis coronaria; assembly: GCA_025667525.1. Classification (NCBI taxonomy): domain Eukaryota; kingdom Viridiplantae; phylum Streptophyta; class Magnoliopsida; order Asterales; family Asteraceae; genus Glebionis; species Glebionis coronaria. Next base: position 582,058,368 of record CM046881.1, read on the forward strand.
GTCATTACAAAAATGGGTTCTCTGATCGCTTATAATAGCACGAGGGGTTCCGAACCGAGAGAATAGTTGCTTCAAAAACTTCACTACCACACGAGCATCATTAGTAGGTAAAGCCTTAGCTTCTACCCACTTAGAAAGGTAGTCCACCGCGAAGAGGATATACTTGTTACCATGAGACGATGGGAACGACCCCATAAAGTCTATGCCCCAAATGTCGAAAATCTCACACACTTGAACTATGTTTTGTGGCATTTCATCACGTTGAGACGATTTTCCTTGACGTTGGCACGAATCACACGACTTCACAAGTGCGTGTGCATCATGATAAATAGAGGGCCAAAAGAAGCCGGCATCGAACACTTTCTTAGCCGTGAGATTAGCACCACGGTGACCACCCGTGGGTCCCTCGTGACAATCTCTAAGGATATTAGAAGCTTCGGCACCAAAAACACAACGTCGAACGAGTTGATCCGCACAAACCCGAAAGAGATAAGGGTCGTCCCAAAAATAGAACTTGACGTCACGAAAGAATTTTTGCTTTTGTTGTGTCGTCATACCCTTGATTATGAAATTCCCTGCATGGTAATTTGCAATGTTGGCAAACCATGGGGTGGTGTCTTTAGAATTCACAACACCGAGAGTCTCGAGAGGAAATGTTTCGGTGATTTCCTTGTTCTCTAAAACATCTTTGTGAGGATCTTCTAGACGAGAGAGATGATCGGCCGCTAGATTCTCGGCTCCTTTTTTGTCAAGCACGGTGACATAAAATTCTTGGAGGAGGAGCATCCAACGAAGCAATCTCGGCTTAGCATCTTGCTTAGCTAAGAGATACTTGATAGCCGAATGGTCGGTATACACGATGCTTTTAGTCAAGATGAGATAAGGTCAGAATTTCTCAAAAGCATAGACCACGACAAGGAATTCCTTTTCTGTTGTGGTGTACTTTAATTGAGCCTCGGTCATCGTCTTACTAGCATAATGGATAGGACAGAAATGCTTTTCATAACGTTGCCCTAAGACGGCCCCTATAGCATAATCACTTGCATCGCACATGATTTTAAAGGGTAATTCCCAATTAGGAGCAACAAGAATAGGAGCTTCGGTAAGTTTCCTTTTGAGAGTTTCGAAAGCTCTAACACAATCCTCATTGAAATTAAAAGGAGCATCCTTCTCGAGAAGGTGTGTCATAGGTCGAGAGATTTTCGAAAAGTCTTTGATGAAACGACGATAAAATCCCGCGTGGCCTAGGAAACTCCTAACTCCCTTAACGGTTTTGGGATGAGTTAACTTGGTGATGACGTCTACCTTAGCTTTATCGACCTCAATCCCCGCTTTCGAGACCTTATGTCCTAAGACGATTCCTTGTTTACACATAAAATGACATTTTTCCCAATTAAGCACAAGATTGGTTTCTTCACAACGTCTTAACATTTGTTCGAGATTAGATAAACACGACGTGAACGAATTGCCAAACACCGAAAAGTCATCCATAAACACTTCCATCGACTTCTCGATCATATCGTGAAAAATTGCCATCATACACCGTTGAAATGTACCCGGTGCATTACAAAGTCTGAAAGGCATCCTACGATAAGCAAACGTTCCATAAGGGCACATAAACGTAGTCTTCTCTTGATCACGAGGGTCGATAGGGATTTGAAAGTAACCGGAAAAACCATCTAAAAAGCAATAGAATTCATTTCCCGCGAGTCGCTCCAACATTTGATCCATGAAGGGCAAAGGAAAGTGGTCTTTACGAGTGGCGTCATTTAACTTTCGGTAGTCAATACACACCCTCCAACCGGTCACAACACGAGTGGGAATTAACTCGTTGTTTTCATTAGGCACAACGGTCATTCCTCCCTTTTTAGGGACACAATGGATTGGGCTCACCCATGGGATATCGGAGATAGGATAAATCATTCCCGCGTCAAGGAGTTTTAAAACTTCCTTTTTAATGACATCGCGAATTTTGGAATTCACCCTTCTTTGACTTTGAATTACGGGTTTGTAGTCCTCCTCCATTAAAATCTTGTGAGTACAAAATTTTGGGTCAATACCCTTAATGTCGGAAATTTTCCACGCAATCGCCCCTTTATGAGCTTTAAGAACTTTCAAGAGCTCGGTTTTTTCATCATTAGCAAGACCTCTTGCAATAATAACCGGCAACTTGTCATCACCTTCCAAGAATGCGTATTCAAGGTGAGAAGGAAGATCTTTCAATTCAAGGATAGGTGGTTCCTCGATTGAAGATTTTGGTTCAACACTCATAACTTCCATCGGCGGAAGAAATGGTGGAATAGAAGTATCATCACTAATCAACACCTCGTCGTCATTGTCGATTTCATTTGAAGTGAAATCGCCTCCTTGGAATGGAGTGAGATTTGGTGTAGAATTAGCAAGAATCGGATCCAAAATAGTGGGATTGCCACTTGACGAGCTATCGGAAAAACCTAACACTTCTTGTGAAAACTCATCGCAAACCACATCAAATAAGTCGATGTAATTGATGGTAGCGATTGCATAAACATGAGAAGGTTTTGAGTTTTGAGTAGCGTTTATAACAAGTTCCTCTTCGTTGAATCTCAAAGTGATAGTTCTTGCATGAACGTCGATAAGCGATCTCGAGGTGTCTAAAAATGGATGACCTAAAATTAGAGGAACTTGAGGATCCGCGGGGATGTCAACTACTATAAAATCAACGGGATAGTAGAACATCCCCACTTTCACGAAAACATCTTCGGCTACTCCACATGCTAAAATCGTAGAATGATCAGCCATCTCGATAGACATGTTCGAAGGAGTAAGAGCCGGAAGCGAAAGCGATTTCCATATGGAAAATGGCATCAAATTAATGCTCGCACCAAGATCGACCAAGGCGAGGAATTCTTTCATATCTTGTATGTCACAAGGAATGAGAAACTTTCCGGGGTCACCAACTTTTTCTGGTATGCGGTTAAGATAAACCGAAGAACAATTAGCAAGCTTTGAAAGCTTTTCCTTATCGCTCATCATACTTTTAAAAGTGGAAGCGAAACGAGGCATATACAACAACGCATCGGCTAAACTCACATCAAAATGCACTTGTTGAAACATTTTTATAAAAAGCTCGATTTATTGTTTGTTACGTTCTTGCAATTTCTCTTTGTTTCGTCTCGAAGGGTAAGGTAAGGGTGGTGTGGGTTGGACATTAGGCAACGGCCTTGGAATCTCGGGTTCCATGATTGGTATTGGTTCAACCGTAGGTGTGGTATGAGCGGTACTTCGTGGGATTGTAATGTGCTCTTTTTCGACCACCACCTCGGGTTCTTTCTCTTTTTCCTTCTCCGTAGAAGTACTTGGACGAGAGATTGGTTCCTTGAAAGTTTTACCACTACGAGTAGTAATAACCTTCATTTCTCCCTTCGGGTTTGCAATGGTATCACTAGGAAGACCACCCGAGGAAGAGGGTTTACACATGATTGCTTCAAACATTTTTGCCATTCGGTCTTCAAGTTTTGATTGCCTTAAATCCGCTTTTAACAACTCTTGCTTAATCTCATGTTGTCCTTGTTCCATCTTTTGTTGATTTTGTGGAAGACGTTGAACATTTCCTTCCATTTTATTTGCATGAGTTTTAAGTTCATTAGCAAGTTCGTTTTTAAACTCGTTTTTCAACTCGGATCTTAAGCTAATCATCTCACGTTGCATGTTATCAAACTTAGCATCATTCGCTTTAGCATAATCCAAAAATTCTCCTTGAAGATTTTTAGTGTGAGCATTTTGAAAACCTTGTGTAGTGTTTTGAAAATCACGTTTTTGGTTTTGATTAGTGACTTGTCCATTCCCACTTGGATAATTCCCTTTGTTGTAGTTACGTGAATTGCCTTGATAATTACCACCTTGGTTGTTGTTTCGATAGTTATTAGCATTTTGATTTGGTGGAGCTTGATTTGGGCGGGAACCTTGGCCGTTTTGGTTATAAGTTCCCGTTGCTACGTAAGCACTCGAAGTGTTACCACCGGCGGTAATGCACTCGGAAAGATCATGAGCTCCACCACAAGACAAACAACTCTTTTCAACCGCTTTAACCGAAGCGGAATTCAAAGCCTCTTGAGCTTTCCAATGAGTCATAAGATTAGCAAATCTATCGAAAAACCGATTTTCCTCATTAGCTTCATCATGTAAGGCATTAATGCTACGAGACGATGACGACGATGACGAACCCAAATTGGCAACACTCGGTGTGTTACGAGGGCTATTCTCGATAATCTTTAAAGCTTCATCGGTCGTTTTGCACAAAAAATTACCACCCGCGGCGGCATTCAAGTAATCTCGTTCATGATCATTAAGCCCATTATAAAAAGTATCAATTTGATGCAATTCCGAAAAATCATGGTGTGGACATTCATGTAACATTTCTTTAAAGCGTTTCCATGCCATTGAAAAACTTTCATTATTTCGTTGTACAAATCTTGAAATCTCATTTTTAAAATGTGTTGTTTTAGATGGTGGAAAAAATTTGTTCACAAACTTAGAAACGAGATCACCCCATGTCAAAATTGAATTTGGTGGTTCTTTCTCAAGCCAAATTTTAGCGGGTCCATCTAATGAGTATGGAAACAACATCATCTTAATGGCGTCATGTGGAACATCCTTAAACTTGCTAGTTGCGGTGAGACGATTAAAATTCCTTATGTGGTAATGCGGGTTGTCTTTCTCATGACCTCTAAACTTATTAGCTTGCAACATCGACATTAAACCCGTCTTAATCTCGAAATTCTCCGCAAGGATAGTGGGAATCACAATGGCCTCTCCAAAACCCTCGGTGGGTGCTTGTAGCAACTCCATCATAGTACGATTAGCCATGACGACTTCTTGTTCTATAATAGGTTCAACAATTGGAGTTTGTTCTTCAATAAACGTCTCTTGATTTGCTTGCTTTTAAAGACGTTTACGAGCTCGTTTTGCTTGATTACGAGTGATCATAAACTTCACGAAGAATGGGAGGTGAGCAAATAAGATTCTTTTTGGGTGTTTCGTGAATTTTCAATTTTTTGTGTTTTTTATTGTTTTTACTTTTTTTGGATTTTGGTGTATCTTCGTAGACAACAATCTACCAAATCTCTCCTCGAATCAAACTCTTGATTAAAGAAGCCTCAAAGGAATGAAAACGATCACGTGGAGTGAACGCCTTCGAATGACTTTAGAAGTTTGGTGAAAACCAAATTGTTCAAGAGGGTTTAATCATAAAGAAAACCAAGCAAATATATTATACGTAATAATACTTTGGGCGGCAAAACCCTCAATTAGCCTTCAATCTCAAAATACTCACAAGCAAGCGGGGAAAAGAGGCGGCGCGAAGCACTTAAGAGCCTTTTTCCTTAGGGTATATTTTATAATACCCGCCTTATACCCACCTTATAGTTCGTATTTTTCAAAATCGAGCTTCACGAAAGTATTTATCTATTTTTGCCTTTTTCTTTTTGTTTGAGATTCGAATACAATAATTAGGAGATCAAATCCCAATTAAGGTTGTGTTTTCACACTTTTGGAGATATTTTGTATTGATTGTGATACTTAATAAAATATAGTAATAATAATTTCACAAGAAAAACCAAAAAACCGATAATACGTATTAGTAGATTTCTACTAATACAAATACTATTTACGGTTAATATTAAAAAACAACAAGACAAATTAATCACGACACACCTCCCCGGCAGCGACGCCAAAATGATTGTAGTAAACTACAACTCTTGTTTAGGAAAACAAAGAGCGTAAAGTAGGAAAGTATCAAGTACGACGGTTTAGGAAAACCGTGTACAAATGACCCTAATGAAGTTCAGGTTCGTTTCACAAGGAGGTATATGTGTGTGAATAATTCGTAATTGGTTTGAGATTAATATTGGTTAGAAGGGGATGAGAAAAGAGGATGACGAAGACATGAAATTAATTACTACTACGACTACACGTAAAACCGTAAAAAGTACAAAAATAAAAATTAATTCTAAAAATTACCAAAAATTCACCAAAAATCAAAATACATAAACCAAGAATTTACCAATGATCAAAACTTTTTCAAACCTTTTAATTAATTAAATATTTAATTTTTAAATGCTAATTAAAGCCCTAAAAATCAAATTAATTATCAAAAAGCCCAAATAAAGATTTTTTAATTGGTAAACCTCTAAAATGACCTAAAAAGATTAAAAATTATTTTTAGAAATTTTTAAACTAAGAAAAACTATTTAAAATGATTTAAAAACTATTAAAACTTAAAATAATTAAAAAAATTAATCTAAAGATGATAAAATTAATCTAAAAGTTGTAAAATTCCTATTTTAATGTATTTAAGCTAAGAAAAATATAAAAAGTGCAAAAATGTGAAATTTGAAAAATAATAATAAAATAATATTAAAATAATATTAAAAATCCAAAAATTATAAAAAATTCTAAAAACTTGCAAACTAGTTTATTTTAACCTAAATAGTCAGAAAATGAAAGTGAAATGACCAGAATACCCCTATTGGGCCCTCAAATGGGTCAAAACCCAAAACAGTCAAGCTTATTGGGCTTTTTAGCCCAAAAAGTCAAAATAAGCCCAAAAGACTTGGAAAAGCACTATCTGACTCAAAATTCAATTCTAAACACAAAACTCTGAAGGCCCAAACGCTGAAAGTGAGCTTATCACAGCTTAATGATCAAACAACTTATTCTTATTGGGCCATTAAGCCCATTAAGCAATAAGCTAATGCCATAAGCTCTAATTTGACACACAACCTTCTTTTGGGATACTAAAGAGATTTGTAAAAAGAAATTTTGAAAAAGCACAATCAATAAGCCAGAAATAAGCAAAGTACAAATCCACTAAAAGACAAAATAGTCGGGTTTTAGTTCTAGGGCACCTCAGGACTTGATTCAACTTACAAAATGTCACAAATGACTTCAATAAGCCAAATCAATCAACCAAAATCCAATAAGCAAAACAAATAAGCTAGAATAAGCCAATAAGCACTTATGAAAAAGTCAATTAAGTTGGTTTTCTAGTCAAACCCTAAAGTTGTGACACCCTAGAATCGAGGTCATTAACGATACCCTAAATTACGCTAATTTTTGAAATTTTTAGTAAATTTTAATTTCTATATTTATAAGTATTTTGGTTAGAGCCGATGTTCGAGGTTATAATTTTTACGATTGACGTTTTAAGAAGGACGATGACGATTACGATCCCGAGGGATGCCCAATTTCATATAATTTTTGACGATTTATCGATAATGTAATTTTTCGAGAATTTTATTTACGGCTCGTGTTAAGTTGAGTCGGGTGAGTTTTATAGCCTTCCGAGTACATTTAAAGTATCCCAAAAATATTTTGGAGCGTTCGGGAAGATTTCCGACTCCCGAAAATTTTTCAAAATTGACAAATGAGTCGAACCCGCAAAGTTTTGAGGACGTTTTCTACTTAAGGACAAAAGAAACTAAAAATTGCCATTTGGTCCCTCCCAACCCACCAAAAAGGCCAAAAGTGACACACACACAAACACATACAAAACTTTCACCAAAAATCAAACTCTCTCTCCCTCCCTTGTCTCTAAAGCCGACGGACACCCCCAACACACCAAGAAATTCACCAAAAATCTTTTTCCACTTGATTTTCCTAAAAACTAAGGTTAGACCACATCTAGTTTGGTCATTCCCCACATTTTCATGTGCTCAAATCCCACATGCATTAACAAAAATTTTCCAAGATTTTTCAAGATGATCCAAATTCGTTTTTGTGGCTAAATGTGCTAATGCATGTTGATTTTATGAGTAATGGATGCAAGAACACCAAGAAAACCCACCAAAATCAATTTGGTTGTGGTGATTGGGGCACCCAAACCCCACGGCAATGGGGGTGTTTGGGGAGCCATGGTGGTTGTTGATTTTCAATGTTATTATTGTGTTTGGTTCATTGTTTTAGGATGTTTTACATAGGTTTCATTAGTTGCATGTTCATTTCTTTGAAGTTTTGATTTTGAGATTGGTTGATCAATAGGGGTAGGACTGAAATTTGATGTTAGGATATGTTTGGGAAGGCTTAGGATGATGTTTAGTGGTGGTTAGAAGGCTTGGAATCGAGCCTAAGTGTGTTTTTGGTATGGTCATTTTTAGGCAGAAACATTAGGTCCATTTCATAAAAATTATTTTTTTTCCAGGACTTGAAAACTAAATGTAGTTATAGAGGGTCTTCCTAGCTTTAATTTGGTATAATGTAGAGCCCGTGACTCAAAACGAGCTAAAAGTTATGACATTTTTAAGATCGAGTACCGGGAGACGAGGACTTTCATAATCCGAATTTGTGCAAAGTTTTAGTCAAATCCCGAGGGTCACAAATATAAATTGGTAAATGGTCAAGGGTCAAAATTTGGTCCCAAACCTGTAAAAATGAGTCTATATGTTGACTTAGGAGTCAAAGAAGTCAAAGGTAATTTTCATATAGGTCAAAGGGGTCAAAATTGGTCGAAGTGCAATTTCAGCCCGTAAAATGTAGTCGTGGAAAAGAGTTGCGTAACGGGTCGTAAAAGTAAAAAACTTTTATTGGGCTTAAAAACATGTTATCTACAGGTCTTATAGGATTTTTGGAAATTTTGTCAAATTTTATAAGTGTGGTTAAATAAGGTAAAACAGCCCGTACTTTAGTCGAGTACCGGCGAGAATGAGTAAAAATGGACAACGTAAGTAATGAGAACGAATGGTATAAAATGAGTGATACTTGTTGTTTTTGTTTTTGGCGTGAGTTATACTTGTCCTAAGTGACTAGTATATATGTATTTTATACAGTACCGTAAGTATTTAAAATGAGATTACTCATTACGCGTTATTTGTGATAGGTGTTGATTTAACCGGGCATCCGTTTCGTCGTCAGTGATCATCCCTCGAACTACCGACTACTTAAGATATAAGGTGTGAATTTATAGCCTCGCTTATATTTATTTCAAATTGTTTTACCCGCGAGGGAAATGCATGCTAGTTTTTAAAAGGAACGTATATCATGAATGATTGTTAGACCCGAAAGTTGCCTTAGAAATTGTGTTGAGTACCAAAGTTGCAAAAGTCCCTAAAATCATGAACTATTAACTATTGTCCTGCCCTCGAGTAGGGGGAAATAGCCGCTTATGCAATTTGTAGTACTACGGGGTTAACGACCCAATGCTAGCCGAGAAGCTGTACTTTTAGTAAGTTCTGCGGTAGATTATTTTGTATGAGAAATAAGGTATAATTGCAATTGATGCCTTTAGAAGGGGCACTGGTTTCATCTGAATCACGCCGGTATTTATTACGCGGGTGATTGAGTTAACGGATTAGTGTCATGAGCTTAAACACAATTGTCAGTATCCTGATTATAGTTTGTTTGATCGACAAGACTATAAATGATCACGAATGGTTTTTATTATATATACGTTCAAATGGATTGAAAAACCTATGAATTCCACTCAACGTTTTCGTTGACCAAATTTTTGGCATGTGTTTCAGGTAACCGCTGAGGTGTAGGATGGAGCATGCATGGGATGGATGTTGTGTGTACGGCTTGGAGTCCGCTTGTTTTTCCCTCCTTTTTCTACTTAAACATTTTAAGTTTAATGTTATGTTGTTGTAAAACTGAAGTTTTTGGGTTGAGATTCATTGGGACCGAAAACGCTAAACTCTGTGCACCATTTGGGGTTGGAAAAACCGTGGACATGTATCATCTAACAATTTTAAAATTTCAAGTTTTAAGTTGACGTCTTTTTAGCGTCGTTTGATATATCTTGTGTGCAATGAATACTGTGTAGCACCCATTGTTGTAGTTCCGCTGCGCATAGCAATTGTGGGGGTGTTACAGATTGGTAATCAGAGCCACGAGTTATAGAGAACTAGGTCGTTTTTGAAAATCCTAAACTATAACTTTTGGTGTCGTAAGAAAGGGTCCAAGCACACACAACTATCCTGCATGGCTCCGGTAAGATTTATTGTTGTATTTATGGCATTTGACGTATACTTTTGAGTAAAGTATATATGTGGGTAATTATTACGTAAGTATGGAATTACTATATGTAGACGTTGAATTTTACGTGAAATATCCGACATCGTAATTTTTGTATTAATCATGCATGAGCATCATATTATTACATTTCGGGCATATGTACCACCTTTGCATTGCATTTGCATGCATATATTTATAATTATTGTATAATTACTTATGTACCCTCCGAAATTCGCTGTTATTGCAGGAATGGCCGAGGTACCGCCTAACGATAACGGAAACGATTACGTCGTAGGTCACGAAGGGGGACCGTTTCCTCCGAACCCGCCGGACAATAATAATGGATGGATCGCTCCAGAAGACGAAATAGGGCCGGAAAACGACAATGACGAAAGTGAGGTGGATAATTTCAGCATGAGTAGCGACGAGAGTGAGGATTCCGAAGAAGAGCCCGAGGAGCTAATGGACGATGGCATTCCCGAGGATGCCGTAGGCCAGACCGAACCCAATTTGTTTCAATCCCCGAATTCGCTGAAGGGTTATGAGGTACCACCGACCGGTCGTTATGAGCAGCAACCCTTTAATCGCCCGATGGACAATTGTAAGGATTATTTGAGAACAGTGCCAGGATTTGTTCGAGAAAGTAATGGGAGCAGTGGAGAGTCCAGCAAGTCATCTAAGTCGCCATCGATTCATGAGAATATTGCAAGGGTCTACTTTCCGAGACCGAGACACTACTGGGATCCCGCAGGTCGTTTGGGGAGGATGGAAAGGTTGATGTATGAGCGGTTTGTAGTTGAGACCAGGGTAATTAAGAAGTTTGATAAGACTGAGAGGGAACATCAAAGACTGTTGGAAAGGACTGCAAGAATTGAGTATGACGGGAATGTGAACAAAAGTGACATCAACAGTTTAAGATCAATGGTTGCGAATTTAAGTGCTAGTCTTGACCGTGTGAGGGAAGATCAGATGAGGTTGTCGAGGATGCAGAGTTGGGAGCATCGTGTGAGGGATTCATTGCCCCCGGATTGGAGATTCGTGGACGATTTGGAGATGGAGGCGAATGACTTCATGATTCAGCCGCCTACTAGAGGTGCTTGTATTACGGTGGGAAATCAGGTAGTGATTGAGTGTGGATCCACATCAGGGACGAAAAAGGAAATGGAATGTGGGCCAGATGATAAAGGAAAGAGAAAAGTGGATGATGTGGATGAGGACATTAGTGATGAGGAAACCGAGGAAGACGACGACGAGCCGCCATCCAAGAGGCCGTGTGGATCACCACATGCCTAGTTACTTGTTTTGTATTTTCTTTGATCATTGTAATAGAACTATTTTAGACCTTTGTATGATGGTATTATGACGAGAGACTCAAGTACTTGATGTTTTATGGTGAACGATTGTAGTGGCAATACTTGTCACGATTTTGGTTAATTATCAATACAATCTATGTTACCTTTCATGATCTGTGATATGTCTTAAATTTGATCTTTTGTGGTGTAAATTGATGAATATTAGTAACTCCGTAGTGATGTGTCGTTGTATGTATTTTATGTCTGGGAAACTTGATATGAATACTTACATTGTTTTTCTATTTTCTTTGTCTTGCAGAAAGAGATATTCGATAACACCATGCCTCCAAAGTTGACTGCCGATCGTGTTAACACCATGATTCAGGAAGCTATAGCAAATGCGTTGGAAGCGGACCGAGCTGGGAGAAATCAGGACCAGGGAAGGAACGCGGGGAGACAGCAAGCCCCGAGGGTGTGTACCTATTCTAGTTTTATGAAGTGCGGTCCCACGCAGTTCCGTGGAACGGGTGGAGCTTTAGAACTTAGACGATGGTTGGAAAAGGTTGAAAGTACGTTTGAAATCAGTGGTTGTGCAGAAGCGGATAAAGTATAGTTTGCAGCTGCTACGTTTCTTGATGATGCGTTAAGTTGGTGGAATACCCAGGTAGCTACGGTTGGATTGGCTGTAGCGAATGCAAGGACGTGGAATGCGACCAAAGCTTTGTTGACCAAGAAGTTTTGCCCAGAGGAGGAATTGGGGCAATTGGAGGACGAATTGAGGCACTTGACCTTGAAGAACAACGATATAGCTGCTTACACCAGGAGATTCAATGAGTTAAGTCTTTTGTGTCCGGACATATTTGCCAATGATGCCAAGAAAATGAAGCAGTATATTAAGGGTTTATCTAGCAATATCAAAGGTGAAACAACTTCGTCAAAACCTGGAACGTTTGATGAAGCGGTTCAAATGGCTCACGCTTTGATGGACGTTAAGCTTCAGGACAAGCAGAACTACATTGCTGAGGGCAACAAAAGGAAATGGGAAGCGGCACAAGGCAATCAATCCCAAGGCCAGAACCGAGGTGGAAATCGAAACAACCATGGGCCGAACCGTAATCAACAGTTTAATCAGAGAAGGAACGAAGGGATGAGGGCAGTGACGAACCCTAGAGGTGCAAAAGTGAACCCCCATTGTGGTAAATGCAATTTGTATCATGTTGGAAATTGCCCGCCGGCATGCGGCAAGTGTGGGAAGGCAGGTCATAGGACATCTGGTTGTCGAACGGGAGGAGTAGCCACTGGGGCTAATGCTATCAGAATGAGGGGATGTTATAGTTGTGGAGAAAGGGGTCATGTGCAAGCGAATTGCCCGAAGGCAGGAAACAGGCGGGGAGGTAATAATGCGGCTGCTGTGTATCAAGTGGGAACTGCTGATAAACCACAGGGTCCCAATGTGGTTACCGGTACGTTTTTGCTAGACGCTTGTTATGCTAGTATTTTGTTTGATTCTGGCTCCGACAAGAGTTTTGTAGATGTTAGATTTAGTCGTCATATCGATAGAAAACCGGTATTGTTAACGACTAGTTATAACGTTGAGTTAGCCGATGGAAAAATTGTTAGTACAAATTCTATACTGAAAGGGTGTACCTTGAAGTTAGGAAATTACGCTTTTAAAATCGACTTGATGCCTATAGAGCTAGGATCGTTTGACGTGATTGTGGGAATGGATTGGTTAATGGCGCACAGTGCTATGATCGTCTGTGGCGAGAGATTGGTTCAGATTCCGTTGAGGAATAGGGTTTTGACGGTAAAGGGAGACGAATGCACTTCTCGTTTGAAGGTGATTTCGTGTTTGAAAATGATGAAGTACGTAGAGAGCGGATGCGATGTGTTTTTGGCACAGGTTTCGAGCGATGGTGATTTAGAGGCAAGGATTGAAGAGGTACCAGTTATTTGCGAGTATCCGGACGTTTTTCCAGACGAGTTGCCAGGTTTACCGCCTAACCGTGAGGTCGAGTTTCGAATTGATTTAGTGCCAGGAGCTGCGCCGGTTGCACGTGCACCTTATCGCTTAGCACCATCTGAGTTAAAGGAGTTAGCGGATCAATTGAAGGAATTGATGGACAAAGGATTTATTAGGCCGAGCTCATCACCTTGGGGAGCGCCAGTGTTGTTCGTAAAGAAGAAGGATGGTTCGTTTAGGATGTGTATTGACTATAGGGAACTCAATAAGCTGACGGTTAAGAATCGGTACCCATTGCCGAGGATTGATGATTTGTTCGATCAATTGCAAGGTTCCAGTGTATACTCAAAGATCGATTTAAGATCAGGGTATCATCAACTGCGTGTAAGAGAGGAGGATATTCCTGTAACTGCCTTTCGTACGCGGTATGGACACTTTGAATTTCGAGTGATGCCGTTTGGGTTGACGAACGCGCCTGCTGTATTCATGGACCTTATGAATCGCGTGTGCAAGCCGTATCTAGATAAGTTTGTTATTGTTTTCATCGATGATATACTTATTTACTCTAAAAGTAAGGAGGAGCACGAGAAGCACCTGAGAAAGATTTTGGAGTTGTTAAGGAAGGAGAAGCTGTATGCAAAATTCGCTAAGTGTGAGTTTTGGTTGGAATCAGTGCAGTTTCTAGGTCATGTGATTGATAGTGAGGGAGTTCGTGTAGATCCTGCCAAGATAGAAGCAATCAGGGAATGGTCAGCACCGACGACGCCGACTGAAGTTCGACAATTTCTGGGTTTAGCGGGGTATTATCGAAGGTTTATTGAAGGATTTTCGTTGATTGCAAAACCATTGACGAGGCTTACCGAAAAGAATAGGGTGTATGAATGGGGTAATGAGGAAGAGCTTGCTTTCGAAACGCTCAAGGATAAGTTATGTTCCGCACCGATTTTATCATTGCCTGAAGGAACCGAAGACTTCGTAGTGTATTGTGATGCGTCTCGTAAAGGTTATGGAGCGGTATTAATGCAACGTGAAAAGGTGATAGCTTACGCGTCGAGGCAATTAAGGAAGAACGAGGAGAACTACACGACGCACGATTTGGAATTAGGAGCGGTAGTTTTTGCGTTGAAATTGTGGAGACACTATCTGTATGGGACAAAGTGTGTTGTATTCACTGACCACAAGAGTTTGCAGCACATTTTAGATCAAAAGGAGTTGAATATGCGACAAAGACGATGGGTTGAACTACTGAGTGATTATGACTGCGAAATTCGCTATCACCCTGGCAAGGCGAATGTTGTAGCGGATGCACTGAGTAGGAAGGAACGGGAGAAACCTTTGAGGGTTAGAGCTTTAGTGATGACTGAGAGCGTTGACTTAACCGAAACCATACTGAAGGCTCAAGAGAGAGGACTAATGAAAGGGAATGTTGAAGCCGAAAACTTGGGACGAATGTTGAAACCTCTTTTCGTGATTAGGTCTGACGGACTAAGATATTTTGAGAATCGGATTTGGTTACCATTGTGTTCATCTGAGGAAGGAAAGCCTGGAGTTCGAGAATTGGTTATGAATGAGTCGCATAAGTCGAAGTATTCGATACATCCCGGATCGGATAAAATGTACCACGACCTGAAGAAAGTTTATTGGTGGCCGAATATGAAGGCAGATATTGCTCGTTACGTTAGTAAGTGTTTGACTTGCGCGAAGGTTCAGGCAGAACATAAGAAACCATCTGGATTGTTGGTACAACCAGAAATCCCAGAATGGAAATGGGAGAAAATCGCAATGGATTTCGTGACGGGTTTACCTAGGACTCCTAGTGGAAGCGATATGATATGGGTAATTGTGGATAGGTTGACGAAATCTGCTCATTTCTTACCTATAAAGAAGACGGACAGCATGGAAAGACTCGCCAGCGTGTACGTGAAGGAGATCGTTTGTAGACATGGAGTGCCGTTATCGATCATTTCGGATCGCGACAGTAGATTTACGTCGGAATTTTGGAAATCGCTTCAACGTGCGATGGGCACTGAACTGAGTTTAAGCACGGCTTATCACCCGGAAACTGACGGCCAGAGCGAACGAACTATTCAAACGATGGAGGACATGCTTCGAGCATGCGTGATCGATTTTGGAGGAAGTTGGGAACGCCACTTGCCTCCGGTGGAATTTTCGTACAATAATAGTTATCATGCGAGTATCAAAGCGGCACCGTTCGAAGCATTGTATGGAAGGAAGTGTAGATCGCCTGTGTGTTGGAGTGAAGTAGGGGAAAGTCAATTGACTGGACCCGAAATGGTTTTAGAAACAACAGAGAAGATTGTGCAAATCAAGAACCGACTACTTGCTGCGAGAAGCCGACAGAAGAGTTATGCCGATAACCGAAGTAAACCGTTGGAGTTTGAAGTTGGAGATATGGTTATGCTCAAGGTATCGCCGTGGAAGGGTGTAATTCGTTTTGGGAGGAAAGGAAAGTTGAGTCCGAGGTATATTGGACCGTTTAAGATCGTTGAACGAATTGGACCAGTAGCGTACAAGTTAGAATTGCCGACCGAACTTAGTGCTATTCATGACACGTTTCACGTATCGAACCTGAAGAAGAGTTTGGCGGATAAGGAATTGGTGATTCCTTTGGACGAGATTCGACTAGACGACAAAATGCACTTTGTGGAAGAACCTGTGGAAATTATGGACCGGGAGGTCAAGCGGTTGAAGCGTAGTAGGATTCCTATTGTGAAGGTCCGATGGAATTCTAAGCGTGGACCGGAATACACCTGGGAACGTGAGGACTTTTTCAAGGAAAGGTATCCTCATCTGTTCCAGTAGAACGAAATGTGAGTACAAGAAGAGGCGAGCGCCGGGACGTCGCTCTCTTTAAGGAGGGATGGATGTGACACCCTAGAATCGAGGTCATTAACGATACCCTAAATTACGCTAATTTTTGAAATTTTTAGTAAATTTTAATTTCTATATTTATAAGTATTTTGGTTAGAGCCGATGTTCGAGGTTATAATTTTTACGATTGACGTTTTAAGAAGGACGATGACGATTACGATCCCGAGGGATGCCCAATTTCATATAATTTTTGACGATTTATCGATAATGTAATTTTTCGAGAATTTTATTTACGGTTCGTGTTAAGTTGAGTCGGGTGAGTTTTATAGCCTTCCGAGTACATTTAAAGTATCCCAAAAATATTTTGGAGCGTTCGGGAAGATTTCCGACTCCCGAAAATTTTTCAAAATTGACAAATGAGTCGAACCCGCAAAGTTTTGAGGACGTTTTCTACTTAAGGACAAAAGAAACTAAAAATTGCCATTTGGTCCCTCCCAACCCACCAAAAAGGCCAAAAGTGACACACACACAAACACATACAAAACTTTCACCAAAAATCAAACTCTCTCTCCCTCCCTTGTCTCTAAAGCCGACGGACACCCCCAACACACCAAGAAATTCACCAAAAATCTTTTTCCACTTGATTTTCCTAAAAACTAAGGTTAGACCACATCTAGTTTGGTCATTCCCCACATTTTCATGTGCTCAAATCCCACATGCATTAACAAAAATTTTCCAAGATTTTTCAAGATGATCCAAATTCGTTTTTGTGGCTAAATGTGCTAATGCATGTTGATTTTATGAGTAATGGATGCAAGAACACCAAGAAAACCCACCAAAATCAATTTGGTTGTGGTGATTGGGGCACCCAAACCCCACGGCAATGGGGGTGTTTGGGGAGCCATGGTGGTTGTTGATTTTCAATGTTATTATTGTGTTTGGTTCATTGTTTTAGGATGTTTTACATAGGTTTCATTAGTTGCATGTTCATTTCTTTGAAGTTTTGATTTTGAGATTGGTTGATCAATAGGGGTAGGACTGAAATTTGATGTTAGGATATGTTTGGGAAGGCTTAGGATGATGTTTAGTGGTGGTTAGAAGGCTTGGAATCGAGCCTAAGTGTGTTTTTGGTATGGTCATTTTTAGGCAGAAACATTAGGTCCATTTCATAAAAAAATTTTTTTCCAGGACTTGAAAACTAAATGTAGTTATAGAGGGTCTTCCTAGCTTTAATTTGGTATAAGGTAGAGCCCGTGACTCAAAACGAGCTAAAAGTTATGACATTTTTAAGATCGAGTACCGGGAGACGAGGACTTTCATAATCCGAATTTGTGCAAAGTTTTAGTCAAATCCCGAGGGTCACAAATATAAATTGGTAAATGGTCAAGGGTCAAAATTTGGTCCCAAACCTGTAAAAATGAGTCTATATGTTGACTTAGGAGTCAAAGAAGTCAAAGGTAATTTTCATATAGGTCAAAGGGGTCAAAATTGGTCGAAGTGCAATTTCAGCCCGTAAAATGTAGTCGTGGAAAAGAGTTGCGTAACGGGTCGTAAAAGTAAAAAACTTTTATTGGGCTTAAAAACATGTTATCTACAGGTCTTATAGGATTTTTGGAAATTTTGTCAAATTTTATAAGTGTGGTTAAATAAGGTAAAACAGCCCGTACTTTAGTCGAGTACCGGCGAGAATGAGTAAAAATGGACAACGTAAGTAATGAGAACGAATGGTATAAAATGAGTGATACTTGTTGTTTTTGTTTTTGGCGTGAGTTATACTTGTCCTAAGTGACTAGTATATATGTATTTTATACAGTACCGTAAGTATTTAAAATGAGATTACTCATTACGCGTTATTTGTGATAGGTGTTGATTTAACCGGGCATCCGTTTCGTCGTCAGTGATCATCCCTCGAACTACCGACTACTTAAGATATAAGGTGTGAATTTATAGCCTCGCTTATATTTATTTCAAATTGTTTTACCCGCGAGGGAAATGCATGCTAGTTTTTAAAAGGAACGTATATCATGAATGATTGTTAGACCCGAAAGTTGCCTTAGAAATTGTGTTGAGTACCAAAGTTGCAAAAGTCCCTAAAATCATGAACTATTAACTATTGTCCTGCCCTCGAGTAGGGGGAAATAGCCGCTTATGCAATTTGTAGTACTACGGGGTTAACGACCCAATGCTAGCCGAGAAGCTGTACTTTTAGTAAGTTCTGCGGTAGATTATTTTGTATGAGAAATAAGGTATAATTGCAACTGATGCCTTTAGAAGGGGCACTGGTTTCATCTGAATCACGCCGGTATTTATTACGCGGGTGATTGAGTTAACGGATTAGTGTCATGAGCTTAAACACAATTGTCAGTATCCTGATTATAGTTTGTTTGATCGACAAGACTATAAATGATCACGAATGGTTTTTATTATATATACGTTCAAATGGATTGAAAAACCTATGAATTCCACTCAACGTTTTCGTTGACCAAATTTTTGGCATGTGTTTCAGGTAACCGCTGAGGTGTAGGATGGAGCATGCATGGGATGGATGTTGTGTGTACGGCTTGGAGTCCGCTTGTTTTTCCCTCCTTTTTCTACTTAAACATTTTAAGTTTAATGTTATGTTGTTGTAAAACTGAAGTTTTTGGGTTGAGATTCATGGGGACCGAAAACGCTAAACTCTGTGCACCATTTGGGGTTGGAAAAACCGTGGACATGTATCATCTAACAATTTTAAAATTTCAAGTTTTAAGTTGACGTCTTTTTAGCGTCGTTTGATATATCTTGTGTGCAATGAATACTGTGTAGCACCCATTGTTGTAGTTCCGCTGCGCATAGCAATTGTGGGGGTGTTACAAAAGTCAACCCACCAATTGCTCCAGTATGAACAAATGGGTCAAAGAATGAGCACCTATTACAAAATCCAAGTTGTTGCTGGTTAAAATAAGCTAGAATAGCTTATTGATAAGCTGAACACAAAAATACACTAGCAGTGGTAACTTTCAGTGGGAAAGGAGTTCCCACTGCTTGGTATGCAGTAATGATTTTGGCTAGATTTCAAGCCTTGATTGTTGCTTTTTGATGGAACAAAAGGCACCCCAATAAGCTTTGGCTTATTGGGAGTCAATATAAGCACAAATAACACCAAGTTGCACATAAGAATCAAGCAAAATCAGTCAAATACAGTCACTGATGAACAAGATGAATACTCAGAACATTTAGCTGATCTAATTGACCACAAATCCAACTTCAAGCCTTCAAACCTCTTTCCCTGGTTATGTTCACTAAAATCTAGCACTTGTTAACCCTAGTTTATGCTTAGATCTAGGTGTCCCAAAAATTCTAGCCAATTTTACCAAGTAAATCTGATTTTATAGCACTATGTTGGATTTAGGTGTTTCAAACCACAAAACTTGCAAATACGTGACCAAGTATATCAGTTAAACAGATACCAACAATCAACAACACAAAACAACTACTCAACTTTCCACAAATCCTGCTTATGCCGTTAACCCAAACACCCCTTAATTATCTGATTTCACAAATTTTCAAAGGATATTTAAGATTTAACCCACAAATCAAGTTAATAACAACTCAATAACATCAAACAAGCCCAGATAAACAAGATCCAATCATAAAAACACAGATTCAACAACAATCATACAAAAATCACCAACATTCAGAAAAATTAAGAAAAATTGAAAAGGGAGAGGGATGCAAACCTCCAAGACCTACATCCAGGCCCTGGAGTGTTTGAGCTGAGGTACTAGCAAAACAAGTACCAACTTCCAAGCTGCTAAGATGAACAAACAGAAAAGTGAGATCAAAAACTGATTTAACCTTTGATTTCTGAAAACAAGTGTTTTAATCCTTAAAACCTTTTCTCAAAACCAACAAAACATGTGAATGGAACTCAGATTTCAGCTAATCAGACACCAAACTTTTATAAATAACAAATGAGAATTCAAAATTTTTAGAAATTCAAACTTTATTTCATAAAAAGGAATTACAATGAAATTAGCTAAAATCTGGAACAAAGGGACTCTCACACGTTGAGGTCTCTTTTTATAGGCAAATGCATACAAAACACTATTCATAAACCCTAGAACTGAAATTCCTAAATTATCCTTGTAGAATCTTCTAGGCTTGTTGCCATCTTGCTTGGGTGAATAAGGGACGTTTATTTAGTGCTTGGTGACTAAGGAAAGGTTTAAGTTCGTTGATCTTGCCATGTCATGATCTTATGCCAGGTGTCGTCATGTGAGTGGGAGTGGGGGTATCTTTCTGGTAGTGGAGTTTGAGGTTTTTGGTGTGGGATGTGATTGACATGATGTGAATTAAACGTGGGAACAATCAATTTCACTTTCCCCTTTGTTTTCTTCTTTTTAATCCTGGGTAAAAAAAAGTGTTCTTGGCTGGTAAAATCTCAACAGTAAGTGTTACCCGCGTTATTAGGAGTTTGAACTTTAAACTTTGCAGTTTTGGTCCTTTGTTTTTGGGAAAAGATGCATAACAAGTTTTTCAGCTCAAATAAACGTATCCCTTTGTTGTTGAAGTTATGAAGTTCACACTTTTGCCCCAAAACTTTGGCAAAAGTGTTTCAAGGGTTGTTTTTGACATTTTTCCATAATTGAGGGACTGATTTTGGACTTTCTTGATCTTTAAAGGTCTTCAATATATATTTGACTTTATGAGGGACCATAATTGACAAATTAGATTTGATGAGGGACTAATCTTGCCATTTCTTCAAAGTTGAAGGACCTTTTTGCAATTTTGACAAACTTAAAGGACCAAACTTGTAATTATGAATTCACAAGGGTTTTAAGTGTCATTTCTTCATTGTTTGAGGATCAATCTTGCATATCTTCAAGTCTTCAAGGGTTAATCTTGGATAATTCATGAACTAGGGCCCGGTTCTTTGTACGACTTCGTTTCTCATGTCCGTTTTTCCTTGTTTCTTGTGATCTTTTGTCTTTTTCATGATATCCATACCTAAAATACACAAGTAAACAAACACAAGCATATATATGGTATTTTATGACATTTTTATGCATTTAAATCCCGAAAAGAACGATGAGATCATGTATAAATGCCATCTCATCAGTTTGTAACACTAAAAATTTATCATATTTTGATCTTATATCAACCTATTTTTTTGTATTGTGTGCAGCTCCTTTATCTTGATTCTACAAAGTATGACCAATTTCCAGTCCTTCGATCAAGACCAACCATCAAGGACTAGACTTCTACTGACATGCATACTCGTCAAGATCTTGAGACGGAAGATCAAGTTTTTGGTGAACTTGAGCTTCATGGAGAGTGGAGTGTGATTGAGGCAAAGAAAACAGAGGGTTTGTGATGTTAAAAAGAAGAATAAAGCTTCAGGCGTACCTCCTAAGGAGAAAAAGGTACGAGTCAGTATTTTTAATTGTTTTTATATATAATTACATGTTTATAATACTATATATGATTCACCATTAATCGTATTTGCTTCTAACTTGAGTATATTTACATTTGTTTATAGAGTATCTGCATAGTTATTAAAGAAAAGTTGTCGAGAGTATCCAAGGAGAATGGTGAATTAGAAACTCTCTTGAGAAGGGCTAACAAAGACTTCCTGAATGATGAACAAGTTGATGATTTGTACCATAGATATCTTCGATTGTTTAGAGAAACTTTATGGCTGGAAGAAAAGTTACCTCATCTTGACGATTTTGATGATGTTAATCCTAAGAAAGATGATCAGAATAAAGATGATGAGAAGAAAGACAAGCCGGCTGCTGATGCGGCTAAGAAGATAGGCGAGCAAGCTGTTGATGTGGCTGAGAGGAGAGACGAGCTGGCTGCTGATGCGGCTGGAAAAGAAGACAGAGGCAAGGAGACGTCTCATACTGAGAATGTGGTTGCTGAGAAAGAGACGAGTGTTGATGAATTAAATGAGGAAACCTTTACTCAGTGGATTGAAAAGAACATCGTTTGGTATGGAGAGGTGATTGATATTGCGGTCGAATCTTTTGGCCATGAAGTATGTTGTTAAAATCTCATAATTTATTCATATTTTCACTTTATGATATTATGAATTATTTTTGTTAATGCAATGATGCCTAAAAACGTTACTTGCATTTTTCGGTCTCACTTTGTTTTGATTACGACAATATGTAAAAACAAACATTTACGAAAACAATGAAAAACGAATTCTTGAGTTCAAGTATTTTTCATTTCAACCATTATCACTTAAGGTATGAACAAACAAGTAATTATACTAATTAAGTGATCAAGGATTTAATCTTTTCTTAAAACTCACTTTTTATTAAGTGTGACAAAGTTTTATTATTAAACTTTCTTTTTAAGAAAATGTTTTATTAAATTAATTATTTGAAAATTTGATATTTGAAAATGGCATATTCTATCTTGGTTTGGAATATCCTTTCAGGATATTTTAATCCCTAGATTCGAACCGACCCAATAAAAGACAAAAGGGAGCGGACTCTACGCCGGCGGTTCCTTATCGATAAGGAACCGCGGGCAGATATAGCCGTTGGATGTTTGTCTTATAAATAGTGGACCATTCTCAGACTTTCAATCCACCTCTTTTCCACATACATTGCCAGATTCTTTCATACTTCTTAAATCACTCAAATCCTTGATCATTTGTTTGATTACTACTTGTTTAGAAGTGAATCATTCTCCTCTCATCTTTTCCTCTCAAAGTGCAATGAGAAGAACACTATCATTCTTGAAGTGTTGTGTCTACCTCAAAGATCCATTGAAGATCCAAACTTATTTATTCATTGTTGTGTCATTGTGGTGAAGATCCAAGTAGTTGTGTCTATTTGGAAGTTGTGTATGTATTAGGGTTAATACTTAGTCCTCAAAGTATATTGGTGTAGATTGGTCCTAGCTAAGATCAGGGCTCGACTTTTATCTTAGAGTCAGAAATTGGTTAAGCGACGTTGTGTACGGTTTCTCCACCTTAAGGAGCTTGTTGCTTAGTGAAATCTCGAGTAAGGAGTACTCGAGGAGTGGAGTAGGAACGAGGAGTGAGCTTCGTTGCCGAACCACTATAAATCCTTGGTGTTTGGTTTGATCTTTCCTTCCCTTATCTCTTTACATTCATTATTCTTTATACTTATGATTATTAGTTTAGTTGCATTATACATTCATTATTCTTTATACTTGTGATTATTAGTTAGTTGCACGATACCTTGTTCATATTGTGTATAAGAAGGTTTCACATAAATACTCAAGCTTAAGTTTTTGAAAAAGGATTTTTTAAAGCCAACCTTTAACAAGTAATTAAGAAACTATTCAACCCCCCATTCTAGTTTCTACAGTTTTAATTAAAACAATTCAATGTTTTAGGATGAGTATTTTGCTTGACCTTCGGATTTTCCACTTCCTGGTGCTGTGCCTGCTAGGACTGCTCCACCGTTGCCTGGTGTTGTGCCTCATGCAACTCCTCCACAACAGGCTTTATGTTCACCACTAGAGAACAAGAAAGTGACTATCGTCTAGCCAGATTCTCCACTAACTTCTATTTATCAGTATAAGAGAATCAATGTTGTGTGTTTGATTAACAGAGTTGAGTTTATCTTGGGAAACAGCTTGTTTGCTATGCAAGGCGACAAATAGTACGCTCTCTTTATCATATCTTATATATTTTTCTGTTAACTCTTGTGAATCATATATATGAGTCATATGAAACATATATGATTCATGATGAAACATATATGATTCATGACGAAACATATATGATTCATCCATAACTTTTGGGTAAATTATTGGATAACACCATTTATTTTCTTATTTGTAGTGAAACAGTTTTTCAAACTCGTTCTAGATATCATCTACAGCTGTACGTGTCAATATGGAGACCTTGGCACCGAGGTTATGGATAGATGCAAGTGTCATCGACTGTTATGTCGCAATCCTTAATGCTGAGAATGATTCCAAACTTCCAGACAAGAAATATCACTATTTTTCGACGGGTTATATTGTAAGTTGTCATTTGACATTATTGTAAGTGGTTATTTTGTTGTCTATTAGTTTCGTGTTTTCTCTAAGATTTGTTTTTTTTATACGGAATCCAAATATGATTAGCGGGGTTCTTAGTGAGGAAGCATCATGGAAAATTTTTGAGGAAGCGATTTTGGCTCAGTTTGAAGGTCATGAAGCTTCTGCCTCTCAAGGACGTTGAGTTGGCTTTTTTCCCTTTTTGTGTATCAAATCATTTCTATGTGGTTGTTTTCAACCTTAAGACTCCAACAACAATGTTAATTCTTGTTAATGCTAATGGATATACATATACAACAAAATACAAAGGAGCTTGCGATCTTTTGGTAAGTTTATTATGGGGGATTATATTTGATTTCGGATATTGGTTGTATTTCGTTACACATACATCTTTTTATTTAATATGTTTTCGTATTTTTCTTTCTCTTTTTGTAGAGAAAGTTCTTTGGAAGGTATTTGAAAGAGATAAGCATCACCACTCCAAAGTTTCAAACATGAGAAGTTATATTCTAAAGTTAAAATGGAGTACTACTCAAAATCATGAAGACTGCGGGGTATTTGCTATGATTCATTTGGAGAACTACGTTGGCGATAGTAAGAAAAGTTGGGATGTTGGTTTTTGTGAAGAATCAGATGAGCAAAGAACATTGTTGATGCAAATGAGGTTCAAGATAGATACAAAGATTCTATTACATGATTTCAACAAGGAAAAAGCCAAGATGTTCAAGTCAGCCTATGATTTTGAGACCAATGTTGATAAACAAACAAGAGTTAAAACCATTGTTCAGGCACTCAGAAATAGAGAGAAGCGTGATCTATAGAAGACTTCAGCCAATAATCAAGAGGGTGAGATGGCTCAGAAAGAAGAGAGTGATCGATCGAATGAAAATGAATAGTGAATCTATCTAACTAATGTAAGTATTATGTAAAGATTGTGAATGGTAGGAGGCTAGGAAAAGATACTAATATGGGTCTGTTTTGGTAGTGATTGCTGTTGCCCCCCCTGATCAGTTTCTATTTCTTTGTAATCGTTATGCATTTTGAATAAGGTAGTATGCACAATGTGAATTGGTACTTATTATAAATTATATGTTGCAATCTACTATGTGTTTAAATGTTTGATTATTACCAGTTTTAAGTTTGTGTACCAAAAATGGTACATGTGTCTTTGATGAATCATACATATGTTTTTATTAATCATATATGATTCAGGATGAATCATATATGATTTAGCATTAAACATGTATGATTCAACCAACTTGCTTTTGAAGTTTGTACAATTTAGAGTTTCTTTACCAATAATAACATGATTCTTGATTAATCCATGATGAATGCTATATGATTCATCATGAATCATATATGATTCATCATGAATCATATATGATTAATTAGATTGAATTTACACATAGACCACCATCCACCAAACACTTCAACAGAAAATGATTATTTATGCAGAAATCATTAAGTATGAATTGAACTAAAGATCGAAACAAAGTTTATTCAAATTAGATACTCATAAGCACAAAGTATGAAATTAAGTATGAAACCAAGTATGAATTGAAAAACCAATTGAAAGTAAGTATGAATCGAAAAACATAGAATGTTTAAGAAGCTGTGTTTGTTGTTTGTTCCATAGCAGCAACGTTTCCAGCTGTTGTTTGTTTCGTAGCAACAACGTTCCTAGCTTATTCTACTTTAGCAGCTGCAATAAGCGCTAACTTTGCACCATTCCTTGGATTTTTAGGACATGTGTTTTTGGTATGTTGATTTGTCTTTTGTCCGCAACATAAACATTTCCTAGCCGGCTTTTTCTTAGCTTTTACAGCGATTTCTCTTGCACTTTTTATACGTTCTCCTTTATGTTATCCTTTAAGACCACCTTTTGTTTCGAGCTCCTTCTGGATTTCCTATGACCTTTTATTTTTCGGCTTTTCAATTGCATAGATATCTAGAATCACATCACTGGTTTTCTACGAAGGTGGCTTAGGAGCTTGAACTTTTATTTCCTTCTTAATATTTTCCAACGTTTGCACAAATTCTGCCAACTTTGCTTCATCTTTACTCAACCAAAAAAGCATTCGTCGACCACGTTGTTGGCGTCATTAGTTAACCTTTCAATGGTTTTGTTCTTTTCTCTGTATCTGTTTGTCTTTCTTCTCAATCCCAGTGGTATTAAATCCCTTCTCCAACGCCTTATAATGTATTTTTTTAGAATCTTTTCAACATCACGGTTCTTTAAAACACAAAATACGTGTCGACACAGAAAACCATACCGAGTAAAATGTCTACATGTACAATTAACCGAAGCGTCTTCTGAATAACGCATAACCTTATTATGAAACATTAAAAACGAAATTAATACTTGTGCATTTACCAAAAAATATATGATTCATGATGAAATATATATGATTCATGATGAAACATATATGTTTCACCATGAAACATATATGATTCATGATGAATCATATATTATTTTGGTAACAGTTACAACAATTACCATCTTTTAAAAAAATAAAATTACAAGCGATTCACTAACCATGTAGGTTGCTACCTTGTCTTCTTCTTGTATAACCATCTCTTTGCCTTCCTCGGTATAAATTATCCAGTCCGCACCTGCCCTCGTGTCTTTAACCTTAACCATCTCAACCCCCTCTTCCGTTTTAAACTCTACTATTTGACAAGACCAAATCGATTCTAATATTTCCTTTTGAATAAGCAAAAATATTGTCCTACTATAGATCTTTGCCGCATGTGTTTCCATCTCTAACCTTGTATAAGGTTCTGAAGCTGCTTCAAATATTTTAAAGTCCAAAACTTCTTGCCCCTACCTTTGCCTTTCCATGGCCGCTTCATAGCACATCATAAAATTGAGTAATGTTGACTCGTGATTTGTGAAACATTTGAAAAATGTGTTTTTAATTTCAGATCTTGAAGTGGTTCTCATTAAGCCAAACAAAGGTGAGCTAATAAAGTATGCTGGTAACCACATTTCTCGAAGGGTAAACATCTTCGTCATCCACTTGTGTTCTTACAATTTGAAGTCTTCAATTAATTTATTTCATCTTTCTTCAGAAACCTTAGGCTCTATGAACATATTCCACACAAGTTTGTTGAAACGTTGTTTGAAATTGTTTCTTCATATGTTTTAATACAAGGTTTTTTACCAAGTATAAAATAAATTTCGTTCCAAGTCTTTTCGAATTGATTACCGATTAAAAGTGCGACTCAATTGTTCTTGGTGGAAAGTAAAATGGTTTGGGTTTCTATTCTACTAAAAAGAATTAAATGACCAAAGTGGTAAAAATAAGCTAAAAACAATTAACTAAAAATAACTCAACTAATTAAAAACAATTTGAAAATAATAAAGTGGAAATTAAAACTAAGCAATAAAATGGAAACGTGATTTAAAGACTTAATTTAGAAAATAAGAAAAACCAGAAAGAAAATAGAAACAACTCATTCGGAATAAATGTTCATCCGGAATAATAGCTTGATACGGAAAACACCTTTATTCGGAATATGTTGCTTATGCGGAATGAAGTTTCGTTCGGAATGTCTGACTCATGCGGAATAAACGTTTATTCGGAATAAGTGAAAAACTGCTCACTCAGAATAACTGGCTTCATGCGGAATAACCCTTTCATGCGGAATAATGCTGTTGATTCGGAATAGAAGGTTCATGCGGAATACTTGTTCATCCGGAATAACTTGCTGGTTCGGAATATCTTGTTGACCCGGAATAACTTGCTCACTCGGAATACATTGCTTACTCGAAATAAATATTGCTCATCCAAAAAAATTTGGTTCACTCGGTATAACTATTCATCCGGAATGTTTTGTTCATCCGGAATAATAAATCTAAAAGCTTCGTTCGGAATATTTGTTGCTCATTCGGAATAATCTAGAAAAGGCTTCGTTCGGAATAAATTCAACTCATCCGGAATAATTTAACTAACACCTTCATCCGGAATAAATCTTTATTCGGAATCTGGGTAAACAGAAAATGTGCGAAGAACAGGGGAAAACTAAGGCTACGAATTTAAACCAAAATCAACCAAGTTTTAACCAAAAGATTTAACCAAACTAACCACGAATCATCTACTAACGATAAACATCAAATCAAAACAACAAAAACATGAAACCCACTTGTTTTTAAAGATCAAACTCAACAAAATAAAAAAACTTAAAACTTAAGAATCAACAAGAGAAGGAAGAACAAGATTAAATGAAGATTGTATTAAAAGCTAGGATTCAAACAACAAAAAGCAAAGATTAAACTTACAAGTTCTTGGATTGAAAAAGAAAAATCACCAAACACCTTAAGGGTGTTGGTTACCCTACGAAACAAAAGGAAAGAATAAACAGAAAAATGAAAAACTAGTTTCCAAGTTGTGAAGGGGAGGCTATTTATAGGCCTTGGGCTTGGTTGGTGAGTGGGCTTTTCTCCTCTCTTTTTGTCTTCTCGTCTTTTCAGTAAAGTTGACGTTTTCGACTCTGATTCGGGATTTGTCGATGAATAAATTCAACTCGTTGTTTAATTTCTTCGTTTAATAGACTTGAGTTCTTCGACATATGTAAATCTTCCATCTTTGGCCTTTTCTTCGATAAATCTTCAAATAGGCCCATTGACTTCAAATCTTTTGCATCTCTTGGACTATAGACTTCGTCTTTTCGTCTTTTTCTTCGATAAAACCCGTGCAATCCCATGTTTTCTTCAATATTTATCCGGTTGGCTCTGAAAACACAACAAACACACAAACCAAGCATAATTTCAAACAAATGATATTAAATACGCGTTTTGGTCTCGTTTTAGCAAGAAATAAGTGGTAAAAGGATGGGTGTTTTCACACCTATCAAATCCTCTACACTTAACCATTGCAATGCCCTCATGCAATGCATTAATTTTAAAGCACGGTTTACATTTCTCATCATAAATAACCCACTTTGGCCTTTATTAAATTCTAAACACTAAGGAAACCAAAAGAACAAAACAAGTAAAGAATTCAAAGACTTACATTGGGGTTTTAGGTTGTCATGAATGTTCATCATTCTCAAGTTTCACGTTACCCATACTAAGCTTAAAAACGAGATCATTGTTATTATAAGTTAGCAAACTAACACGAACTCATGTGACCCAATTATTCACTTAGACTCCCTTATTCCTAGGTGTATCTCTTATATTTTATTGTTGTCTTGAATGATCACGAGGATGCATTGTTTGACTTATTTTGATAGTTATTAAGGCTAAAAATAAAGTAGGACGATTTAATTAATAGTTAGCTAAAAGACAAAATCTTTTAAAACTGCTTCTCGGGACCTCATAAAGTTCATATCTTGGCATAACTCGCTTCACGATTTGAGACCTTTCTCGGACCGATATTTGGCAGCGACTTCATACTTCAAATCTTTGAGAGACGTTCTTGAAATTATGGTCTTCTCTTCATAATAGGAATTTCTTCACTTGAAGTTTTGAGAGATTCTTCATATTTGGACCACGACTTCTTTATTTTTCTCCAATCTTTATTTTGGACTTTGATATACAACGATCCGCCTCCTTTTAGGACTTGGATCTATTTATCCTCATACCTTGCTAGGGTCTTTTCGGATAGACTTCTCCATGATCTTTTGGGGAGTACTTGCTTTTCGTCGTGTGTCTCGATCCTTCATATTGATTATCGATAAATGATTCTTCATATCACTTTTGGATATTTAGCAACAAAATGTAGCCCTCATGCCTTGTTAGGGCCTTTTCGGACTCGCCAATCTTCGCATCCCGCTTCAATAAGTTATGCCTTGGCTATGAACTCTAATTAATACCGAGCAACTTTTAAACGATCTTGTGCTAGAAGCTAAGTAACTTTTCAAATCGTACAACCTTATTTATTGCAGATAAATTTATTAGCAAGCGATGGGAGAATATGCTTATAATCAACTCACATAAATTAACGAAAGAATACCAAACTTATAATTGACTATATCATCTTTCGTTCTCCACAATTTAGAATCTCAAGGAATGAGACTCGTGGATGCTTAGCCAATTAAATCAAAGTTTTAGGGTTTCGAGTCATCTATAGGATCTTGCAAACTCTTATACTTTTTCAAGTTTAGAATTCGCATTTTAAAGTTCCCTTGATAAACGACTCTCTAGGATCAATTATAGGAACTTGCGAAAAGTTCTTGTTCTTAACCCGTGAGAGTTAAGACTTTCGCGTTTTAAAGTTCCCTATATAAAAGCCTAGCAAAACTTGACTTAAACAAGTTAAGGATACTAGCTAGAGTAAACTTAGATAAGTAAACTCGGGTTGAGTCAAAAATATTCACAACTTTGAAAAATTTAAAACCACTTTATTAAAAATAAGAAAGAAAATAACGATAACAAAGGAAAATACTACTATACGACTAGGCCAAAATAGATTAAAAATTTTGAAAAATGTCGAAAAATCGAATTTTCCGGTTAAAATGAGGACAAATACAAGGAAGAGTTCACTTATTACTTCGATAGAAGTCTCCCCTACACTTAATATAAACATTGTCCTCAATGTTTAAGCATGTGGGAAAAGGCTCCCCTACACTTATGACATTGTGCACGTTGGTTAAATCAAGCTAAAGGAGAGACAACTAAAGTGATCAATTTCAAATGTGAGTATGAAGAAGATTGAATCATGATAGTTGAGAGATAGAACCAGATTGCGGATAACACGGGAGAACGGTTCTTCAAAGATTCCAAAAGTGTACTTATCCCTGTAATCACATCACCATACAAACACAAGCAACCTATATAGGTCCCCCTACACTTAGGAGGTAAAATGGAAAGGGATAGATACTCGGGTTGCCTCCCGAGGAGCGCTTGTTTTTGGTAACCGAGTCACGAGCCTGACTCGTCCCAAAACTAGTTCATGGGAAACGTGGTGAGGGGTGGAATCATCTCATGAGAGATGTCCTCACCAAAGTACAACTTCACGCGCTGGCCATTCACCTTAAAATTGGGCCCATTCGGCTGAGACAGCTCAATGGTGCCATAACGAAAGACTTTGGCGATGGTGAATGGACCAGACCAGCGGCTCTTCAACTTGCCCGAGAAGATCTTCAACCGAGAGTTAAAAAGTAAGACTTGATCACCAACGTGGAACTCTCGGTTCTTAATCCTTGCATCATGGATGGTCTTGGTCTTATCCTTTTAGATCGATGAGTTCTCGTAAGCTTCATTCCTCAATTAATTAAGCTCGTTGAGTTGAATCTTCCGAAGATCACCGGCTTTGTTGATGTCGAAGTTAGCCCACTTCAAGGCCCAGTATGCCTTATGTTCCAACTCGATAGGGAGGTGGCATGCTTTCCCGTACACAAGACGATAAGGTGTACAACCAATCGGGGTCTTATAAGCGGTACGGAAAGCCCACAAAGCATCATCTAACTTATCGGCCCACGAGGCACGATGCTCTCCCACAGTACGCTCCAGAATTCGCTTCAATCCACGGTTAGATATCTCGGCTTGCCCATTAGTTTGGGGATGATAAGCGGTGGAAAGACGGTGATTGACACCATACTTAGCCAAGACTCTTGCAAATTGATCATTGAAAAAATGAGTCCCGCGGTCACTGATGATAGCACGAGGAACACCGAATGTAAAACCCGTAAAAATAAGGTCATAATTTAATTCTATTTTCAATTATTTTGAAGTATTTTATAACGTTAAATATTATTATGTTTAACGGTTTAAGTTGAAACCGATATTAAATATTATATTTTAATATTTTGACGAGCAACGAGGACTACTAGTGATCGCGATACCGATGGATGCCAAAAATTTTATATCTTATAATATTTTGAAACTTATTTTTGTGTGGGTTGATGAACTCACAATTTACGGATTTAAATTTGGGCTTACGTGAATAATTTAGCGTCTTTTACGACTAAACCGGAAACCTTAGGATTACGTATTTATGTTTTTGAACTCCGTTTTTGATGAGACAATTTTTATTGGATTCGTTTTGTGACGTTGATTCATAATTTATAAAAACGTTTTTCGTGAAACGACCCGAGGGCACGCAAATCGAGAAAACTAGAATCGAGGAATACCCGTAAACTAGTGAGATGGGACAAAATACATTGTCCCACCCCACTAGCTAGCTTGGACGGCACCAACATGACACCACAACCATATGTGGCATCATGTTAGCTAAACACTTACAAGTGTAAGCAAAGCTTACACCTTAAGCTACAACTTTCCACTTCCACTAGCTAAAACCATCAACATTTCACACACACCATTTACTTACATGCAAACCAACACAAATCCTCTCAAAACCTCCCACCCTTGCCGTCCATATTCAAGCTACAAACACCCCTTTTGATCTTTTCTAGCCATGAAATACATGTTTACTAGCTCTATCATGGAGTTATCTTGAAGCCTTGATCATTTGCTGGCCATATTAACAACATTGGAGGTGATTTGCTTGTGTCCTAGGGCTGATTTCTCAACTATTGTTCTTGGTGTTTGATGATCTTGGAGTTACTTGTGGTGTTCATCAAGTTCTTGTCTTCCAAAAACAAGAAATACACTTCGTTGGTAAAGAAGATCATCCTCTCCATTTTCTCTTGTTATTTTTGTAAAGAACAAATGTATTTTCTTTATTTTTGTATATGTATATGATGTATATATGATGATAAAAATGTTTTGTGGGGATCAAGTGTTGATAAATATGCTTAAAAATATTAATAACCATGAGAAATAAGGCTAAAATCATGTTTATTTAGTTGGCTGTATAAAAATAGTATGTAACTAAAACTTGAACTGATAAACTTGCATGGTATAATCCATTTATAGTAAGTACAAGATGTTATACACATGTGAGAGTTGGCCATGCAATGGAATCATTATAATGAGTGAGATATGATCAAAACAAAATAGGTGTGCTAATCTGAATAAGCTGTTTTGTAGGGACTGTTAAGCATAAATAAACTTAAAATGAGCAGTAGCTATAACTAAGTTAAATGTATCACATAATATGAAGATCATGCCACCCAAAAAGCATCTTCACGGAGAATTCAATTTCACCGGGTCCATGTCGGAGACAGCGGGGCAGTCGTGAGCTTCTAATTCATTATAGAACTCTAGATATGATAAAAATGGTGAAGATGAAAATAAAAATCAGATTTTGAGAATTAATGTTTATTATTATTATATAAGCACTCAAATTTTATTTTATAAAATGTAAAATAAAAACCCACTAACTTATGAAACTTATTCATATAAATATGTAAAAGGTTAAATAAATGGATAAATTATAGTGGAATAATACTTATAAGTAATAAAAACTATAAACTTGATTTTTACGACTTTTTCGGCTATTACCGTAAAATTAACGTTTTTCGCCAATTAAAACTTAGACGATCAAACCCGTCTAATGTAAAGTTTTTAAAAGTAATATACTGATATATAAGTAACTAATACAAGTAAAAACCGATAAAACCCGAACTATAGGACATAC
The DNA here is from genome assembly GCA_025667525.1 of Glebionis coronaria. Lineage (NCBI taxonomy): Eukaryota > Viridiplantae > Streptophyta > Magnoliopsida > Asterales > Asteraceae > Glebionis > Glebionis coronaria. The sequence continues at coordinate 582,091,940 of CM046881.1, forward strand.
GGACATTAACGAGCTAACTAAGCATATTGGACTAATAATTGGACTAAATAAGATAAACACTTATAAAAAGAACTTATTGGGCTTAACCCATTTGGGCCCAACATGGAAAGTATAGATACTGATAATATAGGTATAAAATGGATTAAAACAATTTAAAGAACTTATACTAAGCTTATTGGACTTAAAATAGGTAAGTAGGTAAAACTAGTAAACTAGTAAAAAGTTACCAAAACGTAAACACTAAAATGAGTAAACAAGGATATATAAACCCACTTGATCATCATCATATGTACAAAATCATCATATGTATATTGTTATTTTGATAAAAGTCATTGGACAAGAGTCTAAGACCGATTATTATTTATATAGGTTTCCGTGACCGAAGCACGCCCGTAGCTGATAATCCGCCTTTCATTATCAACGTGAGTCTATAGCCTCGCTTTATACTAGTTATTAAATGATTTTAAACCCTCGAGGGGGAATACATGTTTTATAAACTTAGAACACAAGATTTTTATGGTATGCTTTGTCCCTCTATGAATGGACCCGTGGTTGCCTTTAAATTGCATTAAGTGATTGCCTTAGTTAAAACCTCAATTATGGACCGTTAATTAACCTATGATGGGTTAACCGCTAGTACAATTAATAGATCTATGGGGGAAGCCGCCCCGGTTCAGTTTTTGTGGACTTGTCATAGAAGCTTAGGCCCGACCTCCACATTGTTTGAACATATTGTATTGAGAAGTCAGGTATACGGCAATGTACCAATAATCTGGAGGTAACCGACAATTAATAAATCTCTCGTCTTATTAGACTGATATGGAAGTGTCTAAGGGCTCGGTTCCATGAGCTTATTGCAATTTATGCTATATACAATTATCATTGTTGATGCAAATTATTATTTGATGCTTAAGCATGCCACAAACTTATAATCTTTGCTTGTGTTCAAATTGATTTCATAAACCTATAGATTCACTCGGCATTTTGCTGATTGTTTTACTCACATGTATTTCAGGTAATCAAGAAGTGGAAGCTTGGAGGTCACGAGAGTGAAGTTGTGCACTGCTATGTTGTTCAAACTCTTTGATTTATTTATCGTTCCATTTTTAAAACAAACTAATATGTTGTTTTAACTTATCTTTTGGTAACGATTACTTGGGACTACGCTACTCTGACAAATGTTTTAGGAACGATAAATCTAAAACGTCTCTTTTCGAGTCGTTCTTTATAAATTATGTGTTGTTGTATCATTGTTTAGCACCCAAAGATGTATTCCGCTGCGTGTAAATTTGGGGGTGTTAAAGATTGGTATCAGAGCCATGAGTTATAGAGAACTAGATCTTTTTCTAAAAACCTAAACTATAACTGTCGGTTTCATTTTTCAAAGAGTCGGTGCACATGATTTCACGTGACTTCAGGTTCAAGATACTTCTGGGATTACAACTTTAGTATACATTATTATGTATGCCTTATTGCTAAGTATTTCTAGATAAATACTATAATCCTTTATCGATATATATTTATGTTGTTAAACTTTTCGATAAAAGTTTATCATTTATTAATGATTAACTTAAATAAATACAACGAATTTTCAAGATCTTTCTGTATATACTTTTGAAGTATTTAAATTGCTTTTATTGCAAAAATTTTATATTATGACCTTACATACCTTCATCTGCGCGCGTTACTTTCATTATTTAACCCTTTGAGATATCTATATAGATATCCAAATCGTCTTCCGGCTGTTTGTGCTTGGACGTCTTTTAACGTAATCTCCAGACCATTGTGTAGCTCAATGTGTCCTTGGAATAGACTAACCGCTATTGTGTGAGTCATACATTTTGAAACATTTCTTAAAATAGTGTTGAATAATACCATGGTTTTTCCATAATATTTTGTTGATTTTTATCACCGTTTTATACGACATGTGAAGATTTAATTCGTTGACATTTATATGTATCGACCCCGAAGTGTATTGGTCGCTTATATCTTGGTAACGTTATTCACCGTTTTGCTTCCTAAATTTCGTGTTGAACACCTTGAAGCATTTTTTGTCATTCATCATGCTATATTTTATTTGATGCTCATTACGAGATTTATTTTTTTCGTTGTTATAAAATCCACAAGACATGTGTGTATATATGTATATATTTTGAGCCGTTAAGAAGTGTCGAAAAATACACTTTATGCAGAAACTGTAGGGGCAGTATAAACAGGTCAAAACTTAAAAGTAAAACCTGCGTTTTTAAAATGAAATAGTTAAACCTGCACAGAACTTGCAGGGGTATTTTGGTCATTTTACATTGGTTTTCAGGTCTCGGGTAAAACTAGAAAGTCGTCTAAAACGTCGTTTTGCATCAAAATGCTTTAGACTCTGAGTCTTGGAGATGTCGTTTATCGGGTCAATTAATCGGCTCATATTTAAAAGTTAAATCTGATAGAAAATTCAGAACATGAGTTTTAAATGTTTCTAAGCTGTTTTGATTTCATTTGAGATCGTAAAATTTTAACAAATACTATTTTACAACTAACGAATACTAGTTGCATGTGAAAATATTTAAAAATAGAAACATTACAGAATTAGCAATTACCGGATTAATGGTGTAATTTGAAAATGAATAATATACTTTCTTAAAAGCATATTGTGTCGAGTATCTTACATAGAATACACATGTGGATTGTTTTATTCTTTTCATATATATGACTTATTTGTCATTCGATGCTATTTTATTTTCGTTTTCTTCTAACCTTCCACTGACTTGGGTTGAGTTTTGAAGTTTTGCCTTCACATTCTTCGTTGACATTCTTATCGCGTATCTCATGACGTTTTCGTCTAAACCTTATAACCCTTTGAAAACTTAACAACTTGTAACCATTTCATTGGTTGTTTTATGAGCTACTATTTGCCACTTTTTGCAAAACTTTGACTACTTTATACGTTGTCATAATGTCATATTATAAATAAATCTGATATTGTTTTACGATTATTTTCACCAATTGTTTTTACTTTGGTCTTATAAAATACTTTTTGTAAGATTAAAATTTGCTTATTAAGTATCTCACAAATTACTTGTATCCTATAAATTTATAAACTATTTTTAAATTCCATTTTACAGATGACATGGTTTATATATAAACATAAGAAACGTAATACTTTTCGACGAAACTGAGCACTGCATTGCTATTCCTAAATTATACATGGCCTGATCACCTATGTCTAATTTAGAAGGAGCCATGATAGGCTGAATAGTAGTCACCTTAAAAATCTTGATAATAATCAACTTTTTACTTGTATTTATGATAAAGATAAATAAAATGAAATAAAGTGAAAAGAAGTTTTGAAAACCTTTATAATTTATGCAAGTGGCGCAATTTCTATGCATCCGCATACGTTTTCTTACCTTTTCTTGAACGAATTACGCGCTTACGAATACGTTTTTACTCGACAATCGTTTTTATACTTGTTACTTCATTTTGTCTTATAACTGATTTCTTTTGACCGTTCGTCTAATTACTGACTGTTGATAAATGACTTGAAAGTCTCAATGTTTTATCCTTCCTTCTCGTCCAATCTTCTTTTATGCGACTGTGTAGATCTTTGGAATGTCTCCGCACGTGAATAATGAAATATCATTAGAGTGATTTCCGTATATCCGGGATGACGTCCGTCACTCTCGTTTGTCTGGAAATCCACTCTTGTGAACCGTGCTTTGATTTCTCTCTTTAAACACTAACATCGTTCATTTGATTTGTTTTAATTACAAGTGATTATTAGGAATTTTATTTATTAAAAATTTTGTATGGATCTTCTTTCCGATCATGTATCGACCACCGCTAAGTTAACGAGCTGATGTTGGTGAACCATCAACCGCACTAACAAAATTGACAACTTGTTTAATCTATTATTTCTTATCATCTTACCATCAACGCCTTTATTTTATTATTCTCTTTAAGAATTCATACGACATTTGCTTCGTCCTCTTTTGTACTGTTGATTTCGTACTAATTGTTGACATTATTACAATTCGTATTCGTTTGTTATCCTGTCACACTTTGAAACCCGAATATATCCCATGTTATCTTGAAATAATAAACACCTTTATGTATTTCTACAAAGTATTATAAAATTTTTATGGAACTTGTCTACATTTTCAAATGATTTTCAATTATCGAAATAACCATTACAAGTAAAAGGTCAAATTTATACATTATATTTTGTATAACTAAAACTAATGTTTAAAATGAAATTATCTCTATCTTTGAAGTAATTGACTTATCATACTTTACTTTTAATGTAATAAAATTACCGGTTTAATTTATATTCCTAATAATGATTTAATTTGGAAATTATATCTTCTAATTGTAACCAACAATATGAGTTTAATTTATAAAATTCATGTCATTCTTTCAAAGTTTCTTAAGACAACCAAAATAAATTATGAAGTTCTTTAACTTCTATCTTTAATATATCATCTTTATCAAGAAAGTATCTCAATTGAGTTTTAAGGTAATACCAAATCCGGGACGGATAATTGTGACAAACGTTATTTTAATGTTAATATTTAATTCATTCTTCGCTCTCATTTTTCTAGTATTGTGAATAATTATGTTTTACGGTTACGTGAGTCGAGATCCCTCGTCGATCGTTAATCTTAAATCATTTTACCACATCTTGTTCGTTTATGCGTTTATTAAAGTCATTTTTATCTCGTTCTGTTCCTCGTATTGAAGATCACTATTTTATTCTAAGTTTAAAATGAATCTCGGGAAGCAGTGTATAAAAAGAAACGATAAGTATCACCAGGATTTATGCGTGTACTTGTGGAATGATTGAGGACCGAATCTCTTAATGAATGGAGTTAATAAATTTGTTACAACCTCGAGGAGTATATTGAAGCCGACACCGCAAGTGGAAAGACTCTGGAGATCAAGTGGTTATTATCAAGGGTTCGTTCAAGGTTTTCTCGATGATTAACGATGGAAATCTATACTTGATGTTATTGTTCGACCTTTTATTTTTATGTACTTATGTGGTATGTGATCTAGTCAAATGATCGTAAGTTGTGAGAACTTGAGACGGCATCATCCGATGACGTCCGATCATGTAGAACATATATTATGTAATATCTTTTTGACTTTCAACGACGATGTTTATTGAGACTTTAATGCGCGTTGGCCAAAGTGAGATGGTGTCTTTGTATTATCTTTTGAGTGAGGACCCGCGTGTGAGCACCCTCCGATGACGAAAATATTTTTCTTGTTAATTCTTTTTGATGTGTGTCCATGGCTATCCGGCCAGTGGCTATCCTTTAAATTGCAACATTCTTTTTAACTGGACTTACCCGAAAATCCTGTCACCTATTCTTGTCGTCGAATGAGCTTCGTGTGATTCATAAAATTTTCATGTGTCGAGCTTGACGGGTGACTGGTGGATAAGGATTTATTTATTCCTTTATGGTGAGATACAACTTGACGACAAGTTGCGTTTTGTAAAAGAACCAGTGGAGATCGTGGATCGAGATTCACGTGGGAACGTAAGGACTTCTTATTAAGGAATGTCCTCATACTTCCGGGTAGTGAACAACTCGTGTATGAGGCGAGTTGAGCGCCGGGACGTCGCTCCCTTAAGGTGGTGAGGATGTAAAACCCGTAAAAATAAGGTCATAATTTAATTCTATTTTCAATTATTTTGAAGTATTTTATAACGTTAAATATTATTATGTTTAACGGTTTAAGTTGAAACCGATATTAAATATTATATTTTAATATTTTGACGAGCAACGAGGACTACTAGTGATCGCGATACCGACGGATGCCAAAAATTTTATATCGTATAATATTTTGAAACTTATTTTTGTGTGGGTTGATGAACTCACAATTTACGGATTTAAATTTGGGCTTACGTGCATAATTTAGCGTCTTTTACGACTAAACCGAAAACCTTAGGATTACGTATTTATGTTTTTGAACTCCGTTTTTGATGAGACAATTTTTATTGGATTCGTTTTGTGACGTTGATTCATAATTTATAAAAACGTTTTTCATGAAACGACCCGAGGGCACGCAAATCGAGAAAACTAGAATCGAGGAATACCCGTAAACTAGTGAGATGGGACAAAATACATTGTCCCACCCCACTAGCTAGCTTGGACGGCACCAACATGACACCACAACCATATGTGGCATCATGTTAGCTAAACACTTACAAGTGTAAGCAAAGCTTACACCTTAAGCTACAACTTTCCACTTCCACTAGCTAAAACCATCAACATTTCACACACACCATTTACTGACATGCAAACCAACACAAATCCTCTCAAAACCTCCCACCCTTGCCGTCCATATTCAAGCTACAAACACCCCTTTTGATCTTTTCTAGCCATGAAATACATGTTTACTAGCTCTATCAGGGAGTTATCTTGAAGCCTTGATCATTTGGTGGCCATATTAACAACATTGGAGGTGATTTGCTTGTGTCCTAGGGCTGATTTCTCAACTATTGTTCTTGGTGTTTGATGATCTTGGAGTTACTTGTGGTGTTCATCAAGTTCTTGTCTTCCAAAAACAAGAAATACACTTGGTTGGTAAAGAAGATCATCCTCTCCATTTTCTCTTGTTATTTTTGTAAAGAACAAATGTATTTTCTTTATTTTTTTATATGTATACGATGTATATATGATGATAAAAATGTTTTGTGGGGATCAAGTGTTGATAAATATGCTTAAAAATGTTAATAACCATGAGAAATAAGGCTAAAATCATGCTTATTTAGTTGGCTGTATAAAAACAGTATGTAACTAAAACTTGAACTGGTAAACTTGCATGGTATAATCCATTTACAGTAAGTACAAGATGTTATACACATGTGAGAGTTGGCCATGCAATGGAATCATTATAATGAGTGAGATATGATCAAAACAAAATAGGTGTGCTAATCTGAATAAGCTGTTTTGTAGGGACTGTTAAGCATAGATAAACTTAAAATGAGCAGTATCTATACTAAGTTAAATGTAGCACATAATATGAAGATCATGCCACCCAAAAATGAGCTTCTAATTCATTATAGAACTCTAGATATGATAAAAATGGTGAAGATGAAAATAAAAATCAGATTTTGAGAATTAATGTTTATTATTATTATATAAGCACTCAAATTTTATTTTATAAAATGTAAAATAAAAACCCACTAACTTATGAAACTTATTCATATAAATATGTAAAAGGTTAAATAAATGGATAAATTATAGTGGAATAATACTTATAAGTAATAAAAACTATAAACTTGATTTTTACGACTTTTTCGGCTATTACCGTAAAATTAACGTTTTTCGCCAATTAAAACTTAGACGATCAAACCCGTCTAATGTAAAGTTTTTAAAAGTCATATACTGATATATAAGTAACTAATACAAGTAAAAACCGATAAAACCCGAACTATAGGACATACGGACATTAACGAGCTAACTAAGCATATTGGACTAATAATTGGACTAAATAAGATAAACACTTATAAAAAGAACTTATTGGGCTTAACCCATTTGGGCCCAACATGGAAAGTATAGATACTGATAATATAGGTATAAAATGGATTAAAACAAGTTAAAGAACTTATACTAAGCTTATTGGACTTAAAATAGGTAAGTAGGTAAAACTAGAAAACTAGTAAAAAGTTACCAAAACGTAAACACTAAAATGAGTAAACAAGGATATATAAACTCACTTGATCATCATCATATGTACAAAATCATCATATGTATATTGTTATTTTGATAAAAGTCATTGGACAAGAGTCTAAGACCGATTATTATTTATATAGGTTTCCGTGACCGAAGCACGCCCGTAGCCGATAATCCGCCTTTCATTATCAACGTAAGTCTATAGCCTCGCTTTATACTAGTTATTAAATGATTTTAAACCCGCGAGGGGGAATACATGTTTTATAAACTTAGAACACAAGATTTTTATGGTATGATTTGTCCCTCTATGAATGGACCCGTGGTTGCCTTTAAATTGCATTAAGTGATTGCCTTAGTTAAAACCTCAATTATGGACCGTTAATTAACCTATGATGGGTTAACCGCTAGTACAATTAATAGATCTATGGGGGAAGCCGCCCCGGTTCAGTTTTTGTGGACTTGTCATAGAAGCTTAGGCCCGACCTCCATACTGTTTGAACATATTGTATTGAGAAGTCAAGTATACGACAATGTACCAATAATCTGGAGGTAACCGACAATTAATAAATCTCTCGTCTTATTAGACTGATATGGGAGTGTCTAAGTGTAACACCCCGAAAACTGGAAGGGTCCACTTAGGCATCATGGGGGTGCCACGTATATATTATCATGAACACTGATATATAAGTACTAAAATTTCGCAATAAAAACCTGTTATTACATCCCTAATTAAATAAAAGTGCGGAAATTTAAATATAAAACGGTCCCAGTCGTTTAAAAATACAATAACAAACGAAGCATCATAGGCTTCTATCCAAGTCTTAGTTTAGTGCCAACAATCCCAAAGTTTACAACAACATTTTCTGCCGACTTTACCTTTCGTGAGATTTGACCAGAAGTGACACAAAAGATGATATTAATTAGTAAAGTAAAGTTGACTGAACATGGACTGAAAATGGACTACAGAATCGCCGGCACGTCACATCCACGAGCTCCTGTCCCAGCTTAAGCATTCCTACCTGAGAAATAACATGTAAACCGTCAACAAAAATTGTTGAGCGAGTAACATAGGTTTAAGTAAAGTAGTATGGAACACAACACTCATTATATAGTAGTATCAAAAGTAATTATTTCAGAAGGGCTATGTGATCAGCATACCTTTCAAATGTATTATTGCATTAGCTCATGAAACCGAAACCTTAACGTAATCAATTTGCCCCTAAAGTGAGTGTTTGCTCAAACAACTCGTAATACCTCAAATGTAAATGCGTCACGTAATACAAGGATGGGGATTGTCAGTCCCGATGGATCCACCCATAACACTCGCGCTTTGCAAAGTAATGAAATAACTAACGGTTCATGATGAGGGGACTTTTGAGCACACTAAGCAATAATAGTTGTATCTAGTAATCACTGGAAGCAGCATACAAGTTCTCGAATAGCATACAAGTAAAAAAAATAAAAATAATCAGTGTGTTCCATAAATGTGTATTTCTCACCCCGCGAGTAGTAAAAATATGTAATAACGAAAAGGGGCTATGTACTCACCTTTAGCAAGTGATCACAAGGAAAAAGGACTGAGCAAAATGGAGTCTTCAAGGACCTATGCAATGGTGACTGTTAGAAATACGTTTTTACGTATATTAGAAGTATCAGTCACTCCACAATATTATTAATGTTGTAATAGCTCGTAGTTAACAAATAGTTATTAGTTGCTTATTAAGTTAAGTAAGAACCGGTCCATGGGCTTGTCATGGACCGGCCCAAGCCCATATAGCTTGGAAGTATAAATACCCCTTTCCACCATGGAAAGGGGTTGGTGGTTGTCATTTTGCTAGTTCCATTTATTGAAATAACACATAGTTTTCTCTCTCTTTCTCTCTCTAACTTTCTCTCTCTAGAAATCATCAACCCCTTCATAGATTCATAGGTTATCAATATTCTACATTTGGTATCAAGAGCTATGGGGTGATTTAAGGTAATGATTTGTGTGGTTTTTTAGTTTTTGATTGTATTAGTGTTCTTTAAAAAAATTCATCTTGATTCTTGGTGTTTTTGTGATTGGGATTAGTGGATAAGTATTAGTTTTTACTTATTATTGTAGAAATCACAAAACTTTTTGGGTTATTTGGTCAAAATCTGGGTTTAATCTTCATTTTAGTGGTCGACTGTTCATCGGTACAAGGTTTCTGATTACCCAGCAAAAGTTCCGAACCAACAAGTTCCGGATCAACCAAGGAAAGTTCCGAACCAAGAACTTCCGAACCAAGAAGTTCCGGATCAAGCCAAAAGTTCTGAACCAAGAACTTCCGAACCAAGAAGTTCCGGATCAAGCCAAAAGTTCCGAACCAAGAAGTTCCGGATCAAGAAGTTCCGAACCAAGAACTTCCGAACCAAGAAGTTCCGGATCAAGCCAAAAGTTCCGAACCAAGAACTTCCGAAACAATAAGTTCCGGATCAAGCCAAAAGTTCCGAACCAAGAAGTTCCGGATCAAGAAGTTCCGGATCAAGCCAAAAGTTCCGAATCAAGGTAATTCCAAGCCAAATCTTCCGAATCAAACTTCCGAATCAACAAAAAGTTCCGAATCAAGGGTTATTTTGCTTGTTATTTCGACGATTTTTTAGAGGATTTAATCTTGGTTTCTTACAACAAAAACTCAACACAATTCACAAGCTTTACTTCACTGCTCGATCAACCGATAATCTTTGTCTCTTTGAAGTTAACAAAATGAATCCGAATTCAGTAATGCCTCAGATGACATCACTTACGGATATTTCCGTCATTACGGGAACGGATAATCGCCCGCCAATGCTCATCAAAGAAGTTTTTGAAGCATGGCAAGGCTGGATGATGTCTTACCTTAAGGGGAAACCGGTTTATAGGAGGCTTATGGTTAAGTCAATTTTAAATGGTCCACTTGACTATGGTACCATCGTGGTTAACAATGTGACTCGACCAAGAGAATTTGAAGAACTTACACCAGCTCAACAACTTGTTGCCGATGCAGACGAAAAGGCTCTTCAAACAATTCTCCAAGCTCTTCCCCATGACATCTATAGGATGGTAAGTCAGTATACTGTGGCAAAGGATTTATGGGAACGTCTTAAGGTGTTGCTACAAGGTACGTCTCTTACCAAACAGGAAAGGGAATGTCAGTTGTATGATCTGTTTGATAGATTCACGTACAACCCAGGGGAAACGCTTCACGATTATTACTTCAGATTCACCACACTCATGAATGATCTGAATGTATACAATCTTGTGATTGCACCATTCCAGGTTAACACCAAATTCTTGAATACTCTACCTCAAGCTGAATGGGGTGAGTACATTACCGATGTTAAGTTAACCAGGGATTTGCATAAGTGCAATTTGGATCAACTTTATGCTTTTCTTCAGCAGCATGAGAAACATGTGATCATGCACCGTTCTCCACGAGGTATGTACCCTGATTCATTAGCTTTGATGGCGAATCAACCAAGCTTGTCTCACAACAACACTCCTTATATTTTGGGACATCAAGCCTATCATCCATCACCTTACATGACACCAACCTTTCCCCAATACTCGATTTTACCACAACCACCCACCTCACATCAGCAACAATATCGGTTCAGTGCACCTTCATCACAATATGCTACACAACCTCACCCAACAAGTATTGCACCTTATGCTCAATCTTCATATTCTTCTTATCAAGAGAATGCAACATATCCAACAAGCTACCCTGATCAAATGAGTATTCCTTCTAGTGATTATGCAGCTCAAGACCAAGCAATGTACTGTGATGATGAGGAAGTCCCCGTTCCTGTATTCAAACAAGGTGCTGATCCAGTTGAAGTGTTAACCACTATGTCTGCTTATCTCACAAGGACTTTAAGCAAACGAGGATTTAGGGGATCAGCTCCTACCAACAATCAGTTGAGGAATTCATCCAATTCTCGCCAACAAGCTACTATTGAGAATGGCAGGGTAATGGTTTAGCCTATTCAACCATATCAGGGGAGACCTACCACATCAACTACCAATGCTCGCACGGTCAATCAGGCTCCAATGGTCAATCCTGCTCCACGGGCTAATTCCACAGGCAAGTTGAGAATGATTACATGCTACAACTGCAAGGAAGAGGGTCACATGTCCAGGGATTGTAAGAAACCCAAGAGGAGAAGGGATGGAAAATGGTTTGCAGAAAAGATATATCTGGTAAATGCTCAGGCACAAGGAAGGGAACTTGATGAAGAGGAGCTTGCATTTCTTGCTGATCCAGGGATTGCTGAACAAGACGTTGTCACTACACAGAATGCAGCTTACCAAGCCGATGATCTTGATGCGTATGACTCAGACTGTGATGACTTTCAATCTGCAAAGGCTGCTCTCATGGCAACTATATCCAGCTTAGGGCCAGAAAAGAGATATGAGGTACTTATTAATACCACCGATAATACCACTGATGCTAGTATTCAACCACATCAAGTTGTGCAAGAGAGTGCTGATTCGAATGAATCTTCGGTGGTGAGTCTTTCAAATAAGGAGACAAACAATGATAGCAATATCAATGTGAGTCCCCAGACTTTGAGTGAATCACAACCGGGACCCATTTCGCATACGCCTACTCCTGCTCAACAAGATTTGGTCATGGTTCCTGCTACATTACTTAGCCAAATGAATGCTGCACTCTTAGAAACCTTAGCTAAGAATAAGAATTTGTCTGATGAGCTTGCCTTAAGCAATGAGAAAGTTCAAACCTTGGAATTAGTGCCTTCGTCTAGTGTTCTAACTAATCCCGAATATGATCACTTTAGAAACAAACAAATGGGTCACTTGCAAGAAATTGAAAACTTAAGAGCAAATCTGACTAATGAACTTAAAGAAAAGGAGTTAGTGGTCACTAATTTTCAAAAACTTCAAACGGATTTTGAATCACTCGAGTCTAAGAAGAATGAAATGGAGATTAATGCTACTAATAAGATTAGAAGTCTAGATTACTTGCTGTTAAGACAATACGCTGCTTCTCAACTAGTGCACTTATTTGATGCTTCGTTTAGAGAATTTAACTTATCTCGTCAAAAAGGCCTTCCCCCAAATCCACGATATGCAAAACAAGCTTTAAGACATAGTCCTAGACTTTATAATGCAACTCAATTAGGATTGGCCTTAGACCCGATTGTTTTTCCCGATGATCGAACAAGTAAGGATCTAGTTGATGAGGATCGGTCATACAATTCTGTAAAATATCCCGAGTGTGATTATTTTAAATTGAATAAGGAGCTTGCAAAAACGGATTTTAGAATTCGCTTCCATATGGACAAAGATCTCATAACAGCACCGACCTACATATTAGATGAAGAAAACCCTAGTACATTTCCTACACTTGTCAATATGGAAGGTCCTAAGGAAATTCCAAAGGATCTTCCACCTGTTAGCACTGTATGGTTAAACTTGCAAGAGATTAATCAATACTTTACTAATTTTGACAAGGTCATTTTGGATTGTACGACTTCAAATGGCTTAAATGCCGGAGAATGGGCTTTCGAACATATGAACGAGGTGTTTAAAAATGAGATCAATCCGTTTGTCGAAAGTCTAAAAGGAACTTTTGCATCTCTTAAGGAAAATCTTATGTTTGAAATTGGTGAAGTTCAAAAAGTGTTTTATGAAATGGACACCGCTTACGAACTACAACTAATTGAAAAAGAAAAGATTTTAACCGAATATGACCGATTCTTGTCTGCAGTAATCTCGTGTGATGTGCTTACTACTGTAAATGTTAATTATTCGAATGAGCTTACATCCGCTATGATTAATTGTGATGCTGTGCATATATGTGATGATGTTTGTGATCTCTCTGTAAATGTTGCCGATACTGTAAATGAGGTAGATAATCACTCTTGTCACGAATCTAACGCTGAGTTTTTAAAGCTACAAGATTCTTACAATTTACTTTCAAAACGCTTTAATCAACTAGAACAACATTGTATATCTTTAGAATTAAAACAACAAACTCAAAATGAGGATCTTTTGATATCAAATGGTTGTGAAAACGGTGTTGAGACGAGTGACAAGATGATTGCAATTGTTAAGACATTAGAGGAAGAAATCATGAGATTGAAGAGAGATGTGTCATCAAATGAAACATTAAAATTGGAACTAGAGGCTGCAGAGTCTAAAAACCAAGTCTTAGAAATTAGACTTTCGTCTGTTCTAGGGGAGATGGATCGAACAAGACAGGGACTATCCGCTCTTTATGGTTCACTAGAAGAACGCTTCGCTTTTAATGCGGCACATCAACAATCTTATGTTGAAAAACTGAACCAAAAGTGCGAGGAAATCTCTGATTTGAACATCCTGCTCATTGACAAAAATATGGTTTTGGCTGAGTTAAAGGAGACACTTCTTCTCACCCGACAAGAAGTTGTTGATAACTTAGCTACCGACTCTGCACCGTTTACTAGTGCTCCAACAACCAAGTCAGTAGTGCTTTATAAGAACCCGCTTCATAAGAGAAACCCAGTTACCTATGATGATTATATGAGGAATGCCATTAAGCATGTCGATCTTCTTAGGGATATTTTAGACGATCTTTATGCCTTAGATCCCTCAAGTAGCGACTATTATTCGGCTCATGAATATATTAAGCGAGTTCAATATTGCTTAGCATATTTGCAATACATAGGTACACCAGGTTCTGCACTACTTAATAATAGGCCCATTGCTGTAACTCCATTTAATAAGACTCCAGGAGCAAAACCGTCATTGGCACAATCAAGTAAGGCACCTTTAAAATCTGTTGCTAATATTCCCACTTTGCCTTCTACAGGATTAAAAGAGACTACTAAGGCTAAAGGATCGCCACTCAAGAAAGATAAGATCAAGCCCTCCACTAGTAGTGCCAAAAAGAAGAAAGTAGAAGTTCACAATAGGAATGCTAGTTTAGTTTTAAATAAAAAGAATCATGTTAAGAATAAAAGCTCTACGCCTGTGCAGCAGCCTAAACCATTCGTGAATTCTGATTTGCATTGTTGGAATTGTAATGAATGTATGTTTTCCCAACGTCATGATTTGTGTCTGATTGATCACGTGAATGAAATGAATGCTATTAAGAATGGTCTTGAATGGAAGCCAACGGGGTAGAACTCGTGCCCAAGTTGGCTGGCAATGGCGTCCCACTGGTAGGACCTTTACATTAGATGGAAAAATGTGCCCTTTAACTAGGAATGCATCCATTGAGGTTAGGTCTGAGCGTCCTTTAGTTAGGAACACTCGCACTCAAGTATGGAAACAGCGCCCTTTAATTAGGTCAGCCCCTACTATAGTGCCTATCAGTGAAGAAATACCTCAGGATTTAAGACAACTAGAATCTACACCACCTATTAAGAAAAAGAAGGCTAGGAAATCTAAGAAACCTAGAGTTAGCAAATCTAAGATTATTAAATCTGTACCTGCTAATAACAAGGAACACTCAGATTCCGATACCTCTACATTGTCTTCGTGTGGTGATATTTTCAGGTGGTCCAAATCATCCTGTGGTATTTGGACTCCGGTTGTTCAAAACATATGACCGGAAATCGCTCGATGCTCCGAAATTTCGTCAGCAAGTTTCTTGGTACGGTTAAATTCGGGAATGATCATATAGCAAAGATAATGGGGTATGGTGAATATCAGATTGGAAACGTGACGATTTCAAGGGTATACTATGTAGAAGGTCTTGGTCATAACTTATTCTCAGTAGGACAGTTTTGTGATTCCAACCTAGAGGTTGCTTTTCGACAACACACTTGTTTCATCCGCAACTTGGAAGGAAAAGATTTGTTGAAGGGATCTCGTGGTGCAAATCTTTATACCTTGTCCTTACAAGACATGATGGCCGCCTCTCCAGTATGTCTTCTCTCTAAAGCATCGAAGACCAAGTCATGGTTATGGCATCGCAGATTATCTCATCTTAACTTTGATGCTATTAATCATCTGGCTAAAAACGACTTAGTTCGTGGTCTTCCAAAGCTTAAATTTCACAAGGACCATTTATGTTCCGCGTGTTCAAGGGGGAAAAGTACCAAGAAATCTTACAAGCCCAAAGCTGAAGACACCAATCAAGAAAAACTTCATCTTTTGCATATGGATCTTTGTGGGCCAATGAGAACTGAAAGTGTGAGCGGTAAGAAATTCATTCTGGTTATTGTGGATGATTTCTCCAGGTTTACATGGGTTAGATTTCTACGTACAAAGGATGAAGCACCGAAAGCTATCATCACTTTTCTGAAATTCATTCAGGTACGTTTAAACACTACTGTCCGCCGTATACGTACAGACAATGGAACAGAGTTCGTAAACCAGACTCTTCGTGATTATTATGAAGGAGTTGGTATTTCACATGAAACATCTGCTGCACGCACTCCACAACAAAACGGTGTCGTTGAAAGACGGAATCGTACGCTTATGGAAGCTGCTAGGACCATGCTTATTTATGCGAACGCTCCATTGTTCTTGTGGGCAGAAGCGATTTCTACTGCATGTTTTACCCAAAACCGTTCTATCATTCGGAAACGCCATGGAAAAACACCTTATGAGCTTCTACATGACCGTAAACCCGATGTTTCATTTTTTCATGTGTTTGGTGCTCTTTGTTATCCAAACATAAATAGTGAGAACTTGGGTAAGCTTCAACCGAAAGCCGATATAGCTATTTTCATTGGTTACTCACCGTCCAAGAAAGCATACCGAATCTATAACCGTCGTCTTGGCAAGATTGTAGAAACTATGGACGCATATTTCGATGAGCTGACAGCGATGGCTTCTGAGCAACACAGCTCTGAACCCGCGCTTCATGAGATGGGAACCGGTGCTATTAGTTCCGGATTAGTTCCCAATAATCCTACTTCTACATCATTTTTACCACCAACAAGGCCCGAGTGGGATAAACTGTTTCAACCGTTGTTTGATGAATTCTTCGATCCCCCGACTGATGAAGTTCCAGCACCTGTAGTAATCGCTCCAATCCCTGAAGTGGTTGCTCAAGCTAATGAACCTTTATCTAATGCATCTACAATTCACATTGAACCAGATGCACCTTCACCAAGTGATTCTCAAACTACACCTGAATCATCACCCCTACTTGTGCCTAATGATGTGGAAGAGGATTCTATTGATCACGACTTGGAATATGCTCACTTGCAAGAGCTTCCTTTCTTTGGTGTAGCGATCCCTGAAAACCCTTCAGCCGCGTCTACCTCAGAAGAAGCTCCTTCTATTGTTCACTCCAGACCACCTAGGATTGAAAAACATAGCACTAAATGGACAAAAGATCACCCAATTAGGAATGTCATTGGAGATCTAGATCGACCAGTCTCTACACGCCATCAATTACAAGAGAATGCACTCTATTGCTACTTTGATGCATTTCTCTCTGAAGTTGAACCTAAAAATTGGCAGCAGGCTATGACTCAATCATTTTGGATTGAAGCCATGCAGGAGGAACTAAATGAATTCCAACGACTTGAAGTATGGGAATTGGTTCCTCTCCCTGACAAGGTTAACATCCTTACTTTGTTATGGGTTTATAAGGTTAAACTTGATGAGATGGGTGCGGTATTAAAGAATAAGGCTAGATTGGTCGCTAGAGGATATAAACAAGCCTTGGGTATAGACTTTGAAGAATCTTTTGCTCCTGTGGCTAGATTGGAGGCGATTAGACTATTCCTTGCGTATGCTGCTCATATGAACATGATCGTCTATCAAATGGATGTAAAGACGGCATTTTTGAACGGTGAACTAAGGGAAGAAGTCTATGTTAGTCAGCCGGATGGGTTCGTCAGTACGGAGTTTCCTAATCATGTGTACAAGCTTAAGAAGGCTCTTTATGGGTTGAAACAAGCTCCACGCGCGTGGTATGATCTCCTGTCAACATATCTCATTTCGGAAGGCTTCTCCAAAGGCAAGGTGGACCTCACTGTATTCACTCTCAAGGAAGGCAACGACATGATTCTGGTACAAATTTATGTTGATGATATAATATTTGCTGCCACTAACATAGAATTGTCAAATCGCTTTGAGAAGATAATGTCCACACGCTTTCAGATGTCGATGATGGGAAAAATTTCATTTTTCTTAGGATTACAGATTTCTCAAAATCCAAGAGGCATCTTTATTAATCAATCCAAATATGCTCTAGAATCTCTTAAGAAATATAACTTTGAAAATTGTGACCCCGTGGACACTCCAATGGTGGAGAAATCCAAGTTAGATGAAGATAGGAAGGGACTATTGTCGATCCAAAACTTTACCGTGGAATGATCGGCACCCTTCTGTATCTGACTGCTAGCAGGCCTGATTTGCAATTTGCTGTATGCATGTGTGCCCGGTATCAGGCTCGGCCTACCGAAAATCACCTACATGTTGTGAAAAGGATCTTTCGGTATCTAAAAGGAACACTTCACCGTGGTCTATGGTATCCAAAAGATTCCTCGATTGCTTTAATATCATACGCAGATGCCGATCATGCTGGATGTCAAGACACGAGGCGTAGCACGTCTGGATCTGTGCAACTCCTTGGAGATAGATTGATCAGTTGGTCTTCAAAAAGGCAGAAAAGCGCTGCAATATCAAGCACGGAGGCTGAATACATCGCCATGTCCGGTTGTTGTGCTCAAGTCCTTTGGATGAGATCATAATTAACTGACTACGGTTTGGGATTCAACAAAATCCCGATGTATTGTGACAACAAGAGCGTCATTGCCCTTTGCTGCAACTATGTTCAACACTCCCGGGCCAAGCACATAGACATTCGCTACCATTTCATTAAGGAGCAGGTGGAGAACGGAGTGATCGAGCTGTATTTTGTCACTACTGAGTACCAGCTGGCGGATATGTTCACCAAAGCCTTAGATCGAGGACGAATCGAGTTTTTGATCGACAAGCTTGGCATGAAATCATTCACTCCAGCGACTCTCAAAGAGTTGGCAGAAGAATCAGCTGAATAGTCGTGGTAAACTATTCAGAGTATCCTTTGTTCGTGATCATGTATATTATAGTAAATATATAAACCACAAAAAAAAATACAAAAATATAAAACCAACAAAAATCATAAAAAATATATAAAACCTAGAAAAACCATAAAAATTATAAAATCCAGAAAAACCAAAAATATTTTCGTTTTTAAATCGGGCATGTCTTTTAGTACGGTAATATTTACGGCCTTAGAAATGTCGATCAATATTGACACGGTGCCATAAATAGAGTCCGTATAAAAGTTGTACATTTGTAAAACATGCCCATAATGGCTTGTAGTTATTTCAGACTGCAACCCAGTTTTCATTTTAAAGTCACGTATTTCCTTGGAAAACGTTGGATCAGAACGGGAATTAATTTTCTCGGGCATGATTTACAAGCCAAATCATGCAAAGGGATCAAGTTTACTTTATAACTTGATCTAACACGAATTTGTGTACGTCTCAGTGCATTAATTTGTTTAAATAAGAGAAATCTTATTGACACCACGAATCAAACTTTTTCAAGATACAAATTGGAAATGCTTTCATCAATATTTGACTCTTTAAACAATGACTACAACTCTTTAAATAGAAAACGGGTCATCGTTTAAGGGGAGAAAATATTAAATCATCTTCGTCATTAAATTGATTTTCAAAAGTGATTGTGAAAAATTAACGGCTAAATGGTAATTGAGTGGTCTTGCTTTAGAATACGACTTGTGTTCGTTCTATGTGATAGGCATTGCTTTTAGATCTTGGAGATATGTTAATTGGATGCGATACTTAAGTTGTGAGAGATTGTCGAGTTTAGTTTAACTAAGCAAAATTAAACTTATCAATGGAAAGGTAAAATGAAATGAAAATATAAGAGACAAAAAGGAAAAGAATAAAGAGTGTAGGGTATAAAGTGACATTGTATGAAACTTGTAAAAATTTGACCTAAGTCAAATAGATACCCCCGCCCCCTTACCACTTTTCACTTCACTGTTTATCTTACTATTCCCTTGCCGCCATTGTTAAAGCTCTCACACAAGATCTAAAACCTCTCGTTTATTCATCCTATCCCATTCATTCGATTAATAAGGTAATTACATCAATATTTAAACTTCTAATTCACCTTACTTATCCTTTAAATTTGTTAAAAGTGCTCGATTAATCAGTCTAAATCAACTTAGGGTTTATGATTAATTTAGGGTTAATTAACTAGGGTTTTTTGGTGGGTTTTGTGGGGATTAGCATTAGATGATGTTTAATTGCCTTAGATTGCCTTAGAAACTCACAAACGCGCATAGATTAATCATCATAGCTACGTTTGAAAAAGTTCCGGATGAACATGGATATGAACTTCCGAATGAAGGATTTTTTCTGAAAAACTTCCGAATGAGGAAGTTCCGAATGAAGGACTTCCGAATGAAGGAAGTTCCGAATGAAGAACTTCCGAATGAGGAAGTTCCGAATGAAGGACTTCCGAATGAAGGAAGTTCCGAATGAAGGACTTCCGAATGAAGGAAGTTCCGAATGAAGAACTTCCGAATGAAGAAGTTTCGAATGAAGAACTTCCGAATGAAGAAGTTCTGAATGAAGAACTTCCGAATGAAGGAAGTTCCGAATGAAGAACTTCCGAATGAAGGAGTTCCGAATAAAGGACTTCCGAATGAAGGAAGTTCCGAATGAAGGACTTCCGAATGAAGGAAGTTCCGAATGAAGAACTTCCGAATGAAGAAGTTCCGAATGAAGAACTTCCGAATGAAGAAGTTCCGAATGAAGAACTTCCGAATGAAGGAAGTTCCGAATGAAGAACTTCCGAATGAAGGAGTTCCGAATAAAAAACTTCCGAATGAAGAAGTTCCGAATGAAGAACTTCCGAATGAAGGAAGTTCCGAATGAAGAACTTCCGGATGAAGGAAGTTCCGAATGAAGAACTTCCGGATGAAGGAAGTTCCGAATGAAGAACTTCCGGATGAAGGAGTTCCGAATGAAGGAATGTTCCGAACGAAGAAGTTCCGAATGAGGGAAAGTTCCGGATGAAGAGTTGTTTGATTATTATTGTTTGCATGTTATATGTACTTGTTGTATTATGTTATGAAATATGTTATGCTTAGAAGTAAGAATGATATATATCTATATGTTTTTGTACATCAACCTTTCATGTCTTATCTTAAGCAGATACAATGACTAATCCAACAGTACAAGCAATCCAAGACTCTAGAGAAGCCGCTATTGCTAAAGCACGAACCCTTAAGTTTATACCCAACAATTACCGACTGAAGCAAGTCTCAAAATCCACTCACCATGGATTTAAAGTAGCCATCGCAATCCTTGATCAATCCCATTTTAAGAATGCTCTAAGAAGTAGTGCCTCGGTGCCTTATGATTATATGTACGAATTTTGGGCTACCAAGGAAATCACTTCAAACAAGATCACCTTCACCATCGACAACAAGCAGCAGACGCTCACAGTTTCAGACTTTCATAAGATTTTTGGTTTACGGGATACACCCAAAGGCATGTCATTCTCGAGGGATCCTACTAAAGATGAACTCATAGAGTTATTTGACGCTCTTGGATGTCCGGAAATACGAGTTGCGTCTGAGTTTACCACTGCTAAAGTAGGACAACCTTGGAGAGCATTGTTGGGTATTCTCAGTAGATGTCTTACACCAAAAATAAGTGGCCATGATGCTTTGCGCAGTCCTATAATAAACCTCTTCTATGGCATGTACAAAGCTGCAAATGCAGATTATGCATTGTTGATATGGGAAGAATTCACCTTTCAACTCTTCCATAACAAGAAGCTGAAGACAAACTTCTTTCCTTATCCTCGGTTTATCAAGCTTATCATTAATTATTTTATGAAGAATGATGCTACTATTGATAGGCGTGCAGCAAGTCGTTATCACACTGAAGAAGCTGATGATACTGTGGATCTAAGGCATGAAGGACCGTCTGGTGGTGTGATTCCTGGTCCTATTCCCGATTATCTTCTGACGGAGAAAATCAAAGGTTCTGCTAATTACAAGCTACTGCAGCTAGAAATCAAGAAGCTGAAAGCAAACCTTCAGACTGGAGAAGACTCGTCTACAACGGTCAAGAGTAAAGGTAAACGCAAACAACCAGCTGCGTTACCTGAACCCGAAACCAAGAAGAAGAAGACTGAGGGTAAGAAGGGAAAGGGTAAGGCTGATGAGATGGTTTTACGTGACGAAGAAGATGTTGTTGATCCTGCTCTTGACAAGACAGAGAAACAAATGATGAAGATAGCAATTCAAAGGAGTAGGAAAGATACTGGCGGTAGTGGTTCAGGTGCAAGGGTAAATGTTGAAGAAGAGTACGTGGAACCAGATGATATTGATGAGTTTGGGTCACCTGAACATTATTCCACTTCGAAGGAGCCATCAATCCCTATTTCAGCAAGTGTGGAAAAGGAGTCTGTTGCTCCTACGATCATGGTGTCAACTCAACCTTTAGCAACTCAACATCCACCAATACAACCCTTACCAACCAGACCGGCTTCAACACCTTTTCTTCCACCACCTATAACTCCCATCCTTAGTACCATGGTAACAACCGAACCTCTTCAATCAACCCAGAGCAGCTCTGCAACATCTACAATGGCTGCATTGGTGATGGCCGAAATGTTGGATAAACATGTGGATAATCACAAACGAGAAATGGATGAACTTCGCCAAGAGTTACAGAGACGAGCTCAAAGTGAAGAAGCATCTAGGAAAGCCCAAGAGGAGATGTTTGCTAAGTTCGCTGCCGATATGGAAGTAACGCGAAAAGCTCATGCAGAAGAAATAGCTCGGGTTAAGCAGGCTAAGGCTGATAAGCATGCTGCACGTATCACCAGACTTCAAGCGATGAGGGATAAATATAAGGAGCAAAAAGAAGCACTTGAAGCTTCTGTTGAAGAGAGAGTGCAAGAATCCGTCGAATCCATTATGCCTAAACTGCGTGATGAATTGAAGACACTAGCAGCTGATAACTTGATGATCAAGTCATCCAATCC
This sequence comes from Glebionis coronaria, assembly GCA_025667525.1. Lineage (NCBI taxonomy): Eukaryota > Viridiplantae > Streptophyta > Magnoliopsida > Asterales > Asteraceae > Glebionis > Glebionis coronaria. Next base: position 582,114,611 of record CM046881.1, read on the forward strand.
TTCAGAATCCGCCTACAAAATTGCTTATGAGTTAACGGATTTTGAATTAAAGAAGATCCTTAAGGCTCGTATGGTGGAACTTGGATCGTTTGATAAGTCTAGGATTCAACGGGCTCTATACAAATCCTTGAATGACGCTATCATGGAGGATGATAGGTTATTCAAAACGTTTGGAAGTGTGGTACCTTATCACATTCTACCTGAGGAAGAAAGGGAAGAAAGTGAGCAGGAAGAGGGTACTGGTGAAGAGGAAGAGGAAGAAGAAGGAGAAGAAGAGGAAAAGGATGACGATGATGGTGATGATGAGGATAAGGATGAGGATGATGATGACGATGATGATGATGATGATGATGGCGATGATGGTGGTGATGGGAATGAGGAGAGTGCTAGGGGGAGTAACGGGGATAACAATGAGGATAATGATGGGGGTGAACAACCTAAAGAGGGAGACAAGGTTACCAGCTCCAAGAAACCTGCTAAGTCTGGAACCAAGTCCAAGAAAGATGCAGCGCAGAAGGACAAATCAACATCATCGGAATCAAGACGATCTAAGTGGCGCCACGATGTGAATGCCACTACAGCGTCATCGGTTCCCGGTACCTCTATCGCTGTATCTTTACCTATTACCACTAACCCCATTAGTTCTGTTGTTGTTGCTCCTGTGATTGCAGAATCGGTAACTGAACCTGAAGCTGCACAACACTCACCAGTTCACGACACTGCCGAAATGCCTGAATCAGAACCAACAGATGTTCGAGCTTCTACTCCTCTACAACAAGTACAACAATCTACGGTTTCTGAACCAAGCACACGAGACTGGGCAGACACGTTGGAGATTGACGAGACTGCACCACCACAGGCTTGGATCACGGCAGCAGCGCAATATGATCCGATCACAGACGCTGACAAAGATGTGTTGTATCTCTGTATCCGCAGTCCGATTGACTTATGTGCATTTCTTTCTCATGAGTATAAGACTTCGGTTACTCCATCCTTGGTGAAGAAAGCGCTGAAGGATAAGAGACTTCGTGCCAAAACCCGGTTAACCCGAATGGAGTTCGAGTATTATGCCGATGAGATCCTGAAAGCTCTGAATACCGTTCAACGGCCAGGCCTTCATGAATCAGAAAGAGCTCCACCTCCAATGGATCCTTCTCAAGATAATCAGATTGCTCTTGACTTCTTCGTCACCAATGATCTCGTGTATCTTCTGAAGGGGTCATCAAAGTACGCAACCTCCCTGACCTTGCTGAAAGCTGCCAACTGGGGGACAATACCCTTTATCGAGGAAAAGGTAAACCGACTCTGGGTCCCAAAGGTAAATCGTAATTATGATATGTATGCTATCATAGGTGCATCTCATTGGGACGAACGAGTCCGAAGGGCGTACAGGGGTTGCTGCCTAGTCAATTCTGGAAGCATCGTTAGATCCGATATCCGAATCTCCAGCATCTTAGGGTTGAAAACTGAAGCCAAGAATGGCTATTATCATGTGACGGAGATTCGCTTGAAAAGGGAGGATGACAGAGAATACAAAATTCAGCAGGGAGATTTTTCTATCATTCGCCTTGAGGATATCGAAGATATGCTGCTTCTGATGACCCGAGATCAACTCACACATATTCCTCGTGAAGATCTCATTGCTTTGAATACAGCACTTCGTATGTTCACACGAAGCGTTGTTATCAAGACACGAGTTGAAGATCTTCAGTTGGGAGTCGAAAGCTATCAAAGGAAGCTTAACCTAACCCGTCCAGTGAATCAAGTGCTACCTCAACATGTAGAAAGATGTCCCTATACTGGCATTTCTGTCCCAAATTACGGCATTTTCTACTTGAACAGTCGAGGTTTAATGAAGTTTACGAGGGTGGGTGAGCTCCATAAGTACAGTGATGGGACTCTTCTACAAGTCAGAGGAAAGTTGGAGCATCTGAACTCGGGTGGGACTTTGCCAGAGATGACGGAGGATTGGCATCCGGGTTACCGGTAGATGGCGAAGTACGTGATCAAGAAGATTGATCAAAAGCTCCGTGAACGTAGATTGATGAGGAGCTTGGAAAGATTCGTTGGTGGAAGACCGTATCTAGTGCACCACAAGCTACTGCAACGATCCATCTAATGGGTCGTACATTTCAGGTCCACTTTATATTGGTTTTCAATTGTGAATATGTATATTTGTGAATATTGTGCATTAATGGCTTGATGTAGTGTTAAAGTATGATAATTTTTCAAGAATTTCTCACGAGATTCTAAATCTTTCAAAATATATCATACCAAAGCACTACAACTATCCCTTATTAAATTAAGGGGGAGCAATAACTTGTTCTATGGCCAAACATCGATTTCATTTTTACCCAAAGACCGGTTAATCCATTCAATATCCCAAATATTAATGGTTAACATTTTGGATAAGGGGAGAAAATGGGATTAAGGAGACTTAAGTGATACTTGGCTAAAAGATGAAAAAGACTTAACGATAATCCAACTTAATATGTGTAAAGCACGTGTTAAGGGGGAGCGTTTTTGATGATCAAAAAACACCTAAGGTACGAAACTTTTGATTTCAATATCACAAGTACTTTAGGTGATTTTCAATGATTTTTCATGGTGGCAATTCCTTCCCAAAACACGCTTAATTCACGACGAATGTGGTGACAAAAGGGTGGTAGGAATAGGTTTAGTCCAATGATTCATCAGAGCCGATGGAATCTTCCCAAGGACAATTCCCTAGATAGAATTAGAAGTCCTAGGAAAGATGGAGAAAGAATGTGAACGTAGCTGAATGCCGACCAAGTACTTAAGCTAGCACTGGAACAATCACAACAAGGTGCTAGTGATGACGTATTGGTAAGCATTGAAGGGGTTGAAGAATGAAAAAGAATTGTAAAGATAAAGGGTGTAAAGAAAGAAGCCCTCCTTACAACTTTAGGCAGAAACCGGGTCAATACATATACTATTAAGATCATTTTTGCTAATGATTCTCGGTATTGAAGAAAGACATCATGGACCCAGTGATGCAATGCACAACCCTTCCCAACTAACTCAAATATCTCTCAAAAGGTATTTGTTTTAATCACATGGAGATCAACACGTTATCTATTGGTTTATTCACTCCGAATAGACTGGTATTGAAAAGGTGGCACTCCTCTCCAGCCATCGCTCACTAAATCAAAACGCACAATCGAGTCTAGAGCCAAGAGATCATCAAAAGTCTCATTAGGACACTTTCCATTTATTCCTTGCTTTCTCACACACTGTGAAAAGTAAGAGATTTTCATGAGTCCTACGCAGTATTCCTGTAATATTGCCAGAACATCCGAGTAATACGCAAGTATTACAATGAAGATGGAAATCCTGCTTGAGCCAACATCAAACAAGCTCATGGTAGGTTACACGTGCGGTTCTTTTAGAACCAATCTTGTGAAAAACTGGAAGGAAACAGTGGTTTAATTCTTAATTGAACTTAAACTCGTTCCAGGCCTCTTCGCATTATCATATGATCTTGCCAGAACACTCAGAGTGACTCTTTGTTGATCACAGTGACGAGTGGAAATCCTTCTAGTGTTAACATCAAACAACACTTGGTAGGTGACGTGCAAGATTCTTTATGAATTGAGCTCGTGACAACTGGAAAGCAACGATGGTGAAAATCTTAATTGAAATTCACTTGTTCCAGGTTTCATGAATTGACGGCTTCAAATCACAAGGATAATTTATCCAAGTGATTCACTCTTTATGTTCGTAGTCAGCTTTGGACGGTCGAATAAAGAGAACGGGTTTACCCGCGAAATCCTGTCAGGAAGTTACTTAATTGAAACTATCCGTCACGGGTACGATATCTAATATCGTCCAACGGTCTTCACCGACCGGAGGTAAAATGCTACCGAATTAGAATAAAAATGTTCAAAGCCATTTTATTCGTGTCGTTGCTGTGTACCTTTTAAAGACGGTGGCGTTGCTGTGTACCTGTTGAAGACGGTGGCGTTGCTGTGTACCAGTGAAGACGGTGGTGTTGCGGTGTACCTGTAGAAGTCGTTCCCACATGCTTATGTTTTTCTGCATCAACGTTTAGCAAAAATTCAAGAAATTACAAGATAAAGTCTTCCGCTGTACCAAACTCTGAAACTTTCGAGAATTCAACAAAAAGACATAAGTGTGTGGAACATGGAGTCACGAGGAGGCAAGTTTCACAAGAAGGCAAAGATCGCACGTGAAAGGCCAAAGAACAATGCTCTCAAGCCAAAGCCAAAAAGATCAAACCAACATATTCACAACAAAAGAAAGAAAATAAGAAAAGACTACGAGCTAAAGAATGAAGACTTAGTATAGTATGCTAGGTTTAGAACTTTGTAACGTGGAGTAACCTCCCTTAGGGGGAGATTGTTAGAAATACGTTTTTACGTATATTAGAAGTATCAGTCACTCCACAATATTATTAATGTTGTAATAGCTCGTAGTTAACAAATAGTTATTAGTTGCTTATTAAGTTAAGTAAGAACCGGTCCATGGGCTTGTCATGGACCGGCCCAAGCCCATATAGCTTGGAAGTATAAATACCCCTTTCCACCATGGAAAGGGGTTGGTGGTTGTCATTTTGCTAGTTCCATTTATTGAAATAACACATAGTTTTCTCTCTCTTTCTCTCTCTAACTTTCTCTCTCTAGAAATCATCAACCCCTTCATAGATTCATAGGTTATCAATATTCTACAGTGACGCATAATAAGAAAGTGTTCAATGTAGCAAATAACGTTTTAGAGGTAACGTGACATAGTATGACCAAGTAACTTGCGTGCAATGGCGAGACCTATGCTTAAGATGAAATTTGACCAAAATACTTTGAACCTACTGTAATAACATGAAATTAACCTTATATGATGGTTCAAGCATTTATATGCGGGTTTCAAACATGTTTTGGGCTCGGTGCATAATGTTGAAATATTGGACTGAATTCAGTTTTCTGAAAATGGCTGTGAAGAGTTGGTCATATCTAAAAATCTATAATAGTACAGGAGGTGAGAGTTTTTGACATGTAAAGGTATTTCTCTTACCTTTAAAAGTTGGGCTAGAACAATCCTAGAACTATTGGGAAATGCACTTTTAGCGACTGACTATCAAAACAGAAAGTTGTAAACGTCTTTCGTACCCTTCGGTAAATTGAGCATAAATCCCAAACAGTATAAGATTTTGACACGAAACCAAAAAGAGAAGTTTTATTATGTCTGTGCCTACTGTAAAAAGTTATAAAATCATGTATTCAACCTTTTTACCCAAGTCAATTTACCCACGTTTTAATGATAATATTCAGATTTGACCTAGTCTAGTAAAACGACCATTCCGAGCTCATCCGGACACTTCCCGTTTCCATCCAACTCACCACATACTATGCACATCAGTGGGTATCCATTTTCAAATAAAAACAAGGTCATATGTTTGAGAAAATTTTGCCATGACCTGTTTGTTTCTGTGGTGATTTCCATACTATTAAAACGACCCCATTTAGCAACCTAACCGCGAACACGCAACTCTTAAGCTAAACCAAATCGCCACGCAAGTGTCCTAAGTCCTAATATGCCATAAGTATTCATAATCTCAGTGGGTTTTACCCATGAGCTCAAAATCAAAGATTAATGAAATCCAAAAATGCGAATAACATCAAATTCAATATACTAGTTATGATTATACCTTCACAACAAGTATGAATCAATCCAAACACGCAAATTAAACAATTCCTCCTCCTTGATCCTTAGAAATTTCGTGGCCCTATGACATGGTAACATACCCAAATCAAATTTTTACCAAAGAATAACATAAATTGACCATTAGAAAAGAATAATTACCCATAAAAACCAATGAAAAACCAATGATTTTTTTTTTTTGAAAATCAATCAAACTAAACCTCATGTAAAAACTTGTAACATGTGTGATTGAATGCAAGAAATAGGTTTAGGAAGGGTTTAATTGTACCTTTAAAACAATGGTTTTGTTGGAAATCAAAAATCCATGGTGGAGGGGGAGGGGGAGGGTGTGTGTTCTAGTGGGTATAGAGAAAAAAAAAGAACCGTATTTTTTTTTTGTGTAATAATGGATTATGTGAAATTTAGTTTGACCCCATTTTATGTTAACTTGACTATTTGACCTCAAAATGGGCTTTATTCAGCTGATTTTATGATTACAAGCCCAAAATTTAGTTTTTACATATTACCCATTAGTCATGTTTAAAAGTTAACGGGTTCCGACCAAAACCCGAGACCCGTTCTCGTTTTAAACGAAAAACTTTTGAAATAACTCGTAAACACTTGTTTGACCTAAATTTCACTAAATTGGATCAAGGAATCAAGAATGACTAGTAATCATGTAAAAATAATTTTTCTTGCGGCGTTCGGACCCGAAAACTCAGTCCGACAACCGGAAAACGTAAAAATGCAAAAGTTCACCATTGCATCCGTTATAGGTCTAGATATCATTTTTCATTGTTTTTGGAATAAAATAACATTATAAAGTCATATAAAACATGTCGAGACCTCGTAAATCGTGAAATACTGAAAAATCATAAAAACCAATGAAAATCGAGTGAGCTGGAATAAATAGTATAAAATAATTTACCAGAAAATACGAGTTCTCACAGTCGACCCCCCTAAAGGAACTCTGGTCCCTCAGAGTTCGACTGGAGAAGGAAAAAGATGGGGATAAAATGCAATACTGAGGAGTATCACTAGCACAATGAAGGTTACGAGTATAAGAATACTGGAATTAAGAGTAACGTAACTGTAATCACATGACAAGTAGTAATAAACCAAGAAGCATTGTCTTTCCATAAATAGAAAGAAATCATGTTCGTTAACGGGGGTGTACCCAAAAGAAATAAAAATTACACCCGGCCAAATTGTATCAATACGTAGCAAAGTTTTACAGTGGAACATTGAAATAACATCTGAAATACATAGAGTATAGTACATGGAAATAAGATGAAAATCTGAAGAAAACTAAGTAAAATGGACAAGCAGGCGAGTTAACATCGGTCGATAAGGGTTGATACGGTCCAACGAAACGCGGAGCTAATTTACATTTTTATCATGAAAACCAAGGTTTTACTTGGTTACACTGTTAAAATATTAGAATGCCCTTAGTTAATGAAATCCGATAATATGGATTTATCAAAGACTCGGAGATTCAAAATCAAATCATTTGTAAGAAAATCTTAAAACATTAATTTCCAAGATAACCATGAAAATGGTAATTTGGGTAGAAAGACTAAAAATGAGTTTAAGAAACATTCTTAGTCGTGGTTTTGTCAAAAATGGGTGGTTATAACCAACTCTTTAACTTAAGAAAGTCATTTTTGATAGTTAAAACCTTTATGAACCTATTCGAAAAGTTTTCAATAGAACTTATAATCTTTTTATAGATACTCACGGTGTGCTTAATGCATTTGCGTTAGGGTTTTAACAATTTAACCACATGTTTACGGATGTAAAACAATTGTCACCAATTGCCAGTATGTAGATAACGGTATGAGAAAATCGATTTGATCATCGATAAAACCTTTAAAGAAAAGATAAATCATCATAGCAATGATAAGACAATAGGAAAATAAGGAATAATCAAGTTGTCGTTTCATAAGACATTCATAGTCCAAATAATTTCACGTCGATCGATAAACGAACAAGAAATAAGATTCATACTACGTCTCTCGGATAAAATGAAGTAAAAGACAAGGTTAGTGCTTTGGAAAGCAAGCAACACATGGTTTGAACGTAATAACTTCGAGTCCAAAGGAAAACGAACATCATGGCGAATGGACATAATCACACATCTTCATCAGACGACGAACGTATTTGTTAAATAAAAAAAAATGGCAACCGTAACACGGAGTCACATTACCGGGTTATCTTCATAACAGTCGTCTTTTTATTAAAAGAATTAATTTAATGGTGCAAACTTTAAAAAAAATTGTGAATCCAACTCAAGTCAAGGAGCATTAATGACGAAATCCGTCAAAATGTTTTGTAGAATAACATGTCAACAATATCCGTCAAAATATATTATAAGGCCGAAACCTTTAAACAATTATGTGGTCAAAGGTCGGCTTGCGAGTCGACGAAAATAAGAGTTTTCAATATCTCTTTCAATAATTTCTGAAAATACCAACTGATGACGCCGAAAGTTTTTTTTTTATAGTGGCGGTAAATCATACGGAAGTCATAAACAATCATGATGACTTTCGCTCGCACGTTCAGCACACACCGAAAACTCGGGTGGATAAATTCCCATTCGTTGGTAATCTCTTCATTCACATTGGAGGAGTTTCGAAGATGTAGGAACGTAACTCGAAAGGGGTAGATAAAGAAGCGATTATCGAAATGCTACAACTTCTAAATCCAGAATCTGTGACCGAAAATTCGACGAAGAGTCGACAATATGTCCATCAAGGAGATAATCAAAGGAATTTTCGAGTGGGGTTGATAGACAAAACGTACCCGTATATGAGGAATCTATTCAAAAGAAGATGAAGGTATATATGCAGATTCTCTCAATTTGGACTACTTGCATACGAGACAAAAAATTTGTCTTTGAAAAATTTCGAGTAACAGTTGATCCTTATCAAGATCGTAAGGTGACTACTCATAAGCTTTGCATGGCTCCTTCTAAATTATACGTAGGTGCACAACTACGTATAATTAGGAATAGCAATGCAACGTTTAGTTCGTCAAACTAGTGTTAGGGTATCTTATATATACCTATGCACCTTTTATGTTACCTTTCTAAAAGTAGATCTCGAGATAAGTTTGAAACCATTAAATTGTGAAAAAAAGGCAATTCTGCAAACGTTGTATTTTCATTATTAATATCTCGAAAATCTTTGGCGATAATAATTGTTGTATAATATTCAGATGAATCAACCCATAAAACAATGTAAGGTCAAATTTATTAACCATTGTTACAAATAACTATTAAAATAGCAAGTGGTTTGCATGAGAGGAAGGCAAAAGTGACTTATCAATCGATCAATAAGGTGATGACAAAATGATAGGATTTTCGAGAGTTTAACCGAAATTATCGTAATGTTCATGACATTGATTGCGATGAAAAATATGAAGAAAAGAAGTCTCAATTGCGGTCTAAGGAGGCGAATCACGAATAGAAAAGCAAGAGATAAGATATAACGGCATATACAACATGTATATAAACATATAAAAATATTAAAGGGATGCGTAAAAGCGTACGTTTTATGTTATTTGGTGAAATTATGACTTTTACAACAATGTAACATTCTTTGTCCAAACACCACTTAATCGCGTAAGTTTTCCATCTTGGTGTATGAAATCGTTTCAATGCATAAAAGAGTTAGGTGCATGTAAAGATATAGCAAGTTTTCTTTATTTTATATCTTTAAATTCATAAAGAATTGAACGCATGATCAATATCGTTAGAAAGTAATCTTAATTTACTACGCGTTAAAAAAAGAGAAATCGCTCTCACGGGCAACTTCTTAACAGATCTCAGTCAATCATTTTAAATTTGTACGAGGAGTCCTTATCAATGTTTCTCATGAAAGAAATAATTCAAATTAAGTTTACTGAAACTTTAAAGATTAGGGTTCGTATATCATAACTTGGGGTCTTGTTTAATCATGGTTCTCGACCATACACTTGGGACGATATGATAACATATTAAGTTGCATAGGGTTAAATTAGTAAGAGTAATGAAAGGTTTTTCTTTAGTGTTCAAGGTAACACGCTTTGAAGTTTCGGTAAGTAAAATGTTCACTTTTAGAAGTTGTCATTCTCGGAAACATTCATCACTTTGAAAACGTTTGAGTAATTTAATAGAGTTTGTCTATTACTTACAAAAGTATGTTCGTTTACTTAGTATATATGAAGTGTGCTTACTAAATGTAAGAAAAGTTTTATTTCTTAAACACTTTATAATTAATATTTTCCGTCAGTCTTTACGATGTGTTAATGTTGGTTAAAATATCCGAATGATTTGGCAAGCAACTTTTGACTTTTATTTGGCTTTCCGTTCGTCATTTCAAAACGTTATAATTGAATTCTTATTAGACGTTATTATGCTTTACAAAGCATTCCACAAGTTTTATACATTTTTCGTTGACTTTTGCAAGTCAATATGTCACCTGTATAATTTTATCATTTTTGCATATTTATTTAGTCAAAACTAATTCGGTCAAATTAACCCGCTAAATTATATTTTCGCGTTTCGGAGTCAAAGAGATTTTGTATAAAATGACATTTTTGACAACTTTTCAGTTGTATCCGAGACTTTAATCTCGACGTAAAATGACCAAAATATCATTGTAAAAATCTGCTGAATTTTGATTTTTTATTCAAAAAAAAAAACACAGGTTTGACTTTCAGTTTTGACCAGTTAAATCGCATTTTAAGAACTTGACCTCAAAAGTGATTTTATGCAAGACGTCGATCCGAACAACTTTCGTGTTTCGCCAGAAGGCTGAAACGGACAAGAAGACGTTCGGAATTGACATTGAAAATCGGATCAGAAATTACATGTACGTATTTTGCTGTTTGAAAAATTCATATAAAATAAAAACTCGTTTTCGACATAACTTCTTCGTTATTTAGAGTTAAAAGGTGTACGAATGACCAAAACGAGCGTAAAAATAAGCTCTTTCATTCTGTAAAACTGAAAATAAAAATTGACCTGATTTCGGACCTCGAAATGCGTGTACATCAGCAAACTTTATTTATATTATTTTTCTCAAATTTCCAATTGCCACAAAATATTCGTTATAAGGAATTAGAAGTCGAATTTTATATCAAAACGACCGTCTCAACTAGCTTTATCATTTTATTCGGCTAAAAATGTAACTTATAAAAATCTCGAACTTCGTTATGCGTGCTAAAGAATTCTGCAGCGCGTTAAATTTTATAAGGGGGCGTTTGGATCATGATTTTTTTTTAAGTTTATAGTTGTCGCCAATTCCTTATTGTTTAACTTGTTTCACCAACAATTTTCATTTACCACTTCGCATACGCACATGGCTTATGGATTCCAAAATGACCAAAAAAAACACATTTCATAAGAATGAATGAAAGTAGCGGCAGAAGGGCGTTTAAAGAATACTAGTTAACAAGACTATAAACAAAAGAAACGAACAATATTCTTGACTTAATTTTCAATATTCGAAGTAAAAACTTCATAGGCGTGCGATTTCTTCCAAACTCATAATAGATACCAAAGAAAAGGCGAAATATCAATAAGTCGCGCTCCCAAGTATAGGATTTTTTTTAAATGAGGAAGAATATTAGAAATCTATATGCGTAAAGCTGTAATCCAATCAATCGTTACGAACTAGACGTTTAGCTAAAAATGAGCATGACGTTTCCGAAACGTAAGCGAATATTATAATTCAAAATCGAAAAAAAAATAACCAATGAAACATGAAATTTAGAGCAATGTTCAAATGTCAAATAAAACGGTGACATAAATGAGTAGCAAAGCGAGATTTAGAAAGATCTCATCGACTAAAACGCTTAGAATATCTCAACTGGAGTTATCGCGAAAACTCGCGCAAACGATAAAGGCAAGTCGTTAGAAATAGTCGGTATAGAAAAATCGGAAGAATACAAGAATAAAGTAATGAATACCGTAGTAAAATATATAAGTCTCAATATAAGTATAACTCAAGCAATAGTAAGGATTAGAGAGTACCCGTAGATGTTGACCGTTCCTGGCAGATTCTGTATTTTACACTAAGACTCGGAAAATAAAATTGAAAACTTTGTAGTTATAGACCAAGATTGAAAAATGACTTAGTTCTCTATAACCAAGGCTCTTGATACCAATCTGTAACACCCCGAAAACTGGAAGGGTCCACTTAGGCATCATGGGGGTGCCACGTATATATTATCATGAACACTGATATATAAGTACTAAAATTTCGCAATAAAAACCTGTTATTACATCCCTAATTAAATAAAAGTGCGGAAATTTAAATATAAAACGGTCCCAGTCATTTAAAAATACAATAACAAACGAAGCATCATAGGCTTCTATCCAAGTTTTAGTTTAGTGCCAACAATCCCAAAGTTTACAACAACATTTTCTGCCGACTTTACCTTTCGTGAGATTTGACCAGAAGTGACACAAAAGATGATATTAATTAGTAAAGTAAAGTTGACTGAACATGGACTGAAAATGGACTACAGTATCGCCGGCACGTCACATCCACGAGCTCCTGTCCCAGCTTAAGCATTCCTACCTGAGAAATAACATGTAGACCGTCAACAAAAATTGTTGAGCGAGTAACATAGGTTTAAGTAAAGTAGTATGGAACACAACACTCATTATATAGTAGTATCAAAAGTAATTATTTCAGAAGGGCTATGTGATCAGCATACCTTTCAAATGTATTATTGCATTAGCTCATGAAACCGAAACCTTAACGTAATCAATTTGCCCCTAAAGTGAGTGTTTGCTCAAACAACTCGTAATACCTCAAATGTAAATGCCTCACGTAATAAAAGGACGGGGATTGTCAGTCCCGATGGATCCACCCATAACACTCGTGCTTTGCAAAGTAATGAAATAACTAACGGTTCATGATGAGGGGACTTTTGAGCACACTAAGCAATAACAGTTGTATCTAGTAATCACTGGAAGCAGCATACAAGTTCTCGAATAGCATACAAGTAAAATAAATAAATAAATAATGAGTGTGTTCCATAAATGTGTATTTCTCACCCCGCGAGTAGTAAAATATGTAATAACGAAAAGGGGCTATGTACTCACCTTTAGCAAGTGATCACAAGGAAAAAGGACTGAGCAAAATGGAGTCTTCACGGACCTATGCAATGGTGACGCATAATAAGAAAGTGTTCAATGTAGCAAATAACGTTTTAGAGGTAACGTGACATAGTATGACCAAGTAACTTGCGTGCAATGGCGAGACCTATGCTTAAGATGAAATTTGACCAAAATACTTTGAACCTACTGTAATAACATGACATTAACCTTATATGATGGTTCAAGCATTTATATGCGGGTTTCAAACACGTTTTGGGCTCGGTGCATAATGTTGAAATATTGGACTGAATTCAGTTTTCTGAAAATGGCTTTGAAGAGTTGGTCATATCTCAAAATCTATAATAGTACAGGAGGTGAGAGTTTTTGACATGTAAAGGTATTTCTCTTACCTTTAAAAGTTGGGCTAGAACAATCCTAGAACTATTTCCAATCAACGGGAAATGCACTTTTAGCGACTGACTATCAAAACAGAAAGTTGTAAACGTCTTTCGTACCCTTCGGTAAATTGAGCATAAATCCCAAACGGTATAAGATTTTGACACGAAACCAAAAAGAGAAGTTTTATTATGTCTGTGCCTACTGTAAAAAGTTATAGAATCATGTATTCAACCTTTTTACCCAAGTCAATTTACCCACGTTTTAATGATAATATTCAGATTTGACCTAGTTTAGTAAAACGACCATTCCGAGCTCATCCGGACACTTCCCGTTTCCATCCAACTCACCACATACTATGCACATCAGTGGGTATCCATTTTTCAAATAAAAACAAGGTCATATGTTTGAGAAAATTTTGCCATGACCTGTTTGTTTCTGTGGTGATTTCCATACTATTAAAACGACCCCATTTAGCAACCTAACCGCGAACACGCAACTCTTAAGCTAAACCAAATCGCCACGCAAGTGTCCTAAGTCCTAATATGCCCTAAGTATTCATAATCTCAGTGGGTTTTACCCATGAGCTCAAAATCAAAGATTAATGAAATCCAAAAATGCTAATAACATCAAATTCAATATACTAGTTATGATTATACCTTCACAACAAGTATGAATCAATCCAAACACGCAAATTAAACAATTCCTCCTCCTTGATCCTTAGAAATTTCGTGGCCTTATGACATCGTAACATACCCAAATCAATTTTTTTACCAAAGAATAACATAAATTGACCATTAGAAAAGAATAATTACCCATAAAAACCAATGAAAAACCAATGATTTTTTTTTGAAAATCAATCAAACTAAACCTCATGTAAAAACTTGTAGCATGTGTAATTGAATGCAAGAAATAGGTTTAGGAAGGGTTTAATTGTACCTTTAAAACAATGGTTTTGTTGGAAATCAAAAACCCATGGTGGAGGGGGAGGGGTGTGTGTTCGTGGGTATAGAGAAAAAAAAAAGAACCGTATTTTTTTCTGTGTAATAATGGATTATGTGAAATTTAGTTTGACCCTATTTTATGTTAACTTGACTATTTGACCTCAAAATGGGCTTTATTCATCTGATTTTATGATTTCAAGCCCAAAATTTAGTTTTTACATATTACCCATTAGTCATGTTTAAAAGTTAGCGGGTTCCGACCAAAACCCGAGACCCGTTCTCGTTTTAAACGAAAAACTTTCGAAATAACTCGTAAACACTTGTTTGACCTAAATTTCACTAAATTGGATCAAGGAATCAAGAATGACTAGTAATCATGTAAAAATAATTTTTCTTGCGGCGTTCGGACCCGAAAACTCAGTCCGACAACCGGAAAACGTAAAAATGCAAAAGTTCACCATTGCGTCCGTTATAGGTCTAGATATCATTTTTCATTGTTTTTGGAATAAAATAACATTATAAAGTCATATAAAACATGTCGAGACCTCGTAAATTGTGAAATACTGAAAAATCATAATAAACAATGAAAATCGAGTGAGCTGGAATAAATAGTATAAAATAATTTACCAGAAAATATGAGTTCTCACACTAAGGGCTCGGTTCCATGAGCTTATTACAATTTATGCTATATACAATTATCATTGTTGATGCAAATTATTATTTGATGCTTAAGCATGCCACAAACTTATAATCTTTGCTTGTGTTCAAATTGATTTCATAAACCTATAGATTCACTCAGCATTTTGCTGATTGTTTTACTCACATGTATTTCAGGTAATCAAGAAGTGGAAGCTTGGAGGTCACGAGAATGAAGTTGTGCACTGCTATGTTGTTCAAACTCTTTGATTTATTTATCGTTCCATTTTTAAAACAAACTAATATGTTGTTTTAACTTATCTTTTGGTAACGATTACTTGGGACTACGCTACTCTGACAAATGTTTTAGGAACGATAAATCTAAAACGTCTCTTTTCGAGTCGTTCTTTATAAATTATGTGTTGTTGTATCATTGTTTAGCACCCAAAGATGTATTCCGCTGCGTGTAAATTTGGGGGTGTTAAACCGAATCGAGCAAAAAGCTGCTTCAAAAAGTTCACAACCACCCTCGCATCATTCGTGGGGAGAGCCTTAGCTTCAACCCATTTGGAAACGTAGTCAACGGCTACGAGGATGTACTTGTTCCCTTTAGATGATGGAAATGGCCCCATAAAGTCGATACCCCAAACATCAAAGATTTCACATTCTTGTATGAAATTTTGAGGCATCTCATCTTTATGTGTGATCTTGCCTTGTCTTTGGAAAGCATCACAATGTTTAACCATGTTGTAAGCGTCACGATAAATGGTAGGCCAATAAAATCCAGAGTCGAATACTTTCTTCGCGGTGTAATTGGGACCAAAGTGACCATCGGTGGGTCCTTTATGGCAAGCGTCAAGGATTTGTACCGCTGCCGGCCATCAACACATCGACGAATGACAAGATCCGTACATTGTTTGAAGAGGTAAGGGTCGTCCCAGAAATAATGTTCAATAGATTTAAAGAACTTTTTCTTTTGTTGGGACGTTAACCCTTCCTTGAGAATTCTACCCGCTAAGTAGTTTGCAATGTCCGTAAACCACGAGGTGTCATCAAGATTGGAGTAGAAAGACATTAAGGCCTCAAGGGGAAAAGAGTCATTGATCTCTTGATTCGGATGATCCCCTTGATAAGGATCCTCAAGTCTACTTAGATGATTCGCGGCTAGGTTTTCGGCTCCCTTCTTGTCACGAATTTCAATGTTGAATTCTTGAAGGAGCAAAACCCAACGAAGAATTATTGGCTTAGAATCTTGCTTAGTCAACAAGTACTTCAATGCGGAATGATCGATATACACAATGGTGGTAGAAAGGACAAGATAGGGGCAGAATTTTTCAAAAGCATACACTACAGCTAAAAGCTCTTTTTTGGTAGTGGTATAATGCAATTGAGCCCCCGTCATTGTCTTGCTAGCATAGTGGATTGGTTGGAAGTGTTTGTTCACTCTTTGGCCCAAAACCGCTCCAATAGCAAAGTCGCTAGCATCACATATCAACTCAAAAGGTAGCTCCCAATTAGGGGTAACCAAGACCGATGCCTTAGTTAGCTTATCCTTAAGAAGATTGAAGGATTCAAGACACTCTTTGGAAAAGATGAAAGGAGTATCTTTTTCCAAGAGGTGGGTCACCGGGCGAGCAATTTTAGAAAAATCTTAGATGAATCGACGATAGAAGCCCGCATGACCAAGAAAACTTCTCACACCCTTCACGGTTGAAGGTGGAGGTAATTTGGCTATGACATCCACTTTAGCACGGTCCACTTCAAGACCAGCTTTTGAAATTTTGTGTCCAAGCACAATGCCTTCTTTTACCATGAAATGGCATTTTTCCCAATTTAGAACAAGGCGAGTGTCTTCACACCGCTTAAGCATGCGTTCTAAATTGGCAAGGCAATGAGAGAAAGAATCACCATAGACCGAGAAATCATCCATGAAGACTTCCATAGTTTCTTCAACCATGTCATGGAAGATAGCCATCATACACCTTTGAAATGTCCCAGGAGCATTGCATAAGCCGAAAGGCATTCTTTTATAAGCAAATGTTCCGTAAGGACAAGTGAATGTGGTTTTCTCTTGGTCTTTGGGATCGACGGGAATTTGAAAATACCTGGAGAAACCGTCTAAAAAGCAGTAATAGTCATTACCCGCTAGACGTTCAAGCATTTGGTCCATGAAAAGGAGGGGAAAATGATCCTTTCTCGTAGCATCATTGAGTTTGCGATAGTCTATACAAACTCTCCACCCTGTAACGAGACGAGTAGGAATCAACTCGTTGTTTTCATTGGGCACAACGGTGATTCCGCCTTTCTTAGGCACACAATGGACGGGACTAACCCATGGTGAATCCGAGATAGGATAGATCATTCTCGCATCAAGAAGTTTGATAACCTCTTTTTTGATAACGTCATGGATCTTAGGATTCACCCTTCTTTGGCTTTGAATAGTGGGTTTAAAGTCGTTCTCCATGAGAATTTTATGTGTGCAGAAGTGAGGATCAATTCCACGAATATCAGAGGTTTTCCATGCAATAGCTTTCTTGTGATTCTTCAGCACAACGATAAGTCGGGATTTTTCTTCCTCTTTCAAGTCCTTAGCGATGATGACGGGTGACTTCTTGTTGTCTTCAAGGAAAACGTACTCGAGATGAGATGGTAGGTCCTTAAGCTCTAAATCCGGAGGATTTTTGATGGAAGGCGTAGTCAAATTCGGTTCATCGATAGAGATGTCCTTAGGAGATGGTGGAGAAATATTGTCCTCATTGAGAAGTTTCTCAATGGTGCGAATGTCTTCATCCCAATTGGAGGGAGAATTGTCATATTGGAAGTCCACATCTCCCAGAGTTGCTTCAAATTCTTTCAAGATGAAATCACTTTCTCCAAATGGAGTTAGTGATGGAGCAATAGAGGCGACGGTCTCAACAGTGGGTAGAGAAGAAGAACCACTTTTACAAGCGTCTTTGAAATGTTCTTCACAAGCCTCATCAAGAACGTCAATGAAATTAACACTCTCGTTTTCAGAAGGCTGCTTAGAAAGTTTTCCCATGTTGAAGACGATTTTATCGTCACCAACTCTCATGATTAATTCACCCGCGGCTACATCGATGAGAGTGCAACCGGTCCCCAGGAATGGACGTCCAACGATTAATGGAACACGGGGGTCCATCTCGTAGTCAACGACAACAAAATCCGCCAGAAAGGTAAATTTGTCGACACCAACGAAGACGTCTTCGGCTATCCCCACCGGATAAGCAACCGTACGGTTAGCTAATTCCAAAGTCATTCGTGTGGGGACTAGCTCGGGTAGAGACAATTGTTTCCAAACGCTTAAAGGCATTAAGTTTATACTAGCACCTAGATCGGCTAGGGCCATACAATTCTCTACCCCAGGGAAGTTGCAAGGAATCAAGAAACGACCCGGATCACCAAGTTTGGTTGGTAATTTCCTTAAGAGCACTGCGGAGCAATTCTCATTAAGTTGGGTCTGGGAAATATCGAGAAGTTTCTCCTTATCACTGAGAAGATCTTTAAACATTTTAGCATATTTCGGCATGTGAGCGAGAGCCTCAGTAAAGGAGATATTGAAATTAAGTTGTTTAAACATTTTAAGAAAGTTAGAAACCTGAATATCATCCTTGTTCTTCAATTTCTCTTTCCTCAACCTTGAAGGATAAGGTATATTGGGTTGAGATGAAGGCTTTGGTATGGAATTCTCACTCACATCCTTGGATGGTGGAGGGGTAGAAGTAGAAGGTGGCGGAATTGGAGAAGTAGTTGGAGGAATAGAAGATGGAGGATTTGGAGGAGGAGACTCGTTTTCCTTTGTCACAATCACCGGTGTAGGTGTAGGAAGCTCGGGTTCCTTTAAACCTTTTCCACTTCGAGTGGTGATTGCTTTCATCTCCCCTCGTGGATTAGCAACGGTGTTACTCGGAAGAGAACCCGATCCAGAGGCTTGATTACTTGGAAAAAAACTAGCCATCATGTTCCTTAAGTCATTCGTTTGACTTGTAAAAGAGTTTCGCATATCGGCTCGAAGATCATTCCCTTGTTTCACCATATCTGCTTTCATGTTGGCCATTTCCCGCTGAAGATTTTGCACTATCGCATCATTAGTCCTCATGTAAGTTTCAACCTCTTGGTGTAATGCAGTGGGTTGGTTGGGAGGAGCATTGATATGTGTGAAAACACACATCTTTTCTACCACTTAATTGTAATAATAACCAGACCAAAACGTGTATTTTATGTCTTTTATGCCGGAATTATGCGTGGTTTGTGTTTTTGTTGTGATTTAGGACGAAAAGGTGAAAAGTGGAGAAAACACGGGAATTCACGGGCATTTACGGACTTTTATTGAAGAATAAGATGAAAGACGAAGTCAAGAAGTCAAGAGTGCAAAAAGAACGGAAGTCCAAGACCAATTCGGAAGATTTATCGAAGAAAAAGTCAAAAGACGGAAGTTCACTTAAAGACGAGGAACTCAAGTCTTATTTATCGAAGAATTAAAAGACGAGTCCAAAGGAATCCCGAGCCAAAAGTCGTTAAAGTCCAAGATTAAAGAAGATTTGAAGACTTAAGGACTAATGGCGCAATTAACAAAAAGATTAAAGAAGAGGAGGGACCTAAGCATGCAATTAAGGAAGAAAGGAAGGAGGGGAGGAAGCTTCCTCTAACCTCCTCCCCAATCCCCTATATATAGTCATTAGCTAATTACTTTTCATTTTGTTGGATAGCTTGACAAACTATCTCTTCCACCTTTATTTTATGCACCTTTAATTACTTGCACATTTAAATACATGTTTTGCACCTTTAATTACCTTTAATTTCAAGTAAGTGTTTCTTTTAATTACTTGCACCTTTACTTTATCTTGTTAATCTTCTTCTACCTTCTTTAATCTTTGATTTACACGTTTTTACCTTGTTAAGTTGTTTAAAGATTTGATTTTTATGCTTTTGATTGTTTTAAATCTCTTATTTTCATAGCTTATTTGATTTATTTTCAAGTTTATATAGTTTTTACAAAAGTTATTTTTATATAAAAAGTTGTTTTTCTTAAAGTTCATTAATTTCGTGTCTTAAAAGTTTTTAACTTTCAGTTTCGTAGCTTATTTTTACACGTTTTTACCTTAGGATTTAATCTTGTGCTTATTAGAAACTTAGCTTATTTTTCTAGCTTATTTTGTGTACTTTTCCCTGTTTTCCGATCGTGACAATCGGAAAAGGATTTCTCATTCCGATCGGTGTGATCGGATAAGGGTTTCTATATTCCGATTGGAGGCATCTTGGTATTCCGATCGTAGCAAGGTAATAGGACATTCCGATTGGGACAAGTGACAGATATTCCGATTGAGGGTTTTCTTTGCTATATTCCGATTGAGGTGCGTTTTGGTTATTCCGATCGTATAAGGTGACAGATATTCCGATTGGTGTTCCAAACAGCATTCCGACCAAGGTCCTTTCCATATTCCGATCAGAGTAGGTTTTATACATTCCGATCTGAGGCTAAAGTTTGGTTATTCCGATTGGGTAAAGTGACATATTCCGATTGGGGTTTTCCGATCTTCATTCCGACAGGTAAGGGGAGTATATTCCGACGTGTTTGATCGGAATATATTCCGATTGGGAGTTACTTTTAGTACTTTGTCTTGTTTTATTTTTACATTATCATTTTCTATACTTGTCTAATTTTTAATTTCCGTCACGCTTTAGTTTTAGTCATTTAATTAATTTACTTTCCGTCAAGTTTTTAAATATCGCAACTCTCTTTTAATTAGACTTAGATTTATTTTCACGTTCTTTTAATACTTGCCCTTTACTTTAACGACATTTACTTTTAAGTCTTTGCACATTTAAACTTAAAACCAACCAAAAATATTTGTTTCACCAAAATAAAACTGAGTCACATAGATAACCTAGATCAATTCGATTAGACCAACACAACGAACATTTATAATTTTTATACAAGCAAAAGCCGTGTATCAAATGGCGCCGCTGCCGGCTCTTTTCGTTAAGATTGACGGTTTTCTGTGAGAGACACGTTGCTTTTTGGGATCCGTTCACTTGTGAGCGTTACCTTTCTTGCATAAAAAATTCAAAAATCATAAAAATTAAAAATTGATAAAAAAACCAAAAAGATTTTATCTTTATTGTGTATATATATTGTATTTGTGTTTGGTTTTGTTTTCTTTTTCATTTTCAGGTGTATGCGTACTAGATCTTCTAATTATCAAGAGCCCGAGCCTCAAGAAGATTTAGATATGGCAGGTGTTAACAACAACAACATGCCACCGCACCTCAATAATAATAATAATAACAACAATGCTCTTCCACAACCCGATCTTCGGACCATGGAGGAGCTTTGTCAACCTACAATGTTTGGACGATGAGGACCGATTGCGCCGATGCAAATCAACGCTCCTAAGTTTTCGTTGAAGCACCATATGATTCAGCAAGTACAAACAAACCCATTTAGAGGATTGCCTGATGATGATGCAAAAAAACACCTCGACAAGTTCATTACAATCACCCAAAGCATGAAGTTGGCTGGTGCCACAATGGATGAACTTCGCCTACAACTCTTTCCACATACTTTATTACATCATGCCGAGAAATGGTTTGATCGTCTCCCGAAAAATTCTATTCACACTTGGGATGACATGACTCAACGCTTTTTGTCGCGCTACTTCCCACCATCCATGGTCACAAGCCTTCGCAATCAAATCAGCGGTTTCATGCAAGACCCTGATGAATCTCTTTTCGACGCTTGGGAGAGATATAATGTCTTGATCGACCGATGTCCAAACCACAACATGCTCCCTGTGACCTTAATTGACACTTTCTACAACGATTTGACTTTTCGAGATCGTGATACGATCAATGCAACCGCCGGTGGCACATTCATGAAAAGGAGACCCGAGGAGTGTAGAGAGTTAATTGAGAACATGACTACTCACCACAAGAACTGGGATTCCTCTGCATCTTCAAGGAACAACCCGAGAGTCAATGTTTCCTCAACCTCAGCAAATCCTGAGATGACCGAGCTCACCCGCATGATGGCCGAAATGAGCAAAAGTATTACGCTTCTCGCTTCAAACCAACAACAACAACAAGTTAAAGCAGTTGCTAATCCTTGTGAAACATGCGGCGGTCCTCACTCATACACCGATTGTCCTTCGACACAAGGAAATCTGGAAAATGTGTATGCAGCTTATGGTAATTATTCAGGTTAAAAAGATTCGTTGATGATCAAGGTCGAGTCAGGCTAATGACTCGGTTAACAAAAATCAAGCGCTTCTTGGGAGGCAACCCATGCATCTATCTTTTTGCTTTCTTTATCATAAGTGTAGGGGGGACCCTTTGGATTGCTATTTCCTCTCCTCACTTCTTAATCAGGGATTCGAGCTTCAATGATCCACTTTCGATGATTCTTGACGACCCGTGATTCCGTGTTCTACTTCTTCCCGGTTCTATCCTAAACTCTTTTCGATTCACTATTTTATATTTTCTCAATATTAAAATAGGAATCTCTTTAGTTGTCTTTTCCTTAGCGAGAGTTAAACAACGTGAACAATGTCCTAAGTGTAGGGAAGTTTACTTCCACATGCTTAAACATTGAGGACAATGTTTATCTTAAGTGTAGGGGGGACTTCTATCGAAGTTAAGTGTTCTTTTCCTTGTATTTGTCTTCATTTTAACCGGAAAATCAATTTTTCGACATTTTTCAAAATTTTTAATCTATTTTGGCCTATTAGTTTTTCCCTTTGTATAGTTATTTTCTTTCCTTATTATAATAAATGTTTAATAAGTGGTTTTAATTTTCAAACGTTGTGAATCTTTTGACTCAACCCGAGTTTACTCTAGCTAGTATCCTTAACATGTTTAAGTCAAGTTTTGCTAGGCTTTTATATAGGGAGCTATAAAAGGCGAAAGTCTTAACTCTCACGGGTTAAGAACAATAACTTTTCGCAAGTTCCTATAATTGATCCTAGAGAGTCGTTTATCAAGGGAAGTTTAAAATGCGATTTCTAAACTTGAAAAAGTCTAAGAATTTGCAAGATCCTATAGGCGACTCGAAAACCCAAAACTTTGATTTAATAGGCTAAGCATCCACGAGTCTCATTACTTGAGATTTTAAACTGTGGAGAACGAGAGATGATAGAGCCAATTATAAGTTCGGTATTCTTTCGTGAATTTATGTGAGTTAATTATAAGCCTATTCTCCCATCGCTTGCTAATAAATTTATCTGCTAATAAATAAGGTTGTACGATTTGAAAAGTTAATTAGCTTCTAGCCCCAGATCGTTTAAAAGTTGCTCGGTAATGACGAGAGTTCATAGCCAAGGCATAACTTATGAAGCGGGGCGTGAAGATTGGCGAGTCCGAAAAGGCCCTAACAAGGCATGAGGGCTATGTTTTGTTGCTAAAGATCCAAAAGTGATGTGAAGAATCATTTATCGAAAATCAATATGAAGGATCGAGACACACGACGAAAAGCAAAAACTCCCAAAAAAGTCATGGAGAAGTGTATCCGAAAAGACCCTAACAAGGTATGAGGATAAATAGATCCAAGTCAATAAAGGAGGCGGATCGTTGTATATCAAAATCCAAAATAAAGATTGGAGAAAAATGAAGAAGTCGTGGTCCATATATGAAGAATCTCTCAAAAATTCCAAGTGAAGAAATTCCAATTATGAAGAGAAGACCATTATTTCATGAACGTCTCTCAAGATTTGAAGTATGAAGTCGCTGCCAAATATCGTCCCGAGAAAGGTCTCAAATCGCGAACCAAGTTATGCCAAGATATGAACTTTTTGATATCCCGAGAAGCAGTTTTAAAAGATTTGGTCCTTTAGCTAACTATTGATTAAATCGTGCACTTTATTTTCAGACTAAATAATTATCGAAATAAGTCAAACAATGCATCTTCGTGATCATTCAAGACAAATAATAAAATATAAGAGATACCCATAGGAATAAGGGAGTCTAAGTGAATAATTGGCCCACATGAGTTCGTGTTAGTTTACTAACTTATAATAACAATGATCTCGTTTTTAAGCTTGGTTTGGAGAAAGTGAAAAGTTGAGGATGATGATTATTCATGATATTTTCAAAACCCAAGGTATGCTTTTTAATTTCTTTGCTTTGAATTTTTGTAATTTTCTATCTTTTTAATAAAGGCCAACGTGGATTAATTATGATGAAAAATGTAAACGTGCTTTGTAACTAATGCATTGCATGAGGACATTGCAATGGTCAAGTGTAGGGGATTTGATATGTGTGAAAACACACATCTTTTCTACCACTTAATTGCAATAATAACCGGACCAAAACGTGTATTTTATGTCTTTTATGCCGGAATTATGCGTGGTTTGTGTTTTTGTTGTGATTTAGGACGAAAAGGTGAAAAGTGGAGAAAACACGGGAATTCACGCGCATTTACGGACTTTTATTGAAGAATAAGATGAAAGACGAAGTCAAGAAGTCAAGAGTGCAAAAAGAACGGAAGTCCAAGACCAATTCTGAAGATTTATCGAAGAAAAAGTCAAAAGACGGAAGTTCACTTAAAGACGAGGAACTCAAGTCTTATTTATCGAAGACTTAAAAGACGAGTCCAAAGGAATCCTGAGCCAAAAGTTGTTAAAGTCCAAGATTAAAGAAGATTTGAAGACTTAAGGACTAATGGCGCAATTAACAAAAAGATTAAAGAAGAGGAGGGACCTAAGCATGCAATTAAGGAAGAAAGGAAGGAGGGGAGGAAGCTTCCTCTAACCTCCTCCCTAATCCCCTATATATAGTCATTAGCTAATTACTTTTCATTTTGTTGGATAGCTTGACAAACTATCTCTTCCACCTTTATTTTATGCACCTTTAATTACTTGCACATTTAAATACATGTTTTGCACCTTTAATTACCTTTAATTTCAAGTAAGTGTTTCTTTTAATTACTTGCACCTTTACTTTATCTTGTTAATCTTCTTCTACCTTTCTTTAATCTTTGATTTACACGTTTTCACCTTGTTAAGTTGTTTAAAGATTTGATTTTTATGCTTTTGATTGTTTTAAATCTCTTATTTTCATAGCTTATTTGATTTATTTTCAAGTTTATATAGTTTTTACAAAAGTTATTTTTATATAAAAAGTTGTTTTTCTTAAAGTTCATTAATTTCGTGTCTTAAAAGTTTTTAACTTTCAGTTTCGTAGCTTATTTTTACACGTTTTCACCTTAGGATTTAGTCTTGTGCTTATTAGAAACTTAGCTTATTTTTCTAGCTTATTTTGTGTACTTTTCCCTGTTTTCCGATCGTGACAATCGGAAAAGGGTTTCTCATTCCGATCGGTGTGATCGGATAAGGGTTTCTATATTCCGATTGGAGGCATCTTGGTATTCCGATCGTAGCAAGGTAATAGGACATTCCGATTGGGACAAGTGACAGATATTCCGATTGAGGGTTTTCTTTGCTATATTCCGATTGAGGTGCGTTTTGGTTATTCCGATCGTATAAGGTGACAGATATTCCGATTGGTGTTCCAAACAGCATTCCGACCAAGGTCCTTTCCGTATTCCGATCAGAGTAGGTTTTATACATTCCGATCTGAGGCTAAAGTTTGGTTATTCCGATTGGGTAAAGTGACATATTCCGATTGGGGTTTTCCGATCTTCATTCCGACAGGTAAGGGGAGTATATTCCGACGTGTTTGATCGGAATATATTCCGATTGGGAGTTACTTTTAGTACTTTGTCTTGTTTTATTTTTACATTATCATTTTCTATACTTGTCTAATTTTTAATTTCCGTCACGCTTTAGTTTTAGTCATTTAATTAATTTACTTTCCGTCAAGTTTTTAAATATCGCACCTCTCTTTTAATTAGACTTAGATTTATTTTCACGTTCTTTTAATACTTGCCCTTTACTTTAACGACATTTACTTTTAAGTCTTTGCACATTTAAACTTAAAACCAACAAAAAATATTTGTTTCACCAAAATAAAACTGAGTCACATAGATAACCTAGATCAATTCGATTAGACCAACACAACGAACATTTATAATTTTTATACAGGCAAAAGCCGTGTATCAAGCATCGTAGGCGGGTGGTTGATAAGCAGGTTGTTGATAAACTTGGTTATTTCTTTGAGGTGGATATGGGTTTCTTTGGTTTTGATATGGAGTTGGAGCACGTGGTTGGTTTTGATTGTTGCGATTGAGGTTGGTTGGGTTTTGTGGGGGAAAACCGGGAGGTGAAAGAAAGTTGTTTGAGCGATAGCTGAGCAAATTGCGGTCACCTTGAGGACGTGCTTGATAGCCTCCTGTAGGATAGGTACCGTTGGCGGCATACACATTTTCCGTATTATCTTGAGTCGAAGGACAATCGGTGTATGAGTGGGATCCCCTATAAATTTCACATGATTGAGTCAAAGCACTAGCTTGGGCATTGATAACTTTGGTGTTGTTGGCGGCTTGGAGAGCAAGTGATTCAACAAGCGAAGTAAGCTTATCAATTCTCTTGTCGCTCTCATTAGTGCTAGCACTAGCCACATTGGTCCGAACACTCTTGGTTTGCACTCTAGACTTGTTCTCAATAATATCCCAAGCGGTATTAGAAGACTTAACCAAAATGTTACCCCCCGAGGCACTATTTAGTGAATCTTGGTAATTCATGCTTAAACCATTGTAAAAAGTATTGATTTGATGTACTTTTGTTAAACCATGTTGTGGACACTTTCTTAAAAGTTCCTTAAGACGGTCCCAAGATTCACTAAATGACTCACCGTACTTTTGTTCAAAAGTAATGATTTCATTCCGCAAAGCGGTAGTACGTGAGGGTGGGAAAAAGTAGTTGATTGATTTGGTCTCTAAATCCGTCCACGTAAGAATACTTTGTGGCGGTTCCTTATCAAGCCAATGCCGGGCTTGTCCCTCTAAGGAGAAAGGAAAGAGTTGCAAGCGAATTACCTCTTGTGAAACCCCATTATACTTAACCGTATTAGTGAGTTGAAGAAACCTTTTAATATGGTCATGAGGATCATCAATTGAACGCCCCAAGAAGGGTTGAGCAGAGACCATTTGAATGAAGCCGGATTTAAGCTCAAAGTTGTTGGCTCCAATCTCGGGTATGACAATAGCATCGGTGTTGCCCTCTACGTGCGATTGCAAAAGCTCGATCATTGGTTGATTGTCCATGGTGACAATAGGTTGAGTAATGACTTCGGCTTGAGCTACTTTCTTCTTAAGAAAAGGCTTCGTTCGGAATAAATTCAACTCATCCGGAATAATTTAACTAACACCTTCATCCGGAATAAATCTTTATTCGGAATCTGGGTAAACAGAAAATGTGCGAAGAACAGGGGAAAACTAAGGCTACGAATTTAAACCAAAATCAACCAAGTTTTAACCAAAAGATTTAACCAAACTAACCACGAATCATCTACTAACGATAAACATCAAACCAAAACAACAAAAACACGAAACCCACTTGTTTTTAAAGATCAAACTCAACAAAATAAAAAAACTTAAAACTTAAGAATCAACAAGAGAAGGAAGAACAAGATTAAATGAAGATTGTATTAAAAGCTAGGATTCAAACAACAAAAAGAAAAGATTAAACTTACAAGTTCTTGGATTGAAAAAGAAAAATCACCAAACACCTTAAGGGTGTTGGTTACCCTACGAAACAAAAGGGAAGAAGAAACAGAAAAATGAAAAACTAGTTTCCAAGTTGTGAAGGGGAGGCTATTTATAGGCCTTGGGCTTGGTTGGTGAGTGGGCTTTTCTCCTCTCTTTTTGTCTTCTCGTCTTTTTAGTAAAGTTGACGTTTTCGACTCTGATTCGAGATTTGTCGATGAATAAATTCAACTCGTCTTTTAATTTCTTCGTTTAATAGACTTGAGTTCTTCGACATATGTAAATCTTCCATCTTTGGCCCTTTTCTTCGATAAATCTTCAAATAGGCCCATTGACTTCAAATCTTTTGCATCTCTTGGACTATAGACTTCGTCTTTTCGTCTTTTTCTTCGATAAAACCCGTGCAATCCCATGTTTTCTTCAATATTTATCCGGTTGGCTCTGAAAACACAACAAACACACAAACCACGCATAATTCCAAACAAATGATATTAAATACACGTTTTGGTCTCGTTTTAGCAAGAAATAAGTGGTAAAAGGATGGGTGTTTTCACACCTATCATGTTTCTTTACATATTTGTAAAAATAATCAGATGAGAATGTTTAAATACATGATTCATGATGAATAATACATGATTCATGATGAAACATACATGATTCTACAAGAAAAATACAAATTTTCATTACTGAAGTATTTTAATGAAATTCTAATACCTTTGATGGAAATTTTTGAATGATGTGCCACATGCATAATCTATGTTTAGACTACATAAACACTGCTTTAATTGCTCTCTTCATTGCACCATCTTGATCTGTTACAACCATATCGGGTTGCTTTGGGTGAGAAGTCATGAAAGAAGTTAGTAGCCATATATAAGCATTTGTGTCCTCGCATAACAGCAATCCCGTGGCGAATGTCACTGACTTTCTGTGATTATCTATGGCGGTGAACGAAATAAAAACCATGTCGTACCTGCAAATGCACAATAGCTGTTATAAACATTAAGTAAATCATACATGATTTGTCATGAATCATATATAGAGGACATAAAAAGTTTTTATTCAACAACTTACTTGTTCGTTCTGAATGTTGAATCAAATGATATTACATCACCAAACTCGTTGTAGTTGCATTTATCAACTTCATTTTCCCAAAAAAGAGCAACTAACACGTTGTTTTCAACCGTAAACTGAAATGTAAAGTTTGACGCAAACAACTTCCTGTTTTCCATCTTTTCTATAAGCATATGTGCATCACTTTCTCCTATAACCTCATTAACGTCTCTGACATGATTCTTAGAATCGTCACTCGTGCCATGAACATACTGAGAACCCCCTTTCATCATAGAATACAAGTGGTGCGCCTTTTTTCCACCAAGGTTTATTGTTGAAGCTTTGACAATGAACATTTTTCTGCCTGAGTCATCTTTCGTTATTTCTTTGTAAGATGCTCAAATTCTTTCAGAATCATTCTGTGGTTGTGTCTCAGAATGAATTTAACTATTTCATACTTTCCGGTACAACTATCCAAAACAACCTTAATTCTTGCTTGACAACCCGTTATCCTATGCCTTGTATTTCTAACTTGCTTATCACTGTTTTGAGGATGTGTTAATATTTATCTCTTTTAGATTTCCTTCTTGATTACACATGACATACTTTGATTTCACCAAACCACTTTTTGTTTTCTTTTGGCATGTCATCTTAGCTTCAAACCCTTTCTTTTCAGCGTAGGTGTTATAAAAATCGACGCATTGCTCCATTGTATCAATAGTTTGCCCCAAAATAGGTAGGTACTGCTTTTCAACATTTGGTTCGCAACATATTGTTCCTCCAAGTGTCTCGCCATCTGAGAAAAGTTAGCGTGCTCCTAGGAACTCTTAAACAATAACATTTAGTTTTTTGTTTTAGTAAATTATTTTAGATTATATATAATTCATGAATCATATATGATTCATCACAAATTATATATGATTCATCCAACTTGCTTTTGAAGTTTGTACCAATTACAATTTATTTACCAATAATTATTTTTACAAAATCATATATTCACTTGTTTTTAGAATGAATGAATCATATATGATTCTTTCACAAGGACAATATTTTTTTTATAATGAATTATTCAGATATGATTTACCTGGAGTTTGAATGCGATTCACTTCAACATTTGAATATTCGTTTTGATTCTGAGTCATAGGGTTTTCGTCTTCTTCAAATTGAACGATACTTGAATATGTTGAATTTCGTCGTCATCATCCATAATTTATAGATCTCGTCGTAAAAATATGGTTTGAAGTGGTTGAGATCTCGCCGAAAAAAGTTAGGGTTTGTAGATCTTGCGCGGAAAAAGGTGTGTTATTGTGGTTGTTGTTGGCAGAATACAAGGCGGTTGATATATCGCGTGAAAATAGTGGTTAGTTGGGGTGGTTGATTGGTAGATTGTAATGTTGTTGGAGGTCGCCCGAAAAAATGGGGATGGAGGCGTTGGTGGTAAGTGTGTGCGTTTTTTAACCTAAATAATAAAGTATTGTGTGATAAAATTCTATTTATATTTTATATTTTTGCCCCTAAGTGTAAAAAGTGGTATGACCTTATCTTGACCATTGAATTTAAAATGAATGAATGGTCTAGGTTGTTTCATTTTTGTCTATTCTATATATTGGGCATCTCAACTCTTCGTCTCTGTGGTTTAGCCAAATTGTAGAGTCGTCATTTTTTTTATCTTTTTGAAATTGTAATGATGTCCTTATTTTTAAGTTTGCGTTGCATTTTTAGTCCTTTTAAATAGCATTTTTTGTCCTTGTGGTTTGCAAAAATTGCAAATTCAGTCCCTACCCAAAGACTAAACATGCAACTCACACTTGAAAATAGGGTCGTTCATTGTAATTTTTAAAAAAACAAGGACTAACTATGTAATTTGGCCAAACCAGAGGGACCAAAAATGCAATTCACTCTAAAAAATTCAAATATTTCTTATATTAGTGCAGGGCAATACAAAAATAGATCAACAAATGTTAAAAAAGTACGAAAAATAAGGCAACACTCTCAGAGCAACGAAGAAAAATAAAGCAACGAGGAGACAAGAATGCCAAGTGTCACACTCTGCTATTGATTATCCCGTATTTTTCCGTTGTCCTAAACCCATTTGACAAAAACATCATTTTCGGACTAGAATTGCGAAAACAGACAAAAATAGGCACACATTTTTTGTCCTTTTTTTACATTTTCGTCTGCTTTTTAACGTGTTTGTACGTTTTCATAGATTTGTGTAAGTTATTATATTTTCGTAAGCTTGTTTTTTTTTCTTTCCCTTTTTACGTTTTTGTTTGTTTTTGTCTAATTTCTTATGTAATGAAACATACTAAAAGGTAATAAAATAGACTAAAAGGTAATAAAACATACAATACGGTAAGAAAACAAAGGAAGAAGTAAGAAAACAAACGAAAACGTATAAGAAAATAGATGGAAAAAAATAAACAAAGTTGAATGAAAATATACGAAAACGTAAGAAAATAGACGAAAACGTTAAAAATACACGAAAACGCTAAAAAATACACGGAAGTGTTAGAAAACGAACGTAAATGTAACAGAAAGTACGAAAACATAAAAAAAATGTACAAAACTGTAAGAAATTGTACGAAACGTATGAAAGTAGACGCAAATGTGAGAAAACGGACGAAAGTGGAAGAAAACGAGGGAAAACGTAAGAAAAATACGAAAACGTATAAAAGCGGACAAAACCGTCGGAAATCATAGAAAAATTGATGAAACTGTATACAACGAACAAAACGTACAAAAACGAAGAAAATTGTAAAAAAAACAGAAAATGTATGAACACGTATAAACCCAAATTTTTTTTTTTGATTATTGTAGATATAAGTGAGAAGAAGTGGAAAAAAGACAAAAAATGAAAGATTTTATCAGCATTAATGAAGAGGTAAGAAGTGTTTTGTTTAGCACTTATATTTGTAAAAAAATTAACAGAATTATCTTCGTAATTGCAAACAAAAGATGAAAAAATTGGAAAGAAGTGCTTATTAAAAAAACAAATGAAACCTATTTATAACTATAATTTATAGATTTCTTACATGATATAACTAGGGTATCCGCGCGATGTGTCGGCAGGTACCCTGCGAATAAAATTATTATAATAATCACGTTTTACAATCGTAACAAGATATATAGCCCGCGCTTCGCGGCGGATGATGAAAGAATAACGGTTGGCAGTTCAACAATAAAACAAAAGGTTGTTCACGTCAATGATTGGTCTTGCCAGGAACGAATAATCTCGAGGTTTATCTCAATAAAAATGTATTTGAAATGTGTATGAAGTTTTAATATTTTTTTATGAAATTATATGTATATCAGAAGCATTGTAATATTGGGCTCGTTTGATTGGTAATTCAACGATCTTATCAGCGATATTTTTTTCACCAAAAGAATCGATAGATATATGATCCGTATTTTATAAGTAAAATTTATGATAATAAAAAGGTGCAAGTAGTGGAAAAAATAAGATTATTTTTGTAATAGTTAATACTGTAAACGGTTTTTAATAAATTTATTTTTTTAGTCATGTTACCAAGTACCAACCCACTTGGATTTTGGTTTCTTTTCAAAACGACAAAGTCAAGTTAACAAAACGAATTTCAAGAAGGCAATACGACGTCGTATCCTTCCATATTTAATATATATTATAATGATGATATAATGACTTATTTCATAAAACATGCAGACTTATTCGTTTACTTTAAAAATGAGATCAATTTAAAAGAAGTGATAATATGTCTTAGAAAGCTTTCATTGATAGTTTTAATTATATATAATTGGGTATTCGTGGATACATGATAGTTTTAAGTTGTAAAATAGATATATACCTAATTTTGAAAGAAAAGAGGGATATATATGTAATTTTTAAGTTAGGTTGGATATATATGTAATTTTGAAGCAAAAGCGGGATATATATGTAATTCTCCCAAGAAAATAAAAGAAACTGAAAGTAAATACGATGAGTTGTGTTCTTGAGTTTTACTTAAGAAAAAAAAGAAACCAAAGAAAATGTAACGTTATTTTCTTGATTTTGGATGAAAAGTGTTTCCTCCCAAAACTGGGGTGAAACTCTTTACTTCCAATTACTTTACTTTTCTTTATTAAGCCATCTTGAAAACACAGTGTAAAATAATAACAAAATTTTTCATTTTTTATTGTTTTTTATCCTTTTCATTAAAAAATGACATTTACACCACTAAAATTGTAAACAGACGCGAATGTGCGAAAACGGACGAAAGTGGAAGAAAACAAAGAAAAACCTAAGAAAAGACGAAAACATACGAAAACGGACAAAAACATAGGAAAA
Source organism: Glebionis coronaria (assembly GCA_025667525.1). Lineage (NCBI taxonomy): Eukaryota > Viridiplantae > Streptophyta > Magnoliopsida > Asterales > Asteraceae > Glebionis > Glebionis coronaria. The sequence goes on from CM046881.1 coordinate 582,147,325, forward strand.
AAGACAAAACGAATAAAAATGGACAAAAACATCGAAAATCATAGAAAAATGGATGAAAACGGACAAAACGTACAAAAACAAAGAAAATGGTAGAAAACATATGAAAACGGATAAAGACGGTTGAAAATGTATGAACACATATAAACTCCAAAAAAAAGATAAAATATTGAATTATTATAGAAAGGAGTGAAAAAGGTGAAAAAAGGTAAAACGTGAAATATTTTCTGCATTAATGAAGAGGTAAGAAATGCTTTTTAGCGTTTATGTTTGAAAAAAAATAAAAATTCATATGTGTAGTGAGAGACAAAAGAGGAGAAAAACTTAAAAGTATTGCTTATTGAAAAAAAAACAAGGGACGCCTTAATTTTGACTATGATTTATATCTTTCTTATTTGGTATAATTAATCAAAGTAATACAATATATATTGAAAGGCTGTTTAAAATTTTATGTAAATAGTTGAAAATATTTGGTAGAATACTTAATTTAGTGTGTAAACTTAGATTGATGTTATTATAGCCACATTTTTTGGAAAACTACATCATAAATCGTAATAGCGATGAAGAAGATATGATAATTACTACGGTCGAGAAACCTTCACGATGTTTGCAGGCACTGAAAATGTTGCTCAAGGAACATCTAATGAGATAAAACGAATCTGACATGATCATATTTCTACATCAATATGAAACACACATCGTCAATGACTATTACAAACATTTTGGCTCAATGCACTACGTTTATTATTAATAGAACGAGGTTAACATTTATGTTCTATATTTACTTAAAATTATGTATGTCATTTTACATCTTATAATTACAATAACACTTAAATCTTCATTTATCAAATACTTTTATTAAAAAAAGACAGAATTTCGAACTCATGTTAACATCTTTACAAGTTACAACTTACGGTTAGCTTTGCTAAACATACATTAAGTCTACATGATTTGTTAATTTCATCAAATTTTATATATCAAGCTTCTAATATTCTAAATTTTATAAATATTGTTTTTTTAAAAATAATAGGTTTCTTATCAAACACAAATAATTAAAGCCCACAAACATTCGAAAAGAATAAAACCCTAGCTCTTTTCATTTTTCACTAATTCAACCTTTTTTGAAGTTCACATAAACCCTAGAAAAAATGTCAGACAATATCCTTTTTGAAATCCAAATGGAAATCATCAAATGGCTGCCTGTGAAGCCTTTGATGCAGTTAAGGTCGATTTCCAAACAATGTAAGTCTTTTATTGACGGCTCTCACTTTATCAAAGGTTACGGCGCATGCCACACACAGCCACATAGTTTTACTCTAAGCTACAAATTTTGTTCCGAAGAGGATGTAAGGTACATTTGTTTAGTAGAGGATTCTCAATATGGTTGATTTCAATTCATTAATCGACAAATGATTTGGTCTTGTGATTTGTGACGATTGTGCAAGAGGCTTATTAACATAACAAGTAAAGGTTTAAATGAGACTAATGTCGAAAGGAGTCTTTTGAATATATTGTTCTAATCATCTTTCAAGTAAATAAAACATATCAGATTAATAACACCAAGTCTATGGGTCGAAAGGATTCTTGTTGTTGTTGGTATAGGCATAAGGCTCACGATATGATCACTTGATTGAGACTTATGTATACTTGATTTATAAAGCACTAATCCATTATTATTGGTTCTATAGGTCGAAAGGATTACCTTTGATAGTTTATTTTCCGAACTAAACATCTTAATGCCCATGTGATCATTTGGCCATACATGTATGTTATTTGTATTCTTGTTCTTAAAACGATTCTCACGGTGGTTTGATTCGTGACAATCATAACCACCATTTTGTTACAAACAAACTACACTTGAGTGCAACCAAGTCCCATGGGACGACCTTGACTTACCAACCTAATTACAACAAGACTAGGGTTACTTGCCCGAATTTGTGTTCATAATGAAAATTGGTAGTTCTTGTTTATAAATTTAAATTCTAGTGCAAAATGAACGCATCTGTTACTAAAAACATAATATCTAGAAAATGATAGCTAATATTTCAGTTAAACAAAGTCAAATCCTTTGTGCAACAAATATTTATACAAAAAATCAAATAATATTATCACATAATGAAAAATCAAGTAAAACTCATGGGTCCATGGAAATCGTAACTATTTAAGTATTAAAAATTTAATATTGTTTTACAAAATAATATTAAACATTACAAAATCATTAATTTATAAATCGTGTACGTGTATGGTTGATGTAAGATATAACTATTTAGAATAAAATATCGAAAGTAAAAAGAGTATGAAATTCGAAAAATAAAAAATTAAGGTGAATTTATATTAATTTACACAGTACACAGTAAAACAACACCATAATAAAACATATAAATATTAGATATTTAAAAAAAAAACATACAGTATATAATATACATAAAATCGTAAAAGCGAAATTATTATTTAATTTATCTTTTATGATCGAGTCGCGTGTGTGCACGCGCATTAAAACTAGTTTAATATATCAAACTTCTAATTTATATCCTTAAATTTAAAAAACAATGGTTTAGTTGGTTAAAGTTTTTAAAAAGAATATGGGTTAGCCCTATGCAAGATAAATAATTAAAGCCCACATCCTAAACACCACGACATCATGAACTAGCTCTTTTCACGAATTCACGAATTCACCACATAGTTTTATTCACGACTGCCTTACAAATTCCGTTGAGCAGTGAAACTTTGATGGTACAAAAACAAGAGTTAGCTACCTCTGTTGTTTCCCATCAGTTGATCAAATATTTTTTTCCTTATTCTACAAAATTTGTTGGTGCTTGTCATGGATTAACGTGCCAACATTGATTGAAAGTTTTGTGAGAGGTAAGAGTAAACATAAGAACGGAAATCAAATTCTTGCGACCTAAAATCACTATACTCAATTTTTAAAACAACTCCAAAAGATTTTCCTATGCAGCAGCTACAGCTACACGGCCCACACCGGTTACTGTAACGGCTTTACTTATACCTTTTCTTGGTGTATCAATAACCACTACATAGACTGTAAAAAAACCAAGATGAGCTTAAGGGTACGTGAAAGTGGTCATATCGACCTGCTTACATATACAATCAACAATACCCAAGCCCACTAGTGTGCGGGGGTATGGGGGAGGTATGATGTAGATAGACGTACCCATGCCCAAGGGTAGAGAGGCATTGGGTCAATTTCGGACATGTTTTAATCGCTAGCGGATCAAATCATAAAAGTTATAGAGGTTATAATGGAGTAGGTCAAATGGGTGAAGGTTATTACAGTTTATCCATATCCGGAATGTTTTAAAAGTTTCTTTTAACATGTTGAATTTGACTCAGATGCGTAAAAAGCTGGCGAAAGTCATCTTAAATGTGCGAGAGTTTATCACATCTTGCACAAGAATAGTTTATCCCTATCCGGACTGTTTCGACCTGCACTAAACAGAAGCCAAAATTACGCCATGTTAAAAAAAATATGATAAAACTGAAGCCAAAAACTATGATACCATTTCTTGATGCACTGACTCGACACTCGTTCACCACATAAAATAACAATAAAGCAGTTGCACGTAAGAAATGCATACCATTGGCATAAGGTCCAACAAGCGTGAAATTCAAAAGCTCATACGGTCCAAACAAGTCGCTTCCACGATATATCCATGTGGTAAAAAAGCCTCGAATCCTCATTTCTACTATAAGTATTTGAATGTACCAATTTCAAGAAAATTTTTAAGATGCATTCTCAAAGAGTTCCTTTCTCCCACATAATCGAGTCGATTGATAGTTGATAAAATAAGAAATTTAGAGAACTAGTGACAGATTCCTCGAATTCATCGTGATATATATGGTTGAAAATAAGAGAACTTTTTAGCCGGTAACCTATCTTAAGAGGCGAAGCACAAAACCAAGGGATTGGTGATCCTTGAACACACTCAAAATTGTTTGTAGGCCATGATTGAGGGTGGAGTTTCTGGCAATGGGATGTGTGACCTTATTAAAAGAATCTTTAGGTCCGCAGAAATCGTCTTTGTTTTATGTACTGGAATTTCCACAAATGGGGTTTCTGATTAACTTGAAAAAAAAATTGCGTTGCTAACAACCTTCGTGTATACCAAATGCTGTTAGAGATTTATGCACAAATCTTTATTTAACCCTTTCGTTGCTATGTGTTTATGTTTTCTGTCTCTCCCTTCATGCAAGTCATGATCACCTATTTATAGGTGTAGCACTCAAACCCTAGTCAATGGAATTAAGAGGAATTAACGGCCAATTAATCTCCTCTTAATGTGCTTCATAATACCAGGAAAGTGGTTACACGACCAATTAAACGTGGTCATTAACTCCACTTGAATGGGTCAAAGACTGTTACAAGTGTACAAGTTCAGCTCCAGCGTTTGTCTATTCTTCACTCCCACTAAAGCATCAGCTACCCCTGAAGGGTGTTCCCGCTGAAGCCTTCAGTACTGAATAAGACATGCTGATGAGTAAACACTAAAGACACAGTGAAGTTACTCCCTGATGAATACCTTCAGTCCAGAGTTACACTCTCAGAAGATCATCAGCGATGCTGAACAAACTTTAACCACAATTGAGTCTGGGTGTTCAGGGACTTATGGGTGTACACTCCGTACCTCCTTACCCATTAACCAGTATGAACTGACCCACAATTGAACTATATTTCCAACAATCCTCCCCAATATAGTACAATTCCTTTTGCATGAAACACGACATTAACAAAACCAGTGCATAAATGAAAATATCCTAAGGATTGAATTTCCATCTTAGTACATCACTTCAAACATTCGAGAATCAGGGTGTTCTAAGAATTGAACCCTTCAACTACTTTGAATACCTGAAGATAAAATACACACAAGTTTTCAAATACATAACAACTCCTGACACTCCTAGCCATGTGTCCATATCCAAATTCATAAATGTTGTAAGAGCCAAGTCCATGCTCCCTGAGGCGGCGAAACCTCAACATTTACATAGGTGGTTCCTCTTTAGTTTATGCTCTTGCTTCAGCACTTTTTCAAAGACATTAACCATTGAGAATTTTATAACTTCATCCTCCTTCAGCAAGTACAAGCACATCCTTGGGATGATATACATGTGCTTCAGTCCCCTGAATGTTCAGCTTTCCACATTGAACTCAGCTCCCAAGTTTCCTCAGGAGGGAGTTGGGTGTCCTAGCATTCAGTGACTAGAGTGGACTTTTAAACCCATCCCTTTACCAGACTTTATAACCAAGTCTCTAGCCAATCCCTTCGTCAAGTGATCGGCTAAATTTTGTTGATGTTGGAAATACGTTTTTACGTATTTAGAAAGGATCGGTCACTCCAATGATGGGCTCGTGATCCAATATAGTCCATATAGCCCACATGTAGGGTGGGCTATATATACCCCCTCCTAGCATGTTAGGAGGGGTTGGTCATTCTCATTTTCACACACTTAATCTAATCTTTCATTTTCTCTCCAACCTCTCTCTACTTTCTCTCTCTAGTTCTTCATCTATCTCTCTCTCTAGTAATCATTCCAACACAAGGATAATCCAAGGATTACGAGGACCCATAAATGGTATCAAGAGCCTTGGTTTGATTGGTTTTGTTCTTGTGTTCTTGATTTTGTGTTTTGATCATCTATACCCACGTCCAATTTTTTTTTGTGTTTTTATGCTTTAATCTTGATATACGTTATCTAGTTACTTGTTATAGTGATTTGGTATTGGTATTTTGGGTTAAAAACACAAATTTTTGGGTGTTTGATTCGGTTTTAGGCTTAAAATTCCGAATTTGTTGTGTACTATCCGAGAAAAGTGGTAAAGTTGTCTCCATCGCAAAGTTGTATCTATCGAAAAGTGGCCTGAATTCTTCATTGCGATCGCAAAGACCTAGGGTCTCTACATTGCGATCAAAGGGTATTCCGACACTTATTCCGATCGTGCATTGCGATAGCTCCTTGCATCGTACATTGCGATCGGTTATAAGGCAATATCGAAACGTTACTCTGCCAAAATTTCATTAGCCACATTCCGACAGGTATTGCGATCACAACATTCCGATAGGTATTGCGATCAACACATTCCGACATGTATTTCGATCAAACATTCCGACAGACATTGCGATCCAATATTGCGATAGGTAATATTCCGATGGGTAATATTGCGATGAGTATTCCGATGGGTAATATTGTGATGGGTATTGCAATGAGTATTCCGATGGTTTAAACATTAATATTCCGACAGATATTCCAATCCACATTCCGACAGACTTTCCGATAGGACATTCCGATGGTTATTCCGATGGGTATTCCGACGGATTAAATTTGGGGATTCCGATACAGTGACAAGTATTTCAAGATTTTTCAAAAACATGTTTTTGAAAATTTTTAACGTGTGTTATTTTGTCTTGGAATTTTTGGTTTATCGAGAACAATTATTAGGGGATTTTAACATTATTTCTCGGCTTTAACACACAACAACAAACACAATTACTTTCTTTCATTGATCGATCAACAAGTAATCCTTACCTTCATATATCATCGATTTTCAATGGAATCGTTTAATTCAACATCTCAAGAGGGAGACTTGCATCTCATGCAAAACACAGCTAGAGAAAGTGGTATAACGTTCATTCGACTACTCCAGACTCATCTAGTGACCATTTCTTGGTTTCAAGGAGGAAGCGAATTTCTGACACTCTTCGGTCAAGATCGTTATATATTCATCGATTCAATATTCTTCAACTTGAACCAACTAGCTGAGCAACTTCACAAAGAAGACTTTAATCACTCTGCATCAGCATCTGCATATCAAGCTCTAGTGACACAACTTACGCACTTCTTCAAATTCAACATTCTTAAGTATGACAATTCAGGGATATGTCAATCATTTCTTCAGTACACACAAACGGAAATTAAAGAGTTCCGTGGTACATTGTTGAAATTAATGACATCGGTCTCGTCTTCGATTTATGAAAGATCTCGACTTCAACAAGTGTATGATAATGGAGTGCAAGAATCTACGATGCAGATGCAAGAGGAGAATGATCATACGGTTGACAACTTGGAGCCTAAATATTGCAAAAGCTAGGATTCGGGAGGAAAGCATGATACAAGCAGCATGTCAGGGATTGATGACACCATACCCGTATATGACGAAGAGTCTACAAATACGATACAAAGGAATGTGGTATATGATGTCTATGCCGATGAACTACCACATGTTGCGCATTTCGAACCTAATTATGACAAACATGGGATGGAAAAGGGTGATAGTTTTACCACTTTAGATTCATCCGATGTGAGTCAAAATAGGGGAGAAATTGTTCAGAATGCTATAGTACATCATGATAAATGCTTTATGACTGCTTCACTAACCGATTCTGATTCCAAGATTAAAGAGATTGAAACGATTTTAGCTCAGCAATCTAAAGCTCTTGAGGATGCCAAAATTGAATTTTCGAAGAAAACGGATAAATTTGAAAAGTATTTTGAAAAACTTGAAAATTCAAACGTTGTTCTTGAAAGAAAATTGAATTAAAAAATGCAAGATTCTAAAGCTGAAAAAGATAATTTTGTGAGACAAATTAAGTTGCTTAAATCTATGTTGGCATCCTAAGATGAATTACTCAAAGAGAATGAGACTTTAAAGGCTCAAGTACAGGAAAAGGTCTTTGCTATAGCTGCGTTGAAAATCGAATTGAGAAAAACTAAAGGATCTAGTGTGAATACTAAGCTTGAAAAAGCATCAATCTTGGGGAAACCGCCTCAAATTCAGTCTGTTAGACAACCGACTGCATTTAGATCCGAGCGACCAAAATCCTCGAGACCGCGGTTTGCCTCCCAAGTTGATATGGTTCATCTTTCTAGACCAGTCACTCCACTATCTAGGCCCAATGTGACTAAAACAACTTTTGCAAGACCTAATCACATGATTGCATCTAGCCTCCCTAGACATAGTCTAAAGAACACGTCTCGAACTAGTTCAAATGATGTTAGCCATAAATTTGGTCCAAGGGAAGCTATTCAGAAGACACAAGTAAGAGATAGGAATTTTAAACCTAGTAAGATGCCTTCTAGATTACCCAACACTGCTAACCGTAGCATGTCATATCCTAGGAGCATCAATCAATCATCTAGGAATTCTAGATCTTACTCGGACATTAAATATGCTACTTGTAAAACATGTAGGAAATGTGTCTTTAAAGCCAATCATGATTCTTGTGTCAAGAAATTACTTAATGAGGTGAACTCCCGTGCTAGACTTAAATCCCAGTGGGTAGCTAAAATCAAACCCATGGGTAAAATGTGGCGCCCCACTGGTAGAACTTTCACTCTTGTAGGAAACGAGTGACCTTTAACTAGGATAGTCTCTGATTCTACTAAGACTGCTAGGGAGGAAATTGAAAAGGATGATACATCACTTAAACCTGAACTTAAGGTTTTCTATAAAAGGAAACGTTTGCCAGCTAAGACAAGTGAATCATCTACTCAGATCGCCTCTGACACAAGTAAAGCCTAATGTGAACCCCCAAGTGCTTCTAAAATTGATATCGCTAACCCATGTTAAAGCATGCACATTCCTAATGAGAATACAAGTACCAAAGTTGATGTTCTAAACGAACGAAGCGGTCCAATCGTTGTATACCGTTCAACTAAGGACACTCTTAGAGTTTGGCTACTGAAGAAGCAGATATCGGAGAAACAAGTGTCTAAGGGGATTCACGGTTAAGCTCATGTAAAAGGACTTATAGTCACATCACAGACTATAACTTGATCTTCAAAGAAAGGAAAGTTATCGCCGATGATAAACTTATCCTTACACCGAGAAATTAATTTTTCTCGGGCATGAGCTAATAATAAAAACATTCGAAGTTTTTAAGCTCATGCACAATGACTTATAGTTAAATATCAGACTGTAACTCGGATTTAATTTTAGGAAAGCTTATCTTTAAAGATAGCTTATCCTTGTAACGAGAAATTAATTTTTCTCGGTCATAAGCTTGTATTAAAACATTCCAAGTTTTAAGCTCATAAAGAAAAGTGTATCTTTTAAATAAGAGAACTTTTCTTTTTAACGAGAATTTCATCTTTCTCGGCCATGAGCTTTACGTTAAAACATTCAAAGTTTTTCAAGCTCATGAAAACGACTTCTAAGTAAATGTCAACTTAGAACTCGTTCTTCAATTAAAAGGACAGTTTATCGCCGATGATAAACTTATCCTTACAACGAGAAATTAATTTTTCTCGGGCATGAGCTAATAATAAAAACATTCGAAGTTTTTAAGCTCATGCACAATGACTTACAGTTAAATATCAGACTGTAACTCGGATTTAATTTTAGGAAAGCTTATCTTTAAAGATAGCTTATCCTTGTAACGAGAAATTAATTTTTCTTGGTCATGAGCTTGTATTAAAACATTCCAAGTTTTAAGCTCATAAAGAAAAGTGTATATTTTAAATAAGAGAACTTTTCTTCTTAACGAGAAATTCATCTTTCTCGGTCATGAGCTTTACGTTAAAACATTCAAAGTTTTTCAAGCTCATGAAAACGACTTCTAAGTAAATGTCAACTTAGAACTCGTTATTCAATTAAAAGGAAAGTTATCGCCGATGATAAACTTATCCTTACAACGAGAAATTAATTTTTCTCGGGCATGAGCTAATAATAAAAACATTCGAAGTTTTTAAGCTCATGCACAATGACTTACAGTTAAATATCAGACTGTAACTCGGATTTAATTTTAGGAAAGCTTATCTTTAAAGATAGCTTATCCTTGTAAAGAGAAATTAATTTTTCTCGGGCATGAGCTAATAATAAAAACATTCAAAGTTTTTAAGCTCATGCACAATGACTTACAGTTAAATACCAGACTGTAACTCAGATTTAATTTTAGGAAAGCTTATCTTTAAAGATAGCTTATCCTTGTAACAAAAATTAATTTTTCTCGGTCATGAGCTTGTATTAAAACATTCCAAGTTTTAAGCTCATAAAGAAAAGTGTATCTTTTAAATAAAAGAACTTTTCTTCTTAACGAGAAATTTATCTTTCTCGGTCATGAGCTTTACGTTAAAACATTCAAAGTTTTTCAAGCTCATGAAAACGACTTCTAAGTAAATGTCAACTTAGAACTCGTTCTTCAATTAAAAGAAAAGTTATCGCCGATGATAAACTTATCCTTACAACGAGGAATTAATTTTTCTCGGGCATGAGCTAATAATAAAAACATTCGAAGTTTTTAAGGTCATGCACAAAGACTTACAGTTAAATATCAGACTATAACTCGGACCTTAATTTTAGGAAAGCTTATCTTTAAAGATAGCTTATCCTCGTAACGGGAAGTTAAATTTTTCTCGGTCATGAGCTTGTATTAAAACATTCCAAGTTTTAAGCTCATAAAGAAAAGTGTATCTTTTAAATAAGAGAAATTTTCTTCTTAACGAGAAATTCATCTTTCTCGGTCATGAGCTTTACGTTAAAACATTCAAACTTTTTCAAGCTCATGAAAATGACTTCTAAGTAAATGTCAACTTAGAACTCGTTCTTCAATTAAAAGGAAAGTTTATCGCCGATGATAAACTTATCCTTACAACGAGAAATTAATTTTTCTCGGGCATGAGCTAATAATAAAAACATTCGAAGTTTTTAAGCTCATGAACAATGACTTACAGTTAAATATCAGACTGTAACTCGGATTTAGTATTAGGAAAGCTTATCTTTAAAGATAGCTTATCCTTGTAATGAGAAATTAATTTTTCTCGGTCATGAGCTTGTATTAAAACATTCCAAGTTTTAAGCTCATAAAGAAAAGTGTATCTTTTAAATAAGAGAACTTTTCTTCATAACGAGAAATTCATCTTTCTTGGTCATGAGCTTTACGTTAAAACATTCAAAGTTTTTCGAACTCAATGAAACGACTTCTAAGTAAATGTCAACTTAGAACTCGTTCTTCAATTAAAAGGAAAGTTTATCGCCGATGATAAACTTATCCTTACAACGAGAAATTAATTTTTCTCGTGCATGAGCTAATAATAAAAACATTCGATCTTTTTAAGCTCATGCACAATGACTTACAGTTAAATATCAGACTGTAACTCGGATTTAATTTTAGGAAAGCTTATCTTTAAAGATATCTTATCCTTGTAACGAGAAATTAATTTTTCTCGGTCATGAGCTTGTATTAAAACATTCCAAGTTTTAAGTTCATAAAGAAAAGTGTATCTTTTAAATAAGAGAACTTTTCTTCTTAACGAGAAATTCATCTTTCTCGGTCATGAGCTTTACGTTAAAACATTCAAAGTTTTTCAAGCTCATGAAAACGACGTCTGAGTAAATGTCAACTTAGAACTCGTTCTTCATTTAAAAGGAAACTTATCGCCGATGATAAACTTATCCTTACAACGAGAAATTAATTTTTCTCGGGCATGAGCTAATAATAAAAACATTCGAAGTTTTTAAGCTCATGCACAAAGACTTACAGTTAAATATCAGACTGTAACTCGGACCTTAATTTTAGGAAAGCTTATCTTTAAAGATAGCTTATCCTCGTAACGGGAAATTAAGTTTTTCTCAGTCATGAGCTTGTATTAAAACATTCCAAGTTTTATGCTCATAAAGAAAAGTGTATCTTTTAAATAAGAGAACTTTTCTTCTTAACGAGAAATTCATCTTTCTCGGTCATGAGCTTTACGTTAAAACATTCAAAGTTTTTCAAGCTCATGAAAACGACTTCTAAGTAAATGTCAACTTAGAACTCGTTCTTCAATTAAAAGGAAAGTTTGTCGCCGATGATAAACTTATCCTTACAACGAGAAATTAATTTTTCTCGGGCATGAGCTAATAATAAAAACATTCGAAGTTTTTAAGCTCATGAACAATGACTTACAGTTAAATATCAGACTGTAACTCGGATTTAATTTTAGGAAAGCTTATCTTTAAAGATAGCTTATCCTTGTAATGAGAAATTAATTTTTCTCGGTCATGAGCTTGTATTAAAACATTCCAAGTTTTAAGCTCTTAAAGAAAAGTGTATCTTTTAAATAAGTGAACTTTTCTTCTTAAAGAGAAATTCATCTTTCTTGGTCATGAGCTTTACGTTAAAACATTCAAAGTTTTTCAAGCTCATGAAAACGACTTCTAAGTAAATGTCAACTTAGAACTCGTTCTTCAATTAAAAGGAATGTTTATCGCCGATGATAAACTTATCCTTACAACGAGAAATTAATTTTTCTCGTGCATGAGCTAATAATAAAAACATTCGATGTTTTTAAGCTCATGCACAATGACTTACAGTTAAATATCAGACTGTAACTCGGATTTATATTTAGGAAAGCTTATCTTTAAATCCCTGTAACGAGAAATTAATTTTTCTCGGTCATGAGCTTGTATTAAAACATTCCAAGTTTTAAGTTCATAAAGAAAAGTGTATCTTTTAAATAAGAGAACTTTTCTTCTTAACGAGAAATTCATCTTTCTCGGTCATGAGCTTTACGTTAAAACATTCAAAATTTTTCAAGCTCATGAAAACGACTTCTAAGTAAATGTCAACTTAGAACTCGTTATTCAATTAAAAGGAAAGTTATCGCCGATGATAAACTTATCCTTACAACGAGAAATTAATTTTTCTCGGGCAAGAGCTAATAATAAAAACATTCAAAGTTTTTAAGCTCATGCACAAAGACTTACAGTTAAATATCAGACTGTAACTCGGACCTTAATTTTAGGAAAGCTTATCTTTAAAGATAGCTTATCCTCGTAATGGGAAATTAAGTTTTTCTCGGTCATGAGCTTGTATTAAAACATTCCAAGTTTTAAGCTCATAAAGAAAAGTGTATCTTTTAAATAAGAGCACTTTTCTTCTTTACGAGAAATTCATCTTTCTCGGTCATGAGCTTTACGTTAAAACATTCAAAGTTTTTCAAGCTCATGAAAACGACTTCTAAGTAAATGTCAACTTAGAACTCGTTCTTCAATTAAAAGGAATGTTTATCGCCGATGATAAACTTATCCTTACAACGAGAAATTAATTTTTCTCGTGCATGAGCTAATAATAAAAACATTCGATGTTTTTAAGCTCATGCACAATGACTTACAGTTAAATATCAGACTGTAACTCGAATTTATATTTAGGAAAGCTTATCTTTAAAGATAGCTTATCCTTCTAACGAGAAATTAATTTTTCTCGGTCATGAGCTTGTATTAAAACATTCCAAGTTTTAAGTTCATAAAGAAAAGTGTATCTTTTAAATAAGAGAACTTTTCTTCTTAACGAGAAATTCATCTTTCTCGGTCATGAGCTTTACGTTAAAACATTCAAAGTTTTTCAAGCTCATGAAAACGACGTCTGAGTAAATGTCAACTTAGAACTCGTTCTTCAATTAAAAGGAAACTTATCACCGATGATAAACTTATCCTTACAACGAGAAATTAATTTTTCTCGGGCATGAGCTAATAATAAAAACATTCAAAGTTTTTAAGCTCATGCACAAAGACTTACAGTTAAATATCAGACTGTAACTCGGACCTTAATTTTAGGAAAGCTTATCTTTAAAGATAGCTTATCCTCGTAACGGGAAATTAAGTTTTTCTCGGTCATGAGCTTGTATTAAAACATTCCAAGTTTTAAGCTCATAAAGAAAAGTGTATCTTTTAAATAAGAGAACTTTTCTTCTTTACGAGAAATTCATCTTTCTCGGTCATGAGCTTTACGTTAAAACATTCAAAGTTTTTCAAGCTCATGAAAACGACTTCTAAGTAAATGTCAACTTAGAACTCGTTCTTCAATTAAAAGGAAAGTTTATCGCCGATGATAAACTTATCCTTACAACGAGAAATTAATTTTTCTCAGGCATGAGCTAATAATAAAAACATTCGAAGTTTTTAAGCTCATGCACAATGACTTACAGTTAAATATCAGACTGTAACTTGGATTTAATTTTAGGAAAGCTTATCTTTAAAGATAGCTTATCCTTATAACGAGAAATTAATTTTTCTCGGTCATGAGCTTGTATTAAAACATTCCAAGTTTTAAGCTCATAAAGAAAAGTGTATCTTTTAAATAAGAGAACTTTTCTTCTTAACGAGAAATTCATCTTTCTTGGTCATGAGCTTTACGTTAAAACATTCAAAGTTTTTCAAGCTCATGAAAACGACTTCTAAGTAAATGTCAACTTAGCCCTCGTTCTTCAATTAAAAGGAAAGTTATCGCCGATGATAAACTTATCCTTACAACGAGAAATTAATTTTTCTCGGGCATGAGCTTATAATAAAAACATTCGATGTTTTTAAGCTCATGCACAAAGACTTACAGTTAAATATCAGACTGTAACTCAGACCTTAATTTTAGGAAAGCTTATCTTTAAAGATAGCTTATCCTCATAACGGGAAATTAAATTTTTCTCGGTCATGAGCTTGTATTAAAACATTCCAAGTTTTAAGCTCAGAAAGGAAAGTGAATCTTTTAAATAAGAGAACTTTTCCTCATAACAAGAAATTAACCTTTCTCGGTCATGAGCTTTACGTTAAAACATTCAAAGTTTTTCAAGCTCATGAAAACGACTTCTAAGTAAATGTCAACTTAGGACTCGTTCTTCAGTTAAAAATGGAAAGTTTATCGCCGATGATAAACTTATCCTCACAACGGGAAGTTTACAACTTCTCGGACTTGAGCTCGTTTTGATAGATATTCAACATCTTAAGCTCAAGTAATTGTTTTTCAAAACGTTGAACACAATTTTTCGAGAATTTCTCCAAAAGGTTTTTCTAAATCTTTCAAAATTGTTTGTTCAAAAAATGTTTTGATAAAAGAGCATGTCTTCTGGAGTCGATAATATTTACAATACTAGAAATGTCATTCTATAATGACACGGGGTTGTAAATAAAGTTCGAGCAGAAGTTCAAATGTTTTAAAACATGCTCAGAATGGCTTGTAGTTATTTTAGACCGCAACCCGGTTTTCATATTAAAGTCAAGTATTTCTTATGAAAGCTTTGGCTCACAACGGGAATTAATTTTCTCGGGCAAGGTTTACTTTAAAACCTTGTAAGGGATCAAGTTTACTTTATAACTTGGTCTAACACAAATCTATGTACGTGTCAGTCCATTTATTTGTTAAAACAAGAGAAATCTTGTTTTTATGAAGTTATCATCTCCACCAACCGTAGCAATTTACAATTGATATCTACATACTCGACGATGCAACTACTCAAACGGCGACTACAACTCTTTCAATAGAACACGGGTCAACAATTGAGGGGGAGCAATTGTCCTGCATTCAGAATCCTTGATGCCGAGAGTGCCAAGTTCACATATTGGTGTAAAGACAACGATATCAATCATACACATAGAGTCAAGAGATAACTTCAGACGTGACGAGGCGACCAACATTCGTGAACAAGAACCATGTGATTCTATCATATGATGTTCTCCATCATTCAGGTCCAACCTCGTAAATTGCTAATCTTGTGAATACATTATCATATATGATCTTTGCACGTGATAAATACCTTACACTTGTGTTTAAAAGGTATTTAATTTACGTTTCAAGTACACCCTCATTAATTTGAGGGGGAGCTTGTGTAATTCATGAAGATAATTGGATTTGCATTTTTCTTCCCAAATTTTCTTAAAATGCTATTAAATCAATTGATATTAAAAACATTGATTGGGTTAATATTTTTAATATGGGGGAGAAAGTGTGATTTAATATGGGAAATGATTAATCACAAATGGTTTGACTTAACGTGCTAGCTCATCCCGACATGTGTGAAATGTTTTCGGATATCGTGGCATATGTTAAGGGGAGCAAAATGGATTTGCACTTCAAAATGGATTTCATGATGACATACACTTACCCAAAACATCTCTATTCACGACGGTGAAGATTGTGGTGACATAAGGATGGTAGGATAGGTTAAAGTTCAATGATTCCTCTAGAACCGGAGGAATCTTCCCAAGGACATTCCATAGCTAGAAATAGTAGTCCTTAGGAAAGATGGAGAAAGATTGTGAACGTAGCTGAATGCCGACCAAGTACTTAAGTTAGCACTGGAACAATCACAACAAGGTGCTAGTGATGACGTATTGGTAAGCATTGAAGGGTTTGAAGAATGAAAAAGAATCGTAAAGATAAAGGGTGAAAAGAAAGAAGCCCTCATTACAACTTAGGCAGAAACCGGGTCAATTCATATGCTATTAAGATAATTTTTCAATGATTCTTGATATTGAAGACAGACATCATGGACCCAGTGATGCAATGCACAACCCATCCCAGCTAACTCAGATATCTCTCAAAAGATATTTGTTTTAATCACACGGAGACAACGTATTATCTATTGATTTATTCACTCCAAATAAATTGGTATTGAAATGGTGGCACTCCTCTCCAGCCTCCGATCACTAAAATCCAAAATGCACGATTGAGTCTAGAGCCATTTGAGATCATCCAATATCTCATTAGGACACACTTCCATAATTCCTTGCTTCTTCACACACTGTGAAAAGTAAGAAAGATCTTAAGAGTCCTACGCAAAATCTTCATGATCTTGCCTAAACATCCGAGTAATACGAAAGTATTTACAATGAAGATGGAAATCCTTCTTGAGCGAATATCAAAAAGCTCATGGTAGGTGACTTGTGCGATTCTTTATGAATCAAACTTGTGATAACTGGAAAGCAACAGTGGTTTGATTCTTAAATGAATTTAAACATGTTCCAGGCCTCTACGTAATATCTGAGTGATCTTGCCAGAACACTCAGAGTGATACCTTAGTGTTCACAGTGATGAGTGGAAATCCTTCTAGTGTTAACCTCAAACAGCACTTGGTAGGTAACTTGCAAGATTCTATACGAATCAAGCTCGTGACAACTGGAAAGCAACGATGGTGCGGTTCTTAATTGAATTTCACTTGTTCCAGGAACATGAATTGACGGCTTCAAATCATGCGGATATTATTATCCAAATGATTCACTCTTTATGTTGGTAGTCAGCTTTGGACGGTCGAATAAAGAGAACGGGTTTACCCGCGAAATCATGTCAAGGAGATCTTTAATTAGAGCTACCTGTCACAAGTACGATATTTTATATCGTCCGACGGTCTTCACCGACCAGAGGTAAAATGCTATCGAATTAGAATGAAATGTTCAAGGCCATTTCATCCGTCTATATGTTTTGTTGCTAACTGTCTTATGCAGCGTAACAAGAAGGTGGCATTGCGGTATAAAATCCAGAAGAAGTCGTCACCACATGCTTATACTATATGCACCTAATACTTCATCAAATTCAAGAAAGTCTAAAAGTCAAGTCTTCCACCGTATCAAACTCTGAAGCTTTCAAGAATTTATAAAAGTATAAGTATGTGGAACATGAAGTCACGAGGAGGCAAATATCACAAGTGATGAATGCACAAGGTCAAAGCAAGGACACATGCTCAAGACCAAAGTCTAAGATCTCATCAGCATATTCACAAGAACAAGATCGAAGACTCAAGCATAGTATGCTAGGTTTAAGATTTTGTAAAATGGTGTGACCTCCCTTTGGGGGAGATTGTTGGAAATACGTTTTTCCAAGGAAAGTCTCGGTCACATCGTTGTTAGCATAGAACACGAGCTATAGACTATTTAGGACATTGTGACTTGGAGTGACCTCCCTTTGAGGGAGATTGTTGGAAATACGTTTTTACGTATTTAGAAAGGATCGGTTACTCCAATGATATTGGGCTCGTGATCCAATATAGTCCATATAGTCCACATGTAGGGTAGGCTATATATACCCCTCCTAGCATGTTAGGAGGGGTTGGTCATTCTCATTTTCACACACTTAATCTAATCTTTCATTTTCTCTCCAACCTCTCTCTACTTTCTCTCTCTAGTTCTTTATCTCTCTCTATCTCTTTAGATCATTCTAACACAAGGATAATCCAAGGATTTCGAGGACCCACAGTTGAGACCTCACAAACTCTATTGAAATCACCCCATTCGTGATCAGTTCACTATGTCTAACACCTAGGTGTCTAGACTTACCATTGTACATCTGGCTATATGCCTTAGCCAATGTAGCTGCACTATCACAACGGATAGAAATGGGTGCCATAGGTTTGACCCACAATGGAATCTCAAGAAGCAAGTTTCTCAACCATTCAACTTCTTTTCCAGCAGCTGATAGAGCCACAAACTCAGATTCCATGGTAGAACCAGCAATGCAAGTTTTCTTCTTGGATGGCCAAGAAATTACACCACCACCAAGTAGGAATACCCAACCACTGGTGGATGAATTATCCTCAGTATTGCTGATCCAACTTGCATCAGTGTAACCTTCCAACACTAAACGATATCCAGTATAAGACAAACAATAGTCCATTGTTCCTTTCAAATACTTTAGTACTCTCTGAATTGCTTGCTAATGTTAAGTATTAGGATTACTAGTCTACCTACTCAGTTTACCCACAACAAATGCAATGTCAGGCCTAGTACTTGTCATGGCATACATCAAGCAACCAATAACCCTAGAATACTAAAGCTGGGAGACAGCCTGACCATTGTTAGGCATCAGTTTCTCACTTGTATCCATAGGTGTACTCACTGGAGTACAATAAAAGTGATTGAATTTCTTCAGTACCTTCTCAATATAATGAGATTGAGAAATTACAATACCATCACTTTCATGTTTGATCCTAATCCCAAGGATAACATCAGCCTCCCTCATGTCTTTCATGGAGAACTTTGATGACAAAAATTCCTTTGTCTGATCAACCTTAGCTTGGTCAGTACCAAAGATTAACATGTCATCAACATATAGGCAAATGATGACTCCTTTATCAGATTCATCAAATTTGCTATATACACATTTGTCAGCTTGGTTAAGTGAATAACCATTAGACAAAACCACTTCATCAAATTTCTGGTGCCATTCCTTAGGTGCCTGCTTCAGTCCATATAAGGACTTAATCAGTTTACACACCTTGCCTTCATGACCAGGCATGATGAAACCAAGAGGTTGGTTCATATAAACCTCCTCATCCAAATCACCATTCAAGAATGTTGTCTTTACATCCATCTGATGAATAATCAGATTGTGAATACTAGTTAAAGCAATCATCATTCTTATGGTACTGATAAATGCTACTAGAGCATAAGTATCAAAATAGTCTATCCCTGACTTTTGTTTAAAGCCCTGAATGACTAACCTTGCCTTGAACTTTTCAATAGTTCCATCTACCTTCATTTTCCTTTTGAAGATCCATTTCTTACCAAGTGGATTACAACCTGGAGGTAGATCAACCAACACCCAACTGTTGTTCCCTATGATGGAGTCCATCTCATCATTTATTGCTTCTTTCCAGAAAGCAACATCCTGGGACTTCGTTGCTTCATCAAATGTTTTGGGATCATCCTCAACATTAAAGAAATAGGAGTATTGGTCTGAGACCTCATCCCTTGTACCTTCAACCAAGTATAGTTGAAACTCAGGCCCAAAATTCCTTGGAGTCCTATGCCTTGTGCTTCTTCTAAGCTCAGGCTCAGGTTGCTGAACCACAACCTCATCAGTGACCCTTTCAGGTTCCACTGAAGCACCAATGTCCTCAGCTCCAGCAGGAGTCCTAAGGCTTGGTCTAGGAACTGATGAGAACCTTGTTTCATCAAAGTTAGCATCCCTTGATTCAATGATTGAGTTTATAGAAACTGAATCATTTGGTTCAATTACATAGAACCTATAAGCCTTGGAATGCTCAGCATATCTAACAAAGATGCATTCAATGCCTCTTTCACCCAAGGTTTTCACCTTTGGATCAGGGAGTCTTACAACAGCCCTACAACCCTAAACTTTGAGATAGTTCAAGTTTGGTTTTCTTTTAGTCCAGAGTTCATAAAGGGGGTATCTTGTTCCTTTTGTTGGGAACCCTATTTAATAAAGGCAATTGATATTTACACATAATATTTTGATCAATGCACATAAGTATGTCTACTAAATGAAAATTCTGCCCTTAATATATTATTGTGTATCGTTAGACTGATGTTAACAACAGCATATATAAACCATATATACATTTCCACCACTTCCGATGTGATTGTGTGATGTTGTATTTCATTGTGATTGCGTGATGTTGTATTTCATCGAAAGATCGATAACTCTTATTTTAATATATGTTATATGTTCATTGTTGAGTGTCTTCGGTTTGTATATATATGGTTTGTTTTACTTGTCACTTCCACCATCGCTAACAAGCCCTCGATCTTCCGATGAAATACAGCATCACACAATCATCGAACATGGTAAGATAGAAAATGCATAAATCATGTACGCCAAGTTGAGTTCCTAGTTAGTGAGTTTTCTTTCCATATATAGAAATACTCGCCAGCGAATGTTGTGACAAACATGACAGAAACACTAACCCTTTCACATTCAAATCATGATGCGCTTTATCACCGCCTCATCTTTTCCATGCGAACTTCCATGACCACAGGTCACAGAGACATGGTGTAAGAAGACAACACACATGCACAAGAGAGCTGACTTTAGCATTAGAAGATAAAAGGATACAATATGTTTGCAATTTCACTATGATACATGTACTATTGCATGACAAACATGAATTACGTCTAAACAATGAAAAAGGCCATACTGCAATCACATGGTAAACATTAAGAACCAATTCTGTGTTTGTATGTTGACAATTACGTAGTAAATTGTAATGATAAAGATCATCAATGATCGTTCATGCATACGAAAGAAATAATAAATGAGTCAACGACTACAAATCTGTGATGGATTAGTGGGTCATGGTGGAGAAGGTAACGCCGTAATTAGATAGAAAGACATAAGTCACACTTAATTAAGGTAGAATAAAAGGAGGCAAAAACAAGACTAAGAGTATAATAGTCTTTTCAAAATAAATTTATGTACATGAATCAGTTTTGCTACGTGCAAGTATCATTTCCCTTTAATAAATAGCAAGCTGTTAACATAGCTTCACCCCAAAACCCTTGACTTAGTCCATAATAGGACAACATGGAATTAACCATTTCCTTCAGTACTCTATTTTTCCTTTCAGATATACCATTTTGTTGAGGGGTATAGGGAGCAGTCGTTTCATAGATAATACCAACAGACTGAAAATACTGAGCATCCATGTACTCATCTCCCCTATCAGTCCTAAACCTTTTGATTTGGACTCCTTGTTGTAAATCAACTTCAGTTTTAAATACTTTAAATTTATTTAATGCTTCATCCTTAGTATGTAGCAAGTAAACATAACAAAACCTAGAAGCATCATCAATAAATGTTACCAAGTATTTCTTATTCCCTAATGAGGGAGTAGCATGCAAATCACATAGGTCAGTATGGATTAGCTCCAAAACTGTAGTTACACGTTTTACATCTTGAAATGGTTTCTTAGTTATTTTGTTCAGCATGCAAGTCTGACACTTTTAAGTGTCCATGTCAAATGCTGGGATTAACCCATCCTTAGACATATCTTGCATCCTCTTAAAGTGGACATGTCCCAACCTAGCATGCCATAGTGAAGAATCCTTCAGTTTACTAGAGGGTACTGAGGCTGAACAAATATTAGCACTACCAGCACTCACTGAGTCAATGCTGGTGGTTGTTTCAATATTAAGCCTGAACACTTTATTGCTCAAATAACCAAAACCAATAAACACACCATGTTTGGATAAAACAAATTTATTAGATTCAATCACTTGTTTATAACCACAATTATTCAAAACACTACTAGAAACCAAATTCTTCCTAATACTAGGAACATGCAAAACATTAAACAAACTAACAATCTTTCCAGAACTAAACTTAAGATCTACACAACCACGTCCATGCACTAGGGCTGTTGACTCATTTACCATGTGAAGAATAGATCCATCATTCAGTGACTCATAAGCTTGAACCAACATCTATCTTTACACACATGAATAGTTTCTCCAGAATCAAACCACCACGCAACATCATCATCCTACACAAAATAAGCTTCAAATACATATGTAACATAATAAATCTAGAGAGATTCATCAAATGTATTCTGACCTTTCAGTGTTGTGTTGTTAGAACCAATCACTGAACCTTTTGTGCCTGATCCACTAGCTTTGCTGCCAGTATCAACACCTTTGCAATCCCTTTTGAAGTGTCCAGGTTTCCCACACTTCCAACAAGCCACTAATGTCTTCTTGTTAGGATTTGCTTTGGTGTTATCCTGATGCTTACGTTTGCCCTTGTTGTTATTGTACCTGATGGAGTTGTTATGCTCCATCATATTGACAACTAATGAACCAACAACATTTTTGCTCTTTGACTTGTCACTTTCATGCACCCTGGGGGATTCCTCAATGCGCAAATGACTGCCCAACTCAACAAGAGTTAATTCCTCCTTCATATGTTTCAAGGTATGCTTGAAATCTTTCCAAGATGGAGGTAATTTGTCAATGACACAAGAGACCTGAATGGTCTCATCCATGTTCATTTTATGTTGTGTAAATCTACCAAGTATTCCAAGAATTTCACTGTATTGTTCCATGACTGGTCTTGAATCGGTCATTTTGTAATTTGTGAAATCACTCACAAGGAACTTCTTACTTGATGCATCATCGGCCATATATTTGGCTTCCAAGGAATCCCATAGTTCTTTAACAGATTCAGAATTTTGATAAATATCAAATAGGGAATCAGACATACCATTGAGAATAATGCCACGACACACATAGTCGTCATTCTCCCATTTTCTCCTTTTCCTTAGTTCCTCCAAAGTAGCATCATCACCACCATCAGGTATAGGAGTTGTCAACACATACACCACGCTCATGGTAGAAAGAAGAAAGTGCATCTTCTTTTGCCATTTTCTGAAATCCACCCTTTCAAACTTATCCAACTTGGAGAAGTTTGCCACCATATGCTTCATAGCAGCCGCCATTTATTATCACAAAATAATTTACTTTGATTGTTGGGGTTTACTTCGTCCTAACCAGGGTATAGATAATCAATCCTAGCTATGTACCAAATAAATGGTTACCGGATATCACTTGGAATCATGTAATCACTTTCCAAAGTAAATTATTTGACCCTAATGCTTGGGTATCACAAATACCTACTTGGGATAAGACCAAATGTTGTTAGAGATTTAGGCACAAATCTTTAACCCTTTCGTTGCTATGTGTTTATGTTTTCTATCTCTCCCTTCATGCAAGTCATGATCACCTATTTATAGGTGTAACACTCAAACCCTAGTCAATAGAATTAAGAGGAATTAACGGCCAATTAATCTCCTCTTAATGTGCTCCATAATACCAGGAAAGTGGTTACACGACCAATTAAACGTGATCATTAACTCCACTTGAATGGGTCAAAGACTGTTACAAGTGTACAAGTTCAGCTCCAATGTTTGTCTATTCTTCACTCCCACTGAAGCATCAACTACCCCTGAAGGGTGTTCCCGCTGAAGCCTTTAGTACTGAATAAGATATGCTGATGAGTAAACACTAAAGACACAGTGAAGTTACTCCCTGATAAATACCTTCAGTCTAGAGTTACACTCTCTGAAGATCATCAGCGATGCTGAACAAACTTTAACCACAATTGAGTCTGGGTGTTCAGGGACTTATGGGTGTACACTCCGTACCTCCTTATCCATTAACCAGTATGAACTGACCCACAATTGAACTATATTTCCAACTTTTGACAGTTCAAAAAGTCAAATTTATGGCTTATGTTATAGAGTATTTATATTGTTCTTTTGACAGCTTTATTATCTAGTCATCAAACGACTTGAGTTGTTTGCTCGCATTAAAACTAAAAGCAGACACTTATGTACTTCGGCTTTTGAAATTGAAATGGTATTCTTTTACCTCAGTTTTGATGATATTTTCTCAGCAAATTTACACCGATGTGTCTACCCCTTCTGTCTACTTCAATTTATAAATAAACTTACTGCAAACCTCTTAACTATTTTCTTATCCATTTTTTGGTTATTTTTCATTTATTTACAGGATTAGTCCGAAGATAAAGATAGAAACTAAATAAGGTTGAAAAATAAGGTTATACTTTGTACATTCTGCAGGCAATGGCAAAAGTATATCTACTACGGGTCATTTGAAACAACTCGTAACTAATAAAATTTTGGCCGATGCAAGAATTTAGGATGGATGGTCTTTGGCTGATATGATTGAGGGTGGTCTTTGGAAATGGCCAGAGGGGTTGGTTGCGGCAGATACCATATATGGATGGAATGGAATGCAAGACTTTTTCAGAAAGTCCCGGCCCAGGTGGCCGGTGGTGTGTCACCATTCAACACAAGTGGAATGAAACGGCCAAGACAAGACCTTGAAAAGAATATGAATACATGGGTTTAAACCACATATGCAATTCACATAAAAAATATATATATGTACATATAATGTGGCACAAGTGCTCAGAGTGCACAACAACAAAAACTGATTTTGTAATTGAAGGATTTCAAACAACAGCAATATTCATTCCAGAATCACATAAGTAAAATTTATACAAAATTCAGATGTTGGAGAATAACGGGCCACCACAAAAGCATAACAAGCCTTGAGAGTTACAAACTAGTGTTGGATCGTTAAGTAGTTCAATGGACATAAAAATCAATCATATATTGTAAGAGACTTGAGCATACAAATAGTAGGTTGAGATGTATAAGAAAAGCTCTTGAACCTGCCATCGCTATTTTGTGTTGTAACCTACCGATAAGAAGTTTAATGCACGTGAAGTCTTTTCATGGATTTTTGAGCTTACAAGCATTGTGAGTCCAGGGATGGAACCAAGGGGTCCCGGGACACCCATGGATTTTTGTGGCATAGTGTTAATTTTTTTAAAATACCCTCATTTTTTGTTAAGTGCACTTCTGTCCCTGTGTGAGTCATAGCTCTGTTTCTACTGTTATGTTATTTACCCTTCATTTTCCCAAAAAAAGTAAACTATATTAAGCACCAAATAATAAGTCAAATTATAGCATACCAATGGCATTTCCCATGGCCAAATAACATGACAATACAGACTTCCATACAGACAAAAACATACTAAAATCAAACTAGACATTACTTAACGTTAAATAAGTGATAAGAAACTAAAATAGATGAAAGTGATTTTTCCACACCTTGATATATGACCATCATCATTTTGATCAGTTATTGTCATAATATATATGTGAATCCAACTGATCAAGAAACAATAGCGATTTCTTGTAAGATCCCATGAAGAATGAGTACGGTTTTCCAGAAATCCCATGATTCTTAATTTTTTGTGAGCACGGGTCATAAACACAAGTTGTGCTAAGCCTTACGCCATCCTTACGAAGTTCAAATATCGTTTCACCACTCTTACCAAACCCCAATATTTTATATACCAGTGCATCAATTGTGAATAGCTTCCGAAAAGACGAATCATGATCCATCACCCATACAACGCAACCCCATGATCCCATGACTTTAACGGGTCCATACACAACAAGAGACTCTCTTAGCTTAGAAATGGACACCGATTCAGGTAGCTCGTTTATTAAGCTATCTGGTAGGTTTACCACTTTAAATTCCTTTGTAATCAAATTAAATGACATAACCATATAACTTATGGTATATTCCTTATAAGTAATATAAGTCTTCTCACGAGCAATCCAATAGATAAACTTATCTATAACAACCGGATTTGAAAATGTAGGTCCAATTAATTGACGAGGCAGATCACTCCTGGGAATCACATTCCAAACCCCTGAACTCAATGTAAGAACTTCAACATGCCAAGGCTTGTGATATGCACATACAAACTTAACAACGGTAGGGTCCCTAGTATCGGGAGAAACACCGAAACTATATTTAATAGGAATATAAGTCTGAGCATGGTCATATCTAGGGAGAGCAATACCAACTGATTTTCTAATAAAAGGGTTCCAAATAAGAAGTAACCTTTTGGTAGTATCAACTTTATGGAAACCAAACACACACAGTAATCCGCGGCACATGCCAACAACATATGAAACAGATAATTGTTTAAGCAAAGGAGACATAACAAATGGAGCAAACTCTTGTTGTTGTACCTTAAAAGCTTCAATATCATCCTCTACTAAACAAATGTAATTTAACTTTTTCGATAGACAATCAGATCTGTAGCTTAGAATATGAGTATGTGGCTGCGTGTGGCGGGCTTCGTACCCATTGATAAGGTCAGAGCTGTCGATGAAAGATTTCTATGGTTTGGAAACCGACCTGAGTTGCATCAATGACTTGACATCAGAAACCTTTTTGATGATTTCCATCTGGATATCAAATGGGATGTTGTCCGACATTGTTCTCTTTCTAGGGTTTGTGTTAACTTCTTGAATAGGATCTGGGTTTTCAAGGCCTTCGTGATTTTGGATATTGGTATCGATGGGGTAAAAACACATGTTTATCTCCGTAAATTGTAGTGGGCCTTTTGGTAAGTAAAACCCAAAGGAAAAACTAAAAACCAAAAAGATTACTCTTAATTATGTGGATTCATATTTAATTCTGTAAAATTTAGTGGGCCTTTTGTCACAACTGTCTCAGCAGTCCTAACAGTATTCCTATCGCAATAGTTGTTAGACAAAATCATGTATACATGAGGGAAATGTACTAACATCATTTGATCCATAGAGCAAACTTAAATTTAAACAGATGGCTTGCCGAAATTAGGCATTCAGAAATGGAATAATCAATTCTGGTGTCCAAAGGCACTCAGTTGTGAGGCCGTCTCTCACTTTACTACCTTTGCTAACTATATTTCCATCTCCTTGTTGCTTCTCAGCCTTCTTTTGTGCCCAATGTGCGTGCGCGCACACAGCTCACAAACTTGTCGAGGTGGCATCACATATGGCTCAAGTGGCTTGTCACCAAATGGGTGCTCGCTGACTGGGAATATTCTCAGCTTATGATATCTGTCCTGTGTCGATGAATAAGCTGTTACTGATTGATGTTTATTCCTAGGGAACACAATAAGAAAAACTTTTTGTATAACTTTTGTAAGATCCTTCGCTATCTTATCCTTCTAACTCCTTTCCTTACCTGTGCAATAGAAGTAGAAGATGTACCATAAGTCCGTAAGTCTCCGAGTCTAATTGGCTAGTTATTAGATTTGCTATATGGGGAATTATTTCATTAGTAGTTCCAAAGATACAGCCGGCACTGGGATAGACTATTGGCATCAACTGGTTGTCTTGGTGGTGCATGTAACTCAAATCGAGCAGCTTCAAACATTTTACCTTCTAAGCCTCACCTCATTCTCCCATATGGTATTGCATCTTCAATTGGTTCAGGAAGCCTTGTTGGTGACACTTGTTTATTAATCAAAGCTAGAGTCAAAGAACTGACTCACAAAGAGTGGATCGGAGATTTTTCGTTGTTTCCTTCCTTGCCCTTAAATAAATATACCCCTTAATTATGAAAAATCAAATCACATTATAACTCAAGTCTTCTTTCACTATCATCCCATGATTTGTTTTATGTGCCCTATGGAGACTAGCAACCATAACGACACAAATCCATTTAACCCAATCTTCAAGGAAGCTCACGTTTTGGACTTTGGAGTTCACCATGTCTAACACACATAAGAACTGGCTAGTCTATAAGCAAACAGTTTGTGGTATACACTTATCAAATCCGTTGAAAGTTGATAGTTTGCTAAAAATTATATGGTTCTAACTCACCTTGTTTCAAGACAAAGAGTTGGCTAGTCCTAGACAAACGGTACTAGGTAAAGACTTCATCAAATCCGTTGATGGTTGACAATTTACCAAAAATTGTAAGGTTTTCATTACACCTTATTCTTTGTGAATAAAGTATTGGCTATTCCAGAGTGTACGGCTAACTGGTAAAGAATTTATCAAATCCGTTGATAGCTGGTGATTTGCTAAAAATCATGAAGCCAATACAGATTGGTGTTTGTTGTTAACTGTTTTATTTCAAGTATGAAGATTGCAAGCAAAGAAGTATTTGAAAAATACTTAGAAGGTTTTGTTATCGTCAAATCAAGACAAAGGTTCATGATTAAGAGTTCAAAGATTAAACACAAGAAGACAATAACTGATGCTGCAAAGATAAGTGAATGTTTAGAAGACACAAGAAGATCATAGTTTGAAGACAAAGATGATACTCATAATGTTTGAAGATTATCTTATCAGAAGAAGATCTACATTTGAAGTGTTTGGATACATTCAGTTGGATACAAATACAAATTACCAAGTTTAATCCAATGATGAAGGAAAGACTGAAGACATGTATTTTCATACATCTAGTACAAGAGAAACAAAAAGACAACAAGTTATCATTTCTTGTTTAGGGGGGGATTGTTGGGAATTATTTGTTAAGTGTCAAGTACCGTTAGTGTATCTTAAGTACTGTTAGTGTTATGTAAGTACCGTTAGTATTAACGCGGTACATAGTAAGTATTGCTACTTATAAAGTAAGTACTGCTATGATGATTAGGACGAATATATCTTTGTATAAGATATGTCAAGTTATAGTTAGAGTATATCTTATGTGATATACCTAAATAGTTAGAATATTGATAATATATCGTATGTGATATAGTTATCTTTATTGAATATTCTAAGGTTTCTAGGGTTCCCTACTCTATAAAAGGAACATAGGTACAATGTCTTTCATGTACCTCATTCAAGTCGATTAATAATGGAATCGAATAGTTAAAAGTATTTTTGTTCTTCTGTGCTTTATAAGTTAGATTTCGCATAACTTATTTAGTGTTAGTAAGAGTGCTCAAAGTGTTTTAGTTTGATTACAAACTACTATACTAATTCTTAACAGAATATAGATCCAACCAAAGGGATCAACAGATCTCTACTTCCTAAAGAAGGCGACCAACCTAGATACGCACAACTTTGGTTCTTTGACACCCAAAATGAGGTTAAAAATCGTATGGGTGCTTTTATGACCAATGAATCGACTGAAGATATGGATAAAATGGTAATAATAGAATTGATGCAGATGTTGGATAAATTCAATCCTATTGCAAAAGCATTCCGAATGGCCAGGGACTAGTGTGAATCTAATGATTTTGTTTAACTTCAGTTGCACCTGCTTAGTGACCGGACCAACGCAAGGCAATACAATGCTCCTTCTGTGGTTGAAATTGCGGCACTCATTACGAATGATTTCAGGGACGGAGAGCCTACAAGAGATATAATCGTAAATGCAAATGCCACGGGTATTCAAAGAATTTCAGAACTTCATGCATCTTACATGGCCCTGCAGTAGCCGTTGCTGTTTCCTTTTGGTGAGGATGGTTACCATGATAAGATACCTTATCACACCAATGCAGGATCACGTAGAACAAATCGGGGGTTTGTGACAATGAAAGAATACTATTCCTGCGTAATTCATTACAGATCAAACCAAGGGACAACCTTACTTCGAGGAGGGCGATTGTTCCAACAATATTTGGTGGATGCATCCACAATTGTTGAAGAACAACGCCTTAAATGGATTAGAAGTAACCAGCATTACGTGTTGATCTATATCACAATGTTTGTAACGCTGTCACGAGAGGGGACACAAATGTCGTCGGGCTTGGAAAAAGAATAGTGTTGCCGAGTAGTTTCACTAAAGGGCCAAGATATATGATGCAAAACTACCAGGATGCTATGGCTCTATGTCGTGCGTATGGGAACCCAAATCTCTTTATCACATTCACTTCTAACCCTAAGTGGCCTGAGATATCAGATATGCTCGCTCATGTTCCTGGCCAGAAAGCTCATGACCGTCCAGAAATAGGCACAAGAGTTTTTAAAATGAAGCTGACCGAGATGTTAGAAGATCTTACCAAGAATCACATATTTGGCAAGTGTGAAGCAGGTAACTTTACGAACACTATATTATACATCAATATTAAGTGTGTGTGTGTATATCTAAGTATTCACTTACTAATGAATGCAGTTGTATATGTAATTGAACTTCAAAAGAGGGGACTGCCACATGCACATATACTATTATGGCTTCAAGATACACACAAATGCAAAACGGGTGAACAAACTGATGACATTATCTCGGCTGAACTTCCATCTCCAATTGATGATCCAGATGGCTATAAAGTTGTATCTGAATTCATGTTGCATGGACCTTGCGGGAAGAAAATAAAAAATGAACCATGCAATGTAGAATGTAAAAGTTCTAAACACTACCCAAAACCTTTTTATGCAGAGACAGTGATTGATGTAGATGGATACCCAATTTACCACCGAAGAGACAACAAAGTTATAACCAAAAAAGGAAAAACTGAATATGATAATAGAAATGTTGTCCCTCACAATCGTTTTCTGCTGATCAAATATCAAGCCCACATAAATGTGGAATGGTGCAACAGATCAAAGGCTATTAAGTACTTATTTAAGCACTTAAATAAAGGTCCTGATAGAGCAACTATTGTTATTCAGGAAAACGTTCAAGAAGTGGTTGATGGTCCATCCGTGAACGTGGTTGAAGTTGATGAAATTAAAAATTACCTAAATTACAGATACTTAGCTCTATGTGAAGCTGTTTGGAGGCTTTTTTCATTCGACATCCACTATTCATACCCATCCGTGATGAAGCTGAATTTCCACCTTCTAAATCAGAATCTAGGAACTATGCACGATACGGAGTGTTTACCAGCTTTATTGGAAAAAGAAGGTATTGATGTAACGATGTTCACGAATTGGTTTGACTTAAATAAACGCGATTCAACAACAAGATTGTACACGTATGCTCAAATACCTGAACATTACGTGTGGCATGCTAAGGACAAATTATGGAAACCGTGAAAACAAAATAAATGCATAGGCAGAATCGTATATTCAAGTCCAGCAGCTGGTGAACGGTACTATCTTAGAATGTTGTTAAATGTCGTCCGAGGACCAGAAAGATTTGAAAAAATGTTAACGGTCAACAATAAACCCTATGGAACATTCATGAAGCATGTTTTGCATATGGACTACTTAATGATGACAAGGAATGGACCTGTGCTATATCAGAAGCAAGTGTTTGGGAAATGGCGCCACAACTACGTGACATATTTGTCACGATTTTGTTGTTCTGTGAGGTAAGCAGGTGTGTGAAGTTGTGGGAAGAAATTTGGGAAGTATTGTCTGAAAATATTCTATATAGAAAGCGAGAGCTTTATAGATATCTTGAATTGCAGCTTTCAATTGAACAAATAAAAAACTATTGTTTAATTGAGATCCAGACCCTATTGAACAGGAAGAAGGAATATGACCGATTTTAAGGACCTGCCACAACCAAGCCAACAATTGTTGAAAAAAATAGACAACCGTCTAATCAAAGAAGCGTTATATTTTGACATGAATAAGAGTGTAGTTGAACATCAGCGTCTCAAATCAGCATTGAACCCTGAACAGCTATTAATCTACAATGAGGTTATTCAATCTGTACATGGTCAACATGGAAAGTTGTTTTTTGTATATGGCCCGGGCGGAACCGGGAAATCATTCTTATACAACACAATAATATCTCGGTTACGATCCGAGGGGAAGATCGTACTTGCAGTAGCATCTTCAGGTTGATAAACTCATACACAGTTTTGTTATTTATTCCGCATTTAGCACTAATCTAACTGACACCTTATTATATGTGTACTATTTATAGGTATTGCATCGTTGCTTCTGCCAGCGGGTAGAACTGCCCACAGTAGATTTGTTATACCCCTAGAGCTATTAGAAAACAACACATGCGACATAAAACAAAACACCCAGTTATCAGAGCGAATGCAAGAAGTTGACTTGATTATATGGGATAAAGCCCTGATGAAACAAAAATATGCGTTTGCAGCATTAGACAAAACACTTAAGGATATATTGGGATATCACACGACAAGTAAGAGAGACCGAATATTTGGAGGTGTGACGGTTTTGCTTGGAGGTGATTTAAGGCAAATTCTACCAGTCATACCAAAAGTAAAAATACCATAAATTATGCAGTCTTGCATCAATCGTTCAACGTTATGGAAATATTGCAATTTATTCAGACTTACACGTAGCATGAGGGTAAATGAATATTATGAGAACGGAGAGATAGATACGCGTAAACAAGAATTTAATAAATGGGTTCTGGCCGTTGGTGATGGACGAGTTCCTGCTAAAAAAAACAGAGGAGGATGAAGCAACTTGGATTGAAATCCCAAGTAGGTTCATTATTCCATCTTGGACTTCTCCTATCAAACAGATTGTTGAAGAAACCTATCCAAATTTCATAACCCGCCAAATAGATGGCCGGTATCTGACAGAAAGAGCAATTTAACACCTCTAAATGATGACGCAGATGAAATCAATGCGTACATGTTTAAGCAGTTACAAGGTGGACCTGTAACATATCTTAATGGTGATGAAATATGCAAAGCCTCTACAGAGAACTTATATCAACACACTTTGTATCCACCCGAATTCCTACATTCGTTGAATTTCCCAGGAATGCCCCCTCATGAACTACACCTTAAAAAAGAACTGCCTATAATGTTGTTGCGAAACATTAATCCAACCAAGGGATTGTGCAACGGAACCCGACTGATAATAACTGACCTGGGTGAGTTCGTTATTCATGCGAGAATCCTCACTAGATCACATATTGGCGATGACGTTGTCATCCACCGGATAATCCTAACATCAAATCAGTCCAAATGGCCATTTGTTTTAAAACGAAGGCAATTACCAGTAAAAGCATGTTACGCAATGACCATAAACAAAATCCAGGGCCAGTCACTAAATTACGTTGGTTTGTATTGGCAAACCCAGTATTCAGTCATGGGCAGCTATACGTGGCATTATCTAGAGTCACATCTCCGGATGGGTTAAAAATCCTAATGATTCAAGATGAAGCGAAAGAACTTGAAAACTGTACACGGAACATTGTTTTCAAGGAAGGGTTCGCCAACATATTCTAATAAACAATGTTTGGCACTTTTCATTCAAGTTTTTTTCCTCTTCTTCCTAATGGAGGAGTTAGCACTAGATGGCATCGTTTCCTCCCCAAGAAAGTCAACATTTTTACTTGGCGGACACTTCGTGATCGCATTCTTACTAGACGGAACCTTATCCGTAAAGGTATTGATGCCCCCTCTATCTCGTGCCCGGTTTGTGATCATGGGACTGAAACTATATTCCATATTTTGTGGGTTTGTAACTTAGCTACAAGGATTTGGAACTGCATCTTTACTTTGTTAGATCTTCCTCCTCCTACCATAACCAGTATTCATGATATATTTTATTGGATTGATGGTCTTCATTCTTCTAGCAGCAACAAGGTCACCATCGATGTTATTTGTGGCATGACTCTTTGGTCCTTGTGGAATCATCGGAACGTGACAATTTTTGGAGCTCTATTACCGCAACATAATTTACTTTTTGATAATATTATTGAATGTTTTTTTAGATGGTATTCTTCTAGGAACAAGTTGGCCTCCATTTCTTGGGGCAACTGGATCAGAAATCCTATAGAGGATTTTTCTTTGTAATATCTTTTTCTAGCTCCTTGCTAGTGCAATAAAATTTTGCCGTTCAAAAAAAAACAACACATTTTCCCTGCTACATACTAATTATGACAATTTCAGTCTATACATAAACCACAAAACAAAATTGGTAAACATTATAATTAAGGCTAATTAATAAATATTTATGTTTACAGTTTCATATATCATCATTAATTTTTACAAATGTAACTCTTATGTCATTCAACGACAATAAAGACCATATCATACCAGCATTATAGTATTGTATACATTTTTAAGTATGTTAACACTAACACCTATTTCACACAACAAAAATCAGTATAAAAATTTAGGCGCAAATTCAAAAAATGTGGGCAACCATGATGTGACCATGGTTGTGGTTGGCAAAACGGTGATACTTCCTTCAAGTATTACAAGTCGACAAACATATGAGTCGCTTATTACAGACATATCACTTCGCAAGCGTCGAAAGCTAAACATAGACGATCCAACAACATCATAGTCCCAACCAAACTTAATCAATTACAAAAGTCCTATCAGCATACCACTTTTCTTTTATATCCGTTATCTAATTTGAATAAAGTGTGTTCCTATCAGCGTACATCTTTATCTTATACCGTTATCTAATTTGAATAAATAGTGCTTGCGTCAGCCATTGTTCCTTATATTACTAAAATTATTTGAATTTCTGATATGATGAAACTAAACATATGCACTTGCCCTTATTGGGACCACAAATAAGTCAGAAAAATAAAATGGTTACATTTTATGTCACACGTGGTCACCATTTACACTTCACACAAAATCTGCCAAATAAAAAATTAGGGTATTAGAAATTGGCTAATATAATTCCACCAATTGCTTTTCAACATGAGAGTATAGCCATCAAATATCAAAGCGGCCATGACAGTTATATGGACCGACTCATTACAAGCATATGCTGTTGTCGATGACATTAATAAAAAACATAAATATACACACATGTTGCAATCGAATCATTGGTTAACCAAACACAACAGTTTGAACAAATTAATAAACACATTCGATACTAATACACGCATATAATTATCATTACTTTTGATCATAATATGCGGCTTAAAGTACATTAATCCATCCATTATAATTGTTTGGCTAAAACTGAATGACAACCATAAAAAATAAATAGCAATATACCAAATAGGATCATGACATGATTATTCAAATTACATAAAACAAAAGATACTACCAGCATTGGGATAAACAGCAAACATCCAAAATAAACTATCATCACAGCAAACCAAACACCTATTAAACCGATTCAACATCCATAATTGAACAAAAGATTTCCTTTTCACGAATCCCTTGCATAGTTTCATCCACCACACTGGCAACCCAATCAGCTTATCCTGCAACCTGTCCTTTGATTCCTTCAAACACTTGATTGGCTCCACATAAGCATTCCTCTTGGGATTCTTTTCCATTTCACGAATCAACATACCAGTCTTTAAAATCCGAGCATGAATCCCTTCATTTTGCTTCTGAACATATTTTGCAAAAGCTTTTTCTTCTTTTATTTCTTGCTCAAAGAAAAACTTCATCACCTCGAAAATATCGCTCTCACCGCTTAAATCCGAAAGTTCATCCAGCAAAGGAGTTTCAGACTTCACGTCCTCATCATCGTTTGAAAAGTAAAATGGAGATTTCCTTTTCAACGAGCTCGATCCGGCCATTAGTTGATTATAATAAGAGATTGGAAATGTTGACTAATTTCGTGGTGGTTAGAAACGAGTAATAGATTAGGACGGGTGGATTTATAATACCCATTTCCATCCGGTTAAATTTATCAGGGAAATCAAATAGCCAAATTTTTTTGTAACATTTAGCAATTGAAAAGGCAGCCATTACTGAATGTTCAATATGAATATGATGATATCAAAACTGCATTCAAGGTTTCAAGTTATAAAATATAATGTACACCCTTTCAAAATATACGTATTGTTAAACTAATAGAATTTATCAAAAGTACGTTAACTTTAATTCACAAGTCATGCCATCGTTTATAATAAACGTTCAGTAATAAATACTAACACGTTTTATTCTTCAACCATGCAGCTCACTCCCGATTTTCAATCTTTTTCTGTTTTTATTATTTCAAATCAAACGTAATGAATCATAACACGACGAATTTGTTATTTCATTATCATAACCATCCATGATAATATAAACTAACCCAATAAGTCATTCAACATTCTGAAAGCAACCCATAATTTACGTCCTGAGCACTTTTATGCTTCCACGTGTGCCCCGGTGCATCGCACGGGCATGAACGCCTCGTTATTAATAGAATGAGGTTAACATTTATGTTCTATATTTACTTACAATTATGTATGTCATTTTACATCGTATAATTACAATAACACTTAAAGCTTCATTTATCAAATACTTCTATTAAAAAAAGACAGAACTTCGAGAACTCATGTTAGCATCTTTGCAAGTTACAACTTACGGTTAGCTTTGCTAAACACATATTAAAGTCTACATGATTTGTTAATTTCATCAAATTTTATATATCAAACTTCTAATTTTATATTCTTAAATTTTATAAATACTGGTTTTTTTAAAAAGAATATGGATCAAACACAAATAATTAAAGCCCACAAACATTCGACAAGAATAAAACCCTAGCTCGTCTCAGTTTTCACTAATTCAACCTTTTTTAAAAGTTCACATAAACCCTAGAAGAAATGTCAGACAACATCCCTTTTGAAATCCAAATGGAAATCATCAAATGGCTGCCCGTGAAGCCTTTGATGCAGTTAAGGTCCGTTTCCAAACAATGGAAGTCTTTTATTAACGGCTCTTACTTTATCAAAGGTTACGGCGCACGCCACACACAACCACATAGTTTTATTCTAAGCTACAAATTCCGTTCTGGAGAGGATGTAAGGTACACTTGTTTGGTAGAAGATGATAACAGTGAAACTTTTATGGTACAAAAACAAGAGTTAGCTACCTCTGTTGTTTCTCAGTTACAAACTTTGTTGGTGCTTGTCATGGATTAACGTGTTACATTGGTTTATATAGAGGTAATAATAAATTTATGGTTGTTATTTCGAACCCTTCAATCCAAAAATCAGTTGGCATTGCTGACCCTAGTCATTCACTATCATGGTATGGATATACATTTGGTTTCTGGGTTCGTCCAGACACTAGTGATCCTACCGTTGTGAAGATTATACAAACGCACAACAAGCCTTGGCATGTAGAAGTTTTTACATTGAGCTCGGGTGTTTGGAATGTGATTCCTAGTAGCAATTTGCTTCCTCAATCAATTAATCATACATTTTCAGCTCAGCAATTAGTTGTTATAGATAGGTTTATCTATTGGGGTGCTTGGGAGGAGACTTTTACCGATCATGGTGAATCTACAAAAAATCATATGATATGGTTGTGTCCTTCGATTTGATTAACAAGGAATTTAATTTGGTAGACCTACCAAATAGCTTAACATACAAGCCACACGGACGTGTGCCGGTGTTTGTTTCTAAGCTAAGGGAGTCTCTTGTTGTGTACACATCCATTAATGTCGAGGGAGAAAAATCTTGTGATGTATGGGTGATGCATCATGATTCATCTTTTAAAAATTAAAGCTACTCTCAATTGGCGCACGGGTAGATAAAATATTGAGGTTTAGGGAGAGTGGTGAACCTATAATTGAAACTGCTTTGGGTTTCGGACTGGGCTCCCGTGGTTTTAACAGAGTTGATATTTACGACCCGTGCTCACAACGAATCCAGAATCTTGGGATTTCTGGAGTAGAAGGCGCATTCTTCATGGACTCTTACAAGGAATCACTACTTCTCCTTGATCACTCGGATTTACATATATATTATGACGATAACTGATCAAAAAGATGAAGGCCACCTTTCTAGGTGTGGATTAACAAAATACAGTAATATGTTACCTACAGAGAGCGCAGCCTATTTTATTCACTTTCTATCTATTTTAGTTGTTTGTCGCTAGATATTATGCGATTGCAGATGCTACATATATGTCTTGTTGCAATGTTAGTGAAATACATTTTGAATGAAATTGAACCATAGTGATATTGTTTTTACAGGTTTTCAAGATTTGTTTGTTTTTGCTTATGTTCTTGATCATGATATCGTTTGTTACAATATAAACACATTCTGCTTTAAGCACATTTACAAACACCCCATATCTGTATCCAAAAACGAGCGTATGCCAAAATCTGATAACACACATTAAAAAAAGGACTTGTCCCTTTACAGCTTAGGACAAAAAACTGTATAATTACATCTGACTGTATATAAATAAACTCTGCATTGCTCACAATGTTCGCCTAAACAAATTTACTACTCTGTACTTATGTTCATGCAAAATTCTCTATGTATCATCGAGGATACACTATGCGGTTACCACCACCACTAAGATCACTCCCTGGCACATTTAACGAGCTATAAAATGAAGACGTTCATGATGATTCCACAAATGCCCTTGACTCAGGCTCAGAAAGTCAGCACGTGTTTCCAGCATCTTTTCAAGAATGTGCTCAGGCTCTCAGACCACATTTAACATTGATGGCCTTTTGTCGGGCTTATCGTTGCCACACCAAAGAGATAAAGATACAAAGTTTTCAATACATTCAGAAGGGTACGAACCCATTCTGTTCCGGCTTGTTAGCTAAATTTTATCTGAAAAAAAAACATCTTTTTGTACTTTGTATTATCATATTTAACCACAAACAAAAAGAACTTGTTGAAAATGGGTTTTGGGTCAATCCAAACCATACCAAGAAAAGTAACCTGTTTTGACTGTCTACTGATATGGCTATATTAAGTTAAAGAAAAAGAATAAGTGTATCTCAGTACCTCACAGACGATATTTTTTCCTATGTGATATTGGTTTTATACTAGTCGAGATCTCAAAATTACAACTCCAAGGCTATAAACATCACTCTTGTATGTCAGCTTGTCTGTCAAAAAGTTTTCGGGATTAACGTAACCCTGCAATAAGATATGAAATTCGTTACAACTTACATCAATGAGTTCAGAAAACTAATGAAGTGAGCGAGATTTTTTTTATTCAGAAAACATCTATTACCCACTTTGACCTGTTCACGCAACAAGGTCGGTCCATACAGATTTGGCTTAAGGAAGCTTAAGGACTCAATCCAATGCTACATGTGACCTCATGCGGTATGCCGAAGCTTAAGGACTCAACAGATTTGGCTGTAAATGCCAAACATAAACACTTTCAAAACGCACATCAAAACAACTGTAAAATGCAAAACCTCAAGTCTCAAAAGTTTCATACCATTAAGCCAATCACGTAGTGTTCTCCCTAATAAACTCATAAACCAACATCTGCATAAGCCCAAAGAACACTTACTTTAAGAATACCTGTTCTTGTTCCTTGTCACAGTATCCAACAAGCGATACTAAATTTATGTGATGTAATCTTGACAAAAATTCCTTTTCACCTCGTAACGATCCTTCTTCTGCACGTTTAATAGCTACAACTGTTCTATCCCATAAGTTTTGAGTTGAGAGTGCCATTTCTAGAAAGGTGAAGCTTTTAACACTGTCAACATTGATTGAAAGTTTTGTGAGTAAAACATAAGAACGGAAATAAAATTCTTGTGACCTAAAATCACTATACTCAATTTTTAAAACAACTCCAAAAGATTTTCCTATGCAGCAGCTACAGCTACACGGCCCACACCGGTTACTGTAACGGCTTTGCTTATACCTTTTCTTGGTGTATCAATAACGACTACATGGACTGTAAAAAAACCAAGATGAGTTTAAGGGTACGTGAAAGTGGTCATATCGACCTGCTTACATATACAATCAACAATACCCAAGCCCATTAGTGTGCGGGGGTATGGGGGAGGTATGATGTAGATAGACGTACCCATGCCCAAGGGTACAGAGACCGCAATGGGTCAATTTGGGACATGTTTTAATCGCTAGCGGATCAAATCATAAAAGTTATAGAGGTTATAATGGAGTAGGTCAACGGGCGAAGGTTATTACAGTTTATCCATATCCGGAATGTTTTAAAAGTTTCTTTTAACATGTTGAATTTGACTCAAATGCGTAAAAAGCTGGCGAAAGTCATCTTAAATGTGCGAGAGTTTATCACATCTTGCACAAGAATAGTTTATCCCTATCCGGACTGTTTCGGTTTCGACCTGCACTAAACAGAAGCCAAAATCACGCCATGTTAAAAAAAATGATAAAACAGAAGCCAAAAACTATGATACCATTTCTTGATGCACTGACTCGACACTCGTTCACCACATAAAATAACAATAAAGCAGTTGCACGTAAGAAATGTTTACCATTGGCATAAGGTCCAACAAGCGTGAAATTCTACGGTCCAAACAAGTCGCTTCCACGATATATCCATGTGGTAAAAAAGCCTCGAATCCTCAAAACCTCATTTCTACTAAAAGTATTTGAATGTACCAATTTCAGGAAAAAGTTTAAGATGCATTCTCAAAGAGGTCCTTTCTCCCACATAATCGAGTCGAATGATAGTTGATAAAATAAGAAATTTAGAGAACTAGTGTGACAGATTCCTCGAATTCATCGTGATATATATGGTTGAAAATAAGAGAACTTTTTAGCCGGTAACCTATCTTAAGAGGCGAAGCACAAAACCAAGGGATTGGTGATCCTTGAACACACTCAAAATTGTTTGTAGGCCATGATTGAGGGTGGAGTTTCTGGCAATGGGATGTGTGACGTTATTAAAAGAATCTTTAGGTCCACAGAATTCGTCTTTGTTTTATGTGCTGGAATTTCGGCAAATGGGGTTTCCGATTAACTTGATAAAAAAATTGCGTTGTTATAACAACCTTCGCCTATACAAATATGCAGCTCAGTGTACTTATGTTCATCAGTTCATGCAAAATTTCTTACTGTATCATTGAGGATACACTGTGGGGTACCACCACTACTAAGATCACTCCCTGACACATTTAACGAGCTATAAAACGAAGACGTTGATGATGATTCCACAAAAGACCCCGGCTCAGGCTCAGATTAAAACTAAAAGCAGACACTTATGTACTTCGGCTTTTGAAATTGAAATGGTATTCTTTTACCTCAGTTTTGATGATATTTTCTCAGCAAATTTACACCGATGTGTCTACCCCTTCTGTCTACTTCAATTTATAAATAAACTTACTGCAAACCTCTTAACTATTTTCTTATCCATTTTCTGGTTATTTTTCATTTATTTACAGGATTAGTCCGAAGATAATATCAAAAGATAGAAACTAAATAAGGTTGAGAAATAAGGTTATACTTTGTACATTCTGTGGGCAATGGTAAAAGTATATCTACTACGGGTCATTTGAAACAACTCGTAACTAATAAAATGTTGGCTGATGCAAGAATTTAGGATGGATGCTCTTTGGCTGATATGGATGGAATGGAATGCAAGGCTTTTTCAGAAAGTCCCGGCCCAGGTGGTGGTGTGTCACCATTCAACACAAGTGGAATGAAACCGCCAAGACCAGACCTTGAAAAGAATATGAATACATGGATTTAAACCACATATGCAATTTACATAAAAATTATATACTGTAAATACATATAATGTACCACAATTGCTCAAAGTGCACAGCAACAAAAACAGATTTTGTAATTGAAGGATTTCAAACAACAGCAATATTCATTCCAGAATCTCATAAGTAAAATTTATACAAAATTCAGATGTTGGAGAATAACGGGCCACCACAAAAGCATAACAAGCCTTGAGAGTTACAAACTAGTGTTGGATCGTTAAGTAGTTCAATGGACATAATAGAAATCATTCATATATTGTAAGAGACTTGAGCATACAAATAGTAGGTTGAGATGTATAAAAAAAGCTCTTGAACCTGCCATCGCTATTTTGTGTTGTAACCTACCGATGAAGTCTAATGCACGTGAAGTCTTTTCATGGATTTTTGAGCTTACAAGCATTGTGAGTCCAGGGATGGAACCAAGGGGTCCCGGGACACCCATGGATTTTTGTGGCATAGTGTTAATTTTGTTAAAATACACTCATTTTTTGTTAAGTGCATTTCTGTCCCTGTGTGAGTCATAGCTATGTTTCTACTTACTGTTATGTTATTTACACTTCATTTTCCCGGAAAAAGTAAACTGTATTAAGCACCAAATAATAAGTCGAATTATAGCATACCAATGGCATTTCCCATGGCCAAATAACATGACAATACAGACTTCCATACTGACAAAAACATACTAAAATCAAACTAGACATTACTTAACGTTAAATAAGTGATAAGAAACTAAAATAGA
This sequence comes from Glebionis coronaria, assembly GCA_025667525.1. Classification (NCBI taxonomy): domain Eukaryota; kingdom Viridiplantae; phylum Streptophyta; class Magnoliopsida; order Asterales; family Asteraceae; genus Glebionis; species Glebionis coronaria. The sequence continues at coordinate 582,189,137 of CM046881.1, forward strand.
TGAAAGTGATTTTTCCACACCTTGATATATGACCATCATCATTTTGATCAGTTATTGTCATAATATATATGTGAATCCAACCGATCTAGCAACAATAGCGATTTCTTGTAAGATCCCATGAAGAATGAGCACGGTTTTCCAGAAAGCCCAAGATTCTTAATTTTTTGTGAGCACGGGTCATAAACACAAGTTGTGCTAAGCCTTACGCCCTCCTTACGAAGTTCAAATATCGTTTCACCACTCTTACCAAAACCCAATATTTTATATACCGGTGCGTCAATTGTGAATAGCTTCCTAAAAGAAGAATCATGCTCCATCACCCATACCCTACAACATTGTGCTCCATCGACATAAACACATCCATACACAACAAGAGAGTCCCTTAGCTTCGAAACGGACACCGATCCACGTAGCTCCTTTATAAAGCTATCTGGTAGGTTTACCACTTTAAATTCCTTAGTAATCAAATTAAATGACATAACCATATCATCTATGGTAGATTCTTTATAAGTAATATAAGTCTTCTCGCGAGCACCCCAATAGATAAACTTATCTATAACAACAGGAGCTGAAAATGTAGGTTTAATTAATTGACGCGGCAGATCACTCCTCGGAATCACATTCCAAACCCCTGAACTCAATGTAAAAACTTCAACATGCCAACGATTGTCATATGCACATAGAAACTTAACAACGGTAGGGTCCCTAGTAACAGGAGAAACACCGAAACTATATCTACTAGGAATATAAGTCTGAGCTGGGTCATATCTAGGGAGAGCAATACCAAATGATTTTCCGATAAAAGGGTTCGAAATAAGAAGTAATGTTTTAGTCGTATCAACTTTATGGAAACTAAACACGCACAGTAATCCAAGACACATGCCAACAACATATGAAACAGATAATTGTTTAAGCAAAGGGGACACAATAGATGGTGCAAACTCTTGTTGTTGTACCTCAAAAGTTTCATTATCATCTTCTGCTACTAAACTAACATACTTTAACTCTTTCGATAGATAATCTGATCTGTAGCTTAGAATATGACTATGTGGCTGCGTATAGCGGGCTTCGTACCCATTGATAAAGTCGGAGCTGTCAATGAACGACTTCCATGGTTTGGAAACTGACCTGAATTGAACCAATGATTTCACATCAGAAACCTTTTTGATGATCTCCAGTTGGATTTCAAATGGGATGTGGTCCGACATTCTTCTTTTTCTAGGGTTTAAGTTAACTTCTGGAATAGGTTGAATTAGTGAAAACTGAAAAGTGGGTATTGGAGAGGAGGTGATTTTAGATCTGGGTTTTGAAAGCCGTCGTGTGTCGTCTTGATACGGCGGAGATGTGGTGGTTTGACGGTGGTGTAGCTGTGGGAAATTTGGGGCTTTCGTTTTTTCGTTTTTGCTATTCAAAATAGCAATTGGTAATGGAACGGGTAAAAACACATTGTATTTATTTGCGTTCAATAATTTAGTCGGCCCGGGTAAGTACAACAAAAAAAGGAAAAAGTAAAAAAAAAAAAAATTACGCTTAATACTGTGGGTCGTTTTGCCACGGTGCTAAGTCACTGTATCGTGCTTCGCGTTTTGGGGTTTTGCGTCGAAATAAACGGTGCCAAGGCGCAACCACATAGAGACTAATTAGGTTTCCCTTAGGATTTGACTTATTTACATTATAAAGGAGTAGGGTAAACCGCATAATCATTTTCGTTAAACCCAGTAAACCACATGAACAATCTTTACGATTCTCTCTAAACAAAAACATATAGAAGAGGAGGGTACATAAGCATATAAGCATCGTCCACTCTCCTTGCAAATACTTCTTTTGATCTTCTACATGTTTGAGTCATCTCATATTGTCCTTCCCTCATCTTGTTGATTATCGTTTTCAATTTATGCTCAGGTACAAAAACTCTATAAGAGTAAATTACAAAAATCGTCCATGTGGTTTAGCCAAGTTGTGATGGTTTATATTTATCATAACAATTATTTAAAAGCCTAATATGGATCAAAGAACACACAGCGGAAGCAAATTAACAAGATCATTAATTTAACACAATTATATTAATCAAGATTAGGGTTACATACCTTTATCCTAGCAAGATCCACAAGACGACGGAATAATCGGCAACTAGGGTTAATCACGAACACCACCAAGAATATAGTCTAAAGTAAGACTATATCACGTTCTTGTACACACGTAATACGGCGAGTTAGCCGTGAGTCTAGCACGAACAAACCGAGCTTCAACGCTTATGGAATATTTACCCAACAACCCTAGAGAGGGGCTAGGACTAGATAAAATAGACTTGATCGAAAACCAAACGAAACACTAAGTTGGGTGTGGGGTGGCCGGCGATCGAAGAAGAAAAAGAAAGAGGGAGTGAAAAATTATGAGGCTAGGAGTTTGTTTATATAGGCTTGGCAAACTTCTTTTCCAAGTAACAACCAATTAGGAAACCAAAGTTTCCTTTGCCCCCTTTTTAGCTTCTATTTAATTCCATAACGGTCGTTAAAACTGAACTATTATTTATTAACGATCGTTAGTTAAGCTTTGGTTTGATTTAATAAATATATAAAATATATATTTAATAAATAAATTAACCCTTTACGTTATGTGTGCAATCACCGACGGAGACAGTAGGGGGGCCAGGGGGTGCTGTGCCACCCCCAACTATGGAGGAGTTACCTATGACTAGGTGAGAAGGCAGCATGCTAAAAATCAATTTAGTAAGAAATGAACTCTTGTTTGAATAGTTTTAATGGAGGTTTGGGGTAGTGAAGAAGATGACTAAAAAATTAAAATAAAATAAGTCTCCTGATGTACACTTTTGTATATGTGCATCTTTATTAAAAAAGTTAATTTAAACCCCTCTACTTGTATAATTTATCATTGTAAGTTAAAATTTTGATTGAACCTCTTTCTCAAAACAAGAATCTGTATATATTGCCACTAAAAAATAATTCGAGCCCCCTTAACACGGATTCCTGGCTCCGTCTCTGTGTGCAATCCCGTGATCCCGAGTTCGATCCTATTTCACGACTATTAATTTTAAGTCCATAAACTTTCAGCTCCCACTTGGACAAAATTCTAATATCGTGATCACATTGACTAGCGTCTAGTTACACTAGCAATGTCACTAGTACAAATCGGGTAAGGTCTCCTGGGCAAGAACCTTTTAATGATTATATCATTATTATTATCCTTTCATTTCAAATACATCATTAATAAGGATATGATCTCAGTCATTCCTTTAATTAACTATTCTGTTTCTCGTTTACGGATATAGCAAGATTACCAAAACACATTTGGGTGTGGCCACACAAACACCTTACTACTTCACCGAGGGGCCCAGCTGTATTTATACTTCAAAACAATTTGAAGGAAACAAATACCATTTTGACTACAAGCAAAACACATGAACTTTGTAACACTTCTGAAAATAACCCTTATAACTACCAGTTACGTTTAGAGTTTGGTTACCTTACAGAAATGCACTACATTCAATGCAGTTTTCTGGTATCTCAAGTCTAAGGATAACTATTTATGATTTACTTAATGACAAAGATCCATAAAGTAAAATCATTTAGTTGGGATAAGTCCAATATTTGATCCATCAAATATCATCCAAAATTGACCAATATACTTTCAAGTATACTCTGTCACTATTATGAATTGTCTTAGTTAAATAATACTCCCATATTATTAATCGACAACGGACATTTAGAAACATCATAATGCTCATGGATTAAAACATGTAAAATAGGATACAAAATCAAATAACAGAAAAATAAACGAAATCCAATCTTTATTTCATCAATTCAGTAATGTCTTACATCATTTATCCAAATACTAATCAACAGATTTATTGCATGAATTTGCTAGCTAGTTGCAGCCCAATTGCCTTGGCATGCTTAACTACCTTTGGTCTAGATAAAGCCTTAGTAAAAGGATCAGCTATGTTATCATCTGTGTGAACTTTTATTAATTTTATTTCTCGAGCTTCCACTTGTTCTCGAACGTAGTGATATCTATGTTTAAAGTGTCTGGCGCCTTTCATAACTCCAGGGTCATTGGCGAATATTATTGCCGCAGAATTGTCGCAATATATATCAATAGGTTCTTTAATTGAAGACATCACTCCAAGATCTCCAATAAACTTCCTAATCCAAACAGCTTCCATTGCAGCTTCTGAAGCGGCCATGTACTCAGATTGAGTTGCATGCATAGCAATGGTTTTCTGCTTACTGCTCTTCCAGTCAACTGCCCCTCCATTGATGACAAACACGTAACCCGTCTGAGACTTCGTATCGTCTTTATCATATTGCCAGGACGCATCACAGAATCCTGTTACATTCAATTCTGTGTCTGGTTTACCCCGCATACCAAAAACATATCTTTCGTATTCCTCAAATACTTTAGAATATGCTTAACAGCAGTCCAGTGGAACTTTCCTGGATTCTGTTGGTATCTACTGACCAAGTTCTGAGCAAACGCCACATCAGGCCTTGTGCATCTTACAGCATACATAACAGATCCTACAGCCGAAGCATAAGGCACCTTCTTCATGTAAGCCACCTCTTCAGGTGTTGATGCATCTTTCTCATGACTTAATTCATGCTTAACCTCCATCGGTAGAAAACCTTTCTTAGAGTTATGCATGTTATATTTCTTCAATATCTTATCAATATAAGCATCTTGACTAAGACCAATTAACCGTCTACTCCTATCTCGATAGATTTTAGTTCCCAGAATATATGCAGTATCTCCCAAATCCTTCATAGAAAAACATTTACCAAGATAATCCTTAACTTCCTTAAGTCTTGGAATGTTACTTCCATGATTAATATGTTATCGACATATAAAATTAGGAACACTACATTACTCCCACTAGCTTTGCGATATACACATGGCTCATCACGATTTTGAATAAATCCAAAATTTTTGATTTCTTCATCAAATCGCTTATTCCATTGACGTGATGCTTGCTTCAAACCATAAATAGATCTTTGAAGTTTGCACACACGCTTTAGATATTTAGGATCAACATACCCTTCCGGTTGTTGCATATAGATGTCTTCATCTAAGCGACCTTCTTAAGAAGGCAGTTTTAACATCCATTTGCCATATCTCATAGTCATAGTATGATGCTATAGCTATGAGAATCCTAATAGCTCGTAAGTCTGATACAAGAGAAAATGTCTCCTCGTAGTCTACGCCAAAAGTTTGAGTAAAACCTTTAGCTACTAAACGTGCTTTATAGGATTGTATTTCACCATCCATGTCGGTTTTCTTCTTATAGATCCACCTATTTTTCACTACTTTAGCATTTTTAGGCGCGTCTACAAGAATCCAAACATCGTTAATTTCCATGGATTTCATTTCCTCATTCATCGCAACTATCCATTTTGACATTTCTGGATCAGACATTGCGGATCGATAGTTAGCAGGTTCACCAAGATCCCCTACTTCCTCCTCATCATCCTCTATGTAAAGACATAGTTTGTCTGGCGCACGTATGGTTCTTTGAGACCTACGTGGAGGAATTAATTCCGATGGAACACTCAGACTTTCTGGTTCTACAGGAATTTCTTCGCTAGTATTTTTAGAAGGCAGTGTATCTTCTTGAATTTCTTCAAGATCATAATTTCTCCCACTGAATTCTTGATTTACAAGATCACTTTCAAGGAAGTCTTCATACCGAGCCACAACTACTTTGTTCTCAGTCGGATAATAAAAGTAGTAACCCATAGTTTCCTTAGGGTAACCTACAAAGATACATTTTACTGAGCGTTGTTGGAGTTTATCTCCAGAGTCACGTTTCACATACGCCTCACAAACCCAGATTTTCAAACAAGACAAATATGGCTTCTTGCCATGCCATAGTTCATATGGTGTCTTATCAACCTTCTTTGTGGGAACCATATTCAGAATACGAACAACAGATTCAAGAGCATAATCCCAAAAGGATAATGGTAAAGTTGTAAGATTAAACATAGATCACACCATATATAATAATGTATGATTTCTCTTTTCAGATACACCATTTTGTTGTGGAGTATATGGAGAAGTAAGTTTCTGAACAATTCCATTCTCACTTAAATAATCTTTAAACTCTTGACTTAAATATTCACCACCACGATCGGAACGAAGAGCTTTAATCTTCTTTCCTAGTTGTAACTCTACTTCTGCTTTAAACGTTTTGAATGTTTCAAACACCTCATGTTTATGCTTAAGTAAATAAACATGACCATAACGGCTATAATCATCCGTAAACGTTAAGAAGTAGTTAGCACCTCTCCTTGACACATGTCTAAGTGGTCCACACACATCAGTATGTATCAAACCAGGTAGTTCAATAGCCCTTTCAATATTGCTATTAAAAGGTTTCTTGGTCATCTTTCCAGAGATACAAGACTCACATTTATCAAATGATTCATCATTGATATTTTCCAAAAGACCATCACGTTGAAGCTTTTGTATGCGAGTCTTCCCAATATGGGCAAGCCTACAATGCCAAAGATAAGAAGAGTTCTTGTCTAACTTACTCTTCTTATTCATGCTAAAAACAGAATTATTTTTCCTTTTGGAATTATTACCATGCATGTTAATTTCAAAAACACCATTCACAGAATTTGCATCAAAATAGAATAAACCATCTCTAAAAATAGAAATTCTATTATTATCAATCGTATGATTAAATCCAAGATCCAACATACAAGAAAAGGAAATAACACCCCTAACAATTGTAGGTGCATAATGACAGTTATTTAAAAATAGTACTAAACCCGAAGGTAAAACTAATTTAAATATTCCTATAGCTTCAACCACTGCTTGTGCGCCATTGCCCACTTGCAGAAATTGTTCCCCATAGGTAAGCTTCCTCTTCAACTCAAATCCCTGCAGGGTATTACAAATGTTAATACCACATCCCGTATCATATACCCAGGAGTTTGATTTGTATGTAAGATTAAATAACTCTATCATAAATAAGTTACCTGAAGATGGTGTTGCAGCAGCTAGCATAGCCTTCTTCTTATGTTCTTGCAACTCATGGAGGTAGAGAGAGCAATTCCTCTTCCAGTGTCCAGTCATTTTGCAGTGGTGACAAGTCTCAACTTTCTGAGATTTCTTGACAAAGTTCTGCTTCGTTTTTGATGTAGTCGCAACTTGTTTGCTCTTATCAACCTTGCCTTTGCCTTTCTGCTTCTTATTCACTTGCGGTTTAGGTTTAGTCACTCTACCCTTTTGCACATAAAGTACTTGAGGAGTAGCAGTGGATGCCTTATCTTTTAACCCCTTTTCAAAGTCAATGAGCATTTCATGTAGATCATTAATTGTCTTCCCCGTGCAATGCATATTATAGTTACGAACGAAATCATTAAAGTCCTTATTAAGGGACCTATTGATCAAGTTAATAGCCATATTATGATCAAAGGGTTGTCCTAGTGCGATGAGCTGTTCCATATAACCCCTCATCTCCATATAATGAGCACTTACGGACTTTCGAGGAGCTTGCTTGCAACTATGTAGAGCATCAACCAAATCATAGATCTCTACAGCTTGCGGCGTTTCATACACAGCCTTGAGTTCTTCAAGCATTGGCTGAGGTGGATATAGTTCATACTTCTTTTGAAGTGACGGATCCATTCTCCCTAACATTACAGCAGCCACCTCATGGTGCTTCTTAACGTTAGCAGCGTGTTGAAGCCTTTTCGCATTAGATGCTCCTTTAGCAAGATCCTCCGGAAAAGGAGTTTCCAAGATATTGATAGTACCCGCTGCTCTCAGAACAATTCTTAGTGAGCGATACCAGTCATTGAAATTAGGGCCAGTAAGTTTAGACCGTTCAAAGAAAGCTTTGAACGCCGAGCTTATTGTCAGATTGCTTTTGGATTGAGCCATTTCTACAGAAATAAGTTCAAACATTAGTATTTTTGATAATACAATTCAAGAAAATAAAATTACCCCGGTAATAAAACCATAGAATTTTCCTTGAAACTAGAATCCATATTGACATAGATTCATCACATCAGTTGATCTGCTAGTGAAAAATGTATGCAACACAGTAACTTGTCGAACAATAATTGACAAACAAATTTGCAATTTCTAGATATGTTAGGGATTTACATTGCCAAAATCATTTGCATTGTAAACATGTTTCATCCCTACTTTATGCCTTAAGTTTCCAGTTCTCACTGAGTAACTCAATTAAGTCGACTAATCTAAAGAACGTAAAATCTTCATGTGCAATCTTATTCAGTCATGAAGTTTTCTCTCCATTACAACATCGTCCGATATCTTATATGACGACAATTGTAACTTCAAGTGTTCGTCAATTAGAGGGCATATGACTTAAATTTTTAGGGTATAGATTTTGGTGTCAAAATCATGTATGGAGAAGCATGCATACATCTCCATAACATAAGTTTAATAAAAACGTTTAGTAAACCTTTTGGTGAGACTAAAAATTCATCATATATTTGCAAGTTGAGGTATTGGTTAAACCAATTAAAGATTTTACACACAACTAAATTCACACCGTACTTTTTCTAGAACTCAGCTAAAGCACAAAGCAATAACCTTATTCATTGTGTTTCAGATGTGAATTAATGTAGTTAAATCAACCTTAAAGAATTATACGAATAACAACCGTAGGTAATTCCAATTTTGACGCACAGGCGAGCCGAGAATTTGGTCAGCGCTGAAGCATAACACCTCCTTCCTTAACCGGGTACATGACCAGCGGTGCATTATACCCACTTTATAGTTTGTCAAAATTGAGTAGGCCGTTAAGTTGCTATTGCAATTCTAATCAACACAAATCATATGTTATTTAGGTCTCAAAATAATTCATTAATTTTGATAAGATTTAGTCAATATTATTTTTCTTAAAAAAACTACCCTTGTTTACAACATACAACATAAAAAACGCATGAAAACAAGTAGTAAAAAAAACTAAATCAAATAGCCACATGCATAACAATTTATTCAAAGAACATCAAATCTAGGGTTTTTATAAACATAAAAAGTCTTCCCTAATTTTAAAAATTTGAATCAAATAAAGCAAATAGCAATCAAAGTTATATGATCCGTAAAAGCATGCACGTTCATTACGGATCTCCCACATTCTCTTAACAATTAAAAAAAACTACGGATCGTAACCAAACATGACATAACAATTAATTCATGCAAAACATCTAAAGTTAATTACCATGTAATTTTAGGGTTAAAGAAAAAACTTTTCAACTCTTTCTTCAGCTAACTCATTTTTCAACTCTTTCTTCAAGTCGTTCTTAAACTCGGATCTTAGGCTAATGATTTCTCTTTGAATATTGTCAAACCTAGCATCATTCCCATTAGCGTATTCAACAAATTCATTTGGAAGATCTTTCAACGTTTGCAAACCTTTGTTGTTGTTTTGAAAATCATTTTGATTTTTGTTTGAAACTTGATTATTCGCCCCTTGATTACCATAGTTTCCCTTGTTGAAATCGTTTTTGAAACCAACTTGATTGTTGCGATAGTGGTTGTTAGCATTTTGATTTGAACCAAAACCCGGTGGAGTCAATTGATTAGAGCGGGTAACTTGACCATTTTGGTTGTAAGTTCCTGTGGCCGCGTAGGCACTCGAAGTGTTACCACCGTTGGTAATGCACTCGGAGAAATCATGACCTCCACCACAATACATGCATGAAACCTCAACCGCTTTAGCCGTAGCGGGAGCACTTGGTTCACCAACTTTAAACTCAATCAAAAGACCTTTAAGCTTATCAAAAATCTTGTTTTCCAAGTTCGCCTGAATTTGGCAAGCATCGATGGTAGTAAACAAAGAAGGTGAAGCCGAAGACGAAGCCTTACGAACACTAGACGTGCTACGAGGACTATACACCTTAGATCTATTCTCAGTTATCACCAAAGCTTCCTCAACCGTTTTACACAAAAAATTACCACCCGCGGCGGCATTAAGATAATCCCTTTCATGTTCATTAAGTCCATTGTAAAACGTGTCAATTTGATGCAAGTCGGAAAAACCGTGATGAAGACATTCATGTAACATTTCCTTAAACCTATTCCAAGCCGTTGAAAAACTTTCATAAACTCTTGTGAAAATTTTGAAATCTCGTTTTTCAAATGCGTAGTCTTAGAGGGCGGAAAAAATTGGTTCACAAACTTAGACACGAGATCCTTCCACGTCAATATAGAATTGGGTGGCTCTTTCTCTAACCAAATTTTAGCGGGCCCCGCTAGAGAATACGGAAAAAGCATCATCTTAATCGAGTCATTCGAGACATCCTTAAACTTGCAAGTGGCGGTAAGACGATTGAATTGGCGGATATGGTTGTGTGGATTGTCCTTCTCATCACCACGGAATTTGTTGTTTTGGATCATCGACAACAAACCCGTTTTCACTTCAAAATTCTCCGCAAGGATAGCGGGAATCATAATAGCCTCTCCATAACCCTCGGTGGGTGCTTGAAGTAACTCCATCATAGTTCGATTTGCCATGGTTGGTGCTTCTCTTACAATGGGTTCTTCAATAGGAGACTCCTCACTAGAAAGATTAGGAGTGGGAGTTTTGTTCTTTCGTTTACGTGCACGTCTTGCTTGATTACGAGTTAGCATAAACGTCACGTACAACGAGGGGATAAGCAAAGAAGATTCTTTTTGGTTTTTTGTATTTTTCAATTTTTTGTGGTTTTTGATTGTATTAACCTTTTTGGATTTTGGTGAATGTATTAAGTAGACACAAATCTACAAATCTCCTCCTTAATCAAATCTCTTGATTAAAGAAGCCTCAAGGAATGAAAATGATCACGTGAAGTGAACGCCTTCGATGACTTTAAAACGTTGGTGGAACACCAAAACGTTCAAGAGGGTTTAATCAATTGAAACCAAGAAAATATATATGATACTTAGTAATACTTTGGGCGGCAAAACCCTCGATTAGCTCTAAAAATAAAATACTCACAAGCAAGCGGGGAAACGAGGCGGCGCGAAGCACTTAAGAGCCTTTTTCCTTAGGATATATTTTATAATATCCGCCTTATACCCACCTTATAGTTTGTATTTTTCAAAATTGAGCTTCACGAAAGTATTTATCTAATTTTGCCTTTTTCTTTGGTTTGAGATTCGAATACAATGATTGGGTAATGACCTCCCAAGTCAAGGTTGTGATTTCTCACGTATTTGGAGTACTTGTGAATTTATTGTTCTACGTATACAATATAGTAATAGCATTCACACAAAAATCAAAAACCGATAATACGTATTAGTAGAGTGCTACTAATACAAATACTATTTTGGTTAGTATATAAAAACAACAATTCCAAATCAAAACACAACACGCCTCCCCGGCAGCGGCGCCAAAATGATGTAGTGGTTTTACTACTCTTTAGGAAAAGAGAGCAATAGTGGAAACATTAAGTGTCGGTTTAGGAAAACCAAGCACTAATGACCCAAAATGGGGATCGTTCTCAAGGAGGCTAGGTGTGTGTGTAATGAAATGATTATCTTTGTGATTATATTTGTGAGAAAGAAAATTAGAAATGGGATAAGAAGAGAATGACGGTTACGATGTCGAATTAATCTAAGACGAAAAAGGTGTACACGTAAAACCGTAAAAAAGCACCAAAATTAAAATTTTACCCTAAAAATTTCTAAAAATCACTAAAAATCCACAAAAATATTCTAAGAGTTTACAAAAAATCCAAACTTGCCAAAACCTTTTAATTAATTAAATATTAACTTTTTAATGCTAATTAAAGCCCTAAAAATCAATATTAACTATAAAAAGTCCCAATCAAGATATTAAAGTTTGTAAACCTTTAAAATAACCTATTTAAGCTAAAAAGTATTTTTCAAAATTTTAAAACCATTAAAAACTATTTTTAAACAATTAAAAACTATTAAAAGCTATTAAAACTTAAAACAATTCTAGAAAATAATTAAAAGACCCTAAAATTATTTGGAAAGTTGCAAAATTCCTAACTAAGTGTCTTCAATCTAGGAAAAATACAAAAACTTAGAAAATCAGACTTTTAATTTTTAACAATAAAATAATATTAAAATATTATTAAAAATCCAAAATCATAAAAAAAAGTTCTAAAAAGTTGCAAACTAGCTTAATTTAACCTAAATAACTCAGAAATGAACTTGAAATTACCTAAATACCCTTAATGGGCCTAGAAAATGGGCTAAACCCAAAACAGATCCTTATTGGGCCAAATTTGAGCCCAAAAAGAAAAAGTGGCCCAAATAAGCCCAAAAAGCACTACTTGACTCAAAATTTGATTTTAAACAACTTTTTACAAAGGCCCAAAAGCTGAAAGTGTGAAATAAGCAAGCTTATACCAAACAGCTTATTCTTAATAGTCTTTTTGGCCCATTAAGCTATAAGCTAATGCCATAAGCTCAAATTAGACACACAATATTCTTTTGTCCTTAATAAGACTTCTGTAAAAAGAAAATTGAAATAAGCCCAAGGAATAAGCCTGAAAATGCAATAAGCAATCTACAGAAAACGACAAAATAGTCGTTTTTGAGTTCTAGGCCACCCCAAGAGCTGATTCAAGTTTCTAAAGCTTTTAAATGACTTAATTAAGCTATTTCAACAAAAAGTTTTCAAATAAGCTGACTCAATAAGCTGGAAAAAGCAAATAAGCACTTATGAAAAAGTCAAATAAGTTGGTTTTCTAGCAAAAAGTCAAAGTCAAAGTCCAATAAGCTCCAGTCTAATCAAATGAGTCAAATAATGAAGATCTATCACAAAAAATAAGTTGTTGCAGGTCTGGATAAGCTAAAATAGCTTATTGATAAGCTGATGACAAATTAACACTAGCAGGGGCTAGTTTTGGATGTTGAGTAGTGGAAACTTTTTCCACTGCTTGACTTGTTTGACTTTTTGTCTTTAGTGACTTTTTTGGAGATTCAGATTTCACAAAGGCACCCAAATGATCTTTGGATCATAAGGAGTCAATAACAATCAATAAATCACAACAAGAAACAGCCAATTTGTACAGTTAATCCAAACAAGCACCAGATCTGTCACAGACTTAGAACAATAAGCAGTTGAGCACTTATAAGAAGTTTTAGCAATAATCAGCCAACCAAATTCAACCAAATGCATACACAAGCTATTATAAACTCAAATAAACAAGTCTAAACAGTTTTCATGCAATGGATTTAAGCCTAAATCAAGATTCAAGCTTATGAATGTTACTGATGAACACTAAACACATGCAGTTTTCACTTTGCTGATGTATTTGACCAACAAGCCAGATTCAACACCTCAAATCTCACAAACAGGTTACAATGACTTTGTTTAAACCAATTTTAGCCCTAAGCATGCATACACCCTGAGTGTTCCCAAGATTCTAGGTCAAAACAGGCAATAACAAAGATTTTATAGCAGATTATGTGATTCAAGGTTTCAAACTCAGAAACTTGCAGCAAAACACTCTCAACCAAGCATATATCAGATATATAACACAAACACAAACTTTCCTTCCCCACAATAACAAGATTTCAACTCAAACAGGTAGACCCAAACACCCTTTTAACTTTTCAAATCAAATTTTAAACAAGAAAAAGTGTGATTCAGTAAACCCAATGATTAATCTAGCATATAAACAACATTATCATGCAAGACTAAGCAGATTCAAGCAAAGAAATCACCAAGAACACAAGTAGAGCAAAAATTCACAAAAAATCTGATATTTATCAGATTTTCAAGGTTTCAAGACAAACCTCGTGGATGTACATCCACACCCACGAATGTTAGAGCTTATGTGCTAGCTAGAACAAGCACAAGCTTCCAACAGCAACCCTGCTAAGATTCAACAAGGTTAGAAGCACAATATCAAAACAGAAAGGTGACTTTGTGGAAAATAAACTTGATTAATGCAACTTCTTGTACCCACTCTTGATTATCCCTAAGATATGAACTTCACAACACCTTAATAACACAATTAGGATGCTATGATCAGCTTATATCCCAAGAATTCCAAGATGTACCAAGAAAACTTAGCAACATATCAAATTTTGATCCAATGTGTAATTTCTTACACAAGGTTTAAAAAACGTTTTTAGGTTCAATTTCAGTTAACATATAACAATAACAAGCTAAGAATAAAGTGGCACTTGTCTTTCTTCAACAAAACTTAACACACTTTCATTAACAGAAAAGAGGATTTACAAGCTGTTGACAAGGAAAAACCAAAAGCAAAAGTAAATGAGAGACCTAGATGCCTTTATATAGGCTACAAGTGAACTAGTTAAGCAAGAAAAAACGTAAACCCTAATGTGTAGAAGTCCCCATTTTGCCCTTGCAGCTTTGGCATCTTTTGAAGATCATGTGACTCTTCTTGGCTTGTAGCATGAGTTGGCAAGTGAAAAAGTGATCCAAGGGCTTGTAACATGCTTAGGATGTAAGCACAATTGTGGGACGTTGGATGACTGGCTCTTCTTTGTCTTCTTCCTCTTAGACGTAGCAGGGGAGGTCCCATGTAGCATGTGGGTTGTTGGGTGTCATGTTTAAGGTTTGGGATGTGTTTATGGGATGGTTAATCATAAATCTGGAAACAATTAGGGCTTAATTACAAGTAATTAAGGAATGCCTCATTTTATCAAGAACATGAAGAACAGGTTGTTTGATTTGTTTTGAGGTTTAAAAGGGGTGTTTAACGCGTGATTTAATATTAATTAACTTATTTGAAAAGTTAGTTAATATAAACGGTGAGTGGGAAATGAGGTGGAGAAATGGTGGGTTTTGATTGGTTGTGAAGATTGAGTGGGATACGTGTCGCCCATTGGTTGGTCTAGGTAAGAATTGTGTCGGCCAGTATTAAACCCACATCTTTATTGAACTTGTCATTTGCCACTTAAAATCTGTCAACGCCCAAACTCTTCATAACAACTTTTGCCTTTTTACACTTTTGCCCCAAATAGTTTTGTAAAATGAATTCAGGGGTAATTCTTGCCATTTTGTGATTCTTGAGGGACTGATTTGGCATTTTCTTGATGGATTATGGTCTTAACTTGTATGATTGACATTTTGGAGGACTGAAATTGCCAAGTCTTCATTTATGAGGGACCATTCTTGCCAAATGTTGAAAGTCAAGGGTCCTTTTGGTAATTTTGGGATTTTCAAAGGACCAAACTTATAATTTCTTGTACTTTGAAGGGCTTCATGATATATTTGACTTCGTGGAGGATAATGGTTGATAATTTAGCTTTGTTGAGGCGCTAAACTTGTCAATTCTTCAAAGTGGAGGGCCTTTTTTGTAATTTTGACAAACTTTAGGGACCAAACTTGTAATTATGAAGATACAAGGGTATAAAGTGTCAATTCTTCCATATTGGAGGACCCTTCTTCATAAGTCTTCAAATATTCAAGGGTTTTTCTTGGGAAAGTCTTCATTAGGGCTTGGTTCATTGTGCGGCTTCGTTTCCCGTGTTCGTTTTTGCATGATTCTTGTGATCCTTTGTCATTTTATCAATATCCGTACCTAAAATACACAAGCAACAAACACAAGCATATATATGGGTATTTTGATGATATTTGATGCATTTTAAGCCCTATTTGGACGATGAGACTATGTATAAAAGCAGTCTCATCATAAATAAATTAAACCTTTACGTTATGTGTGCAATCCCGTGATCCCGAGTTCGATCCTATCTCACGACTATTAATTTTAAGTCCATAAACTTTCAAGTTGCGTGTTTAGTTTCTGAACTTTCAAAAAGTCAGGGACTTTTCCTTGTTTGTGAGTGCGAATTTGGTTCTTTGATAAAGTTAAACGACCAAATTATCAACAAACGTAGTTTATAGTCTAGCAAAAATCAGAAACACAAGCATAGTGTCACGTATACGAATGTCGTTATTATCCCATCTTTTGCACTGGTTTTCAGCATGTCTCTAAGGAATTATATTAAAAACCAACGTTTGAGTCTTTTAGTTACATGTAGAGAATGCAAAAGTTACAACCAAACTTACAATTACATTTTCTAAAAAATGGGATTGTGATAGAAATTGTCACACTGTGTTATAGCAGTTTTGATAGTGGAGCGCCGTAAATTGTCTGATCCGAGAATGAACGTTAATTATCTGATCCGAGCCACCAACGAAATATTGCATAGTCAAAGTATGAATATCCCTAATAGTCTAGAAACACAAGACTCGTGCTTCTGATCCAAACCTGAGGGAAATGTACTAACACCATTTGATTCCTAGATCAAACATAAACTTAAACATAAATTTAAACATAAACAGATGGCTCGCAGAAATCAGGCATTCAGAAATGGGATAATTAATTCTGGGTGTCGAAAGGCATTCAGTTGTGAGGCCCCGTCTCTCCCTTTACCTTTGCTAACTATACTGCCATCTCCTTGTTGTTTCTCGGCGTTCTTTTGTGCCAATTGTGTGTACACGCAGTTCACAAACTTGTCGAGGTGGTATCACATATGGCTCAAGTTGCTTGTCACCAAATGGGTGCTCGCTGCCTGGGAATATTCCCAGCTTCTGATATCTGTCCTGTGTGGATGAATAAGCTGTTACAGATTGATGTTTATTTCTAGGGGACACACGAAGAACAGCTTTTCGTATAACTTCTGTAGGATCCTTCGATATCTTATCCTTCAAACTCCTTTCCTTTAGGAGCCCATCATACCTATAAAAGAGCAACTTCACAACTAATGCTCTCTCTTACTAGGATGCTTTGTACAAAAATATGTAACATTCTTGTAACATGTGCAATAGAAGTAAAAGATGTACCATAAGTCCGTAAGTCACCGAGTTTAATTGGCTAGTTATTAGATCTGCTATATGGGGAATTATTTCATTACTACTTCCAAAGATACAGTCGGCGCTGGGATAGACCATTGGCATCAACTGGTTGTCTTGGTGGTGCATGTAACTCAAATCGAACAGTTTCAAACATTTTACCTTCTAAACCTCACCTCATTCTCCCAAATGGTATTGCATCTTCAATTGGTTCAGGAAGCCTTGTTGGTGACACTTGTTTATTAATCAAAGCTAGAGTCAAAGAACTGACTCACAAAGAGTGGATCGGAGATTTTTTGTTGTTTCCTTCCTTGCCCTTAAATAAATATACCCCTTAATTATGGAAAATCAAATCACATTATAACTCAAGTCTTCTTTTCACTATCACCCACATTATTGTTGCTTCATTCTAACAAGTCAGTGAGCCAGTGAGAAGTTCATATCATTAAAACGGCCTTAAAACATCTTAACCATATTTGCCCGAGTTATTTTGTTTTCATTAAAAGGGCCTTAAAAGTAACTGGTGGCCTGACACCGATCAAGTTTATCACTAATACGCCATATAGTACATTAAGATGTGTCATTGATGGTGATAATCCCTTATATCAGATTACCATTGTACCCACCCATGCTTTCTAAGTAGAATTGTACATTTTCGATCTCATAAACATTTAACAGCCAACCACGACTTGTCAGAACAACCATTTTGCTAGCTTGTAAGAATGGGGTGTTGTTCGATATCAACTTTGAGATAGGCGTTCTCTAGTAGTCTTCACTTTCATTATCGAGAGATATCGAAGTTTTCTAACAATTTATAACAAAATCTAAATTCATAGCGAAGAAGCTTTATGAAATTCTTCTTTTTTCACCTGATAGAGTTGTGCTCTCTCCATTATCCGCACCACCATGTCGTTGCACATCACTATCGCCCATAAGGATGCCTTTCCTATTATTGAATGTATCATCTTGGTTGACTACCACTTCTGTTTTCGAAAGTTGAGCCGCACTTGTGTATCTCTGCTCTCACTTGGCGAAAGGTAATTTTGAGCTTATTAGGACCTATTCGCTATATCCACATGCACCACTCTCCCATTTTTAACAAGAAAACCCTTTACAAAAGCCATAGTCTTCTTAAGAACTTGAATTACAGAAAAAAAAGTCGGCAAATGGCACCCATCCCTCGTTTAGAACTTCTGAAAGTGCAGTGACCGTCCCTACGGGGAACTTAAGGTTGCGAATTTTGTTCTTGGACAATGTGAAATGACCAAATTACCCTTGTCTTCTTCCTCTTTACTGTAAACTTTTTTCTTTCCTTTTAACGACAAACTAAATCCACACACTTAGGAATTCCAAAAACATTAAACAAACCCATGTGTTTATCATAACTCATAAATAACACACAAAACATAAACACTTTTGAATGTAAGACTAATAAATACGCTTCATTGCTTAATCGAAGTAAGAAGACTAGTTTTAATATCAGACGAACAAACGGACCTCAAGAATCTTCTTGACTTTTATCTTCCTAATCCACTGGTTCAGGATTCTAATACATACATAAGAGGTGCCTTGGAATATATATATGGGTTTGATTTCGTTAAAGTGGGTTCGATTGAAACATGTTGTTCAAGTGTGTTTATGTTTCAATTTGATGATTAGAAGAAGATTATGTTTCTCTTCAGTTTTTCTTTAAAGTTTCTCAACCTGAACTAAATAACACGAAACCTGAACCGACGAACACCCCTGCTGGTCTAACCATGCAACGCCCCCTGGTTTGTTCATGTGCACTATGGAAGCTAGCAACTATAGCTACATATGTCCATCTATACCAATTTAGAGGTAAATTATGATTTGGACTTTAGTGATCTTAACTCAAAAAAATCTAATTTACGAGGTAGATGTTAGGATAAATCCGATAACCAGAAAACGCTTTCATATAGACCAGGTAAAACATCTAACACAACAAAAAAACCGATTCAATAAGTATAAGGTTTCCAAACAACAGCAATATCCATTCCAGAATCACATAAATTTCAATGAGAATAAAATGTTAGATAATAGAAGCTCTTGAACCTACTATTACTATTTTGTATTGTAACCCACTGGTAAAAAGTCAGTTTATTGCAGGTAAAATAAAATAAAAAATAAAAAAAATAAGAGCTTGATCGCATTGCAGCCCCTAGTAGGACTCAACTAATGTAAGCATTGTTAGTGATAGCTCTGTTTCTACTTTCTGTTATGTTATTTACACTTTTGTTCTGCAAAAAGTGAAATATATAATGCACCAAACAATTAAGAGTCAAATTGTGGCCACATAACAGGACAATACATACTTCCATACCGAAACAATATACTAAAATCATACTAGACACAAAAAAACTAACTACAAGCTAGAACAACAAAGAAAACACCTCTGAATACACGGGCACCAGCACCATATGAGTGAAAATGTGATATATGCATAGGCCACAATCAATTAGAAACTGTTGAAGGATCCATACTGCTACTCAAGACCATATCACAAGACAAACATAGTTCAACCAACTCGGGATTCTACAAACTCAAATCACTAGGAACAGGAAATTGTCCCTTATACTGTCAACACTGCATAAACCGAAACTCTTAATGTTACCTAATCTTCCAAGGTACACAATCAAAAGGGACATATCCATCTGTTTAAAAATTATTTTCATTAAATCCGACCTGACCATTACCCTTTATATTATAGAGGGGAATCACGTTTCCATAGAAACAGTGATCCCCCTCACACCCTTAGTAAACTATGTTATTTTCTTTTCCTCACAAACCCTCGCTTCCCTCACAAAAATCACAGACACAACACACGTACCGTTCGTTCCAACGGACCGTTATGTTACTCCGTTCCCCATTGATGATTTTTTTTTTGGATCTTTCCCCCTTTGCCCGTTACTCATTAATTGGCGAGTGCACTAATTAATTGTGTTTGCCCTTTCAAATGGACCCCTTACCCTTTAGTCGCAAAATCTTTAATTGCTATTTGTTTGATGGGCTAATTCTTGAAATGCCCTAAAATGTTACCTTATTTCCCTTTTTGTACCCACCAAATGAAAATTTTCCAAAATGCCTTATGCAACTTATGCGACTTTTCCAAAAATAGAAAAAAAAAATTCAAAAATTTTTCAAAATTTTCTCCAAATTTTACCACTTTTGGAAAAGTTGCATAAGTTGCATAGGTTGCATAAGTTGCATAAAATATTTTGGGAAATTTTCATTGGGTGGGTGCAAAAAGGGAAACAAGGTAACATTTTGGGGCATTTCAAGAATTAGCCCTTGTTTGATTGTGTAGTGGCTATAGGAGATCAATCAGCCATATATATACCCATAGTAATTTTGTTGTGGGTTTGCATTATTTGTGGGTTAGCTCCCATCTTCTGATTTTCATCCATGGCAGCTTGAAATATGTGAAAAAGATTAATGGTTTTGCGGTTTTTGTCTGATTCTAGTTGTTATGATGTGTGATGGTAACCCTTCGTTACCGCCGATCACTTCATTGCCGCCTTTAACGACGTGCTGTGATGTGGGTCGGTGTGTGGCGAGGTTGGATGCCTCATGTGGGTATCTGGGTGGTGGCGATCTCTTCCTTAATGAGGTTGGATGATCAAACCTGCTTAACCAGAAGATGATATGATCTTCAAATCGTTGTTGATTTGTTTTCCTAGCATTTTTATTTGTTCTTGGATATGTGCCACTGTGTGCCCGCGGGATTACAAGGTATTAAATTTGTTTTATTTCATTTCTTTGGGGATTCAATAAGTTCTCGAGTGTAGTCAAATTAGTAGCCTTTTTTTATATAAAATAACAAATTAGGCTATTTTTTTGGGTTTTGATACCAAGATGTTGTTAACAGGTTAGGATTGTTTGTTGTGTGGGATTGATGATATGAGAAGGATCACACGGACATTGGGTTTGTGGGCTTAAACAATTGGGGTTTTGGTTGATTAAGAGGCAATGCGAAGAGGCCAACTGATATTTGCGTTGTCGTGTCGGCTGTGATGAATTTAAATACGCGTAGGTAAAGAGAAGGTGGCTTGGATCTTGGCGGGGTGACCTTTGAAGGTTGCATCCATGTCGGTTAACCACTCTTTGTACCAAATTGCGCCTTATCTAAGCCAACGCTATAAAGCTAAAATTTGGTGGCCTGAATCGATATAAAAAGTTCCCTTGATTTATGAAAACATTCGTGTCTTGGCTTGGCAAACTTTTAAGTTTGCAGCCATGGCGAGTGTAGCCACTTTCTCTGCCTCACAGTCGCGACTTGGATCCATTAAGTGTACGAAATTCGGTTTTAGCGAGCCTGTCCAGGCGACCTTTATGGTTCCTGGCATACAGAGCGTTTATGCATTCTCGGGATTTGAGGCTATTTTCCTTTTTTAGATGCATGCCATACATCCATGACTTATTTCCGGGATGAGTCATTGTACATTTCTGTGATTATGTCGGATGTGATGAATTTAAATACGCGTGGGTAAAGAGAAGGTGACTTGGATCTTGGGGGGTGACCTTTGAAGCTTGTAGCCATGCCGGTTTACCACATTTTGTACCAGATTGCGCCTTATATGAGCCAATGTTATAAACCTCAAAATTGGTAGGCCGAATCAATATAAATAGTTCCCTTAATGTATGCTTGGCTGGCCTTTTATAGTCGCTATGGTGTTCATTGTATGATTGGCTGTGTCCATGGGACAATAAAATAGGGCCATGTGGTCAATAGTTACGCCCTTTGAGTAAGCCTGCAACCGGTAAAAACATTCCTGTTTTGGCGGGGAAAACTGTTAAGTTTGTAGCCATGGCGAGTATAGGCACTTTCTGTACCTGACAAGGCATACAAAATGCTTATGCATTATCGGGATCTGAGGCTATTTTCCTTTTTTAGATCAATGACATATATCCATGCCTTATTTGAGCCTGGTTACAAAAAATAAAGCCTTTCAAGGGTGTAGCGATTCCAAAAGTATGTTTTTTTACAAGATAGTGGGTGTGGGTTGGTAATTGGCGATGAAGATATTGTTTCCTGCGTGTATTGGTCGGTTTCCAACTGTATTTGATTGAGAGATGATGATAGTTGTAAACGGCCTGATTTTCTGGCGTGACATCACGGCGTCTTGTTTGCAGCCATATCAGGTCACTAACTTGAATAGTTGGTCGCACGTTCTCAGCTCTGAGCCACTACATTGTAGTATCAGCAGTCTCGCGTTCTCAAAAGGTTAATGGTTTAAAAAAAGTCTCTGATTATAACAACTGTTGCTAAAATGGCCCAATTGTTTTTTTAATGTCTTGCAAAAGGAACTAAATCGCCTTCCTTGGGAGTTTTGATTGTTGGCATTACTATTTTATTTGGTTGTCGGGTTGACGGCAGGCGATGATGTTCACATTTGTGTTGTTTGTTGCCGCTGTTTATTCCGGTTGACGATAGCGGTAAACAGGTACCGGGCTATGATGAGTTGCAGCGGACCGGGTTCCCCCTCGCATCTCTAAGCTGATTTTTCCAAGGATGTGGTAGGAACGAACGGTTCGTGTTTTGTGGTGTGATTTTGTTAGCGAAGCGAGGGTTTGTCAGGGAAAGAAAATAACATACCTTATTAAGGGTGTGACGAAAATCACACGCCTGAGCCTCATTATTCTAGGTTCTGATGAGACCCGTGTCGGTGGGTTGCTTCTATAAGCAGTGCTTGGCAAAGTTGTGTTTTTTGGCGGGGCGGCCATGCGCTCGCAGCCATCACCAGTTTTGCCTGCGGCTGTGTATCTTTTAGAACATTCAAAGAGGCAATGATGATTAGACTTGAGCGTCAAACCGGATTATGTGCTTCTTGGCGGGGCAATGTTGGTGGGTTTGCAGCCAGAGTGCATGTCTCCTCATATCCGTTGCTCGCTTATCTGAGCCTCCAAATACCAAAAAAATCTAAATTGTGCTTTTGTATCCCGCGTCGGCTGTCTGGTAAGTGTTACATTCTTTTCTCCTTTTGGTCAACTTTTATCTTAACAACCTCACCTCTTTTTTTTCTGTGTCTGACATTTGCTTACCATAGGTCATCAACAACATTTTTTGTCGTGTGCTTGCCATATTGCCTTGATCGCGTATTCTACCGGTTAGGACCTGCCATGAGATTCATTTGATCGCATCCTAACTCAGCCTATGCTTGAAGGATGGTATGTCAATGTCAGGTTCAAATGGTAAAAAAAACTTATGCCCCTCTCGCGTTCCCTAATATTTTGTTGTTTTTTGGTTCGACAAAGGTGACCAACCTACCAAAACAGAATGACAGCGTGTGGTGTGCCTAACAGTTCATGCCTACCGGGTGGGTGTTTCGACAATTTTAGGCTCTTCCTACTCTATCATGCGCCAGCCATGGACTAGCGCCACCGTTAGGTCTTTTCTGTTTCTCTATAACTTATATGATACTCTTATACGGCCTATGATAATTTTATACATAACAGGTTGATAAGTTTCCACCTCCACAGGTTTACTAAACCATGCCCCTTCCCTGACGGCCCAAAAAAAATAAGTCACTACAGAGGAACGTTCGTTTGTGGAGATGCCAGAGAGCTGGAGGACCCCTGATTTAATGGCCACCCGCTCTGTCGTTGGAATACAGGAAAAAATGCACCCGGGAACACTCTATACTAATCGTTTTGTTACTCAACAACCTTTGTTCTTTTTCGTCTTGGCTTCTTTAGAATTTTTACCCATGGAACCAAAATAGAAAAGTAAATAACTTAACATATGCAAATACATTAAACCAAACACATAAAGACGCCCTGCCAATAACCGAACGTCATTGGCAGTACTTAAACAAAATACATAAAGACCCCCTGCCAATGACCCAACGTCATTGGCAGGACCAAAATAACAAACACCCAGGCACACATGCCTGGTCCATTCTTGGTAGACACGGAAACACAACGCGATTAACATAATGCCCGAGGATGATTTATTCAACACACACAAAGCGAACACCTTCAGGTACATTCAAATAATCGCTTCAACCCGAAACGTTCCCACACAGCCGTTCAATGAATCTTTCCATCCTAGCAATGCGGTTTCCAGTTGCTACTGCTTCGGCTCCGAGCTGTTCTCTAAAGGAACAGTCTTCACGTGTCAGGGTCCCTAAAAATGCCACCATCTGGTTAACTACTGGTTCCCCAACAACGGTCCTTAACTCATAAACAAGATGAGTCCTATCAATTACACCACTATTCACCTCCTGCCACATCTGCTCCATCCTAGCTTTCCAGGCTCTTTCACCTAGAATATCATCCCGTAGGCGACAAATAAACATGTCCGCCTATCTTTGGTACCTGCTTCCTTCTCCAATGCATCGCATTTTGGGCAGTACTCCATTAGTTATTTCTTAATAAAACTTAACTATAGATGTGTGTGAAGATGTGTCACCTATAGCCTCCTAACACTCCTTTATATAGCAATGCCTCCTGGCTTAAAACCTATAGTGTCCTGCACTAACACTCAACACTAGCACCAAAAACAGAAACCGGCTCCCAAATTGCATGATTCTCGGCTTAGGTTCCCAAAAGTCTATTTAAAAAAACACTATCCCCATCCACACACTATTGCATCATCTATTATTCTACTTTTTCTGTTTATTTTTTTGCCATATTTAGACAATATAGAAAAACCCATTTATGGCCAAATACAAAAAGCAGAAATAATGCTGTTATGGGGCACTACATATCTTTACCACAAGTGGTGAAAAAACAAACCACCAACAACAGTGCCATACTATTGGTATGTTCTGTAATGCAAACTTTTCCTACTATTAGACAACATGTTATAACACATAAGCACAACATTTTATAGGGACCCATTAGAACCTATTGAAAGAGCATTGGAACATAATGAAAAAACACATTTCGCACATAAATGACATTCGTTATATTACAAACAACATACAACACAACTTCAATAAAAATAACATAACAACCAGTTTGGCCGTATAAAAGACATATCACCAACAGATACGGCCAGACTATAGACAATCGGAGCGCACACGCCGTTAATTCCAAACACACGACAAAACTTCTTGCTGTAAACATCCGTTGTATCATTAAATGGGTCACAAGGATCGGAAAAAATTATCCAGATCTTGAACACGCCATCAGAATCATCCGCCAATCCCTGTAGCTTCCACAACTCCGCGACATCACGCTCTTGCATGTCGCCTAGCAGCCAAAACATTCTACTCACACGGTGGTTCGGGCTAAGGCTAGACAGCTCACTTATAAACTGGGCCCTCTGATCAATATCGTTTTTCTTTCTCGCATGCAAATTTTCAATTCTGGCCCTCCACTCCATCTCAGCTTCAATCTTCTTCCACAGAAAGAAATAAGAAACGGTTCCAAAATTTCTGGAAGAACAGAGCAATTGCAAAGCATGAAGCACTCCTCGCCAACTCATTTTTTTGGATTGCATGTTTAACCCTGTTTATTGCCTACAATGTGCTATACCCAAATAGAATGACACACTTAAATAGACCATCTCCAACCCACTGTTGGCATGTCACATTGGGTTTTTTATCACTTGCTAGCCAACTAGCCACTAAAGCTTGCAATAGTGAGATTCTCAATTGCACATTGCAAGCTAAATGAGTGCTACAGGTTCCAGGTAAAATGCCAAGCACATGTTCATAAGAAAAGTGTCCCAACACAATAACCAAGAGGCACAAATGAACGCTTTTTATGATACATTGGTTCCTGATGGGAAATAAAACACCAGCGATATGCATTCAAAGTAAAAGTTGTTCCGAATTTCAAGATAATCAGCAACAACATAAACATATGGCAACATACACAAAGGTGGCGTTACAACTGCATAGACTACGACAAATACACATCAAGTTAAAACAACGAAGACCAAACATAACCTTCCCACACACGCCTAGGAACAACAGTTTATTGAAAACATAGAAACACACAGATAATCACTAGGTGCGCCCTGCAAACACATTCGATGATCATATATTACAGATAAAAAACTCCATATCGGTCACACGATTGTCGGACACACCCATCAATTCTTACAGCTGGCGAAGCTCCGCCTAGGCTCTGTCTTGCATATCCAATAGCAAAGAAACCATGCAGCTCAAAAGCGGTTCTGGGTTAATATTAGATAACTCGCTTATCAAACCATCCCTATCAGAAATTGCAACCCTTTTACGGGCATACATAACTTCAAGTGTCCCCCTCCAATCCATCTCATCAGCCACCTGTTCACGTAGGTAGAACCAAAAACAGTCGCGATGCTCCTTAGAACCGTAAGCCGTCTACAAAGCACGCAGCCTTCTCAACCAAGACATTCTTTCCTCACTGATTATCAGTTACTCTGTGCGCGGTGATATATTGCAAATACATGCCATGACATCCTTATATACAACTACGACAACCCACTTTTGCAACATACCATTGGGAGTTTATATTACTTTAAAATATACACCCAACCAAAACCTGAAGCCCTTTCATGAGCAGCTTGACCCTCATAATTCAGCATTGTGTCAAACCTGTAACACAACCTCCAACACAATTCTATGTGCATGCACAGTTACAAGAATACAAATTAATAGCTCTTTGACTAAATCCTAACCACAAATGAAGTCTGCCACCAACATAGGTCTTCAAAGTAACTATTACATACATGCCAATACACATATGCCTTTTGATTTCAATTAACTAGATACATTAACAGTTAAATTGTTGTAAATATTGACCTGCTTGCTTATTGTATTTTTGTAAATAGGCAACCCACTAGCGGGATTTTCGTGTAACCACTAGATGTGAATGACCTTGCTCGAACAATAAGGATTTTTACATTCGGTGATGGTAAGAATGTATAATTATCACTAAGGTTTTTTATCCATGTGATGCAGGCGTCCGTTTTGCAAGTGGGAAGCACAGGATTCATCAGATTCATACGAGCAACTTCAGCTTTGGCTACACATATTTTGTAAACGATAACTTGATAGGTATAGTAGACTCAATCACCCATGATTTTAATATCAAACCTTCAACTGATGTTTGAACCTTATTCAATTAGGATTTTATATAATACTGTGCGCTTGCTTAAAATATTTGAACAATGGTTCTTGACTGCAGCTTGAAGCGATGGCAGATCGGTTGTTCGATCAGATACGGTATCCGAATGGTCAGTCATATAGTCAGAGTGCTTCCATCGTGCGCTAATTTGATGCGGTGTTGCTTTCATTGCTGTTGTACAAGCCGATAACCTTAACGGCTCCGGTTAAACCCGAGCTTGCACGTGCCTTGGCGGGGCAACCTCTCGAGGGTGCAACCATGACGTGTGTATCCATTTTTCCCTGAACGTTTTGTCTGAACCTACCATGGTTAATCTATTTGTTGTCATACCCGTTACCTTTGGATTTTTCGAGTTCTGATGGCATACAAATCGAAAATAACAAGCATTGCTAGAACGAGTGACGATATTGGCAATGATGAAATATATATACGTGGATGTTTTGGCAAGCGTGGTTTCCTAAGATCCGTATCTTGGCGGGGCGACCGTTTGGTCGCAGCCATGGCGGTTTTCTGGGTGCCGTTTCCATACCTCCATATTTTAGCCTAACTTGATCAGCAGTTGAAGAACTTGATGTCCGGATTCAAGCAAATAAATATGTGTCCATCTCTCTAACATAAAAATTGCGAATGATTCTCTATATTTTTTAGATGTTGTGTTTAGCTTTATAATGTGAATACTTCTTTGTATACATTTGTCCGCAAAGTATACTGTCAGTCGTCTACTTAGTTGGTGTAATGCATTTCTTTCCTAATCAAACATATAGACTTCATGTAGCATAGTGTAATAAAGTCGGCCGTGCATTTTGAGTTAAACATCCTAGTTTTAGAGGTTTATGTCATAACTCAACGACCACTAAAAACATTACCAAAAGTGTCCGCTCTTCGCCGCAGCGAAGCGCGGGCTCTAAGTCTTAGTTTATACAGTTAACCCTTGAAACATATATAATTATATATGATACTATGGCTCATGTATTGACGTGTATATGTGTATTGATAGTACTCATAACATACACTTAAGTAACGAATTGGCTCATGTATTGAGAGTAATCGAGTCGATAGATAGTTCATAAAACTCCAAAGTTAGAGAACTAGTGACATGTTTCCCGAATTCATCGTGATATGGTTGAAAATAAGAAAAACTTGGACCTTTTAGCTGGTAACCGATCCTAGTAGGCGAAGCAAAAAAACATGGGATTGGTGAGCCTTGAACATACTCAAAGTCAGTGGCGGATCTAGGATTTTGAAGTAGGGTATGCACATTTTTAATAAGTCATTACTTCATTTTTCGGGTCCGTTTTTCGAGTCGGGTTTTTCCGGTCCCGGCCTACAGGACTCGGGTTCGACGTTTTTTTTGTTATTTTGGTCTCAAGCATCGAGTGAATAGGCTTTGTTAAGTTAGGGTCATTGAGATTAAGATATGATCCAAAAGTAAAGCTGATATATTTCCAACATTGATGAAATTAGTAGTTCTTAAGTTTTAGCCATGATTTTTTGAAATAATTAAAAACCTTAACTTTAGACTATAAATTTTTAAACAATAATTGATGATAGTGCTCAATGTAAACATAATTTAATGTAAAGAAAAGAAACTAAGTGGACATTCATGAACTGATAATAAGTGGGCTCAAAGTAGACTTGTAAATTATAAAACTCATTCTTCTTCATTTATAAAGGTAACTTGCTTCTTCTTCATCATTAAAATCGCCGCTTTCTTACTCAAAATAACCAGAATCTTATATTTCTTTTTTCTTTTATCTCGAGCAAAAGGTAATTTAATTTAGGGTGTGCACTCCAATTTTTCTTCTATACTAGAGGTGTGCACTATTATATTTTTAGTGTGTTTTGTTGCTATTTTTGAAAAAAAGAAAAATTCATTATACTACCCCAATTTTTACATAGTGTGCATGTGCATTACCTTGGTTATATGCTAGATCCGCCTCTGCTCGAAAATAGGTTCCCCATTCTTCCTAAACCCCAATATTTTACTTACACGTGCGTCAATGGTGAATAGCTTTCTAAAAGACACATGATTCTCCATCACCCATACCCCAAAACAAACTCCTTCCTCGGCCTGAATGTATCCCGACACAACAAGAAAACCCCTTAGCTTGGAAAATGAGATAGGTGAGAACAATACGATTATGAAGCTATCTGGTAGGTCTAAAACTTTAAACTCCTTTGTTATCAAATCAAATAACACAACCATATAATTTGTGTTAGACTCACCATCATCAGTAGAAATCTTCTCAAAAGCACCCTAATAAATAAACATATCTATAACAACATGTGTTGAGTACGAGTTTAGTTGAATTGATTGACGAGGCAAAGTATCACTTGGAATCACATTCCAACCCCCTGAACTTACTAAATACTTTAACATGCCAAGGCATGTTTTCCGCACATAGAAACTTAACAACGGTAGGGTCACTAGTAACTGGACTGACCCCGAAACCATAAACATACCCAATACCAATACAAGGGTCATAATGAGGGACATCAATACCAAACGATTTTCCTATTGAAGGGTTCCAAATAACAAACATCCAATTAGCATCACTATGGAAACCATAACAACACACTAATCCATGACACATGCCAACAACCCTTATAACATGATATTGATGAAGCGAAGGAGACAGAATAAATAGAGCAGACTCTTCCTTAAAAGTTTTGATATTATCCTCTGCTAAACACATGTACTTTGTCTCATCCGGAAGCGAACGAGATATGTAGCTTAGAATGTGACTATGTGGCTACGTATGGCGGGTGTCGTACCCATTGATAAAGTCAGATCTGTTAATGAGGATTTCCATGGTTTGGAAACTTACTTGAACCGAACCAATGATTTCACATCATAAACCTTTTCGATAATTTCCAATTGGATATCAAATGGGATGTTTTCTGACACTGCTCAAATTTTCTAGGGTTTAAGTTAAGTTTTGAAAAGGGCTATTTTAAAATGAGGACCAAAACCATATGTGCACCTAAAAAATATCCCAAGGGACTATCAATTAGCCTATTATCCTATTCGAATTATTCGACCTATTAGATCGTTGACACATGGTATTTAGGCTAATGATTGTGTTGTACATGTGGGGTCCAACTAGTACAAGCAAGTACAATTTGTTTAAGTGTACTTTTTATTCGAGCACTAGTCATATCCACTATTCGGCCCGTACTTTTTTTATTAAATATTTAATAAATAATAATAATAATAATAATAATAAATTTGCTTTTTATCACTATTAATTTGCTTTTTATCATTATTAATAAATTTTGTTGGGGTTATCAAGAAAAACACATTTACAATCTCTCTCGCTAGATAAGGGCGCTCAGAAAATTTCAAGATTCTCCAAACAAAAATGAGGTTGTTCACAAACCCAGAACAAGAACAAATAAAAAAATTAACAAGACTATAACAACCCATCCATCCCAGCCTCATTCCCACGCCGCCTCCTAACCCCCATCTCTGTTACCAGACAATGGAATATGTAATTCCATCATATAGTACTCGGGTTCGTCCCTATCACCAGAATCAAAGCAACTCAGACCCCCATCACCACGATGGTGGTGATTTTGGTGGATGTGTCGACATAGGGGCTGTAATAGATCGGTGACGATGGTGGTGATGCTAGATCGTGGTGGTGAAGTTATACGGTGGCTGGAGTGGCGACGACGTGGCTACAATTGTGGTGGTGTGGTGGTGATATGATGATTGTTAAAGGTGGTGGCCGTAACGGCGGCCAATGGTCGGATCTGAATAAAGATGGTGTGATGGTGGTCGTGATGGTGTTAAATAGATCAAGTATGATAAGATATTGTGGCGGCTAGTGTTAGTTTAGGTGGCAGCGATGGCAGAACAGTCGGAAAATGGCCGAAAATAAAAGTGACGGCGCCGGATTTCTTTGAGAGGAGAGAGTGTGTAAAATTAGGTTTAGGGTTATGGGTAACAAATAGCTATAAAGCTCTGAACAACATTGTGCCTGGGGCTAACTTTGATGGATTTGGACTTTTTTGAATACTCTGTATAATTTTGGCAATGGTCAGATGTCATTGTTGTAGATGTAAACTATGATCCTCTGTGTGAATGTAACAAATATTTGTTGAGATTTTTTGAGATTTTATAAAAAGGTTGTTGAGATTTAAATCAGTGAATGAATATGTGTTTGTGAATGAATCTGAAAAAAGTTGGTTAAAAAGATGTGATATGGATATGTGTTTTAGATTTGTATTTTTTTAAGTAATAAATAGTGATTAAAAAGAAAATTAATAATAATAATAATAATAATGATTTATTAAAAATAATTTTTTATTATAAAAATTACGGGTCGAATAATTGATTTGACTACTGGTAGAATAGCAAGTACACTTACACCTTTTGTACTTGCATGTACTAGTTGGACCCCACTTTTACAACCCAATCATTAGCCCAAATGTCATGTGTCAACACCAAATGATAGTCAAATAGGTCGAATAGGGGTAATTGACTAATTTTGTTTTGAGAAGTCTTGTTTTTAAGTGTCATGTCCCTTTTAGTCCTCATTTTTAAATAGCCCTTTTGAAAAAGGTGGCCTGTGGGATATTTGGGGGGGTTTTTATTTAGAAAGAGAAAAGTTCCTTTGTTTACTCTTTTCTCATCAATAGTTTGTATAGAATAAATTTATCTTTGAGTAAATTGCATTGTTCGTTTATGTAGTTTGGGATAAATCTATAATTTGTTTTTCATAAATCGTCTTTAATTTGAAAATGTGTTTTTATCTTTCAAATTTGGCTTGAAACTATGTAGCCTAGATATTTATGTTCATGCAAAAATTTTGTATGTATCATCGAGGATGATGATTCCACAATTGACCTTGACTCACGCTCACAGAAAGTCACGACCTTTTACTTGCATCTTTCCAAGAACATGCTCAATACCTCTATCTAATTCACGGCCTTTTGTTGGGTATATCGTTTCAACACCAAAGAGCTAGATACAAATTTTTCAGTACATTGGGTATGAACGTATTTGGTTATCAATGATTGGGAACATTTTTCTGGCTTGATAAACAAACTTTGCCTGTAACAAGGAACGTATTTTTCCTTACTTTGCATGATCATATTTAACCACAAACAAACGAAAAAAATGGTTGAAAAGGGGGTTTGGGTCAATCCAAACTATACCAAGAGAAAATAAGTGTACCTTATGGACGATATTTTTTCCATATAATATTAGTTATATAGTCCCCTAGTTGTACTGAACTGATGTGAGCATTATCCATAGCTCTACTTCTATTCTCTGCTATTTTTTTTTACGCTTTGGATATACCGAAACCTCTCACCTTTAACATTAAATCTTTATATAACTATTTTCAAACATCACCTAACCATTACTAATGCCTAATGGGGTGAGCATAGGTCGGTTTGGGGCGGTTTTATGCTAAAACCAAAAACCAAACCACAAACTTCGGTTTTTGCATATTGCAAACCATTTGAATTCGGTTTTTTCGGTTTCGGTTTTTTCATTTTAACGGTTCGGTTTCGGTTTTTATTTCGGTTTTTTTCTCCATTCATTTACGCATTGGGTCGTTTTCTATTTACAAAAACCACATTAATAATCGATCACTTTCGACACAAAAATTAAACTCATTATAATTGCAAGTTTCAAACAACGATAATAGTTTCAATCAATTATATACACTACAATAATAGCAACTTAGCTACCATCAAATTATTCAAAACTAAAAATCATAATGAAAACTCGTATATAGGAATCACAAATCTAACAAAGTTCAGGTGAAAAAAAATCATGATCTATTACTTTAATATGTTTTACAAATGTTCATATTTAAACAAAAATAAAACAACTAAACATATTAGTAATATCACAAGTAGAACTATCTAAAGATATAAAAGTATATTAACTTTAAAAACCTAAGTGGGGCGGGGTGGTTTTTCGGTTCGGTTTTATACATGCAACCAAAAACCGCCCCAAACATTCGGTTTTCAAAAAGATGAAAACCATCCATTTGGTTTTTGAAATGGGGCGGTTTTTTTGGTGCGTTTTTTTTTCGGTTTTAGGTTCGGTTTCTCGGTTTTATGCTCACCTCTACCTAATCCTGAGTTAAAGTAAACGAATGTTATTTCTTGTTCACATATAAGCCTTGAATACGTTCAAATGTTGCATATTTAGTGACTGATAAACTCATGTTTGTATCTACAGATTATTCAAAATAGACCCCAAGCAAAACGAGAGGAGAATGTAACAAAGAAAAGGATGCTAACAAGATTTCAACATGTAATGTTCATCTACAAGGCATAAGATCTCATAAAAAACAAAAATAGATGAAAGTAATTTTTCCACTCCGTAGCTACAAAATATGCCCCTCTGTCCATAGGTAACTTGTACTTTGTAAATCCACAGTCCACTCCTTAAAATGTGGACTGCGTCATTTTTTTTATCAACTATCATAAGAATAAATATGTAAATCCGGGTGATCAAGCAAAAGTAGCGATTCCTTGTAAGAGCCTATGAAGAATGAGTCCCCGGCTCTAGAAATCCCAAGATTATTGAGTTGCTTGATTTGTTATGAGCAGGGGTCATAAACATTAAGTGTGGTAGACTCTCTACCCGAGTTACAAATTTCAATTATATTTTCGCCATTCTTCCTAAACCACGGTATTTTACAAGTTGATGTGCGAATTGAGAATAACATTTTAAAAGACGAATCACGTTCCATCACCCATAAACCACAACGGTGCTCCCTCGGCCTTAATGTATCCATACACAACTAGAGATTCCTTTAGCTTAAAGATGGAGACAAGAAAGAAGTTAAAGATGGAGACATAGACAGATCGGTACAACTCATTTGTCAAGCTATATGGGAGGTCTACCACATTAACTTCCTTGGTAATCAAATCAAATGACACGAGCATATGATTTATTGTAAATTCATCATCTTCATTAACAGTCTTCTCATGAGCACCCCAATAAATAAACCTATCAATAACAACCCCAATAAATAAACCTATCAATAACAACGTGAGTTGATGAGTTAAGTCTAACTGATTGATGAGGCAAATTACTACATGGAATCACATTCCAAACCCCCGAACTCAATGTAAAAACTTCAACCTGCTAAGGTTTCTTATCTTTACATAAAACAATAATAATGGTAGGGTCATTGGTAACGGGACAAACGCCGAAAGCTAAATTAGTCCCATTAAATGTGCGAGGGGTAGCAATACCAAATGATTTTCTGATGGACGGGTTCCAAATTACAAGCTTCCAATTATCATAGTCTATGGAGACCATAGAAACACAATAATCCATGACACGCACCAACAACCTATGAAAAATAGTTTTTAAATTTAAGCAAAGGAGACATGACAAACTCTTGTTGTAGTACCTTAAAAGTTTCGTTATCATCGTCTATGAGATAAATGAACTTGTGCTCAGGACCCAATTTGTTGCTTAGAATATGATTATGTGGCTGCGTGTGGTGGGCGCAGTAGCCTTTGATAAACTGAGAGCTGTCGATAAACGATTTCCATGGTTTGAAAACCGACCTGAGTTGCATCAATGACTTGAGATCAAAAACCTTTTTAATGATTTCTGTTTGGATGTCGAAAGGGATATTGTCTGACATTGTTCGACTTTTTTCATGCAAATAAATTATTACTTTGGCTGTTTAGAACTACCGGGGCTTCTTTTGTTTCTTTTATGTGAGATAATCACTTAAATAGTCCTTCTGGTTTGTGAGGTATGGGTATAGTCCTTGTAGTTTTGACGCTTTACAGGTTTGGTCCTTTGTGAGGTATTATTTATGCCACTTTGAGAGAGAATTGCGTAAATCGTCCTTTAGGTTTGGTGATTTTGCATGTTTCGTCCTAAATATTTTGAAAGTGCCGATATCGTCCTAAAATCAAACTATTTCAGAAATTTTCATCCTTAATGTTTAGTCAATTTGAAGGTTTCGTCCCAAAAGTTTTAGTTATTTTGCAGGTTTCGTCCCAATAATTTTTCTCATAAGGACGATACTTGCATTAAAGTTTCCCACAGGGATGATCCTTGCACTTTTGTAATATTTAGGACGAAACATGCAATTTAACAAAACTTTAGGGACAATTTATGCAATTTACTCTACTTTTGATGTTATCTAGTACTAGTATAACTTTGGTTAATTTTTTAACTAATATTTGTAATGAACAATCGTGTATTTGGTTAATTTTTAACGTTGAAAACCCCCCATTTAATGGCTAAATAAGTGATCTTTTTTTTCACACATAAGCATTTACATATATACAAATCATGCATGTTCGATGATTGATGACTATGGAGTCGGTGGAAACATAGTTAGGACCGACTCCATACAAATCATGCATGTTCGATGATTGATGACCATGGAGTCGGTGGAAACATAGTTAGGACCGACTCCATAGTCATCCAAAAACGGTGCAATCCTTAAAACAAGCCCATGGAGAATAGGCGGGCTAAGAACAAAAAAGGCAAGTATATGTACTATACTTATACAAAAGAATACTTGGACAACCCCAAGTATAATACAAAACAAAATAACCAATACAAAACGTTCAATACTACTGAAAAGAAGACAAGAATAACATGGATTAAAGGCGATCACCAAGACTGCCAATGGAACAGTAGCAGCAGATGCCCAATACCAAACACCCCTTAATAGACAGTCAGCGCAGAGTAATTCAAAGGGCCAAGCTTTCCTCTGTAGTGCATAGCCACCCATTAACACCAGATATCCAAACATCCCATTTTTCCATTACCCAACCCGCCCATTTTGCCACCTCTTTTAGCTAGCTTTTGTCCTGAGTCACGGGAAGAAACAAGGATGGTCATAGACCAAGGTTGCTCAACTAGAAACTAAGATGGAAAACACTTGCAGGTGTTCTTGTAACAACGGTGGAAACCTTGCTAGGAACGACTAGAACAAAAAAGATACGTATACTTACTAATACTAGACTATGATTCTATCAGAGAAAAACAAAAAAAAAAAAATACTTGGAAAACCCCAAGTAAAATCCATAGAAGAGTAATACAAAACAAAATAACGAATACCAAACATTCAATACCAGTGGAAATACAGCAAAAAACCTTCCCAGAAAAATACAGTAGCACAGAAATTAAAGGCAACCATAGCAGGATTGAAAAGGAGATCACGGAGACTGCCAATGGAGCAGTAGCAGATGCCCAATACCAAACACCCCTTAATAGATAGCCAGCGCAGCAGAGTATAGTCACAGTTAAGAACCAGAAAGGACAACTAGAACTAAGGACTTTAGGCTCTTCAACACTTATAATCCATAGAAGAGAAATTCAAAGGGCCAAGAGTTTGTCCTGAGTCAAGGGAAGAAACAAGGCTGGTCCATAGACCAAGGTTCCTCCAGCTAACAACTGTGGAAACCTTGCTAGGAACGACTAGAACAAAAAAGATAAGTATACTTTACTAATACTAGACGATTACCCGCGCATAGCAACGGAATTACCTATAGACATATAATTAATGATATGTTAACTGATTCGATGGTAGAACTCGTGACCCAATAATTGCCTAGCGATAGATAGTTAATGATTTATTGATTGACTCGATGGTCGAATTGGTAACTCGGTGACTCGTCCGGGTTGAACCGGTAGGCGAGCCCGTTCCCATTGACTCGATCGGGTTGACTCGGTGGTCGAACCCGTGTGCTGGTGGTTGAACTCGTGACTCAATAGGATTGACCCGGTGGTCAAAGCCAGTGACCCGGTGGCTCGACAGGTTTGACCCAGTTGTCAAACCCGTGACCCGGTGACTCGATCGGATTAACCCGATGGTCGAACCCGTGACTCGAAAAGATTGGCCCGATGGCTGAACCCCTTACCCGGTGACTCAATCGGGTTGGTCCGATGGTCGATCCGTGACCCGATGACTCAACCGGGTTGACCCGTTGGTGGAACTCGTGACCAAATTACTCGACCAAATTAATCCAGTGGAACCCGTGACCCGGTAACTTATACAATTGTTTATGGTTTAATTTTTCAACATTTCCTATTTTATCAAACTTATGTGCATTAATTTTTCAACAATTCTATAATTAATATTCAACTTCTATGCATTTAGTTTTTCAACAATTCCATAATTAAGTCATTTTTCAACATCAAGATTTTGGGGTTTTTCCTTTATAGTAGAGATAGAGATAGAGATAGAGAAGTAGAGACTAGACTATGATTTTATGAGAGAAAAAAATACTTCGCCAGGTAAGATCCATAGAAGAGTATTTCAAACAGCCAAGCTTTCCTCCCATTAACACCAGAGATCCAAACATCTCATAGTAGATAACCAGCGCAGAGAAACAACAAAAACCAAAAGAGACAACTAGAACTAAGATAGCAGGCACTTCGACTACACCAAGTTACCTTAGAAGAGTTACTCCAATGTCCAAGCCTTCCTCTGTAGTTCATTCATCTACTAGATAGCAAAACTAGCGCAGATTAATAAACAAGAACCAAGGAAACAAACTCTAACTATGATGGCAGGCACTTCCTCTACACCCAAACCAACAAAAAAGAGCTGTTCAAGGCTCAACTTGTCCATCTGCAGTGCATAGTTTCTATCAGAATACGTACATTCTAATCACCCCTTTATCAATAATGAATACCAAATTACATTTCAGAAATTAAAGACAGATGGCCTAAGGGGAAGACCAGATTATAAACCTTTATATGAGCAGTTTCACATCTTAATCGCAAAGAACTGAGAGGAAGTTAAATGTATACCAATAAACTTACTGTGAACCTCTTCACAAAAGTTATCTTGCTGCACATTTTTCTTATCCGTTTCCTTGTTAATCTTCATTTTTTTTACAGAATTAGTCCAAAGATTATATCAAAAGACCAAAACTACGAAAGCTAGCTATGCTAAATTACGATATCAGAAACAGAGTCCCGGACCAAGTGTAGTGTGTCACCATTCAACACAAGTGGCATGAAACACCCAAAAACCGGGCATTCACATTACATAAAAAAATATATAATTTCTATCACCTGAGCATACACTAAACCCCATCTACACAGACCCCTGATGAGACCACCATCCTTGCGTAACTATCTACTATCTAGCACAAGTGCACAGAAATAAAAACTGATTTTGTAATGGAAGGATTCTGAAAAACAGCATTATTCGTTCCAGGATCAGATGAATTTCTACGAGAATCAGATGTTGGAGAATAACATACCACCGCAAAATAAGCCTTGAGAGTTGCAAATTATCGTTGAATCGCTAAGTACTTGAATGGATATATATGAATCATTTATATTTTCTAAGAGACTTGAGCATACAAAGAGTAGGTTGAGATGAATCAAAGAAGCACTTAACCTACCATCACTATTTTGTGTTGTAACCTACTGAAAGGATTTAATATATTTAATATGAAAGTCTAGCATATATGCTGTGATGTAATATATACAATCTCCCAATAAATCATCCAAAGTCACCGATAAAAAAAGCTACGAGATTCTACAAGCATAAATGAGTTCGACATCATATCCCCTAATAACATTAAAATCACCGATTAAAAAAGCTAAATAGATGAAAGTGATTTTTTCACACCTTAACTACAAAAAAGCGTCCCCTCCCTCCTTAGGTAACATACCATTTTGTTAATTGTTGTGAATGGCTGGGCGTCTGCCCCTTTTCTGCCAACCAAAACCTGGAAGGGTTTCTTGTTTCGCCATGGTTTTACTAAGGCAGTGGGATAATATGTGTATAGCAGTGGGAATAAACAAACGATTTAAAGGTATTTGCACAAGACACGATTTAAACTAACAGTAATATTATTGATTCAGAGTTAAAGAGTTTTTACAACGTTCTAATCTATATATACATAAGAACAGGTGTGTCTGTTAAGTTTGTTGAAGCGATACAACGCTTAACAAACGGCAGTTAAACTACCAACCGTTCTAACCCTAATGGGCTTGCAGCCTTTTGCTGTTTTATTTGGGCTGGCCCTAAACTAATTTACAGCATACAATAAATACAGTAATATGTCTTTAATACGAATTTACAGATAGTAAACTAAGATACAAGTCTTTACGAATTATCAGTCCAACAAATTCCCCCTTAATACGTGAAGGCTTGTTGTACGGCTTGCATCTTTCCTTCCTTCCATCAAGTGACAACTATGAAGTCATCGCTTGTCGCTGAACTTGAATCATCCAAACTTAAGAGCGGTGCATACTTGTTATGATATCCATGGTGTTCCTTCTTGCTACTTTGGCCCTCGTCTTCCAACACTATTCCAAAGTGTTCAATTGCTTTCTTTCCTTTTAGACCTGCCGAAGAGTCTTCGTTCTTACCTCGGTTCGTTGGGTAAGGGCTAAGATCCTTGTCTTCTTCTACCTTCGTCGTAGGGACTCTTGCAGTCTTGTAGTAGGAAACGAAAACATCCAAATATGAAGTATACACATCCTTGATTGCATCTCCATCTTTACGGTTGAGGCCAAGTATCTCAGCAATCGCTCCAAATTCATTACAGAAATTGACGCTAAGGTATCCACCCATGCAGTCCATTATTTTGTAGAGGTCAAATAAGTGGACGGTTGTGCCAAGTATGGACGGTGGTAGGGGACTTGGTGTTTCTTTCTTGAGATAATGGGCATAGAACCAAGTGTAATAAGCCATGAAACGCTCCCTAAAGTATCCCCAATCTGAAGTAACTATCTTATCATCTTTGATTAAGTCTAAGAACGAAACAAAGTCATGAAACGAATGATTTTCTGTTTCTACCGTATGATCTTTGGTTTCTTCTAGGCTTCTCTCCGCGCTCTCAAAGTGGCTTTCTAAGAAATCGTCTTGTTTCTTTCTTAACGCATCTAGATTCAAACTGTTTCCCTTTATTCTCTTGAACATATACTCTAATCTAATCCTATCTCCTTCTTCTATTAACTCAAACCCTTGTTTTCTTAGGAGATCATGTGAAAGGATGTTTAGAGTGACTTCGGGGGCATAATAAACCCCGGGTATTAAGTAAGGTTGAAACGAGTTTTCTAGTAATACCTCTCCTATCCCGTAAGTGAATAAGAATTGCTTAGTGGGTTCATATTTATTGACTAAGAATTCTTCAAATATGTTACGAAATGAATTAAGATTAGAGCAGTAGTGATTTTGGGAGACCTTACTGATGTACCAAAAGTCGTTCCAAGTGCCTTCGTCGGAACCTTTGAGAACTCCGTCAGTGGGCATATGGATCGTTTCTGGGTACTTGAGTATGTAGGGTACGGGCTGATTCTGGGGACAATCCCTTTGAATGTGTCCTTCGCCTTTACAGATGTGACAGAGGACGATTTGATCTTCATCTTCTTCTGGTTCGGCCTGCGTCTTCCCAAGTGAGTGGTTTTTCCTGTCTTCCGCCATAGTTGGGCAAAACTTCATTGGATGCCCAATTGTTTTACAGTAAAAACAGCGGATGCTCTTCCTTTCTCCTTTATTAATTGAGGAATTGAATGCCTCAATTTCCAGTAACTTATCCTTCAACATTTCCTTACAGCTTTTAGTAATCTGCATAACACATCGGTTAATCTTGTATTCTTTCTCTCTTCTCGTTCGTCTTCTAATTGATTCGAGATCCGAGATCCTTCCATGGTTTTCCCCAGAGCGTTTGCTCTGATACCAGATGTTGTGAATGGCTGGGCGTCTGCCCCTTTTCTGCCAACCAAAACCTGGAAGGGTTTCTTGTTTCGCCATGGTTTTACTAAGGCAGTGGGATAATATGTGTATAGTGGGAATAAACAAACGATTTAAAGGTATTTGCACAAGACACGATTTAAACTAACAGTAATATTATTGATTCAGAGTTAAAGAGTTTTTACAACGTTCTAATCTATATATACATAAGAACAGGTGTGTCTGTTAAGTTTGTTGAAGCGATACAACGCTTAACAAACGGCAGTTAAACTACCAACCGTTCTAACCCTAATGGGCTTGCAGCCTTTTGCTGTTTTATTTGGGCTGGCCCTAAACTAATTTACAGCATACAATAAATACAGTAATATGTCTTTAATACGAATTTACAGATAGTAAACTAAGATACAAGTCTTTACGAATTATCAGTCCAACATTAATCCGCACCTTGAAAGGTCATCTTCATCTTTTTGATAAATTATTGTTAGAATATATATGTAAATCCGAGTGATCAAGGAGAAGTAGGGATTCCTTGTAAGAGCCCATGAAGAATGAGTGCTCTACATAAACCCCAAGATTCTTGATTTGCCGTGAGCAAGGGTTGTAAGCATCACGCATCCGCACGCCCTCCTTGTGAGATTCAAATATAGTTTCACCATTATTCTTAAACCCCAGTACTTTATTTACTTGTGCGCCGATTGTGAATAGCCTTTTAAAGGAAGAGTCATGATCCATCACCCATACACCACAACAAAATGCTTCCTCGACCTTAATGTGTCCAGACACAACAAGAGATTCCCTTAGCTTAGAGACAGAGAAGTTTGAGTATAGCTCGTTTGTTAAGCTATATGGTAGATCTATCACTTTAAATTCCTTGGTAATCAAATCAAATGACATAACCATATCAATAGTTGTGGCATAGTAACCATCATCATCAAAAGTCGGTTCATAAGCACCCCAATAAATAAACCTATCTATAACAACCTGCGCCTGTTTTGACTGATGTAGTCTAATTGATCGATGAAGCAAATTACCAATTGGAATCACATTCCAAACACCTGAACTCAATGTAAAAATTTCTACATGCCGAGGCATGTAATCTGCATATACACACTTAACAACGGTAGGATCTCTAGTGATGGGACAAACCCGAAACCATATTCAAAGTTAGGATTATTGACAACAGCAATACCAAATGATTTTCCGATGGAAGGGTTCCAAATAACAAGCATCTCTTTATGAGTATCTTCATTAAAACATAACAAACACAGTAATCCATGACACTCACCAACAACGTCAATAAAAGTATATTCTTTGAGCAAAGGAGACACAACAAATGGAACAAGCTCTTCTTGTTGTACCTTTAAGGTTTCGATATCATCCTCTACTAAATACTTGAACTTTGCCTTAGACCAAATCTCATCGTAGTAGCATAAAATATGGCTATGTGGCTGTGTGTGGTGGGAGCCGTAACCTTTGATAAAGTCAGAGCTCTCAATAAACGACTTCCATGGTTTTGAAACCGACCTGAATCGGATCAATGACTTGACATCATAAACCTTTTTGAGGATTTCTATTTGGATGTCGAAAGGAATGTAATCTGACATTTTTCAATTTTTTTTCTAGGGTTTACGATCTTTTAGTAGGCTATGTTTTATCTTTTTCCATTTGTTTTGAAGTTTATATAAGTTTTAAATTTTTATATATAGAATTTTTTTAACTTTCTAGGTTTTACACAAGTTGCTATATTTAGTTTCAAGGCCAAAGTTTTTTTTAAAGTTAATCGAGTAAAAAATATTGTTGACCAATTTTTGACAAAGTTAGACATTAACTTTTGTTTATTATCAACTAACAATGAGTCGATGCCTTTGATGGCCTCGAGTCGTAAACATTATCATAAGCTTTGACAACCAACACTTATATAGCGTTAGTTTTTAATTTCGACCTGCTAGGTGAAAAAAGAAAAAAAACATTGCAGTGGTCAACGCGCAGCCATAAATAAATGAGTCGCTTGCCTTTTAGTTGGAGACTGCGATTGATGATGGAAGCAATTGTTCCAGGTACTCTCATGGACGATGTCGTAGACTATATGATCATTTAAATTTTCAATATGTGCACTCTACTACGTTTTTTACTTTTAACAAAACACGACAACAACACCAACAACAATCAGCTGATACAGCAAACATACACTTTGCATATGCTACTGTTTCAAGTACTCCTATCAATAGTTGCACTGCCTGCAGGCTGCAGCTATGCAATAGAAAACAAATGCATGTTTGTGTAACGACATTTAGCAACGTATACGAGCTTTCAGCATCCGGTTAAGCATGACGGCACTCATTGCAATATGATTCCATGGTGTTTGGGATTGCTTAATTACATGATTATCTACTTATGTATAAAACCACAATGTTTGACATCATACACTACAATACTTACTTTTAGTCAGGACCTGTTTATTTTGTTTCTGGCATCTTTTCAAGAATGTGCTCAAGCTCTCAGACCACATCTTATATTGATGGCCTTTTTCCTGGCTTATCGTTGCAACACCAAAGAGCTAATGATACAAACTTTTCAATAAAAAATTTATAAGGGTATCAATCCATTCGGTTATCAATGATTGAGAAGATTCTTCAGGACGAAAAACATATTTTTGCTTACTTTGTATGATCATATTTAACCACAAACAAACAAAACCAAGAAAAGTTACCCATTTTGACCCTCTAGTGATACGGATATATGAAGTGAAAGAGAAAAAATAACTGTACCTCATGGACGAGATTTTTAAACCTGCAATATTGGTGGTTTCATCCTAGTCAAGATCTCTAAAAGTACAACTATAAGGCTATAACTTCTTTAAGCATCTCTATAGTTTGTCAGCTTGTGGGTCAATAACTCAATAAGTATTCGGGATCAAGGTAACCCTGCAACAAGATACAAGTTACAACAGTGACGTTCAGAAAACTAAACAAGTGAGCGAGATTTTCTATTCACAAGATATGTGAATCTATATATAAAGCCAGTCTCAACCCTCTACTTACCGACTTTGACCCGTTCAGCAACAACATCGGTCCATACGCCAAGGTCCCTCAGCTAGCAAGTAAGATAGAAAAAGACTAACGAGTGTTCCTCTAACAATGGTGGATACATAGTTAGGACCGGTTCTCTAGTCATCTAGAACTTGTGCAAACCTTGAGAGTCTAGAATCAGCAACTTTGGCGGTCAGTTTGGAATTGATGAGAATGTTGCTCGTTTTGAATTGTTCATATGACTGTGAAATATAAGTGGGTTGGCTTCGGTGTGAAGATAAAGAATTCCTTTTCCTGAATCCAGCCAATGCTACATGTAACCTCATGCAACAGCTCAAGGACTCTACATAATCTCATTCAAAACGCACATCATTTGACTTTTTGAAAAGTCAAACCTGTGACAAATTTCACAAGCTTCGTTCATTTACATTGTTTATACCTGTAATTACTGTTTATCGTACAACTTTATATGTAACCTGAGTATAGAAATCAAAGCAGGGACACTTGTACGAATGGATCCTTTCTTATATTTTGACTTTTGAAGTCAACTATACGATAGCGCTTAATAACATCCTGAAAATGTGAAGTCTGAAAAGTAGTCATTTGACCTCACAAAGTCAAATGTTCACCAATAAACTTACTGTGAACCTCTTCACTGTCCTGATTGATATTTAATCATTCGCAGAACAAGTCCGAAGATTATATCAAAACACAGCAGCTGTGACAACAAGCCGCGCTGAACTCAAATTTCAGAAAAGAGGGAGTTCAGGCCCAAGTGGTAGTATGTCACCATTTAGCACAAGTGGCGTGAAACGTTCAAAAACTCGCCATTAGCAAGACAAAAACATGGATCTAGGGGTTTAATCACAGTATGCACTAATATTACAACAACAACAACAAAAA
Source organism: Glebionis coronaria (assembly GCA_025667525.1). NCBI lineage: Eukaryota > Viridiplantae > Streptophyta > Magnoliopsida > Asterales > Asteraceae > Glebionis > Glebionis coronaria. The sequence goes on from CM046881.1 coordinate 582,233,602, forward strand.
AAAAAAAAAAAAAAAGTTATACTATTTGTATTATTTCATCACAGAAAACTACAAAAGACAAACATCCCAGATGGAACCAACATTTTGACATAAATAGAATGATAAAGCGGATGGAGTAACATAAAATTCATAAAATTTATTCATGTGATATAGTTGTACATTGTTCATGAGTTGATGCATTTTGCAATTTGTATTTTATGTTCAAACCAAACCACATTTAAGTTTAATTTCGGTTCGGTTTTGTATTCAAAAATGCTCAACCCGGAGAACCCCTACTGAGAAACCCGAACTGACAAACACCCAACCGGTCCATACCTGATTGATTTCTCAAAAGGGTCGCAATTAAAAGGATAGCACATACAGTCGCAGTGTATGCAATTGTAACTCGGGTACTCGAGTTTGGTGGTCAGATATTATAGCTCAATCATTTAAAAGAATAACTTCAAGAAACAAAAGTAACAGTTGCCTCTGCGCGTCAAAGGATCGTGTTCCCTTTACCCAAGCAAATTCAGCGATTGTACAGAATAATATAACAAACAATTATCCACTCTTTCGCAGTGGTTTACAAACACTTCTAGCAGCCTTTGAGAAAGGTCAAACTTGTGACAAATGTGACTAGTTTTCTATCTTCTTCTACATCTTAGAAACCTTTAATATCTATTTATCGTACAACCTGATGTATTTCGTCACATTGGAGATCGTAGCACAAACACTAGTATAAACAAATGGATTATTTCCTGTACTTTGACTTTTGAAGTCAAACTAACATCTTTAACTTCAAAACTGATGATGATCAAAATTTTGAAAAAATCATCAAAAATTTCCAGAACATATAGAGATTTCTGGAAATCTTAAGTCTGAAAAGTAGTCGACATGACCTAAAAAGTCAAAACATCAAGAGTCATTACTGTCATCATAAACCCCAGAACCAAAAACAATTTCATATAGACCGTGTTATACATGTTGCGCAGCAATAGAAACTGATTACAGCAATTTTCATTCCACATGAATCTCTACGATAAGCAAATGTTGGATAATACAGTAATCGCCATTAAAACACACAATAAGCCTTCCAAGTTACGAAGTATTGTTGGTTGATAGTGCTGAGCCAATATTGTTGAATTTCAGTTACAGTCACTTGCGTTTTCCAAGAGACTTGAGCATACAATGTGTTTGTTGAGATGAATCAAAGAATCTCTTGAACCTACAGGTAAGACGTCAAACTTTATTGCAGGCGCAATAAGAGCTTGATCCCAGAATCCATACCAGTAAAAAATACCAGATCCCTAGACAAACAAAACTCGACCAATTCCGGATTCAACAAAATCAATCACTACACCCAGGAAAGTATCCTTATGTACCTACTATCATTAACTACAGAAATCATCATACAAGATACATAGCCATCTGACCCACACAATTCAGATTATGGATCACTTTCATGTTTTCTACATTGAATTTTTTCACTCTTGACAATAAGTACTTTTAGAGAAAACCCCATGACTTTCCCCAAACATCACCTAACCGCTACTAATGCCTTCCGTACTCTGATCCTCAGTCAAAGTAAAATAAATAATCATTTCTTGTTAACACATAAGCATTTTCCTATTCAGATGATGCATATTCAAAGATTGATAAACTAACTTGTGTCTGTATTTACAGATTTATCCAAAGTAATCACCTTTAAAGCACTGATATAAAAACTAATATAGATATAAAGTGATTTTTCCACACCTCAAATACAAAATAGGCCCCTCCCTGCATAGGTAGCATATCACTGTGTTACTTCCACACCGCCTTCATCTTTTTGATCAATTATTGTTAGAAAATATATGTAAACCCGGGTGATCGAGAAGAAGTAGCGATTCCTTGTACGAGCTCATGAAGAATGAGTCTCCTACTCCAGAAATCCCAAGGTTCTTGATTTGTTGAGAGGAGGGGTCGTAAACATCAAGTGTTGTAAACATTTCACCCTCCTTTTGAGTTTCAAATATAATTTCACCATTCTTCTTAAACCCCAATATACTATCAAATGGTATACGAGTTGCGAATAACATTCTAAAAGACGAATCATGCTCCATTACCCATACACCACAACCAACTGCTCCCATGACATCAATGGGTCCATACACAACAAGAGACCCTCTTAGCTTAGAAACGGACACAGGTCCGTATATCTGGTTTGTTAAGCCATCTGGTAGGTCTACCACGTTAAATTCCTTGGTAATCAAATCAAATGACACAAGCATATGATTTGTGGTAGATTCACCATCATCAGTATTAGTCTTCTCACGAGCACCCCAGTAGATAAACCTATCTACAACAACCTGAGTAGACTCAAAACATCTAATTGATTGACGAGGCAACTTACTACTTGGAATCACACTCCAAGCCCCCGAACTTGATGTAAAAACTTCAGCATGCCAAGGCATGTTATCCGAATATACAAACTTGACAATGGTAGGGTCATTAGTAACGGGACAAACCCCAAAACCGTAAGCATACCGAATCCCAAGCCAAGGGTTAGGGTTAGGGACAACAATACCAAATGATTTTCCGATAGAAGGGTTTGAAATAGCAACCATCCGATACTTATAACGTCTATGGAAACCATGAAAACACAGTAATCCATGATGCGCACCAACAAAATCTAGAACATAGTATTGTTTAAGGATAGGAGACACAACAAATGGAGCAAGTTCTGGTTTTTGTACCTTAAAAGTTTCGATATCATCGTCTACTAAACAAATGTACTTATAGTCTGAATAATCGACTCTGTACATTAGAATACGGCTATGTGGTTGCCTGTGGCGAACGCCATAACCTTTGATAAACTCACTGCTATCAATGAAAGATTTCCAGGGTTTGGAAACTGACCTGAACTGAATCAATGATTTCACATCAGAAACCTTTTTGATGATTTCCAATTGGATTTCAAATGGGATATTGTCTGACATTGTTTCTTTTCTAGGGTTTATGGTAACTATTGAAATAGGATGAATTAGTGAAAACTGAAAAGTGGGTATTGGAGAGGAGGTGATTTTGGATCTGGGTTTCGAAGGACGTTGTGTGCCGTCGTGATACGGCGGAGATGCGGTGGTTGTACGGTGGTGTAGTTGGAGATGAAGTTTATGTGAGTGACAGAAGAAGAGGGCATATGAAATTAGAAATTTTGGGGGTGCTTTGTTTTAATCGGGGGTGCGCGGGTGTAAACGAGTCGAACTTTTAACAAGCTCGAGCTCGTTTAACTTGATTTTGAACTTAATATCCTCGAGTTTGAGTCGATCTCGAACAAATATTAGTGCTCGTTAATTTGACGATCTGAGCTTTGAAAACTAATATTAGGTTCGACTTGTTCGAAAACTTATTTAATTGTCTCGAGCTTAACAAGCCGAACAAGCTATTCGAGTTTAACGAGCCGAACGAGCTATTCGAGCTTAATATTTTAATAGTACGTCTATATACTTTTTTTAAGCTTATTATAAAATTTTACCTTGTAATATTTTATTCTAATGAGATTTAGACTCAATTTGTAATTTATAATCTTTAAACTACATATCTTCTTTTAGATACATACACTTTTTTTTAACGGCGAGTTAGTAGTTAGTGGTTCGAGCTTACAGTGACATGCAATTGGGCAGTATGCAAGCCTCAAACCTTCTCCAAGGGATAAACCCCACTCCGGCTTCTTAATTCGGGCCCCTGAAGGTTCTTGGTGAGACTCAAACTCGATACCTCTCTAAGAATAACTCCCCAAGATTACCCATGGTGGCCAACTGAGCTAGCTCAGTTGGTTTTAGATACATACAGTTTAGCTTACACATTAACCATTGGTACCATTTTAATAATCATAAATGAGCTTTAGAGCTTGTTAATAAACGGGCTTATCAAACTCGATCTTATATACAAGCATTTTAAGCTTGCAAGTTAGTCTAAAAAGGTTAAAAATCGTAAACAAGCTCGAGCTCGAACAACAACAAAAATCCGAGTTCGAGTTCGAGCTCGAGCTAGATTATAAATTTTTATTCGAGCTCGAGTCGGGCAGTTAACAAACGATCTTAGCTCGTTTAGGCCAAAACTCGACTCGCTTCGGATCGTTTACACCCCTACACGGTTCGGTTTTGGGTCGGTTTTTGCTAAAACAAAAATCGAATTAAAATTTTCGGTTTTTATAGAAACTTTTCGGTTTTTGGCGGTTCGGTTTCTTTGGTTTTTAGACGGTTTCGGTTTGGCTTTTCGGTCTTTTCGGTTTTAAAACCGTTAATATTTAGTACGATCAATTTAGATTAACAAACTTGTTTTACGTCTAAAAATAGTTACTTTTCTTTATTTTTTGTCAATGTATGCCTAAGATAAATATATTACTCTTATTTCACTCACAAAATGAATGTTAATTTGAAATTTTGATTTGTTACATATTTATTTATATTATATTATCTACAGTATATTTTTTATATAATAAAATGGTTCGGTTTGATTTTTACGGTTCGGTTTTTGCGTGAAAACCGAAACCAAACCGAAACTTTTCGGTTTTTTAAAAAGTAAAAACTGAATCATCGGTTTCTAGTTTCGGTCGGTTTTTACGATTTGGTTTTTTCGATCTTCGTTTGGTTTTAGTTTTCTCGGTTTTTCGGCGGGGTCGTGACTCCACTTGAGGTCTTCTAGGGGGTCATTACCACGGGTGTACACTATGCTGGCGTTGGGATGGTGTTGTGAATTTTCACCACCTTACCCTTTATAGGAAACTTGAGCATTCTGTAGGCTGTAAATGGTATAGCCTAGATTTCGTTTATCCCCTGTCTCTCGATGATTCCATTGTATAGTGATTTATACTATCAAAAAGGTTAACACGTCCTCGTCGAGTGTTCAGCATCACCGATGGTCACTAGCAATCTGAGTTGTCTGAGGGGCCATATGACCTCCCCCGCTGAAGCCAGACAGTTGTGTTGTTTCCGAAACCATTTGGCTTTTTCTCTTAGGCGTAGCCTGTTGAAGTAGTGCTCATACAATATTTCAGACGTGGAACCTCAATCTCAGTACATGCGATCTATCGTGTGTCCTCTATTTTCTACTTCGATGACAAGTGTTCCCTCTATTTCGTTGTTTGCGGTTAATGGTGGGAATGTGATATCTATGGTACGGGAAAATCTCTTAGTTGTCTTCTGCCCTGTTACTCTTTGCCACGATTGTATCATATATAGAGCCGCGACTTTGTATTTCGTTGGAGCTTCCTTTTTTCCCGCCCTTTGCTGATCTTTCCCATGCTTGATTTCTTTAATCACATACGAGAGCTTGCGTGCTCGCACCAATTCTTCGATTTTCTTTCTTAACCGCACGCTTTCGTCCGTGTTGTGTCCTTTCTCGTTGTGGAAGTCGCAAAATTTGTTACTACTTCTCTTTTCAACCGGGGTCACCAATGGAGGTGGTGGTTTGAATTTCCCGGTCTTGGGATAATTTCCTGGGACGTCTTGGTTAGGAGGTTAGACGCCCGTCCATCCTTCTACTCACCACGGAGGTCAAGTTTTCGACCAAAGGTTTGCCTTCTAAGCTAGTCTTGCCCTTTCCATGATGATTGACCCTTCTTTTTAGAAGCAACGGCCGTTTCTCCACATATAAAAGTTGTAGTGATGGTCATCATCTCATCCATGGTTTTTGGGATATGGTCATTCAACCGTTTTGTTAACTCGGGGTTATTGACTCCGTTCATGAACCCGGAGATTCACATGCATTCAAGAGCTCCTTTCACATGTCTCGTCTCAGCTTTGTATTGTTCCATGAATTCTTCAATGGACTTCGTATCCCTCTACTTGATATTGTTGATTTCTACCGGATCTTTAATGTATTGTTGCATGAAGTGTGACATAAAAGCCTTTATAAGGTTTGTGTATCCATCAATGCTTTCCAGTGGTAAGTCTTGAAACTGCACTCTTGCCGACCCTATTTGGGGAGATTTGAACATGTGGCACCACGTAGGCATCGCCCATCTTTCTACCTTGGTCGTTGCTTGAAAGACCTTTAGGTGATCCTTCGGATATCCTATTCCATCATATGTTTTGATGTTATTAGGCATCACGTCTTTTTAGGGCATTCAAAGTTTCTAATTCGGAGTGTGAACGAGCCCACTTCCTCACATAACCAAGGTTGTGACATGTCTTCCTTTTCACTCCTTGATTTTTTTTATTTCCAGTGCCCTCTGTCGCTATTACCGCTCTTTGAGATACGGGATAATGGAGACAAGATTTTTATCGTTCTCTTCCTTCGGGAGGAATGAGTATCGTCTTTCGATCTTTTGTCGCTACAAGAGAGGTCTCTCCTGCGAGAGCGGCCCCTGGATTTTCTTCGATTGGGCCTTGACCTTTTGGAATCCGAAGTACAACATTCACTGAGCCTATCTACGACCCAATCGATCAAAGACATTACGCTAGTCTCTTCCTAAGCGTTCGCGTGTTCTGGGCTTCTCCCATTCAGTACTCTGGTGGTTCCTCTGTGATTATCTGGAACCCGAGTACTGGGAGGTTTCTCCCATTCGATAACTTATTTTGGACTTTTGTCCGAAATCAAACCTAGCCTTGACTTCTTCACGCTTCTCCTAACACATTATTTCGATCATAACGGGCAAGATGCGATCGTGATACTCCTCACAGAAGTCAAGTATGGATGCATCAGGTGCAACGTCCGCATCTTTTGGGGTTTGCATTTTGCCTTTTCCTCTCATTTTTTTACAGTGTTGACGGTAAGGGTTGTTTCAGCCATTATGCTCATCTCTTTTGAGAGTAGTTCTTAGTACAGTGTCCAACTGATGGCGTCAACTGGTTGATGGAAAAGTCCGGTTGGGTCTTTAGTTGCCCAAATGGTAGGTTATTCGGGTGTGTATTGCTTAAACCTTGTACCAAGTAAATGTTTTAGAATCCTACATAAAGAAGAGAGCGTAGTTTATCTTACCATGAGGATAGACCTCACAATTAGACTCTAGTGTGAGAGTAAGTAGACATCTTTTAGATTATCGTGACATTAAGGTTTATGAGATACGTGCTACAATGCTGATAAGGTCTAGTTACTATAAGCTACTATAAGTTAGGATAAGAGGCTGCTTATGTTGTTTGGCAAGTGAGGGACACACAAATGACTTAATAGTCAGGAGTGTGAGGTGCACGTGACACTCTTCAACAACCTCTAACAATTACCACTTTTGGTGGGAAATACACATTTAAATACCAAACTTGTTCATTTCTTTCATTTCTTGTCTAGATATTGTTAAACATTTCTCTCTTCTTGTAATCATTCCGTTACTATCAAATAATAACCATTTCCGTCATTCTTGATATCAATGAATCGTTGTTGGTCCCTTGTAAATCGTTATTACTTATCAACCTTAAGTAATAACTCTTTACCAATAGCTAAGTGTGTTGTTTTAACAATAGATAAAAACTATGAACAATTAAAACAACAATACCAATAACTTTTCAACGTACAGGAATCAAATAAAGAATCTATAACCCACTTTGTTTGCGGAATAACAAAGTGGTTGAATTATAATGGGTTGTGATCTCCTCTACTTAAACGTATAAACAAAGTTAAAGTCTAAGCTCCAATCTAAATGTTTGTATGCATCTTGGCTATATGGTTTAGTTGGTATCGAGAGAGAAAGGTTTTCCGGAGTTTTTACTCTTGTATTGGTTGACCCTTTCTCTCTCAATGTACACTCCTTTTATAGGCAGTGTAAACTAGGGTTTACATTGCATGGGTTTATCCAGTGGGTGGTTGATGCCCATGCTGGATAAACAGTACAAAGTACATATTAAACTATTCTAGAAAAGATAAAGGTTGTACTTATATCTAAGTATACAAGCAACCTACTTTGACTTAAAGTTATCTTTTCCCGCCTAATGCAAACCATCAGAAAACTGAAGAGTCTTCAATATCCTAGAGAAGATTGACATCATTTATTTTGGTATTGTCAAACCAAACCAAACTGAAAGCCCTTCTTCAGTCCTTGTTCTTCAGCAACTAGACCGCCTAGTATTTGAAGCGAAGACTCATTTGTCTTCTAAGTTAACTGGAAGGAGGATGCTGAACGTTCTTCAGTTATAAAGTCTTCAGTAGGAACTTTGTTCCTCTGGTCATCCTTCAGCAGACCGGCCTTACTGCTGAGCATGAAACACTTAGGGGGATTTTATATTCAAATCCTAGAGTCGCTTCAGGGTCAGTAAATATTAACCCAACAATCTCCCCCTATTTGGATATAAAAATAGCCTAAGTCTAATGTCAGTAGTAAGTGAGCATAACAACTTCTACTTACTTGCACTGAACAATTAAATACTTATAAACATCAGATAATCATTTATTCATGAACATTACAAATTACAACAAATATAATACAAATGATTATTCAGTTCTCCTTAGGCCTAAGTTCTTCATCTATGGGAGTCTGAGTTAATGGATCTGAGTTTCTGTGGTCTAATATAGCAAGCAAGCACATGCGGAAGGTTTTAGCAACATCAGTACGTCCTAGACCTCCATGCAGAGAGTAATAGATCCTTTGAACATTCGAGAGAAGTTCATTGTTCATTTCATCAAGGTCACTTATGCCCACAATGTCTTGACGTTCTTGATGATTGAACATTATCATTCCCAGTTCTGGTTCGTCCAGTACATGACCAGGGAGTTGATTTTGAAACTGAACAAAGCCTTTGTATTTCTTTGTAGTGACAAAGATGTCACCTACTTCAGGTTGTATCAGATTTTCTGTTTTTTTTCAGCTCCAGTATAGGATCTTGATCCTCCAGAGAAACTTGAGTGTTGATGTTCAGAATCTCACCCAATCTTTCATGATTTCTCTTAAAGTGCTCAATTCTGGTGCGAACTTCATCCCATCTCTTGGATTTCTTTTTCTCGATCTTCACACTCATTTCAATCCACTCAGTGTAAAAACGTTATTTTCCTTGGAAGTTTTTAATTATCTCATCAATTTCATCACCTCTATAGAACTTGAGATGGATATTACCTCTGCTGGTCAGCATATCAACGTTGGTGATTGGTGAGATATTTCTTCTTTTCAGCCTTGTTATACAAAACTTTTCATATAACATTTTCTTCTTGAAAAGACTTTCTACTTCAGCTTTCCCAATTTGTTCATACAAGCTTAGCTTCAGATCTCTTAGATTTTCTTGTTGCTGAAGCTTGTACAACTTGTCAAGTTCTTCCTGAGTGGCCACCCCAGCTTTGATTAGTCGATCATTCAGTGTGTAATCTCCTTTGTTCTTGGGTTTGAAAGGGGGTGAGCCACTATCAGTTGTGTCTTCACTTGTGGTTAGCCCATCCATATGATCATTCTTGGCTAATGACTCCCCTTTACCCTTTGCTGGACTCTTTTCAGTAATTGGTGACTCATAGACAACAGATTGTTTCTGAGCCTTCTTTTGGGCATGTTTCTGAAAGAGCTGCTGGATGGTGTTTTTCTCCCCCATCAGCAGAAGACTTCCTAGTAGCTTCTGATGACCCACCAGCAGGGAAGAGGCCACAAAGGTGATCAAGAGTGGCAGATACTTTGGCCAGCATGACTGGAATAGTTTCAAGAGCATTTAATTTCTGTTGAACCTCATCAGATATGGTCAGCTTTTGTTTCTCCAGCAACGCCACTCTATCTTTGATCTTGGATACAGAATCACATAAAGCATTAACTTGGCTAGGCACAGGTGTGAATTCTGGTGGAAATTTCATGGAAGCACCGTTGATGGAATCCATAAGAGATGACATCTCTTGCTTTAAGGAAGTGGTGGTGGCCACATCTTTGATCAGTGGCTTCAAAGCAATAATGATGACATCCTTGATTTGTTCAGCAGAAAGAGGAATTGGTCTTGCCTTAAGAGATGAGATTTCAGTATCAACAAGCACCTTTTCTTCCTTCAGTCTAGCCACCTGTGATTGAAGAATCAACACTTGATTTGTTAATTCTTTTACCTGTTCAGTTCTGGGGGATGGTGGCTTTTGTGTTACATCAGCAGTTTCTTCATCACTGTCATCAAGGTTGATTGGAATTCTTTCACTGAACCCTAGTTCCTTTTCTAAATCATCACCAGATATGCTAAATATAAATGAAGGCAAGTGTCCCACCTTGGCGCCAGTGGTGAGATTCACTTCCTTGGGTATCTTCTAAGCATCACCTCTAGTGTGAGGATCAGTTTCAAGTCCTTCACCACCAGGGTTGGTTTTACCTGGTGGATCCCGAGAAATATTCCCTGATAAGTTAAGATTAATGATAATGTTTTTGGTTCCTTTAGTAGGACCCTGTTGTGGGGAACTACATCATTAGAAACAGATAGGCCAGGGTCAGCATCAGCTGTTGGATTTGCTGACACATCATTCCCTGATGCAGACTCAGAGTGACAAGTGATAGGAATTGGTAATGAATTATGAATTGTATTCATATTTAAAGTACTTACCAATGCTGACTCCACACTACTGAGCTGAGGGTGAGCTCCATCTTCACCCTTCTCTCCTAAAGAAGATGAGAGAGGGGTTGCCTTCTAGGCCTCTTTATGCATGTCACCTCCAGTAGAGACTGAAGGTGACAGCTGGCTTGGGTTCTTTTCCTTGGACATGGACTTATTCTTCTTCAAAGCATGGCCTTGTGATACAAAGATTTTACCTAGTATAAAAAGTTTTCGTCTCGTCTCGATTCGAATTGACTACAGTTGAAAGTGTGACTCAGTTGTTCTTGGTGAAGAGAAAAGGAAAATGATTATCTATTTTAAAATAAAAGTGAAAATGTCGTTGAGTAAAAATAAAAATAAAAATGAAAGCTTTAAAATTTAAACTAAAAATTAAGACTTAAAAATAATTGACGAAAAATTAAAATTTTAAAAGTAAATTTGAAAACTTAAAACTTTATAAAAATGCAAACTTGAAATAAATCTAAGATAAAACAAGTTTAAAATAACACTTAAGAAAAATGGCGAGAAAAATTATAATTTGAAAATTAATTCGGGAAACTAAAACTGAACATAAGTCGGAATGCTAAAATCTAGACCTAATTCGGAATAAACCCTAATCATAGACCTAATCTGGAATGTGAAATCTTAACCTAGTTCGGAATGTGAATTCTACTCCTAATTCGGAATGTTGACTTTGCATCTAATCCGGAATGTTAGATCTCTAAGTAATTCGGAATGTATATCCTTCACACAATCCGGAATAAATGTCCTTCTCACAATCCAAAATCCGTTTCCTACACGTAATCCGGAATGTTACCTTGGTACCTTATTCGGAATCCAGCTTCTATATGTAATCCGGAATGTGTGTCACAAACACAATCCGGAATGATGGTTTTGAACACTATTCGGAATGCTGGTGATAGACCTAATTCGGAATATGCTTGTTGGATGTAATCCGGAATATGGAAGATGAACACTATTCGGAATAAACACAATCTAAACCTAAGTCGGGAAACTAAGAGTTTGCAACTAGTTCGGGATACTAGGGTTTTACCATAACCCGGATAAGAAATATTTAAGGAAAAATTGCAAATAAGCTAAAAACAAATAAGCACTTACCTAAAACTTTATCCAAATCAAATTTAAGAAAAAACTAATAAGCCAAAATTTAAAAACTTTTAAAAACACTAAATAATCAAAATATTTAAACTCAACTTTTTATAAAAATAACTATTAAGACACTTTATAAAAATTAAGTAAAATCACACAATAAGCACTAAACACAATAAGCTATAAAAATCAAACACATAAAAATCAATAAGCACAATCAAACAAACACATCAATAAAGCAATAAGCATAAAGATTAAGCAACTTACATGATTTTGAAAATCAAACAAGATTAAAATAAGAAAAGTAGAATGAGAATGATTATCTAAAAAACTTGAATTAAAGATTAAGATTAAGAGATTCAATACAAGATTAATGTAAAAGCTTAACACATTGAAAGGAAAGCTAGAGAGAGAAAGTAATTACCTACTCCTTATGCATAAAAGTAAACTAACTAAAAATTAACTAACTCCCTTCCTAATGACATAAGGAAGGTATTTATAGGAGGAGGAAATGATTGTTACTTCTTTCTTTCTTTCTTTGTATTTTCGTCTTTTAAATTCTTCGTCTTTCTTGACGTTATCTCGGGATTTGTCGATATGAAATGAACTCGTCTTCTAATTTTCTTCTTTTATTAGATTTGGTTCTTCGACTTCATTAAACTTCCGTCTTAAGACTTTTTCTTCGATAAATCTTCAGAATAGGCCTTGGACTTCCGTTCTTATTTAACTCTTGATCTTTTGTCTTTTGTCTTTTTCTTCGATAAAAGCCCGTGAAAGCCCGTGTTTCCTTCCTTTTTCATCTTTTGGTCCTAAAACACAATAAAAACACAAACCACGCATAACTCTGACTTTTACGACATTAAATACACGTTTTGGCTTGGTAATTATTATAATTAAGTGGTAAAAGGATGGGTTTTTTCACACCTATCAAATCCCCTACACTTGACCATTGCAATGTCCTCATGCAATGTATTAGTTACAAAGCACGATTTACATTTTCCATCATAATTAATCCACCTTGGCCTTTATTAAACATAAGACATTAAGGAAACTTAAAAAGATAGAAAATAACAAAATATTTAAAGGAATAAAACAAGTAAAGAGATCAAAGACTTACATTAGGGTTTTGGTTGTCATGAATGTTTATCATCCTCAATTTTCACTTTCCCCACACTAAGCTTAAAAACGAGATCATTGTTATTATAAGTTAGTAAGCTAACACTCACTCATGTGGCTCAATTATTCACTTAGACTCCCTTATTCCTAGGTGTATCTATTATATTTTATTATTGTCTTGAATGATCACGAAGATGCATTGTTGACTTATTTCGATAGTTTATTTAGGCTAAAATTAAAGTAGGCCGATTTAATCAATAGTTAGCTAAAGGACAAAATCTTTTAAAACTGCTTCTCGAACCTCATAAAGTTCATATCTTGTCATAACTTGTTTCGCGATTTGAGACCTTTCTCGGATCGGTATTTGGCATTGACTTCATACTTCGAATTTTGAGAGACGTTCTTGAAATAATGGTCTTCTCTTCATAATAGGAATTTCTTCACTTGAAGTTTTTGAGAGATTCTTCATACTTGGACCACGACTTCTTCATTTTTCTCCAATCTTTATTTAGGATTTTGATATACAGCGATCCGCCTCCTTTTTGGAATTGGATCTATTTATCCTCATACCTTGCTAGGGTCTTTTCGGATAGATTTCTCCGTGATCTTTAGGGGAGTATTTGCTTTTCGTCGTGTGTCTCGATCCTTCATATTGATTTTTAATAAATGATTCTTCACATCACTTTGGATCTTTAGCAACAAAATGTAGCCTCATGGCTTGTTAGGGCCTTTTCGGACTCGCCAATCTTCGCATCCCGCTTCAATAAGTTATGCGTTGGCTATGAACTCTAATTGATACCGAGCAACTTTTAAACGATCTTGTGCTAGAAGCTACGTAACTTTTCAAATCGTACGACCTTACTTATTGTAAATATATTTATTAACAAGCGATGGGAGAAAAATCTCATAGTTAACTTACATAAATTCATGAAAGAATACCAAACTTATAATTGACTCTATCATCCTCCACAATTTAAAATCTCAAGGAATGAGACTCGTGGATGCTTAGCCTATTAAATCAAAGTTTCGGGTTTTCAAGTCATCTATAGGATCTTGCATCTTCTTAGACTTTTTCAAGTTTAGAATTTTCATTTTAAAGTTCCCTTGATAAACGACTTTCTAGGATCAATTAAAGGAACTTGCGAAAAGTTCTTGTTCTTAACCCGTATGAGTTAAGACTTTCGCGTTTTAAAGTTCCCTATGTTGATCCCAAACTTAGATCGATTTAGCTTTGTGTTATCGAGATTAAATTAAGTATAACACGTAGAGAAACTTTGTGTATTCAACAATCTAAGTATTATGCGGAAACTAATACTCAGGACGAAGAACAAACAGAATATATGAACACTAAACTTTCACTTTGATTAATAATAACAATGAAAGATTACAATGAAAGTGTTATGAGATATGTGGAAGAGATGTGTGAAAAAGATGTGTCTTATGTCTAACCCTAAGGCCTCCTTTTATAGGTTTAAGGAGCCTTGTACAAAAAGCTAAGATCAACTATTTTAGGAAGAGACATAAGATAAACATACTCAAATAACTTATTGACTAAATCTTTTAAACATTTAAGAATATATTCTGAATTCTTATCTTCATATTTTGTCCACCAACTTGAAGAATTCATCATTGGCAGATTTAGTCCTTGTCTTTGTGTTAAGATTCTTCTTGTCAGCGTCTTGATAATTCTTATCAACGTCTCATCTGTCAACGCCTCGTTTACTCTTGTCAGCGTCCAATTTCCTCTTGTCAGCGTTCCAATGACTTAGCTAATTTTATTCCCAACAATCCTCCCCTAAACTTGATATCTACTCTAGTAATCAAGTTTCTGAATAAAATAAAACATATAGAGAGGATTCTTACAAACATAGTTATCCTGAATTTGAGTAATAATAAATCTCGAAAAGTCAATCACTCAAATCCCTTATATAGTCAGCCTTCACTTAATCTTAATCATCTTCAGTACTTATAGAGTATTTGGAGCTTTCTTTATTACTTTTGTCACTCAAATTCGATTGCTCCTCCCCTTTTTAAGACTCCTCTCCAAGATCAATATACAAGGACAGAACTAAGAACATCCTCCTTGCATCAGCTTCTAAAACAACAAGTCTATCAGGTTAAAACAGTGATCCTTGACAATTTGTACCATTTATGTATTATACTTTTGCAAGCTAATACAGATTTTCGTCAATTCCATTAATGTCTAAGGTTTCATACTGTCCTCATCCACATTCGGGAAATGAATCCTCAATGTTGATTCATAGGACATGGGGATGGACTTACTGATGATAAGACTGACTTGACCTGCATTAAAGCTAGTGCTAATAGTCTCAGCCATCTCCATAACACTATACACCCTTGTGAAAGTGATCTCTGCTGCTACTAGATGTCAATCACTAGGAAAAACATCTCAATGATCATTAGGCTCTCAGATATCCAAAAATTTGAAAAATGAAAGGGTGATGAAACGTTTTGGGTCTATAAAGAAGTTTATAAATGACACCAACTAAGATGTCATAACATAAAATGGACTTGAGAATGGAACTTTAGTTAGAACATAAACAAAGGTAATAATCCTAAGGAAATTAACTAGACTCTAATAAGCAAGAGTGACAAACACTGTTCATGTATACACTCATGCAAAAGCATGATAGACACACATGAACTCTAGAGTCCTTTGTTCACAAATGCCCCAAAGAGAAAGTTAACTCATATAAAACCTTTGCAACTCCCTAAGTAAGCCCAAAAATATATATCTACCCCAAGTCACCCATACGACCACACCCAATTCTAGGTCAAATGTCTGGCAACATGCATGCAAAATAAACTACGTGCATGCTATAGTGCCTCGAGGTTTAGAAATTCCAACAATTTCATAAGGAAAGAGCCTTCATTATTTCTAACCCCCACTCGCCAGTGGACACAATCTAGAATTGCGCAAGAGTGCTCTAAGAGTACCCAAAAACCTAGAGGTTACCTCCCCTTAACAGAAGCATACAAATCATTATATTTGAAGAACCAAAATTTTATCTCAAGATAGGAATGTAAACACTCCAACCATCATAAATAAAAGTTTGCAATTCTGTATCCATCCAAATGTAGCTCCACTTTCCTGCATAGTTAGACAAAAACCACAAAAACACACACCAACAGAGGCTACCCTATCCCATGATAATGGGTAGAGATAACATGTTAGTGGATAAAAATAATATCAGTGGAAAGACCAACAATGCATGTTCCTTGAGCATCCACTATCCCAATATCCTTGATCATTAACCTGCTTTTGGATAGGCTGCTCAAAAAGAAAACAAATTAGTTTTCTTTGGAGATCCAAGCTTTATCAGACTTGGATCTGTCTAGTTGTTCAACTAGAGTGGACTTATTCTTTACCACAAATCCATGTTCATCCCTTCGGGACCTAATCACCCAATTTGTTCCAATGAGTCTAGTAATGACCTTCTCAAGATATTTAAATCTATTGCAAGTCATTGAAATACCATTAAAATTAGAGTTTTGCTCTTGCTTAGGTTTCCAAGTTAAGTGGGATGATGCTTTAGACCCTTGACCCTTACTAACCAAGTATCTTTATTTATATGGTCTAAAATAAGGTCTCATACCAAACTTGGAGCTGTCAGCGTTGCATTTGTTCCTGTCAACGCTAAATTTGTTCCTGGCAGCGCTGAATATGTCTTTGTCAGTGCCTAAATTAGGGTTTGCTACAGGAACATACTGTCTGTTTAACCAGGTGTTGGTCTTTTGAAAGGGCCTTTGTCCATGGGTATTAGCTGCCTTAGAGAAGAAAGGAGCTGGTCTAGTAGCCTGTGGTCTAGTGTGGACAAAAGGTCTATGGTTAACATTGGATGACCTATTGTCAACGAATGAATTATATCCACTCACACAATTATAGGCCAAATGTGAGAAGCTCCCACATGAGTAACAAGCCTTTTTGGACACAAACTTAGGCTTAGACTGATAAAACCCTGTCCCATTAACACTTTCTTAGCTTTTGAGTGACCTAGGTTTCCTATACATTTCAGCATATTTAACACTTGGTTGTTTCTTAATTGGGGAGCCAAGATTAACAGCTTTTCCAGTGATGGGATTGGTCACAGTGATAGGTTTAGATACTACTGGACTCTCAATGGGTGTAGGCACATATGAACTCTCACTAAGCATCCCACCCTTAACAAACAAAGTGGGGTTGGCCTTCTTCCACTCTTCTAGGTCAATAACCTTTTGTTGATATTCCTCAACTGGAGAGAGAACTCTAGGTGGAGGAATAAATTCCTCTTCTTGGAGTTCTGGAATACCAGTCCAAGAGAGATCCTTTCTATGGACACCATAGAAGTCCCCAGCTGGTGGTGGAACAGCCACATATTCTTTCAACCCAATCCCAGACATATCCCTGGAATCCCTTTGTTCACTAACACATTTTTCTAGGGTTTGTGAGGCTTTATTAAATCTATGAATTTTAAGGTCTACATTATCCTTATTTTTGATAGCCTCATCTAACTTAGCCTGTAATTCACCATTGACCCTATTCATGATGTTTCTAATATCATTACTTTGATTTAAATCATGTTTTAAGATATTTATTTTATCTTTTAGGTCAAATTCCATTTTCTTATACTCAGAAACTGTCTTTTCAGTTTGAGTGAGAGCAATTTGATAGTTAGACAACTTGCATCTCTCAGTACTCACATCTCCTAACAATCTTAAAACCTCTTTGTTAAGTCTTTCAGTATTTAACCTACAAGAAGAGTTATCACATACCTCACTATCAGAACATAAAGATGAATTGGAACTTGTGGAATTTGAAGTAGACGTGGCCTTAACTGAAAACATCATCAGATTCTTCTTCACCTTCTTCCTTAGCTTGGTTCACCTCACGATATTGGATCTCGTTCTTCAAATCAAAGTTTCTCAACAAGCTCTGATACCACTTGTTGATCCCAAACTTAGATCGATTTAGCTTTGTGTTATCGAGATTAAATCAAGTATAACACGTAGAGAAACTTTGTGTATTCAACAATCTAAGTATTATGCGGAAACTAATACTCAGGACGAAGAACAAACAGAATATATGAACACTAAACTTTCACTTTGATTAATAATAACAATGAAAGATTACAATGAAAGTGTTATGAGATATGTGGAAGAGATGTGTGAAAAAGATGTGTCTTATGTCTAACCCTAAGGCCTCCTTTTATAGGTTTAAGGAGCCTTGTACAAAAAGCTAAGATCAACTTTTAGGAAGAGACATAAGATAAACATACTCAAATAACTTATTGACTAAATCTTTTAAACATTTAAGAATATATTCTGAATTCTTATCTTCATATTTTGTCGATCATCTTGAAGAATTCATCATTGGCAGATTTAGTCCTTGTCTTTGTGTTAAGATTCTTCTTGTCAGCGTCTTGATAATTCTTATCAACGTCTCATCTGTCAACGCCTCATTTACTCTTGTCAGCGTCCAATTTCCTCTTGTCAGCGTTCCAGTGACTTAGCTAATTTTATTCCCAACACCCTATATAAAAGTCTAGCAAAACTTGATTTAAACACGTTAAGGATACTAGCTAGAGTAAACTTGAATAAGTAAACTCGGGTTGAGTCAAAAGATTCATGACGTTGAAAAATACATCAAAGACATCTAACTTATTAAAACCATTTATTAAAATTTATTCTAATGAAAGAAAATAAAGAAAACAAAGGAAAATACAACTAGGCTAAAATAGATAAAAAAATTTGAAAAATGTCGAAAAATCAATTTTTCGATTAAAATGAGGACAAATACATGGAAAAGCCCACTTAACTTCGATAGAAGTCCCCCTACACTTGATATAAACATTGTCCTCAATGTTTAAGCATGTGGAAGTAAACTCCCCTACACTTAGGACATTGTGCACGTTGTTTAAATCTTGTTAAGGACAAGAAAACTAACGTGATTCCTATTTTAATATTAAAAAATATAAAATAGTGAATCAAAAGAGTTTAGGATAGAACCGGGAAGACGGGTACATGGAATCACGGGTCATCAAAAGTCATCAAAAGTGGATTTTTGAAAGCTCGAATCCCTACACATCATAAGAAAGAAACAACAAACACATAGTAGGGTCTCCCCCTACACTTATTACAAAACGGATAAAAAGGATAGATACTCGGGTTGCCTCCTGAGAAGCGCTTGTTTTTGTTCACCTATTCGTGAGCCTGACTCGACCTTGAATAACATCCACCGGGGTTAAATACATGGTTTTCGTCCAACATATAACACAAGCTTAAGGTGAACAAGACAAGCCAAAGAAGAGTAGGCAAGGTTCCCTTAAGCATTTGTTGAGCATGGTGGTAGAAAGTATGATGAAGTGAAAGCATAGCTCCATGGATTCTAAAAGTATTTCCTTTTATTGCATCAGATGGATACTGAGATGGCTTAAAAATCGTGATACCCGGATCGAACACCTTTTCCTTTAGGGGAAGATAAGACTTAGACTCGGTAGACCTTGAAGATTCGCCCATAAACCGCACAATCTCATCCGAAGAAGGTGGATAGAGAGGTGTCAAGACATAGGTACTACGGATATCGGTGTCGTTCGATTTCTTCTCCTTTGAAACGGGTTTCTTAATATCCGAAGGAGGATAAAGACCATAATCAAAGTCCAAAGGAGGAGAATCATGCTCATTGGGGAAGTTTGTATTGAGAAAAGTAGCAAAATCTTCCTGAAATGAGTAGTCATCTAAAGTAGGATCAAGCATTGTTGGCGGAGGATCTTCATCAAAAATAGGAGCATAATCATCATTAGGAGACATATCATTTGAAGAATCACTCGAAAGAGTATCAACATCATCAAAGTCATCATAAGTTGGCATGTCTTTATACTCTGAAGAAAAATCATCATAATCATCCACATCGGAACTAGAATCATCATCATATGCATCATAGATTGGTGGAGCATCATATATTGGTGGGGCATCCAAATTGGGAAGAGGATCTTCAGAATCTTCCACATTTTCTTGAAAAAGTGGATTATAATAGATAGGCTCGAAAAGAGGATTGTTGTAGACGATAAAATCATCAAGCTTTGTAGTTTCCAAAGGAGTTGTATCAAGCTCGTCTTGAAGCACATCAATCATGTTCGCCGATTCTCTTCCATTTGATTTGTTTGTGATCTTCCCCATTTTAAAAACTTGTGCATCATTCCCGACCCTTAGAATTAGTTCACCTTCGACAACATCGACTAAAGCTTTTCCGGTTCTCAAGAATGGCTGTCTAAGTATTAACGGAATACGAGGGTCCATTTCATAGTCAACAACAACAAAATCGACCGGAAAAGTGAAGGTACCAACTTTAACAAACACATCTTCGGCAATACCGACGAGGTAAGCGAGAGTGCGATTTGCTAGCTCAAGAGTCATCTTTGTTGGTGTACGATCGGGTAATGATAACTTTTTCCAAACACTTAATTGCATCAAATTAATACTTGCCCTGAGATCGGCTAAGGCAGTAAATTCTTCGGTTTTGGAAAATGTAAAAGGTAACACAAAACGACCGGGATCTCCAAGTTTCTCTGGAAGTTATTTAAGGAGGAATGCAGAACAATTTTCATTTAAGCGGGTGTTGACAAACTCAGCCATCTTCTCCTTCTTACTAAGCAATTCTTTAAACATCTTAACGAAGTTGGGCATTTGGGCAAGAGCTTCAACAAGGCTAATGGTGATGTTCACTCCCGAAATATTTTTCAAAAAGTTTGTCACTTGAATGTCATCCTTGGTGAGCAATTTGCATTTGTCTAATCGAGACGGATAAGGAATATTGGGCTTAGGAGGTGTAGGTGTAGAAGGTGAAGGTTGAGAAGTAGAAGGTTTAGAGTTGGAAGGTGGGGATGATGAAGGTTTTGTCTTTTGTACTTCTTCCGTAAGTGGTGGAGACGGTAATGTAAAACTAGTAGTAGGCGTGGAAGTAGGAAGAATAAATGGGGGTGGAGGAGGTGTAGATGGAGTAACTAGGGGAGGGGTAGATGGTCCTTCTAGAGTTGTTCCACTGTACGTAGTAATGGCACTCACATTAGCCCGTGGGTTGGTCACGGTATTCAAAGAAAGAGAGCCCGAAGTAGAGGGTTGATTGCTTTGGAAGAAACTAGCCATCATATTCCTCAAATCATTCGTTTGATTGCTTAAAGAAGTTTTAATATCATTTCTAAGCTCGATTCGAATATCATTCCCTTGTTTAGTGATATCACCTTTCAAGTTAATGATTTGGCTTTGAAGGTTTTTCACCACCTCTCCATGGGTCCTCATGAAAGTTTCAACATCATGATTAAATGTCGTGGGTTGAGTGATGGGTGGAGCTTGGTGAGTGGGTGGGTGATATGGATTAGAAGCTCGAGGTTGGTTTGGATTGCTTCTATTTAAGTTGTTTGGGTTGTGGTTTTGAGGAGAAAAACCGGATGAAAGAAAGTTGTTGGAACGATAACTTAGCAAGTTACTATCACCTTGAGGTCGGGCTTGATAGCCTTCCGTGTAATAGTTACCGTTAGCCGCATACACGTTTTCTGGATTGTCATAAGTAGAAGGACATCAGTGTAAGAATGAGGACCGCCGCAAGTCTCACAAGAAAGTGCAACAACTTTAACTTGTTGATATTGGTTCGCAGCGATGAGTTGGATATTTTTGCTCATTTCGGCTAGTTGGCGGGTGATTTCGATCATCTCGGGGTTTGAAGAAGTAGAAGAAACATTGACCCTCGGGTTATTTCTTGAGGATGTGGATGAATCTCAATTTTTATGATGAGTGGTCATGTTCTCTATAAGCTCTCTACACTCCTCGGGTCTTCTTTTCATAAATGTACCACCGGCGGCATCATTAATTGTATCACGATCACAAAAAGTCAAACCGTTGTAGAAAGTATCAATTAAAGTGACGGGGAGCATATTATGATTAGGACAACGATCGATCAAGACATTATAACGTTCCCAAGCATTGAAAAGAGACTCACCAGGGTCTTGTGTGAAACCACTGATTTGATTCCTAAGGCTTGTTACCATGGATGGTGGAAAGTAGCGCGACAAAAATCGTTGAGTGATTTCGTCCCATGTATGAATTGAATTCTTAAGAAGACGATCAAACCATTTTTCGGCATGGTGGGATAAAGTGTGTGGAAATAGATGAAGGCGAAGAAAATCCATGGTAACACCGGGCAATTTCATGCTTTGAGTGACGGTACTGAATTTGTCTAGGTGTTTGTTGGCATCATCATCTGGTAATCCGTGAAATGGACAAGTATTTTGAACTTGTTGGATCATGTGATGCTTTAACGAAAATTCGGGAGCCGTGATTTGCATCGGCGTAATCGGTCCTCCACGTCCATTCATAGTAGGTTGGCATAGCTCCTCCATCATACGAAGGTCGGGTTGAGGGTGAAGGTTGTTATTATTCACACCGGGGTGAGGTGGATTATTATTGTTATGCACATCGGCCATATCTAAGTCTTCAAGAGTCTCGGGCTCAAGATTAGACGAAGATCTAGTACGCATACACCTACAAAAGAAAAATATAGCAAAGAAATAGAAGAAATAAAGTTAACGTAAAAAGAAAATCTTTTTGGTGCAAAACTTTGAAAAAGAAATGCTTTTTATGAGTTTTTTTTAAATGTTTTTGGATTTTTGAAATTTTTTTTAATTTTTATGGATTTTTGAAAATTTTTGACACGAAAAATAATGTTCAAAAGTGATGGATCCCAAAATCCAACGCGTCTCTCACAAAAAACCGTTAATCTTCACGAAAAGAGCCGACAGCGGTGCCATTTGATACAAGGAGTTTACCTAGTATAAAAAGTTTTCGTCTCGTCTCGATTCAAATTGACTACAGTTGAAAGTGTGACTCAGTTGTTCTTGGTGAAAAGAAAAGGAAAATGATTATCTATTTTAAAATAAAAGTGAAAATGTCGTTGAGTGATAACGCTCAAATCCAACATGTATTAATAAGCGTTATCTTCACTATTGGTGTATTATTTGTGGTAATAAACGGACTTTTATTGCTAATATTGTACGAAGTTCGGTTATTGTGTTTTGTAGGAAGAAAGGACGAAGAAACGTGAATAAAGGAATAAAAAGCGCGAATTGGAGAAGAAGGAATAAACGAAGCATGAAAGCGTAAGATTTCGTGTGAAGAATAAAAGATGATGAAGGAGTTTTGGGAAGTGTAGAAGAAAGAAAAGAAAGAAGAAGGACTAGAAGGAAAAGTATGGAAAATGGCCCAGTTGCCACCAGCAACACTTTGCTTGCCTCCATCAAATCCACCTTCATTTGCCACCAACATCAAAGTAGCATTCAGTTGTCACCAGCAAGCAAGTCCGTGCCTCCATCAAACCAACCTTCATTTTCCACCAGCATGTTGTTAGTCAAGTCTAGCAAGAGTTATTCATAAATTCCCACCATCAATGAGAGGCTTCTCATTTGCCTCCCATTAACATTCCCTGGAGTTTATTTCCTCCTCTCCAAGCATAATCATGTATAAAATAGACCTTAGGGTCATTTGTTTTAGTGTGCTTCATCCATTGATTATTCTAACCCTTGACAAAGGTTAGAATCACCAAACTTATATAACCCAAAAGACAATAAACCTCTATTATTTCTCAAGGGGAGGACGAATTTCGTGAAGGAGAGATTCGGGTGGAGGGACATTGATCAATTAAGGGTTGGAATTGCTACAAATTCTGTTTTTGTTATTTCTTGTTTTTGGAAGAACTATTGGTAAATTCTTGTACTTGGATTAATCTTCATTATAATTTAAGTGCTATTGAATGTTTGAGAAAATTATGAATTGTGTTGAAATGTGTTTGAATTATGAGTAGTGTGATATACTTGTGTGATGAACATGAATTCTAAAGGGGAGTTTGGTTTTATGAACAAGAAAATGTAAATGGGTTTTTATGGTTGATAATTCTTGAAACATGTTTTGATAATCAAATGAAATATAGCTTTTTATTGGATTTAGAGGTCGAAAGGATTTCTGGTAAACTATGTTCCAAAAGATTTATGCATGAGTCAATTTGGTTTCTTGGTGATTGACACTCACCTTGACGAGTTGGTTAAAGGAATTTGTCAAAAGATTTATCTTGGGTATAGGTCGAAAGAACCCATTCAAACCAAACTTATCTCTTTATGTTTTCTAGCAAATGGTGATTATAATGAATTGGATTAGATGATCATAGACCGAAAGTGTTTGTCTACATCAATTTATTAATATGAATTCTATGAAAAATACCATGGAATGGAATTTATATACTTTAGATTTGTGATTCATAGTTGCTTATGCACGCAAATTATCTCTCCTACGGATGAAATGGAATTCACACAAGTATTGTTTTTAGCTATCTTTACCTTTACCATGTTAATTCTTGCGGTAGTAACGGTAGTGACAACCCTATTACCTACACCACCACAACATTTTGATTATGCGCAAATCCCATGGGACGACCTAGACTTACCCGACTTTGCTACAATAGAACGAGTATACTTGATCGTATGCGTAGTTAAGGAATTAATAAGTCTTGTTTATAAATTTAAAACTAGGAGTGCAAGACGAGCATCAAGTTTTTGGCGCCGTTGCCGAGGATTTGATTACTTTTCATGTTATAATCATTATAAATTAGTAGTGGTGTTAGAAATTTAGTTTTTAGTTCTAATAAAAATTGAATGAGAATAGGTTAAGGATCTCATAGTTTAAATAAAATGCTTGAATAAAATGTGTTTTATGTGTTGATCCCAAACTTAGATTGATTTAGCTTGTGTAAACGAGATTAGATCAAGTTATACACGTAG
The DNA here is from genome assembly GCA_025667525.1 of Glebionis coronaria. NCBI lineage: Eukaryota > Viridiplantae > Streptophyta > Magnoliopsida > Asterales > Asteraceae > Glebionis > Glebionis coronaria. Next base: position 582,258,080 of record CM046881.1, read on the forward strand.
AGAAACTTTGTTGTGTATAAAACAATTTAAGTATTATGCGGAATTAACACTTAAACAAGAACACACAAAGAATGTAAAACAAACTTTCACTTTGATTAATAATAACAATGAAAGATTACAATGAAAGTGTTATGAGATATGTGGAAGAGGTGTATGTGAGATGTGTCTTATGTCTTACCCTAAGGCCTCCTTTTATAGGTTTAAGGAGCCTTGTACAAAAAGCTAAGATCAACTATTTTAGGAAGAGACATAAGATAAACATACTCAAATAACTTATTGACTAAATCTTTTAAACATTTAAGAATATATTCTGAATTCCTATCTTCATATTTTGTCCACCAGCTTGAATAATTCATCATTGGCAGAGTTAGTCCTTGTCTTCCTAATATTTCCTTTGTTAGCGCCTCAATATTTCTTGTCAGCGTTCAACTTGTCAACGCCTCAGTTCTTCTTGTCAACGTCCGAAATCCCTTTGTCAGCGTCTGAGAGACTTAGCTAATTTTATTCCCAACAATCCTCCCCTAAACTTGATATCTACTCTAGTAATCAAGTTTCTGAATAAAATATAACATATAGAGAGGATTCTTACAAATATACTTATCCCTGAATTTGAGTAATAATAAATCTCAAAAAGTCAATCACTCAAATCACTTGTATAGTCAGCCTTCACTTGGTCTTAATCATCTTCAGCACCTGTAGAGTCTTTGGAGCTTTCTTTATTATTTTTGTCACTCAAATTCGATTACTCCTCCCCTTTTCAAGACTCCTCTCCAAGATCAATATACAAGGACGGAACCAAGAACGTCCTCCTTGCATCAACTTCCAAAACAACAAGTCTATCAGTTCAAAACAGTGATCCTTGACAATTTGTACCATTTCTGTATTATGCTTTTACAAGCTAATACAGATTTTCGTCAATTCCATTAATGTCAAAGGTTTCATACTGTCCTCATCCACATTCGAGAAATGAATCCTCAATGTTGATACATAGGACATGGGGATGGACTTACTGATGATAAGACTGACTTAACCTACATTAAAGCTAGTGCCAATAGTCTCAGCCATCTCCATAACACTATACACCTTTGTGAATGTGATCTCTGCGGCTACTAGTGTTAATCACTAGGAAAAACATCTCAATGATCATTAGGCTCTTAGATATCAAAAAAAATTGAAAAATGAAAGGGTGATGAAATGTTTTGGGTCTATAAAGAAGTTTATCAATGACACCAGCTAAGATGTCATAACATAAAATGTACTTGCGAATGGAAAACATTAGTTAGAACATAAACAAAGGTAATAATCCTAAAGAAATTAACTAGACTCTAATAAGCAAGAGTGTCAAACACTGTTCATGCATACACACATGCAAAAGTATGATAGACACACATGAACTCAAGAGTCCTTTGTTCAAAAATGCCCCAAAGAGAAAGTTAACTCATATAAAACCTTTGCAACTCCCCAAGTAAGCCCAAAAATATATATCTACCCCAAGTTACCCATACGACCACACCTAATTCTAGGTCAAAGGTCTTGGCAGCATGCATAGTATATCAACTTTGCATGCTACAGTGCCTCACGAATTAGAAAAACTAAATCGTACTCACCAGTGGACACAATCTAGAATTATGCAAGAGTGCTCTCAGAGTACCCAAAAACCTAGAGGTTTACCTCCCCTTAATAGAAGCATACAGATCATTATATGAGAAGAAGCAAAATTTTATCTCAAGATAGGAATGTAAACACTCCAACCATCATAAATAAAAGTTTGCAATTCTGTATCCATCCAAATGTAGCTCCATTTTCTTGCATAGTTAGACAAAAACCACAAAAACACACCAACAGAGGCTACCCTTTCCCACAATAATGGGTAGAGATAACATGTCAGTGGATAAAAAATAATAACAGTGGAAAGACCAACAATGCATGTTCCTTGAGCATCCACTATCCCAATATCCTTGATCATTAACCTGCTTTTGGATAGTCTGCTCAAAAAGAAAACAAATTAGTTTTCCTTGGAGATCCAAGCCTTGTCAGACTTGGATCTATCTAGTTGTTTATCTAGAAAGGTCTTATTCTTTACCACAAATCCTTGTTCATCCCTTTGTTCCCTAAGTACCCAATTTGGTCCAATGAGTCTAGTAATGACCTTCTCAAGATATTTAAATCTATTGCAAGTAATTGAAATACCATTAAAATTGGAGTTTTGCTCTTGTTTAGGTTTCCATGTTAAGTGGGATGATGCTTTAGACCCTTGACCCTTATTAACCAAGTATCTTTGTTTATATGGTCTAAAATAAGGTCTCATACTAAACTTGGAGCTGTCAGCGCTGCATTTGTTCCTGTCAGCGCTGAATTTATTCATGTCAGCGCTGAATTTGTTCTTGTCAGCGCTGAATTTGTTCTTGTCAGCGCCCAGATTAGGGTTTGCTATAGAAACCCATTGTCTATTAGACCACGTATTGGTCTTCTAAAAAGGCCTTTGTCCATAAGTATTAGACCCTTTAGTAAAGAATGGGGCTGGTCTAACAACTTGTGGACTTTGCTGAACAAAAGCTTTAGGTTTGACAGTGTTTGACTTTTTGTCAGCGTTGACATTAGAAGTGTTGACACACTTATAAGCTAAATGTGAAAAGCTACCACAAGTATAACAGGCTTTTCTAGACATGACTCTAGGTCTAGAAGAAAAGAAACCTGTTCCATTATCACTAACTTAACTTTTTGGTGACCTAGGTTTTCTATACATTTCTGCATATTTAATACTAGGTTTTCTATCAACGTTTGAGCCAAGGTCAACAGTCTTGCCAGTGATGGGATTAGTCACCTTTATGGGTGTGGACTCATTTGGACTTTCACTCAACAGCCCACCCTTTACAAACAAAGTAGGGTTAGCTTTCTTCCATTCATCCAAATCAGTCAATTTCTGCTGATATTCCTCTACTGGAGTAAGAACTCTTGGTGGAGGAATGAATTCCTCTTCTTGGCATTCTGGTATACCAGTCCAAGACAAGTCCTTTCTAAGGATACCATAAAAGTCCCCAGCAGGTGGTGGAATTTCAACAAATTCTTTCATCCCAATCCCAGTCATATCCCTAGGATCCCTTTGTTTACTAACACACTCTCCTAGGGTTTGTGAGGCTTTATCAAATCTCTGAATTTTAAGACCTACATTATCCTTATTTTTGATAGCCTCATCTAACTTAACCTGTAATTCAGCATTGACCCTCTCTATGATGTTTCTAATATCAGTACTAGCATTTAAATCATGTTTTAAGATATTGATTTTATCTTTTAGATCAAGCTCCATTTTCTTATACTCAACTACTGTCTTTTCAGTTTGAGTAAGAGCAAGTTGATAGTTAGACAACTTTCATCTCTCATTACTCACATCTCCTAACAATCTTAAAACCTCTTTGTTAAGTCTTTCAGTATTTAAACGACAACCCTTACTACAAAAAGCATCATCATATACCTCATTATCTGATGAAGATGAGGAGTGTGCCATGAGAGCATAATGAACATGCTCTTCTTCTTCTATTTCAGCAACCAAATCTTTATCCTCTTCCTCATTCTTAGCCAAATAGCTCCAGTCCCATCCAACACTATCAATTTCTTGCAATACCACCATGGCCTTAGGATCCTGAGCCTTAACAATTTGGCTTGAGGGTTTTCCAGCATCAGATCGTCTTGGAGATCTGCATTCTCTCATAAAGTGCCCCATACGATGACAATTGTAACACTCAACCTTGGATTTATCAAATCCAACAGTGTCCTTAGCATTAAAAGTCATCTTCTTTTTGAATCTTCTATTCCAACTGTTGGCTCTTATACTTGCAAGAGCCATATTCTACTTTATGTCCATTTCTTCCAAATGCTCATCACTTATTTGCTCAAGGTCCTCATAAGTAATCACTAAACCATTTGGCAATGAAGCAATGTAAGCACACACAGTATCCAAATCAATACCAGCAGGCTTTACTCTTGGTGAGTCAATTTTGTATGTGTCAGCGTCTGAATGTGAGGCGTTGACAGGATATGATCCAGCGTTGACACAAGTTGATCCAGTAACGGGGTGTATGTATGACTCCTTTTGATCAAATTGACCTTCACTACGTGAGAAGAAGGCCATGTTTCCATTTGTGGACTTGCTTCCATGATCCAAAAGAGTTTCATTCTCCAACAGCCTCAATTTGTTGTAAACATCATCAAAAGTAGAACTTTTGTGAGTGAAGTTGGCAATTATAGATCTTGCCTCAATCTTCCATGCATCACCAAGGCTTTTAAGAAAAGTGGCGATGATGTCAGCATCATCAATCACTGTTCCCATGAAGGATAGCTTGCTTGTGATGTCAAGAAGTCTGCTTCTCACACTACTCAGCTTCTCATTAGGTTGAGCCTTAAAAACAGCATACTCATGTAAGAGTTGCTTCTTTTTCTCTTGCACAGTATCAACATTACCACCATAAGAAACTTCAAGAGCTACCCAAAGATCTTTTGCAGACTCATAGCCTCTATAATTGTGCTGATTTTCTTGACCCAAAGAGAGTTTCAGAATACTTAGGGTTTTTATATCAACCCTTCTTTTTGCTATGTCGTCAGCAGATACAGCTCTACCATCTTCAGGTTTTTCTTTCTGATCTACTTCAGAGCATCCTTGAACAGCTGATCTTGTAGCAATGGCATCTGCAATCTTTTGAGCTTTATTGAATGTGTTTCCATATTCAATGATTTCCCATAGGGTGTAACCATGGATTTGTAGATATTGCTCAAAGTTGAACTTCCATAGCTCAAAATTGTTTGCATCTAGCATGAGAATCTTAATGTTATGGTTTGAGGAGGAGGACATGGTGTTTGTTTCTGGAGTAGACATGGTGTTTTTAGGGTTTTTGTGAAAATTAGGGTTTTTGGCAGTTTAGGGTTCTTGTGTTCTTTAGATCAAAGTTTCTCAACAAGCTCTGATACCACTTGTTGATCCCAAACTTAGATCGATTTAGCTTGTGTAAACGAGATTAGATCAAGTTATACACGTAGAGAAACTTTGTTGTGTATAAAATAATTTAAGTATTATGCGGAATTAACACTTAAACAAGAACACACAAAGAATGTAAAACAAACTTTCACTTTGATTAATAATAACAATGAAAGTGTTATGAGATATGTGGAAGAGGTGTATGTGAGATGTGTCTTATGTCTTACCCTAAGGCCTCCTTTTATAGGTTTAAGGAGCCTTGTACAAAAAGCTAAGATCAACTATTTTAGGAAGAGACATAAGATAAACATACTCAAATAACTTATTGACTAAATCTTTTAAACATTTAAGAATATATTCTGAATTCCAATCTTCATATTTTGTCCACCAGCTTAAATAATTCATCATTGGCAGATTTAGTCCTTGTCTTCCTAATATTTCCTTTGTCAGCGCCTCAATATTTCTTGTCAGCGTTCAACTTGTCAACGCCTCAGTTCTTCTTGTCAACGTCCGAAATCCCTTTGTCAGCGTCTGAGAGACTTAGCTAATTTTATTCCCAATATTATGTTATTTTATGTTTGCACTAGAAATTTCATAAGAACACTTATACACATAAAATTACAAAAAGAGAATAAAAGCAGTTTGGATTAAGCTTTATTTTGTTTAGGTTAAAAGTTTTATGATTTTAGTTTGTTTGATTTTGTTCCTCTAATGAAAAGCTTCAAAAAAATGTTTTTATAAAAATTTAGAAAATTGTTTAGAAAAAGAAATGGTAAATAAAAAAATATATATTTCTGAACTGGAGCAGTTGCCGCCGGCACCACACCCTTGCCGGCCGACAACTAACCAACTGCTTCCTCCATGCCGCCGGCACCATCACCTTGCCGACCGGCAACACACAAACTGCTTCACCTTGCCGCCGACAACACCCCCATGCCGGCCGGCAAGGTTGTCAGACCAAAAAAAAATTGTTTTGTTTAATTGTTTTATTAGTTTTAGGAATTTGGGTGAATGTTTATTTGTATTATTTTTGTTTTCTTTGACTAACACTAACCCTAATGTTTGTTAACTTTGTCTTGTTAGTTTTATTCTAAAAAAAAGGAGATGAACACACTTAGCGAAATTTCTGAGTTCTTGAATGGATTGGACGGAGAACTAAGTGACGAGTGTGACTCAAACGTCACTCATGTGGAAAAGACCCAAGAATAGAAGGATTTGTGGGAAGCATTGCCTCACAAAAGCGTAGCAATCTGAGAAGAAGGTTTTGAAAAAGCGGTATATAAAAGGGCCGAATATCGTTCGTATACCGAACCATTGATGCAGTTTGCCATTCCATGCAAAGTTGAAGAGCAAAAAGCTTGGGATACAGAATTGAATATAACCTACCCGACAAATTACATGACGGAAGAAATGTTGGGTAAGTTAGGATTCATGATCGTTGGTTACACCGAGTACGGGAGACGGGTAGTACGAAATGTGCGGGTTAATATCCATGGTTACATGTTCTTGACATAATTTTTTATCATAGACCACGTCGATATAGGCGAACCATCGATGGTTTTCGGTTATAAGTTTTTGTGGGAAACAAGATGTGTAGTGGACTTCGAGCAAGGCACATTGACGGTCAACTTGACCAAGCTCAAAGGCGAAAAAGATTATTACATTGAGTTCTTGGTCGGTGATGGACCTAAAGCTGAAGATGGAAGTGAATTGGTGAAGATGGGAAAGGCGAAAAGAAACAAAAAACATGGAGGCTAGCAAGTTGACTCCAAATGACTTCTTGCCAACACCGGCTGACCTAGAGGAAGGATCTCCTTCCACCTTTGTACCCAACCCATTGCCCTTAGCTTATCCAATCTCCAATAAACAAAAGGAGAGGATAAGAATTATATTGAACAAAAAAGAGGAAGAACTCAAGGAATCCAAACCAATTTTGGAAGTCTTGGGAAATTATGTGAGTTACCGGAAAAAGCTCGATGAGATAGAGATGGGAAAAGCTCGTCTAAAAGGAAAGGAATTCAATGAGCATCTTAAGGAGAGAATCATTGAACACGGTTTGCCCAAAAATATGCAAGACCCCGGGAACTTCGTCATCCCAATTTTCATTAATGGAACCACACCGTTCGATGCATTAGCCGACACGGGGGCTAGTGTGAGTATCATGCCATATTCTATCTACCAAGACCTTGGCTTGACCAACCCGGAGCCATACTTTTCAAACCTAACCATGGCGGACGATACACAAACCAAACCTATGGGTATGGTGAGGAACGTCTGAGTACAAATTGGGTTCCAAGCATATGTCATGGATTTTTTAATTATGGACATTCCGGAAGACAAAGACCTACCCTTATTGTTGGGAAGTCCTTTTCTGAAAACGTGTGGGGCAATTATTGACTTAGGACGAGGGACGATTGCAATTAATGACGGGATTTCCGTTCACACCTATGCACCAAGACCTAGGGCGAAGCCTTGGTATTTGGACTTCGAGAGCGAGATGGAAGACGAGTGGTTGAGTTGTTTTGAAGTTGGAAGAGATGCCGATGGGTTTCCTTTGTATGGACCTTTAGGGGCACCATACCTTAGTTGTGATGATCCTATGGAAAAGGCTTTAGCTATTGAAGCCTACTTCAATCCTTTCAAGAACATCCTAGTTTTCAAGAAGATGACAGATTTCTTGGGATCTTTATCGGTGCAATTAATGAACCACGATTGGGGTCCGGATGGGGATAGTAAGTATGCAAGACGAGAAGGAGACAAGTTTTGGCATGCAAAGATCGAAATTACTACACCGTGTGGAAACATGTACACACGAGCATTCAAGACGAAGCCTACCAAAAGAGAACTCTCAAAGAAGTTGAAGCCCGATGATATATTGGACATCAAACACTTCATGGATTAGAGAAGCACATGAATAATAATAAAAAATAAAAGCATTCAAGACAAAGGCTTGATTTTTCTTTTTAATTTTCAGTTTTTTACCTTAAAACTCTTTTGGTTATTTTCGTAATGACTTGGTAACTTAGACACTATTGGTTCTTGGTAATTTTGGTTTGTTTAGATATTTTGTTTTATTTATTCATTTTACTTTTAGTAATTTTAGATATATTGTGAAATTTTTGAAAAGTCGTTGACGGAATAACACCTGTTAAACGAAAATCTAGGAACTTAGGAAGATATAAGTCCATAAGGAGGAGTTGGCTTAGTTTTTCCTAAACACCCCACACATACATAAAAAAACGCAGGAGAAAGAGAAAGAAGAAAAGAGAAAAAAATTTCTTGAGTTCTTGTGTTTTCTTGAAGGAATTAAGATGGCACCCAACAAGGTAATTGAATCCAACACCCATCTTTTGATTTTGATTTTTTTGTCACATGAATCTTGTTATGGTATATTGAATTGATTAAGCATGAATCATATAAAATAAATTAAGATGTGGTATGAATTTAAGGAATTGAGCCATTGATAGTGTGAGGGTAGATTAATTTTGATTAGATGATGATGAACTCAAGTGGGTTTTCATCAAATTAGTTGTAAGATTGATTTGTTAGTTTAGAATGATGTATATATTGATGTTATAGGTGTAATTTTATTAGTTTTGCTTTGTTTAGAAAAATAATTTCCGGAAATGGATGATGTTCATAATGTTTTGATCCATTTTGGGGATAGTGGAAGCTAAACAAAGTGTTAAGGGGGATGAAAAATATATATATATATATATATATATATATATATATATATATATATATATATATATATATATATATATATATATATATATATATATATATATATATATATATATATATATATATATATATATATATATATATATAGGAAGGGCTGCCGCCGGCACCATGGCCTTGCCGCCGGCAAAAACACCCACTGTTTAACCCTGCCGCCGGCACCATGACCTTGCCGCCGGCAAGACACCTGAAAAAAAATTTTATTTTATTTATTTTGTTTCTTTATATTTATTTATTTGTTTTGTTTTAATAGACTTTGTTTAGATAGGTTTATTTGATTGTTGTACTAACATGCTAACATTTCAAGTGTTGTGTATTATTGTTTTTAGAAGCAAAAGAAGACAATGCCTCACAACCCATTGATCGAAAAATACGAGCGTAAGTATGGTCAAGAAGAGATACCATACAAGGTGAGGGCTGTGTCTTATGAACATTTGAAATGGAGAGGATTAGGAGAAATGGAACGCCATGCCTACAATAAGAGATTAGCGGGGTTACAAGGGAAAGCTTTTGGCAGACCAAGAATAGCTGATTGGGACTTGCTTAAAAAGTACAATTGTGAGGAAGCTTTGAGAAAGAAGTTGAAAATGACATATACTCATAGGTTGGGTGGAACTTTTGAGGACTACTCATTCGAAAGGGCCTTGGACATACAAGGTGAGGTATATAGTGAGTTATGTCTTGAATTCTTTTCAACTTTTTATTTCAACAAGGACATTGGAGATGCAAAAGATGAACCTTGCATTTGGTTTAGGTTGTTAGGTATAAATTACTGTTTTACACTAGCGCAGTTTGGAGAGGTGTTAGGATTGTATGATAAGGAAGATTTAGACAATCCATTATTCGAGCTACACTTTACTAGACTAGAAACCAATAAGAAGTTTTTACCCGTAAACGAATATTGGGCAAGCATAGCTGAAAATACTGTGGGGATTAAGAAACTTATATCGGTTAGAGATCCAATTTTGAGAATCCTACATGGGTTCATAGTAGGACAACTTGAGCATCGATCGGGAACTAGGGAGAGATGCCAATTAACTGACCTATGGTTGTTGAGTGTAGCAAGTGGAGAAAGGCAAGTGAATACAGTACGGGGAATTGCCGAGTACTTGTATAAGAAAGCCCCGAGATTGAAAACAGTTAGTAAAATATGTGGAGGTCATTATGTGACGTGGATAGCTATAAGGCTCAATGTTTTAAACGATAGTGTTACGAAAAAGTTATCGAAGCCGGTTGGAAATGAATTTTAGGATATAAGAGCTTTGGAAAGGCAGTTAGACAAGCAAAAGAAATGTCTAAGGTATCCGGAGCCGTTACAACAAGAAGGCGAAGAACAAGAAGAAGAAGAGCACGATACGAGTGGAGTAAAATCTAGTTGGGTAGAATGGAATGCAAATTTAAGTGAGATTGAAAGGATGATGATATGGAGAGATAGTATTACCATGAGAAACAACTACATCCTTGAGCATTCCGTGCCAATCCTACACCATTTGGCAGATCAAGCACATTATAGTTACCCAACCTATGAGCCACCAAATGTTCCACCATATCCATACCCGTATGTACCTTATCCTCACCCACACACACAATATTCTTATGGGAATGAAAGTAATTATGGAGGAGAAGGTGTGTCCGTTGATGACTACATAGATCCACAAACGGGTAGATACGTTGGAAGTAGCTCCATTGTTCTCAAAAATTTTGATGTCGGAGGATCATCAAGAGAAGTTCATGATGATGACGAAGATATAGAAGATTGAAGACACCATATCATGTGAAGTTTGTAAGATATTATTTTCAATAAAATAAAAAAAAGAACTTTATTTTATTTTATTTTGTTTCCAAGGGATTATGATTATAGAATGATAACTTGGGTTGATTTTTTTATTTTTTTAAGACATTATTGTGATTTTTATTTTTATTTTATTTTATTTTATTTTATTTTGTTTGGAAGAAAAATTTCTTTTGTTAGTGCAGTATTTGTAGGAATTGACGTATGAATTCAACATTGGTGGAAATATATGGAGTTTTATGTAGACTCATGATGCAACAAAACCACATGGAGTTCATGGTTCATATTTTGGTAGTATCATTTGACCTTATTTTTCCCATTTTCTTATACTTTTAAGTACGTTTATTACCATTGAGGACAATCTCAAACTTAAGTGCGAGGGGGTGGTCAAATAGGAAAAATAGTCTATTTTGTCAAATTTAATTACTTTTCAAAAGAAACGTAAAAATCTAAAAAAATATAGTTAAATTTTAAATTTTAGTAGTGTATTAATCCGTAGTGAGATCACAATTTGTGTGATTATGGCAAGAATAGATGATAAAAGGCAAAATATTTTAAAAAAGTTGTTGCTAATCACTTATTTTATAAAAATGATTTTTGATGATCAAGTAGGTCACACTTTGAATTCGCATGGGTTATTTCAACAAAAAAAAGGATTAGCTACTCTATTTTGTTTTCTTTGTAGCGTATGTTCATACAAAGTGTGAGGGGATTGCGGAAAAGAAGCAAATAGCCAATGAGCTATAAGCTAAATTATAAATAGCCAATGAGCTATAAATTATGAAGACGAAGGAAGAAGAAGTAAAATGGTAGTATCGATTGGCCAATGTGTCAAGACGTGGTACTTGAAGTTGAAAAAAAAATGGAGAAAGACAAGGATGGTATGATGAGAGAGATGGGAGTGATCATTTGGTGGTTAGTATTTTTTCTTTTATTTATCAAAATTGATAAAGTCCTTTTTGATAAAATTGCCGGGTGCTCACGCCCCATCGGATTAAGATATGTCTACTATTTCTTGAGTCTTTAGCATTCTATAGATTTAGAGAGTTGGAAACAAGTTTATGTTTAAATTTGTGATTTTACTTTACTTGCTCGAGGGCGAGCAATACTTAAGTGTGAGGGGATTTGATAATGCTCAAATCCAACATGTATGGTGTATTTTTTGTGGTAATAAACGGACTTTTATTGCTAATATTGTGCGAAGTTCAGTTATTGTGTTTTGTAGGAAGAAAGGACGAAGAAACGTGAATAAATGAATAAAAAGCATGAATTGGAGAAGAAGGAATAAACTAAGCATGAAAGCGTAAGATTTCGTGTGAAGAATAAAAGATGATGAAGGAGTTTTGGGAAGTGTAGAAGAAAGAAAAGAAAGAAGAAGGACTAGAAGGAAAAGTATGGAAAATGGCCCAGTTGCCACCAGCAACACTTTGCTTGCCTCCATCAAATCCACCTTCATTTGCCACCAACATCAAAGTAGCATTCAGTTGCCACCAGCAAGCAAGTCCGTACCTCCATCAAACCAACCTTCATTTGCCACCAGCATGTTGTTAGTCAAGTCTAGCAAGAGTTATTCATAAATTCCCACTATCAATGAGAGGCTTCTCATTTGCCTCCCATTAACATTCCCTGGAGTTTATTTCCTCCTCTCCAAGCATAATCATGTATAAAATAGACCTTAGGGTCATTTGTTTTAGTGTGCTTCATCCATTGATCATTCTAACCCTTGACAAAGGTTAGAATCACCAAACTTATATAACCCAAAAGACAATAAACCTCTGTTAATTCTCAAGGGGAGGACGAATTTCGTGAAGGAGAGATTCGGGTGGAGGAACATTGATCAATTGGAGGCTTGGAATTGCTACAAATTCTGTTTTTGTTATTTCTTGTTTTTGGAAGAACTATTGGTAAATTCTTGTACTTGGATTAATCTTCATTATAATTTAAGTGCTATTGAATGTTTGAGAAAATTATGAATTGTGTTGAAATGTGTTTGAATTCTAAGTAGTGTGATATACTTGTGTGATGAACATGAATTCTAAAGGGGAGTTTGGTTTTATGAACAAGAAAATGTTAATGGGTTTTTATGGTTGATAATTCTTGAAACATGTTTTGATAATCAAATGAAATATAGCTTTTTATTGGATTTAGAGGTTGAAAGGATTTCCGGTAAACTATGTTCCAAAAGATTTATGCATGAGTCAATTTGGTTTCTTGGTGATTGACACTCACCTTGACGAGTTGGTTAAAGGAATTTGTCAAAAGATTTATCTTGGGTATAGGTCGAAAGAACCCATTCAAACCAAACTTATCTCTTTATATTTTCTAGCAAATGGTGATTATAATGAATTGGAATAGATGATCATAGGCCGAAAGGGTTTGTCTACATCAATTTGTTAATATGAATTCTATGAAAAATACCATGGAATGGAATTTATATACTTTAGATTTATGATTCATAGTTGCTTATGCATGCAAATTATCTCTTCTACGGATGAAATGGAATTCACACAAGTATTGTTTTTAGTTATATTTAACTATACCATGTTAATTCTTGCAGTAGTAACGGTAGTGACAACCCTATTACCTACACCACCACAACATTTTGATTATGCGCAAATCCCATGGGACGACCTAGACTTACCCGAATTTGCTACAATAGAACAAGTATACTTGCTCGTATGCGTAGTTAAGGAATTAATAAGTCTTGTTTATAAATTTAAAACTAGGAGTGCAAGACGCGCATCACTGAGTAAAAATAAAAATAAAAATGAAAGCCTTAAAATTTAAACTAAAAATTAAGACTTAAAAATAATTAACGAAAAATTAAAACTTTAAAGTAAATTTGAAAACTTAAAACTTTATAAAAATGCAAACTTGAAATAAATCTAAGATAAAACAAGTTTAAAATAACACTTAAGAAAATGGCAGGAAAAATTAAAATTTGAAAATTAATTCGGGAAACTAAAACTGAACATAAGTCGGAATGCTAAAATCTAGACCTAATTCGGAATAAACCCTAATCCTAGACCTAATCTGGAATGTGAAATCTTAACCTAGTTCGGAATGTGAATTCTACTCCTAATTCGGAATGTTGACTTTGCATCTAATCCGGAATGTTAGATCTCTAAGTAATTCGGAATGTATATCCTTCACACAATCCGGAATAAATGTCCTTCTCACAATCCGGAATCCGTTTCCTACACGTAATCCGGAATGTTACCTTGGTACCTTATTCAGAATCCAGCTTCTATGTGTAATCCGGAATGTGTGTCACAAACACAATCCGGAATGATGGTTTTGAACACTATTCGGAATGCTGGTGATAGACCTAATTCGGAATATGCTTGTTGGATGTAATCTGGAATATGGAAGATGAACACTATTCGGAATAAACACAATCTAAACCTAAGTTGGGAAACTAAGAGTTTGCAACTAGTTCGGGATACTAGGGTTTTACCATAACCCGGATAAGAAATATTTAAGGAAAAATTGAAAATAAGCTAAAAACAAATAAGCACTTACCTAAAACTTTATCCAAATCAAATTTAAGAAAAAACTAATAAGCCAAAATTTAAAAACTTTTAAAAACACTAAATAATCAAAATATTTAAACTCAACTTTTTATAAAAATAACTATTAAGACACTTAATAAAAATTAAGTAAAATCACACAATAAGCACTAAACACAATAAGTTATAAAAATCAAACACATAAAAATCAATAAGCACAACCAAACAAACACATCAATAAAGCAATAAGCATAAAGATTAAGCAACCTACATTATTTTGAAAATCAAACAAGATTAAAATAAGAAAAGTAGAATGAGAATGATTATCTAAAAAACTTGAATTAAAGATTAAGATTAATAGATTCAATACAAGATTAATGTAAAAGCTTAAAACATTGAAAGGAAAGCTAGAGAGAGAAAGTAATTACCTACTCCTTATGCATAAAAATAAACAAACTAAAATTAACTAACTCCCTTCCTAATGACATAAGGAAGGTATTTATAGGAGGATGAAATGATTGTTGCTTCTTTCTTTCTTTCTTTGTCTTTTCGTCTTTTAAATTCTTCGTCTTTCTTGACGTTGTCTCGGGATTTGTCGATATGACATGAACTCGTCTTATAATTTTCTTCTTTTATTAGATTTGGTTCTTCGACTTCGTTAAACATCCGTCTTAAGACTTTTTCTTCGATAAATCTTCAGAATAGGCCTTGGACTTCCGTTCTTTTTGCACTCTTGATCTTTTGACTTCGTCTTTTGTCTTTTTCTTTGATAAAAGCCCGTGAAAGCCCGTGTTTCCTTCCTTTTTCATCTTTTGGTCCTAAAACATAATAAAAACACAAACCACACATAGTTCCGACTTTTACGACATTAAATACACGTTTTGGCTTGGTTATTATTATAATTAAGTGGTAAAAGGATTGGTGTTTTCACACCTATCACTTTGGGATTCATCAGCAATCTTCTTTGAAGAAGATTGTGTGAGGGCTTTCCTCTTTCTGGACACACGTTTAACCTTCTTTGTATTAACTGACGTCTGCTTCTGACGAGGTCCAAATGAAGCTCCAGGCTTTTCGCCTTTCAGATCCCCTTCTCCAATTGGATGAGTGTCTTTTGGAGCTTTGTACACTACTGTACCGTCTGCTGAGCAGATGTCCAACATGGGTTGTGTAAGAGGAGGATCAATGGTGCAGATTGGAATGTTCTAGCGAGTAAGATCAAATGGTTAAAAAATTAGTTTATCTCCATTAATTTTTGAAAAGTCATCGCCAAGATGGTCAGCAAAGAGGAGAGATAGAAATATTGTGTAAACAACGTTTTTCTCTCTTGTCTTTTTCTCCAGCTTCCCATGGAGATCTTCAAAAATAATCCTCCCAAAATCAGCTTTAATACCCTTGGCCAGACAGTATAAAATAATAACATCTTTTTAGTTGATCTGGTCAAGGCCTCCAGTTTTTCCCCCCAAACATTCAATAAGAATGGACATCAATAACTTCCACCTTGGTGGCAAACAACTTCTTTTTAACCCCCCTTTCTCAATAATCTCTTCAGTATACCCAATCTCTTTAAAGAAGTTTTTCACAATCATAAAATCATCAGGTATAGCCTCATAATCACTAGGGTTTTCCAAATAATTTAGACCCAAAACCTTTCAAAATAATTTTAACCCAAATATACCATGAATCCCAACCGTGGTAGAATCAAACTCAATGGACTTCTTGTCGTTAGAAGCCTCTGTTGTGAACCAAAATTCTTTTAGCACATTTTGAAACATCATACCAGGATCCTCAAATAATGCATACCTTAAAACACTTTTGGACAGATAAGTCAAAACTTGTTCCCCAGGAACAGACTTAATGGATTCAGGTTTGAGTAAAGTGATGTTGTTGGGTTTGAAGAAGATATCGTCAATGGGATAGTTAACATGAGTGGATGGGTTGAGAGTGATCTTATATATCTTTGGGGAAGAAGATGATTCAGCCATTGTTGTTTCTCTGTGTGTGTTTTAAGAGAGAGAGAGAGAGTTTGTATGTGTTTTTGATGAAAAGATTTGTAAGCGTGGAGTGAAATCCAATTGTAAGGGATTATATATAAACTTTAACTGATTTGTAAAAAGTTTTTAAAACCATTTGAAAAAATTATAAATCTTTTAGGGTTTCTTTTGAACATTTGGCACAAACTTTCTCATTAATGTTCTGCAAAAAGGTATGATTTTCTGTTGCTTTGAAAAGTGAAACGGCCATGTGTCAGGGAGTTGTTGACTGTGGATGGAGACGTTTGAAATTTTCTTAATTAACAAATGACACCTTTTGAAAGAATGTTTGTTTTATTCACACGAAAAATTCAATGCCATTTGATACTTTTCATCACATGATTGATTTGTTTTAAAGGATGTTGCTCAGATATGCTGAAACTGATGGTAATACTTGTGAGCTTCAGTGCGTCAAATGAGGCGGCAAAACCCCATATACATGTTCACAAAAGTGAACAAGACATATGACATTGCACGCTCCTCTACTCAGGCCTAGCTACTCAGTTGTATTAAAATTTTGTTCAGCATTTGCTGAAGGAACCTTTTGATGACTGGTGATCATTTGTTCAGCTTCAGTTCTAACACCCCCAATTTACATTGCGCAGCCGAAATACACAATTGGGTGCTAGACACAAGCATCATCACACAAGGTATATTGAACGACTCAAAAGTGAGACGTTTACACATGAATATAAACATTTTCATAGATGGTCTAAAACATAAATTTCAACCCAAATTGTACTGACACGACACCAGAGTAAAGCGTTTAGTCCCCATGGATCTCGACCAACAACCAACAAGTTTAGTACAGTACATCAACATAAAGTAATTGTTCAACATTAAAAGGTAGAAACAGTTTAGACCAACATTCTTCCAAAAGCCAAGCCACAACCTCCACAGCAAAGCTCCCTGCTCCATCACTTCCTATTACCTGAAATACATGCATAAAACGAGTCAACAATAATGTTGAGCGAGACTATAAGTTTGTCAAATCACATTTGAACACAAGAAGAAAATCAATCATAATCATTTATAGAATTGTCGTACACACAATCTATATTCAAGGCAGTAATAATAATGATAAACATTATAAACATTGTATTTAAGCTCATGATACCGACCCCTTAACCAAATAGTCACCCACGCCAAATGCCGGCATGACTAGAATAAAACCATTGCCCCTCTAGGGTATCAGTTTCTAGAATACCACAATCTTATTCACGTAAAATTATCCTTCCTAGCGGGTTACTCAACGTAAGGCCCTGGTCTCAGATAGGGTGGTCAACCCAATAGTACTATCATTAGAATAAGCGGCTATTCCCGACTCACAACATCAAGTCAGAAGATAGTTAACCGCTCATGAATTTAGGGTCTTTAGCAACAAGTTACTCAATACAATGAAATCAACTTTAGGCAACATTCGGGTCCAACAATTACTCATGACTTGTGTTCATTTATTTTCAAATAGCATGTATCCCCTTCGCGGGTATTAAAATCATTAAAACAAGTAGAAAGCGAGGCTATAGACTCACCTTAGTATAAGAGATCTAGCGAGATGATCGTCGATGATAATGGATACCTTTCAAACACGAGAACCGCTACCTATCAAATAAGGCGCGTTCATTAATAATGACTCGAGAAATAAATAATACATAACAACATCAAAATCAAACTCATAAAGTCACGATAAACTCGAGAGAAAACGATATAAATAACTTCATTATACTTTACTACACATTTACTTAACCATTTCATACTTTTATCAAAGTCCGCCGGTACATACTACATGTACTAGCTTATTTACCCCTTTTAAACTCGTCAACCGTTTATGAAACGACTCGATAAACTAACTTACTATATATAGAAAGTCCTCTTACAATTTTATCAAATGAAATTACTTTTAAAGTACTTTACTCGACTCATTTCCAAACTACAAAATCCGGACAGATTTACGTTAATTTTTCATACAACCGTTTTAACTTCTTTAAACGACTCCGTTTACAAAACCGACACTCGGGTTTTAAAGTAAACTCAACCTATAAAATAAACACCTCATTATCAGTAGGTTACATATTTCAAAACATCCATTTAGAGTCCCCGAGATTCGATCTAAATATCGACAACAACTATATGTAGTGCCGATACTCGTCTCCCGGTACACGATCATTCAAAACATCATAACTTCGCGCTCGTTTGGAGCTAGAAGCTCTACCTTATATCAAATCGAAGCTAAGAAAATTATCTACAACCCTAGGCTATAAGTTAAGCCATTTTCAAAACATAAAAATTCGGATTTTACACTTTACTTACTGTTGTAAAATGACTATAAAAATCTTGTACAAAATAAACTTTTTGATAAAAACCAACCATAAAAATGATCATTTCTATACCCTAATATCATCATACATCAACCATAACATCAAAATAAAAATCTTAAGATCAAAATGAAGTTTTTAACAAAAATTTTAGCAAGAACCACCATGGATCATCATAACAATGCCATGCATGATCATAGCTCCTACCTACCAACATCAAGAAAAAAAAGTGATTGCATGTAAGAATTTCTTACACCAAAATGATCCTTGATCAAATATAAGAATGGGTCTATGTTTGGTTTAGCTTGAATCAACCTCAAACTCAAGATAATTTGAAGTTTGAATGTGTTTTGGGGTGTGGGTGGGTTTCAGCAATTCAAGAGAGAAAGAGAGAGAGATAGTGAAATTTTTAAAATGAAAGAAATGAAAGTGTGTGTTTGTTTTTAGTTTATATATAGTGGGGTAGGGACCTAGTTTCAATTTAGCAATAGTTGTGGCTAAAAATATAAATAGTTAGCTAAAAAGCGGGAAATAACTATTAGTAAATTTTCAAAATATTTACGGTGCTCGGGTTTCATAAAGATACTTTTAAAATTTTAAAACGTACCTCAAAAATAATAATATCGACTCTCGACTCAACTTAACACGTCATTTAAAATAAAACCTAAAAAATGACAAAAATCGAACAACCGACAATAAAACGTAAAATATTTGGCATCCATCGACATCACGCTTGCTAATACTTCTTATACTTAATAAATATAAAATATAGACCTTCCAACATCGGTTTAAACTTAAACATCCAAAAATAAATATCATTCAAACTCATCAAAAATTTTTAAAAATAATCATAAAATAAGATTAAGTAATGACCTCGATTTTGGGTTGTCACATCCCCCCCCCCCCCCCTTCTTAAAAGAAGCGACGTCCGCGGCGCTTAATCCTTCCTAAACAAATGAGGATACTTGTCCTTAAAGAAATCCTCACGTTCCCACGTAAACTCTGGCCCACGTCTAGAGTTCCATCTCACTTTCACAATCGGAATTCTACTATGCTTCAACTTCTTAACTTCCCTATCCATAATCTCTACAGGTTCCTCTATAAAATGCAACTTATCGTCAAGTTGAATTTCATCCAACGGAATCACCACATCCCTTTCAGCTAAACACTTCTTCAAATTAGACACATGAAAAGTATTATGAATAGCCTTATGCTCATCAGGCAATTCTAACTTATAAGCCACCAATCCAATCCTTTGGATAATCCTAAATGGTCCAATATATCTCGGGCTCAACTTTCCTCTCTTTCCTAAATGAATTACTCCTTTCCATGGAGATACCTTCAACATAACTATGTCTCCTACTTCAAACGCCAACGGTTTCCTTCTGTTATCAGCATAACTCTTTTTTCTACTCCTAGCATATAACAAATGCTTCTTAATTTGCACTATTTTTTCAGTCGTCTCAAATATCATTTCAGTCCCAGTCAATTGACTTTCTCAAACCTCACTCCAACACACTGGAGATCTACACTTACGTGCATACAAAGCTTCAAATGGAGCGGCTTTAATACTAGAATGATAACTATTATTGTACGAAAACTCAACCAGTGGCAAATGCTTATCCCAACCATTTCCAAAATCAATCACACATGCACGAAGCATATCCTCTAACGTTTGAATCGTTCTCTCACTTTGTCCATCAGTTTCCGGATGATATGCTGTACTTAAACATAACTCCGTTCCCAACGCTTTCTGCAAAGACTTCCAAAATCCTGAAGTAAACCTACTATCACGATCAAAAATTATCGACAAAGGCACACCATGTCGACAAACAATCTCCTTCACATACACTGTTGTTAACCTCTCCATACTATCTGTCTTCTTCATTGGAAAAAAGTGAGCAGATTTAGTCAATCTATCTACAATCACCATATCATATCACTACCATTTGCAGTCCTTGGCAAACCTGTCACAAAATCCATTGTAATCTTCTCCCATTTCCACTCAGGAATCTCAGGTTGCACTAATGATCCAGACGGTTTCTTATGTTCAGCTTTCACCTTCGCACAAGTTAAACACTTATTAACATACTGTGCTATATCTGCCTTCATATTCGGCCACCAATAAACTTTCTTAAGATCTTGATACATCTTGTCCGATCCAGGATGTATTGAATATTTCGACTTATGAGATTCATTCATCACCAAATCTCGCACCCCTAACGAATCTTCCTCAGACGGACACAACGGTAACCAAATCCTACTCTTAAAATACCTCAATCCATTTGGCCTCACTTCAAACAATGGCTTCAACATTCTACCCAAATTTTCTGCCTCAACATTCTCTTTCTTTAAACCATTAGTTTGGGCTTTCAATATCGCTTCTGTCAAATCAACACTTTCCAACATCGTCAAAGCTCTAACTCTTATAGACTTATCTCTTTCCTTTCTACTAAGTGCATCAGCTACCACATTCGCTTTACCAGGATGGTAACGAATCTCGCAGTCATAATCACTCAGCAACTCAACCCATCTCCTTTGCCTCATATTCAATTCCTTTTGATCCAAAATATACTGCAAACTCTTATGATAAGTGAAAACCACACACTTGGTTCCATACAAGTAGTGTCTCAACAGCTTTAAAGCAAAAATAACAGCCCCAAGTTCTAAATCATGCGTAGTGTAATTCTCTTCATGCTTACTCAATTGTCTCGATGCATACGCTATTACTTTCTCCCTTTGCATCAGCTCCAAATCCTTTATGAGACGCGTCACAGTACACTACAAAATCCTCAGATCCTTCTGGCAAAGACAATATCAGCGCAGAACACAACTTATCCTTCAACATACTAAATGCAGATTCCTCTTCCAGTCCCCATTCAAACACTCGATTCTTCTCCGTAAGCTTAGTCAACGGCTTAGCAATTAACAAAAACTTCTCAATAAACCTTCTATAATACCCAGCCAAACCAAGAAATTGGCGAACTTCAGTCGACGTCTTTGGCACTGACCAATCCTTAATTGCCTCAATCTTAGCAGGATCCACACGAACACCTTCACTATCAATCACGTGCCCCAAAAATTGCACTGATTTCAACCAAAATTCACACTTAGAGAATTTCGCATACAACTTCTCCTTCTTTAACAATTCCAAAATTGTTCTCAAATGCTTCTCATGTTCCTCTTCACTCTTGGAATAAACAAGAATATCATCAATGAATACGATAACAAACTCATCCAAATACGGCTTACATACACGATTCATCAAATCCATAAATACATCAGGCGCATTTGTTAACCCAAAAGGCATCACTTGAAATTCGAAATGTCCATATCGAGTACGGAAAGCTGCTATAGGAATATCTTCTTCCCTAACTCTCAGTTGATGATGCCCAGATCTCAAATCGATCTTGGAGTATACACTTGACCCTTGCAACTGATCAAACAAATCATCAATCCTCGGCAGTGGATACCGATTCTTGATAGTCAATTTGTTAAGCTCTCTGTAGTCAATACACATTCTAAAAGAACCATCTTTCTTCCTAACAAACAAAACAGGCGCACCCCACGGCGACGAACTTGGTCTAATAAATCCCTTATTCATCAATTCCTTCAATTGATCAGATAATTCTTTCATTTCAGATGGAGCTAAACGATACAGTGCACGGGCAACAGGAGCATCACCCGGCACTAAATCAATACGAAACTCCACTTCACGATGCGGCGGTAATCCTGGCAATTCCTCAGGGAAAACCTCAGAATACTCTCTAATCACAGGCACATCCTCCAATTTCCTTTCATTCACACCATCATTACTTATCTGTGCAAGAAACACATCACAACCTGCTTCTATATACCTCATCATCTTTAAACAAGAAACAAATCTCAAACGAGAAGTACATTCATCTCCTTTCACAGTCAATACCCTATTCCTTAGCGGTATCTGAACTAATCTTTCTCCACAAACAATTACTGCACCATTACCAACTAACCAGTCCATTCCAACAATCACGTCAAAAGATCCTAAATATATGGGCATCAAATCAATACTAAACACATAATTACCTAACTTCAAGGAACAACCTTTCAGTATAGAACTAGTGCTTACAACCTTACCATCAGCTAACTCCACATTATAACTAGTTGTCAATCTCACTGGTTCTCTATCCAATAGCTGACTGAATCTAACATCTACGAAACTTCTACCGGATCCAAAATCAAATAACACACTAGCATAACAAGAATCAAGTAAGAACGGACCAGTCACCACATTCGGCCCTTGAGGTTTGTCAGCATCTCCCACGACATAGACTGGAGCAGCAATCCCAGCAGCAACAGCAACAACATTGCCTCCCTGTCGTATGCCAACCCTCGGACAGTTCCCTTGCTTATGTCCACGGCCTCCACATCTAGAACAATAAACTACTTTAACAACATTAGCCCCAGTGGCTACACCCTTGTTTCTACAATCTGCCATCTTATGGTCGGCCTTCCCACACTTGTTGCAAGCAGGTGGACAATTTCCAATATGATACAGATTACACCGACCACACTTCGGATTCACTTTGTTACCTTGATTTCCTGTGGCAGTACGAACACCATCATTCCTTCTCAAATTATATTGCTGATTCCTATTCGGTCCTTGGTTATTATTATTACGATAACCACCTCGATTCTGCCCTTGGCTTGAGTGTTCAGCTTCCCACTTTCTCTTATTCCCCTCAGCAATACTATCCTTTCGATCTTACAGCTTTACATCCATTAAAGCATGAGCCATTTGAACAACTTCATCAAATGACTTGGGTTTCGACGAAGTAGTTTCTCCCTTGATATTACTAGATAAACCCCTAATATACTGCTTCATCTTCTTACGGTCATCAGCAAACGCATCAGGACACAAAAAACATAAATCTGAAAATCTCCTTGTATAAGCTACAATATCATTGTTCCTCAGCACCAAATGCCTCAATTCATCTTCCAACTGACCTAGCTCTTCCTAAGGACAAAACTTAGTAGTCAACAGTCCCTTGGTCACAGTCCGTGTTCTAGCATTAGCTTCAACCAATCCTATAGTAGCTACTTGACTATTCCACCAACTCAACGCATCATCCTGAAAAGTAGCTGCAGCAAATTTCACCTTACTAGCTTCTGAACATCCACTGATTTCAAAAGTACTTTCAATCATCTCAATCCACCTCCTTAATTCCAATGCTCCACCAGTACCACAAAATTGGGTAGGTCCACATTTCATGAAACTAGCATAAGAACATTCCTTTTGAACCTGCTGAACAGCAGCATTACCTCCAACTTGTCCTGCAGCATTTCCTTCTGCTTGCTCATCAACATTACCTCCAACCTGATTTCCAAAATTCCCTCCAACCTGACCAGCAGCATTCCTATTCTCAGCCTCTTGGTTCCTCGCAGCAGGTTCAACTTCTAAAGCTCTAGCGATAACTTGTTCAATCATGGTATTAACAGTAGCGGTCGTCAATTTAGGCGGCATGTTTACAGGAAACTAACCAAACAATAATTTAGTAAAATCAGAAAAATGCCTCCCAACTCCTTCCTGTATATCCATAACAGAAAAAGAACAAGTAAGTATTCATATCATGATAAGAAGAAGGATTTCTCTATCAAGATGCAACATGGATACTACATGCACTATCAACATAATTCACAATGAATCATTAACCAATCACACAAAAGAACTAATAAGACAAATCATAAGTCATGAAGGTAATTTTGGATTGCTTTGGAAAATCTCCACAAAATTGTGACAAGTAATGTCACTACAATCCTTCATCACAACAAACTTAAAAGTCATTAAGTTTCATCACAAACTACAGTACGAGTCTACATAAGTTCTATTACAACAAGGCTAAAATAAAAACAACATAAAGGACTAAACATCAGATCCCCACAGCTTCTTGTACATCGGCTCGTCATCACTGCTGCTATCATCATCTTCAGATTCTTCCTCCACTTTTTCCTTCCCCTTACGACTACTTCCTTCACTTGGCTTCACCAACACTTGAGCTTCAACCTGATTCGGCACATCACGAATCACAACACCTTGACTAGGAAAAGATCTCATCGGCAAACCCCATGCATCCAACCTTGCATTCCTTTCTAGCTCCCTACTTAACCTTTCAACTTGTCCACTCAAATTCAACACCATAGATCTTAACCTAACAACTTCATCCATTTCCCTTGCTCTAACAAACTCTGATCTCCTCATATTACCAACAAACCTGTCAAACTTTTTCTCATTCTGCTCAAACATCCTAATCACACGAGTCTCAACCAAATACCTCTCAAATAAGGACCTATCAAATTTCTTAAGAAACCAAAAAATATCATCATAAGACCTAGGACCTGGATAATAATCCTTAGGAATACCATCATGAATAGATCGAGCACTACTCGACTCAATAGGAACATCACCCCTAGCAAATGCAATCCCAGGCAAACCACTAATATAAGCATCACAAGTAGGAGTCGAAGAACGAACAACAGGTCGCTGACAATCTGGAACAGTTTGTGGCACAACATTAAGTCTTGGAACATAACTACTTTGTATCAACTCAGGCTCTATCTGACCAACTGTAGTAAGTGGAATCCCATCATCTAAAAACTCAAAAGGCTCCTCATCGTCACTAGCACCAAAGTTATCTACTTCTTCACCATCCACTACATTAGTCATATCAATCCATCCATCCTCACGAGGTAAACCAACCATTTTCTACAATTATAAGGGTTTAAGGGTACTTAAGGTCATCGTTAATAAAATAATAATTAGTATGCAATGCTCATGCAAATGTCATACATTATCCATGCTATGCAACACAATGCAATTGATGTTTATGCAATGTTCGCAAAAAAATAAATATGATACTGACAAGCACTCTGCGTACTTTCAGTAATTCCAATACAATATCGTAGTATTTACTTAATAAATACTCGGGAAGTCATTTCAGTTATGAGGGATACATCTATAATGCAAAACAAAACTAAAAGTAATCTTACCTGAGCGTTGCAGAGGAGTTGTGTGCTTTTGAAGAATAAATACTTTCGACACCAAAGTTATAGTTTAGGACAATTTCCAAAATCGACCCAGTTCTCTATAACTTGCAACTCTAATTACCAATCTCTAACAACCCCAATTTACATTGCGCAACGGAAATACACAATTGGGTGCTAGACACAAGCATCATCACACAAGGTATATTGAACGACTCAAAAGTGAGACGTTTACACATGAATATAAACAACATTTTCATAGATGGTCTAAAACATAAATTTCAACCCAAATTGTACTGACACGACACCAGAGTAAAGAGTTTAGTCCCCATGGATCTCGACCAACAACCAACAAGTTTAGCACAGTACATCAACATAAAGTAAATTGTTCAACATTAAAAGGTAGAAACAGTTTAGACCAACATTCTTCTAAAAGCCAAGCCACAACCTCCACAGCAAAGCTCCCTGCTCTATCACTTCCTATTACCTGAAATACATGCATAAAACGAGTCAACAATAATGTTGAGCGAGACTATAGGTTTGTCAAATCACATTTGAACACAAGAAGAAAATCAATCATAATCATTTATAGAATTGTCGTACACACAATATACATTCAAGGCAGTAATAATAATGATAAACATTATAAACATTGTATTTAAGCTCATGACACCGACCCCTTAACCAAATAGTCACCCACGCCAAATGCCGGCATGACTAGAATAAAACCATTACCCCTCTAGGGTATCAGTTGCTAGAATACCACAATCTTATTCACGTAAAATTATCCTTCCCAGCGGGTTACTCAACGTAATGCCCTGGTCTCAGATAGGGTGGTCAACCCAATAGTACTATCATTAGAATAAGCGGCTATTCCCGACTCACAACATCAAGTCAGAATATAGTTAACGGCTCATGAATTTAGGGTCTTTAGCAACAAGTTACTCAATACAATGAAATCAACTTTAGGCAACATTCGGGTCCAACAATTACTCATGACTTGTGTTCATTTATTTTCAAATAGAATGTATCCCCCTCGCGGGTATTAAAATCATTAAAACAAGTAGAAAGTGAGGCTATAGACTCACCTTAGTATAAGAGATCTAGCGAGATGATCGTCGATGATAATGGATACCTTTCAAACACGAGAACCGCTACCTATCAAATAAGGCGCGTTCATTAATAATGACTCGAGAAATAAATAATACATAACAACATCAAAATCAAACTCATAAAGTCACGATAAACTCTAGAGAAAACGATATAAATAACTTCATTATACTTTACTACACATTTACTTAACCATTTCATACTTTTATCAAAGTCCGCCGGTACATACTACATGTACTAGCTTATTTACCCCTTTTAAACTCGTCAACCGTTTATGAAACGACTCGATAAACTAACTTACTATATATAGAAAATCCTCTTACAAGTTTATCAAATTAAATTACTTTTAAAGTACTTTACTCGAATCATTTCCAAACTACAAAAGGCGGACAGATTTACGTTAATTTTTCATACAACCGTTTTAACTTCTTTAAACGACTCCGTTTACAAAACCGACACTCGGGTTTTAAAGTAAACTCAACCTATAAAATAAACACCTCATTATCAGTAGGTTACATATTTCAAAACATCCATTTAGAGTCCCCGAGATTCGATCCAAATATCGACAACAACTATATGTAGTGCTGATACTCGTCTCCCGGTATACGATCATTCAAAACATCATAACTTCGCGCTCGTTTGGAGCTAGAAGCTCTACCTTATATCAAATCGAAGCTAAGAAAATTATCTACAACCCTAGGCTATAAGTTAATCCATTTTAAAAACATAAAAATTCGGATTTTACACTTTACTTACTATTGTAAAATGACTATAAAAATCTTGTACAAGATCAACTTTTTGATAAAAACCAACCATAAAAATGATCATTTCTATACCCTAATATAATCATACATCAACCATAACATCAAAATCATAATCAAAATAAAAATATTAAGATCAAAATGAAGTTTTTAACAAAAAATTTAGCAAGAACCACCATGAATCATCATAACAATGCCATGCATGATCATAGCTCCTACCTACCAACATCAAGAAAAAAAAAGTGCTTGCATGTAAGAATTTCTTACACCAAAATGATCCTTGATCAAATATAAGAATGGGTCTATGCTTGGTTTAGCTTGAATCAACCTCAAACTCAAGATAATTTGAAGTTTGAATGTGTTTTGGGGTGTGGGTGGGTTTCGGCAATTCAAGAGAGAAAGAGAGAGAGATAGTGAAATTTTTAAAATGAAAGAAATGAAAGTGTGTGTTTGTTTTTAGTTTATATATAGTGGGGTAGGGACCTAGTTGCAATTTAGCAATAGTTGTGGCTAAAAATGTAAATAGTTAGCCAAAAAGCGGGAAATAACTATTAGTAAATTTTCAAAATATTTACGGGGCTCGGGTTTCATAAAGATACTTTTATAAATTTAAAACGTACCTCAAAAATAATAATATCGACTCTCGACTCGACTTAACACGTCATTTAAAATAAAACCTCAAAAATGACAAAAATCGAACAACCGACAATAAAACGTAAAATATTTGGCATCCATCGACATCACGCTTGCTAATACTCCTTATACTTAATACATATAAAATATAGGCCTTCCAACATCGGTTTAAACTTAAACCTCCAAAAATAAATATCATTCAAACTCATCCAAAACTTTCAAAAATAATCGTAAAATAAGATTAAGTAATGACCTCGATTTTGGGTTGTCACATCAATAAATCAGATAAGGCGACAAAACATCATATACACAATCACATAAAGTGAAATAGACACATGACATTGCACACTCCTTTACTCAGACACTACTACTTGACATTAATAAAAAACTTTTATGAAATGCTGATCCTTCAAGCTTCTTTAGTGAATGCTGAAGATTCAGGTTTTGTATCATCAATGTTCAGCATACCAAGCTCCATTATCAATCTTTTGAAAGTTGGTTCATCCAGTGGTTTGGTGAAGATACCAGCAAATTGATACTGAGTGGGGATAAAATGTAATTCATTGTCCCCTTTCACAATGTGATCTCTGATAAAGTGATATCTGATATCAATGTGTTTTGTTCTTGAGTGAAGGACTGGATTGTTGGATATTGCAATAGCACTAGTGTTATCACAAAACATTGGTACCTTTTCATATTCTATGTCATAATAAGTCAGTTGGCTTTTCATGCAAATAACATTGGTACAACATCCAGCAGTTGCCACATATTCAGCTTCTGCTGAAGACATGTCAACTGTTTGTTGCTTTTTAACACTCCAACACACAAGTTTGCCACCTAGCAATTGGCAGGCATCATATGTGCTTTTTCTGTCCAAATTACATCCAGCATAGTCAGAATCTGAATACCCCTTTAGATCAAAACCTGAGGATTTAGGGTACCAAAGACCTAGACTTGGTGTACCTTTTAGGTGTCTGAAGATTCTCTTTACAGCAGTAAGGTGTGATTCCTTTGGATCTGCTTGGTATCTTGCACAAAGGCATGTAGAGAATTGAATGTCAGGTCTGCTTGCTGTTAAGTACATGAGTGACCCAATCATACCTATATACTGAGTCTCACTGACTGATTGTCTATTGAGATCAGGTCCTAAGTTGTTAGGGGGTACCATTAGAGTCTTCACTAAAGCAAAATTGATATGATACTTCTTTAGTAGATCCTTGACATATTTTTCTTGATTGATGAAGATGCCTTGGTCAGATTGTTTAATCTAAAGACCAAGGAAGTATGTGAGTTCTCCCATCATACTCATCTCAAACTTGCTGTTCATAAGCTTGGCAAATTGTTTTCAAAGTTTCAAGCTTGTTGAACCAAAGATTATGTCATCCACATAAATTTGTACCAGAATGGTGTCAGTTTTAGATTTATAGATAAACAAGGTGCTATCTATTTTTCCTCTGACAAAGTTATGATTAATGAGAAATGTTGAGAGAGTTCCATACCATGCTCTTGGAGCTTGCTTCAGTCCATACAAAGCTTTGTAAAGATTGTAGACATGATTTGGGTATTTACTACTCTCAAAGCCAGGAGGCTGTGTAACATAAACTTCTTCTTTTAGGTCACCATTTAGGAATGCACTTTTGACATCTATTTGGTAGATTATGAAGTTCATGTAAGTGGCATAAGCAAGGAAGATTTGTATGTCTTCCATACGTGCAACTAGAGCAAAAGTTTGATCAAAATCAACACCAGGCTCTTGATTGAATCCTTGGGCCACCAGCCTAGCTTTGTTTTTGGTCACCACATTGGTTTCATCTCTTTTGAGCTTGTAAACCCATTTGGTGCCAGTGTTTGATTTATCATATGGAAGAGGAACCAATTTCCAGACTTTGTTTCTTTCAAATTGATTTAGTTCCTCTTGCATGGCATCCATCCATCCAGGGTGTGTGAGTGCTTCAGAAACCTTTGTAGGTTCAATTTCTGAGAGAAAGTTTACATAGAGGCATTCTCTAGATGAAGCAGCACTCAGTTTCTTTGCCATAGATCTAGTGACTCTACCTTCACCAAGATTACCTATTATGTTCACCAGCTGTATGTGACTATTATTAGTCCAAGATTTTTGTGGAGCTGGAGAATAGGCACTGGTATCATGATTAGAGCTAGAACTTGGAAGTCCATGACATGGACTTGGACTTGGATTATCTCTAGTGTCTACTAAAGGATATTCAATAGACAAAGGTTTAATCAATGGAGGGCTTCCTTCTTGGTCACAAGAAACACATCCAAGACCGAATACCCTAGAGATGGTAGGAGAGCTTTGAGCAAAGGGCTCAGATTGTTCATCAGCAGCTTCATATGATTGATCATTTTGATCATGTGTGTCAGCATGGTGATTGTTTTGAACCTGACCATTTTGGTCATTTGTGTTGCTTGTTTGATATTTTTGAGAAGGCTCATAATGTTGAAATTCATCAGATGGATAATTGTGAGATTCATGAATATGAAGTTCATCATCTGATGGATTGGTAAATTTGAGAGCATCGGAGCTTTCATTGAATGTGATGTGATAAGTTTCTTCAATACATTTTCTTCTTGTGTTGAAGACTCTATATGATTTAGATACTAGAGAGTATCCAAGGAAGTAACCATCGTCAGATTTTTCATCAAACTTTCCAAGGTGATCCTTGTGATTGTGAATGAATACTGGACACCCAAACACATGCAAGAATGAGATGTTTGGAATTATCCCCCTGAAGACTTCATTGGGAGTCTTCATGTGTCTCTTCACAATGATGGATCTATTTTGAGTGTAGCAAGCAGTGGCTACAGCATCAGTCCAAAACTGATTAGAGAGAGCAGATCCAGCAAGCATTGTCCTTCCTACTTCAATCAAAGTTCTGTTCCTTCTTTCAGCCACACCATTTTGTTCAGGTGTGT
This sequence comes from Glebionis coronaria, assembly GCA_025667525.1. Classification (NCBI taxonomy): domain Eukaryota; kingdom Viridiplantae; phylum Streptophyta; class Magnoliopsida; order Asterales; family Asteraceae; genus Glebionis; species Glebionis coronaria. The sequence continues at coordinate 582,288,897 of CM046881.1, forward strand.
AAGGAGATGAGAAATTTTAGGAAAATCCTTTGTCATCAAAGAATTTGATCAGTGTTTGATTTTTGAATTCAGTGCCATTGTCAGTTCTGAGTTGTTTGACATGAGTGTCATTTTGATTTTCAACTCTTTTGATGAAGGACATAATGGCATTTGGTTCATGGCTTTTCTTTGTCAGAAAATATACCCAGGTTTGCCTAGAGTACTCATCAACAATGACAAGTGTATATTTTTCATGACAAATGGCCCTAGTGATACTGGGCCAAATAAGTTAATAAGTGTGAAAACACTTATGCTTTTACCACTTATCTCTAATAAAAACAAGACCAAAACGTGTATTTAGTGTCGTAAAAAGCGGAATTATGCGTGGTTTATGTTTTTATTGTGTTTTAGGCCAAAAATATGAAAAAGGAAGAGAACACGGGCTTTCACGGGCTTTTATCGAAGAAAAAGACAAAAGACGAAGTCAAAAGATCAAAAGTGCAAGAAGAACGGAAGTCAAAGGCCTATTCTGAAGATTTATCGAAGAAAAATTCTAAAGACGGAAGTTTAACGAAGTCGAAAAACCAAGTCTACTAAAAGAAGAAAATTAGAAGACGAGTTCATTTTATCATTCGCTAATCCCGAGACAAAGTCGAGAAAGACGAGTTATTTAAAAGACGAGAAGACAAGAAGAAAGAAAGAAGCAACAACACCCTCCCCTTATCCTATATATACCCTCCTAATCCTTCATTAGGAGGGTGTTAGTTAGTTTTATTTTTAGTTTTTAAAAAGTGTGTGTTTTACTTTTTCTCTCTAGAATTTTTCTTTCAAGTTGTTTAACCTTTCATCTCTTAATCTTATATTTTGAATCTTAATCTTCAATTTAATCAAGCTTTTTAGTTAATTCTCATTCTACCTTTCTTAATCATAATCTATTGTTTTGTCTCTTTAATCATGTAGTTGATTTTATCTTGTTGATTGTGTGATTGATTTGCTTATTAGATTATGCTTATTGATTTGGTGTGTTTGAGGTTTTTAGATTATTGTGCTTATTGCTTATTTTTTATGCTTTTCTAGTTTTTAAATAAGTGTTTTAATAGTTTAATTTTATAAAAAGTTGATTTTAAAGATTTTGATTATTTAGTGTTTCTAAAAGTTTTTAAATTGTGGCTTATTTGCTTTCTCTTAAAATCAATTTAGTTAAGTTTTTTGTTAAGTGCTTAATAGAATTTTAGCTTATTTTTCATCTGTATGTTATCCGGGTTACTGAAACCCTCTTTTCCCGAATTTCTTGCAACTTGTTATTCCGACTTAAATCATTTTTCTTATTCAGACTTATGTGAAAATCTTGTTTCATTCCGAATTAGTAGGAACGTTCATATTCCGAATTAGCCTTATACCCATATTCTGAATTACGTACTTGACAAGGATTCCGGATAGTGTATATAGTGGTTATTCCGGATTGTGTGTGGAGGTTACATTCCGAATTAGACCACAACCACGGATTCCGAATTACTCGATAGCCAACATTCCGAATTAGGTGTTGAATCTCATATTCCGGATTACTTGCAAGACATATATTCCGAATTAAGTGCACAATCCATATTCCGGATTGTGTGTGGTTCCAATATTCCGGATTAGTTCTAACTAGAGCATTCCGAATTATCAGTAAAATTGGTATTCCGAATTATGTGTGGATTTGGTATCCCGGATTAGGTCTTGGTCATACATTCCGAATAAGGTTCAAAACCTTATTCCGGATTAGGTTAATTTGGCTTATTCCGGATTGTGTGAAGGTCATGCATTCCGAATTGTGCTCAGTATTTGTATTCCGAACTATTAAAACATTCTCATTCCGAATTACATGTTGGAGTTGGATTCCGACTTATGTTTAGTTTTTGGTTTCCTGTTTTGTTTTTAAACAATCATTTTCCCGCCATTTTTACTTAGCTTATTTTCAAAAGAGTTTTATCTTAGTTAATTTCAAGTTTAATTTTTATAAAGTTTTAACTTTCAACATTTATTTTTTATAAAGTTTAAATCTTCCGTCAGTTATTTTAAAAGTCTTAATTTTTACTTTAATCTTTACAAGTTTTTGACTTTATTTTAAAATTGTTAATCTCTTTTAGTTTCTTTTACCAAGTTCTACTTTGCAGCATTCATTCTGGATAAGCACTCAAGGTTAGACATTCTTCCTTTATTTTTATGTTTAATAGCTTTAACGTTTATAAGCTTAGATAATCAAAAGCTCCCCCTTTTAGTGACCAAGAACGACAATTCCACCTTAAACCGTGATCAATTCGAATTAAATCGAGTACGAACAACACACACAAAATCATTAAATCAAATGGACTTCTATCGAAGTTAAGTGGGCTTTTCCATAAATATGTCCTCACTTTAACCAAAAAATTGATTTTTCGTCATTTTTCAAAATTTTTAATCTATTTTGGCCTAGTAGTATTTTCCTTTGTTATCGTTATTTTCTTTCATTTCTAAAATAAAGTTTGTTAATGCAATAATGCCTAAAAACATTACTTGCATTTTTCGGTCTCGCTTTGTTTTGATTACGACAGTATGTAAAAACAAGCATTTACGAAAACAACTAAAAACGAATTCTTGAGTTCAAGTATTTTTCATTTTACCCATTTTCACTTAAGGTATGGATAAACAAGTAGTAACCTTAATCAAGTGATCAAGTGATTTAATCTTTTCTTAAAACTCACTTTTTATTAAGTGTGACAAGTTTTTATTAAACTTTCTTTTTAAGAAAATGTTTTATTAAATTAATTATTTGAAAATTTGAAAATGGCATATTCTTATTTGGTTAGGAATATTCTATCAGGATATTTTTTTAAACCAGATATGACCTCCACCACTAAAGGACAAAAAGGGAGCGGAGTCTAGTCCAGCGGTACCTTAGCTCCTAGGTGATTCCTTATCGATAAGGTACCACGGGCTAAGATAAGGTACCGCGGGCAGATATAGTCGTTGGCCCTTTGTCCTATAAATAGTGGACCATTCTCAGCTTTTCAATTCACCTCTTTTGCACATCTATTTCCAGATTCAAACTCTCTTCTTTAATCACTCAAATCTTTGATCATTTGTTTGATTACTACTTGTTTAAGAAGTGAATCTTGTTCTTCCATCCCTTCCTCTCCAAGTGCAAAGAGAAGAACACTATCCTTGTGAAGTGTTGAGTCCACCACCAAAGATCCATTGAAGATCTAATTTTATACACTTGCAGTTGTATCATAGTTGTGAAGATCCAAGTAGTTGTGTCTATTTGGAAGTTGTGTATGTACTAAGTATAGTTGTGTAGATTGGTCCTAGCTACGATTAGGGCTCGACTTTTAGCTTAGAGTCGGAAATTGGTTAAGCGACGTGTACGGTTTTCTCCACCATAAGGAGCTTGTTGTGTAGTGAACTCTCGAGTAAGGAGTACTCGAGGAGTGGAGTAGGAACGAGGAGTGAGCTTCGTTGCCGAACCACTATAAATCCTTGGTGTTCGGTTTGATCTTTCTTTACCCTTAACTCTTTACATTCTTTATTCTTTGTGCATATATATTTGTTAGTATTAGCTTAGTTACACTATCATTGTTCATATTGTGCATAAGAAGATTTCACACATTTCCTCAAGTCTAAGTTTTTCGAAAAAGTATTTTTGAAAACCACCTTTTAACAAGTAAATATAAGAAACTATTCAACCCCCCCCCCCTTCTAGTTTCTACAAAATTAAATAAAATGGATTTAATTTTTCAACGTCATGAATCTTTTGACTCAACTCGAGTTTACTTATCTAAGTTTACTCTAGCTAGTATCCTTAACGTGTTTAAATCAAGTTTTGCTAGACTTTTATATAGGGAACTTTAAAACGCGAAAGTCTTAACTCATACGGGTTAAGAACAAGAATTGTTCCCAAGTTCCTATAATTGATCCTAGAAAGTGGTTTATCAAGGGAACTTTAAAATGCAAATTATAAACTTGAAAAAGTCCAAGAAGATGCAAGATCCTATAGATGACCTGAAAACCCAAAACTTTGATTTAATAGGCTAAGCATCTACGAGTCTCATTCCTTGAGAGCTTAAATTATGGAGAACGAGAGATGATAGAGTCAATTATAAGTTTAGTATTCTTTCATGAATTTATGTGAGTTAATTATGAGCTTTTTCTCCTATCGCTTGTTAATAAATATAACTGCAATAAGTAAGGTCGTACGATTTGAAAAGTTACTTAGCTTCTAGCACAAGATCGTTTAAAAGTTGCTCGGGATTGACTAGAGTTCATAGCCAAGGCATAACTTATTGAAGCAGGATGCGAAGATTGGCGAGTCTGAAAAGGCCCTAACAAGGCATGAGGGCTACATTTTGTTGCTAAAGATCCAAAGTGATGTGAAGAATCATTTATCAAAAATCAATATGAAGGATCGAGACACACGACGAAAAGCAATTACTCCCATAAAGATCATGGAGAAGTCTATCCGAAATGACCCTAGCAAGGTATGAGGATAAATAGATCCAAGTCCGAAAAGGAGGCGGATCGTTGTATATCAAAATCCAAAATAAATATTGGAGAAAATGAAGAAGTCGTGGTCCAAGTTTGAAGGATCTCTCAAAAACCTCAAGTGAAGAAATTCCTATTATGAAGAGAAGACCATTATTTCAAGAACGTCTCTCAAGATTCGAAGTATGAAGTCAATGCCAAATATCGATCCAAGAAAGGTCTCAAATCGTGAAACGAGTTATGCCAAGATATGAACTTTAAGAGGTCTCGAGAGACAGTTTTAAAATATTTTATCCTTTAGCTAACTATTGACTAAATCGTCCTACTTTATTTTCGGCCTTAATAAGCTATCGAAATAAGTCAACAATGTATCCTCGTGATCATTCAAGACAATAATAAAATATAAGAGATACACCTAGGAATAAGGGAGTCTAAGTGAATAATTGAGCCACATGAGTTTGTGTTAGATTTACTAACTTATAATAACAATGATCTCGTTTTTAAGCTTAGTATAGGGAACGTGAAACTTGAGGGTGATAAACATTCATGACAACCAAAGACCTAAAGTAAGTCTTTGATTTCTTTACTTGTTCTTCCTTCTTGCATTTTGTAATTTTTCTAATCTTTTTGGTTTCCTTATTTAATAAAGGCAAAGGTGGGTTAATTATGATGGAAAATGTAAATCGTGCTTTGAAATTAATGCATTGCATGAAGGCATTTCAATGGTCAAGTGTAGGGGATTTAATAAGTGTGAAAACACTTATCCTTTTACCACTTATCTCTAATAAAAACAAGACCAAAACGTGTATTTAGTGTCCTAAAAGTCGGAGTTATGCGTGGTTTGTGTTTTTATTGTGTTTTAGGTCAAAAATATGAAAAAGGAAGAAAACACGGGCTTTCACGGGCTTTTATCAAAGAAAAAGACAAAAGACGAAGTCAAAAGATCAAAAGTGCAAGAGAACGGAAGTCAAAGGCCTATTCTGAAGATTTATCGAAGAAAAAGTCTAAAGACGGAAGTTTAACGAAGTCGAAAAACCAAGTCTACTAAAAGAATAAAATTAGAAGACAAGTTCATTTTATCATTCGACTAATCCCGAGAGAAAGTCGAGAAAGACGAGTTATTTAAAAGACGAGAAGAATAGAAGAAAGAAAAAAGCAACAACACCCTCCCCTTCTCCTGTATATACCCTCCTTATCCTTCATTAGGAGGGTGTTAGTTAGTTTTATTTTTAGTTTTTAAAAAGTGTGTGTTTTACTTTTTCTCTCTAAAAGTTTTCTTTTAAGTTGTTTAACCTTTCATCTCTTAATCTTATATTTTGAATCTTAATCTTCAATTTAATCAAGCTTTTTAGTTAATTCTCATTCTACCTTTCTTAATCATAATCTATTGTTTTGTCTCTTTAATCATGTAGTTGATTTTATCTTTTTGATTGTGTGATTGATTTGCTTATTAGATTGTGCTTCTTGATTTGGTGTGTTTGAGGTTTTTAGTCCATGTGAAGCAAGTGAAGACTTTCTTTGATTGAGAAAGTTTGCTTTGTTTTGAAACTGGCCCTATGGTGCTTCCTTTTTCACATGCTGAGCATGGTTTGTCCTTGGAATAGACAAGTGAAGGAAGACCAATAACAAGATTTTGTTTTGCCAGCAGAGTTATTGTTTTGAAATTAAGATGTGAGAGCCTCTTATGCCAAAGCTAATTGGTAATGTTGGAAGCCTTAGCAAAGAAACATGTCTCTTGAGTAGAGTTCATGTTCATGACATAAACATCTTTGACTCTGGGAGCAGTCATCACAATTTCATGATTGGAGTTGAAGATTGTACCTTTTTGTCATCAAACAGCACAAGATACTTTGCATCACAAAGTTGACTTATGCTGATGAGGTTATGCTTCAATCCATTCACATATGCTACCCTTGAGAAAACTATACCATTGCATTTTACTGAACCAAATCCTTTAGTAGTAGCTGATGAGTTATCACCAAAAACAACTTTAGGACCTTGTTCCTCCTTATACTTATGCAGATAACTTTTGGTGCCAGTCATATGCCTTGAGTAGTCACTATCTAGGTACCAAATGGGCTTCCTGAGATCACACTGCACAAGTTATAGAAATGGTCAGTTTTGTTTTGAAACCCACCTTTGTTGGGTGGGGGTTTTAGATCTGGAAGGTGTTCTAGATCTGGAGGGTTCTCTTGATGAGGGTGTGTGTGATTGCTCAGAAGAAGAAGAGTTCTGAATAGCTTTTGATTTCTTAGCCTGGAGGGCTTCACCTCTTCTGAACCACTCTATATGATTATGATCAGATGTAGTGCGGACATTGCTTCCACAAGTTTCACAACATTTGGTAATAGAGTTTGGGTTTCTTGGTTTAATACCTCTTCTGAGTGAGATAATTCGATTATGTCCATGAGTGTCATGGTCATAACTTCCACATATATTACAAACAGGGTAATAGTGGCAGTCATCTGAGTGATATTGCCCATACCACAATAAATACATGGTGGGAAAGGCATATTGTGCCTGGAATGAGATGCTTCAGTATTGTGAGCATCAGCACTAGTTTTGGCCAGCATATACTGAGTATGTTCACAAGTGCGATGATTAGTCCTTTCACATTTAGTACAATAAATCACTCTTAGGAAAGATTCAGTGAGATGGTTGTTTAGACCACACAGATCACAAGCCCTTTTAAATTGTGTCTTGTACTTAAAATGGGGAGAGTCTGAAGGTTCATCTCTGAATCAAGTTGGTGTTTGCAGCTGCCTGAGTTGAAATTTGAGATCATTGATCTCTTGCATGACGAGAGACATTCTCTCATCTTCCTCAGATCTAGCATTCTTTAGTTTATTTGTTGAAACTGAAGAGGTATTTCTCATATGAGAACCTTTAGCAGGAGCTGAAGTGTTCTTTGAAGTGTCAGTTTTGACATGTTTGGAAGAACTACCCTTGTGTGTTGTGTGAGACTTGATGATTGACTGGATTGATTTTGGTCCAGTAGAGGGTTCAACACCATCCAGCTTCTCCAAAGGAGGAAATAGGGTCTTACTTCATTCTCTAAATCATCATCTGAGGCATCCTTAGTGACTGAGGACTCAACAGGTGCTAAAGAGTCAGCATTTGCTTGAAACTTAGGAAGAAGGATTCGTCTAGTGTCATGATTGGGTAAATTCTCTTCAGCTGACATTTCAACGTCAGGGATCGAGCTACCATCCTCATTTGAGGCTTTGACAAAGACAATAGAGTTGGTGCTAGAGGATCCTTCAACACCAAGCATTTTCCTTTTTTGAGCAGGAATTTGTTCATTGATGCATTGATTTACCCTATTAGAGTTTCTAAGCCAAGATTTAACAATACCTTTTGCTTCTTTTAGTTCAACTCTTAGGGAGTCATTTTCATCAAGAATCTCTTTGTTCAATTATTGAAAAGTAACAATATCAAGTTTAGCTTCTTTTAGCTCTATTAGCTTACTTTCAAAATCTTCAAGTTTTAGAACAAGTTTATAATATTTTTCAAGCAAATTGTTTCTTTGTTCTTCAACAAATTTTAGATCATACACATGTAATCAAAGACAAATTTAATATCATCTTTATCTTCTAATTCAAGAAGAGTTTGTACCTTTTTTATTGTGATATTGACCCATTCACCATTTCTGGCACTTTCTTTGGCCACAACATTAGAGTTAGCCCCTTCATCATCAACAAGTGCCATCAGCACTTTTCCATTAACCAATTCATGATCATCTGAAGAAGAAACATCTTCTTCATCCCATTCATAAGCTTTAGCAACAAGTCCTTTGTTCTTATCTTGCTTGGTAGCTTGGAGGAAGAACTTTTAGTGCTCATGAGGGCTAGTCTAGCCTTGATTTCTCTGTATATAGCCTCAAAGTCTTTTGTTGGTCGAAGTTCCACCCTGTTTTGCTGAAATGAAGTAGAAGCAATTTGTTTTGGTTGAAATGACGATTGACCAGATGGTCTTGATTCAGCTGGTGAGGTATAGGCAGGGATGGATGTTTTGGAATAACAATCCCTAGCATGATGACCAGTCTTCCCACATTTGTAGCATTCAGTGTCAACTGAAGATTTTGTGGTGCTGGAGAACTTGCCTCCTTTCTTAAAGAACCTTCTAGACTTGGCCAGAAGAGCTCTTTCATGAATTACTCTTTGAGGTCATTCAGATATTCCTCACTAGTTCTTGTGTCTTCTTCATCATTAGAACTATCTTGGTAGTCTTGGATGACAGCCTCACTGAAGAAGGCTGTAGACAAGGGTGTAGCAATGGTTAATGCTTTACTCTTGCTTGAGCCTTTATAAATCCTATCAACTAGGTTTTCTTTATATTTTAGTTTCCCAAAAAGAGAGACCAGATCACAATCTTTAATGTGATTGGCATTTCTCAAGCTTTGGCAGAAACAGAGCCACTTCTTTGGCAATGCATTAACAAAAACTGTGTTGATTTCAAGTTTTGAAAGCTCAAAACCATCATTCACTAGTTCATTCATCAGTGCTTTGTATCTGGTGAATGTCTCTGTGAGGGTTTCCCCTTCTTTGTGTTTGAAGGTGTTGTATTGAAGTTTTACATCTATGATTCTTGTTTCCTTCACAACAGAGGGTCCCTCATGATAAAGAATAAGGTCCTCCCATGTTGATTTGGCTGTTTTACAATTTACAACAGAATTCATTTGGCCATCTAGAAGCATAGACATGATGAGACTTTTGAGACGCTGATCTAGGTTAGCAGCTTTTCTCTCATCAGCAGTCCATTGTACTTCAGTTTTCTATTGTCCCCAATTGTGATACCCTAGAACCAAGGTCACTAACATTACCCTAAATTACGCTTATTTTTGAAATTTTTAATAAATTTTAATTGCTATATATTTTAGTATTTTGGTTGAAACCGATGTTCGAGGTTATAATTTTGACGATTGACGATTTAAGAAGGACGATGACGAATACGATCCCGATGGATGCCCAAATTTCTATAATTATTGACGTTTTATCGATAATGTAATTTTTCGAGAATTTTACTTATGGTTCGTGTTAAGTCGAGTCGGGTGAGTTTTATTGCTTTACGGGTACATTTAAAGTATCCCAAAAGTTTTTTGGAGTGTTTGGGATGATTCCCGACTCCCGTAAAATTTTCTAAAATGACTAGTGAGTCAATCCTGTAAAGTTTTAGAGTCGTTTTTGCTTAAGGCCAAAAGAAAGCTTAAATTTGCACATTTAGTCCCTAGAATTTTTACAAAATGAAAAACAAAACACACACAACACAAAACACTTCAAAAAAATTTCCACTCTCTCCCTCTTTTCTCCTTTAGGCCGACGGCCACCCTCACCCACCATAAACCACCCATAAAATTTTTTTTACTTGGTTTTGATTAAAACTAAGGTTAGACCACCTCTAATTTAATCATTCCCTATCTTTCTATGTAATTTAATCCAACATGCATTCATAATTTTTTTTCAAGAATCAAATGAATTTTTCAAAATCATTTTTGATGTTAATTGGGTAAATGCATGTTTAATTCATGTGAAATGGGTGTGTAATCACTTAACAAACCCACCAAAATTAATTTGGTTGTGGTGTTTTGGTCACCCAAACCCCACGGCTAAGGGGGGGGGGGGTGTTTGGGGGATCATGATGGTTGATGTTTTGAGCATGGGTTTGTGTTTAATCTTATGTTTTTAGATGTTTTAGATGGGTATAGCTTATTGCATGCTTGTTTTTATGAATTGGGTTTTATGAGGATGATGATCAATAGGGGATTATGACTGAAAATGATGTTTGGTTATGATTAGGAATGCTTAGGATGATGTCTAGTGTTGATAAATGGGTTTGAAAACGATCGTTGGTATGATTTTGGCATAGTTAATTTTAGGCAGAAAGTTTAGGGTGTTTTCGTAAAAATTATTTTGTAAACAGGTCTTGTGAGTAGGATATAGTTGTAGAGCATCTTCGTAGCTTCGATTTGGTATAAGATAGAGCTTACGACTCCTAACGAGTCAAAAGTTACGACGTTTTGAAATTCGTGTACCGGGAGATGAAAACCGTCATAATCCGAAATTATGCTTGGTTTTAGGTCAAATCCCGGGGACTATAAGTTTAGTTTGGTAAATGGTCAAGGGTTGAATTTTGGTCTCAAACCTGCACATTTGAGTCTATTATAGGACTTAGGTGTCAAATGGGTCAATGGAGTATTTTAAACGGGTCAAATGAGTCCGACTTGGTCAAAGTACAATTTCAGTCCGAAAAACGTAGTTTTGGAAAAGTGTTGAGTAACGGGTCGTAGAAGTGAAAACTTTTGTTGGGATTAAATATGTGAATTCTACAGGTCTTAAAGTATTTTTGAGAATTTTCTCAAATTTTATAAAAAGGGTTAAGTATAGTAAAACAGTCCGTACTTTTGGTAAGTATCGGCAAAAACGAGTAAAACTGGATAACGTTAATAATAAGGACAAATGGTATAAAACGAGTAACACTTGTTGTTTTGTTTTGGCGTGAGTTGTAATTGTCACAAGTGACTAATATTTATGTATTTTATACAGTACCATAAGGTTTTAAAATGAGATTACTCATTACGCGTTATTTGATTTGATAGGTGTTGATTTACCCGGGCATCCGTATCGTCGTCAGTGACCGTCTCTCGAACTATCGACTACTTGTTATATAAGGTGTGAATTTATAGCCTCGGTTATTATGATTTCAAACTGTTTTACCCGCGAGGGAGATGCATGCTAGTTTTCAAAATGAACATATGTCATGAATGATTGTTGGACCCGAATGTTGCCTTTGAAATTGTGTTGAGTACCTAGTTGCATAAGGCCCTAAATTCATGAACTATTAACTATTGTTTATTCCTAGCGTGGATTAGAAATAGCCGCTTATACAAAATGATAGTACTATGGGGTTGACTACCCTATCCGAGACGAGGGCTAGTACGTTGATACCCCCTGCGGACGGATAATTTGTGATAAGAGATAAGGTATAATTGCAACTGATGCCTTAGTAGGGGCACTGGTTTCATCTGAATCACGCCGGTAATTGTTACGCGGGTGATTGAGTTAACGGTTTAGTGTCATGAGCTTAAACACAATTGTCAGTATCTTGAATATAGATTGTTTGATCGACAAGTCTATGAATGATCGTGAATGGTTTTTATTTCACATATGTTCAAAATGAATTAAAAAACCTATGAATTCCACTCAACGTTTTCGTTGACCAAATCTAGCATGTGTTTCAGGTAACCGCTGAAGTGTGTCATGGAGCGTGCATTGGATGGATGTTGTGTGTGGAGCTTGGAGTCTACTTGTTTTTCCGCCCATTATTACTTAAACATTTTTAACTTTGATGTCATGTTGTTGTGAAAACTGTAACTTTTGGGGTTGAGATTCATGGGGACCGAAAACGCAAAACTCTTTTGTATCATTTGGGGTTGGAAAATCCGTAGACAAGTACAATTTTAACAATGTTTAATTTAAGTTTAAATTTGACGCCTCTTTGGAGTCGTTCGATATATCTTGTGTGCGATGATAACTGCCTAGCACCCAAATGTTGTAGTTCCGCTGCGCATAGCATTTGGTGGGGTGTTAGATATTGATAATCAAAGCCATGAGTTATATAGAACTAGGTCGTTTTGAAAATTCCTAAACTATAACTTTTGGTGTCGTAAGAAATTGTCCAAGCGCACACAACTATCCTGCATGGCTCCGGTAAGGTTTATTTTTGTATTCATGGCATTTGGCGTATACTTTTAAGTTGAAGTATATATGTGGGTATTTATTACGTAGATATGGAAATTACTATATGTAAACATTGAAATTATACGTAGAATACCCGACAGCGTAATTCTTGTATTAATCATGCATGAGCATCATATTATCTTATTTTGGGCATGTGTACCACCTTTGCATTGCATTTGCATGCATGTATTTATAAATATTGTATAGTTATCTTACGTACCCTCCAAAATTCTCTGTTATTGCAGGAATGGCCGAGGTACCGCCTAATGGTAATGGAAACGATTACGTCGTGGGTCACGAAGGGGGAAATGTTGGAACAGCTGCTGAAGGACAGACCGAGGCGAACAACGTGCAAGCCCAGGACCTTGACCAAAGGAGGACTATTTACCCACAACGTACTTCTCATCTGGTTGGTGTACCAGGTATCCCCAGGAGATCCGAAGGTGCAGCGAGCGCAAATTTTCTTCATCAGGGCATTTCAAGAGTTTGCTGCCCCGGACCAAGAGCTTATCATGATGTACGGCGTGTTGTGAGAAGATTGGATGAATCGATGTCCGAGCGGTACATAGTGAAATCAAGGGTGATCGACAGATTCGACGAGAATGAGAGAGAACACCAAAGACTATTGGCAAGAACTTCAAGAATTGAGTATGATGGAAATGCAAACAAGAGTGATATCAACAGTCTAAGATCGATGATCGCGAACTTGAGCGCCAGTCTTGATCGAGTTAGGGAAGATCAAGCGAGATTGTCTAGGATGCAGAGTTGGGAGCATCGAGTGAGATCATCATTGCCCCCAGATTGGAGATTTGTGGACGATTTGGAAATGGAAGCTAATGACTTCATGATCCAGCCACCTGCCAGAGGTGCTTGTATCACTGTGGGAAATCATGTAGCGGTTGAGTGTGGGTCTACGTTAGGGACGAAGAAAGCGACTGAATGTGGGCCGAATGACAAAGTAAAGGGGAAGATGGATGAAGTGGACGAGGAAGGTAGCAATGAGGAACCCGAGGAAGATGATGATGAACCGCCATCCAAGAGGCCTTGTGGATCACCACATGCCTAGTTGCTTGTCTTGTATTTTATCTTTAATCGTTGTAATAGAACTGTTTTAGACTTTTGTATGATGGCATTGTGACGAAAAACTTGAGGACTTAAGTTTTATGGTGAATGGTTGTAGTGGCAATACTTGTCACAATTTTGGTTGATTATCAATACAATCCATGTTTACCTTTCATGATCTGTGATATGTCTTTAATTTGATCTTTTGTGATGTGAATTGATGAATATTAGTAACTCTGTAGTGATGTGTCGTTGTATTTATATTATGTCTTGAAAGAGAAATCCATCTTAATCTTGATGTGTATACTTACATTGTTTTTCTATTTTCCCTGTCTTTGTAGAGAGGTGTATTTGATAACGCACCATGCCTCCAAAACTAACCGCCGACCGTGTGAACACGATGATTCAGGAAGCCATTGCGAATGCGCTAGAAGCAGATCGAGCAGGGAGGAACCCAGACCAGGGCAGAAATGCGGGGAGACAGCAAGCCCCAAGAGAGTGTACTTACTCTAGTTTCATAAAATGTGGTCCCACTCAATTTCGTGGAACTGGTGGAGCTCTAGAACTCAGGAGATGGTTAGAAAAGGTCGAAAGTACTTTCGAGATTAGTGGTTGTTCAGAAGCGAACAAGGTCAAGTTTGCGGCTGCTACTTTTCATGACGATGCATTGAGTTGGTGGAACACCCAAGTAGCCACTGTTGGGTTGGCAGTAGCGAATGCAAGAACATGGACTGCAACTAAAGCTCTTTTGACCAAGAAGTTCTGTCCTGAAGAGGAGTTAGGTCAATTGGAAGATGAGTTGAGGCACCTGACTTTGAAAAACAATGATATCACTGCTTACACCAGGAGGTTTAATGAACTAAGCATTTTGTGTCCAGACACCTTTGCCGATGATAACAAGAAGATGAAACAGTACATCAAAGGTCTATCTAGTAATATCAAGGGTGAGACGACTTCGTCTAAACCTGGGTCGTTTGATGAAGCGGTCCAGATGGCTCACGCGTTGATGGACGTCAAACTCCAAGACAAAAAGAACTTCATTGCTGAAGGAAATAAGAGGAAGTGAGAGGCGGCGCAGAGCAATCAATCCCAGGGTCAAAGCCGAGGTGGAAACCGAAACAACAATGGTCAGAACCGCAATCAGCAGTTCAACCAGCGAAGGAATGAAGGGATGAGAGCTGTGACAAACCCCAGAGGAGCGAAGGTGAATCCCCACTGTGGTCGATGCAACTTGTATCATGTAGGGAGTTGCCCGCCTGCGTGCGGCAAATGTGGAAAAGCGGGCCATAGGATGTCTGATTGCCGAACAAAGGGGGTAGCCACTGGGGCGAATGCTACGAGAGTAATGGGTTGTTTTGGATGTGGAGAAAGAGGCCATAAGCAAGGAAATTGCCCGAAGGAAGGAAACAAGCAAGGAGGTAACAATGCTGCTGCCGTGTATCAAGTAGGGACGGCTGATAAACCACAGGGTCCTAACGTGGTTACCGGTACGTTTTTGCTAGACGCTTGTTATGCTAGTATTTTGTTTGATTCTGGTTCCGACAAGAGTTTCATAGATGTTAAATTTAGTCGTCATATCGATAGAAAACCGGTATTGTTAGCGACTAGTTATAACGTGGAGTTAGCCGATGGGAAGATCGTTAGTACGAATTCTATACTGAAAGGGTGTACCTTGAAGTTAGGAAATTACGCTTTTGATATCGACTTAATTGAACCTTGTAATTGATCTGTTCCTGTGTATACTCAAAGATCGACTTGAGATCAGGGTATCATCAACTGCGTGTAAGAGAGGAGGATAATCCTGTAACTGCCTTTCGTACGCGGTATGGACACTTCGAATTTCGAGTGATGCCGTTTGGGTTGACAAACGCGCCTGCTGTATTCATGGACCTTATGAATCGCGTATGCAAGCCGTATCTAGATAAGTTTGTCATTGTTTTTATTGATGATATTCTTATTTACTCTAAGAGTAAGGAGGAGCACGAGAAGCACCTGAGGAAGATATTGGATCTGCTGAAGAGAGAGAAGCTGTATGCGAAGTTCTCGAAGTGTGAGTTTTGGTTAGAGTCTGTGCAATTCCTTGGTCATGTAATTGATAGTAAAGGGTTTCGCGTGGATCCTGCCAAGGTCGAAGCGATCAGGGAATGGTCGGCACCGACAACGCCGACTGAAGTTCGACAATTCCTTGGTTTAGCTGGGTATTATCGGAGATTCATTGAAGGATTTTCGTTGATTGCGAAGCCATTGACAAAGCTTTCCGAAAAGAATAGAGTGTATGAATGGGGAGATGAGGAAGAATTCGCTTTCAAAACGCTCAAGGACAAGTTATGTTCTGCACCGATATTGTCATTACCTGAAGGAACCGAAGACTTTGTAGTGTATTGTGACGCATCTCGTAAGGGTTATGGAGCGGTGTTGATGCAGCGCGAGAAGGTGATCGCTTACGCGTCGAGACAACTGAGGAAGAATGAGGAGAACTACACGACGCACGATTTGGAATTAGGAGCTGTAGTCTTTGCATTGAAATTGTGGAGACATTGTTTGTATGGGACGAAGTGTGTTGTATTCACTGACCACAAGAGTTTGCAGCACATTTTAGATCAAAAGGAGTTGAACATGCGACAGAGACGATGGGTAGAATTACTGAGTGACTATGACTGTGAAATTCGCTACCATCCTGGCAAGGCGAATGTTGTAGCGGATGCACTTAGTAGGAAGGAACGAGAGAAACCTTTGAGAGTCAGAGCATTGGTGATGACTGAGAGTGTTGACTTAACCGAAACTATACTGAAGGCTCAAGAGAGGGGATTAATGAAAGAGAATGTTGATGCTGAGAACTTGGGGAGAATGTTGAAACCTCTTTTTGTGATTAGGTCAGACGGACTGAGATATTTCGAGAATCGGATTTGGTTACCGTTGTGTCCATCCGAGGAAGGAAAGCCTGGAGTACGAGATTTGGTTATGAACGAGTCTCATAAGTCGAAGTACTCGATACATCCTGGATCGGATAAAATGTATCATGACCTGAAGAAAGTTTATTGGTGGCTGAATATGAAGGCGGATATTGCTCGTTACGTTAGTAAGTGTTTGACTTGTGCGAAGGTTAAAGCAGAACATAAGAAGCCGTCTGGGTTGTTGGTACAACCAGAGATCCCAGAATGGAAATGGGAGAAAATCGCTATGGATTTCGTGACGGGTTTACCCAGAACTCCTAGTGGATGTGATATGATTTGGGTAATAGTGGATAGATTGACGAAATCTGCTCATTTCTTACCTATGAGGAAGACGGACAGTATGGAAAAGCTGGCCAGTGTGTACGTGAAGGAGATCGTTTGCAGACATGGAGTACCGTTATCGATCATTCCGGATCGCGATAGTAGATTTACTTCGGAATTTTGGAAATCGCTTCAACATGCGATGGGTACTGAATTGAATTTAAGTACGGCTTATCACCCGGAGACTGACGGCCAGAGTGAACGAACTATTCAGACGATGGAGGACATGCTCCGAGCATGCGTGATTGATTTTGGAGGAAGTTGGGAACGCCACTTGCCTTTAGTGGAGTTTTCGTATAACAATAGTTATCATGCGAGCCTCAAGGCTGCACCGTTCGAAGCATTGTATGGAAGAAAGTGTAGATCGCATGTGTGTTGGAGTGAAGTAGGAGAAAGTCAAATGACTGGACCCGAAATGGTTTTAGAGACGACAGAGAAGATTGTGCAAATCAAGAACCGACTACTTGCTGCGAGAAGCCGACAGAAGAGTTATGCCGATAACAGAAGAAAACCGTTGGAATTTGAAGTCCGAGATATGGTATGCTTAAGGTATCGCCGTGGAAGGGTGTAATTCGTTTTGGGAAGAAAGGAAAGTTGAGTCCGAGGTATATTGGACCACTTAAGATCGTTAAATGAATTGGACCTGTAGCGTATAAGTTAGAGTTGCCGAGCGAGCTTAGTGCTATTCACGACACGTTTCACGTATCGAACTTGAAGAAGAGTTTGGCGGATAAGGAATTGGTGATTCCTTTGGACGAGATTCAACTGGACGACAAAATGCATTTTGTGGAAGAACCCGTGGAAATTATGGACCGAGAGGTCAAGAGGCTGAAGCGTAGTAGAATTCCCATTGTGAAGGTTCGATGGAATTCTAGGCGTGGACCGGAATACACTTGGGAACGTGAGGACTTTTTCAAGGAAAGGTATCCTCATCTGTTCCAGCGGCACGAAATGTGAGTATAAGAAGAGGCGAGCGCCGGGACGTCGCTCTCTTTAAGGAGGGGTGGATGTGATACCCTAGAACCGAGGTCACTAACATTACCCTAAATTACGCTTATTTTTGAAATTTTTAATAAATTTTAATTGCTATATATTTTAGTATTTTGGTTGAAACCGATGTTCGAGGTTATAATTTTAACGATTGACGATTTAAGAAGGACGATGACGAATACGATCCCGATGGATGCCCAAATTTCTATAATTATTGACGTTTTATCGATAATGTAATTTTTCGAGAATTTTACTTACGGTTCGTGTTAAGTCGAGTCGGGTGAGTTTTATTGCTTTCCGGGTACATTTAAAGTATCCCAAAAGTATTTTGGAGTGTTTGGGATGATTCCCGACTCCCGTAAAATTTTCTAAAATGACTAGTGAGTCAATCCCGTAAAGTTTTAGAGTCGTTTTTGCTTAAGGCCAAAAGAAAGCTTAAATTTGCACATTTAGTCCCTAAGATTTTTACAAAATGAAAAACAAAACACACACAACACAAAACACTTCAAAAAAATTTCCACTCTCTCCCTCTTTTCTCCTTTAGGCCGACGGCCACCCTCACCCACCATAAACCACCCATAAAAATTTTTTTTACTTGGTTTTGATTAAAACTAAGGTTAGACCACCTCTAATTTAATCATTCCCTATCTTTCTATGTAATTTAATCCAACATGCATTCATAATTTTTTTCAAGAATCAAATGAATTTTTCAAAATCATTTTTGATGTTAATTGGGTAAATGCATGTTTAATTCATGTGAAATGGGTGTGTAATCACTTAACAAACCCACCAAAATTAATTTGGTTGTGGTGTTTTGGTCACCCAAACCCCACGGCTAAGGGGGTATGTTTGGGGGATCATGATGGTTGATGTTTTGAGCATGGGTTTGTGTTTAATCTTATGTTTTTAGATGTTTTAGATGGGTATAGCTTATTGCATGCTTGTTTTTATGAATTGGGTTTTATGAGGATTATGATCAATAGGGGATTAGGACTGAAAATGATGTTTGGTTATGATTAGGAATGCTTAGGATGATGTCTAGTGTTGATAAATGGGTTTGAAAACAAGCGTTGGTATGATTTTGGCATAGTTAATTTTAGGCAGAAAGTTTAGGGTGTTTTCGTAAAAATTATTTTGTAAACAGGTCTTGTGAGTAGGATAGAGTTGTAGAGCATCTTCTTAGCTTCTATTTGGTATAAGATAGAGCTTACGACTCCTAACGAGTCAAAAGTTACGACGTTTTGAAATTCGTGTACCGGGAGATGAAAACCGTCATAATCCGAAATTATGCTTGGTTTTAGGTCAAATCCCGGGGACTATAAGTTTAGTTTGGTAAATGTTCAAGGGTTGAATTTTGGTCTCAAACCTGCACATTTGAGTCTATTATAGGACTTAGGTGTCAAATGGGTCAATGGAGTATTTTTAACGGGTCAAATGAGTCCGACTTGGTCAAAGTACAATTTCAATCCGAAAAACGTAGTTTTGGAAAAGTGTTGAGTAACGGGTCCTAGAAGTGAACACTTTTGTTGGGATTAAATATGTGAATTCTACAGGTCTTAAAGTATTTTTGAGAATTTTCTCAAATTTTATAAAAAGGGTTAAGTATAGTAAAACAGTCCGTACTTTTGGTAAGTATCGGCGAAAACGAGTAAAACTGGATAACGTTAATAATAAGGACAAATGGTATAAAACGAGTAACACTTATTGTTTTGTTTTGGCGTGAGTTGTAATTTTCACAAGTGACTAATATTTATGTATTTTATACAGTACCATAAGGTTTTAAAATGAGATTACTCATTACGCGTTATTTGATTTGATAGGTGTTGATTTACCCGGGCATCCGTATCGTCGGCAGTGACCGTCTCTCGAACTATGGACTACTTGTTATATAAGGTGTGAATTTATAGCCTCGCTTATTATGATTTCAAACTGTTTTACCCACGAGGGAAATGCATGCTAGTTTTCAAAATGAACATATGTCATGAATGATTGTTGGACCCGAATGTTGCCTTTGAAATTGTGTTGAGTACCTAGTTGCATAAGGCCCTAAATTCATGAACTATTAACTATTGTTTAGTCCTAGCGTGGATTAGAAATAGCCGCTTATACAAAGTGATAGTACTATGGGGTTGACTACCCTATCCGAGACGAGGGCTAGTACGTTGATACCCCCCTGCGGACGGATAATTTGTGATAAGAGATAAGGTATAATTGCAACTGATGCCTTAGTAGGGGCACTGGTTTCATCTGAATCACGCCGGTAATTATTACGCGGGTGATTGAGTTAACGGTTTAGTGTCATGAGCTTAAACACAATTGTCAGTATCTTGAATATAGATTGTTTGATCGACAAGTCTATGAATGATCGTGAATGGTTTTTATTTCACATATGTTCAAAATGAATTTAAAAACCTATGAATTCCACTCAACGTTTTCGTTGACCAAATTTAGCATGTGTTTCAGGTAACCGCTGAAGTGTGTCATGGAGCGTGCATTGGATGGATGTTGTGTGTGGAGCTTGGAGTCTACTTGTTTTTCCGCCCATTATTACTTAAACATTTTTAACTTTGATGTCATGTTGTTGTGAAAACTGTAACTTTTGGGGTTGAGATTCATGGGGACCGAAAATGCAAAACTCTGTTGTATCATTTGGGGTTGGAAAATCCGTAGACAAGTACATTTTTAACAATGTTTAATTTAAGTTTAAATTTGACGCCTCTTTGGAGTCGTTCGATATATCTTGTGTGCGATGATAACTGCCTAGCACCCAAATGTTGTAGTTCCGCTGCGCATAGCATTTGGTGGGGTGTTAGACCAATCATGGGAATAAAAGGACCATTTTCAATGATTCCAAGGAATTGAGGTTCAATCCCAACCATGTGGACAAGAAACCTCTTCTTCCAATTTGTAAAATTAGCTACGTCTAGTACAGGAGCAGCATTGAGTTGGCCACCCCTATATTCTAGGGTTTGTGGTATAACTTGAGCCATTTTTGGATCTTGATTTGAAATTTTTTAAATGAGCCATTTAATAAAATAAGAGTTAGCTAATCAAACTGCTCTGATACCACTTGTTGGTCCCTTGTAAATCGTTATTACTTATCAACCTTAAGTAATAACTCTTTACCAAGACTCAAGTGCGTTGTTTTAACAATAGATAAGAACTATAAACGATTAAAACAACAATACCAATAACTTTTCAACATATAGACTTTTGTTAGAATCAAATAAAGAATCTATAACCCACTTTGTTTGCGGAATAACAAAGTGGTTGAATGACAATGGGTTGTGATCTCCTCTACTTAAACGTATAACCAAAGTTAAAGTCTAAGCTCCAATATAAACGTTCATATGCATCTTGGCTATATGGTTTAGTTTGTATTGAGAGAGAAAGGTTTTCCAGAGTTTTTACTCTTGTATTGGTTGACCCTTTCTCTCTCAATGTACACTCCTTTTATAGGCAGTGTAAACTAGGGTTTGCATTTGCATGTTTCAATGCATAGGTTAATCCAGTGGGTGGTTGATGCCCATGCTGGATAAACAGTACAAAGTACATATTAAACTATTCTAGAAAAGATAAAGGTTGTACTTATATCTAAGAATACAAGCAACCTACTTTGACTTAAAGTTATCTCTTCCCGCCTAATAAAAACCATCAGAATACTAAAGAGTCTTTAGTATCCTAGAGGAGATCGACATCATTCAGTTTGGTATTGTCAAACCAAACTGAACTGAAAGCCCTTCTTCAGTCCTTGTTCTTCAGCAACTAGACCGCCTAGTATTTGAAGCGAAGACTCCTTTGTGTTCTAAGTTAACTGGAAGGGGAATGTTGAACGTTCTTCAGCTATAAAGTCTTCAGTAGGAACTTTGTTCCTCTGGTCATCCTTAAGCAGATTGGCCTTACTGCTGAGCATGAAACACTTAGGGGGATTTTATATTCAAATCCTAGAGTTGCTTCAGGGTCAGTAAATACTGACCCAATAATCATTTTACTCTATTTCTCAACCTTGAGTGATCTGATTAGTTGTGCTTATCACAAATCGTAACTGATCCCTGATTAAGTGTCTATCAAGTGGTATTAGAGCTCCATCCTGGCAGGTTATGTTTGATTCAAGTTTGTTGTAATTCTAGTGATTCTATTAGTTTTCTGGTGGTTCTTGAACTATTAGTTTTCTTATAACAACTTTTGGCGTCAAATTCTGTTATGGCACCAACAACATGGCACAACCCTGCAAATGATGGGGGTATTTATCCTCCCATTTCTAGGAAGTATTTGGATACATAATTAACAGAAATGAGGCAGATGATTGAAGCTTTAGGGGTTCAAAACAACCAGATGGTCAATCTTGGGGCTGAAAGGCAAGCTAATCAGTTTGGTAGATTGGAGTTCCCAAAATTTGATGGTGATGTTGTTAGAGGGTGGGTGTTCAGATGTGATCAGTTCTTTTCCATTGACAACACTCTAAATGAGGAGAAGGTAAAGATTGTTTCTGTCTATATTTGTGATAAAGCTCTTTTATGGCATAGACAATACTTGATTGTTAATTAGGAAAATGTGGGTTGGAATAGGTATAAAGAAGCTATCATTCAGATATTTGGTTCAATCTTTGAAGACCCCATGTTAGCCCTTAAGAATGCAAAATATGACAAAAGTGCTAGAGATTACCAGGATTTGTTTGATACTTTATTGTGTAGTCACAATTAGTCAAGAACATACCATAAGCTTGTATTTAGGTGACTTGCCAACTTAACTAGAGCTGAGTGTGAGAATGTTTAAGCCTGCAACACTTGCATATGCTTATTCTTAGACAAAATTGCAAGAGGAAATTTTTTAGGCTGAGAGGAAGAAAAATAAGCCACCGGTGAATTTTATGGGTAATAGGTTTAGTGGCGGGGGTCAGTTAGTGGTCATAAGCCAGCCTTGTTACCTACACCTAGTGCTAATGGGGTAAGCAATAGGTTGAAACCTAAACCAAACAATTCAGTTAGAAAATAATTGTCCCTAAAAGAGTATCAAGAAAACAGGGCTCAAAACCTATGTTTTTACTGTGATAAAAAATACACATCAGGCCATAAGTGTGATGGTCAGTTGTTTTCATTGATGTTGGTCCCTGATGAGGAGAATTGTTTTGAGGATTTTTTGGAATAAGGGTGTAAAATCATAGTAATGGGTTTAGTGAGGCGTTGTAGCCTTAAATTTCATTGCATGCCTTAACTAGGTCCAATAACTACCAAACTATGAGAATTTTGGGCGAGGTTGGTAAAAATTTAATCTACATTCTGGTTGATTGTGGTTCAACACACAACTTTTTGGACAAAAATATGGCAAAGACATTAGGGTGCCAAATTAGGCCAACTGGACCATTAGCAGTTACAGTAGCAGATGGAAATAATTTGGTTACTACTTCTAAGTGTAAAGGGTTTCAATGGAAATTTGATAATACTATTTTCACAAATGATGTCATGTTGCTTCCATTGGGGGGTTGTGAGATGGTCTTGGGTATTTAGTGGTTGGATACTTTAGGGGACATCAAATGTAATTTCAAAGAGTTGAGAATGGAATTCAAGTATGAAGGCAAGAAGGTTCAAATTAGAGGAAATCATAAGTCAATAGTGGAATGGTTGAGTGGGAAGAAGTCCAAGAAGATCACTCAAAAAGCTGAGTTGCATTCCATGGCTGTGAGTGTGTTTCCAGTCAGATATGTTTCTTGTCATCAGTTAGAAGGGGTCCCTTGTACAGTACAACCTAAAATTTAGACACTCTTGAGTACTTATGAAGATGTGTTTGCTATCCCTACTGAACTTCCACCACAGAGGTATGATGATCAGAAAATTACTCTGGTGAATGGTGCTTTGCCAGTCAACATTAGGCCTTACAAGCATCCACCAACTCAAAAAGATCCTATTGAATGAATGATGAAGGATTTGTTGGAAGTAGGGCTGAATAAACCAAGCCAAAGTCCATTTGCTTCCCCAATTGTTATGGTTAAGAAGATAGATAACTCTTGGAGGATGTGTGTTGATTAAACACAACTGAATAAGAACACTGTGAAAGATAAATTTCCTATCCCTATTATTGAGGAACTTATAGATGAGTTACATGGTGCTAAGTGGTTTACCAAATTGAATTTGAGGTCTAGTAACCATCAAATCAGAATGCATGAAGATGATGTAGCTAAGAAAGCATTCAGGACTCATGAAGGCCACTATGAGATTCTAGTCATGCCATTTGGTTTTACTAATGCTCCATCCACCTTCTAGGCATTGATGAATGAAGTTTTCAAACCTTTCCTCAGGAAATTCACCTTAGTGTTTTTTATGACATCCTCATTTAAAGTCAGAGTTTGGCAGAGCATCTGACACACTTGTAGTTAATTTTGGAAACTATGAGGACTCATAAGCTGTATGCTAAGTTCGGAAAATGTGTCTTTGGCACTGGACAAGTTGAATATTTGGGTCATGTGATATCTACTAAGGGTATGGCTACAGATCCTATAAAAATACAAGCCATGGTTGGTTGGCCCACACCAACTACCATCAAACAATTAAGAGGTTTTTTGGGTTTAACTAGATATTATATGAGATTCATTAAAGGTTTTGCAAGTATTAGTAGACACTAAACTCACTTTCTAAAGAAAAGGGCTTTTGAGTGGAACAATGCAACCCTAACAGATTTTGAGGCATTGAAACAAGCTATGATCAGTGCTCCAGTCTTAAGGTTGCCTGATTTTGCCAAAGAATTCACCATTGAAACATATGATTCAGGAGTAGGCATTGGAGCAGTCTTACTTCAAGAAGGTCATCCTATAGATTTTCTGATCAAGACTCTATCTGCCAAACACCAGGTTATGTCTACTTATGAGAAAGAACTCCTAGCTGTGGTACAAGGCTTGGAGAAGTGGAGGTGTTATTTGTTACTATAGATAGGCACTTCGAAATCAAGACAGATCACATAAGCCTCAAATACTTGGTGGAACAAAGAATGACAACTCCAACTCAGTTGAAATGGATTCCAAAGTTGATGGGATTTGACTTTGAAATTTTGAACAAGAAAGTAGTTGATAATGTTACTGAGATGCCCTTTCAAGGCTCCAAAATCCTGTTGAACTATTAAGTATCTTGAGTACTTCTATCATTACAACTTAATTGTACAACCAAGTGGTAGAAAGTTGGGACCAAGATTTATCTTTGCAAACACTTATTACTAAGTCCCAGTCTTGTGGCAATCAAATGGGTCATTTCACTTGGCACAACCACCACCTTAGGAGAAAAGGTAAGTTGGTGGTGGGCAACAATGTTGATTTGAGACAAGCCTTACTGCAACAAATCCATGGTGATGCAGTAGGTGGTCATTCAGTGGTCAAGGTTACTACTCATAAATTGTGTTTACTGTTTTATTGGAAGAAAATGAGAATGGAAGTTAAGCAACTGGTTAGAGAATGTGTCATTAGTCAAAGGAATAAACCCAACTTGGAAGCTTATCCTGGTCTCCTCCAACCTTTACCCATTCCTACTAGCACTTGGACTAGTATCTCTATGGATTTCATTTAGTGTTTGCCAAAGTCACAAGGCAAGGATGTTATTCAGTAGTGGATAGGTTGAGTAAGTATGCCTATTTTATGTCTCTTTCTCACCCTTTCACTACTTCACAAGTAGCTCAATTGTTCTTGGATCATGTGTACAAGCTTCATGGGCTACCAGAACATATTGTGTTAGATAGAGATTAAGTATTTGTTAGCTTTTTTTGGAAGGATTTATCAAGTTGTTGCAAGTCAAGTTGAATATGTCTACTGCTTATCATCCACAGTCTGATGGCCAAACTGAAATGATCAATAGAAGTGTAAAATGCTACCTAAGGTGTATGACCGGGGAACAACCAAAGCAGTGGATGAAATGGCTTTCTTTGGCAGAGTGGTGGTTGTTGGTCCCTTTTAACTCGTTATTAATTATCAACCTTAAGTAGTAACTCGTTAGTAAGACTCAAGTGTGTTGTTTTAACAATTGATAAGAACTAAGAACAATTAAAACAATAATACCAATTTAACTTTTCAATGTATAGACTTTTATTAAAATTCAAATAAAGAATCTATAACCCACTTTGTTTGCGGAATAACAAAGTGGTTGAATGACAATGTGGGTGATCTTCTCTACTTAAACTTTCAACCAAGGTTAAGAGTTTAAGTTCCAACCTAAACGTTCATATGCACTTTGGCTATATGGTTGGTTTGTATTGGGAAAGAAGGTTAATAAGAGATTCTTTATCTTGTAAGGGCTAACCATTTCTCTCCTAAAGGCACTCTTTATATTGGCAATGCAAAACTAGGGTTTACATTGTGCATGTTCCCATGCAAGAGTTTATCCAGTGGGTGGTTGATGCCCATGCTGGATAAACAGTACAAAGGACAAATAAACTATTCTAGGAAAATATAAAGGTTGTACTTATAGCTAACTATACAAGCAACCTACTTTGACTTAAAGTAATCTTTACTGAAGTGTCTTCAGCATTCTAGAGGAGATTGACATCATTTAGTTTGGTATTGTTAACCCAAACTAAACTGAAAGCTCTTCTTCAGGACTTGTTCTTCAGCAACTAGACCGCCTAGTCTTTGAAGCAAAGACTCCTTTTTCTTCAAAGTTCTCTGGAAGAGGAAAGCTAAACATCCTTCAGCAAAACATTATTCAGTATATGTAGGATATTATAAATCTTGCTTATGTTTAAAGAGAGAAAGAGATAGAAATATGGTAAGAATGCACACACACTTTGAGAGAGAAAGTATAAAAACACACTTTTACTGTTGATCCCTTTGGTTGGATCTATATTCTGTTAAGAATTAGTATAATAGTGTGTAATCAAACTAAAACACTTTGAGCACTCTTATTGAGCCTAAATAAGTTATGCGTAATCTAACTTATAAAGCACAGAAGAACAGAATTACTTTTAACTATTCGATTCTCTTATTAATCGACTTGAATGAGGTACATGAAAGACATTGTACCTATGTTCCTTTTATAGAGTAAGGAACCCTAGAAACCTTAGAATACTCTATAAAGATAACTATATCACGGACGATATATTATCAATATTCTAACTATTTAGGTATATCACATAAGATATACTCTAACTATAACTATGACATATCTTTTGCAAAGATATATTCGTCCTAATCATCATAGCATTACTTACTTTATAAGTAGCAGTACTTACTATGTACCGCGTTAATACTAACGGTACTTACATAACACTGACAGTACTTAAGATACACTAACAGTACTTGACACTTAACAAATAATTCCCAACATTTACTATGTGTAAAGTTATGTGAACCAACATCCTATCCAACTAAAGAGAGGGTTTATAAACCCAAGTCCGTGAGATGGGCTTGGGCTTACAAGTTGGGCTGTCCTACACAAGTTGTAGGCTAGGCTTGGCCTTGTTTGTTTGATATTAGTAAAACTAAACTACGAGCTACTACTTAGACTATTGTTGGAGTGATCGATCCTTTCTAATATGTAAAACGTATTTCCAACAATCTCCCCGTAAGGGAGGTCACTCCAAACAAGGGCGTTACCCAAGTTACAATAATAAAATATACCTAGCATACTATGCTTGTCTTGAGCTCGTAGTCTTCGTCTTTCTTTTCTTTTTCTTTTCTGGTGAACATGCTGATGTGATCTTTGATATCAATCTTTAGCAGTAATCTCTTGCCTTGATCTTGTGCATCCATCACTTGTGATCTACGCCTCTTCGTGACTTCACGTCCTATATACTTATACCTTTGTAATTCTTGAAAGCTTCAGAGTTCGATACAACGGAAGACTTGAATTTTAGGCTTTCTTGAATTAGATGAGGTATTAAGTGCATAGAGTATAAGCATGCGGGGACGACTTCTTCTCGGATTCCGCAATACCACCGTCCTAATCATCATAGCAGTACTTACTTTATAAGTAGCAATAGTTACTATGTACCGCGTTAATACTAATGGTACTTACATAACACCGACAGTACTTAAGATACACTAACGGTACTTGACACTTAACAAATAATTCCCAACAATCCTCCCCTAAATAAGAAATGATAACTTGTTGTCTTCTTGTTTCTCTTGTACTGGATGTATTAAAATACATGTCTTCAGTCTTTCCTTTATCCTTGGATTGAACTTGGTAATTTGTATTTGTATCCAACTGAATGTAGCCAAACACTTCAAATGTAGATCTTCTTCTCATAAGATAATCTTCAAACATCATGAGTATCATCTTTGTCTTCAAACTATGATCTTCTTGTGTCTTCTAAACATTCATTCATCTTTGCAGCATCAGTTATTGTCTTCTTGAGTTTAGTCTTTGAACTCTGAATCATGAACCTTTGTCTTGATTTGATGAGACAAAACCTTCTAAGTATTTTTCTTTGAATACTTGTTTGCTTGAAATCTTCATACTTAAAAAAACAGTTAACAACAAAACACCAATCTGTATTGGCTTCATGATTTTTAGCAAATCACCAACTATCAATGGATTTGATAAATTCTTTACCAGTTAGCCGTACACTCTGGAATAGCCAATACTTTATTCTTAAAGAATAAGGTGTAATGAAAACTTTACAATTTTTGGTAAATTGTCAACCATCAATGGATTTGATGAAGTCTTTACCTAGTACCGTTTGTCTAGGACTAGCCAACTCTTTGTCTCGAAACAAGGTGAGTTAGAACCATATAGTTTTTAGCAAACTATCAGCTTTCAACGGATTTGATAAGTCTTTACCACAAACCGTTTGCTTATGGACTAGCCAGTTCTTATGTGTGTTAGACATGGTGAACTGAGAACCATTTGTGAAGTATGACTGAAAGTCAAACACTTAAGGCTCTTTCTCAGCTTCTTCCTCATCTTTCAAATCCTTGATTTATTGTTTAACCATTCTGATCAACTCCAAAGCATCCCAATTGCTGTTCTAGCATCCTTTCCAACAATTCTCTTTTGAAAGGGTAAGTTTTATCTTGCAGCATATAGTATGTAACATCATCTACATCCAAAATATGCAATCCACATGACCTGTAATATCTCCAGTAACTAGAAACCTGATTCTCTAATTCTTTCAACATTTCTTGATCATAATTGTGTGGTTCATACATAAAGAGAAATTCCCAGTATAATAGTGATATTTTAGTTTTACCTGCACTGGCTTCTTGAACTAACTTGTAAAGATCTTGAATATCTTGTCTGTCAAGAATGTGAGGAATATCCTCCAAAAGTCTGAATATCCTTGTTGTGCCATCAGTTCTCTGAATTCCATGAGCTTCAAGTCCTTGATCCATAGAGTAAATCCATTTAGCAATAGATGCTTTCTTTCCAAAAATCTCTGTATCAATACATTGATCTTCAAATTTTACAATCTTCAAGTACTTCTTCAAGCTCTCATCATCGTCACTATCCTCTGTTGTTGATCTAGCTCTCTTGGCTTTCTTCTTTTTCTTTGTTGACCTTTTCCTTTTAACACCCTTGGAAATTCCCTCAAGTTCTGTTGAACTCTCTTCCAAGTTTGTATGTACCGTCTCCTCAGTATGTACTGTTTTATGTACTGTTGACTGTGTATGTACTGCTTGTACATTTTCAGTCTAAGCAATATCTTGAGTTTCAACTCCTGTATTCATTCTTTGAGCAGTCTCTTCCTCCCTTGAACTTACCTTCTCCTTTCTGTTCTTCCTCACATAAGTGGTCTTGATAGGTGGAGATGTATTTGTAGGTTCAACAGTACTTGGCTCAATTCTAGGAGTACTACCAAATTGCCTTTGTTGTTGCAGATGTCTCTTAAGCTCTTCAACAGCTTTTCTATATGCTTCAGATCCAATTTCAACAAAATTCAATTCAGTTCTCTTATTTTGCTCATACAAAGTCTTGATTTCTTCAAAATTCTTCTTGACCAGCTAAATATGAGTAAATCCCTTAACTTTCTTAAGAAAATTCATCATCTGATTTCTAATCTGCATAGTAGTTGGAGGCTTAATCTTTTCTTTTCTTCTCTTTTCAGCAAAGAATCTTTGTTGCTCCCTTACCAGATCATCAATCAATTTGATTTCTCTTCTTCATCATATGCATCTCATTCTTCAGCTATCAATGAGTCTGCAAGAAGCTTACTTGCATGTAATTCAGCTTGAATCCTGTCATACTCTTGTATGTTCCATTCTTGTTGTATTCTTTTAGGCTTCTAGTAAATTCTGCTTTGTTGCAAGTTCTTTCTGTAATTCATTTTCATGAATTTATGCTTGCATTCTATAAGCAAATTCCTCATCATGGTCTATTTGATTAAATCTATACATGACTTTGTTTATATCATCATCTGAATCACTTTCATCTTCAGACTCTGATAATAATTTCTTCTTCCCCTTGTCCTTTGGATCAATCTTAGGTAGCTTCTTCTTCAGCTTAGTAACTCTTTCATTAGCTTGCTGTTGAATAACTATACCTTTAGTAGGGTGTGAAGCTTGAACTTTCTTACCTTGAATTTGATTCTTTTTGGCAAGAACTTCTTGTTGTGTCTTTTTCTCTACCTCTGCTTGTTTAGTCTTCTCAACTAAATTCTTCTTTCTTAAGTCAAGCAGCAATTGGGCTAAAGTATCATCTTCTCCAAAAGGAGTTTGACTTTCTAGTGAAGGATGATCACCAGCGATACTTGCAATCGGCTTAGTTGGCTTAGCAGTACTTGGGTCTTCAACAATGTCAGCAGTACTTGCAGTCAGCTTAGTTGGCTTAGCAGTACTTGGATCTTCAACAGTGTTGATTTCACCAGTATTAGACACATTTGTTTCTTCAATCACTTGTATATCCCCAGATACTCCTTCTTCCATAGAAGCCATCATATCAACTTGCACCTCTTCAGTCTTATTTGATTCATTGCTTTGTGGTGATGGAGCAGGAATATGAACATTAATTTCCTCCAACTTCTCATAGAAAGCACTCCAATTTGTGTGAAGTGGTGATTGAGGTGATGGTTCTGGCTGAGTTACCAATGTTTCTTCAACTTGTGGCTCCTCTGGAGTAGGTTGTGGTTCTTGTTGCTAAATCTCTATATCCGAAGGTCCATCCACACCAGTCTCTAAACCAGTTCCATCTGCATAAGTCCCCATGACATCTGTATCCAATTCAAAATTGATGTCATTGCCAGAGATCCTTGTCTGATTATCAGAAGAAGGTGGTTGTCCTTCATAATTCCTCCCCTGTTTGGTTGCATTCAGTTGCCTTTTCTTGTGGTTCCTGAATCTTTGCTTCTTGATTGCAGACTTCTGAATAGATCTATGTTGCCTCATCCAAGGTGACCCTTTGTTCCTTAGCTTGATTAGGCTAGCTTCCAATTCAGCAATTTTCTTGTCTTGAACAAGCTTTTCTTTCTGCAACACCTGTACCTATTGGGACAAACTTGTACAAAAAGTAGTTAAATTTGCAACATCCACCACCTCTGGTGCTTGTGCTTGTGGTGAACCACTAGCAGCAATAGAAGCAACAGGTGTGTGGATAATCTCATCAGTGTTTGGTGAAACACCAACATTGTGAAGAAGATTGTGAATCTTCTAGGGAATGGGAACTCTGGTGAGAAGGAGTTTGCTGAGAAGCACTAGCATTGCTAGGTTCCTCACCTTCTTGATTGGCATGTTGGGCTAACATATGAGCAAACAATAGTGTTACTGTTCCTGTAAAGGCATTGCCTTGTTTGGTCAAGAAAGAGAAAGTTCTCTTTGTGAATGTAGGAACATCCCATGTATCAGTTAACTCTGGTAGGTTAGGTATTTGGTCACTAACTAAAGTCTGAATGAATCTAGGATACATTAAAAACTTCTTAGTCCCTTCCAAATTCCTAGTCATGCCTTCAAAATTTAATTTTGAAAAATTAAAAACCCTGTTATTTGCTAGACAAACACCAGCTGATGCCAATGCAGCAGGAATTTGATCAAAAGATGTACTTTTAGAACTTAAACAGTGAATAATAGCATGAAAAATCAATTTCCATTGAGGTGAAAATAATGCTTTAAAGAAAGTAAGACTTTCCTTACCACCTCCATAGCCCATGGCTGCAAGGCCATCATGAATCTCTGTATTATTAAGCATACTAAGTCCATTTTCATCATTTAATCTCAAACTTGCTCGTAGCAGTACCTCAGTTACATAAATGTTTCTATGATTTACCCTATCCTTAATGCAAGGTTGATCAAAACGAGTACCTAATACAGCAGTATTCCAAAATTGTTCAACAACGGAAATAGAGACAACTGGACTTACAGTGAGTGCAAAGCGAACATGACTTCGAGATAGGAAACCAAGCATCTCATGGAAACCAAGAGAGTCATCATTCGTAGCAAGATATGCACTAAATTATGCTTAGAGATTACTTGTAAAGCAGCCATTAGTATTTTTGATGATCGAAAAGTTAGAGAGAAGGTTATAGAATCAATAGATAAAAATAAAAGATTAGGTGAAACAATTGTGTAATTGGAGTAAGTATTTAAGTAAATAACAAACCCAAGCGCGAAGAAACCGCCAAATTTACAAAAGAGACCCTTAACAGTACAACGGACATGTAGCGGTACAACATAAGCAGTACTTGGATTTGTGTTTGCGGTACTTGGAGTGACAACGGTACCTCACAATTTTGACCAGTTCATGCTTTCCACTAACAATGTAACCTCTTTTATCTTTTTCTATTAACCTACAATCACATCAAAAACACAATACATAGACTATACAATAAAAAATATAAAAATTTGTACAGCTATTACCTCCCCTCAACATATGCAGCATGTTATTGGTTTAGCCTACCAATGTGTGTCACCAAGAATTCGAATCTTTTTGCATCAAATGCCTTGGTCAACAAATCAGCTACATTGTTGTCTATATGAATCTTCAAGACTTGAATAAGCTTTTTGTCATAAGCATCTCTGATAAAGTGATGTCTTATTTCAATATGCTTGGTCTTGGAGTGAAATACTGGATTCTTGACAATGCATATAGTACTTTCATTATCAATGTAAATCTTGGTGTTCATGAAGTTAAACCCATAGTCCAACAATTTATTTTGAATCCAAAGTACTTGTCCACAACAATGAGCAGCAGCTACATATTCAGCTTCAGTTGTAGAAGTAGCAACAATGGTTTGCTTTTTACACTGCCATGATATGAGTCTTCTGCCTAGGAATTGACAACCTCCTGTTGTGGATTTCCTATCATGATTAGCTCCAACATAATCACTATCTGAGTAAGCTTCCAATTCAAAGGTGGAATCTCTAGGATACCATAATCCTAAATTGGGTTGACTTTTAAGATATTTAAAAATCTTCTTCACAACATATAGATGTGACACCTTTGGATGAACTTGGAACCTTGAACAGGCACACACAGCAAACATTATATCTGGCCTTGAAGCAGTAAGATACATCAATGAACCAATCGTTGACCTGTATAGATGAATGTCAACATCTTCTCCATGTTCATCTTTTGATAGAGACTTCTTGGCTTCAAAAGGTGTGCTTGTACTCCTTGTATCCATACATGAAAATTTCTTCAAGATTTCAGCAACATATTTATCTTGGCTGATAAATATTCCATCTTTCCTTTGTTTGACTTGCAGTTGTTGGGAATTAATTTGATGAGACAAATCAACAATAATGAAACAAGAAGGACTTATATGCAATTATCAAGATTTACAAGAATATGGAGCCCTTTCATACAACAAGGAGGACTTATTAGCAAAAGATGGAGGGACTTCTAGTGTAATTAGATTTCTTGTAAGAAAAGTCTTGTATTCTATTATATAAAGAATACACAGGCGTAGGTTTTCATTATCTCATAATTCACAATGTAGTAAGCTTAATCGATCCGTGATTTATGGTTTCCACAATTGGTATCAGAGCGGGTGGCTCTCGATACTAGGAATCAACAAGGTGTCGAGTCAAAGAATGATGAAAAAGAAAAAAAACCCCTCTAGGGTTTATGGTCGAATTTTTCTGCGCAGCCGTTCTCAAACAGCGATAAATCTTTCGTTAACCGTTGGATCTTGCTGAAATTTGGTGTGGAGGTTTTCAGTATAGGTATCTAAGATCTCACCGGAGCGATCGTTGAGTTCAGGCCTCAAGAAAAATTTATAGCTCGTCGAAGTTGGCTGCTGGTGAAGGTATAAGTTTTCTGTTTTTGTCTTTTTATTAAATAAGATTTAGGGTTTTATCCCCTAAACCCTAGATTGAATTTAAAGCAGAAAGTTTTGATTTTTGAGGGTTGTTATAACACATGATGATACACGATTCGATTGAAGGTCGATTTACAAACCCTAATTTAGAGTTTTGGTGCATAAACTGTTAAACCATAGATTGGTGTTAGTACTTGTTGCTGCTGTCCAAGAAAGATGTTCGAACAGAATGTTTCAAAGAAAATAGGACAAGAGTATTAGTGTTCGTGTATACAGCTTGGACGAGATATTTGTTCAGCAATTAAAAAGAATAGAACAAGTAATTATAGTATTTGTGCGGCAGATCGTGATGTAGTGAATCAAGATGTATGGTTCCTGATTTTATGGGATTGCTGTTTTGATAAGGATCACATGACTAAATGCTGGATAAAAAGATGCTGGATATACTTTAAAAGCTGATAGCGCGGATCAATATTTGATTGTATGTGGATTGAGTATGGTTACGTGAGATTAATAGGCAAGAAAGGAAAGCAAATATTTTGGTTAAAAGAAAATTATCACGTCTAAAGGAAATTATAGTGAAAGTGACGTGATATTGGCAGCTAGGTTTATAAAGCAATTGGTCCCATACAAGATGTATTCATAAGGTCATAAAAGTGAAAAAGGCGGGTGCGATCGAAGCAGCAAGTAATTGATTGATTCACGTGAAGACTGACTGTGGTCATAAGGTATAATCGTGGTCCAACCTTATTGTACTACTTTTATATATGATAGTCATTGCTCATGGTCAAAGAAAAGCGAGTAGTCTATTATATTATAAAAGGTGTGAACACAGGGTCACAAAGTACATAGTATAGCAACTCGTTCATATGGGGAGATGTTTTATACTTTGGTCCAAAAGTTGCATAAGCACATGCCATATGGTTCAGTGAAGGTGATGTCTGCTGCGTGATGGTTAATTGGTGAAAGAATTGAAGCTATATGTGATTCGAGGAATCAAGGGAGCTGTTCACATGGGTTTATGATCAAAAAGCACCAAAGACTAGAAGGTAATTTATTGTTTGTTGATATATATAAGAAGTGCTATTGGTTTGTTATTGTTTGCCATCACATGAGAATACACACAAGAGTTACTGTGGTCCCGATATTCATTGTTTGATTGTGGTACGGTGCTTATTTTATTTATTAAACAAAGAAGGGATACAAGTAATATTTGATGCTATGAAAGCAACGTGAGGTTTTGGGACCAGCTGTACAAACACAAAAGTGGTACGCGTGATACAATAAAGGTCACGTATGGTTTGTGAACAGTCAAGCACGAAGTGGTATTGGTATTAACAGTAGGGTATGTTTTTAAGTCGCTGTCGAGAGTTATATAGCCACAGATGGCGTCAGTGGTTGATCGAGCCGCTGACAAGAATAAAACACACGCTGACAGAGAAGACGCTGACACGTTGTAATTTAGACGCTGACAGCGTGTTATCCGATATATGGTTTTTAAGCGCTGACAAGTATCGTCTGATATTGGACAATACATACAGAAGATATATTGGATGACACAGGATCTCGGACAGAACTGTCTGTTTAAAATTTTATGGCTTGTTTTTGAAGATTGTGTTTGGTGCAATGAAGTTTTATTTGATTATGTGACAAGGCTAACCTTGCGGTTACGTACCGACTTGGATTAGAAGCAGAACGCCGACAGAGGCAGCAGTTGCATAAAAGAAGAGGATGATATTGTACTTAGATGATTTTCATTGCAAATTGGAGGTTTCGATGAAGAGGTTTGATTATTACTTTTTGGTGTTGGAGTTGTTTTTCGCAGGTTTGTATTTTATCATATCTCAAAAGATTCGCCTCTCTTTTGAGATAACTTGCTTGTTCGTTTATGTTGGTGACGAAGACTTGTCAAAATCTAGCAAATTGTCAGCTTGCTATCACTTGAAGGAGTTACATTATCGTGCTCAGTGTCTCACAAAGGATGAGGATTTTGACAAGAGATCGATGTCTGCTTATACTTTAACGTTTTCATATAAGTTCGACGTCACATGGATAGTGCAAGATATAAGGTACATGCTTGGGAGATTCCACTTCTTCAACAAATAGGTTATATTCGTTTTTCTTCACTCGTAATCTACAATTAAAGTCTACATGGTTCGTGATTCATTTACATGCACCACTCAAGGGGAAGCGTTTATTAGTTGTTTATCTTTAGAAGACCCCTATTGGATGAGACAAAAAGGGGAAGATGTTGTCCCTAATATATGTGATGTTATACACGAATTTAAAGAAAGAAAGAAAGGTAGAATGAGAAGAATTCTAGAGAGAGAAAGTAGTGAGAGAAAGTAGAGAGAAAAAATGGTTGGTGAAACTTGTGGAATATTAGATTAGAGAAAATGAAATGACCAACCACCCTCCTAACATGCTAGGAGGGTAGTATATATAGTCCACCCACATGCGGGCTTTAATGGACTATATATTGGGCCGGGCTTGTATTTTGGACTTTAATTAGTTTAAATCCAAGCCCGTGAATCACGACTAAATAACTACTTATTACAACGTTCTAATAAATAATACAATAGAAACCTATGACCGAACATTCTTGTTTGACTCAATATTTTGAGGCTAACACTTGTAATCGCCAAAATTTGAAATCGAGCTAGAAATAGCCTAAAACTAGTATGGAAAAAATTTGAATTTAAATGGCGGAAAAATTTTAACTCTTTTTTTTTTTTTTTTTTTTTTTTTTTTTTTTTTTTTTTGATCTTCGTGTAAACTATGGTCCGAGACTAGTCTAGATAGTGGCTAAGTCACAAAATTGCTCAAACAAATTTTAGCATCACAATGTCACTCATCGCAATATAGCCCATCGCAATGTCACCCATCGCAATATCACCCATCGCAATATCACCCATCGCAATATCCTGTCGCAATGCTATCGCAATGTTCTGTCGCAATGCTATCGCAATGTTCTGTCGCAATGCTATCGCAATGTTGTATCGCAATATCTATCGCAATATTGCTATCGCAATATCTATCGCAATATGGCTATCGCAATATCTATCGCAATATGGGGTATCGCAATGTGATCGCAAAGTAAAACCCTAGGGTTATTGCGATCGAAACCGTACTTACCTTTCCTAAATTCAAGCTGTCGCAATAATGGTGCTTTTTCTTCCAACTTTTTAGGCAACGGTTTTTGGCAACTTTTAGGCAACAAATTAGCAACTTTTAGGCAACAAATTAGCAACTTTTAGGCAACAAATTCGTGATTTTTACCAAACCAAAACAACCAAATCTCTACAACAAGTATATAGATGATTTGTAGGAAGATAAAGAACACGAAAACCACAAAAAAATTTGAATTCGAGTTGATTTATGGAAGAAATCACACGAATCAAATATAAGAAGAACAACCAATAACAAATCTACCCCGTGGCGATTGATACCAATTGTTGTCCCTAATATATGTGATGTTATACACGAATTTAAAGAAAGAAAGAAAGGTAGAATGAGAAGAATTCTAGAGAGAGAAAGTAGTGAGAGAAAGTAGAGAGAAAAAATGGTTGGTGAAACTTGTGGAATATTAGATTAGAGAAAATGAAATGACCAACCACCCTCCTAACATGCTAGGAGGGTAGTATATATAGTCCACCCACATGCGGGCTTTAATGGACTATATATTGGGCCGGGCTTGTATTTTGGACTTTAATTAGTTTAAATCCAAGCCCGTGAATCACGACTAAATAACTACTTATTACAACGTTCTAATAAATAATACAATAGAAACCTATGACCGAACATTCTTGTTTGACTCAATATTTTGAGGCTAACAGAAGAAGATTCAAAGATCAAGGTATACAACTTATTTTTATGTGGTGATATGTTTTACAAGAAATCTTACTTTAAAGGGAAGCTTGTTTCATTCGTGGAAGATCAAGATTTAAAGATTGGTTTTGTCATCATCAAATAGGGGAAGATTGTTGGGAATTAATTTGATGAGACAAATCAACAATAATGAAACAAGAAGGACTTATATGCAATTATCAAGATTTACAAGAATATGGAGCCCTTTCATATAACAAGGAGGACTTATTAGCAAAAGATGGAGGGACTTCTAGTGTAATTAGATTTCTTGTAAAGAGGGTTATGTGTAGTATATAAACACACACCCTGCATAGGTTTATTCATTCAATTATTCACAATGTAAACCTAAAGTGTCTTCGTGTTCTAGGCGTGGGATTCAATGTATACACGCCTAGAGGTTACTTGTAATCGTTTAGTGCAAGTAATCGTTTGGAATAAAGTAGTCGTTGGAAGTAAACACCTTGTTTATGTGTCTTGTTCAATTCTGCTATGTTTATCATATGAACGAGATGCATATCCTAGTAAGCTTAATCAATCCGTGAATAATGGTTTCCACAGCAGTCCCAAAAAGAAAGTTAGTTCTCCCATAGAACTCATTTGAAATCTTTCTTTCATCAAAGCTTTAAACTCTTCACACCATGTCTTCTTGGTAGAACCAAAAATGATGTCATCAACATAAACTTGAACTAGAATGATGTCCTTAGCATTCTTCTTAATGAACAGAGTTTTGTCAATCGTTCCTCTCCTATATCTATGTTCTAGCAGAAAATTGGATAAGGTTGCATACCAGGCTCTTGGAGCTTGATGCAGACCATAAAGTGCTTTGATAACCTTATAGACTCTATTGGGGAATTCAGGATCTACAAAACCTGGAGGTTGTAAGACATATACCTCCTCTAAAATAGTACCATATAGAAAGGCACTTTTCACATCCATTTGATAGACTATAAATCCCATATATGATGCAAAGGCCAAAAATAACCTAATGGCTTCTATCCTTGCCATTGGTGCAAAAACCTCATCATAGTCTATCCTTTCTTCCTGTCTATAACCTTAAGCAATAAGTCTTGCCTTGTTCCTCACAACAACCCCTCTTTCATCCTTCTTGTTCTTGAAGACCCACCTAGTACCAATTACTCTTTTACCTGAGGGAAGATCCACAAGAATCCAAACTTTTTGTAGCTCAAATTGTGTTAATTCTTCTTGCATGGCATCTACCCAACTTTCTTCATCAAGAGCCTGAGAAATGTTTTTGGGCTCTACTTGAGATAAGAAACAGGCAAACAAACAATGCTGAGTATTATGATTTGTTCTCTGCTGTTGTTTGACATAACTCACAAGTGCATGAGTTTCAATATTGGTTTGAAGTTGTCTTCTGGTTTGTACAACAGATTTGGGATCTCCAATAATCTGTGTAGTAGGATGGTTGTTGTTGACTTTATAGGTGGGAATAGAACTGACTGGAATTTCTGTTTCCAAATTGTTGAAATCAGTTACTGCACCCTGCTCATCATAGGAAGCTTTGGAGAAGACTCCTTCAGCTGGACTAGCAGATAAGTCTTTATCGTCCAATGCTTGTAAAATCTCTTCTAGTGAATCAACAGATTTGGCAGATTTTGACTTAGCAGTACTTGCAGATGAAGTACCGCTAGGTGTAGGATGTACTGTTGAGTGTTGTGACTCAAAAGATTCTTCTCCTGAATGCTTATTAGCAGATGTAGCATTCTTTTCTTGATCTTGAAGCCTCTGAAGCTCCTATGAGGCTTGATCATCATTTAATGGCATGGTTTGCTTCTTGGGGGTTGTAGACATGGGAGTAACAGTAGGCATGTTGGGCACATAGATATGAACATCATCATCTGATGAAGAAACATCTTCTTGAGTACCTGCATTAGTTGCACTTGACTCCTCACCTGCATTGTTAGTTTGACAATCCTTTTGCAAAGAATAGTAATCCATGGAGTTAGTTAGATAATCTAAATCAAA
This sequence comes from Glebionis coronaria, assembly GCA_025667525.1. Classification (NCBI taxonomy): domain Eukaryota; kingdom Viridiplantae; phylum Streptophyta; class Magnoliopsida; order Asterales; family Asteraceae; genus Glebionis; species Glebionis coronaria. Next base: position 582,328,456 of record CM046881.1, read on the forward strand.
CATCCAAGCATAACCTATTCTTGGAACATTGGGTTTATTTTCTAAGAAATTGACATGAGTATTTTCTTCAACCTTCTTAGTTGCCAAATTATAAACCCTATATGCTTTACTTTGCACTGAATATCTACAAGATATCCTGGATCAGACTTTCCATCAAACTTTCCCAAATAATCAAGAGTATTTAGTATGGACACATGACACCCAAAAGGTCTTAAATGACTTATGTTAGGCTTTACATCAGTCAAGAGTTCATAAGGTGTTTTTTTTAGGCTTGGTCATAAGGACTCTATTTAACACATAACATGCAGTATTGATTGCTTCTACCCAAAAGGTATTTGGCAAAAGTGAATCAGCCAGCATAGTTCTAGCAGCCTCAATCAGTGTCCTGTTCTTCCTTTCAGCTACTCCATTTTGTTGTGGAGTTCTAGGATTACTAAATTGTCTCTTAATTCCTTTAGACCTACAGAATTCATCAAATTCAGCATTCTTGAATTCTGTCCCATTATCAGTCCTAATGATTAAAACCTGTTTATTGAACTGCTTTTCAACTAAAATGATAACATCCTTAAGTAATTCACTTGTTTCACTTTTAAGAGCTAAAAAGAAAAACCAACTGAATCTACTATAATCATCAGTTATGACTAGACAAAAGGTCTTATGACTAATGCTTCTGATAGAAACTAGACCAAACAAATCCATATGCAAAAGCTGCAAAGGTTTTGTCACAGTGTTAACAGTCTTGGTCTTACAAGAGGCTCTATGTTGTTTACCTTTTTGACAAGCAGCACATGTGAAATCATTTTGAAAAGATTTGTTAGGTAGACCTCTAACCAAATTCCTTTACACCAATCTATTAAGATTCTTGAAATTCACATGACCTAACCTTCTATGCCACAAATTTGACTCATCTAAAGAAGCCTTAGCTAGCAAACATGTAATACCACCTGTTGGAGTAATAGTATGAAGATTAAAGGTGTACATATTTTCTTGCCTGGGTACTTTAAGCAGTATTTGAGATTCCTTAGGCATCTCAAAATCTTTAGACAACACCAAGCAGTCTTTGTCTGTGAATAGAACCTTGTTCTTTTTATCAGACATTTGTGATACAGAAAAAAGATTGAACTCATTCAATTCTTTTATAAAGAACACATCTTCAAATTCCAACTTTCCTGTGTTGATTTTCCCTTTGCCAATGATTCTACCTTTGCTACCCCTAAAGGCTACTGGACCTCCTCTGAATTCTTCAAATTTAGCAAGAAAATCTTTGTTTCCTGTCATGTGTCTTGAGCATCCACTATCTACTATTCCTTTATCTTTCAATTCATCAATTAGATGCCCCTACACACAAATAAAACTCATTAGTTTTTAACAGGGACCCAAGCCACATTTGGCTCGGATCTTGTGGGACCTACACATTTAAGAGTTTGTACTGAAGCATTCCCAGTAATGCTACTTTTGCTCTTATACTTCATGGTTTCATTTATGTAGTCAAAGTCATAGGGTGACTCTATGTGCTCAGACTTCTTTGACTTAAGTACTGCTTTAGTGGTACTTGCTTTAACACATGATTTATCTCTTTTAGGAACCTATATTTGCACTGGTTTGTTCTTATCCTTACTTCTAGGTGTTTTAACTTTTTCAAAAACTTTCTTAGAAGTCTTGGAGAACTTTGGTTTTACAGACTTTAAACCATCAGTACTTAGATTTGGTCTAGCAGTACTTGCAGGTCTAGACTTGTCGGTACTTGCTTTACCAGACTTTAAAGGTACTAGACCTTGTTTCATAAGTACTGCCCTAGGAACAAAACTTTTGGTAGAGTTATTTTTAACCTGTTTAACTACCCTTGTGTGATCAAACTTAGGTTTGTCATCTTTAAGTTTCTGATTCCTATAAACCTGTGCATTTTTCCCATTACTGTTTTTCATGACCCTTTGTGTAGCCTTTTGTTTCACAATTTTATCTTCATGTAATGTATAATCTTTGATAAAATTACTTAGACTACCACACACATAACATCCTTTTCTTCTTAAAGAAGACCCAAAAGGTTGTTTTGACTTTACTTTTTCAAAACCTAGCCCACCCCTTTTGGCTTTATTATGTTTTACATTGTTTTCCAATATCTTGCTAGGAGTTTTTACCTGCTTGGGAGCAGAACTAGTCTTAGATTCCTCAGAAACAAAGTTGTTCATTAAAGGTGGATAAACAATATTTTTGGTCACAACAGTCTTTTCTTGGGACAAATTACTAGAGTTGAAAACATTATAACCTTTGGTTCTTCTAACTCTATACTTGTATCATTACAAGGGGGCATGAAAATTCTTGATAATGGTGGAGGAACTGCCTTCATTCCTTCAGCATATCTATCATTTTCAGGTGTATTATCTACCTCACTAGAACTATCAAAAATCCCTTTTGATAAGTCCTTGTCAGTTAAGGTTATCCCAGGTTGGTCCTCAATATATCCTAGGCATGTTTTATCATAATACCCCATTTGTGAATTAATCAATTTTCCCAATCCTTTAGAGGATTTTTGCCAATGACTAATCACTTCCCTTTCATTACAAAGACTGATTTTTAAAGCTTCGTTTTCTATTGATATTTTTAACAGTTGTCTTTCAAAAGCTTTTATTTCCACATCTTTTTCCCTCATTTGAAGAGTCAAAATCCTTATTTTCTCTTCATAGTTTTGTTGAGCCTTTTTGTACAAAACTATATTTTCTTCTAATTTAACAACACCCTATTTAAAAGTAGTTAATTCTACAGTGCATGTGTTGACTTTTTGATATTGTTCCTCTAGTTCTACTTTTAAGCTATTAAATTTAAGAACACAGTCTTTAGAACAAGGATGTACCTCAGTATCTTCATGTGAGAGGGCTATTAAACCAAGCTCTTCTTATTCTTCATCTTCAGCCCAGTTCACCACTCCATCTACAGTCACCAATGCTTTGGTTACTTTAGGACTCCTGCTGTTTCCTTTGGGAAAGCTTTCAGTTATTCTTGGACTGGTTCTATAGCTGTTCTTGGACTTTTGACTGCTACTCTTAGCTTTGTCTCTAGTGCATTCTCTTGCAAAGTATCCATTCCTTCCATAGTTATAGCATTCAACATTGGAGTTGTCATATCCTAATGGCTCATTAGGATCAACAGTCATCTTTTTACCAGTCTTCTTGAAGAACCTATTAGATCTTACTGACACCATACCAGCTTGCCATTTAAGATCTATCTCTTCAACATCAGCATCATCCATTTGGAACAAGTCATTGAGTGTTAATCTTGGCCTTTTGTCTTGACCAGCAAATAATGAGAAGGCATCATTGTCACTAAACAATGGTGAAGACCTTCCATGTAGATTTTGAGAGACTATTGGACTGCTTTCAATACTTTGTGTGTAAGTACTGCTTGTAAGTCCTCCAGTGGTATTTGTGAAGTATGTACCGCTGCTAGATCCACTAGCGGTTTTATGAAAGTAAGTACCGTTGTTCCCATCTAACACAAAAGCCAAGTTAGACTTTGAAGTAGTCGCTGTCTTTACTTCAGTGCGTTTCACATCCATCTCATACGCTCTAAGATTGTTGTAGAGATGATCAAAAGGAATTGTTTCCAAATCATCTCTTGTGATGAAGTGCATAGCCATTGCTTTCCATTCTAGTGGAACACTTCTTAAGAATTTTAAATTAGCTTCTTCATTAGGAATTACTTATCCATAAACTGCCAGCTGAATAAGCAACTTACTGAACCTTCCATATCCACCATGTATCCCCTCTATACTGGTAATTGAGAAGTTATCAAATTAGTGCTTAAGAACAATCTTCTTAATCTTCTTAGATTTGTCATTTCCCCCAAATCTAAGTTTTATAGCATCCCATATAGCTTTAGCATCCTTATAATGATGAAAGCTTGGTAGAATGTCTTCAAAAAGAGCCATAGCTAAAGCAGTTCTGGATTTTCTTTCTCTGATCTCTGCTTGTACCTCCTCAGCAGTCACAGCAGGTAGAACATAACATGTATTGTCTGGCAACCAGTGTAGCTTCTTTGGTGTATTCCTGTTATTGATAACTTGCCACACAGTGTGATCTGTGTGATTCAAGTAATGTTCCATCTGCATAGCCCATGTCTCATAATTGTCACCTTTGAGAACTGGGAGTTTAACAGCAGACAGAGTATGAGAAGGTGTTGGTGTAGAGGTAGCTACAGCATTCACGGCTTGAACACCTTATGTTGGTGCATGATGCACAACTTGTGGTTGTCCCTGTGGTATAGGATCGGGGTTCTGAACATCATTCAAGTGAGCATCATCACCTTCTGGTTGAGACATTAAGTTTTGGGATGTGTGGAGTGTTTGGGGTTGTGTTCTTCTTTTTCAGAGTTTCTCAACAAGCTCTGATACCACTTGTTGATCCCTTTGGTTGGATCTATATTATGTTAAGAATTAGTATAATAGTTTGTAATCAAACTAAAACACTTTGAGCACTCTTACTAACACTAAATAAGTTATGCGGAATCTAACTTATAAAGCACAGAAGAACAGAATTAATTTTAACTATTCGATTCTCTTATTAATCGACTTGAATGAGGTACATGAAAGACATTGTACCTATGTTCCTTTTATAGAGTAAGGAACCCTAGAAACCTTAGAATATTCTATAAAGATAACTTATCACAGACGATATATTATCAATATTCTAACTATTTAGGTATATCACATAAGATATACTCTAACTATAACTATGACATATCTTATACAAAGATATATTCGTCCTAATCATCATAACAGTACTTACTTTATAAGTAGCAGTACTTACTATGTACCGCGTTAATACTAACGGTACTTACATAACACTGACAGTACTTAAGATACACTAACGATACTTGACACTTAACAAATAATTCCCAACATTTACTATGTGTAAAGTTATGTGAACCAACACCCTCTCCAACTAAGGAGAGGGTTTATATACCCAAGCCCGTGAGATGGGCTTGGGCTTACAAGTTGGACTGGCCTACACAAGTTGTAGGCTAGGATTGGCCTTGTTTGTTTGATATTAGTAAAACTAAAATACGAGCTACTACTTAGACTATTGTTAAAGTGATCGATCCTTTCTAATATGTAAAACGTATTTCCAACAATCTCCCCCTAAGGGAGGTCACTCCAAACAAGGGCGTTACCAAAGTTACAATAATAAAATAAACCTAGCATACTATGCTTGTCTTGAGCTCGTAGTCTTCGTCTTTCTTTTCTTTTTCTTTTCTGGTGAACATGCTGATGTGATCTTTGATATCAATCTTTAGCATTAATCTCTTGCCTTGATCTTGTGCATCCATCACTTGTGATCTGCGCCTCTTCGTGACTTCACGTCCTACATACTTATACCTTTGTAATTCTTGAAAGCTTCAGAGTTCGATACAGCGGAAGACTTGAATTTTAGGCTTTCTAGAATTAGATGAGGTATTAAGTGCATAAAGTATAAGCATGCGGGGACGACTTCTTCTCGGATTCCGCAACGCCACTGTCTTCAAATGCCGCAACATAAGTAGACATGAACGAAATGGCTTTGAACATTTCAATCTAATTCGGTAGCATTTTACCTCTGGTCGGTGAAGACCGTTGGACGATATAAAATATCGTACTTGTGGTAGGTAGATTTAATTAAAATCTCCTTGACAAGATTTGGCGGGTAAACCCGTTCTCTTTACTCGACCGTCCAAAGTTGACTGTGAACGTAAAGAGTGAATCATTTGGATAAAATTATCCGTATGATTGAAGCCGTCAATTACGATTCCTGGAACAAGTTTGATTCATTGAAGAATCGAACCATCGTTGCTTTCCAGTTGTCACGAGCTTGATTCATATTGAATCTTGCAGGTTACCTACCAAGTGCTGTTTTATGTTAACACTAGAAGGATTTCCACTCATCATTGTGAACACTATAGAGTGTCACTCTGAGTGTTCTGGCAAGATCACTAAGATATTGCATAGAGGCCTGGAACGTGTTTAAGTTCAGTTAAGAATTACCACTGTTGCTTTCCAGTTATCACAAGCTTGATTCATAAAGAATCGCACAAGTCACCTACCATGAACTTTTTGATATTCGCTCAAGAAGGATTTCCATCTTCATTGTAAATACTTTCGTATTACTCGGATGTTCAGGCAAGATCATGAAGATTTTACGTAGGACTCTTAAAATATTTCTTACTTTTCACAGTGTGTGCAGAAGCAAGGAAATATGGAATTGTGTCCTAATGAGATATTTGATGATCTCAAATGGTTCTAGACACGATCGTGCATTTTGGATTTTAGTGATCGGAGGCTGGAGAGGATTGCCACCATTTCAATACCATTTTACTCGGAGTGAATAAATCGATAGATAATGCGTTGTCTCCGTGTGATTAAAACAAATATCTTTTGAGAGATATCTGAGTTAGCTGGTATGGGTTGTGCATTGCATCATTGGGTCCATGATGTCTTTCTTCAATATCGAGCATCATTAAAATGATCTTAATAGCATATGTATTGACCCGGTTTTCTGCCTAAGATTGTAAGGAGGGCTTCTTTCTTTACACCCTTTATCTTTATAGTTCTTTTTCATTCTTCAACCCCTTCAATGCTTACCAATACGTCATAACTAGCACCTTGTTGTGATTGTTCCAGTGCTAACTTAAGTACTTGGTCGGCATTCAGCTACGTTCATAATCTTTCCCCATCTTTCCTAAGGACTACTATTTCTAGCTATAGAATGTCCTTGGGAAGATTCATCCGGTTTTGGAAGAATCCTTGGACTTAACCTATCGTACCATCCTTATGTCACCACAATCTTCATCGTCATAAAATAAATGGGTTGTGGGTAAGTATAAATCACCATGAAATCCATTTTGATATAGCGAATCCATTTTGCTCCCCCTTAACATATGCCACGATATTCGAAAAACATTTCGCACATGTCGGGATGAGCCATCACGTTAAGTCAAACCATTTGTGATAATTTCCCATATTAAATCACATTTTATTCCCCATATTAAAAATATTAACCCAATTGATGTTTTTAATATCACTTGATTTAATGAAGTCTTAACGAAGTTTTGGGAAGAAAAATGCACGTCCGTTTAATCTTCATGAGATCAACTTGTGAGATATGATACCGATTTGTAACATGATCACATATTCACCATATTAGAATAAATTGACAAGGTTGGAGCTGATTGATGAGAACAACATATGATAAGATCAAATGGTTCTTGTCGGCAAATGTTGGTCGCCTCGTCACGTCTGAAGTCATCTCTTGACACCACATGTACGATTGGTATTTTTGTCTTGACACCAATTAGTGAACTTGGCAATTTTGGCATCGAAGATTCTGAATTCTTGACAATTTCTCTCCCTCAATTGTTGACCCGTGTTCTATTGAAAGAGTTGTAGTCGTCGTTTGAGTAGTCGCATCGTCGAGTATGTAGATACCAATTGTAGAGTGCTATGGTTGTAGAGATGATAGCTTCATAAAAACAAGATTTCTCTTGTTGTAACAAATAAATGCACTGATGCGTACATATATCCGTGTTAGATTGTGTTATAACGTAAAAACAATCCCTTACATGGTTATAAAGTAAACCATGCCCGAGAAAATTAATTCTCGTTGATGAGCCAAAGTTTTCATAAGAAATACTTGACTTTAATATGAAAAGCGGGTTGCAGTCAGAAATAACTACAAGCCATATGGGCATGTTTTATGAAATATTTACAACTTTTGTACGAACTCTATTTATGGCACCGTATCAATATTAATTAACATTTCTAAGGCCGTAAATATTATCGTACCAAAAGACATGCCTTTGAAAAATAAAGTAAAAATATTTTTGGATTCTTATGAATTTTTTTAATTTTTATAGTTTTTATGTGGTTTTATATTTTTGTATTTTGCTTTTGTGGATAAAAATATAAACAATATATACAGATGATCACCAAGGATACGGAGAATAGTTTACCACCACTATTCTTTCGCTTCATCTGCCAATTCCTTTAGAGTCTTGGGCGAGAAAGTTCTCAAACCTAGCTTGTCGGCCAAAAATTCAATTCGAGCGCGATCTAAAGCCTTCGTGAAAATATCCACCAATTGATACTCAGATCGGACAAAGTAAAGCTCGATCACTCCATTTTCCACTTGCTCCTTGATAAAGTGGTAGCGAATGTCAATATGCTTCGACCGGGAGAATTGAACATTGTTGTAGCATAAGGAAATTGCACTCTTGTTGTCGCAGTACATCAGAATCTTGTTGAAACCTAGACCATAGTCGGTTAATTGCGATCTCATCCAAAGAATTTGAGCACAGCAACCGGACATAGCTATGTATTCTGCTTTCGTACTTGAAATTGCAGCGCTTTTCTGCCTTTTTTATGCCCAACTGATTAGTCGATCTCTTAGTAGTTACAAAGTTCCACTCGTGCTACGCCTTATATCTTGACAACCCGCGTGATCCGCATCTGCATATGCCATTAGTGCAATCGAAGAGTCCTTCGAATACCAAAGTCCCCGATTAATGGTTCCTTTAAGATACCGAAAGATCCATTTAACAGTTGCTAAGTATAACTCAGTAGGTCTAGTTTTATACCGAGCACACATGCATATGGCAAATTGAAGATCAGGTCGACTAGCTGTGATATACAGAAGGGTACCGATCATTCCACGATAAAGTGTCAGATCAACGGCAACTCCATGTGGATCTGCATCAAGCTTAGTTCGTTCCACCATTGGAGTATCCACGGGGTCGCAAGATTCCATCTTATATTTCTTAAGAGATTCAAGGGCATACTTGGATTGATTCATAAAGATGCCTCTGGGACTCTGAGATATCTGAAGTCCTAAGAAGAATGATACCTTGCCCATCATCGACATCTTAAACTTGGAAGACATGAGCGTCCAAAACTTGTCGAATAAGGTTTGGGTCGAGGCAGCAAATATAATATCATCAACATATATATGTACCATAATCATATCTTTACCTCGTTTCTGAATGAACAGCGTGGGATCCACCTTGCCTTTAGTGAAGCCTTGCATAATGAGGAATTGTGACAATAGATCATACCATGAGCGTGGAGCTTGCTTCAACCATAGAGAGCCTTCTTAAGCTTGTACACATGATTAGGATATTTAGGATTCACAAAACCATCCGGCTATTGAACATAGACCTCTTCCTTGATTTCACCATTAAGAAATGCCGTCTTCACATCCCCTGATAGACAATCATATTCATATGAGCTGCATAAGCGAGGAATAGTCTAATAGCTTCCAAACGGGCAACAGGTGCAAAGGATTCCATAAAGTCGATGCCTAATAACTGTTTGTATCCACGAGCTACTAGTCGAGCTTTGTTCTTCAATATTCCGCCTAACTCGTCGAGTTTCACCTTGTAAACCCATTTCAATGTGAGTAACTGCACTTGATCCAGGCATGGAACAAGTTCCCATACATCAAGACGTATAAATTCATTAAGTTCTTCTTGCATAGCTTCTATCCAACAGGATTGGGTAAAAGCTTGTTGCCACGTCTCAGGTTCAACTTCACTGAGAAAAGCATCAAAATGACAAAACATTGCACTTTCTTGTAAGTGACTTCGTGTGGATACCGGACGATTAGGGTCACCAATAATAGAATCTATAGGATGATCCTTTGTCCACTTGCTGTCATGTTCACGAATCCGTAGATTAGAGTAGACCGTAGTAGGAGCTTCCTCTGAGGTGGACGACCCGGCTTGATTAGGGTCGGGAATTGGTACACCAAAGAATGGAAGTTCACGCATTTAAGCGAATTCCAAGTCGTGATCATCATCATCCTCTTCATTATCAATAGGCGTGACATGGGTAGTTGAAACATGTATTGGTTGAGAATTACTTGTTGAAGTTATATCTTGACCAATTGTAGGTGCAAACGTATCCGATTGTGCTTCGGTTGCTGGAGCTACAACTTCGGTAACCGGAGCTATTACCTCAGGTTCTGGAGCAACAATACTTGGAGGAGTAAAGAATTCATCAAAGAACGGTTGAAACAACGTATCCCATTCATTCCTAGAAGGTGGTATAAATGATGATGAAGTAGGGTTATTTAGGACAAGACGAGAGCCAATGTTACTGTGTCCCATTTAATGAAGTGCGGGTTCAGAGCTGCTTTGCTCAGAAGCCATAGCTGTCAACTCATCAAAATCAACATTCATAGTTTCGAGGATCTTGCGAGAGTTACGATTGTAGATTCGATATGCTTTCTTTGCGGGTGCATAACCAATGAAAATACCAATATCACCTTTGGTTGAAGTTTTCCCAAATTGTCACCATCATTATTTAGATAGCAAAGAAGACCAAATACATGAAGATATGATAAATCTGGTACTTTTCCATGGAGAAGCTCATAAGGTGTTTTACCATGGCGTTTACGAATTAGTGACCGGTTTTAGGTGTACACTGCTGTAGATACTGCTTCTGCCCATGAAAATAATGGAGCCTTTGCGTAAATTAACATCGTTCAAGCTACTTCCATAAGTGTGCGATTTCGCCTTTCAACGACACTCTTTTGTTGTGGGGTGCGAGCAACGGATGTTTCATGAGATATGCCAACTTCTTCATAATACTTACGTAAAGTTTGATTCACAAATTCGGTTCCAATATCTGTACGAATGTGTCGGACAGTAGTGTTGAGACGCACTTGAATCATCTTGAGAAAATCGATAATGACTTTAGGTGCCTCGTCTTTTGTTGTAAGAAATTTCACCCATGTAAACCGAGAGTAATCATCCACCATGACGAGGATGTACTTTTTACCACCAAGACTTTCAACACGCATTGGCCCACAAAGATCCATATGCAACAAATAAATTTTCTCTTGGTTGGTGTCTTTAGTCTTGGGTTTGTATGATTTCTTAGTGCTTTTTCCCATTATACACGCGGAACATAAATGGTCCTTGTGAAATGTAAGTTTAGGAAGACCACGAACAAGTTCGTTTTTCACCAAATGATTAATAGCGTCAAAGTTAAGATGAGATAACCGTCGATGCTATAACCATGACTTAGTCTTTGATGCTTTGGAGAGAAGACATATGGGAGAAGCGGCCATCATATCTTGTAGAGACAAAGTGTACAAATTATTCCCTCGAGTACCTTTCAATAAATCAACCCCTTCCAAATTATAGATGAAGCAGGTATGCTCTCGAAAAGCAACTTCTAGGTTTGCATCATAAAATTGTCCCACAGAAAATAAGTTGTGACCGAGACCTTCCATATAATACAGTCTTGAAATTATAAAATTCCCAATATGATATTCACCGTAACCCATTATCTTTGCAATATGATCATTTCCAAATCGAACCATACCAAGAAACTTGCTGACGAAATTTCTGAGCTGAGAGCGATCTCCGGTCATATGTTTAGAGCAACCAGAGTCCAAATACTAGAGAATAATTTGGACCACCTATTTTCAACAACAACAGTAGACAATGGATTGGAAACTATTGGTTCTGGCGTGTTAGCAGATACAGATATAATATTACCAGAATTGCTAACATTTGTGTGACCCTTAGATTTTCTGCGTTTTCTAGTGTGAGTTTTACCACTAACAGGTTTTATTGTTCCAACTTTCTGAGGTTTTGGATTATTAGCGGGCACTACAGTGGGAGTAGACCTATTTAAAGGGCACTTGTTTCCTACGGTAGTGTTGGTGTTCCTAGTTAAAGGACACGCTTGTGTTTTGGTAGCCTTGGTACTCCTAGTTAAAGGGCACGCTTTCTTCGCTTTAGTGGGAGTGATCCTAGTTAAAGGGCACACATTTCCTACTATAGTGAAAGTTCTACCAGTGGGGAGCCACATCCAACCAACTTGGGTTAACACTTTCCCCGTCGGTTTCCATTCTAATCTATTTTTCCGGGCATTCATCTCATTCACATGTTCAATGTAACACCCCATTTTGATAATGGAAATGTCACGCGTAATTATGGCGTGTCATCAAAGCATACAAGGATAAATGTATAAAACATTACATGACCATAGGGATAACCGGAATCAAACATCGATTCCCAAACATAAGCCCAAAACATAATAAAGCAAAAGAAATGAATGAAAGACTACACAAGCATAAATATATGAAGGCAAAAGGAAAAGAAGTCTCTAGCAGCTTCCATCCTATGCACGTCCTCCAAATGCTCGAGTCTTTCCTAGGGTACCTACCGTTTTGGGACATGGAAAGGAAAGTAATGGCTGAGCAAAACGCTCAGTGTACGGATATAGACATAGTATGAATGACTAAACATAATAAAGACTTAATAGCGGTGGAAATGTATAAGTCCTGGAAAACCTGGAACATGTTCATAAAACTGTTTTTATAGTTTGAAAAGCCTTATGTTTATCTTATGAAAACTGTTTAACACATTTTACCATTAGCCAATATAGGTCATGAAAATCCACCGTGCATGAATACTTGGAGGGGTGACCTCATCATGCAAATTAGAGGGGTTGCCTCTAATTTAAATATACTGGTTCTAGGTAGGAGGGATCAGCTCCTTGTGAAGGATGCAAGGCACACACCACATTCACCATGAAATCCTGACTGAAAACATGTAACTAGGATGCACCCATACGCCTCACATGATAAATATAATATAAATGGCCAAAAGCTGAAAGGACGCCACGAGCAATCACTCTGCCGTGGTGAAGTCATAACATCAGTGCCTCTAATGTTATGGTTATGGTACCTCTATAACTAGGTGAAACTGGTCATGCATGTATATGGCTATAGGTATTCTTAATTAAACATAAGCAAATCAAACACATAACTTATACTACGGGAAAACAGTTGGCTGCATACGGGGAATCCTAATAAGGAAAGAATGTCCATACTGAAAGGACGGAAATCCGTACCTTATGTCCAGTGAACGAAGAAGATGAACTGAGAGGAATCCTACTTCCGTATCACTAATGCTACATAAATACATACATGAATAAGTATCTGCTTACTAATACGTAACTGATTTTATGTCATGTCTTAGTTTATTTTATATGTTCTTATCATGTTTTATTGTTTTAAGCCTTAAACTGTGTTTACCTTATTTTCTGTTTACTCTGATAAAGTATTTCTGGTATTTCATGTATTATTATACTTACTGTGTAATAATAAGTAACTTTCCAAAAATAGCAGGTTTCCTAAAATAGAAAGTTTCCAAAAATAGAAAGTTTCCAAAAATAGAAAGTTACCAAAAATAAAAATTTCCAAAAATAGAAAGTTTCCAAAAATAGAATTACTGCTTAAAAAAAGATAAGTTTCTAAAAATAGAAAGTTTCCATAAATAGATTAGCTGCCTTATTTAAATAAGTTTCCATAAATAGATTAGCTGCCTGAAATAAATAAGTTTCTAAAAATAGAAGGTTTCCATAAATAGATTTGCTGCCTTATTTAAATAAGTTTCTAAAAATAGAACGTTTCCATAATTAGATATAAGCTGGTTAAATAAGCTAAGTATATAAGCCTAAGTGTTTATTTAATTAAAGTAAAACATGTTTTTAATTAAATAAAGTTAAATACTTAGGTTAAAACATGTATTATTATTTATTAATAATATAACCTAAGTCATGTTAATTAATTAATTATAACCATGGTTTTTAAAGAATTAATTAATTTATAAGTCTAAAATATGAAAATACTTAGGTTAATAATTTCATGATTATTAATAATTAAAATAACCTAAGTCATGTTATTAAATTAATCATGTCATGTTATTAATTTAATTCTAACATAAGATCATAAAAAAATAAACAAAAACTAACATACACCATGAACCGGATCTTGACTAAGAACCATGAACCGGACATGAAATCGACACCATACCCCGAACCAAGTCGGGGTCACCCTTGTCTTGATGCTGTCGTGGGACCCACACCAACCAACCGGGACCATATGGTCTCGGTGGTGGTCATGTAGCCAAACCGAGACCCTCTCGGGTTCGGTTTAGGCGGCGACCAAGAACAACACCCCTAAAACATCCCTTTTGATTTATTACAAAATTCAATTCCATGTTAGATCTATGATCTAATTAGGTTTTTAAGAAAACATATCATGTTCTTAATTATTTTAAAAGATTAAATCAAAAGAAAAAGGGTTAAAAGAATTACCGAATGCGTGGATCTAAACAATGATGAACAAACACGAACACTAGCAATAAATCCAAGATCAAAGATCAATCAAACACCCCCTTGGTGTGTTTGAAGGTGGCGGCCAAAAGAGGGAGAAGGAAAAGAATTAGGGTTTTTGATGTTTTCCTGTAAAGTGAAAAATGACATCTTTTTCCCTAGTTTTTCTTGTTTAGTAAAAATTGATGGGCTAAGCCCATTATTCCTCCCTAATTTCGTGGTATGGGGCCCACATGAGGTAACCCATACATTTCCTGAGTCTAAATATTATAGTGTGTTCTCGTGTGTTCTCGTGTTCGTAATTTACGCGTTTTAATTAGTTATCGATCGTGACTTAATATATTTATTCGTGTTCGTAATAAATATATATACGTAATTAATATTAGCTCGTGATTTAATTACGTTCATGATTTCATGATAGCATGTTCGTGATTTAATTATTGTTTAAATAATTATTGCGTGTTCGTGCGTAATAAATACTTATCGTGATTTAACACGTACGTAATACGTAAAATCCTAACACGTAATCGTAATCATGCTATAATAGGAAAGTTTTAATCTAGTACGTACGATCTTAAGGGTACTATTCATGGTAAAAGCATGCGGGTTTTACAACTCTTCCCCCCTAAAAAGAATAATTCATCCCCGAATTATAGGTAACGTAACTGAAAGAGAAACATACCCGAATCAAACTGAGAGGGTATGTAAGGTAAATGTACGTACAGGTGACCTGGCAGAAAGAACACGGAACGTGACATGTCTTGAAAGGACATGGAACGTGATGTGACTAAAAGGACATATCTAGTTGATAAGAGAAAAACGGATAAAAGTCCGGATGAAATTGTCCGTTTCGAAGTGGCCTCCCTCTTGGAATGGTTCCTTTAGAAGATCTTGAAACTAATGATAAATCTTGGTCCTCCTGACCTTGACTTGGAATACGAAGAAATTCTTGGTTATCAACGGAAGGTAGATCCCCTAAATTCGATCGAGGAAAGAAAAAAATTAAGAGTTAACGTGCGAGGGTAACTGAAACGTTACGATGCAAGACAATCTGACATAACTGACAATCAGAAACGATGCGCGAGACATAAAGAAACGTAGTACGTGAAAATTTTTGAACGTGATACGTGAAAAATTTTGAACGTGCTACGTGGAGATATGGCGAGTGTAGTATGAGTAAACATATCGTGATCCATGATACGTGTAACATATCTTGATCATGATATGAGGAATGTGGAATGAACATGACATGTGAAACATATCCTGAACATAGAATATAATGGTGGTAACGCCAAACGTTACAAGGTGATACATAGAATATGATGAGAAACGTCTATCTGAGGATAGGGAGTTATACTAAACTTGGGTCTGGTCTCTCAAGTTCTTGCAAAACCTATGAGAAGAATGAACGTAAAATCGTAAGCCAAGATACGATCATGAACGTGAATAGTGTCATGAACACGAGCGTGAAAGCAAGTCGTGAACTTAGAACAAGGACGTGAAGTAAATAAGGAGCACACTTATGAATATTTGTCTGACCCGATAACTGAGGAATTGCCAAGTGATCGGATGAGCCTTTGCTGGGACATGTCCGATCAATCTGTTGGTTCTGAAATCCTTGCCGATGTAAGGATTCTGTAGACTTGATCAAACTGTTTGTAATAACTCAGATAGCATCATGCTTCTTCTGAGTTTGCGTTAATCTGGTAACCAAAATCCATGGAGATCTTGTCCTATTTCAATTTACAATTTCAGATGATGAAAAACATACCAGTCTATTGGTGTCATATCTTAACCTGTCGGTATGTCAGGTACTTAGATATGAACATAAGTGTATCTTGCTTCGTAGAACTTGATACATAGGAGTTTGTGAAACTCTGAGTCTCTGAATCTAGACTTCTCCTAGCGTAGGATTTTCTAGAACACCTAATGTAGTGTAGGGTTCTCTCCTTTACGCATAAGCTGAGTCATGGTAAGATTAACCATAGAAACCGATGTGATTCAGTGTGTCACTGTAATCAAACAGAATTGATATTGGAAAAATTTTCCAGGGTAGAATTTCTCTTGTCATAGAATTTGCAACGTAGTGCAGATATGGTCTTCTTGTTCTTCTCTGGGCTTAGAGGAAATCAGGTTACCCTCAATGAAAACACTGATGAATTTGCTTATGAGTTCATGGAAAATCATTCTTATAATGTCGTTGGAGCATTGATGAAACTAATTCAAAATCATAAATCTAGCATGACCGAGTTGTGTACGAATAGCAGTCATGGACATGTCCTGCTTTTTCACTCGTCACTGTTGGCAGCATGATCATGAGTTCGATCTTGGAAAAGTGATTAACACTATACGGTCGATTGGACATGTTGTCAATACGTGGAGGAGAATAACGGTCATGAATGGTGATTTGTTTAAGTCGACGGTAGTCGACACATAATCTCATGGTACCATCCTTCTCCTTGTAGGTTCTTCTGGAATGTATAGGAAGACTTTGGAATAATCAACTGGCTATGCGTAAAAGAATTAAGTGGTCGTGTCTTACTGACAGCTAGAAAATTTTAGCGACCATAGCTAACAACGCACATGCTTGTAAGCATAGATAATTTGTACAGATTTTCCCGATGGAAAATCAAGCTGAATGTATTCAGGAGCCTGAACATTACTGTACATAATTATGAATCGTAGCATGGTGTGTTGTTCATAGTACATAATTAGGATAAAATTCATCTCGTGTTTGTCCGAGGAAATGCATTAGCATCATTAAGCTGAAGGAAAACCTTCGTATACGTGGAAATACGAAAGGCGTCCTTCATGGTTATGAATCACTGATTTATGGTTACAAGAATGAAAATGACATCGGCAACGTGACAGTTCTCACTGATGCGCCGGTAATGGTATTGAAATTCTTGTGGCCTGATTAATACATGGCACAACAAAATTGATATACCTTTGGAGGGTACCCTGAATTTCTTAGAAATGTTCCATAGTTGAACGTGAGTCATGTGTCTTGACTCGTTTCTTGGAACTATAAGCATGACATATGTCTTGACTGGTGTCTTGACATGTGTCTTCAGAAAGTATACGTGATACATGTGTCTTGACTGATGTCTTGACATGTGTCTTCAGAAAGTATACGTGAGACGTGTATCTTGACTGATGTCTTGACATGTGTCTCGAGACGTAATTCAATAGAACTACAATATTAGGTTATTATGCCAGACTTGGCGAATTGGTTGGACTACTGATCCTTTTTATTTCTGATCACGTCCGCGGCCGGAGCCTCGGTTGCGATTTCTGGGATAGTTCTGTCATAGTAGTGGTTACTATCGTCCTGTCTGTCAGTTCCATGACGGTCATTCTCATGACCGTGATTCATGTAACTATTCAGCTGAGTGGCCGGCTGGTACCAGTTTGCAGTCATATGGCTGAAATGACAGCCGATTGACGTGTGACATGTAACAAAGAATTAGGGACAATGATTGATGGAAATTGTCTGATGGTGAAGCATCTTCTCGTCAAATTGCTTTGCTCCGACGCCTTTGTCTTCGTCTAGTAGGATCTCCCGATTGTGAACAGCATCCGCATCTCGTAGCGTCTTCGAACGTCAGCAGTATCAACCTTTAGTAACATCTCCAAGTTATGAGCGGCGTCAGCAATCTTGTAGAATATTAGCAATAGAAAATACGCCTGAGGTGATTCGGAATCGACTAGCGAATACTCGTGAAGTATTGCAAGTGGAATATACATGGATTAAGGTACGTGTAATACACATGAAATACGGTACGTGAAGTACACGTGGAATGCACATGAAATGATCGGTATGGGGTCGATCATTTGTCATGATTTAAGGAAAGTATATCGGTTAAACGGTTAGGAAAACCATCATGATAACCTGGCAGTATTTGCATAGACATCATTCTGGTTGTAACGGAAACGTTAAAGTGTGGTTACACCAAATTCAACGATGATTTGCCTGACAGCATGATCGATGAAAACCAACCATGACTATCGTGAAAGCAGGATTCAATGAAATCTAACAATGTCTTGCAGGACAGCGTAAATAACAAAAGAGGCGTAAGACATAATCAACATGAAGACGGAATTATCATGAAGAAACATGAAACCATCTATCATGAAGAAGTGTATAACATAATCAGCATGAAACTGAAGTTAACCATGACAGTATGAAAACATACTTGACACAAAAACATAGTAACTTATGAGGGGACATGAAAAACATTTATGCCAATTTAAATCATGAGAAAAATTTTATGCATAAAAAACAGTGCATGAATGCGTAATGTAGTTTATAAGAAACCTTTATATGTGCGAGGGGACGCCTATGGGTCGGTCCCAAAACAAAAGACATGGCGAGGGGACGCCTATGGGTCGGTCACAAAGTTAAAAGTTTTGATAAAAGCACATGAGACTAAATAGGGCCAGTCCTGTACCAACCATTACTTAGTCATAATCCCTGCAACAATGATACATGAAACATAAATAAATAAAACTCATTTGTCAAAACTTATCAGAAAAAAATTTTATGTGACTAATTATGAACTACTGGGGTTCAATTCACATAGCCACAATTCACGAGGAACACTATGCATGAAACAATGACACATAACTAAATATGAATGACGGTTGTCCATCCATATTAGTAAGACAATATCGATGAAAACATCAAGGTTCAAACATCAAGGTGCTGAAAACATCATGGTTAAAACAACAATGCGCTGAAAACATCAATACGTGGAATAACAAACGTTGGCTTAGGAAGCTCCTGGTGACTACCCACTAGTCACAGGTCGAGTTTTAGAGCCTACAGGTCGAAGCCTTGGCTCTGATACCATAATTGTAACACCCCATTTTGATAATGGAAATGTCACGCGTAATTATGGCGTGTCATCAAAGCATACAAGGATAAATGTATAAAACATTACATGGCCATAGGGATAACCGGAATCAAACATCGGTTCCCAAACATAAGCCCAAAACATAATAAAGCAAAAGAAATGAATGAAAGACTACACAAGCATAAATATATGAAGGCAAAAGGAAAAGAAGTCTCTAGCAGCTTCCATCATATGCACGTCCTCCAAATGCTCGAGTCTTTCCTAGGGTACCTGCCGTTTTGGGACATGGAAAGGAAAGTAACGGCTGAGCAAAACGCTCAGTGCACGGATATAGACATAGTATGAATGACTAAACATAATAAAGACTTAATAGCGGCGGAAATGTATAAGTCCTGGAAAACCTGGAACATGTTCATAAAACTGTTTTTATAGTTTGAAAAGCCTTATGTTTATCTTATGAAAACTGTTTAACACATTTTACCATTAGCCAATATAGGTCATGAAAATCCACCGTGCATGAATACTTGGAGGGGTGACCTCATCATGCAAATTAGAGGGACTTCCTCTAATTTAAATATACTGGTTCTGGGTAGGAGGGATCAGCTCCTTGTGAAGGATGCAAGGCACACACCACATTCACCATGAAATCCTGACTGAAAACATGTAACTAGGATGCACCCATACGCCCCACATGATAAATATAATATAAATGGCCAAAAGCTGAAGGGACGCCACGAGCAATCACTCTGCCGTGGTGAAGTCATAACATCAGTGCCTCTAATGTTATGGTTATGGTACCTCTATAACTAGGTGAAACTGGTCATGCATGTATATGGCTATAGGTATTCTTAATTAAACATAAGCAAATCAAACACATAACTTATACTACGGGAAAACAGTTGGCTGCATACGGGGAATCCTAATAAGGAAATAATGTCCATACTAAAAGGACGAAAATCCGTGCCTTATGTCCAGTAAACGAAGAAGATGAACTGAGAGGAATCCTACTTCCGTATCACTAATGCTACATAAATACATACATGAATAAGTATCTGCTTACTAATACGTAACTAATTTTATGTCATGTCTTAGCTTATTTTATATGTTCTTATCATGTTTTACTGTTTTAAGCCTTAAACTGTGTTTACCTTATTTTCTGTTTACTCTAATAAAGTATTTCTGGTATTTCATGTATTATCATACTTACTGTGTAATAATAAGTAACTTTCGAAAAATAGCAGGTTTCCTAAAATAGAAAGTTTCCAAAAATAGAAAGTTTCCAAAAATAGAAAGTTACCAAAAATAGAAAGTTTCCAAAAATAGAAAGTTTCCAAAAATAGAAAGTTTCCAAAAATAGAAAGTTTCCAAAAATAGAGTTACTGCTTAAAAATAGATAAGTTTCTAAAAATAGAAAGTTTCCATAAATAGATTAGCTGCCTTATTTAAATAAGTTTCCATAAATAGATTAGCTGCCTGAAATAAATAAGTTTCTAAAAATAGAAGGTTTCCATAAATAGATTTGCTGCCTTATTTAAATAAGTTTCTAAAAATAGAACTTTTCCATAATTAGATATAAGCTGGTTAAATAAGCTAAGTATATAAGCCTAAGTGTTTTCATGATTATTTTCTAAGTCATATGATATAATATATAGTTTATTAATTATTTCATGTAATTAAAATAAACTATAGGTTAAAATATTTAATTAAAGTATAACATGTTTTTAATTAAATAAAGTTAAATAGTTAGGTTAAAACATGTATTATTATTTATTAATAATATAACCTAAGTCATGTTACTTAATTAATTATAACCATAGTTTTTAAATAATTAATTAATTTATAAGTCTAAAATATGAAAATACTTAGGTTAATAATTTCATGATTATTAATAATTAAAATAACCTAAGTCATGTTATTAAATTAATCATGTCATGATATTAATTTAATTCTAACATAAGATCATAAAAAAATAAAAAAAACTAACATACACCATGAAATGGATCTTGACTAAGAACCATGAACCGGACATGAAATCGACACCATACCCCGAACCAAGTCGGGGTCACCCTTGTCTTGTTGCTGCCGTGGGACCCACACCAACCAACCGGGACCATATGGTCTCGGTGGTGGTCATGTAGCCAAACCGAGACCCTCTCGGGTTCGGTTTAGGCGGCGGCCAAGAACAACACCCCTAAAACATCCCTTTTGATTTATTAATCCAATTCCATGTTAGATCTATGATTTAATTAGGTTTTTAAGAAAACATATCATGTTCTTAATTATTTTAAAAGATTAAATCAAAAGAAAAAGGGTTAAAAGAATTACCGAATGCGTGGATCTAAACAATGATGAACAAACACGAACACTAGCAATAAATCCAAGATCAAAGATCAATCAAACACCCCCTTGGTGTGTTTGAAGGTGGCGGCCAAAAGAGTGAGAAGGAAAAGAATTAGGGTTTTTGATGTTTTCCTGTAAAGTGAAAAATGACATCTTTTTCTCTAGTTTTTCTTGTTTAGTAAAAATTGATGGGCTAAGCCCATTATTCCTCCCTAATTTCGTGGTATGGGGCCCACATGGGGTAACCCATACATTTCCTGAGTCTAAATATTATAGTGTGTTCTCGTGTGTTCTCGTGTTCGTAATTTACGCGTTTTAATTAGTTATCGATCGTGACTTAATATATTTATTCGTGTTCGTAATAAATATATATACGTAATTAATATTAGCTCGTGATTTATTACGTTCATGATTTCATGATCGCATGTTCGTGATTAATTATTGTTTAAATAATTATTGCGTGTTCGTGCGTAATAAATACTTATCATGATTTAACACGTACGTAATACGTAAAATCCTAACACGTAATCGTAATCATGCTATAATAGGAGAGTTTTAATCTAGTACGTACGATCTTAAGGGTACTATTCATGGTAAAAGCATGCGGGTTTTACGGTCAATAAGGCAAGAATCATGACTACTAGAAAACATACATCCATTGCAATCCCAACATTTCAAATTAGAATTCACAGTAGGCTTAGAACGCTGCACAACTGCAGAGCCTTTAGGTTTAGCTACATGATTCTTTTTAATCAAAACAGAAATAACATTCCTAGGGTGGGCTTCTAGTTTCTTCTTCACTAGACTACTATATGCAGGCAAGATCCTATCAACTTGTTTCTTTTAAGCTTAGATCTTTGAGCCTTAGTAGTGGTGCTTACTCTTGTAGAAGGAAACACAGGAATATTAGAAGCTGGTTTTGATTTTGTCTTATCTTTAGTGACCAATGTTTGAGATGGTTTAGTCCTAGGGCCCTTGTTATGTCACACTCCCAAAATATCAGAGTATAATGGCGACAAGGGAGTGGTGACGTCATGATTATCATACGCACATAGTCACAAAGAACGACCTCTAAATGAGACGTTCGGAAAATAGATCACTTGTAATTAATAAATTAAATAGTTTTAACAAAGTGCGGAAGCATAAACTGAATACGGTTACAAAACATAGTTTTCTCAAATGGTACAAATGATCGTTGTTTCAAAGAAATGACGGCAATGCATGAGACCTCATTTAGCATCTTCCTTCTTAATACCTGAGAAAAACATTGCTAAAGTGTCAACATAAAGTTGGTGAGTTCATAGGTTTAGTTAAGTGGAAATGTTTAATGAACCACAAGATTTTCCCAAATGTGATGACAATATAACAGATACAAAGTCATCCCAAAAGTATTTATTACAGTCTAAGCTCGTGACACCGAAGCGTTAACAACACCGGCAGTATAATCATATAGATGTAGCCCAAACTAGATGCCTAAACCCACGACATCCTATCTCAGACTCAAATGAAACTGTGTCCGCTTGTCCCCTTGTTGGACAAGACAGACAGGGACGTCAATCCCGATAGATCTATCCATAACATTCGCGCTTACACAAAGTAATTAACGGTTCACGATTCACGGGCCAAAGCAACTGGGTTTTTAGTGGGACTTAGACTAATATATAAATCAGTAAATGCACTTGTGTTCACACGTTAAAATCAAGCAATGTCTCACCCCAAAAAGTAGTGAAAATAGTAAAGTATGGGGCTATAAACTCACCTCGTTAATTCAGCAAAGAGAACGAAGATAAAATAGCTCGAGAGTACGGTTACGCTAGCCGCGACCTAATTAATTATGAGAATCGAGTTACGATACGAAAAATCATATTAATAAAGACACGACACCCTAGTTGTGCTTGACGAAACCATACGTTTACGAAAAAGTACGACAATTAAAAGTCGTTATTACACGGTCGGGTTTTACGGGTCGAATTATATCCTAAATTTACAAAATTCGTTTTATGGGCTTTTAACCAAACTAAATAAATATACAAGGCCCAAAATGGGTCCAATAACTTCTCTCAATAACCGGCCCAAGGGTCATTAGACCCGGCCCGGTCCATGGGCGGAATAAACAAGGAACGGAAGGAGTAGATATGCGTGTTTTACACACACAACTCTCCATAACAGAGAGTTATACTCTCTCTCTTCCCTCGATAACAACTCCACCGCCCCAATCTCATCTCTCTCTCAAATCTAGATCGGTTCATTCCTTTCCATGGCTATTATCTTATCAGATGGGGTATAACAATCATGTATGGGTGGTCTGAGGTGTTTAGATCGCGTGAGATGTGGGGTTTCATCCCCACATCAAACCGATTTGGGTTTTCTGATGTGTTCATCCTTGTGGTCACGTAAATCTCCAGTCAAAATCAAAGATAAGTTTGTTCTCCTTCATTTCTTTTACAAAAGTTAATTGATTTTTGATTTAATAAAGATCAGTGGGTTTGATTGATTTGTATAAACTTGTTGTGAATCATATGGTTCTCGGATTTGAAATAAACGAATTTAGGGTTTTGAAATATTTGGGGGTTTTTATCAAACTCGGGTTTAAACACAATTAATTGATGTTTTCTATTATAAAATCAAACAAATTTCAATATAAAATCGATTTATAAAAATTAGGGTTTCGGTCATTTGGGGGTTTTTGCATAACTCGCTTTTAATTAAATTAACTATGGGGTTTGGGTTTAGATTAGGTTTAATTAATGTTTTAATTAATAAAAAGTCAATCTAGGGTTTATATAAAATTGGGGGTTTTTATGTTCGGCTGTTACTCATGTTTATGTGGTGTTTTTGTAATGTTGAAAATGTCAATTAAATGTTTAAAAAGGTTTTTAAAATTCTAGGGTTTCGATTTGCAATGGGGGTTTTATACCCGCGGCAAGATTAAGGGTTTTTAGTGTTTCTGTAAAATAACAAATGGTTTAGACATTTAGATTGGTTGGTATTGATTGTTGATAGTTTTGGCAGAAAGTAAGAACTTGGTTGGCTTGGTTTGGTTCTCGGTTTGGCCTTTAATTGGGTCACGGTTTGGTTTGACTGAAAAGTAAAGTTGTAGCCATGTTTCGAGTACTAGTAATAAAGTTTAACCAATTTCAGTTTTTAGTAAAAAGAATAAGACCGTTACAATGACTAACACATTGGTTTGTTTATTCGCAGGTTTGTACAAAACGAGCACAACTAGGACTTCATAAAGGAAAGACGAAAAGACTCACAATGGGGTGTTACGTTTCGGTTTGCAGGTTCGGACGGGATGGAAGACTCTTTCGGTTTTGCAGGTTGGGATGCGACGTGTGGGTCGGCTGGACACTACTCTTCACTCTACCCAGAAGTTGTATTTTGAAAGACTTGTACAGATTTTTGTGTTTGTAATTTGGACTGTGATAAACTTGTATTTGGACATTGGATAAACTTTAGGTTTGTATATAAACATGTATTGTTAGTCTAGGGTTACCTTCAAACTGAAAATGGTAACTTGTGATATACCCAAATGGGGTAAACTAGGCATGTGTGCTGTCTTGTAGTGGTTAGTGGGGAAATAAACTATGAAGTTTATTTGCAGCTGGACATGTGACTGAATTTGGGACACTTGTAAGGCAAGTTTGGTAATAAACATAAATGAAAGTTTATACTCAATTATATGTGCAATGTTGTGACAGTTATATACTCGACTCGGGTTCACGATGTTTAAGTTTAGACGCGAACTGAATAAACACGACACTATAACCGTTTGACACACGATCCCAAAACAAAGCAATTGTGCGAGACTTCACGTAATCTAATAAGTATACCAAATAAACGTACGGCAAAACATAAAACGCCCACAAACTTCGTGTATTGCATTCAACTTAATAATCGCGAAAACTCGAGATGTTACATATGCTCTCCCTAAAAAGGGCTTTGTCCGCAAAGCAAAATAATTAACACATTCATGTCGACAACTCGTCGAAAACAGTTAAAGTACTCGTACTATATGAATAAATTAAGATGGAAATTTGACGAATGTCACAGTATTCCCATGTTTTAGAGATTTCGTCACGAAATCAAGACGTTGTTGTAGTAGGGTGGTTAGCGAAAAGATGAGGATACTTGCTCTTGAATTGATCTTCACGTTCCCACGTGTATTCTGGACCTCTACGCGCGTTCCATCGGATCTTCACAATAGGTATACGGCTTTGCTTGAGTTGTTTGACTTGACGGTCCATAACTTCTACTGGTTCTTCTACGAAGTTGAGTTTATCGTCGAGTTGAATCTCCTCCAAAGGGATAACGAGTGTCTCGTCGGCTAAGCATTTCTTCAGATTGCAAATGTGGAACACATTATGCACTCGGCTAAGTTCTTGGGGTAATTCCAAACGATAGGCTACGGGACCAATCCTCTCTATAATCTCGAAGGGTCCAATGTAACGAGGGTTTAACTTTCCACGCTTTCCAAAGCGAATCACACCTTTCCAAGGTGAGACCTTCAACATAACTTTATCACCAACCTCAAACTCAAGGGGTTTGCGTCTCATATCAGCATAACTCTTCTGTCGATCTCTTGCGGCTTGCATACGGCTCTTAATCTTAAAGATCTTCTCAGTAGTCTCGTGTATGATCTCGGGTCCAGTGAGTTGTGCTTCACCGACCTCTGCCCAACACACGGGTGAACGACATTTCCTACCATACAGTGCTTCGAACGGCGCTGCCTTAATGCTAGTGTGATAACTATTGTTGTATGAGAATTCCACCAGAGGTAGGTGTCGATCCCATTTATTTCCAAAGTCAATCACACAAGCTCTCAGCATATCTTCTAAGGTTTGAATGGTCCGTTCACTTTGACCGTCAGTTTGGGGATGGTACGCAGTGCTCATATCCAACTGCGTTCCCAAAGCCTTCTGCAGTGACTTCCAAAACTGCGAAGTAAATCGGCTGTCTCGGTCGGAGATTATAGACACAGGCACACCGTGCTTCGTGACTACTTCCTCCAAGTACGTCCTTGCTAACTTATCCATTCCATCAGTCTCCTTGATGGGTAGGAAATGAGCCGATTTGGTGAGTCGGTCGACGATTACCCAAATCGTGTCAAATCCGGCTGCGGTCTTTGGTAGCTTGGTAATGAAATCCATAGTGATCCTTTCCCACTTCCATTCTGGCAGTTCGGGTTGGACCAATAATCCTGATGGTTTCATATGTTCGGCTTTGACTTTGGCACAAGTCAAACACTTGCTAACGTATGTAGCAATATCCGCCTTCATGTTCGGCCACCAATACAACATCTTCAGATCATGGTACATTTTGTCAGATCCCGGATGTATGGAGTACTTTGACTTATGCGACTCATGCATAATCAAGGATCGTAGGTCACCATGGCATGGTAACCAACTCCTATTATCAAGGCATAACGTTCCATCCGAACGTGCTTCCAACTTCTTTATCATTCCTCCAACATCTTCAGTCTTGAGAATTTCTTCCTCGACTGCTTCTTTCTGAGCCTTGAGAATTAAGGATGGAAGGTCTAAGTCAATGGTCATCATTAAAGCCTTCACCCTAAGAACTCTCTCCTTTCGACTCAAAGCGTCGGCCACGACATTTGCCTTGCCCAGGTGATAACGGATCTCGCAATCGTAATCACTGAGCAACTCTAGCCAACGTCGTTGTCTCATGTTGAGTTCCTTTTGATTCAAAATGTGTTGTAGACTCTTATGGTCAGTGAATACAACACACTTAGTACCATAAAGGTAGTGTCTCCAAATCTTCAAGGCAAACACCACTGCTCCCAACTCTAGGTCATGAGTTGTGTAGTTCTTCTCGTGCACTTTTAGTTGTCTTGATGCGTAAGCTATGACCTTAGTCCTTTGCATCAGTACTGCACCTAACCCTTTTATGGATGCATCACAATACACCACAAAGTCTTCATTACCCTCGGGTAGGGCTAGTATAGGTGCTTCACACAACATCTACTTCAATGTCTGGAATGCCAAATCTTGATCCTCCTTCCACTCAAGCTTCTTCTCCTTTTGAGTCAATTCCGTCATTGGTTTAGCTATCTTGGAGAAACCTTCAATGAATCTCCTATAGTAACCAGCAAGACCTAAAAATTGACGGATCTCCGTGGGTGTTGTTGGAGTCGCCCAATCCTTTACGGCCTCGATCTTAGCAGGATCAACGTGAATACCACTGCTGTCGATCACATGCCCAAGGAATTGCACTGTGTTTATCCAAAACTCACATTTGGAAAACTTTGCATATAACTTCTCCTTCCTTAGCAGCTCTAATATGGTCTTCAAATGTTCCTTGTGCTCTTCTTCATTACGAGAATAGATGAGAATGTCATCGATAAATACAATCACAAACTTGTCCAAGTATGGTTTGCAAACTCGGTTCATGAGATCCATGAATACCGCAGGTGCGTTTGTCAAACCAAAAGGCATAACTTGGAACTCGTAGTGTCCGTACCGGGTTCTAAAAGCCGTTTTATGAACGTCTTCCTCTCTAACCCTTAGTTGATGATATCCTGACCTTAAATCGATCTTCGAGTATATGCTAGATCCTTGCAATTGGTCGAAAAGATCGTCAATCCTCGGCAATGGGTAGCGGTTCTTTATCGTCAGCTTATTCAATTCTCGGTAATCGATACACATCCTAAAGGATCCATCTTTCTTTTTGACAAATAAGACCGGCGCTCCCCAAGGTGAGGAACTTGGTCTAATGAAACCTTTGTCCGAAAGTTCCTTTATCTGTTCAGCTAACTCTGTCATCTCGGCCGGTGCTAGACAGTATGGGGCTCTAGCAACAGGCGCGGCTCCTGGTCTAAGCTCGATGTGAAACTCCACTTGCCGTGCTGGTGGTAGTCCAGGTAAATCCTCTGGGAATACGTCCGGAAAGTCTCTAACGATCGGTACATCTTCCACCTTCTTCTCGTGATCTTCTTCTCCTTCCTTTTGTGTTACTTGAACCAAGAATACAGGACATCCCTTCTCAATGTATCTTTGGGTCCTGATACATGAGATGACTTCCAATCTTGATCCATTCTTCACTCCACTTCTTTCGCCTTGTATGATGAGTACGTCGTTTCCATAAGGAACACGGACACACTTCTCATGACATACAATCTCCGCGTGATGCTTCGACATCCAATCCATTCCAATGATGACGTCAAAACTTCCCAATTCTATAGGGAGTAGGTCGATACTAAACGAACGACCTTGTAGCCTTACACTACATCCTTTCAGAATAACGTCGGTGGTTACTGACTTCCCATCGGCTAATTCTACATTATACTTAACGTCTAACGCAGTAGGGGCAACATTTAGGCGTTCACTAAATATAGACGACACAAAACTCCTATCCGCACCAGAATCAAATAGTACTGAAGCATAGTTGTTATTGACTAGAAACGTACCAGTCACAACATTGTTGTCTTGCACTGCAGCTTCAGCACAGAGATGATACACTTTGCTAGGTGCCGTGAATCCTCCAGGAGTACTAGTTGTGGCTCGGTTATTCCCTCCTTGGTTCCCTTGATTCTGCTTCTGGTTCCCTTGGTTCTGATTTTGATTCCCTCGAATCTGGTTACTACGACCTTGGTTCCCACTGCTTGGACATTTGTTCTTGTAGTGACCTTTCTCTCCACATCCAAAGCAAGTGACATTTGCTCCTTGGCCACCTTGCGTTCCAGGTCCTCTTTGATTAGTAGAACGAGGTGGTGCTCGACATTCCTTTGCCTTATGTCCCGCCTTCCCACAATTGTAGCACGTAGGGGGACATGCTCCTTCGTGGTTTCGGCCATATTTTCCGCAGAAAGGAAGTCTTCCAGCGTAGTTTCCAGTATTTCCTTGTCCAGCAGTAAATACTCTTGCTACTTCTTGTCGCTTGTTCTGGTTGTAGTTGTTTGGGTTGTTGCTGTTGTTGGCATTGTTGTTGTAGTGGCTGCCAGACCACTTTCTTTTATCCCCAGCATTTTCTCCCAACTCCTGTACCACTTGGTACATCAGACTCTGAGCCATGTCGATTGCCTCGTGCAAATCAGTCGGCTTGGATGAAGTCACATTCCCTTTGATGCTCAAGGGTAGTCCTTCAATGTATCGCTCCAACAATCGGTCGTCGTTGGGCACCATTTCAGGACATAACAAGATCAGCTCTTGAAAGCGCTGATTGTAAGCAGTAAGAGCAGTACCTTTGACCTTCAGGTTCCACAGCTCAACTTCCATCTGCTTGACTTCATTTCGTGGGCAGTATTTCCTCACAAACATAGCTTTAAATTCACTCCAGGGCGTCGCTTGGGCAACGTCAATGGTCACTGCACGAGCATAGACGTTCCACCAAGTCAGAGCACCATCCACTAACGTGCTTGACGCAAACTTCACCTTGTCGGCTTCAGCGACATTGCTAATCCCAAATTGGGATTCTAGCTTCTCAAACCATCTGGTTAATCCTACTGCTCCTTCAGTACCGCGGAAACTTACTTGCGTAACTGCCCGAAATTCCTTGTAGGTACAAGTCCGTGCAATAGCATTAGTAGCTCCTTGGTTGGTCTCCTCCTGTGTGCTAGCTGTACGATTTGCTTCAGCGGTCGCGAGTGCCTCGGCCACTCGTTCGGCTATCATTTGGCTTAGCATGACGGTGTCAATTCCACCGGTAGCGGCTGGCGGATTCTGCGTTTCGGATCTTCTAACTGGCGCCATAATCTAACAAGGTAATAGGATAATGAGTTTTGCCAGACATAACATGCATGGCACGCACAATACAATTATGAAATGCTCCAGGGTATAATACACAATATATAATGATCTCACAATTTTTGCAACCCATAATATCATTCATAAAATCGTTTGATAGTACATCATAGTTTGTCATAACATAATAAAAGAAAATAAAATACCAACTAGCTAAGACAAACTTCAAAGCTTAGTGGTCATACAAGGATCGGTCGGTGGTACAAGATAAATCTAACTAGTGCCCTCACGGCGCTGATGAAGCTCTCTCTCCAACTCTGCTAACCTCCTCTCAACCACGAGCTCACGAGCCTGGGAATCTCTCAGTCTAACATCGGTGTCATGACAAGCGGCTCTAAACCTCTTATCCAAGTCCACAACAGGGTCCTCTACTGGTGCCTCTAGTCCGCCTGTCTCCACCAATGGCTCTACTCCCCAACGGGTCATCAGGCTTTCAATCTCCTCAAGACGAGCGTTCGGCATGGATTCCATCTGATCAAGAACAGTAAGAAGCTGTCCTCGTAGACGGGTCACACATACTGTCAACACTGTCTCATCCCTAACTGGACTCTTCTTCGCCAGTGCCTCCAACTTATCCTGCACTTCATTATACTCTTCACCTAAAGCCTCTACAGCATCCTCCAACCTGTTCAATCGTGTCGTCACACATCCATCTGCCGCCCCAAGCATCACCACCGTCGATGTAGCTCTCCTAGGAAGAGGAGTCGTAGCTCTCGGTCCTGTAGAGATACCAGCGTCAGTAAGCATCTCCTGGTACACTGCAGGTACAGTCTCTGGTGGTGGTAGTAGTAATGGTGTCTCTGGGACAGGACTGGCAGGTGTGCGGGCTGCATGCCTGTCAGTGGCAGTGAAAGGTATGAGAGGTCGGTAAGGTGAAAGTGGTGGTCGAGCAGCTCTCCCCCGAAGACGTCGTCTCACATAGTAGAAAGGTAGAGTACCAGGTGCTGGAGCAGGAATAGCAGTCCTTTCTCCTTCGTCTTCAGATGAAGATGAGGAGATGTGTGCTAGGGAAACCTCAGGAGTAGCAGCATATGCAGTAGGAGGGTCCTCAGTGTCTGTGACCTCCATAGGCTCTCCTTCCCCATCTGTAAACTCCATCTCATCATCCTCTGTCTCCTCTACCGTCTCATCTCCAGTCACTGATGTCTGACCTGGTGACTGCACCACGTCAGTGTCTAAGTCATCCTCTCCTCCGCCTTCTAGGCTAAGCACATCGTCAGCTGATGCATCAGGAATACGGATTGGTGAATGACGAACCTCCTCAGTCTCTCTCTCTGTATCGTCATCTGAAACCATCCGGTACCACGGATATCCTGACGGCGATCCTCTAGGTAGTCCTACTGATGAACTGCTGGTCGACTGTGAACTACGGTTATAGTACGCTCCTGTAGACGTGGAATCATCAGATGAAGACATCGCTGTAATCATAAACAAAATAAATGTGTGTAAATATCTTATAAAATTAGTCCGTAAAAAGGACATTAACATAACATAGCAATCATTGTTGAATCCACATGTATCCCATATAACATAATTCAGATTTTGTTGTTGCACATGTAACCCATGTAAATGTACCTCGTAATTGTTAATTCACATGTATCCCATTTATTACTTATGTATCTACATATACTTAATACTTACAATCCGTATGATAATCGATTAAACATAGAGCAGTTATAGTCTAGAGTTACTAAATGCAACCTAGTTCTCTATAACTATGGCTCTGATACCAATCTGTCACACTCCCAAAATATCAGAGTATAATGGCGACAAGAGAGTGGTGACGTCATGATTATCATACGCACATAGTCACAAAGAACGACCTCTAAATGAGACGTTCGGAAAATAGATCACTTGTAATTAATAAATTAAATAGTTTTAACAAAGTGCGGAAGCATAAACTGAATACGGTTACAAAACATAGTTTTCTCAAATGGTACAAATGATCGTTGTTTCAAAGAAATGACGGCAATGCATGAGACCTCATTTAGCATCTTCCTTCTTAATACCTGAGAAAAACATTGCTAAAGTGTCAACATAAAGTTGGTGAGTTCATAGGTTTAGTTAAGTGGAAATGTTTAATGAACCACAAGATTTTCCCAAATGTGATGACAATATAACAGATACAAAGTCATCCCAAAAGTATTTATTACAGTCTAAGCTCGTGACACCGAAGCGTTAACAACACCGGCAGTATAATCATATAAATGTAGCCCAAACTAGATGCCTAAACCCACGACATCCTATCTCAGACTCAAATGAAACTGTGTCCGCTTGTCCCCTTGTTGGACAAGACAGACAGGGACGTCAATCCCGATAGATCTATCCATAACATTCGCGCTTACACAAAGTAATTAACGGTTCACGATTCACGGGCCAAAGCAACTGGGTTTTTAGTGGGACTTAGACTAATATATAAATCAGTAAATGCACTTGTGTTCACACGTTAAAATCAAGCAATGTCTCACCCCAAAAAGTAGTGAAAATAGTAAAGTATGGGGCTATAAACTCACCTCGTTAATTCAGCAAAGAGAACGAAGATAAAATAGCTCGAGAGTACGGTTACGCTAGCCGCGACCTAATTAATTATGAGAATCGAGTTACGATACAAAAAATTATATTAATAAAGACACGACACCCTAGTTGTGCTTGACGAAACCATACGTTTACGAAAAAGTACGACAATTAAAAGTCGGTTATTACACGGTCGGGTTTTACGGGTCGAATTATATCCTAAATTTACAAAATTCGTTTTATGGGCTTTTAACCAAACTAAATAAATATACAAGGCCCAAAATGGGTCCAATAACTTCTCTCAATAACCGGCCCAAGGGTCATTAGACCCGGCCCGGTCCATGGGCGGAATAAACAAGGAACGGAAGGAGTAGATATGCGTGTTTTACACACACAACTCTCCATAACAGAGAGTTATACTCTCTCTTCCCTCGATAACAACTCCACCGCCCCAATCTCATCTCTCTCTCAAATCTAGATCGGTTCATTCCTTTCCATGGCTATTATCTTATCAGATGGGGTATAACAATCATGTATGGGTGGTCTGAGGTGTTTAGATCGCGTGAGATGTGGGGTTTCATCCCCACATCAAACCGATTTGGGTTTTCTGATGTGTTCATCCTTGTGGTCACGTAAATCTCCAGTCAAAATCAAAGATAAGTTTGTTCTCCTTCATTTCTTTTACAAAAGTTAATTGATTTTCGATTTAATAAAGATCAGTGGGTTTGATTGATTTGTATAAACTTGTTGTGGATCATATGGTTCTCGGATTTGAAATAAACGAATTTAGGGTTTTGAAATATTTGGGGGTTTTTATCAAACTCGGGTTTAAACACAATTAAATGATGTTTTCTATTATAAAATCAAACTAATTTCAATATAAAATCGATTTATAAAAATTAGGGTTTCGGTCATTTGGGGGTTTTTGCATAACTCGCTTTTAATTAAATTAACTATGGGGTTTGGGTTTAGATTAGGTTTAATTAATGTTTTAATTAATAAAAAGTCAATCTAGGGTTTATATAAAATTGGGGGTTTTTATGTTCGGCTGTTACTCATGTTTATGTGGTGTTTTTGTAATGTTGAAAATGTCAATTAAATGTTTAAAAAGGTTTTTAAAATTCTAGGGTTTCGATTTGCAATGGGGGTTTTATACCCGCGGCAAGATTAAGGGTTTTTAGTGTTTCTGTAAATAACAAATGGTTTAGACATTTAGATTGGTTGGTATTGATTGTTAATAGTTTTGGCAGAAAGTAAGAACTTGGTTGGCTTGGTTTGGTTCTCGGTTTGGCCTTTAATTGGGTCATGGTTTGGTTTGACTGAAAAGTAAAGTTGTAGCCATGTTTCGAGTACTAGTAATAAAGTTTAACCAATTTCAGTTTTTAGTAAAAAGAATAAGACCGTTACAATGACTAACACATTGGTTTGTTTATTCGCAGGTTTGTACAAAACGAGCACAACTAGGACTTCATAAAGGAAAGACGAAAAGACGAAAAGACTCACAATGGGGTGTTACGTTTCGGTTTGCAGGTTCGGACGGGATGGAAGACTCTTTCGGTTTTGCAGGTTGGGATGCGACGTGTGGGTCGGCTGGACACTACTCTTCACTCTACCCAGAAGTTGTATTTTGAAAGACTTGTACAGATTTTTGTGTTTGTAATTTGGACTGTGATAAACTTGTATTTGGACATTGGATAAACTTTGGGTTTGTATATAAACATGTATTGTTAGTCTAGGGTTACCTTCAAACTGAAAATGGTAACTTGTGATATACCCAAATGGGGTAAACTAGGCATGTGTGTTGTCTTGTAGTGGTTAGTGGGGAAATAAACTATGAAGTTTATTTGCAGCTGGACATGTGACTGAATTTGGGACACTTGTAAGGCAAGTTTGGTAATAAACATAAATGAAAGTTTATACTCAATTATATGTGCAATGCTGTGACAGTTATATACTCGACTCGGGTTCACGATGTTTAAGTTTAGACGCGAACTGAATAAACACGACACTATAACCGTTTGACACACGATCCCAAAACAAAGCAATTGTGCGAGACTTCACGTAATCTAATAAGTATACCAAATAAACGTACGGCAAAACATAAAACGCCCACAAACTTCGTGTATTGCATTCAACTTAATAATCGCGAAAACTCGAGATGTTACATGTTAAGTGGTGTGACGGTGATAAGGTTTCTTTTGATTGCACTAGAGGACGAAGCTGAGACAGTGGCTGCGTTATCCACAACATTCTTACCTTTTAGAGTACGAAGTGTTTCCTTTAACTCAGCCAAAGCCAGATTTTTATCACAAATTTGTTCCCTCAAATCAGATATTTACTCCGACTTTCGATTCAATTGTTCAATCAATGATTGATTATGTGCAGTGGTATTAGCACATGCGGGCTTTACTGAATCGAAGAATTGTGTATTTTTCTGTTTTAAGTTATCAACTTTGGACAAAATCTTGGAAACTCGATTATCCAAATCAAGTTTAATATTCTTAGCGGTCTCAAGTACGTTCACACAGTTAGTCTCCTTAGATTTCTCTATGTCTATCGGCAATGATTTAGCAACCTTGTCACTTGGCTGACGCTGTTTTGATTGTAAATTCAATCGAAAATTCTTTTGAAAATTTGCATCATCGATATTAACACCTTCGAATGACGTTTCAAAGATTTCTTGAATAAATTGTTGCTTGCATTCAAGCGAGATACAATGTGTGTGAATTTGATCAAAACGTTTTGAAAGCAAAGAATACGAATCTTGAAGCTTTAAAAATTCAGCGTCAGATTTGTGACAAGTACTATCTACCACATTATCCACAGATTCAGCATTATGCACAATAGAATCATTATCAACACTTTTATTCACACAGACGGAGACAATATCATGAGACATCACTTGCTTCAGAAGCTGATCATTTTGGCGTGAAATACGTTCAATCTCAAGTAAACTGTTTTCATATGCATCATGCATTTCATTGAAAACACGTCTAACTTCTTCGATTTCCAAAAGTAAATCTTGATCAATATTGCTAAGACAGGCTTTAATATTCTTTACAAACGAAACAATTTCGTCTCGAAACATAGTTCTAGTGTGCTCAAAGTTCCATTCACCTTCGGTTATGGCCGAAGCCGTCGTACGTTCCAAAATGACCTTGTCAAAATCGGCAAAGTATTGGTGCACCACATTTAACCTATCTGACACCTTACTTACCGGTGGAATTAACTTCGTTAAATCCTTTTTGACGAGTGTAGGAGACGTACTAGGAGGGTTTTCATTTGACAAACTTTGGGGCACAAAAACTGTCAGTTGAGCTAATTCCTTTTGTAAGCGAATACGGGTCTTTTTATCAAATTGATCTTTATTGTGCTTAACATAATCAAGCTTATGTAATTTTGAAAGCATTTTAGAATGAGTTTCTTCCGCAAGTGATTGTGTCTCCTCAGTACTACGAACATAAGGTGCTTCTTTTGATTTGCCAATTAGGGTCACATCATAAAGACAAGGAATATATTCCTGAGCTTGTTTTGCATAACCGGGATTAGGTGGTAAATCTTGAAGACGCTTAAGTTCGATTTCTTTAAATGATTTAGTTAAAAGATGAACCTTTTCTGTGGAAGCATATTGTTTTAAAAGCTGTTGTTCCTTGGATTTAAGAAGTTTGGTAGCATTAATTTCGGATTCAAACTTTTTAGACTCGAGAGTTTTGAAATCCTTTTTAAGTTTTTGAAAATCATTTATAACCGACTCCTTTTCTTTTGATTCATTGGAAAGATTAGCTCTTAATGATTCTATTTCTTTTAAGTGTTCAATTTTTTCGAAACGAAATTGGTCAAATTCAGAATAAGTTATTTTCTCTGATTGAGGGACCATTTCAAAAGCTTTGACCTTTTCTTTATGCAACGCAAGCTCAGCTGTTAGGGTGGAATTCGTATCTACGGATTGTCTGAGAGCCATATGCATTTGATCAATAATATGTTTAGGCACCATGACCAAATCATGTTTAGCATAACATGCCATACCCGTCGTAGCATTTGGTTGAGGTTCACTCAAATGTGTAGGATTGGTTACCACATCATTTGAGTTACTAGTTCCCGAATGTTGTTCGAGGTTGTCATTTTCATGCCCAACTTGATGTGGGTTGTCATCATTACCAATATTGGTTGTGGTTGGTACCTCACTGACGACATCAGAACCGTAGTGAGAGAGATTAGCCACGACAGCAGCTGAGGCTGAGTGAATGTCATCACAATCTAAATCATATGCATCAAGATCGTCTGCTTGATATGCTGCATTAGAAGTAGAAACGACTGCAATGCCTTCAGTATCTGCTGCCCCTGGGTCTGCAAGAAATGCTAACTCTTCTGAATCCAAAATCTTTCCCTTAGACTGAGCATCAACCAAATACATCTTCTCACGAAACCATGTTGCATCCCTTCTCCTTTTTGGCTGAGTTCATTCCCTCGCCATATGACCTTGTCCTCGGTAATTGTAGCAAGTCACAACCTTTTGGGGACCAATAGAGCTTCCATTACCACTAGCTTGAGAATTCACAGCTTGAGCGTTCACGGTCCTTGTAGGAGGTCTATAAGAATTTTGCCTTCTCTGAATGGTTTGCACTGTCACTTGACTATCTTGAATAGTGGTTTGTTGTCGAGGATTTGAAGAAGTGCGGAGCTGATTGTTCGTTGATGGAAATCCTCTAGTTGCATCAAGTTTTGACAAGTAGGAAGTGAGATGGTTTAAGACATCAGTAGGTGTATCATTTGGAGTAAAGACTGGTGCTTGGATTGGTGGAAGTTCATTGGAGTAGAAGGCTTGTGTTGGTTGTGCTTCAATTCGAAAATATCATTGCTGAGGAGTATAGCCCATTGGAGAAGTGTTAGCTTGTGAGGGTGATGCCTGATGTGTTGGTTGCTGTGGATAAGGTTGTTGAAGAACACTTTGTTGAAATCCTTGTTGTGGCATCATTAGTGGTTGATAAGATGGTTGTTGTGGTTGCTGATAGGTGTGTTGTGGTTGCTGCTGCAAGTATGATGGTTGTTGATAAGTGTAAGCCATGTTTTTTTGGGGGGGTCATTTGTTGAGAAGCATACATGGCAAGTGGATCACGAACTTGTGGGGTTGACAACCGAGCCTCAATCACGTGGCCTTCGTGTTATTGAAGAAAAGCTTGAAGTTGATCCACGTTGGTTTGATGCAAATCCTTAGCCAATTTAACAGCCGTCACGTACTTGCTCCATTCAGAAGGAAGAGTATTCAAATACTTGGTGTTTAGCTGAAATGTCGGAATTGCCATGCCATAAATATTGAGCTCATTCAACAATAAAGTGAATCTCAAGTAGTAATCATTGAGAGTCTCCCCGGGGACATAGGCAAACTTATCAAAAGTATCATAAAGCTTACACTCTCGTTCTTGTTTAGTTAACGAGGTACCTTGCATTAGAACACGAATTCTATCCCATAACTCTTTGGCAACTTTATGTTTACTCACAAGTTTTTAGACATCTGGAGGAAGGGCTTGGAGAATAATATTTGTAGTTTGTTTATAACACTTGTCTTGAATCTTAAAATCTCCAGTTAGTTCACCCGTTGTGCGAGGACGAGTAACAGAACCTTTCGTCATAGTGCCATATACCAATGGTCCATTGAGCACCGATGCGCAAATGAGATGTCCATTTTCTTTGTTCAACATATAAAGTTCCATTCGTGAAGCCCAATCCTCGTACATAGTTTTCACCAACATTGGTGGACGATTATCCGTACCCGAGAGGATGGACTTATCCGTAAGAGATGTGTACTCCATTTCGATAAGTTAAGATTTACAAATGTTGATCGAACAATGAGAGAAAGTAAATGTGTTTTTTGTTGTGTTTTGAAGTCGAGAAATAATGTTAAAATCCCCTAATACCTGTTCTCGATAAACCAAAAAATTCCAAGACAAAATATCACACGATACAAATGTTCAAAAACACGTTTTTGAAAAATGTTGGATCGCTACACTTGATCGCATTGGGTGATCATAACCTTTGATCACAATGGGTGATCGTAACCTTTGATCGCAGTAGGTGATCGTAACAACTGATCGCAATGGGTGATCGTAACAACTGATCGCAGTGGGTGATCGTAACAACTGACCGCAGTGGGTGATCGTAACAACTGATCGCAGTGGGTGATCGCAACAATGGATCGCAACACGTGATCGCAGTCACTGATCGCAACACGTGATCGCAGTCACTGGATCGTAACACGTGATCGCAGTCACTAATCGTAACACGTGATCGCAGTCACTGATCGTAACACATGATCGCAGTCGCTGATCGTAACACGTGATCGCAGTCACTGATCGTAACACGGATCACAGTCACTGATCGTAACACGGATCGCAGTCACTAGATCGTAACTTGGATCGCAGTCACTAGATCGTAACTTGGATCGTAACATGTGATCGTGATATTGGATCGCAAGTAGAAACCCCAGGTTTATGCGATCGCAATACACAGATCGTACTATGGAATCAAAAGTACCACTTTTCTCGGATAGGACTAGAACACAACAAATTCGAGATTTTTAGCCTAAAAATGAATCAAAACCCAAAAATTTTGTGTTTTTAACCAAAGTAACAATACCAAATCACTACTACAAGTATGTAGATGATGTATATCAAGATTAAACCATAAAAACACAAAAAAAAATTGGTACGTATGATATTGGATCAAACTAGGTGAATGAATCAAGAACACAAACACATAAACCAAACAATCATCCCATGGCTCTTGATACCATTTGTAGGATATTGTAAATCTTGCTTATGTTTATAGAGAGAAAGAGATAGAAATATGGTAAGAACACACACACACTTTGAGAGAGAAAGTATGAAAACACACTTTTACTATGTGTAAAGTTATGTGAACCAACACCCTCTCCAACTAAGGAGAGGGTTTATATACCCAAGCCCATGAGATGGGCTTGGGCTTACAAGTTGGGCCGGCCTACACAAGTTTTAGGCTAGGCTTGGCCTTGTTTGTTTAATATTAGTAAAACTAAACTACGAGCTACTACTTAGACTATTGTTGGAGTGGTCGATCCCTGTCTAATACGTAAAACGTATTTCCAACAGTATGAATCTTTGTTCCTCTAGTCATTCTTCAACAGATTCACCTTTCTGCTGAACATGAAACACTTAGGGGGATTTTATATTCAAATCCTAGAGTTGCTTCAGGGTCAGAAAATACTAACTTTCATACTTCTATTCTTACCACACCATATGAGGCGTTTATGGTAAGCCACCACCAATCCAGATACCATACATGGGAGGGGCAAGTAAGGTGGATTTGGTAGACAAGACACTTAGTGAAAGAGATGCAGCAGTACAAAGTTCCGAAGTTTCACATGGGCAGAGCTCAAAATAAAATGAAGTCTCATGCTGACAAGGGTAGGACAAACAAGACTTTTGAGTGTGGAGATTGGGTATTCTTGAAGCTGCAACCATACACGCAAGTTTCTTTGAGGCAAGGCAAGCATAATAATTATCTCCAAAGTATTTTGGTCCTTTCAAAGTTTTACAAAGGATTGGGCAAGTATCCTACAAGTTGGATATCCCTGCGTCTTGGTCAAATACACAATGTCTTTCATGTTTCACAACTTAAGAAGTGCAATCAGCCAGACAGTGGACAAGTGTCTGAAACTCTACCACCTTGTAACAACAGTGGACTGTTTTTTTTGGAACCTGTGGCCATTTTAGATATAAGGATGGCTAAGAAAGGTAATGGAGTGGAGATTTATGTGCTTGTGTAGTGGGCTAATGGGTCAACAAAAGATGCTACATAGGAACCAGTTCAAGATTTGCAGACCAGATTTCCTACTTCTGATTGTACAGCTTGAGGACAAGCTATTTTCTAAGAGGGCTAGATTGATAAGCTCTAGTTACTATAAGCTACTATAAGTTGGGATAAGAGGCTGATTATGTTGTTTGGCACGTGAGGGGCAAACAAATGACTTAATAGTCAGGAGTGTAAGGTGTACGTGACATTCTCCAACAACCTCTAACATTTTTCACTTTTAGTGGGAAATACACATTTAAATACCAAACTTGTTCATTTCTTTCATTTCTTGTCTATAATTTGTTAAACATTTCTCTCTTCTTGTAATCATTCAGTTACTATCAAATAACAACCATTTTCGCCATTCTTGATCTCAATTAACCATTTTACTATATTTCTTAACATTGAGTGATCTGATTAGTTGTGCTTATCACAGATCTTAACTGATCCCTGATTAAGTGTCTATCAAATGCCACGTACGTTCCGTTTATAGCCGAAGTACCCGTAGGGTTTTATAATCTTTCGGCCAAAGTAATGGACCGTGATTACCGAGATTTATATTCATCATAACCTTTTAAACAAGTCAAATATATCTATTATCTAATTAGGTCATCCCTTCATAAGTACAGTCCACCGTGTGTCTTATGAATACCGTGTACCGTCGACCGCAGCTCAAGTAAACCGTGTGCGGCCTACCACTGAATCGAACTTAACGATACATTCGCAACATATGGGTTAAATAGCAAACCCATAATTTTATACGTCATTAGTACTTTTCATAAATATTTATGCTCATTTTACGAGTATCTATTTAAAAACGAATTCATAATAATATCCAAAATAACTTCCAACCAAACTATAATACTTAATAAACGGTTTAACTCAATTGACTACTAAGTGGTTTTTTAAGGAGGTTCTTGGAAGTCTTGAGTTTAAGACTTGCTAAAGGTTTTTTTTTCTCAAACAAAACGAATAAAGAGTCTAACATAACTAGACGATGATTAAAAAAAAACATTATGTTGCTTGAATATCTACGACTCAACCTACTAATACTTAATCATTTACTTTTCGAAGGAAACATAGTGGAATTGCTATGTTCCATGCACTTTTTAGTTGCCGCAACATTCCACCGGCCAACATTTTTGTCATCCACTAATTTAATATTAGCAAAACATCACACTTTTGATTAAACTAACATGTAAAATACTAGATTCCAATTTCCAAACTCGAGTCACACCAAATAAAACGCACTAAACACTTGAAATGGAAACTAGTGGCACTAATGCGGTAGCTAATTATCGTACTAAACATCAACCATTAACAAAAATATTCAAGTTAAATAAATGTTCAAACGTGCAATTCATGCTAAAGTTGGTGTGACAATGTGGATAGAGTTTAAGTTAGTGATAATTTTTATTTATAAAATTAAAACAAAATAATTCAACAAATATAATTATAAACGATAATTAAAAAAATAAATAAAATAATAAAAGACTTACTAAATTGCCAGCAAGATACACACACGAGCGGAACCACGTATTTGATATAATTAGCAAATAAGGAGCTGAGGCACGTGTTTGACACGCTTCCCTTAAAACAGATTCGCCGTCTGTTTTCTAAGTACAACAACCGAACCCGTAAGTTGTACTGTCAGACTTAAAAAACTACCTGAAAAATCACGGTAAAGTTGCATGTTTCTGATCGAAGAGACTGCTGGAATTTGGTTGCCATGGAGCTGTATTTTCTTTGTCTTAAACTGAATGAGAATGAGTTTAATTTATAGTGAAAACTTTTCTTGGTAACCAAGAGAGAATATCACCTAAACTAAACTGATTTCAATATATCTTATTTATTTAAACATATTTTGTCAATGTTTAAAACAAATGATATATTCTGTTTATTTAAAATCGATTCTGTGAACTTATTCCCAAAAGCTTAAATCGGTTATTAAAATAGATCAATACAAAATCCTATGATATCTTATTCATATTATACAATATTTGTACGATATTCCAACATGCATTGGATCAATTTTGTTAAACGGCATTACATTTGAAATATGATCTTCGAGTTAAACTATTGAAATGGACACGCTTAAGACCCGAATTAGCAAGAGAAACCCGCGAAAAGAAACTTCTAAAACTTAAGGTTAGGGTTGTTTGCCTTTGCAAAACTCGAACTCGAGTAAAACCCTCCTTCCAAGTTTCAGAAAGAACCCATGTAGCCAACTGCGATAAAACAATTGATTAATACGTTGGATCAATTAAATAGTACTCATTTATGATCTTGTATACATACGTACACATATGAATAAGTTGATCCCTTTATACGCTTAGCTTCACGGTCGTTAAGATCTTGATCTCCTCGATCTTAAGATATTACAATTTTATTATACTATAACGCAAAATGATGAGTATGAACCATATGATGATGGTGAGTACAATGCTCGTGATCTATCCCAACACCAAGTAGTTATTTGTGACGCTTTCGACATCATGCTTCGTGATCGAAGAAAAGAGTTGCCAAATTTAGTTCGTGTAGAGTCAAATGGAGTCT
Organism: Glebionis coronaria; assembly: GCA_025667525.1. Lineage (NCBI taxonomy): Eukaryota > Viridiplantae > Streptophyta > Magnoliopsida > Asterales > Asteraceae > Glebionis > Glebionis coronaria. Next base: position 582,371,463 of record CM046881.1, read on the forward strand.
AGTTGTTGTTTCTTCGTTTATCGAAGTAGTTTGCTTGTTATGTTAGTTTTACTGTATATGTAACGGATTGAGATGTATATAAACGTTTTTTAGAGTAATATATTTATTAAATATAACAACTCTTTTCCTTCAAAAACAAAAAAGAAAATAATTTAGATTTTGCATAGGATATTTGCAAACATAAGAGCTCATAGAATACACATCTTGGACATAAATCTTACGGTCTAATCCGATCCGATTTTACTTTTTTTAACCACAAACAAAAAAACTTTAAATTATAAATTACGTTTTATATAATTTAAAAAACAACATAATAATCTTCTTAAACACCTCATAAACATAATTTAGCAACACTAATATAACTTTTTACTTTTTGATATATATAATAATTTGTAAATTTGTATGACAAAAACTATCAAGAAGATAATTCAATATCAAAATTATGATTCGATTTTACGATTTTAATTTTATAAAGATGAAAACGATCCTGAGTAATCATGTTATTTCAAATATAACAAGATTCAAGTTAGTGACCACATGACATCAAAATAGATGACAGGGTACATCTATACAAATCGGGAAACCTAATAATCTCTATGACTTTTCGATCAGGGTGTGCCGTCTAATAGGCACGATACGGGTGGGATGGTCATCGTCTCCATCTCCCCGTATACGTTCCAACAAAATGCATCTAGCATCATCTCTCCTTCGACAGGGAGCAACTCTATTTCCGATAACGTTATGTTTCTACATGGAACCGAGTCACTACACACAAACTTCATCGGTGGGCTTCTCACGTCGTATGTACCTTTTATGTCCTTGTACTCGACGTCTGAAACCACTACCGCGGATGTTTGGTTCAAGCATTGTCTTGTTAGGCAATAGAATTGGTCGATTATGATTGGATTTCTTACGTTTTCCATTCGTATGTTTTCGTATTTCACTCCATTTACGGCGCCAGAGCCACCTTGCCATGTCTTGATCCTAAGTCCGTTTTTGGATTGCTTGATCGTCGAGTCACGTACTGTGATGTTTGAAACCCATGCCCGTGAATCGTGATTGCCTAAACTCCCTATGCTGATTCCATGACCTTGTCCACAAGTGATGTTCTTTATGTTAACATCATAACAGCCCGAACTGATTGATACACAGTCATCGCCTAAAATATGATCGAATTTACAATGTACGTTGAGTCACACGATATATTGGACTAATTGAGTGAAAAGTTGAAGATATAAGTTATATGTACCATTGGAGATTATTGAGTTGTAGATTTGGACATTGTTGGTGTTCGAAAGATGGATTCCGTCTGTGTTGGGACTTAGTTCAGGCGCTATTATGGAAATGGATTCAATAAGAACGTTGGTGCAACCATCGAACTTCACGTTGAACATTGGGCTATCCTTGATCCTGAGTCCTTGTAACGTCAAATTCGTGCTCATAAAGAACCGTATGGCCTAACAATAGTTACAATAAAACGTATGCTCATGTGCACGAAGATAACAAGAAATATATACATCATACGTACATAATATATACTTACAGTTGGGCTATCACATGGTCCTGGTAAAGTCGAGCCGTTTGGACCCTGTATCGTGGTATTTACATGTACATTAGTAGATTCGAAAGTGGTAACAAAATATGAATAAATTCTAAGATCGCATACTATATGTATATACAAATGGTTATCGTAAAAGGTTACCCTGTGAGGCTTGCATGGAAGATTCCACCATTGTTGTCCTCGGCCATCAATGAGACCAGATCCTTGAACCGTCATCTGGTCGATTCTATAAAACACCAACCATTGGCGTCTGCTGTTATACTTTGGCCATGACTCGGGTCCATCCGGAGGCATCATTGTCCCATCAACCTTGTTTTTCAACAATAATCATATATAGAATGTTAGTGAAAAGTTCCAACTTATATGCATAACGTAGGTATACTTCAAATATCAAGTCTATGTAGGTATACCTGAAATATTAATGGAGATTGGCAAGGACCAGCGAAAATGGTGGATTGTAAGACGAACGAATAGCCACGAGGAACCAAGAATATAGGTGAATTGGCTTCACACTGACATGCCGAGTCCCATGCTTCCTTGAAGGCAATAGTCTCATCGGCTACACCATCTCCTATAGCTCCAAAATCTCTAACATCAAATATACCATCACCGTCACATATATCATAGGGGACATTCGTAGGTGAAGGTGAAGGTGAAGGTGAAGGAAAAGGTGAACGCGATGGAGAAGGTGAAGGCGAAGGCGAAGGCACGGGTGAAGGTGAATGATGCTTGTGTTTATGTTCATGATCATGGTGATGATGGTGTCTTGCTTGGGTGTAACAAATATAAAGGCACAAACAAGATGCCAAAAATTGTATTGACATAGAAAAAGTGTAATAAGCCATTGAGTGGAGTTAGCAAGATTCCTAAAGGCTTAAGGCTTAACTATTTGTGAGTTATTCCCAAGCTCTTTATAGACAAGAAAATTCATGGTGGTAGGAAAGGTGTGTGATAGTGGTATAGTGGTAGTAGGAACTTATTTCAAAATTACAAAAAATAGTTAGGTATGCTACTAAGAAACTGCATATACCGGCCGATAAGTATAGTATGCACGTTAGTCGAATGTTTAGGGCTGATAAGTATAGAAGCTAACTTTTGATAAACTGAACCGTCTTAATGACAACATTGCCAAAAAAATCAGACCGAGGCCGGGTATTGTGAAGGCCGGTACATATATATCATTGTGGATGTTCTAGTAGCAAGGTGAGCAGGGAGTTATCCGTGACGTTATAGGTGATCGAGCTAGGAGTTATCCGTCACATTATAGGTAGGTGCTAGGTGATATCCTACGTAGAGTGCTAGGTGAGCAGGGAGTTATCCATCATGTTATAGGCACGCTACGTCAGCTTTTACTGAATTACTGTATAGCATTCCAATAACACAAAACCTTAAAAACAGTCTTCAGCTATAAGTTGTTATAGATACATGCAGGTCCTGGTTTTACCAACAAAAATAAAAGAATCAAACAAACCAAATAACATGTGTTACCAACGAAATGACCTATAACATACTTATAACACCGACAAATGTGCAGTTGCCGGTGTTATAGGCACCAAACCATTAACAGGACTTATTACATCTGCACGAGGCCTCTTATTATGTCAGATTATCTGTTTTGTGGCCTTAAATATCACGGATTATATATGTTATGCTTAAGACTTGAGATACTATACCGTTATGCATCGTTTGCATATTTTTAACTGTCCGTATTGATTGACATGGCCGTATACAAAGGTGTGTGAAATGTGCAATCACACAAGGCCTCAAAGTTTTTGCACACGGTATTCGTTAGCTCAGCTACAACGTGTTGATGGATGTTGGTTCATCGTACGTACATGAGCTTCATTTTTCATTTTCATTTTCATTTTCATTTACATTACAACAAAGATTGTTAGACTATTTACATGAATAATGAAACCATATAAATTATGATATCAACAAATTAAATCATATGAACAATTTAATAGCAATGAACTAATCATAATTTAAAGCTCGAGATTGATAGGAACACCAGTTAGAGGCACCCAATGTTTAGCATCTATAAACTTCTCAGAACTAAACTTTTCAGCCTCATCCTCATCTTCAATAACCTCATAACCCGACCATGAAACACGACCATCAGTTTTCGACCCTGGTCCTTTGTTGCCATACTCCCTAAACATACACGTCTCGTGATAGTCCTTATCGTTTGGAGTCTCCCATGCTGTCCATCCTCCGGCTTGGATTAAGTCCCCAAGTTCTGATTTCAACACAATTGCTTTTGCCTCATCCTTCCAAGGGCGACCGAGGTATGTTTTAAATTGTCCCTTAGCTGACTTCAGTTCTTGAGCAGCCATAATTTTGCAGTTGTGTAACACAACACCTCCCATTTCTTCGGTTTTCATTCTTCCATCGGCTGTGATTGTGTTGCTTTGTCCAGTTTGCGGCTTTCTAACATTAATTTTTGTATCTTGGAAAAAGGCTCTTCCGCTCCCGAAGATGATGTCTACTGTCCCTGATATATCGCAGTTTTTATAGAATTGGTAGTGTGTGTGGTAGTATAATGTGTTTTGGTACCCCTCGAAGCAACAATCGACCATAACCGTGTGTGGTGATTGAGATCGGAAGGCTACTGCTTCGCCCCCTCGTGGCCCAATTGTGTTTTTAAAGCCTATACCTTTTGCCATGAACCGTTCACCTTCAGCTACAAATGTGGCCGTGTTGGATACTGTGATTTCGGCGACCCCATGGTTTGCGTTGCCAGTTATGATTGTTTTGTCTTTACCATCTCCGTACATATAAACGTTGTGTTGTTTTCGGTTGACGATTATTTGCTCATTATATTCACCAGATTTAATATAGATAATGTATCGTCCCTTGAGGTTACGAGGATAATTATCGAGTGCCTCTCTGATGGTCTTGAATTGACCGCTTCCGTCTTTAGCCACAACCGCGTTAGGTTTCGCGTCCTTTTTTAGAGGTTCGGGTTCAGGGGATCTAAAGAAATCTTTAGGTTGAGGTCCATGATCATCCTTTTTGTCATCATCGTCCTCATCTTCGTCTTTGGAATCACCACCAAGAATCCTGCGATCACTAGCTGCGACCCACGAAGGGTAGCCTTGTTGGTCAAGCTCCTCGTCCTCGTCTAGAAGCCTACGGTGTCCCATTGATGGGAGTTTATAGTCACTCAAATCCACCCCGAAATCCTTGAGGATTTTAGGCACATTGTAGATGATCTTTTCAGAGTTAAATGTATGTTTGGTCGCGGCATCTAATGTCTTTGTGATGTCCTTTTTTAGTTTCTCGTCTGTGATCTCGTCAACACATGTTGTTTGGTATGCACGAGCAGCGGTGAGCCAGACAAGGATTGGATCAACTTGCTTGATCAACTTCTTAGTTTTTTTCTTAGTTGCAACCTTGACAACATGGTTAAGATCGCACACAGCATGACTCAACAATTTCTCGCAATTTACAAGGTCTGCACGAGCGTGTGTTGCATAACTATCTGTTCGACCATGCAACCCCTTTCTATTACTAGAACAGTTTAAGATCGCCTTCTGGAGTTCAACGATGGTACTATTAAAGCTGGCGAATATGTAGTCCTTTTTGGTCGATGATCTGTCCTTGGACACATCGGCTAACGCCTCATAACACAGATCCTTATAATCGGTTGGTTTGCACATGGTTTTAAGTGCCTTGGTGTTCATGAAATGAATATCACTTAAACTTCCATCCTTCGCGACAAAAGCAACAACAGCTAAAATAAAAACAACTGACAAGCCTAATGATAGAAGAGATGTCAATAATGGATTAGCCATGTACGAGTCGTCTTATTTATACATACAATCGCTGGGATGAAATAAAGTGTTTGCTTGTTCTCGTTAGTGTCTTCCGGCTAAGGAAGATCAGAACAAAGAACAAGCAAACATCCGGAGATTGAGATCGAGACCGAGGTTGTATGAGTCCCCCTCTATCTCTATCCCTATCTCCTATTCTATATTTACAAAATATAGATTTGAGATTACAAAAAATGTATCAAAGAGGGTTAGGGTTTATATATGAATATATTTTTTCTATAAATAGGAGTGGTAACCCGGTTCTTTAGCTTTTCACCATATATTCATCAGCATTTCATGGTCTACCCTTTACTATTTTTAGACCAATTATCTATGCATCAAATAAGACATATGCCTTAACTCAACTTAAATTTGTAATCAGAAAAAGTAAAAACCCAAGAGTATCTATCAAAATTCTATTGTATAAAATATAATCCGAGAGGTAGCACAGGGAGTCGTCGTGACGTAAAATTGGTGTCATAGCTAAAAAGTGGTGTCACGTAAGCAAAATAAGTTATGCACGAGAAATACTATGACACCTGAGGGAGTGATGATTTTTAGTGCTATAGAGTATTTTTGGTGTCATAAAAGATATATACCTTATAGATTCCCGAAAAAAAAAAAAAAAAATCCAGCCGCGTAGGCTGGCCACCACGGGGGAAGGGCTTTGGCACCAACACAACGGTGCGTCATAAAGGATAGTCGCGCCATGACTTGGCGCCAGAGAACAACACGACCATTCCAAGTCCTCTACGATTTAAATTCTATATTTGTTGCAAACAACTCTAAAATGATCACGCTAACCTCATCAAACAAAAATATTTTATCTAGTTTAAGTACGTGCAAGAATGATTTGTGACATATGTGAATCAATTAGAAAATATCAAAAAACTAACTAAGCTTTGAATGCAAGCCCCGCTAAACAGCTGACTTTCTTAATATAGCAAAATTCATCGTCGCATAAGTAGAGACGTTCATGAGCGCTGTAACGAATACGCCGTTGTCTCTGACATAGACCCGGTGAAATTGAACTCTCCGTAACGATGAAGAGTACCAACGGCTAGACGGAAGACCTCGTGCACTTTTACTATAACCAAGGGCGAAGTTAGTAGGATGACTAACAGATGTTGAGTCACCCCTAATCAACTTATTTTTGTTAGTTATTTATTTTACACAAGTCATTTTTCTACCAGTAGTTTTTTACAATCCGCCTTTATCAGTATAAATTTTTGTGAACGCGTTCATTTCTCTTTGACTAAAAATCATAACTCCACCCCGACTATAACTACCCAATGATAACCTTAAACATCGTCACAAACCTTAAGTGTGAACACTCGAATATGCCATTCATGTGCATTGTCCTTGTTTGAGAAAAAAAAGGTAGACAAAGACAAATGAAAATTGAGTTGTGTATGTATGTACACTCACTACTATGTGTCTTTTTCCTCATTATATACAACTCTAACTTTTGGCAAATCTTAATCCTTATCCACCGATAGTAAGTCCAATAACCATCACACCACAATGAGCACACCTAAAGGAACCATCATCTTCGCCACCGTAGGCCGCCCGCACTACGGTTTCGATGTTTTCTCGTCTCGTTTACCTCGTAACCTTGATGAAATCACGTTTTTATCTTTGACAGAAACACGTCTCACAGACGGTGTTTCTATCAACTTTAATGCCCAGTTCGTTGGACCAAACGATGACAAATGTCGTCTGGTCTACATTTCTGAACGAACTGGGTCACCCAAAATCTACCTAGACTCGGACCCACTACCATGTGGTCCAACTAGTCTTTTTCATGACCGTCCTGTTGTTAAGGACGGTAATTTATACTTTATTTCAGCTCATGAAGAGCCCGACCAGCCTTTTAAAAGCTGGTCGGCACTTTATACTGTTGACCTCAACAGTGTAAAATCCGACACAGACGACACAACCGTAACTCGCTTGACGCCGTACGGTTGTGTCGACTACAGTCCATCCGTTTCACGCTCTGGCGAACTCATCGCCGTTGCGTCATACGGCTCGCGCCCTTGGGGTGGTGAGTTTCACCATCTCGAAACTGATATAGTTGTTTTCCGAAAAGCGGACCCCGCGAACCGATATGTCGTATGTTCACGAGGTGGCTGGCCTACATGGTCGGGTGACGACACAATTTACTTCCACCGACAATCCGAAGACGGGTGGTGGAGTATTTTCAGGCTCGACTTATCCGAAAATCTAGACACCCCACCACCCGCCCCTACACGTATCACGCCGCCTGGTGTACACTGCTTTACACCAGCGGCTATGTCCTTTCAACGAGTTGCTGTTGCAACTCGCAGAAAGGACAATAACTACAGACATATTGAAATTTTCGATATCGAGTCCAAAACCTTTTATCCAGTGACAAAACATTCAAATCCAAATATTCATCATTATAATCCTTTTGTATCTCCAGACTCGGGTTTTGTCGGGTATCACAGGTTTAGAGGCGAATCGGGTGATGGTGAGTCCCTAATTCCGCATTTAAACCCGGTTTTGTCACCCATTAAGGGTCTTAGAATGTTGAGGCTAAATGGGGCATTTCCAGCTGTGTCTCCTACTGGTGAACTTATCGCTTTTAATCCTGATTTCGACTCGAATGCTGGTGTTGATGTTGTGAAGTCAGATGGGTCAAAAAGATGGACATTATTTAAGGTGATAATCATAAGTTAATTATATGCTACATTGGCTTATTCTGCTTATTAGTTACAATTGCTTATTAGTTATAGTTATGTATTTGCGTTTAACGAAATAGATAAGCAATTTTAGGATGTTTGTAACTGCTTATTTGAGATTATAATGTTTAACCAAAGTAGCTTATTTTACAGGGACGAACATCGTTCTACAATTCGTGGAGTCCTACTGAGAAAAACGTGATCTTCACATCAATCGGGCCAATATTTGAATCTGTCAAAAAGACTGTCCAAATCGCGCGGGTCTCTTTCTCATTAGAAGATGATCTCAAGCCGGAAATCAAGGTCCTAACTAAGGAAGAAACAGGAAACAATGCTTTTCCATCTTGTTCACCGGATGGAAAACATTTGGTCTTTAGATCAGGCCGGTCGGGCCACAAAAACCTCTACATATTAGACGCCGTTGAAGGGGAGTTTAAAAAAGAGGACGGAATTCGTCAAGTAACAAACGGGCCGTGGATCGACACAATGCCAAGCTGGTCACCAGATGGGAAGCTCATTGCATTCTCATCAAACCGACACAATCCAACAAACACCGAGGCTTTTAGCATATACATTATGTGTCCGGATGGCAGTAACGTGAAGAGGATATACGTAGCGGGAGAGGAAGGGTCGGATGAGGTTGATCGGGAAAGGATTAACCACGTGTGTTTTAGTGCGGATTGTGAATGGTTGTTGTTTACCGCGAACATAGGTGGAGTCACCGCGGATCCAATATCATTGCCTAATCAGTTCCAACCGTACGGAGACTTGTACGTGGCTCGGTTGGATGGTAGCGAGAGAAAGAGACTCACGTGGAACGGATATGAGAACGGGACGCCAACGTGGCATCCCGGAGTCGAAAGTGAGATGGGGAGTGTGTGTTTAGAGGGTGTGGGAGAAAGGCTGTTGGGTCAATTTGATGAACCCCTGTGGCTTAAGTGTGATATCTAGATATAAGCTTTGCACTATTTTTAGTTTTACAAGTTCAAAATTCCTCAAGAACCATGAATAAGGATCTCTATTTGCAAATCATAAATAATTGATGTTAAGTTAAGTGTGACTCAAACTTATAAAGTTGCATGTGTTTCATATTTAAATGTTCATGTGCAAAGTAACTTCATGCTTATATATAGAATTAATCCTGAAGTTATAGTGTATAAATTCTTCTTTTTTTCAATAAGATATATAGTTTCATATTCGAGAATCAAGGACAAAGTCGAGACGAAATTTAATCGAGTGCACAAAAATTTTTAAATCGTAATATAATAAATATAAAAAGTGAATTAAAACGAAAGATAAGAACAAATTTCAATCGACTATGTGCTTTTAATATGCATTTAAAAAAAGTAAATTTTTTCATCACAAATTATCATTATATAAAAGAATTCAATAGGTGTTATGGGTACTCGCGAAAACCCTAACTCCGTCCCTGATAATACACATAGGTAAAATGAGAGCAGCCAAGGTGGACTTTCAAGTTTTCAACAATGGCGGTCCTAAACAACATAGGGAACATTTCTTTTTTTTGACTTATAATTTAGTATAGGATAATGCAGATTAGAGGTGCATTAAGCTATCAAAGCCTGGACAATACTGGGCCACAAAAGTCCAATAGGGTGTAAAAGGTTGGGCCCAATAAACAGCTTTTGATAATTTGGTTGAAAAGTTGACTTCATTTTTTGTTCGTATGGTTTGGTGAGTTTTTTACTTTTGGTCAAAAATTTAAGGGGCTGTTTAGTTAAAGAAAATTTTTCCACTTTTCTAGAAAAATTTTCATTTGAAAAGTGAAAAATAGAAAAGCTGTTTAGCAACATCATTTTTCAATATTTTTCAAAAATTACAAAATTTTCATTTTCTAAATTGTTGGGTTTAACAGATATAGATCTTGCAGCCTGTCAGGACCGGTGAATGACTTCTGTAATCACAAGTCAAATCACAAAGAGACTCTATACACAATATGAATGTAGAATATAAATATAAACAAGAGAAACAGAATAACTATGAAGACTTGATCCTTTCTAAGGATTTCTAATATTAATAAAGACTAGAACTACGTTTTGTGAATCAATGTCTAACCCTTCTGCCTAAGGTTCCTTTTATACTACAAGGAAACCCTAATACAGCTTACAAGAAAACGTGTAAAACTGATATGCATATCTTCTCCTAATATAACTCATGCATATCCTAACAGAATATTAAGAAAATAACAATGTTTGACTTTGACTAGGACCAGGAGCAGGACTTGCTCCTACTACGACTAGGACCAGGAGGAACTACATACCTCCTAGTCTACCTATTACATATGACTATTACAATGGTCCTAACAATCCTCCCCTAAACTTGAATTTGACCTGTTGAGTTCAAGTTTCCTGGAAAACGTGCAAATAAAGCCCGAGGATTGTAGCAGCAAAACAAACAGCAACATCAATAAGATAAGAATCAGAAGAACATCCGCACGAACTACTAAAAGCTTCTCCAAAGCTTGGAACAAATCAGCATCGTGTTGAATCTTTACAGCAACATGAGCAGATTTGATGAGCCTTTACCAAGTAGCTGCTCGCTCTTGGGCTAGCTAGTCATTCTGGTGGAATAAGCATCACCCTGGGAGACTAGAACCCAGCCCAACTCTTAGAACGTGAATCAATGGTGAGTGGGGGTACCCTGATGATTTTAGGCAAACCATCACAGCCGTCAACGGATTTGATGCGTCTTTACCAGAAGCCGTACCCCTCTGGACTCGCCAACTCTTAGCAATAAAGCATCGGTGAGTTGAACACCCTATAGCTTTAAGCAAGCTATTACAGCTGTCAACGGATTTGATAAGATCTTTACCAAGAGCCGTACCCCCTTGGATTAGCCACTTTTCAGTCCAATACTATGGCAAGTGAAAACCATCCAGTTTTAGGTAACCTGGCAACCATCAACGGATTTGATAATCGCACCAGGAGCCGTACCCTCAAGGTGAATCAACTTTTTCTTGTCGATGAGACATGGTAAGTTGAGAACCATTTGTTGTGTGAACCACGTCCAACACCAAGTGAAACCAAGGACCAGAACAATCTCAAACCAGGAACCACAAGTCAAACTATCCAAGGGATATTATGTACAAGTATAAAAGCTAAACTGTGTTAAAGTATAAGCAGATATTATATAAAATGTATATATTTTTTTTTATTTTTTTTTTAAGATTTTTTTTTTTTTTTTTTTTTTTTTTTAACTATAAAGAATAAAAATCACCAAACACTATACACATTGGTGAAAAGAATCAAAATAAGAATAAAGTAAAAACACTTACAACCCAATCACCTTAGATACCAGAAGCTGCCCGCTTATCCGCTAGCAGCCGTGCTTGAATACCCTCCACCAAAGACGTAGCCATACTCGACTCATTCCCTGTAGGAGCAGTAGAAATCTGCAAATGACTTGCCAGCATTGCTTCCATGGAAGAAATAGTCAAAGGATACACAACATCAGTCAACATAAACACCACAAGACCAGAACCTAACTCCAACACATGGACTCCACAACCAGCATAAAGCTTCCAGCGAACAATCTCCCATTGCATTTGATCCTTCCATACGCCCAAAGGAGTAGCGGATGGAGGAGGATCCAACATCAGTTTGAGATCAGCACCCATAGCCAAACACCACTAGACTGGGAAGGATTTGAGACCACCAGAAGGCATCCAAACATAACTAGAAGCTGACCAACGAGGACCAGAAGCCAGACATGTAAGGCCATATCCATCAGAAGCAAGCAAAAATCCTTCATCAGAAACACCACACACCACCAGAACCAAGAAAGTATGTTGTTAAATACTACGAATACGTTAGACTAACCTAATATGTACACAAAGCCTCCCCTTAGGCTTTGCCTCCCCTCAATCCTAGACTTCAAGGATTGACCATCCCAATATGAACCACCAGGTGGTTAAACCGAGGACCATCAAAAGCTTTAGTCAGCAGATCAGCAACATTGTCATCCGTATGAACTTTAAGAACCTGTATCAACTTCTTCTCATTGGCATCGCGTATAAAATGATGCCGAATCTCAATATGTTTCGTCCGCTGATGAAATACAGGATTCTTCACAATACAAATAGTGCTTTGATTGTCAATAAAAATTTTGGTGTTCATAAAATTGAACCCATAGTCCAACATCTGATTTTGGATCCATAAAACTTGACCACAGCAACTAGCAGCAGCCACATATTCAGCTTCCGTTGAAGAAGTAGCTACTATTGTCTGTTTCTTACATTGCCATGAAATAAGCCGACGACCCAAAAATTGACAACCACCAGTAGTTGACTTCCTATCATTATTAGCACCAGCATAATCACTATCACTGTATGCTTCAAGTACAAATGGGGATTCTCTAGGATACCATAGACCCAATTTAGGTTGAGCCTTGATATACTTGAAAATCTTCTTAACTGCATTTAAGTTCGAAACCGTTGGAGTCACCTGGTGTCTAGAACAAGCACTTACTGCAAACATAATATCCGGACGTGATGCAGTCAAGTACATGAGAGAGCCAATCATAGACCTGTACATATGAACATTTACGGGTGGATCTGGCTCATTCTTAAGTTTGATTTTAGTAACTTCATAAGGAGTTGCTGCTGGACGAAGAGGATCCATGTCAAACTTTTGAAGAATCTCATGAACATACTTATCTTGACTGATGAAAATCCCATCCGATTGTTGCTTGACCTGAAGACCAAGGAAAAACGACAGTTCTCCCATGGCACTCATCTGAAATTCGCCTTTCATCAAGTGTTCAAACTCATCACACCACTCCTTCCTAGTAGAACCAAAGATAATGTCGTCCACATAAACCTGAACAAGGATAATATCCTTGGAATTCCGCCGAAGAAATAGTGTTTTGTCAATAGTACCTCTTCTATAGCCATTCTTTAACAAGAAAGTGGAGAGACGCTCATACCAAGCTCTAGGAGCCTGATGTAACCCATAAAGAGCCTTGACCACTTTGTAGACTTTCTTTGGATGACGTGGATCAACAAACCCCTTAGGTTGAGTAACATACACTTCTTCGTCAATTTTTCCATAGAGAAATGCACTCTTGACATCCATCTGGAACACCGTAAAACCAACATACGAAGCAAAGGCCAAAAACAGACGAATGGCCTCAATCCTTGCAACAGGCGCAAAGACTTCAGTATAATCAATTCCCTCAATTTGAGTGTGTCCTTGTGCGACAAGCCTAGCTTTATTCCTGACCACAATTCCCCGTGCATCCTTCTTGTTTTTGAGAATCCATTTGGTATTGATAGCTGTCTTCCCATCCGGTAGGTCAACCAGAACCCAAACATTCTGAAACAAGAATTGCTGCATTTCCTCCTGCATAGCCTCCACCCAACTTTGATCCTCAAGAGCATGAGAAACAGACCTAGGTTCCACCTGTGAAAGAAAACAAGCAAACAAACAGTGTTGAAAGTCCGTATGATTATTACGCTTTTGATCCTCAATATAGCCCACAAGAGCATGATGATCAGACGAGGCCTTCTGCTGCATTCTGCGTGTCTTTACGGTAGAACCAGGATCTCCAATAATTTGAGTGGTGGGATGGTCTTTATGTGATTGCAAGACTGGATTGGAGGTAACCTCCACTTCTGGTGCCATGTTACCGAGATCACCAACGAAATCAGCATCATATGAAGCATTTTGGAAAATCCCGTCTACTGGTTGTTTATGAATATCATCCAGCTTGGTAGAAGACTTCTTTTCATGATTCCCCAAATCAGAAGGACTGGAGAAACGTGTATTTGAAGCAGACTCACTAGCCGGAGTACCAGTAGGTGAGTGACTAGCACTAGGAGCAGAAGCTGGAGTACTAGGAGCAGATCTATCAGAAGGCTCAACCAAGGGAAACTCAAAACTACCTTGAGCCGCCGCTTTAGTAGCTTCTTGTTGTTGCTTTAAAAGAGTATCAAGAGCTGCTTGGGAATCCTGGACTTCCAATGGAGTTGCATCACTAGGAGGAGTAGGAGAAACCGTGGTGGAATAGGATGGAACCACAAAAATGTCATCCTCATCATCTGAATCAGAAAGACTAGAAGGAACACCAGTACTAGAAGTTGCAAACACTTGTGGTCCTGCATTATGGTTAGTTTTGAAACGAAAATATCCTAACGAATCACTAAGATAATCAAGATCAAAATACCATTCTGGACCTGTTCCTTGTATGTTTGTCTTCTCCTCAAAATACCTGAGATTAATAGTTTCAACTATTCGTTTGGCTTGAAGATTGTAGACACGATACGCCCGAGAATGAGCTGAATATCCCACAATATATCCTTCACCAGCCTTGCCATCAAACTTCCCCAAATAGTCACTAGTATTCAGAATGGTGACTGGACACCCAAACGGCTTCAAATGAGCAATATTGGGAACTTTGCCCGTGAGCAGCTCATAAGGTGTTTTCTTGTGTGGATTGGTAATAGACACCCTATTCAAAACATAACTGGCCGTATTAACAGCTTCTGTCCAGAACATGGTCGGAAGCTTGGAATCGGCAAGCATAGTCCTTGCTGCTTCTATTAGTGTCCGGTTCTTTCTTTCTGCCACACCATTCTGTTGAGGAGTCCGAGCAGCACTATAATCTCTTTTGATGCCCTTAGTATTGCAAAGTGTGATGAGGTCTCTATTTTTAAACTCGGTTCCATTGTCGCATCGAATACCTTTAACTTTCTTGGACAACTGATTCTCTATTAAGGTAAGAAAATCTCGAAGAATTGAGTAGGTCTCACTTTTGGTAGCCATGAAGAACACCCACGCAAACCTGCTATAACCATCAGTCACCACCAAACAGAATTGCTTGTGGTCTATGCTTCTGATGGAAGTAGGACCAAATAAGTCCATATGTAGAAGCTACAATGGTTCAGTAATGAGACTTAAAGCAGTAATGGCCTTGAAGGATGCTTTATGTTGTTTGCCTTTGCTGCAGGCAACACAATTTATGTCATTTCTAAACGTCTTGGGAGGTAAACCAGAGACCAGATTCAAATTGGCAAGCTTGTGAATGGTCTTGAAGTTCACATGTCCCATCCTTCGGTGCCATTTTGTGGCTTCATCTTCCGAGGCTTTTGCAACCAGACATGCTAGTTGACCAGTAGGGTTGACTTCATTCAACTTGATGCTATAGAGATTGTGTCTTCTAGGGATTCTGAGTAAAACTTGTGAGTCATCCGGAAGCTTAAAATCTTTGGAGAGCACAAGTGCATCAGTATCGGTGAAGAGTACAAACTGCTTCTTGTCACAGATCTGAGAGACCGATATCAAGTTGAAGTGTTGAAGTGCTTCCACATAGTAGACCTGCTCAAAATTGAGATTTGGAGTCTTTATCGTTCCCTTGCCAGTGATTCTGCCTTCACCTCCACCAAAGTAGACCTTGCCCCCATAAAATGGTACAAAGTTAGAGAGAAGGCCTTTATTGCCAGTCATGCTCCTGGAGCAGCCACTATCAACAATGCCTAGACTAGGATCCTGGTATGGAGTAACCTACAACAACAATATAATCACAATGCACAAGTTAGTGTCTTAAGGGGACCCAAACCTTTTCAGGTTTGAGCCTGCCTTGTGGATCATTAGTAGAATGCCAAGAAGATTGATGAGATCCACTATTGTTCCTTGGTTGCCTATTCATCATAAGGGTATTAGTATTTGACCAGGAACAACCTGCTGAGGGCTTAACAGCAGTTCCCAAATCTCCCAAACCAAAATACGTGTGGTCAAAATGATGCGCATAGTTTGGATTATAATTTGGAAAATAATTACTAGTTGTCTGGTATCCATTTTCTCTCCAATAATCAGACATGTAAGGAGAGGATACTCTAGAAGTATGAAACATTGGAGCACAAGGATTAAGTCTTCTAGTAGTATATGGAGCAGCTCCTGGTGATCCAGGAGCAAGTAAAGCATGATTAACAGATGCATGTGTGTCATAATAATCACAATCTTTAATTAAATGAAAGGGACTGCCACAAACAAAACATGTTTTGAAAGACCTTTTATTAGAATGAGACTGTTTCATACTGCCTACATTATTACACACAGTTCTAGAAAAAACATTCTTCCTAGGACTCAATAAACAAGGACCAGACACACTTGACTTGACAGCGACTTTGTCTTCACACTTCCTAGCACCAGTAGCAGCATGTTCATCCGACTTGGAACTCGTAGGTCTTGACTCTTCACTTGAACCATTAGATGCAGAGTCGCCGGCTTTGTCACTGAAAGTACATGAGACAAAGTCGTTAGAATTAGTAGAACTTGTTGGGGACTCAAGCATCTGTGATCCATCCAAGTCATTATTCCATGAGGTAGGCATGAAAGTTCCAGTAAGAGGAGGAGGAACAGCATGCATTTCTGCTGCTGGTTTAAACCTATTGTAGCTAGGTTTGCCCTCATCCTCTTTGTCGGCATCAAAGACGCTTGAGAAAGATAAATCAAATACATCTTCAGAATCAATATATTTTTCAAATCCTAAGCCTCTTTTAGTTCTGCCAGACATGCTACTATCAATTAATTTTGAAAGATTTTTAGGTGCCTTTTGCCATTTGTCAAATCTTAACATTGTAGCATCTAATTTAGCTTGCATCTCCTCTTTTTCTTTGATACTAGTATCTCTTACAGTTTCTGTATATTTAAGCATATTTGTAGTGTTTTCCAAATCAATGCTTAGTATCCTGATTTTATCCTCATATGCACGTTGTGTATCTTGTAACCACTTCTTTTGTTGTTCCAATGTGTTTAATGAAGCTTTATAGGCTTGTACCTCTAAGTAATACTTATCATTTTGTTCATTTACTTCATTAAATTGGGACAATAGTTCTGTGTATTTATCAAGACAGCCAAGGGGACAATGTTGTACCTGAGGTGAGATGCCCATAAGAGCAAACTCTTCTACTTCTTCTGCATCAGAGAGGTTCCTAATACAAGAGATTTTACTAGTTGAAAGTTCGTTTCTCGGTATCTTCTCGAATTGATCACGGTTCAAAGTGCGACTCAGTTGTTCTTGGTGGCAAATAAAATGGTTTGGTTATCTATTCTACTTAAAAGGTAAATGCACAAAATAAAAACAATAAACTAAAAGCGGTTAATTAATAAAAACAAAACAATTTAAATAGTAAAACGTGAATTTAAAACGAAACAATTAATAAAAATAAAACTAAAAGACGAAATTAATTATCGACTCGAAAATAAAGTTTACTTAATAAAAAAGGAGAGAATAAAACTGAAATGGTACTTTAAAACTAAACGAGGCAAAACCTAAAGCGGGTACTTAATAAAAGATAAAACTTGAACTTTACGAAAAAATATTAATTTTAAAATTAGACGAAAAAATTAACTAAAAATACGTAACTTTCAGAAATTAAATCGGAACAACTTTCAGATTAAACTAAACAACTACGGAACAAAAACAATAAATAAACAAGCTAGCAGGCAGCTAGCTCAAGCTAGCAACCTGCTAGCTCAAATTGGCGCCAAACAAGGGAAAGCATGGTGGCATGCTGGCAGGTCAACTTAATGTATCGTAATATTTGTATCGGAATGTGGTTTAGAGATTGTAGTATCGGAAT
The DNA here is from genome assembly GCA_025667525.1 of Glebionis coronaria. Classification (NCBI taxonomy): domain Eukaryota; kingdom Viridiplantae; phylum Streptophyta; class Magnoliopsida; order Asterales; family Asteraceae; genus Glebionis; species Glebionis coronaria. The sequence continues at coordinate 582,389,142 of CM046881.1, forward strand.
ATTTTGTTTTTGTGTCGCAATATATATTTTTTTTTTTTTTTTTTTTTTTTTATTTTAAACTATCGAAATGTCTAAAAAATAAAAACTGTCGGAATAACTAAAGTAGCAAAATCCATCGGAAAGTGGCTATAGAAAATTGGGCAGCATTTCGACTTAAAGAAACCTTAAACTCCGTCGGAATATGCGATCGTAATGAGCGATCGCAATCCCGATCGGAATAAGGGGGATGAAACACAAGCCATCGCAAAGTAGAACCAAGAATGGTTATTGCGATGGAACATAGGCTGCCCGTCGGAATGTGTATAAACCCTTATATTGCGATGAGCACAAGCAATAATCCGAAAATGAATTTAAGCTTGAAAATCAATAAGCACGGCCAATAAGCTACTACACCGAAACTTAAACAACTTGATAAACATAAATTTGAAAGCTTTTAAAAGATGAAATTCATAAACTTTATAAAAACACAAAATAAGCAAACACAAAATAAGCAAACTTTAAAATATAAAAACTTTTAAGAAAACTTAAAACAAATAAGCTAGACACAAATTAAGCCAATAAGCATGTCAAGCTCAAAGCTTGATTCGTATGAAAACTTAAAGATTAACAAAAAGATAAACTTTTTAATAAATCAAACGTGAAGCTTAAACAAATTGTGTAAAGAAATTTCAGATTAAGCACAAATAAAAAGCTAAGAAAGGTAGAATAAGATTAAGATTAAACCAAGAATTAAGCTATCACAAGAAAAGATTTGATTAAAAACAACAAGAAAGGAAGATGAAAGATTGGGATCCTAGTGAGAGAAACTGTCACTTTCTCTCTCTAGAATCACCTACAAAATGAAAAGGAAAACTAAACTAACTAAAACTAACCAACCCTCCTAAATGAGTTTAGGAGGGTATTTATAGGAAATGGGGAGGTGCATGTGTTGCCTCTTCTTTCTTTCTTTCTTCACGTCTTCTCGTCTTTTAAGTTCTTCGACTTTATCGACTTTGTCTCGGGATTAATTAAACTCGTCTTATAATTTGTTTATTTATTAGACTCGAGTTCTTCGGCTTTTTTATTAAACTTCCGTCTTTGACTTTTTCTTCGATAAATCTTCGAATTGGTCTTGGACTTCCGTTCTTTTTCCACTCTTGATCTTTCGACTTCGTCTTTTGTCGTTTTCTTCTATAAAAGCTCGTGAAAGACCGTGTTTTCTTTCCTTTTCACATTTTGACCCTGAAACACAATAAAAACACAAACCACGCATAATTCCGCCATTTACGACGTAAAATATACGTTTAGGTCCAGTTTTAATGTAATTAAGTGGTAGAAAAGATGGGTGTTTTCACACCTATCAAATCCCCTACACTTAACCATTGCAATGCCCTCATGCAATGCTTAGCAATAAAGCAAGGTTTACACTTTCTATCATAATCAACCTACCTTGGCCTTTATTAAACAACTAAGGAAAATAAAAAAGATAGAAAATAACAAGATGCAACAAGGAAGAAACTTGTAAAGAAATCTAAGACTTACATTAGGGCTTGTATGTCATGAATGTTTATCACCCTCAAGTTTCACGTTCCCCATGCCAAGCTTAAAAACAAGATCATTGTTAGTACAAGTTAGCATAACAAACATTTACTCATGCGGTTCAATTAATCACTCAAACTCCCTTATTCCTATGGGTATCTCTTATATTTTATTTTTGTCTTAGAATGATCATGAAGATGCATTGTTGGACTTATTTCGATAGTTTATTTAAGCTGAAAGCAAAGTAGGACGATTTGATCAATAGTTAGCTAAAGGACAAAATCTCTTAAAACTGCTTCTCGGGATATCAAAAAGTTCATATCTTGGCATAACTTGGTTCGCGATTTGAGACCTTTCTCGGGCCGATATTTGGCATGTACTTCATACTTAATATCTTGAGAGACGTTCTTGAGATAATGGTCTTCTCATCGTTAATAGAGTTTCTTCACTTGGAGACTTTTGAGGGGTACTCCAGCTTTGTTGACCACGACTTCATGATTATTTCTTCAATCTCTAATTGGGATTTTGAGATACAACGATCCGCCTCCTTTTCGGACTTGGATCTATTTATCCTCATACCTTGTTAGGGTCTTTTCGGATAGACTTCTCCATGATCTTTATGGGAGTTGATTGCTTTTCGTCGTGAGTCTTGATCCTTCATATTGATTTTGGGAATAATGCTTTTCACATCACTTTGGATCTTCAGCAATAAAATTGAATCCTCATGCCTTGTTAGGGCCTTTTCGGACTCGCCAATCTTCACGCCCCGCTTCATAAGTTATGCCTTGGCTATGAACTCTTATCATTACCGAGCAACTTTTAAACGATCTTGGGCTAGAAGCTAAGTAACTTTTCAAATCGTACGACCTTACTTATTGCAGATAATTTATTAGCAAGTGATGGGAGAAAAAGATCATAATTAACTCACATAAGTTAATGAGAGAATACCAAACTTGTAACCAACTCTATCATTTCTCGTTCTCCACAATTTAAAATCTCAAGGAATGAGACTCGTGGATGCTTAGCCTAATAAACCAATTAAGGTCTACATGGTTAAGGATACTAGCTAGAGTGAACTTGGATAAGTAAACTCGGGTTGAGTCAAAATATTCACAACGGGCCTAATATATCTAAGATATCTAAACTTGCTAAAACCATTTTATTAAAATTAAGAGAAAAATAGCAAAAATAATGGGAACTACAACTAGGCCAAAATAGATTAAAAATTTTGAAAAATGTCGAAAAATTGATTTTCCGGTTAAAATGAGGGCAAATACAAGGAAAAGACCACTTAACTTCGATAGAAGTCCCCCCTACACTTAATATAAACATTGTCCTTAATGTTTAAGCATGTGGGAGTAAACTCCCCTACACTTAGGACTTTGTGCACTTTGTTTAAATCTTGCTAAGGAAGAGACGACTAAAGAGATTCCTACTTTAATATTGAGAAATATAAAATAGTGAATCAAAAAGAGTTTAGGATGGAACCGGGAAGAAGGGAACACGGAATCACGATTCGTAAAAAGTCATCAAGAGTGTGTCTTTGAAGCTCTAATCCCTGCATATGATAAGAAAGAGAACAAGAAACACCAACGTGGCTCCCCCTACACTTATGTTGAAAATAGATAGATAATTGGGTTGCCTCCCAAAAAGCGCTTGTTTTTGTTGACCGAGTCACGAGCCTGACTCGTCCCCGAATTAAATGGTCCATGGGGAAGCATCGAAGGTGATACCGGGATCAAAGACCTTGTCCTCGTTCCCGGTAGACATTAATACAGGAGAGGCGGGGGAATAAGTCTTGAAAGGGAGAAAGGTCCTTTCAACATACGTATAGTATGTGAATTCAAGATCCACGGGAGGTGGGGTGGGTAAAGTAAGCACATTGTCATCCCCCAAAGACAATGGATGCTGAGCAAACGGCAAAGCCGTATTGTTATCAAGCATAGTATAATCAATGTCACCTCCCGGGTCAAAGCACTCATCCTCATTTCCCGGTATAAAACGAGTAGAGTAAAAGTGATACATCACCCTCTTGGGTTTGCACGTGGGAGGATGAGGTGGCAATATAATATGAGAAGTATGAGAACAATTACCTTTCACCTGCGTCACTTTTTCAGTAGATTCACATCTTTCCACCTCTGGGATAGAAGGTGTAGTGTCATCGTGTAATAAATCTTCTAGAAAAAGTATATCTCCCTCCACATCACAATACCCGGATATGTATTCCACGGGTGTATCAATATCAAGATATTCCTCGATCTCAGGAATGTGCAAACCATCATCACGAAGGAGTGAAGTATTTTGCTTTAGAAATTCCTCCTCGTCGAAAATAACCTCAATATCGTCATCACTCTCCTCATTATTTATAGGGCCAATAATATGCTCAGGGATATGAGTACTCGTCTGATCTTGCTGCTGTAAAAATGACTCCATACAAGTTCGCAACGTGTGTAAAAGCTCTTTCGATTGCTCTTGAAAAGTTGTAGCAAGATCGTTTCTTTGTTCTTGAAAGGCTGTAGCAAGATCGACAATTGGTTCTTGGTAACTCATCCCGTGACAAGGCTGATGATCGAGTGAGTGCGGTGGGGGCTCAAGATTTTGAAAACCGGAATTATAGCACGGATGTTGCTCATAGTTGTTCATCGGTTGAGAAGAATTAGAAACCGGGTTTGGTTCATAATAATCCATAGGTGAAGAAAACTGAGGACACGGATTTTGCTCATAATAATTCATTGGTTGACAATAATAAGTGTCGTGAGTACCCCCACAGTTGTTGCAAACCGGGTATGGAGAAAAATCAGGTGCGTCTTGTGGATAGCTATTATCATTGTCATAATTGTATCCCGGTTCTTGCCCGTGTCTATACGGGTATTGAACCGGGCATGAAACATGCCAATGAGAATCGCTTCCACAATAGATGCACGGGGGAACAGGAGGTGGGTTCAAAAAGAATGAATTAGTCGAGTTGCACAAGGGACAAAATCCGAATTGTGTGTAGTCGATATCGTTTCCGCACCGCTCACATGTACACCATTGACAAGAGTTGTTCCCGGATAATTGTTTCCCACACCGGACGCAATGGACATAAAAATCCATAAAGAAAGATAGATAAGCAAGAAGAATATTTTTGGTGCAAAACTTTGAAAATGAAATGCTTTTTAAGATTTTTCAAATGTTTTTGGATTTTTAAAAATTTTTGAATACGAAAAATAACGTTCACAAGTGAACGGATCCCAAAAGCCAACGCGTCACTCACAAAAAACCTTCGATCTTCACGAAAAGAGCCGGCAGCGGCGCCATTTTAATACAAGAGATTTTACTAGTTGAAAATTCGTTTCTCGGTATCTTCTCGAATTGATCACGGTTCAAAGTGCGACTCAGTTGTTCTTGGTGGCAAATAAAATGGTTTGGTTATCTATTCTACTTAAAAGGTAAATGCACAAAATAAAAACAATAAACTAAAAGCGGTTAATTAATAAAAACAAAACAATTTAAATAGTAAAACGTGAATTTAAAACGAAACAATTAATAAAAATAAAACTAAAAGACGAAATTAATTATCGACTCGAAAATAAAGTTTACTTAATAAAAAAGGAGAGAATAAAACTGAAATGGTACTTTAAAACTAAACGAGGCAAAACCTAAAGCGGGTACTTAATAAAAGATAAAACTTGAACTTTACGAAAAAATATTAATTTTAAAATTAGACGAAAAAATTAACTAAAAATACGTAACTTTCAGAAATTAAATCGGAACAACTTTCAGATTAAACTAAACAACTACGGAACAAAAACAATAAATAAACAAGCTAGCAGGCAGCTAGCTCAAGCTAGCAACCTGCTAGCTCAAATTGGCGCCAAACAAGGGAAAGCATGGTGGCATGCTGGCAGGTCAACTTAATGTATCGTAATATTTGTATCGGAATGTGGTTTAGAGATTGTAGTATCGGAATATTTTGTTTTTGTGTCGCAATATATATTTTTTTTTTTTTTTTTTTTTTTTTATTTTAAACTATCGAAATGTCTAAAAAATAAAAACTGTCGGAATAACTAAAGTAGCAAAATCCATCGGAAAGTGGCTATAGAAAATTGGGCAGCATTTCGACTTAAAGAAACCTTAAACTCCGTCGGAATATGCGATCGTAATGAGCGATCGCAATCCCGATCGGAATAAGGGGGATGAAACACAAGCCATCGCAAAGTAGAACCAAGAATGGTTATTGCGATGGAACATAGGCTGCCCGTCGGAATGTGTATAAACCCTTATATTGCGATGAGCACAAGCAATAATCCGAAAATGAATTTAAGCTTGAAAATCAATAAGCACGGCCAATAAGCTACTACACCGAAACTTAAACAACTTGATAAACATAAATTTGAAAGCTTTTAAAAGATGAAATTCATAAACTTTATAAAAACACAAAATAAGCAAACACAAAATAAGCAAACTTTAAAATATAAAAACTTTTAAGAAAACTTAAAACAAATAAGCTAGACACAAATTAAGCCAATAAGCATGTCAAGCTCAAAGCTTGATTCGTATGAAAACTTAAAGATTAACAAAAAGATAAACTTTTTAATAAATCAAACGTGAAGCTTAAACAAATTGTGTAAAGAAATTTCAGATTAAGCACAAATAAAAAGCTAAGAAAGGTAGAATAAGATTAAGATTAAACCAAGAATTAAGCTATCACAAGAAAAGATTTGATTAAAAACAACAAGAAAGGAAGATGAAAGATTGGGATCCTAGTGAGAGAAACTGTCACTTTCTCTCTCTAGAATCACCTACAAAATGAAAAGGAAAACTAAACTAACTAAAACTAACCAACCCTCCTAAATGAGTTTAGGAGGGTATTTATAGGAAATGGGGAGGTGCATGTGTTGCCTCTTCTTTCTTTCTTTCTTCACGTCTTCTCGTCTTTTAAGTTCTTCGACTTTATCGACTTTGTCTCGGGATTAATTAAACTCGTCTTATAATTTGTTTATTTATTAGACTCGAGTTCTTCGGCTTTTTTATTAAACTTCCGTCTTTGACTTTTTCTTCGATAAATCTTCGAATTGGTCTTGGACTTCCGTTCTTTTTCCACTCTTGATCTTTCGACTTCGTCTTTTGTCGTTTTCTTCTATAAAAGCTCGTGAAAGACCGTGTTTTCTTTCCTTTTCACATTTTGACCCTGAAACACAATAAAAACACAAACCACGCATAATTCCGCCATTTACGACGTAAAATATACGTTTAGGTCCAGTTTTAATGTAATTAAGTGGTAGAAAAGATGGGTGTTTTCACACCTATCAGTTCCCAGCAATCATTGCCAACACATCAGTCGTTGATTCCGCTGATTCCAGAGTAGAAGCCTGATGATCATTCCAGTTGACCATGGAGTCAACAGATACCAATGCTTTCTTGTCATCTTTAACCTCCTGAACTTTGAAAGCGGAGTACCTGCTCTTCTCCTGATCATTCTTGCTAGGGCACTCTCTAGCAAAGTGACCCTGTTGCTGACAGTTATAGCACCGTACCTTGCTTCTATCAAATCTTGCTGGCTCCCGAGGATTGTAATTAAACTTCCTTCCTGCTTTCTTCTCAAACTTGTGAACCCTCAGAGTAAGCATGGCCATCTGCCATTTAAGATCTATCTCATCCAGATCCAGCTTATCGATTTGTTTGAAGTCATCAAACGCAAGTTGTTGTTCAGCAGTAACATCAGCAACAAAAGAATGAAGAATAGCTTCTACCATACTACCAGACTTGGCAGGGGGATCAGAAGCAGAAGACATGGGACTAGATGCATATGACATGGGACTAGTATGCTGAATAGTATGCTGGGGAGACACATTATTGCTCTGGCTACTTGCATATGCCATGGGACTAGACGCCATAGAGCTCACAAAGGCTGAATTTGCAGGAGTGGGAAAAGAGTCACTCGGATACCCTCTCACATGGGGTTCGAATGTTCTGAGCCTATGAAACAAATCATCAAAGCTGAGATAATCAAGCCCACCTTTGGCTTTAAGAGAGATTACCACCTGGTTCCAAGAGTAGGGTAGGGCTTTAAGAAACCTTGCATTAACATCACCATCATCAGGCTTGGAGCGAAGTTGATTCAACTGGCTCAATATTTTCTGGAACCTATCATACCCTTGATTCAGGCCTTCAGTTTCTGAGATTTTGAACTCTGTGAATTCATCTCTCAGCATGGACCTTCACATTTTCTTTGACTCCTCATTTCCGCCAAACCTTGCTTTTATGCCGTTCCAGATCTCTCTGGCATCATCCAAATGGTAGAAGTCACCCATGTGATCTTCAGGAAGAGATTGAAGCAAAATTGTTTTTGCTTTTACCTCCTTCTGAATAGCGATAATTTCCTCATGAGTTTTAGGGTCAAGAAGAGTAATATTACCGTTCTTGTCTCGTCCAGTAAGCTTTCTGCTGTTTCCATTCAGAATGATCTTCCAAAGATCTTGATCAGTGTTGGTGATCCACCATTCCATCTTCATTGCCCAGTTATCATATTCACCTTTCTTCAGAAGAGGGAATTTTCCATTCGTGTTGGAAACCGTAGCCAGGATCTGCTGAGGTTGCACAATTTTAGGAGTGCCTTCTTCTCCTGTTTGAGTAGAAGTTGAGGCAGACATGATAAACAGATTGTTAAAAATAAGAGAACTTGATTCTTGTTGTATAGAGACCCTCCCAGTCTCTGATACCACTTGTTGGGTTTAACAGATATAGATCTTGCAGCCTGTCAGGACCGGTGAATGACTTCTGTAATCACAAGTCAAATCACAAAGAGACTCTATACACAATATGAATGTAGAATATAAATATAAACAAGAGAAACAGAATAACTATGAAGACTTGATCCTTTCTAAGGATTTCTAATATTAATAAAGACTAGAACTACGTTTTGTGAATCAATGTCTAACCCTTCTGCCTAAGGTTCCTTTTATACTACAAGGAAACCCTAATACAGCTTACAAGAAAACGTGTAAAACTGATATGCATATCTTCTCCTAATATAACTCATGCATATCCTAACAGAATATTAAGAAAATAACAATGTTTGACTTTGACTAGGACCAGGAGCAGGACTTGCTCCTACTACGACTAGGACCAGGAGGAACTACATACCTCCTAGTCTACCTATTACATATGACTATTACAATGGTCCTAACATAAATTTATATAGAAAATTAAAAAACTCCATTTTACCCTTTTCTAAATTTTCACCTCATACTCACCATTATTTTATTTAACCCATTTCAATAACAGTTACTCTATTCAGTATTCACCGTTCATCATTATTTTAACGTTTTCGTCAGTAAATTTACGTTTTCGTAAGTAAATTTACGTTTTCGTCAGAAAATTTACGTTTTCGTCAGAAATTTACATTTTCGTCAGTAATTTTACGTTTTTATCAGAAAATTTACGTTTTCGTCAGAAATTTACGTTTTTCGTCAGAAAATTTACGTTTTCGTCTGTAAATTTACGTTTTCGTCTGTAAATATACGTTTTCATCAGAAAATTTACGTTTTCGTCAGTAATTTTACGTTTTCGTCAGTAATTTTACGTTTTCGTCAGAAAATTTACGTTTTCGTCAGAAAATTTACGTTTTCGCCAGTAAATTTAGGTTTCCGTCAGAAAATTTACGTTTTCGTCAGTAATTTTACGTTTTCGTCAGTAATTTTACGTTTTCGTCAGAAAATTTACGTTTTCGTCCGAAAATTTACGTTTTCGTCAGAAAATTTACGTTTTCGTCCGAAAATTTACGTTTTCGTCATAAAATTTACGTTTTCGCCAGTAAATTTAGGTTTTCGTCAGAAAGTTTACGTTTTCGTCAGAAAGTTTACGTTTTCGTCAGAAAGTTTACGTTTTCGCCAGTAAATTTAGGTTTTCGCCAGAAAATTTACGTTTTCTTCAGAAAATTTACGTTTTCGTCTGTAAATTTACGTTTTCGTCAGTAAGTTAACGTTTTCGTCAGTAAATTTACGTTTTCGTCAGTAATTTTACGTTTTCGTCAGTAATTTTACGTTTTCGTCAGAAAATTTACGTTTTCGTCCGAAAATTTACGTTTTCGTCTTTAAATTTACGTTTTCGTCAGTAAATTTACGTTTTCGTCTATAAATTTACTTTTTCGTTAGAAAATTTACGATTTCGTCAAAAATTGTTCCCGTCAGTACATTTACGTTTTCGGCAGTAAATTTACGTTTTCGTCTGTAAAGTAACGTTTTCGTCAGTAAATTTACGTTTTCGTCTTTAAATTTACGTTTTCATCAGTAAATTTAAATTTAAAATTTTATTACGAAAACATAAATTTACAGACGAAAAAGTAAATTTAATTTTTCTGACAAAAAAGTAAATTTACTGACGAAAACGTGAATTTACAGACAAAAACGTATACTTACTGACGAGAACGTATACTTACTGACGAAAACGTAAATTTACTGACGAAAACGTAAATGTACTGACGAAAACTTATACTTACTGACGAAAACGTAAATGTACTGACGAAAACGTAAAATTTTTACGAAAACGTAATTTTCTGTCGAAAACGTAAATTTACCGACGAAAAAGTAAATTTACATACGAAAAAGTAAATTTTTGACGAAAACGTAAATTTACTTACGAAAACGTAAATATACAGACGAGAACGTAAAATTACAGACGAAAACGTAAATATACTGACGAAAACGTAAATTTACTGACGGAAACGTAAATTTTTGACGAAAACGTAAATTTACTGACGAAAACCTAAATTTACAGACGAGAACGTAAAATTACTGACGAAAAAGTAAATTTACTGACGGAAACGTAAATTTTTTACGAAAACGTAAATTTTCTGACGAAAACTTAAATTTACAGACGAGAACGTAAATTTACAGACGAAAACGTAAATTTACTGAAGAAAACGTAAATTTTCTGACGAAAACGTAAATTTACAGACGAAAACGTAAATTTTCTGACGAAAACGTAAATTTACTGACGAAAACATAAATTCACTGGCGAAAACGTAAATTTTCTGACAAAAAAGTAAATTTTTGACGAAAACCTAAATTTACAGACGAGAACTTAAAATTACTGGCGAAAACGTAAATTTACTGACGGAAACGTAAATTTTTTACGAAAACGCAAATTTTCTGACGAAAACCTAAATTTACAGACGAGAACGTAAATTTACAGACGAAAACGTAAATTTACTGACGAAAACGTAAATTTTCTGACGAAAACGTAAATTTACTGACGAAAACGTAAATTTTCTGACGAAAACGTAAATTTACTGGCGAAAACGTAAATTCACTGGCGAAAACGTAAATTTATAGAAAAAAACGTAAAATTACTGACGAAAACGTAAATTTACTGACGAAAACGTAAATATACTGACGAAAACGTAAATTTATACACTAAAACGTAATAATACTGATAAAAAGTAAAAAACTAATTAAAACGTAAAAAAAATTACGAAAATATGAAAAAAGAAGATGGGAAAAAACAAACGAAAACGTAAAAAAAAAATACCAAAAACGTGAAAAAAAGTTGATCATGAAAAAAATGATTGAAAATAGTTTCGTTTAAACATTGTTTATTTTTTTAGAAAATGAAAAATATTATCTAAACAAGTTTTCAAAATTCTCAACTCTTTTCTAGAAAAGAAAAGTGTTTTCTTTTCTAGAAAATTAGAAACATAAAATTATGAAAAATTTTCCACAACTAAACAGCCCCTAAGAGTTTTGCTACATTCACAAAGGATTTTATAAACAAAAATCTACAAAGAGTATGTGTCATGTTTTAATTGGTGACTTTCTAAATGATTTTTCTCTCTATTTTTTATTAACTCAATCGAAACATTACACATACTCTTTGTGGATTTTTGTTTGTGAATCCTTTGTGGATGTAGCAAACCCCAAAATTTTTTGGATTGATTGACATACTTTAAAATATGGCATCTTGACATATATACCTAATATCACTTTCATTTATATTCATGCTTACAAGGGTATAAATGTCAAGACACGATATTTTAGAGTGTGTCAATAAATCTAAAGAGTGTCCAAATCAAATCCCGTAACTTTAGTTTCACTTTCAGTTTAATTTCGACCCATTGTTTGACGTTATATAAGAGGTTTTTTCTATCTTATTATTATATAATATTTAAAATAACTCAGATAAGTTTCAAAAACTCACTTTTTCTTTCTATTAAATTAAAAAAATAAACTTTTTAATTAAATAAACTCAAACTTGTTTTCTTCGTATTAATGTATATATAGTCACTAACATTTCTTTTAGTAAACGCATAATCCGTCCTTGTGGCAAAGTAACCCACCTTCAAACCCTTTTGGCAAAATTAAAAACATTTCAAGATCAACAAGAACACTTAAGTTGTGTTTGATAACAGCCTTTTAAAATATTTTTAACAATTAATATTAACATTTAGCATAATTATTAAAAAAACATTGTTTGGTTAAAGCAATCAGCATTAGCATTTATCATAAAAATGTTATTTTTTCATATGCTCTTTTAAGAAATATTTTTAAATGAGCATTATTAATAAAGAAAACATAAGGCTTAATAAATTACTTAAATACCTTCATTAATATATACATTAAATTTAAAAGATCTTTTTATTTATATATATGTATGTTCTTTTATATTTTTTTACACATTTAAATTACAGTTAGTGCTAATCTGCCACACATTTTTATAAATTAACTGGAACTGCTAATTGTTATTGTTAACTGCTTACTGTTAACTAATATTACTAACTATTGAAGCTACTGTTAACTGCTACTGCTACTGCTACTGCTAACTGCTGGTTTAATCAAATACACCTTAGCAACAAATTTTATTATTTATACATAAGGACTTAATAAAAATCACAATCATCAACAACAACATGTGGGCAATCAAACATATTACCTCTTAACCAAAACTCTACTCTTTAATCGTTGACCAAACACCCTCCAAATAATAACTCAGCGATAACTAAATTAAACAAAAACCCAAAACCTCCGTTTCTTACAAAAAAAAATCTTAACCTTGTTATTTCAAATAAAATCACAACGTTAACTTTATTAACATCATCAGCAATCAAAATCCTAACCTTATAATCAAAATATACCGCCTGAAATATTCACCAACCTTTATTATCATCGCCTACAATCAAAATACGCCACTCTGATAATCCAATGGCCTAAGATGGAAAAGATCGCGACTGACTTTAACGACGACTTGTTTTCTGGTGATAGCGAACAGCGGTGTTATAGATGGTGCTATAAAGGGATGTATTTTATTTTTGCCTATATTCTCTTGTTTGAATGAGTTATGATTTTAGATTTAAAACAAGACACATGTTAGATTTTTGTTTACGGTTTGGTTGATTTGGGGTTCTTTTTAGTTTATTTGTGATTCACTCTATATGTGTTGTGTTTATGGTTCTTGTTTGTGTGTTTAGGGTTTTATGAAAGAGATTTGTGACATTATTTAATTTGGTATTTAAGTGTACATGTGAAATTATTAAATTTTATGAAGAAAATAATAATAATAATAATAATAATAAGAGTAAATTGCATGAATCACCATTTAAGTTTGGCTAAGTTGCATGTTTCGTCCCAAACATTAGGATATTGCAAGGATCGTCCTTGTGGGCCAAATTACATGTTTCTACATGGATGATACTTGCAACAAATGTTTTCTCGTAAGGACGATACTTGCACCAAAGGTTTCTTCACATGAACGATACTTGCGCTAAAGGTTTTCTCATAAGGACGATCTTTACACTTTCGTAATGTTTGGGACGAAATATGTAAGTTATAAAAACTTTTAGGACTATTTATGAAATTTACTCAAAAAATAGTTATAATAACAATAAAAAAGTGATTTATAAGAAAAATTATAACAATAATAATAATAAAAGAGAAAAAAAGTATAGCAGTTTAGTAACTTTACAATATGAGAATGAGAGTATTTCAGTCATTTTATACAATTTAACTAGTCAAACTAACGATCGACGTGAATATAGACCGAACTTGAAACGAGAACCAAAATTTTAAAGAAATTTAGACCAAAAGTGAAAACTTACCAAACCATAAAGACCAAAAATGCAGTTAAATCTTGGTTGAAACTTTAAATGATGGTGGTCGATTGTCACTTAGGGCGCGTCCACCCCTCTAAATATCTTATATATTCCTTTATCACACTTTCAAAATCAATCTTGATAACCATTCAATATTATCATACTAATAAGCGTTATCGTAACATGATCAAACTAAAAAATTAATCATAAAATAGAAAGTAAACAAACATAGATGGTTTAGTTTTACAAATAGACTAAAGCTTTACACAATGACATGATAAGAGTTAAAAAGATATAAGTATTTCAACTCGACAAATGAACTGGCTTCATCAATGTGTAAACCATCTTTTATAAAGAACATAACATTCTCGAACAAACCTAGTTGATTAATAAAATTAAAGGTTAAAATCATAAAAGAGTAACCATGTTTGAGTTTTGTTTCAGTTTTCTACCTCAAACTTTATATATAAAAAAACATCAAAATAGAAAAGGAACTTGAAACCTTATAAATTGTTTCTTGTTTTAGAGGCCAGTTGAAGTATTCTAAGTGGTCGATGGCCATGTTAGCTTGTATGTCATCGCCTTTGAAACATTAAAAATATAAATTATGATTGTAAGTGCTAAATAAAACAACGTGCTAAAAATGTTGCCACAAATTTATCCCAAAAATATTAGTTCAACTTTCACTTGTCTATCAACCAAGATACAACAAAATGATAGGTGTTTCATGTCCGAGACAATTTTGGAAATCCAATTCCTGTAAACATTTGCTTCCATAAGTTACCCTCGCTTCTTAGTCTCTAACATGGCGATGTTGTTTGTAGACATGGTTATCCAACACCTAAAAAATAAAAAAAAACATCTCCCATCATAAAAACAATATACATCATAATGGAAGAAATACAATATAATAATTTGCCTCCAACAAAAACATGGCTTCAAACTAAACTTACGTATACACACCAAAACACATGAACAATAACCCTCGTGAAACCTAGTTTAACACTAAACCTCAAAACCATTTTTAAACTAGGTAATTTCATTAACAACAAAAGACCGCCAAACCTAAACTAACATCGAACCTACTTGTCACTAAGCCTAAAATTCAAGACCAACTACATAGCCATTAGCGGTAACACATAAAACCACTTTTAAGTACGCATAATTCCATTAACAACAACACCTAGCCAAACCTAAATAACACCAACTGTACTTGTCAGTTGTCAATATCCCTAAAAACTTGCAATTCAATGAGCGGATGCAAACACATAGCCAAAAACTTAAAATTTAGCAAGTAACCCATATTTCCTAGTACACAACCATGAATCTATCACTACAAACGCAATACTCAAACAACAATAATAACAAACACATCGCATAAACACAACAAATGAGCATCAATAAGAAAATCAAATCAATCAACAAGTGATGTGCTCGTACGCTAGGTATATTTAAAAATAATTGCAAATACAAATCCTAGACAAGAAGCCAAAAACTTGATATGCGATCTTTCCACACATTGGGTTTTAAATTTATAACAAGAATTACCGATATAATTAGGAACACAAATTCGAGCAAGTATACTCTAGTCATGTTGCAATTAGGTTGGTAAGTCAAGGTCGTCCCATGGGACTTGGTTATACTCAAGTGTAGTTGTTTGTAACAATGGTAAGTATGATTGTCACGATCACACCACCATGAGAATCGTTAAAGGCACTAACACACAAAGAACATACAAGTATAGTCAAATGATCACATGGACATTAGGATGATTAGTTTGGAACGCATATTAAAGGTAATCCTTTCGACCTATAGAACCAATAATAGGACACTAGTGCTTTATAAATCAAATATACATAAGTCTCAATCAAGTGGTCACTCATGAGCCTTATGCCTAAACCAATAACAACAAGAATCCTTTCGACCCATAGACTTGGTTATTGATTTGATAAGTTCCATTTACTTGAAAGATGATTAGAACAATATATTCAAAAGACTCCTTTCGACCTATAATCTAGATTAAACCTTTACTTGTTATGTTTATTAAGTCTCCTGCACAATCTTCACAAGCACAAGACCAAATCATTTGTCGATTAATGAATTGACATCAACCATGTTAAGAATAATTTCGACATATAGACTCAACAATGATTAACCAAATTGACAAACAAGAACAAGTTCTAATTCAACCAAATATAATGTTATCACCACAATCCAACGACAAGCACTAATAAAATCAAAACATCCATATATCACAAGTTTTCATATAAACAATACAAGTATCACAACGTTCACAATATCATAAAACACAAGAATCACCATGAACATAAACTACATTGAATAATAAAGAAGAAGTTATCAAACATTAGAATCCATAGCTACAAAGTATCCAAATGATTCTACCCAAATGAACAACCAATATACAATTCGTCCTACCCATAGCCTTCTTGGACATCAACCTCTTGGTGCGAGTATAGAGCCTTTTGGGGTGTTTGGGAATAAGGATTGATGGAGATTGAATTGTTTATGGTGTGTGGCTTTCATCTCTACTTTTTCCATGTATTATAACATGAACATGGTAACTAATTCCACCCCTCACCACAAGGGTGAGGGGTGATATCAAAATCACAGAAATATGATGGAGTAGAAGATGATTCAAGGGATGAAGATTGATTGGTTGGTATGAAAAACACTACCCCATGAGTTTTATTTATACTTGAATTAGCCTTGGCCATCAAGCACTTTTCTTGAAGCCAAAGGTTAATAATAATGAGTGTAATGAAGCTTGGAGGAGTTACAATGGAGTTATGGCTGAACTTGGTGAGCAAGGTGAAGTAATGGAGGTGTCTAAGTTTTCATGGAAAAGTGGCTGCAGGAGAAATGTTGGTGGAAAATGAAGGTTGGTTTGATGGAGGCAAGCTAAGTGTTGCTGGTGGCAAATGAATTCTACTTTGATGTTGGTGGAAAATGAAGGTTGGTTTGATGAAGGCAAGCTAAGTGTTGTTGGTGGCAACTTAGCCATTTTCCATACTTTTCCTTCTAGTCATTCTTCTTTGTTTCTTCCACCTTTCTTTCTTCCAAACTTTCCAAGACTCCTTATCATGTATTATTTATCATACGAGAGCTATACTTTCATGTCTCGTTCATCTTTTCACCTCCAATTGACGTTTTTTCTTCATTTATCGTGATGTAATCATTGATGAACCTACAATAACAAATAAGCATCATTAAGTATCATATGTTCATAATAATCACATAAATATATGCATAAACACCACGAATACGCTCATATAAATATGTTAGATTTGAGCGTTATCAAATCCCCTCACACTTAAGTTTTGCTCGTCCTCGAGCAAGGAAAAGAAAAACTTTGCTTGCCCTCAAGCAAATAAAATAAAACTAAGGTTATAAACAAAATGACTAAGTTCTAAAAGATAAGAAATTTTTAAAATTCTATGAAAAAGTGAAAATCTTTTTGATTTTTTTTATAGAAATGGCTAAAGGTGCAAACCCCCTCACACTTAAGAGGTTGCTTGTCCTTAAGCAAATAAAAGAAAATTATTTTTGGGATTTTTTTTATATATATACGAAATCGCCAAAGGTGCAAACCCCCTCACACTTAAGAGGTTGCTTGTCCTCAAGCAAAAAATACTTTCCACCATGGTGCAAGAAAATGGTTTAGAAAAATAAGATGAAAATCTATCAAGTACAAACAAGACTAAATCAAATGGCATGACCACCAAGTGTACACATCTAAAGAGGACTTTTATTGGGTTAAGGCTAAGGATTTTGGTTAATGGGTATGGATAAGCCATGGGATATATTATGAGAGGTTTAACAAGAATATACAAGTTAAAAAGTCTAAGTCCCATGTTGCTAGTTACCGAACAAATTACAAGCCCAAAAATGATCATAGCTACGAGCTTTATTCAACACATAACACACACATATCACGTCTTAGCACATTGGCTAATTGATATCTAAACATACTTTGTCTTCCTTCATCTTCATAATATAGCTCATTGGCTTCTTCTAAGTTTTCTAAGAAACCGGAAATCTCGGTTCGACCCGTTTGGATCAAGAAGAACAAGGATCACCATGACTCGTCTTCTCCCAAACCTTGCAAGACTTATTCTTTATCCCCTATTGAGTATTGGAATGAGACTTTCTCAATCAATCCAATTACCAGAGAAAGAGAAGCTCTTCCACCACCACCTAAACCTTGCAACATGCCTCATCTCAATGACCTTTCTTCTTTTCCTAACCTCACTAGGCATTGTGAAAACCTATTTTATCCTCAATCTCCTTCTCCACCACTACCTTCTTATTTTGATGGTCCTCCCCCATCAAACAACTTTGTTTTGCATCATGGAAGCTCGTGTGCGTGTTGTCGATTTCAACAAATTGAATTTGCTCATGTTTATGACAAGTTAAATTTTATTGAATTTTAATAACTGGATTTTTACTCAGTTAAATTTGTTCTTCGTTTCTATTCGAATTGACTATTGGTTTAAGTGTGACTCAGTCGTCTTTTGGTGAAAAAAGAAATAGATTGGTCGTTGTTGTAAAATAAAATTGCAAAACTTTAAAGTAAAAGGCAAGGTAAATAAAGCTATAAATGATTAAAAAATAAATGACGAGAAATTAAAACAAATAACTAATAATAAAGGAGCGAAACAAATAATAAACGTAAATTTAAGCAAAACAATTAATAAAAATAAAACTAAACGAAGAAATTAACTTTCGACTGAAAAATAAATTTCACTTAATGAAAAAGGAGAGAATAAAACTAAAATGGTACTTTAAAGCTAAACGAGGCAAAACCTAAAGCGGGTACTAAATAAAAGATAAAACTTGAACTTTACGAAAAAATATTAATTTTAAAAATTGACGAAAAATTCAACTAAAAATACGTGACTTTCAAAATTAAAATCAGAACAACTTTCAGATAAAATTAAACAATTACGGAACAATACTAAATAATAAACAAGCTAGCAGGCAAGCAGCCGGAAGCGGCACCTCCTTTTGGCGCCAAAATACCCTAAGCTAGCAAGAAGGGTGCTCTTTTTAGAATCCTTTCGGAATATTTGCTATTTCGCAATATCTGCTTTTTCGCAATATATGTTTTTTCGAAACTTTTTGATTTTCAGAATATTCTTCGGAACTTTTAGATTTTTTCAGATTTTTACTTTTTCGGAGATTTCTTCGGAATCTCAAACTTTTTCAGAAAAATGCCATATCTTCTGAATAATAAACATTTTTAGAAAAAACAAAATCTTCGAAAAAATTATAATTTCGGAAAAAGGGAGTTTTTCAGAGAAATGCTAATCTTCTGAATACCAAATATTTTCAGAGAAATGAAATATATTCAGAAAAGCAATAATTTCGGAAAAAATGAAAAATTCAGAGAAATCTTCGGAATTTAAAACCCTAATCCAAAAATCCTAATGAACAGATAAAAAATTACAGTAACAACAAAAATCAGAAAATAAGCCACGAATAAGCTAAAATCAAATAAGCAATCTACCAAAACTTAATCTAAAACACTTTTAAGAAAAACTAATTCAACCACAAATCAAAAACTTCAAAAACACTAATAAAACTAAAAATTAAAAATCAACTTTTAATAAAATAAACTAATAAAAACACTTAACTAAAATCAAATAAAACACACAATAAGCTATAAAATCAATAAGCTAACACAATCAAAAACATAAAAACATAACAATTAATCAAATAAGGATAACAATAAGCACATAAACATAAAGATTAAATCAAAACAAGAAAGGTAGAATGAGAGATTAATTAAAACTTGATTAAAATAAGAGATTCAACAACAATTAAAAGTAAAATTAAAGGACTTACAAATTTAAGGTGCAAGACAAGGAATGTAAATTGACAAGTAAATAAATGACATGAAAAATAAAGGTGGAAAGACTAAGTTGTCAATTTAGCTAACACCTCCTAATGACACATTAGGAGGGTATTTATAGGAGGATTAGTAAGTGTTGATCTTTTCTTCCTTTTCTTGTCTTTTCGTCTTTGTAAATTATTCGACTTTTTCGACTTTTTCGACTTTGTCTCGGGATTATTTGAACTCGTCCTTTAATTTTCTTCTTTAATTAGACTTGGTTCTTCGACTTCATTTAAACTTTCGTCTTTAGACTTTGTTGATCCCTTTGGTTGGATCTATATTCTGTTAAGAATTAGTATAATAGTTTGTAATCAAACTAAAACACTTTGAGCACTCTTACTAACACTAAATAAGTTATGCGGAATCTAACTTATAAAGCACAGAAGAACAGAATTACTTTTAACTATTCGATTCTCTTATTAATCGACTTGAATGAGGTACATGAAAGACATTGTACCTATGTTCCTTTTATAGAGTAAGGAACCCTATAAACCTTAGAATATTCTATAAAGATAACTATATCACAGATGATATATTATCAATATTCTAACTATTTAGGTATATCACATAAGATATACTCTAACTATAACAATGACATATCTTATACAAAGATATATTCGTCCTAATCATCATAGCAGTACTTACTTTATAAGTAGCAGTACTTACTATGTACCGCGTTAACACTAACGGTACTTATATAACACTAACAGTACTTGGAATATAATAACGGTACTTGACACTTAACAAATAATTCCCAACAATCCTCCCCTAAACAAGAAATGATAACTTGTTGTCTTCTTGTTTCTCTTGTACTGGATGTATTAAAAATACATGTCTTCAGTCTTTCCTTCATCCTTGGATTGAACTTGGTAATTTGTATTTGTATCCAACTGAATGTAGCCAAACACTTCAAATGTGGATCTTCTTCTGATAAGACAATCTCCAAACATTATGAGTACCATCTTTGTCTTCAAACTATAATCTTCTTGTGTCTTCTAAACATTCATTCATCTTTGCAGCATCAGTTATTGTTTTCTTGAGTTTAGTCCTTGAACTATTGATCATAAATCTTTGTCTTGACTTGATGATAACAAAACCTTCTAAGTATTATTTATAAATACTTTTTTGCCTGCAAACTTCATACCTGAAATAAAACAGTTAACAACAAACACCAATCTGTATTGGCCTCATGATTTTTAGCAAATCACCAGCTATCAACGGATTTGATAAATTCTTTACCAGTTAGCCTTACACTCTGGAATAGCCAATACTTTATTCACAAAGAATAAGGTGTAATGAAAACCTTACAATTTTTGGTAAATTGTCAACCATCAACGGATTTGATGAAGTCTTTACCTAGTACTGTTTGTCTAGGACTAGCCAACTCTTTGTCTCGAAACAAGGTGAGTTAGAACCATATAGTTTTTAGCAAACTATCAGCTTTCAACGGATTTGATAAGTCTTTACCACAAACCGTTTGCTTATGGACTAGCCAGTTCTTATGTATATTAGACATGGTGAACTGAGAACCATTTGTGAAGTATGAGTAGAAGTCAAACACTTAAGATTCTTTCTCAGCTTCTTCCTCATCTTTCAAATCCTTGATTTGTTGTTTAACCATTCTGATCAACTCCCAAGCATCAGCAGACTCTTCTGTAACTTCTAATTGTTGTTCTAACATCCTTTCCAACAATATTCTTTTGAAAGGGTAAGTTTTCTTTTGCAACATATAGTATGTAACATCATCTACATCCAAAATATGACATGGCCTGTAATATATCCAGTAACTAAGAACCTGGTTCTCTAATTCCTTCAACATTTCTTAATCATAATTGTGTGGCTCATACATAAAGAGAAATTCCCAGTATAATAGTGATACTTCAGTTTTACCTGCACTCCCTTCTTGAACTAACCTTGAAAGATATTGAATATCTTGTCTGTCAAGAATGTGAAGAATATCCTCCAAAAGTCTGAATACTCTTGTTGTGCCATCAGTTCTCTGAATTCCATGAGCTTCAAGTCCTTGATCTGTAGAGTAAATCCACTTAGCAATGGATGCTCTTTTTCCAAAAATCTTTGTATCAATACATTGATCTTCAAATTTCACAATCTTCAAGTACTTCTTTAAGCTCTCATCATCATCACTATCCTCTGCTGTTGTTTTAGCTTTCTTAGCTTTCTTCTTTAGCTTTGTTAACCTTTTCCTTTTAACACTCTTGGAAATTCCCTCAAGTTCTGTTGAACCCTCTTCCAAGTTTGTATGTACCGTCTCCTCAGTATGTACTAATGTATGTACTGTTGACTGTGTATGTACTGCTTGTACATTTTCAGTCTGAGTAATACCTTGAGTTTCAACTCCTGTATTCATTATTTGAGCAGTCTCTTCCTCCCTTGAACTTACTTTCTCCTTTCTATTCTTCCTCACATAAGTGGTCTTGATAGGTGGAGATGTATTTGTAGGTTCAGCAGTACTTGGCTCAATTCTAGGAGTACTACCAAATTGTTTTTGTTGTTGCAGATGTTTCTTGAATTCTTCAACAGCTTTCTTATCTGCTTTAGATCCAATCTCAACAAAATTCAATTCAGTCCTCTTACTTTGCTCATACAAAGTCTTGATTTCTTCAAAATTCTTCTTGACCAGCTGAATATGAGTAAATCCTTTAACTTTCTTAAAAAAGTTCATCATCTGATTTCTAATCTGCATAGTAGTTGGAGGCTTAATCTTTTATTTCCTTCTCTTTTTAGCAAAGAATATTTGTTGCTCCCTTATCAGATCATCAATCAATTTTGATTTCTCTTCTTCATCATATGCATCTCTCTCTTCAGCTATCAATGAGTCTATAAGAAGCTCACTTGCATGTATCTCAGCTTGAATCCTGTCATACTCTTGTATGTTCCATTCTTGATGTATTCTTTTAGCTTCTAGCAAATCTTGCTTTGCTGCAAGTTCTTCCTGTAATTCATTTTCACGAATTTGTGCTTGCATTCTATAAACAAATTCCTCATCATGGTCTATTTGATTAAATCTGTACATGACTTTGTTTATATCATCATCTGAATCACTTTCATCTTCAGATTCTGATAATAATTGCTTCTTCCCTTTATCCTTTGGATTAATCTTAGGTAGCTTCTTCTTCAGCTTGGTAGTTGTTTCTTCATCAGATTGCTGTTGAATGACTATACCTTTAGTAGGGTGTGAAGCTTGAACTTTCTTACCTTGAATTTGATCCTTTTTGGCAAGAACTTCTTGTTGTGTCTTTTTCTCTACTTCTGCTTGTTTAGTCTTCTCAACTAAATTCTTCTTTAAATCAAGCAGCAATTGAGCTAAAGTCTCATTTTCTCCAAAAGAAGTTTGACTTTCTAGTGAAGGATGATCACCAGCGGTACTTGCAATCGGCTTAGTTGGCTTAGCAGTACTTGGGTCTTCAACAATGTCAGCAGTACTTGCAGTTGGCTTAACAATACTTGGATCTTCAACAATGTTGACTTCACCAGTATTAGACACACTTGTTTCTTCAATCACTTGTGTATCCCCATATACTCTTTCTTTCATAGAAGCCATCATATCAACTTGCACCTCTTCAGTCTTGTCAGATTCATTGCTCATTCTTGATCTAGACAGTACTTGCAAAGTTTGTTTCCTTTGAAACCATACTTGTCCTTGTGGTGATGGAGTTGAATATACAAGAAACTGAATAGTAATTTCCTCCAACTTCTCATAGAAAGCACTCCAATTAGCTTGAAGTGGTGATTGAGTTGATGGTTCTGGCTGAGTTGCCAATGTTTCTGCAACTTGTGGCTCCTCTGGCTGATTTACCAACTTTTCTTGAACTTGTGGTTCCTCTGGCTGAGTTACCAACATTTCTTGAACTTGTGGTTCCTCTAGAGTAGGTTGTGTCTCTTGCTGTTGAATCTCCATATCTGAACGTCCATCCACACCAGTCTCTAAACCAGTTCCATCTTTATAAGTCCCCATGACATCTTCATCCAATTCAAAATTGATGTCATTTCCAGAGATCCTTGTTTGATTATCAGAAGAAGGTGGTTGTTCTTCATTATTCCTCCCCTGTTTGGTTGCATTCAGTTGCCTTTTCTTGTGGTTCCTAAAGCTTTGCTTCTTGATTGCAGATTTCTAAACAGATCTATATTGCCTCATCCAAGGTGACACTTTGTTCCTTAACTTGAGTAGGCTAGCCTCCAATTCAGAAATTCTCTTGTCTTGAACAAGCTTTTCTTTCTGCAATACATGTACCTGTTGAAACAAAATTGTACACAAAGCAGTTAAATTTGCAACATCCACCACCTCTGGTGATTGTGCTTGTGGTGAACCACTAGCAGCAATAGAAGCAGCAGGTGTATGGATCATCTCATCAGTGTTTGGTGGAACACCAATATTGTGAGAAGAAGATTGTGAATCTTCTAGGGAATGGGAACTCTGGTGAAAAGGAGTTTGCTGAGAAGCACTAGCATTGCTAGGTTGCTCACCTTTTTGATTGGCAGGTTGGGCTAACATATGAGCAAACAATGGTGTTACTGTTCCTGAAAAGGCATTGCCTTGTTTGGTCAAGAAAGAGAAAGTTCTCTTTGTGAATGAAGGAACATCCCATGTATCAGTGAACTCTGGTAGGTTAGGTATTTGGTCATTAACTAAAGTCTGAATGAATCTAGGATACATTAAAAACTTCTTAGTCCCTTCCAAATTCCTAGTCATGCCTTCAAAAATTAATTTTGAAAAATTAAAAACCCTGTTATTTGCTAGACAAATACCAGCAGATGCCAATGCAGCAGGTATTTGATCAAAATATGTACTTTTTGAACTTAAACAGTGAATAACAGCATGAAAAAACAACTTCCATTGAGGTGAAAATAAAGCTTTAAAGAAAGTAAGACTTTCCCTACCACCTCCATAGCCCATGGCTGCATGGCCATCATGAATCTATGTATTATTAAGCATACTAAGTCCATTTTTGTCATTTAATCTCAAACTTGCTCGTAGCAGTACCTCAGTGACATATATATTTCTATGATTCACCCTAGCCTTAATACAAGGTTGACCAAAACGAGTACCTAATACAGCAGTATCCCAAAATTGTTCAACAATGGGCATAGAGACAACTGGACTTACAGTGAGTGCGAAGCGAACACGACTTCGAGATAGGAAACCAAGCATCTCATGAAAACCAAGAGATTCATCATTCGTAGCAAAATTCGCAACTAAATTATGCTTAGAGATTACTTGTAAAGCAGCCATTAGTATTTTTTATGATCGAAAGATTAGAAAGAAGGTTATAGAATCAAGAGATAAAAATAAAAGATTAGTTGAATCAATTGTGTAATTGGGGTAATTATTTAAGTAAATAACAAACCCAAGCGCGAAGAAACCACCAAAATTACAAAAGAGACCCTTAACGGTACAACGGACATGTAGCGGTACATGGAACATAAGCGGTACTTGGTTTTGTGCTAGCGGTACTTGGAGTGACAACGGTACCTCACAAATTTGACCAGTTCATGCTTTCCACTAGACATGTAACCTCTTTTATCTTTTTCTATAAACCTGCAATAACATCAAAAACACAAAACATAGACTATACAATAAAAATTATAAAAATTTGTACAGCTATTACATCCCCTCAACATATGCAGCATGTTATTGGTTGAGCATACCAATGTGTGTTACCAAGAATTCGAATCTCTTTGCATCAAAAGCCTTGGTCAACAAATCAGCCACATTGTTGTCTGTATGAATCTTCAAGACTTGAATAAGCTTTTTGTCATAAGCATCTCTTATAAAGTGATGTCTTATTTCAATATGCTTAGTCTTGGAGTGAAATACTGGATTCTTAACAATGCATATAATACTTTCATTATCAATGTAAACCTTGGTGTTCATGAAGTTAAACCCATAGTCCAACAATTGATTCTGAATCCAAATTACTTGTCCACAGCAATGAGCAGCAGCTACATATTCAGCTTCAGTTGTAGAAGTAGCAACAATGGTTTGCTTCTTACACTGCCATGATATGAGTCTTCTACCTAGGAATTGACAACCTCCTGTTGTAGATTTCCTATCATGATTTGCTCCAGCATAATCACTATCTGAGTAAGATTCCAATTCAAAGGTAGAATCTCTAGGATACCATAATCCTAAATTGGGTTGACTTTTAAGATATTTAAAAATCTTCTTCACACCATGTAGATGTGATACCTTTGGATGAACTTAGAACCTTGAACAGGCACACACAGCAAACATTATATCTGGTCTTGAAGCAGTAAGATACATCAATGAACCAATCCTTGACCTATAGAGATGAATGCCAACATCTTCTCCATGTTCATCTTTTGATAAAGAATTCTTGGCTTCGAAAGGTGTGCTTGTACTCCTTATATTTATACATGAAAATTTCTTTAAGATTTCGACAACATATTTATCTTGACTGATAAATATTCCATCTTTCCTTTGTTTGACTTGCAGTCCCAAAAAGAAAGTTAGTTCTCCCATAGAACTCATTTGAAATCTTCCTTTCATCAAAGCTTCAAACTCTTCACACCATGTCTTCTTGGTAGAACCAAAAATGATGTCATCAACATAGACTTGAACTAGAATGATGTCTTTGGCATTTTTCTTGATGAACAGAGTTTTGTCAATGGTTCCTCTCCTATATCTATGTTCCAGTAGAAAGTTGGATAAAGTTGCATACCATGCTCTTGGAGCTTGATGTAGACCATAAAGTGCTTTGATAACTTTGTAGACTCTATTGGGGAATTTAGGATCTACAAAACCTGGAGGTTGTGAGACATATACCTCCTCTAAAATAGTACCATATAGAAAGGCACTTTTCACATCCATTTGATAGACTATAAATCCCATATATGATGCAAAGGCCAAAAATAACCTAATGGATTCTATCCTTGCCACTGGTGCAAAAACCTCATCATAGTCTATCCCTTCTTCCTGTCTATATCCTTGAGCAACAAGTCTTGCCTTGTTCCTCACAACAACCCCTCTTTCATCCTTCTTGTTCCTGAAGACCCATCTAGTACCAATCACTCCTTTTCCTGATGGAAGATCCACAAGAATCCAAACTTTTTGTAGCTCAAATTGTGTTAATTCTTCTTGCATGGCATCTACTCAACTTTCTTCATCAAGAGCCTGAGAGATGTTTTTAGGCTCTACTTGAGAAAAGAAAAAGGCAAACAAACAATGCTGAGTATCTTTATGATTTGTTCTCTGCTGTTGTTTGACATAACTCACTAGTGCATGAGTTTCAATATTGGTTTGCAGTTGTCTTCTGGTTTGTACAGCAGATTTTGGATCACCAATAATCTGTGTAATAGGATGGTTGTTGTTGACTTTATGAGTGGGAATAGAACTGACTGGAATTTCTGTTTCCAAATTGTTGAAATCAGTTACTGCACCCTGCTCATCATAGGAAGCTTTGGAGAAGATTCCTTCAGCTGGACTGGCATATAAGTCTTCATACTCCAATGCTTGCAAAATCTCTTCTAGTGAGTCAACAGATTTGGCATATTTTGACTTAGCAGTACTTGCAGATGAAGTACCGCTAGGTATAGTATGTACTGCTGAGTGTTGTGACTCAAAAGACTATTCTCCTTAATGCTTATTAGCAGATGTAGCATTTTTTTCTTGATCTTGAAGCCTCTGAAGCTCCTGGGAGGCTTGATCATCATTTGATGGCATGGTTTGCTTCTTGAGAGTTGCATACATGGGAGTAACAGTAGGCATGTTGGGCACATAGATATGAACATCATCATCTGATGAAGAAACATCTTCTTGAGTACCTGCATTAGTTGTACTTGACTCCTCACCTGGATTGTTAGTTTGACAATCCTTTTGCAAAGAGTAGTAATCCATGGAGTTAGTTAGATAATCTAAATCAAACATCTAAGCATAACCTATTCCTGGAACATTGGGTTTATTTTTTAAGAAGATGACATGAGCATTTTCTTCAACTTTCTTAGTTGCCAAATTGTAAACCCTATATGCTTTACTTTGCAATGAATATCCTACAAGATATCCTGGATCAGACTTTCCATCAAACTTTCCCAAATAATCAAGAGTATTTAGTATAGACACATGACACCCTAAAGGTTTTAAATGACTTATGTTTGGCTTTACATTAGTCAAGAGTTCATAAGGTGTTTTGTTTTGAGGCTTAGTTACTAGGACTCTATTTAACACATAACATGCAGTATTGATTGCTTTTGCCCAAAAGGTATTTGGCAAAAGTGAATCAGTCAGCATAGTTCTAGCAGCCTCAATTAATATTCTATTCTTCCTTTCAGCTACTCCATTCTGTTGTGGAGTTCTAGGATTACTAAATTGTCTCTTAATTCCTTTAGACCTTCAGAATTCATCAAAATTAACATTCTTAAATTTTGTTCCATTATCAGTCCTAATGATTAATACCTGTTTAGTGAACTGCTTTTGATATATGCATTTTCAATGGGTTCAGATTATGTCTCGATATCCTCTCGAATTGATCTCGGCCTTAAGTGGAATGATTTGTTTTTGGTTACTAAAAAGGAGTTGGTTTGTTTATCTATTTTTAAACTAATAACACTTAAATGTAAATGACGTTAAGTAACTTAAAACTTTGGAAGATTAACTAAATTGACAAGTTAAAATTGAGTGCTTGAAAATGTAAAGGAAAGATTAGAAAATTACTTTAAAAACTAAATTGAATTAATGCTTAAAAACTTGTACTATCGGAATATCGAAAATTATCTCTATCGGAATGTAAGAAAATCAAAAGCATCGGAATGTACAAAAATGGTCCATCGGAATGTTTCTGTTAATCACCATCGGAATACTCAAAATGCAAGTTGTCGGAATGATGTCCATCGAAATGCAGATCGTAATGTGGTAAATAAAAATTGGCCAGAGTTTCGTCTAGAAAAGGAACCTAAACCCGTCGGAATGTGCGATCGCAATATGCGATCGCAATCCCAGATCGGAATAGGGGTAACTTACAACCTATCGCAAAGTAAAACCCCTTTTGGGTTATTGCGATACCAAACCAAGGATGATCCGTCGGAATGCGGACAAACCCTAATATTGCGATGGAAGGAATCTTGTTCCGAAAATGGTGGAAAGCTAAAAACTCAATAAGCAAAAGCAATAAGCCAAGGGATTCGAATTTGAACACTTCAAAACGATTAAATTTGATAACTTTTGGAAGTAAGAAACTTTAAAACTTAATAAACAAAACTTGTAAATGATTAAAACTATAAGAAATCCGAAATCAATAAGCTTGAACAAACAATAAGCCAATAAGCATGGAGAGCTTATGGCTTATTCACGTAGAGCTTAAAAAGACTAGAAAGATCAAACTTTATTCACGAACACATCCACAATCCCAACCGTATGGTTTTAACAATCGGATTAAGGATTTGACAAATGAAGAAAAGTAGAAAAAGATTAAGGAACTTAAAAGCATAAACTTGATTAATGAAATCAAAAGTACAAGAAAGCTTGAATTAAAAGATGAAATCAAAAGAAAAGTTTAGTGAGAGAAAGTATGGAACTTTCTCTCTCTAAAACTAGAGAGAAAAATGAAAACTAAAAACTAGCTAAAACTAAGTGTCTGAAATTTTGTGAGGTGAAGGCTTTATATAGGCGTGTGTATGGTGTTGATGGGCTCTTGATTGGGCTTTGATTCGGGCTTCTTTTTCTTCTTTCTTCTTAAGTCTTCACGCGTCTTTTAAATAAACGTTTCCGACTTGGATTTGAGAAGTGTCGGTGAATAATTCCAACTCGTCCTATTATATTTTATTTAATAGACTCGAGTTCTTCGACATATATGAATCTTCCATCTTTGGCTCTATTCTTCGATAAATCTTCAAATAGGCACAATGACTTCAAATCTTTTGCATCTCTTGGACAATAGACTTCGTCTTGAGTCTTTTTCCTTGATAAAACCCGTGCAATCCCATGTTTTCTTTAATATTCATCCGGTCGACTCTGAAAACACAATAAACACAAAAACCACGCATAATTCCAAACAAATGATATTAAATACGTGTTTTGGTCTCGTTTTAGCCCGATTTAAGTGGTAAAAGGATGGGTGTTTTCACACCTATCAGCTTTTCAACTAAAATGATAAAATCCTTTAGTAATTCACTTGTTTCACTTTTAAGGGCTAAAAAGAAAACCCAACTGAATCTACTATAATCATCAGTTATGACTAGACAAAAGGTCTTATGACTAATGCTTCTGATAGAAACTGGGCCAAATAAATCCATATGCAAAAGTTGCAAAGGTTTTGTCACAGTGTTTACAGTCTTGGTCTTACAAGAGGCTCTATGTTGTTTACCTTTTTGACAAGCAGCACATGTGAAATCATTTTGAAAAGATTTGTTAGGTAGACCTCTAACCAAATTCCTTTTTACTATTCTATTAAGATTCTTGAAATTCACATGACCTAACCTTCTATGCCATAAGTTTGACTCATCTAAAGAGGCCTTAGTTAGCAAACATGTAATACCACATGTTGGAGTAATAGTATGAAGATTAAAGGTGTACATATTTTCTTGCCTGGGTACTTTAAGCAGTATTTGAGATTCCTTAGGCATCTCAAAGTCTTTGGACAACACCAAGCAGTCTTTGTCTGTGAATAGCACCTTGTTCTTCTTATCACACATTTGTGATACAGAAAAGAGATTGAACTCATTCAATTCTTTTACAAAGAAAACATCTTCAAATTCCAACTTTCCTATGTTGATTTTCCCTTTGCCAGTGATTCTACCTTTGCTACCCCTAAAGGCTACTAGACCTCTTCTGAATTCTTCAAATTCAGCAAGAAAATCTTTGTTTCATGTCATGTGTCTTGAGCATCCACTATCTACAATTCCTTTATCTTTTAATTCATCAATGAGATGCCCCTGCACACAAATAAAACTCATTAGTTTTTTACAGGGACCCAAGCCACATTTGGCTCGGATCTTGTGAGACCTACACATTTAAGAGTTTGTACTGAAGCATTCCCAGTAATGCTACTTTTACTCTTATACTTCATGGTTTCATTTATGTAGTCAAAGTCATAGGGTGACTCTATGTGCTCTGACTTCGTTGACTTAAGTACTGCTTTAGCGGTACTTGCTTTAACACATGGTATATCTCTTTTAGGAACCCACATTTGTACTGGTTTGTTCTTGTCCTTACTTCTAGGTGTTTTAACTTTTTCAAAAACTTTCTTAGAAGTCTAGGAGAACATTGGTTTTACATACTTTAAACCAACAGTACTTGAGTTATGTCTAGCAGTACTTGCAGACCTAGACTTGCCGGTACTTGGTTTACCAGACATTAAAGATACTAGCCTGATATGAGCTTAATTACTCATATAATTTGTATCTTAAAACAATGAAATTATGCTTGAAATGTGTCAAACATGCCTTGTATATGTGTATTTCTTGTTTAAATGTGTGTAGGTACCAAGTTCACGAAAACCGGCAAAACCGGCACGAGTTTGGAGAAAAGATCGAGAAACCAAGAGACAAGTCGTTTTTAAAGACGGAATTCAAGTTTTGGAAGTATTATTTATCAAGTGGGTACCACATTGGACTGTTGGGCTCATAAGCCCATTATCAAATCAAGTTATCTAAATGGTTTAAGCTTAAGGCCCAAATCCAGGCCCAAAGTACTATTAATATACGGATGAAGTTAATTGGGTTGCAAGCCCAATCCAAATAAATGACTGATGGGCTTTTAGGGCTTTGCTTAGATAAACAAACAAATGTGCGTTTATATTCAGTATCTTTTCACACTCATATCAAATAACACGTCATTTCCCTACCTACTTTTATCTTTCATTTATTTATCCACACGTTTTTAATAAAGAAATAAAGCCATATACTCACCCACTTTTTCACACGTATCCCACACACAATAAACAATTTTTGATAGTTTCTATGTTACTATCTCCTTCCCCATCTCACCCTCACAAAACCAGTAACTTTTAAGTTACTGTTTCAAAATCCTAGCAAAATAAATTGGCCATATTATTTGGGGTTTTTTATTTATTCAATTAATTCACTCAAAGAGGAATAAAACCCCCATGGTTATAGGAAGAGAAAGGATGGAACGAAGAGGCTACGTGGCGATTTTTTAGTGGAAGAAACACCTCACCAATCCCATTCAACCAATCAAAGGCCTTAAAAGAAGCACAACTAGCACACACAGATGCCACGTTGGCAATCCGTGTGCTAGTGATGTTTTCTCCACCATCCGATCAATCAAAGAGAGAGAAAGAGAAGATCAAGGGCCGAAAATCAGAAGGAATATGCTCAAAGAGATTCGAATATCCTCCTCAGCAAAGCCTTGGGATGGCCATAAAAACCCCCAATTCTATTGTAATTTTTTATCTTTTACTTTTCTTTAAAGTTATTATGTAGAAATTGTTTTAGGTTAATTTCTGTATTTCTTTTTAAATCTTGTAATATTTCTGAGTTTAATAAAAGATCAGTTGTTTTATTGATAATCGTGTCTCATTTATTTTTCTTTACTGCTTAAATTGTTATACGAATTAATCTTTATTACTATTTCATACAATGATGTTTATGATATTGAATATAAGCTAAGTAATAGTTTATATTTAATATTAAAAGTTAAGTTTTGGATTAAGCTTTTCCCCATTGGAAAAGTCTCAAAAAAATCTGTCGTTAGAAGAAGCTGATGAATGGTGAATGGTTAATGGTGGTTCGATTTATAAATAATGGTGAATGGTGATTTGATTCCGGCTCATTAGGTTGCTCAGCGCAATCCTACTTCTCAACGGTTTGCTACAAAAGGTTCGATCTCCTTTTAATTTCATGCTTCTAGTTTAAATATGGTTTTATGTTTAACTGTTTATGATATTAAATATATTTGATAATTGGTTAGTTTATGAATGTTATGAATAATTGAGGGTTATTTAGTTCTGTTTAGTTTAGGGTGAATGATTCTTAATCTGCTTTATGTTTATATGTGTTTGGAGTTAATTGTATGAATGCTAGAATTTGGTCATTGTGCTGCAAGTTTTAATTTGATAAGTTAAGTTACTTAACTGATTTTGATAAGGAATTTATGTAAGTTTATAGATCTGTTAATCTGTTATGATATTGAATCTGGTTGGGAATTAGTTAGCTAGGTGATTAGATTTGGTGAGTTTACAGGAAGTCATTGTTAAATCTTTTTGGTTGGATAATCTGCTAGTTTATTGGATTATGGCTGAAGTTATCTGCTGATAGAAGCTTTGTAGGGCTTTTCAACATTTGCTATTAGTTTGCTGTAAGTTTTCTAGGATTGTACCTGCTAAGTTTGGATTGAATTGATTCCTGAGAATTTGAAGAATTTGTTATGATAAAAAGGGATTGAGTTTGAGTATTATGAAGTATCTGTGTTAAAAGTATTTCGAGAATTTGTTGGATATTCATATACTGCTGTTATGATAAATGTTAGTTTAAAATTAAATTGCTGCACTGTTAGATCTTCTATTGCCTGTTAACTTTGATTTTGCTGAATGATTTGATCCTTTTATGTCTGTGATATTATTACTGCTTTCTGCATAATTGTTTACTTTCAGCTTTTCAGATTAACTGATCTGAAAAGCCCATAAGCTGTTACCTTTTCAGCTTTATTCAAAATAAGCCTACAAAAGTTTCTCCTGAGATTCTTTTTCGTCAGCTGTCAAAAAGAAATAAATCCAAAAATGATGTCCCTCATGGGAATCGAACCTGTGACCTCCCCAAGTGTGTTAGCCATATGTGCTCTATTCTCCTTTGAGTTTACTTTCTTACGTTTGATTAATATAGTGCAATCGGTTTGACAGATTTCAATTAGTAACGTATTTTACTTTATTTACATTTAAATATAAATTTAATTAGTGATTTTATAAAAGTATTTTTTTTTTGTTTTCGAATATTATTAATAGTGTAAAAATATAAATTAAAATAAAAAAGAAAAAAAAATAATAAATAAATAAATAAATAAAATAAAAATAAATAAATAATGTTTTTATTAATTTTAAAAGTTTAGTTAATTTTTAATTAATTAGATTTTTATAATATTAGAATTAAATAAAAATAGTTTTTTAAATAGATTTGTTTTAAAGTAATTTTTAATAAAGTAAATTAGTTTTAAAAAGCTTAATTAGATTTTTAAATAGATTAAAAGTTATTAAATAGATTTATTTTATAGATTTGTAAATAGATTAAATTTTAAATAGTGTTAATTTTTAAGTAAGTAATTGTTTTAGATTTAAATATAGCGGGGTACGATTCATGCACTTTAGGATAATATTAAATAGTTCAAAATTGGTAGATTTAAATTGTAGTTTAAAAACCAAAAACCAATTCGATTCAATTGTCCAAATCAAAGCGAAACGTCTCAAATTCATAGGATCTTCGTGTACAACGAACTTGATTCACTCACGTGTTTAATTGAATTCGTCATTGGTAATATTAGTCTATTACTTTTTCCTAAAGGTAATTTTCTAATTTACCCTATAACGTATATCAAATTATCACATATACTTATCTCCATACATCATAGCCCTTGCTTCATAAGTACTGCCCTAGGAACAATACTTTTGGTAGGATTATTTTTAACCTGTTTAACTACCTTTGTGTGATTAAACTTAGGTTTGTCATCTTTAGTTTTCTGATTCTTATAAACCTATGCATTTTTTCTATTACTGTTTTTCATGACCCTTTGTGTAGCCTTTTGTTTCACCATTTTATCTTCATGTAATGTACGATCTTTGATAAAATGACTTAGACTCCACAAACATAACATCCTTTTCTTCTTAAAGAAGACCCAAAAGGTTGTTTTGACTTTACTTTTTTAAAATCTAGCCCACCCATTTTGACTTTAGTATGTTGTACATTGTTTTCTAATATCTTACTAGGAGTTTTTACCTGCTTGGAAGCAGAACTAGTCTTAGATTCCTCATAAACAAAGTTGTTCATTAAAGGTGGATAAACAATATTATTGGTCACAGCAGTATTTTCTTGGGACAGAGTACTAGAGTCAAAGACATTATTAATCTTAGGTTCTTCTAACTCTATACTAGTATCATTACAAGAGGGCATGAAAATTCCTGATAATGGTGGAGGAACTGCCTTCATTCCTTCAGCATATCTATCATTTTCAGGTGTATCATCTACCTTACTAGAACTATCAAAAATCCCTTTTAATAAGTCTTTGTTAGTTAAGGTTATCCCAGTTTGATCCTCAATATATCCTAGGCCTGTTTTATCATAATACCCCATTTGTGAATTAATCAATTTTTCCAATCCCTTAGAGGATTGTTGCCAATGACTAATCACTTCCCTTTCATTACTAAGACTGGTTTTTAAAGCTTTATTTTCTGAATTTATTTTTAAAAGTTGTCTTTCAAAAGCTTTTATTTCCACATCTTTTTCCCTCATTTGAAGAGTCAAAATCCTTATTTTCTCTTCATAGTTTTGTTGAGCTTTTTTGTACAAAACTATATTTTCTTCTAGTTTAACAACACCCTGTTTGAAAGCTTTCACTTCTATAGTGCATGTGTTAACCTTTTGATAGTGTTCCTCTAGTTCTACTTTTAGGCTATTAAATTTAAGAATACAATCTTTAGAACAAGGATGTACCTCAGTATCTTCATGTAATAGAGCCATTAATCCAAGCTCTTCTTCTTCTTCTGCCCAATTTACCACTCCATCTACAGTAACCAATGCTTTAGTTCCTTTAGGACTCCTGTTGTTTCCTTTTGGAAAGCTTTCAGTTATTCTTGGACTGGTTCTATAGCTGTTCTTGGACTTCTGATTTCTAGTCTCAGCTTTATCTCTAGAGCATTCTCTTACAAAGTGTCCATTCATTCCATAGTTATATCATTCGACTTTAGACTTGTCATATCCTAATGGTTCATTAGGATCAACAGTCATTTTTCTTCCAGTCTTCTTGAAGAACCTATTAGATCTTACTGACACCATAGCAGCTTGCCATTTAAGATCCATCTCTTCAACATCAGCATCATCCATTTGGAACAAGTCATTGAGAGTTAATCTTGGCATGTTGTCTTGTCCAGCAAAGAATGAGAAGACATCATTGTCACTAAACAATGGTGAAGACCTTCCATGTGGATTTTGAGAGACTATTGGACTGCTTTCAATACTTTGTGTGTAAGTACTGCTTGTAAGTCCTCCAACGGTATTTGTGAAGTATGTACCGCTGCTAGATCCACTAGCGGTATTTTGAAAGTAAGTATCGTTGTTCCCATCTGACACAAAAGCCAAGTTAGACTTTGAAGTAGTTGCTGTGTTTACTTCAGTGCCTTTCACATCCATCTCATATGCTCTAAGATTGTTGTAGAGATGATCAAACGGAATTGTTTCCAAATCATCTCTTGTGATGAAGTGCATAGCCATTGCTTTCCACTCTGGTGGAACAATTCTTAAGAATTTTAGATTGGCTTCTTCATTAGGAATTACTTGTCCATAAACTGCTAACTGAATAAGCAACTTGCTGAACCTTCCATATCCACCATGTATCCCCTCTATACTGGTAATTGAGAAGTTATCAAATTCTTGCTTAAGAACAATCTTCTTAATTTTCTTAGATTTGTCATTGCCTCCAAATCTAAGTTTTATAGCATCCCACATAGCTTTGGCATCTTTATAATGATGAAAGCTTGGTAGAATGTTGCCAGAAAGAGCCATAGCCAAAGCAGTCATGGCTTTTCTTTCTTTGATCTCTGCTTGTACCTCCTTAGCAGTCACAGCAGGTAGAGCATAGCATGTATTGTCTGGCAACCAGTGTAGCTTCTTTGGTGTATTCTTATTCTTTATAACTTGCCACACAGTGTGATCTGTGTGATTCAAGTAATGTTCCATCTGCATAGCCCATGTCTCATAATTGTCACCTTTGAGAACTGGGAGTTTAACAGCAGACAGAGTATGAGAAGGTGTTGGTGGAGAGGTAGCTACAGCATTCACGGCTTGAGCACCTTGTGCTGGTGCAGGATGCACAACTTGTGGTTGTCCCTGTGGCAGAACAGGATCAGGGTTCTGAACATCATCCAAGTGAGCATTATCACCATCTGGTTGAGACATTGAGATTTGGTATGTGTGGAGTGTTTGGGGTCGTGTTCTTCTTTTTCATAGTTTCTCAACAAGCTCTGATACCACTTGTTGATCCCTTTGGTTGGATCTATATTCGGTTAAGAATTAGTATAATAGTTTGTAATCAAACTAAAACACTTTGAGCACTCTTACTAACACTAAATAAGTTATGCGGAATCTATCTTATAAAGCACAGAAGAACAGAATTACTTTTAACTATTCGATTCTCTTATTAATCGACTTGAATGAGGTACATGAAAGACATTGTACCTATGTTCCTTTTATATAGTAAGGAACCCTAGAAACCTTAGAATATTCTATAAAGATAACTATATCACAGATGATATCTTATCAATATTCTAACTATTTAGGTATATCATATAAGATATACTCTAACTATAACAATGACATATCTTATACAAAGATATATTCGTCCTAATCATCATAGCATTACTTACTTTATAAGAAGCAGTACTTACTATATACCGCGTTAACACTAACGGTACTTACATAACACTAACAGTAGTTGGAATATACTAAAGGTACTTGACACTTAACAAATAATTCCCAACATACTTTTTCTTCGATAAATCTTCAGAATAGGACTTGGACTTCCGTTCTTTTTGCACTCTTGATCTTTTGACTTCGTCTTTTCTTGTTTTCTTCGGTAAAAGCCCGTGAAATCCTGTGTTTTCTTCCCTTTTCACATTTTGGTCCTAAATCACAACAAAAACACAAACCACGCATAATTCCGACATTTACGACATAAAATACACGTTTTGGCTTGGTTATTATTATAATTAAGTGGTAAAAGGATAAGTGTTTTCACACTTATTAAATTTCTTCTCACTCGACATCCTCTTAAAGTATTTGTTCCCGAGAGCAAATCTTCGAATGATGCCTCGTCGTCTTATTTTACCAATTAAAGCACACTTTGTGTTCCAATTGTTTGAGTCAAATAAAAACCTAAGCAATCTTGGAGGACTATCTCTGCTAGAATAGTTTATGCTTATGTTGTTTATTTTCAATATTTGTTTTCTTAATATTCATATTTTGTGTATGAATATTACCCTTGTATGCTCTTTCATATTTTGTAATATGATTGATATGTGTGTTATTTCTTGTTTTGCTAATTCTTTATTGCACATATTGTTGAGAGTTGATTATGGTTAAAATTTACAATTATTTTTAGGTGATTCCAACAATTCTAAATTTTTAACCCTTTGACATATTATCATTACAATTGGGATGGATGTTTCTTTTCTACCTTTATTCCATCAATTGTGAATTGATCTTGTCAAAATACTCTCTTTGGGCATACTTAGCAAATACTTACTTCTAATTTGAGATTTCTTTTCTTCCTCCCATTCAAGTTACTTATTAGGTAGTCATTATAGTATATACATTGGTGTCTAATTTATTTATACTAACCTTTGTATGTAGATTGTTAACATAGCTCGATCACTTGGTGCCCCAAGCTAGGGGAATAAGCACCAAAAGAGAGCTACTAGCAAGTCGATTATGCTTTCCTTCAAAGGCTCATGCTAACCTTTTTGCTTCAACAAAGGGGAGGGGGAATGATAGTGATAAACTCTTTAATAATTCGAAAAGTTTGGTTTTATTTTTACATAAATGAGTTTATAGTTTGTCGTAATCAAAGAGGATGAGATTGTTAATGCAACCAATGCCTAAAAACATTATTAATGTTAACTAATATTTCTTAGTTTTGATCGTCAAAGACAACCGAAAGACGAATTATTCAACAAACACTATCATCAAGGTGATAATCATTTAAGTCTTACACAAACATATCTTAATCATGTTTAGTGATCATAGAAAGTGATTAACCTTAAAACTCATATTTTGACAATTGTGATAAAAGATTTTAATACTTTATTTTTAAGAAAATATTTTATTAAAATGGAAAATGAAAATTGAATATGGCATATTCCAAACGTCATAGGAATACCCTTTGAAGGTAAAATCTACCTCACATAACATTTCGTCACTAAAAGACAAAAAAAGAGCATAGTCTACTCTTGGCGATTCCCTAAATAGTGTTGGGAATAAATCTATGTATATTTGTTACCCCTACTAGTTGGTCATTTGTCCCCCTGCTAGAGTAAGTTCCCCCTGCCAAATAACAAAGGCAAGGGGATTGGTTCCCCTGCTGAAGTCAAAGGCCCTGCCGCTAGAGATAAACTTGGAATAGATTTTTACGCGTTTCTGTTACTATTCCGAGATACTTTCCAAGTTTGTTAGTAGTAATCTTGTACGTGAGTCCTTATGCCTATAAAAGGACTCACTAGGCTATCATGCAATGTGTGTCTTTCTCTATTGTCTTTCATTTCATACATTAAGGTTTTTGTAACCCTAATACCATTATTGGGTATTCGTATATCTTTGATATATTAAAGTTCAACGTTTGCTTTAATCATTTTGTTCTTGTGCTAAACACTATATTCCGCATCTTGTTTAGTTACTTTGCCTTGCAAAGTTTCTCTAGTGTTAGATTGAATTTATTCTTTCTATCACAACCCTTAAACAAGCTATTAAGGTTTAAGATCTGAGTTTGGGATCAACAAGTGGTATCAGAGCTTGTTAAGAAACTTTGTCTAAACCAAGAACAAAACCCTCATTTTAACCATGTCTTCAGACTCTTCCTCAAACAGCAACAACCACAATAACCTCAAATTACCCATGTTGGATCCTGAAAACTTTGAACTATGGGAATTTAGAATCCAACAATACCTCAAAATGGAACACTATGTTCTCTGGGAGAACATAGAGTTTGGAGATCAATTCAGCAAAATGATGGCGGTTGAAGATGTCAAGGAAGAAGAAAAAGGTGAAAGTTCCAAAGGTGGTAAGGACAAGAAGAAATCTGCTGCTCTTTGTGATAAGGAAATACTGGCCAGAAGGCATGATGTCAGAGCTCATAGTTCATTGTTGTTGGCTCTACCTGATAGACATCAACTAAGATTCGGAAAGTACAAAACAGCTAAGGAACTATGGGAAGCCATAGGCACAACTTTTGGAGGAAATGAAGCCACAAAGAAGAAGAAGATGAATCAAATGCTTGATGATTTTGCTTCTTTCAAAGCAATTGGTGATGAATCAATTGGCGCTATTTACAATAGGCTTCAAGATATGGTGGCTCATTTGGAGTTCTTTGATATTGAAGTGACAAGAGAGCAGGTGAATACCAGGTTCCTTAACAGCCTTCAGAAGGAATGGTTTGTCTACAAAGCTATTTGGCAGAATAAGGATGACCTAGATAACAAGAACATTGATGACATATACAATAACTTGAAAGTTTTTGAACCTGTTGTCAATGAGATGAAGTCAAAAGGAACAATTCCCACCAACTCAAGTGGATCTTCTGATTCCCCTGCTAACATGGCGTTCATATCTCAAAGTAGTGGAATCTCCAAAGGCGGTGGAATCAAAGTAGGCCCTGCTACTTATTCCCCTGCTACCAGGTCTGGATCATCTTATGATGAAGAAAGGCCTGCAACATTTAGTCTTGACACTGCTTGTGCTTTTATAGCATCCCAAGGGCCACAAGGATCTACTGTGTTACACGAAGATCTGAGTCAAATCAGTAAGCAAGGACTGGAGGAGATGGATATCAAGTGGAACATGGCTCTGCTTAGTATGAGAGCTAACATATTTTACAAGAAGTATGGGAAGAAGATCTCCATCAATCCCTCTGATGTGGCTAGGTTTGACAAAACAAAGGTTGAATGCTACAACTGTGGCAAAAAGGGTCATTTTGCTAGGGAATGTAAAGGACCTAAGACTGGGAACAACTATAGGAAGGAAACCAGAGATGATGACTCTGGTGCTAAGGCTATGGTAGCCATGCAGGGGATAGATGGAGCAGGTGGATGGGATTGGAGTGCCATGACAGAGAATGTGGAAAGAAATCAAGCATTAGTTGCTGAGGAAAAAGAGGAAGATTTTGCTCTTATGGACATGTCAAGCTCCAGCTCAAACAATGAGGTATATGATGATTCATATTGCACTAAAGCTTGTAGAAAAAATAATGAGTCATTGAATGATCAAATAAGAAAGATAAAAGTTGATTATATCAATTGTGACAATGACCTTGATAATTACAAACGTGCTTTAGAACAGTTAGAATCCACCATAAGAGAGTAAAAACAAAGAGAAAATGATTATAGAGATCACATTGTAATTCTAGAGAGAGATGCTAAGGAAAATAATGATTCCATTAAACAACCCTTAAACAAGCTATTAAGGTTTATTCTTTCTATCACAACCCTTAAACAAGCTATTAAGGTTTAAGATCTGAGTTTGGGATCAACAAGTGGTATCAGAGCTTGTTGAGAAACTTTGTCTAAACCAAGAACAAAACCCTCATTTCAACCATGTCTTCAGACTCTTCCTCAAACAGCAACAACCACAATAACCTCAAATTACCCATGCTGGATCCTGAAAACTTTGAACTATGGGAATTTAGAATCCAACAATACCTCAAAATGGAACACTATGTTCTCTGGGAGATCATAGAGTTTGGTGATCAATTCAGCAAAATGATGGCGGTTGAAGATGTCAAGGAAGAAGAAAAAGGTGAAAGTACCAAAGGTGGTAAGGACAAGAAGAAATCTGCTGCTCTTTGTGATAAGGAAATACTGGCCATAAGGCATGATGTCAGAGCTCACAGTTCATTGTTGTTGGCTCTACCTGATAGACATCAACTAAGATTCGGAAAGTACAAAACAACTAAGGAACTATGGGAAGCCATAGGCACAACTTTTGGAGGAAATGAAGCCACAAAGAAGAAGAAGAAGAATCAAATGCTTGATGATTTTGCTTCTTTCAAAGCAATTGGTGATGAATCAATTGGCGCTATTTACAATAGGCTTCAAGATATGGTGGCTCAGTTGGAGTTCTTTGATATTGAAGTGACAAGAGAGTAGGTGAATACCAGGTTCCTTAACAGCCTTCAGAAGGAATGGTTTGTCTACAAAGCTATTTGGCAGAATAAGGATGACCTAGATAACAAGAACATTGATGACATATACAATAACTTGAAAGTTTTTGAACCTGTTGTCAATGAGATGAAGTCAAAAGGAACAATTCCCACCAACTCAAGTGGATCTTCTGATTCCCCTGCTAACATGGCGTTCATATCTCAAAGCAGTGGAATCTCCAAAGGCAGTGGAATTAAAGTATGCCCTGCTACTTATTCCCCTGCTACCAGGTCTGGATCATCTTATGATGAAGAAAGGCCTGCAACATTTAGTCTTGACACTGCTTGTGCTTTTATAGCATCCCAAGGGCCACAAGGATCTACTGTGTTACACGAAGATCTGAGTCAAATCAGTAAGCAAGGACTGGAGGAGATGGATATCAAGTGGAACATGGCTCTGCTTAGTATGAGAGCTAACATATTTTACAAGAAGTATGGGAAGAAGATCTCCATCAATCCCTCTGATGTGGCTGGGTTTGACAAAACAAAGGTTGAATGCTACAACTGTGGCAAAAAGGGTCATTTTGCTAGGGAATGTAGAGGACCTAAGACTGGGAACAACTATAGGAAGGAAACCAGAGA
Organism: Glebionis coronaria; assembly: GCA_025667525.1. Classification (NCBI taxonomy): domain Eukaryota; kingdom Viridiplantae; phylum Streptophyta; class Magnoliopsida; order Asterales; family Asteraceae; genus Glebionis; species Glebionis coronaria. Next base: position 582,431,322 of record CM046881.1, read on the forward strand.
TGATGACTCTGGTGCTAAGGCTATGGTAGCCATGCAGGGGATAGATGGAGCAGGTGGATGGGATTGGAGTGCCATGACAGAGAATGTGGAAAGAAATCAAGCATTAGTTGTTGAGGAAAAAGAGGAAGATTTTGCTCTTATGGCCATGTCAAGCTCCAGCTCAAACAATGAGGTATATGATGATTCATATTGCACTAAAGCTTGTAGGAAAAATACTGAGTCATTGAATGATCAAATAAGAAAGATAAAAGTTGATTATATCAATTGTGACAATGACCTTGATAATTACAAACGTGCTTTAGAACAGTTAGAATCCATCATAAGAGAGTACAAACAAAGAGAAAATGATTATAGAGATCACATTGTAATTCTAGAGAGAGATGTTAAGGAAAATAATGATTCCATTAAGGAGTTGACTGCTGAACTTGAAGTTTTTAAATCTAATAAAAAGATAGATGATGAAACTGTTGAAAAATTTGGAAAAGCTTCCAAACACTTAACTAAAGCAGTTGAAATTGGTCAATCTCCTAGGGACAAAACTGGTTTTGGAATTAAAAATGAACATGCTACCATACCACCACCTCCTGCCAATATTCATGCACCTTTTCCTAGAAAAGACTTGTCTTGGACTGGTCTCTCTTGTTTCCAAAAACAGGAAGATATTGAATTTGACTTGAGTGCTTACATACCTAATAGTCTTGAAACAGAAGAGCCACTAGTAAAAACTAGTATTGTTAGGGACTTTAAACAGGAACAGATTGCTTTAAAACAATGGAAAACTGATAACCCTGTTCTCTTTTCAAGAGAAGGACTTTTTGGTAGTGATTCTAGTTCTAAGAGTAGTTCACCCAAATCTAAGACTAGATCAAAGTCCTCTAAGTCCACCATTAAATATGCTGGTATGCATAGGTCTGTCAGAGGTAATCAAAGAAATTGGAATGACCAAAAGTCTCACCAATTAGGAGAAGACTTTGTGATAAATACAAAGCCCTGTTTCACATGTGGCAGTTTTGATCACACTTATCAAGAATGTCAGGCACCAATGGAAGTTGTGGCTGCAAATCCTTTAAAAGATATGCAACCTAAATCCATTCTTCTAAATGCAGGGGCAATATCCTTTTCCCCTGCCAAGTATGTTTCCCATGCCTTGAGAAACAGGGTTACTGACAAATATGTTTTTCCTGCTCTAAGAAAGGTGAATGATGTTCATCCCAAGACCAGCACTTCCATGACCAACCCAACACCTCATAATGCATATAGATCTGGCCCTAGACCTTACCAACACATAAATAGAGGCCAAAACAAAAGATGGGTTCCCTCCGCTAAGCATAGGGATTCGCCTGCTAAATCTGGGGTATCCACTCCTAGCAAAGTTTTGCCCTCTAGGAACATGGGCAGATGGGGGAAAGCTGTGAAAGCCTCAGCTCGTTGTGTTTGGGTACCCAAAAGGGGTGCTCAGTCTAATGGTGTATCTCTAGTTTTTTATAAGGTATCTTACATTGATACACGAGGTAGATCCAAGTCTGTAATGGCTTGGGTCCCTAAGAAAAACTAATTTGTTTTTCTTTTTGCAGGTGACAAAGAAGACAAGGGATGATAGAGCATATTGGGATAGTGGATACTCAAGAAGCATGACTGGACAAAAGTCTTATATGTCTAACTTTGTGCCCCTGCATGACAATGATGGTGTTTCTTTTGAAGATGGGCATGGAACAATAACAGGAAAAAGGAACTATTGTCACCAATGGGATGACCTTTGATAATGTCTACTTGGTGAAAGAACTCAAGTACAATCTATTCAGTGTGTCACAGATGACTGATAACAAGAATTTTGTCTTGTTTACTGATACTGAATGCCTGGTGTTAGGAAAGGAGTTTGTCTTACCACTAGACACTCCTATTGTACTCAGAACACCAAGACAAAAGAACATGTACACAATTGATCTCAAAGACATCTTTCTTCACGACAATGAAACCTGTTTCATTGCCAAAGCCTCAGTTGATGAGTGTAAGGAATGGCATAAAAGACTTGGTCATCTTAATTTTAAGAACATGAACAAACTGGTGAAATATAATCTGGTTCATGGTCTTCCTTCCAAGTCCTTTGTCAATAATCATACTTGTGCTGCTCGTTTGAAAGGGAAGCAACATAGAGCATCTTGCAAATCAAAAAACAAGTATGTCCACTACCAAGCCATTGGAACTACTGCATATGGACCTTTTTTGTCCTACTTCTGTGGCAAGCATAAAGAAGAAATGGTACTGCCTAGTGATTACTGATGATTTTTCAAGGTTCATATGGACATTCTTTCTGTATCCACTGCTTGTTATGTCCAAAATAGAGCCTTGGTGGTTAAGGCACACAACAAGACCCCTTATCAGCTGTTCAATGGAAGACCTCCTTTAATTGACTTCTTTAGACCATTTGGATGTCATGTGATCCTCTTGAACACAATTGACAATCTAGGCAAGTTCACTGAAAAGGGGGATGATGGATATTTTGTTGGTTATTCATTAAACAGCAAGGGATATAGGATCTTCAACAAGAAGACAAGCAAAATAACAAAAAATCTTCATGTGGATTTTCTTGAAGACAAGCCTGAAGATGTTCAAACAGGTCCTGATTGGTTCTTTGATATTGAGGTTCTTTCAAAGTCTATGAATTATATACCTGTTGCATTGCAGAATACTAACATTTCAGGTACACAAGAACCAACTGGTGTTGAGAAGCCACCATTGAGGTACATGAATGTACCCTCATTGTTTCCCATTGAAACTGCTTCAAACACAGGTGAAGAAGATGATATCTCTCAAGGGAAAGAACACACAATCTCTTCCCCTGCTAAGTCACTTTCTGAAAGCAGTAGAATGGCTGAAAGCAGTGGAATCCAGGATTCCCCTGCTAGATCAATTGCTTCCCCTGCTACAAAGGTTCCAACTGTTAATGACATCAATGATGAAGAAAGAGAATCCCCACTCATTTCCTCATCTACACCCATATCTGATGGTCCTCTTATATCCAGCAGTGGAAGCAGAATAATTAAGAGTGGAGGTCCCAGTTACTCAGAGTTGCATTCAGCTCATCAGCACCCATCTCTAGGTCATGTTGTATCTTTTGGAGGCTCTTTTGAGGAGTTCTTTCCCAATCAAGATAGCCCCATCAATTCTGATTTGGAAGAGGATGAAAAAGAAGTAATCATGCAGCCTACCTACATAATCAATAAGGATCACCCTATCTCTCAAATCATTGGTGATCCTGAAGCCCCTAGACATACAAGGTATACAGCAAAGGAGCACAACTTCATTGCTAACATCACCATGAAGTTCAACCATGACAACATGCAGTGTTATATGTTTACTGCATTTTTGTCACAAGAAGAGCCAAAGAAGATTTTTCAGGCTTTAAATGATCCAAGTTGGGTTGAAGCCATGCAAGAGGAGCTCTTACAGTTTGACATTCAAGAGATTTGGATTCTAGTAGATTGTCCAAAATAGGCAAGGCCCATTGGGACAAAGTGGGTGCTCAGGAACAAAAATGATGAGAGGGGTATAGTTGTCAGGAACAAAGCAAGACTGGTGGCACAAGGATATACACAGGAAGAAGGCATTGACTATGAGGAAGTCTTTGCTCCAGTTTCCAGGATTGAAGCCATTAAATTGTTCCTTGCTTATGCTTCATTTATGGACTTCACTGTTTTCCAAATGGATGTAAAAAGTGCCTTTTTGTATGGCACCATTGATGAAGAAGTCTATGTCATGCAAACTCCAGGGTTTGAAGACCCACAACATCCAGACAAGGTATACAAGGTGAAAAAGGCTATGTATGGACTTCACCAAGCTCCCAGGGCCTGGTATGGAACTCTTTCTAAATATCTATTAGATAATGGCTTCAACAGGGGGAAGATTGATCAGACCCTGTTTATCAAGAAACAAAAGGGTGACCTTCTGTTGGTACAAGTCTATGTTGATGAGATCATCTTTGGGTCCACAAACTCTATGCTTAGCAAAGAGTTTGCCAAGTTGATGCAAGATAAATTCCAAATGAGTGCCATGGGAGAGCTAAACTTCTTTTTGGGGTTACAAGTTCAGCAGAGGAAAGATGGGGTATTCATCTCACAAGATAAATATGTGGCTGAGATTGTGAAGAAGTTTGTCATGTCTGAGGGAAAGAAGGTGTCTACACCAATGGACAAGGATCATCCATGGGGAAAAGATGGTCCTGGAAAACTTATAGATGTCAGGAATTACAGGTCTATGATTGGGTCTCTTATGTACCTCACAGCTTCAAGACCTGACATCATGTTTGCAGTCTGCTTATGTGCAAGATACCATGTGGCACCAACAGAATGTCATTTATTTGTTGTAAAGAGATTTTTTAGGTATCTAAAGTGCCATCCAACCTTAGGACTTTGGTATCCCAAAGAGTCACCATTTGAGCTGATATCCTACTCAAATAGTGACTATGCTGGTGACAACAATGATAGGAAGTCTACAACAGGTGGATGCCAATTTTTGGGAAGCAGACTTATATCTTGGCAATGTAAGAAGCAGACTATTATGGCCACATCAACAACCTGTGGTCAAGTACTTTGGGTTCAGAATCAACTGCTTGATTATGGGTATAACTTTCTTAAAACCAAGATATTTATTGACAACAACAACACCATTTGCATTATTAAGAACCCTGTTTTTCATAGCAAGACTAAACATATTGAAATAAGACATCATTTTATCAGAGATTGTTTTGAAAAAGGACTAATTGTCTCTGAGAAAATTGATACAGAACTTAATGTTGCTGATCTTTTAACAAAAGCTTTTGAAGTGGGGAGGTTTCAGTACCTGGTTGCAGGTATTGGAATGGTTTCTCCCTAAAATTGATGTCTATTATGTCTTGTATATCCAGGGTTGCTTTATTGTTGTTGTTGTATTAATGTTAGTTGATAGGTGTGTAAACACCCATCCTTTTACCACTTAATTCTGGCTAAAACAAGACCAAAACACGTATTTAATATCATTTGTTTGGAATTATGCGTGGTTTTTGTGTTTATTGTGATTTCAGAGCTAACCGAATGAATATTAAAGAAAACATGGGATTGCACGGGTTTTATCAAGGAAAAAGACTCAGGATAAAGTCTATTGTCCAAGAGATGCAAAAGATTTGAAGTCACTGGGCCTATTCGAAGATTTATCGAAGAAAAGGACCAAAGACGGAAGATTTACATAAGTCGAAGAAACTCAAGTCTATTTAACGAAGAAATTAAAAGACGAGTTGGATTTAATCGACGACAAATCCCGAATCAGAATCGAAAACGTCAACTTTTCTGAAAAGACGAGAAGACAAGAAGAAAGGGAGAAAGCCCACTCACCAACCAACCACTAGGAGTATAAATAGAGTCCCCCTTCACATTTTAGGGAGTTAGCTTCATTTTTCTTCCCAGTTCTTTTTGGTTCGTAGCTTCACCAACACCATTAGGGTGTTTGGTGATTTTTCATTTCTCTTTTTCAAATCTTGTAAGTGTTAATCATTACTCTTGTTATTTTTATATTAATCAATCTATTCCATCTTTTCATTCATCTTGATCTTCATCATCTTCTAATTCAAGTTCTTAAGTTTTTATTTGATTCAAGTTTGATCTTAAAAAGTTGTTGATTTAGTGTTTTTATTGGTGGGATTTGTTTCTTATGGTATTTAAATGATTTGTGTTTGATTTGGTAAACCCTTTTTGAGTACTTTAGTGTTTATATTGAAAAATCGGGTGGCTTCTGCTGTTACTGTTCTTTGATTCCCAGTTCTTTCCGAACGGACCTAATATTCCGAATAGGCGAGTCTCTATTTGCCTTATTCGGAATTTTGGGTATTCCGAATAGAGTTTTTAACTTTCTTTTACTCGGAATATTTTAAAATATTCCGAATAGTGTGATTTTTCCGCATAGCCAAGTTTAATTTTCCCTTATTCGGAATATCTCATATATTCCGAATAGTGCTTACTTTCCGAATAGCCATATTTTCCGCATAGGCAATATTATTCCGTATAACCAATTTTCCGAATAGACAATCTTTTCCGATAGGTGTGTTTTTCCGCATAGTGTATGTTTTCCGAATAAGCAACACTTTCCGAATGGTCTTAACTTTCCGCATAGACCATCTTTCCGCATAAGGTATATTTTCCGAATTGAGCATTTTTATTCCGAATAGAATATTGCTTTTCGCATATTGTTTGTTTTCCGAATAGGGTATTTTCTGCTAGGGTATTTTCATTTACTGGTTGATTTAAAGTTTAGCTTACTTTTTAATAGAATAGAAAACCAACTCCTTTTTTGTCACCAAGAACAAATCATTCCACTTTTAACTGAGATCAATTCGAGAGGATTCCGAGAAATATTTAGAACCCACACTAAAAGCATGTATCAAATGGCGCCGCTGCCGGCTCCTCTCGTTAAGATCAAAAGTTTTTTGTGAGAACTTGGATTTTGGGATCCGTTCCCCGTGAACGTTACTTTTTCATCATAAAAAATTTCAAAAATCCTAAAAAAATATTAAATTTTCAAAAATACAAAAAAATTAAAAAAAAAACATAAAAACCAAAAATATTTTTGCTTTGTTTTTCTTTGTTCGTTCTTTTGCAGGTGTATGCGCACTCGATCCACGTCTTATCAAGAGCCCGAGCCTCTCGATCACTTAGACATGGCCGGTGTACCACCTCCAAACAATAATAATAACAACAACCCACCTTTCAACAACATGAACAATAACAACAACAATGAGCCCCTTCCGGATAATCGCCCGATGATTGAATTGCTACAAGCTCATGTAGATGGCAACACGGATCCAATTGTCATTCCTCCAATTGCCGCCAACAATTTCGAGCTCAAGTCAGGCTTTATCCAGATGGTCTCCGCTCAACCATTCTTGGGACGAACCATTGATGATCCACACGACCACATCAAGAGATTCTTACAACTCACCAACACGGTCAAATTCAATGGTGTTCCACAAGAGGTTATAAGGTTACAACTTTTTCCCTTTTCTTTAGAGGGACAAGCCCGGCATTGGCTTGCTAAAGAACCGCCACAGAGTATTCTCTCGTGGACGGATTTGGAAACAAAGTTTATCAATTACTTTTTTCCACCCTCTCGTACTACCGCTTTGCGGAATGAGATCATAAATTTTGAACAAAAGTACGATGAGTCGTTCAGTGAATCTTGGGATCGTTTCAAAGATCTTTTAAGAAAATGCCCACAACATGGTTTTACCAAAGTACATCAAATTAATACTTTTTACAATGGTTTAAGCATGAGTGACCAAGATTCACTGAACAGTGCCTCAGGGGGTAATCTATTGGCTAAGACTTCCAATGCTGCTTGGGACATCATTGAGAATAAATCTCGTGTGCAAACCAAGAGTGTTAGGACCAATGTTGCTAGTGCTAGCACTAATGACAGTGACAAGCGATTAGACAAAATCACTACGCTTCTTGAATCGCTTGTCACCCACACCGTCAGCAACAACAACAGCAACAACGCCAAAAACGCACAAATGAACGCTGTCAGCCAACCTTGTGAGATATGCGGTGGTCCTCACTCTTACACAACTTGTACCGCCACCCAAGATTACCCTGCTGAGAATGTGAATGCGGCATATGGCACCTATCAACAACCTGCTTATCAAGCTAGACCTCAAGGTGACCGTAACTTGCTTAGCTACCGCAGCAACAACTATCTTTCACCACCCGGTTTTCCCCAAAACAACCCAAACCAACAACAAAACCTTAACCGCCCTCCTCAACAACAACAACAACCTCGACAACCATACATCCCACCTCACAAGCAACAACAACCACCTCAAAGAAACAATCAAGTCTACCAACAACCTGCTTACCAACCACCTGCATACAATGCTCCTCCCAACCAACCCACCGCTCTTCACCAAGAAGTGGAAACTTATATGAGGACTAACGATGCGATAGTGGGAAATCTTCAGAGAGAAGTGCTCAACCTGAAAGCCGACTTGGTCAAGCAAGGAAACGATTTGAGAGCAGACATGAGAAATACGTTAGATAGCCAGACTAATGATCTGAGGAACATGATGGCTAGTTTCTTCCAAAGTAGTCAACCCTCTTCTTCGGGTACTCTTCCGAGTAACACCGTTGCGAACCCAAGAGGGGAGATGAAAGCAATCACCACTCGAAGTGGCAAAGTTACTAAGGAACCCGAGCTTCCTATACATCCACCGGTGATTGTGACTAAGGAGAACGAGTCACCCGCTCCTATTCCTTCTCCTTCCCCAATTTCTCCACCTATTCCTTCTACCCCTCCTCCACCCGTGGTTGTGAGTGATCCTATTCTCCCAAAGCCTTCCTCTTCTTCCAATATACCTTATCCATCTAGGTTGAGGAAAGAGAAGCAAAAGAGCAAGGATGATATTCAGGTTTCGAACTTCCTTAAAATGTTCAAACAACTGAATTTCAATATCTCCTTCGTTGAGGCTCTCGCTCACATGCCCAAATATGCCAAAATGTTTAAAGATCTTCTGAGCGACAAGGAAAAGCTCCTCGATATCGCCAACACCCAACTTAATGAGAACTGCTCTGCAGTGCTCTTAAGGAAATTGCCAACCAAGCTTGGTGATCCGGGTCGTTTTCTTATCCCTTGCAATTTCCCGGGAGTAGAGAATTGCATGGCCCTAGCCGATCTAGGTGCCAGTATTAATCTTATGCCTCTAAGTGTTTGGAAGCAATTATCTCTCCCAGAGCTAGTCCCCACCAAAATGACTTTGGATTTAGCCAACCGTACGGTTGCTTATCCAGTGGGGATAGCCGAAGACGTCATTGTATGAGTTGACAAATTCACCTTCCCTGCTGATTTTGTTGTCGTCGACTACGAGATGGACCCCCGTGTGCCACTCATTGTTGGTCGTCCATTCTTGAGGACCGGTCGCACTCTCATTGATGTTGAAGCCGGTGAGCTTATCATGAGAGTGGGTGATGATAAAGTAGTCTTCAACATGGGAAAGCTTTCTAAACAGCCTTATTCTTACGAGAGTGTTAATTGTATTGACGTTCTTGATGAGGCTTGTGAAGAACACTTCAAGGATGCTTGTAAAAATATTCCTACCTCTCTTCCCAATGTTGAGACCGTTTCCTCTATCGACTCATCACTATCTCTATTTGGAGAAAGTGATTTCCTTTGGAAAGATTTGCAAGCCACCTTGGAAGATGTGAAGCAAGACAATGACGATTCTACTGCCAATTGGGATGACGATCTCAGTTTCATTGCAAACCTCCTCAGAGAAGACAATCCTTCCCCTCCATCTCCCACTGTTATTGCTATCGAGACTCCGACTTCGAATACGCCTCCCGTCGACAATCCTCCGGATTTGGAACTTAAGGAGTTGCCACCCCATCTTGAGTATGTATTCCTCGAAGAAGAGAAGAAGTCGCCAGTCATCATTGCTAAGGATTTGAAGGATGAAGAGAAAGCCCGACTTGTCGTCGTGTTGAAAGATCATAAGAAGGCTATCGCTTGGAAGATTTCGGATATTCGTGGAATTGATCCTCACTTCTGCACACACAAAATTCTCATGGAGGACGACTTTAAGCCCACAATTCAAAGCCAACGAAGGGTGAATCCAAAAATCCATGAAGTCATCAAAACAGAGGTTCTCAAACTTCTTGATGCGGGTATGATATACCCTATTTCGGATTCACCATGGGTTAGTCCAATCCATTGTGTGCCCAAGAAGGGCGGAATAACCGTTGTTCCCAATGAACACAACGAGTTGATTCCCACTCGTCTCGTTACTGGGTGGAGAGTTTGTATAGACTACCGCAAACTCAATGATGCCACGAGAAAGGATCATTTCCCTCTACCTTTTATGGACCAAATGCTTGAACGATTAGCGGGTAATGAATATTACTGCTTTCTTGATGGTTTCTCGGGTTATTTTCAAATACCCATCGATCCCCAAGATCAAGAGAAGACTACATTCACTTGTCCCTATGGCACTTTTGCTTACAAAAGAATGTCTTTTGGCTTATGTAATGCGCCCGGGACTTTCCAAAGGTGCATGTTAGCTATCTTCCATGACATGGTTGAACAAACCATGGAAGTCTTCATGGATGATTTCTCGGTCTTCGGGGATTCCTTCTCTTCTTGCCTTGCCAATTTGGAACGTATGCTAAAGAGGTGCGAAGACACTCGCCTGGTTCTAAATTGGGAAAAATGCCATTTTATGGTAAAAGAAGGCGTCGTGCTTGGACATAAGATCTCGAAAGCCGGTCTTGAAGTAGACCGTGCTAAAGTCGATGTTATCGCGAAGTTGCCTCCACCTTCAACCGTGAAGGGTGTGAGAAGTTTCTTGGGTCATGCGGGCTTCTACCGTCGCTTCATCAAAGATTTTTCTCAAATCGTTCGCCCGATGACCCACCTCTTGGAAAAAGATACTCCTTTTATCTTTTCCAAAGAGTGCCTTGAAGCCTTCAACTCGCTTAAGGATAAGCTAACTAAGGCACCCGTCTTGGTTACCCCTAATTGGGAGCTACCCTTTGAGTTGATGTGCGATGCTAGTGATTTTGCTATTGGAGCGGTTCTTGGACAAAGAGTGAACAAACACTTCGAACCGATCCATTACGCTAGCAAGACAATGACAGGGGCACAATTGCATTATACGACAACCGAAAAAGAGCTTTTAGCTGTTGTCTATGCTTTTGAAAAATTCCGCCCCTATCTTGTTCTTTCCACCACAATTGTGTACACAGATCATTCCGCGCTGAAGTACTTGTTGACAAAGCAAGATTCCAAACCAAGACTTCTTCGCTGGGTTTTGCTGCTCCAGGAATTTAAAATCGAAATTCGCGATAAAAAAGGAGTAGAAAACCTAGCCGCGGATCATCTTAGCAGACTTGAGGATCCTTACCAAGGGGATCATCCGAACAAAGAAATCAATGATTCTTTTCCCTTGGAGACCTTAATGTCTATAAACTCGAAGCCGAATGAAACCCCGTGGTTTACGGACTTTGCAAACTACTTGGCGGGTGGAATTCTCAAGGAAGGGTTGACGTCCCAACAAAAGAAGAAGTTCTTCACCGACATCAAGACTTACTTTTGGGACGACCCTTACCTATTCAAACAATGTGCTGACCTGATTATTCGCCGATGTGTTGATGGACCGGCAGCGTCTGAAATCCTTAATGCTTGCCACAAAGGACCCACCGGTGGTCACTTTGGTCCCAACTACACCGCTAAAAAAGTGTTTGATTCCGGATTTTATTGGCCCTCCATAACACGTGACGCTCACGATATGGTCAAACGATGTGATGTTTGCCAAAAGCAAGGCAAAATCACTCATAAAGACGAGATGCCTCAGAATTTCATACAGGAATGTGAAATTTTTGACGTGTGGGGTATCGACTTTATGGGGCCATTCCCTTCATCTAAAGGAAAAAATACATCCTTGTAGCCGTTGACTACGTTTCTAAGTGGGTTGAAGCCAAAGCTTTGCCTACTAATGACGCAAGGGTGGTTTGTAACTTTTTGAAAGCTCTTTTCGCTAGATTCGGTGTGCCTCGCGCCATTATTAGTGATCGTGGGACTCATTTCTGCAATGACCAATTTGCTAGAGTCATGGCTAAGTACGGTGTAAATCATCGTCTTTCCACAGCCTACCACCCACAAACTAATGGCCAGGCTGAAATATCCAACCGAGGACTGAAGCGAATTCTGGAAAGAACTGTGGGAGAGCATCGTGCCGCATGGGCTGATAAACTTGATGATGCTTTGTGGGCTTTCCGTACTGCTTACAAGACCCCGATCGGCTGTACGCCTTATCGTCTTGTGTACGGGAAAGCGTGCCACCTCCCCATTGAGTTGGAGCACAAGGCTTACTGGGCCTTGAAGTGGGCTAATTTTGATATAAACAAAGCCGGTGACCTACGCAAGATCCAACTCAATGAGCTGAATGAACTTCGGAATGAGGCTTATGAAAACTCTTTAATCTATAAGGAAAGGACTAAGCTCATTCACGACTCCAAGATCAAAAACCGAGAGTTCCATGTTGGAGACAAAGTCTTACTTTTTAACTCTCGGTTGAAAATCTTTTCGGGCAAGCTGAAATCTCGTTGGTCCGGCCCATTCACCATTGCCCAAATTTTTCTATATGGTACTCTCGAGCTCGCTCAACCTAATGGACCTAATTTTAAGGTGAATGGCCAACGAGTGAAGTTGTACTTTGGTGAGGACACCTCTCAGGAGGTGATTCCATCCCTCACCACGTTCCCCATGAACTAATTTTGGGTCGAGTCAGGCTCGTGACTCGGTTATCAAAAACAAGCGCTCCTCGGGAGGCAGCCCGAGTATCTATCCCTTTAACCCCCTAAGTGTAGGGGAGGACCTATTTTGGTCGTTTGTGTTTGTGTGGTGATGTGATTACAGGGATAACTGCAATCTTGGAATCTTTGAAGAACCGTGCTCCCATGTTATCTGAAATCCGGTTCTATCTTTCAACTATCGTGATTCAATTTTCTTCATACTCACATTTGAAATTGATCACTTTAGTCGTCTCTTCCTTAAATCGAGTTAACCAACGTGCACAATGTCATAAGTGTAGGGGAGACTTTTCCCACATGCTTAAACATTGAGGACAATGTTTATCTTAAGTGTAGGGGGGACTTCTATCAAAGTTTTAAGTGGACTTTTCCATGAAAATGCCTTCATTTAACCGGAAAATCCTATTTTTCAACATTTTTCAAATTTTTTATTAACTTTGGCCATTTAGTGGTAATTTTTAAATTTTTATCGTTGCTTTCATATGTATATATCCCGCAATAAAGTCAAAAATATTAATAAAGTGGTGTAGCTAGTTTTGAAATCTTAGATCTATTAGGCCCGTTGCGTTTATTTTGACTCAACCCGAATAGACTTATCCAAGTTTATTCTAGCTAGTATCCTTAACCATGTAGACCTTAATCGGTTTATTAGGCTAAGTGTCCACGAGTCTCATTACTTGAGATTTTAAATTGTGGAGGACGAGAAATGATAGAGTCAATTATAAGTGGGTATTCTTGCGCAAGCTCACTTGGTGTAATTATTTGCCTATTCTCCCATCACTTGCTAATAATTTATCTGCAATAAGTAAGGTCGTACGATTTGAAAAGTTACTTAGCTTCTAGCCCAAGATCGTTTAAAAGTTGCTCGGTAATGATAAGAGTTCATAGCCAAGGCATAACTTATGAAGCGGGGCGCGAAGATTGGCGAGTCCGAAAAGGCCCTAACAAGGCATGAGGACTCAAATTTTATTGCTGAAGATCCAAAGTGATGTGAAAAGCATTATTCCTAAAGTCAATATGAAGGATCAAGACTCACGACGAAAAGCAATCAACTCCCATAAAGATCATGGAGAAGTCTATCCGAAAAGACCCTAACAAGGTATGAGGATAAATAGATCCAAGTCCGAAAAGGAGGCGGATCGTTGTATCTCAAAATCCCAATTAGAGATTGAAGAAATAATCATGAAGTCGTGGTCAACAAAGTTGGAGTACCCCTCAAAAGTCTCCAAGTGAAGAAACTCTATTATGATGAGAAGACCATTATCTCAAAAACGTCTCTCGAAGATATGAAGTATGAAGTACATGCCAAATATCGGCCCGAGAAAGGTCTCAAATCGTGAACCAAGTTATGCCAAGATATGAACTTTTTGACATCCCGAGAAGCAGTTTTAAGAGATTTTGTCCTTTAGCTAACTATTGATCAAATCGTCCTACTTTGCTTTCAGCCTTAATAAACTATCGAAATAAGTCCAAAAATGCATCTTCATGATCATTCTAAGACAAAAATAAAATATAAGAGATACACCTAGGAATAAGGGAGTTTAAGCATTTAATTAAGCTATGTGTGTAAGTGTTTGATTTACTAACTTATAATGACAATGATCTCGTTTCTAAGCTTAGTTTGGGGAACGTGAAACTTGAGGGTGATAAATCTTCGCAACACCAAAGCCCTAATGTAAGTCCTTGATTTCTTTACAAGTTATTTCCATCCTTTTGTTCATTTTAAAGTTTTAATTTCTCTTAGCATTTTAATTGTTGTTTAGTAGAATTTAAATAAGGCCAAGGTTGATTGATTATGAGAAAAATGTAAAAATTGCTTTATCACTAAGCATTGCATGAGGGCATGGCAATGGTTAAGTGTAGGGGATTTGATAGGTGTGTAAACACCCATCCTTTTACCACTTAATTCTGGCTAAAACAAGACCAAAACACGTATTTAATATCATTTGTTTGGAATTATGCGTGGTTTTTGTGTTTATTGTGATTTCAGAGCTAACCGAATGAATATTAAAGAAAACATGGGATTGCACGGGTTTTATCAAGGAAAAAGACTCAGGATAAAGTCTATTGTCCAAGAGATGCAAAAGATTTGAAGTCACTGGGCCTATTCGAAGATTTATCGAAGAAAAGGACCAAAGACGGAAGATTTACATAAGTCGAAGAAACTCAAGTCTATTTAACGAAGAAATTAAAAGACGAGTTGGATTTAATCGACGACAAATCCCGAATCAGAATCGAAAACGTCAACTTTTCTGAAAAGACGAGAAGACAAGAAGAAAGGGAGAAAGCCCACTCACCAACCAACCACTAGGAGTATAAATAGAGTCCCCCTTCACATTTTAGGGAGTTAGCTTCATTTTTCTTCCCAGTTCTTTTTGGTTCGTAGCTTCACCAACACCATTAGGGTGTTTGGTGATTTTTCATTTCTCTTTTTCAAATCTTGTAAGTGTTAATCATTACTCTTGTTATTTTTATATTAATCAATCTATTCCATCTTTTCATTCATCTTGATCTTCATCATCTTCTAATTCAAGTTCTTAAGTTTTTATTTGATTCAAGTTTGATCTTAAAAAGTTGTTGATTTAGTGTTTTTATTGGTGGGATTTGTTTCTTATGGTATTTAAATGATTTGTGTTTGATTTGGTAAACCCTTTTTGAGTACTTTAGTGTTTATATTGAAAAATCGGGTGGCTTCTGCTGTTACTGTTCTTTGATTCCCAGTTCTTTCCGAACAGACCCAATATTCCGAATAGGCGAGTCTCTATTTGCCTTATTCGGAATTTTGGGTATTCCGAATAGAGTTTTTAACTTTCTTTTACTCGGAATATTTTAAAATATTCCGAATAGTGTGATTTTTCCGCATAGCCAAGTTTAATTTTTCCCTTATTCGGAATATCTCATATATTCCGAATAGTGCTTACTTTCCGAATAGCCATATTTTCCGCATAGGCAATATTATTCCGTATAACCAATTTTCCGAATAGACAATCTTTTCCGCATAGGTGTGTTTTTCCGCATAGTGTATGTTTTCCGAATAAGCAACACTTTCCGAATGGTCTTAACTTTCCGCATAGACCATCTTTCCGCATAAGGTATATTTTCCGAATTGAGCATTTTTATTCCGAATAGAATATTGCTTTTCGCATATTGTTTGTTTTCCGAATAGGGTATTTTCTGCTAGGGTATTTTTCATTTACTGGTTGATTTAAAGTTTAGCTTACTTTTTAATAGAATAGAAAACCAACTCCTTTTTTGTCACCAAGAACAAATCATTCCACTTTTAACTGAGATCAATTCGAGAGGATTCCGAGAAATATTTAGAACCCACACTAAAAGCATGTATCATTAGTCAATTTTTCCATCATTTTTCATTCCACTGCTTTTGAACAAAGATCCCCCTACTGGGGGTTCATTCCCCTGCTAAAAGAGTTTTTTTCTTTAACCTGGGTTTGTTCTTTTTAAAAGTGGTTATATGTGGTTTTAGACTAACAATGCAGAGATCCAATTGGTGCATACTACATTCATGGGTGAATCAGGTATATGCTCTATGTTTCAGGGGAGGTTAGGTCACACCTTTAGGACTGAGGGTATCCTTAGGATGCTCATATATGATTTTAGATCATATCCATTGGTGAGTAAGGGTTCAAGGTGATGAAGACTTGCTGCAAAGCTTGTCAGAATTCTAAAACCTTGAGGCACTGTAATGTGTACTTGTACTTCTATATCAAAACAACTTGTTGTTTAGGTACAGATGTGTGGTACACACTGCCAAGACTAACTGACCATAGGTAAGGGAAAAGGTAGGGATGGTGACTATGGTATGCTTATTTTCTTGGGTTGACCAGGTGTAGGGTGACTTATGTGTTAAATTTTTGTGCCTAGACCATTGCTGAATAGAGGACTCGTGAGTTTCTATGTATCTACCTTGTGTATACAAGGGTGTGCATTAAAGCAATGCTAGTTAGCATTGGTCTCTCCATGATTAGTCTAATACCCCTAGGAAAGTTTCCCCTGCTTTCACTTTTTGATTCCCCTGCTTAATCAACATTCCCCTGTTTGACCGTTGACCGACAATACCGTTACCCTGCTTATAGCCGTTGGGCCTGCTTGCTAAAATTTTGGTTAGGGAATATTTTATTCTTTTCAAAAGATATTTAAGGCGCTTTCTTCGCTGATTGGTAATCTTTTCTTTATTATTTCAAATAAATTACTTTTTTATCAAGATTTATCTTTGATATTTTTGCAATTTGAAAATTTGGTCCAATCACAGCTCTTCAATTCGCCTATAAAAACTTAATTCCCTTCACCAGCAGGCCCATCTCTCTCCCTCGACTAAATCCCACCTAACTCTCACCATTATAAACCTTTCAAAACGTTTTCAACCTTTCTCATGCCTCTCAAAATTGCTGCTAATCATAATCAAATTGCTTTATTACATGATGAACCAGCAGAGTTTATTGATGTTGTGGCTTTTCTAAAATCCTCGTATTTTAGAGTGGCCCTTCTCATCCACCCTAGGATTTACACCTCACATATTCAGCAGTTTTAATCCATGACCAAAACAGTGAATGGAGAGGTCACAATTCAAAGCACAATAGATGGTCATCCCAAGGTGATTTCACTTGCCTCCATCAGAGACAAACTCCTTCTTGATGATGAGGATGGGATAACCAACCTACCTGAGGCTGACATCTTTGAGGGTCTTGTTAAATTGGGGTATACTCTTTCTGCTGACCAAAAATGTAAGTTTGCTAAAGGTCAGTTTGCCCCACATTGGAAATATTTGATTCATACAATTTTACAATGTTTGTCACCTAAAACCACTGCTTTCAATGAATTTGGTAGTGAGATAGCTTCTGCCCTGATTTGCTTAGCAACAGGGAGGAAGTATTGTTTTTCTCAAATGATTTTCAAAGGAATGGTTAAAAATGTTTCAAGCAATTCAATATTTTGTATGTACCCAAGGTTTATAGAACTTTTGCTGAATATGAGTGAACATGGTACAATCACACACAAAAACTACTTTTCAGCAACCAAGCATACTACCAAACTGTTCACCACACTTCTTGCACCATCTCCACAATTTTTTGGCAGGTCCATTCCATTCACTTCAATTATGATGAAACAAATCAGACAGGAAGAAGCCAAGACAAAAACAGCCACACACAAACCTTCTGATTCCCCTGCCAAGAAACTACCCCTGCCAGTACTCTACCCCCTGCTGATCCACAACATGAAAGGAGAACTAAATCCAGGTTTGCCAGGTCTCCCTTGCTTGGTGAGTCTTCACAAGTAGCAGAGAGGAGAGCCTCCAAAAGGTTGGAGCACACTGAGGGTTTGGCTGCCACTACTGTCTCATCCTCAAGGGGTGAGCAGGATAGTGACACCATCAGTAAGTCCTCCCCCTCACTCAATGATATCCAAAAAGAGGAGAAATCCCCTTATAGGGTTGAGAGCAGGATGAAACCTATGACCATTTTGGAATTGACGAAAATGTACATGAGCTTATAAAAGCAGAATGCACAACTTGTACAAAATGTCAAAAAGCAAGGTCTGGTTATCAATAACCTAGAAACCAGACTTGCCACACTTGAGGGGAGGAGAAAGCCCGGGCTTATAATATCTACATATGAGGATGCTTCCAAAGGGGAGGAAGTTCCTAATACAGAATAGTCTACTCAGTATTATTCATATCCTGGTGGTTTACAAGGAAAGATAGCAAGTGCTGAGAAAGGGACTGAGAAAGGAAGTGATAAGGGGAGTGCAACTAAAGAGATTGCTCAAACATTGCTAACTATGGGCAATCAAGAAGAAGCCCCTGCTTCAAAAATTTCCCCTGTTGTAACAGATCCCATTGCTGTAAGTCATTCCCCTGCTAAGCCTATTACTCAAACTTTTGTTAGAAAGAATAGAAGGCAACCAGCTCGTAAGGGAATTACAATTAAAGAACCTACACCTAAAGCCAAACCAGCACCAGCAGTGGATCCGAAAGACAAGGGAAAGGGATCATGGTTGAACAGCCCAAGAGGAAATACAAGCATAGAACTCCTGCACAGCAAAGGGCTCAAGAAGCACATGATGCACAGGTAGCTCTCAAGCTACAACAAGAGGAGATTGATATGTAGGATCAGAGAATGCAAAAGATGAGGCCTAAATAAATGCTTAAGCATGTTGAAATTATGCATAGGGAGTTGGATGAAAGGGTGCCTCATGTTTAAGAGTTTCTAGATCAATAGGAAAAGGAGTTAATAACTGCTCCTTTGGAAGACATGTATGAATTGATTTGCCTTGTTTACAAATATCAAACTGAATATCTGGAGAGGAGGGCAAATTAAATTCAGAAAGAGAAATATTTGAAGTCTGAGAAGGGGAGACTTGAACACTACAAAGTTTTGCTCAAGAGACATAAGAAGTGGAAGGATGGTGATTTCACAGACATGAGTTTTGAGGCTATAGAAAGGGCAGTCAGACCAGTTTTAAGAGAATATGATGTGGAAGACTTCATGACTATGAACTCTCCTGAGGAAGCTGAGTATCTTAGGAGGCAAAGTGAAGTGTTACAGAAAGCTAGGGAATCCAGAAAAAGAAAAGTTGAAGGAATAACTTTGGAAACTACACAAGCAGGTGCATCATCCCAAGCAGGTGCATCATCACAAGCAGGGGTATCACATCAAGTAGGTGAAAGTTTTCCAGCAATTGAGAGATCTATACTCAATGCACAAAGGACAGCCAAAAGACTCAAGAGAATGGAGAAAGTTGGCATAGTTACTAAGGAGTCTCAACGTCCTTCAAATGAAGAAATTGATAAACAGCTAATTGTGCAGGAAAATGATAATATCTCACCTAGTGAACTTGGGAAGAAGTTTGCTATAATAGAATATGCTGTTTATGAACATAAGGGGAGGACTTGGTGGAAGCTTACAAGAGCTGATAATACAGCACAAACATTTCTAAGTCTAGATGTCATGTTTCAAACCTTGGATAGTGAGGACTTAGAAGATATGTGGAAGATTTTGAAAAAGACATTTGCTGCAAAACCTCCTACCATAGATGGTGTGGAGAAGGATTGGGTTATCTGGGAGTGCATGCATAGGATGTATGAGCATAAGTTATTTGATCCCATATTTGATGCAGTGAATAAAGGAAATTTGTTGTATTGGAAGCTGTTTACCAATTCTGGGGTCTATGAGATAGTAATGGAAGGATTAAGTGTTTATTTGATCAACCATTGTTATTATCCCTTCACTCAGGAGACCTTGAAGAATTTAGCACAGGCTGACTTGATTGTAGATGCTAAAACACCTGTTGCTTATGATCTGGTAAGGATGATGTATAGTCAGATTTGGCCAGAAAGTTTGTAAGCACCCTCATCAACTAGTATTTATTCAGAAACTTGTCTTTAGGAGAAAGCACAAGTTTAGGGGAGGATTGTTAGGAATAAATCTATGTATATTTGTTACCCCTGCTAGTTGGTCATTTGTCCCCCTGCTAGAGTAAGTTCCCCCTGCCAAATAACAAAGGCAGGGGGATTGGTTCCCCTGCTGAAGTCAAAGACCCTGCCGCTAGAGATAAACTTGGAATAGATTTTTACGTGTTTCTGTTACTATTCCGAGATACTTTCCAAGTTTGTTAGTAGTAATCTTGTACGTGAGTCCTTATGCCTATAAAAGGACTCACTAGGCTATCATGCAATGTGTGTCTTTCTCTATTGTCTTTCATTTCATACTTTAAGGTTTTTGTAACCCTAATACCATTATTGGGTATTCGTATATCTTTGATATATTAAAGTTCAACGTTTGCTTTAATCATTTTGTTCTTGTGCTAAACACTATATTCCGCATCTTGTTTAGTTACTTTGCCTTGCAAAGTTTCTCTAGTGTTAGATTGAATTTATTCTTTCTATCACAACCCTTAAACAAGCTATTAAGGTTTAAGATCTGAGTTTAGGATCAACAAATAGCTATGCGGTTCTTTATTGATATTGAACTGGAGGCTAGATATTGAACCGCGCCCAGAGCGCCGTTATTTTATGTCTCCTATAAATAGTGCATCAAATCTTCAGTTTCCAAGAACCGTTTTGGACATTCTTTATGCCCTTTATCTTCTTTCTATATCCTAATCATTAGTAAATGATCAGTTAATGTGTTAAGTATGTTTACTTATGATTATCCTCTTGATCTCCTTATTTACTTGTCCAAAGATATATATAGTTTTGTTTAAAATCCGAAACAAGTTAATTGTTTAAAATGCAATCAACCATTAAACTCTTAGTTCAAATATATATATTTTTGTTTAATAAAAGTTTTACCCTTAGCTTTCAGACCATACTCTTGTGGTGTTGAAGATGCCTAGTATTGTGAATGGTAAACCTAAGCCATTCAAAATTTTCAACTTCCTTACGCATAAAGAGAATTTTGTCGATGTCGTTTCAGGGCTGTGGAATATGCATGTTGATGACCATGAGATGTATAGAGTTGTTACAAAGCTTAAAGCCCTCAAAAAGCCGCTTCGTAAACTGGTTCATGAGCATGGTAACTTGCATGACCGAGTGTCCAGATTAAGAGTGGAGGTTGACACTGTTCAAAAAGCGTTAGATCTGAATTCGAGTGATCCCATCCTTCGAGAGGAGGAAATGACTTATGTTAATGCTTTTAACGTGGCTAAAGTGGATGAAGAGCGGTTCTTGAGATAGAAAGCTAAAGTGGAATGGTTGGCGGGTGGTGATATGAATTCAGCGTACTTCCATCGGTCTATTAAAAGTCGTAATCATCGTAGCCGCATTGACATCATTCGGAATATGGAGGGTGTTAAATTTATGGGGTCTAGTGTGCCGGATGCTTTTGTTACTCATTATACTCAGTTTCTGGGTACTAACATGGAGTGCACACACCTTGATGCTACTGATCTATTTGATGTGCAGGTGTCGGATTCGTCTGCAGCAACAATGGTTCGGCCTATTTCTGATGATGAGATCAGAACTGCAATGTTTGGTATCGGGGATGTCAGTTACTCAAGGAGGTAAACCATACCTTCTTGGCTCTTATTATCATAGGAACCGGGGTCCTCCGCGCTGTGCATTTAAAGTTGATATCCAAAAGGCGTATGATACGGTTGATTGGAATTTCTTGGAATATATTCTTCGCTGCTTTGGGTTTCCTAATACTATGATTAGATGGATAATGGCTTGTGTGACTTCATCGTCTTTCTCGATCAACCTTAATGGAGATGTCTATGGTTTCTTCAAGGGTAAACGTGGGCTTCGCCAGGGAGATCCTATGTCTCCGTATTTATTTACTCTTGTGATGGAGGTTCTTACTCTGTTGCTTAAACGTAAGAGTTACACGGGGTCTGATTTCAAATTCCATCACCACTGTGAGACTTTGGGTATTATTAATGTGTGTTTTGTAGATGATTTATTCATTTTTGCTAGGGGTGATGTTAGTTATACCCGTACTATTATGGAGGCTCTTGATGAGTTTAAGCAGGTGTCGGGCCTTACGCCTAGTATCCCGAAGAGCACGGTATTCTTCTGTAATGTTAGTGTTGCGGTTAAAGAAGGTATTCTTGGGATCATGCCGTTTCTAGAAGGATCTCTGCCTGCTATGTACCTTGAGGTCCCTCTTCTTTCGTCGCGTTTATTAAATAAGGATTACAAGGTGCTTGTGGAGCGTGTTAAGAACATAGTAGGTGATTGGAAGAACAAAACCCTATCTTTTGCGGGTCGTCTGCAACTTTGTAAGTCAGTTCCTCATGCATGTTTATTGGGCGTCCGTTCTGGTTATTCCATTGGGCGTTATTGAAGACATTCAGCAACTTATGAGAGGTTTACTTTGGTGTAATGGTGAATATAAACGGGGTAAGTCGAAAGTCGCTTGGAATGACATATGTCTTCCTATTGAGGAGGGTGGGCTTGGATTACGTAGTCTTGCGGTTTTTAACATTTCATTAATGACGACCCACATTTGGAATATTGTATCCAATAAGGAGTCGTTATGGGTGAGATGGATCCACATGTTTAAGCTAAAAGGTCGCACGTTATGGGATGTTCCGGTTCGTTCTGATATGAGTTGGGGCTGGCGCAAATTGTTACAGATACGGGATCTGGTGAGACCTTTCGTGTGGGTTAAATTGGGCAACAGGACTAGTGCATATGCTTGGTATGATAAATGGGATGTGCTAGGTCCTCTCATCAAGTACCTGTCACCTCGGGATATAACAAGGGAAGGGTTTACTCTTCAAGCTAGGGTCTCTGATCTCATTGAAGATAACCAGTGGAAATAGAAAGAGTCCTGGCTTAATAAGGCGCCTGTGCTTGCATCTGTGCATACTCCTACGTTGGTTGATGATGTCGCTGATATTATTCGATGGCGTGATAGTAATGGCCAGTTGTCTTGCTTCTCGGTTCAGGGTGCTTGGGAGGCTTTTAGGCCTCGATCTATTGAAGTCGCGTGGCATAAAGTGGTATGGTTTTCCCACTCCATACCGAGGCACGGTTTCCATTTGTGGTTGTTGATGCGGAATGCTTTGAAGACTCAGGATAGACTTCAAACATGGAATTTAGGAGATGCTCATCCAAGTTCCTTGTTATGCTCGTTATGTGAGTCTCAAATGGACTCACACACGCATTTATTTTGTGAATGTAGTTTTGCAGCTAAGGTTTGGGGCTTGGTGCGTAGTTATGCGTTTCTCGACCATGTGCAACCAGTTCTTGCTGATATTATGGATGTGCTGATTCCCATGGTTGCTCAACGAACAGTGAAAAGTATCATTGCTAGCCTGCTTGTAGCATCGGTGGCATACTTTGTTTGGAGAGAACGTAATAATAGGTTATTCAAAGGAGATAAGCTTAAGCCTGAGGATGTTAGAGACCAAGTGATTTCTATGGTCCGGTTGAAGCTTTTTTCTTTCAGATTAAAGAAGCGAGCTGAAGTCATGAAGGCCCTTGCTATTTGGAATATGCCTAAGCATTTTTGTGTGTATGGTGATTAGGTTGTTGGATGTTTTTAGATGGTAGGCTTACGGCATGTGATACAAGCGATTTCATTAGGGTTCAGATTGGTCTCGGTATCTCCTCGAATTGATCACGGTTCAAAGTGGAATGATTTGTTCTTGGTTAATAAAAAGGTGTTGGTTTGTTTATCTAATTTAAACTAATAACAAATAAGTAAGTGTCGAAGAGTAAAATTAAAGCTTTAAAAGATTAAACTAAATTGACAAGTTAAAAATAAATGTTTGAAAACTTAAAGGCAAAATGAGAAAAATACTTGAACACTTAATAAAACTAACACTTGAAAACTTTGTAAAAACGAAAAACTAAATCCATCGGAATATTTGAAACCTACACTGATCGGAATAAGCAAAACACCAAATCGGAATATATTCCGATCTGTTTGATCGGAATGTAAACAAGAAGACTAATCGGAATATAGGAAAGGCATTCAAATCAGAATATCAATAAAACTCCTCAATCGGAATCCACTAAAAATACCTCAAATCGGAATGATTGGAAAACATCTAATCGGAATGTCTT
This sequence comes from Glebionis coronaria, assembly GCA_025667525.1. Classification (NCBI taxonomy): domain Eukaryota; kingdom Viridiplantae; phylum Streptophyta; class Magnoliopsida; order Asterales; family Asteraceae; genus Glebionis; species Glebionis coronaria. The sequence continues at coordinate 582,455,175 of CM046881.1, forward strand.
AGAGTTTACTTCAATCTGAAAGTGTGACAACCAACGCAATCGGAAAGTCCAAAAATCGAAGCCAAATCGGAATGATGATAAATGAAGCAATCGGAATAACCTTAAACAATGCCAATCGGAATGTTACAAAACACCCTTATCGGAATAATCATAAACCCTTTTCCGATCGGGTGATCGGAATAAGGGGGTCCGGTCGGAATAAACAAATCGGAAAAGGGTTTTACCCTTTCTGATACCCTTTTGATCCGAAATATAGGCAAGGTGATAAGCTATGGAATAAGCTAATACCCAAAACTACAACGAATCTAATGTGAAACGGATCAAATAAGCACTAAAAACAACTTATCTAAACTTAAATTAAGCAAACTTTTGAATCAAACCATAAAAAGATTAACTTTTTAAGCACGAAAACATTGATGAACAACACGAATCATAAGTAATTCGCACCAAAAGTGAATCAAAATCAAAGAAAGGTAGAATGAGATGAAAGATTAAAAGCTTGAATTTAAACTTGATTAATGAAAGAAACAATACAAAAGTTAAATCTTGAAAGATTAAAAGAAAGAAAGAAAGATGAAAACTAGTGAGAGAAAGTTGAGAACTTTCTCTCTCTAAATCTAGAGAAAAATGAAAGACTAAAACTAACTAAAACTAACTCCCCAAAATTGTGAAGTGGAATCCTATATATAGGCGTCTCTTGTGGTCTTTGTGAATGGGCTTTGGTTTTGGGCTTCTTTTCTTCTTTAGTCTTTACGTTTCTTTAAATAAACGTTTCCGACTTTGGATTTTGAGAAGTGACGGTGAATAATTCCAACTCATCTTATAATCTTTTGTTTAATAGACTCGAGTTCTTCGACATATATGAATCTTCAATCTTTGACCCTTTTCTTCGATAAATCTTCAAATAGGCACAATGACTTCAAATCTTTTGCATATTTTGGACAATAGACTTCGTCTTGAGTCTTTTTCTTCGATAAAACCCGTACAATCCCATGTTTTCTTCATTATTCATCCGGTTGACTCTGAAAACACAATAAACACAAAAACCACGCATAATTCCAAACAAATGATATTAAATACGTGTTTTGGTCTTGTTTTAGCCAGAAATAAGTGGTAAAAGGATGGGTGTTTTCACACCTATCAAATCCCCTACACTTAACCATTGCCATGCCCTCATGTAATGCTTAGTGATAAATCAAATTTACACTTTTCTCATAATCAATCAACCTTGGCCTTATTAACATTCTACTAAACAAAAAAAAATTAAAGTACTAAGAGAAATTAAAACTTTTAAAGTAATCAAAAGGATAGAAAACTATTTTCACTTGAAAATAGCTATATGGAAATAACTTGCAAAGAGATCAAGGACTTACATTAGGGCTTCGGTGTTGCGAAGATTCATCACCCTCAAGTTTCACGTTCCCCAAACTAAGCTTAAAAACGAGATCATTGTTATTATAAGTTAGCATATCAAACACTTACACACATGGCTTAATTAAATGCTTAAACTCCCTTATTCCTAGGTGTATCTCTTATATTTTATTTTTGTCTTAGAATGATCATGAAGATGCATTTTTGGACTTATTTCGATAGTTTATTTAGGCTGAAAGCAAAGTAGGACGATTTGATCAATAGTTAGCTAAAGGACAAAATCTCTTAAAACTGCTTCTCGGGATATCAAAAAGTTCATATCTTGGCATAACTCGGTTCACGATTTGACACCTTTCTCGGGCCGATATTTGGCATGTACTTCATACTTCATATCTTGAGAGACGTTTTTGAGATAATGGTCTTCTCTTCGTTAATAGAGTTTCTTCACTTGGAGACTTTTGAGGGGTACTCCAACTTTGTTGACCACGACTTCATGATTATTTCTTCAATCTCTAATTGGGATTTTGAGATACAACGATCCGCCTCCTTTTCAGACTTGGATCTATTTATCCTCATACCTTGTTAGGGTCTTTTCGGATAGACTTCTCCATGATCTTTATGGGAGTTGATTGCTTTTCGTCGTGAGTCTTGATCCTTCATATTGATTTGGGAATAATGCTTTTCACATCACTTTGGATCTTCAACAATAAAATTGAATCCTCATGCCTTGTTAGGGCCTTTTTGGACTCGCCAATCTTCGCGCCCCGCTTCATAAGTTATGCCTTGGCTATGAACTCTTATCATTACCGAGCAACTTTTAAACGATCTTGGGCTAGCAACTAAGTAACTTTTCAAATCGTACGACCTTACTTATTGCAGATAAATTATTAGCAAGTGATGGGAGAGTAGGCAAATAATTACACCAAGTGAGCTTGTGCAAGAATACCGACTTATAATTGACTCTATCATTTCTCGTTCTCCACAATTTAAAATCTCAAGTAATGAGACTCGTGGATGCTTAGTCTAATAAACCAATTAAGGTCTACCTGGTTAAGGATACTAGCTAGAATAAACTTGGATAAGTCTATTCGGGTTGAGTCAAAATAAACGCAACGGGCCTAATATGTCAAAGACTTCTAAACTAGCTACACCACTTTATTAATATTTTTGACTTTATTGCGGAATATATACATATGAAAGCAACGAAAAAAAATTAAAAATCACGACTAAATGGCCAAAGTTAATTAAAAATTTGAAAAATGCTGAAAAAGATGATTTTCCGGTTAAATGAAGGCATTTCCATGGAAAAGTCCACTTAAAACTTCGATAGAAGTCCCCCCTACACTTAAGATAAACATTGTCCTCAATGTTTAAGCATGTGGGAAAAGTCTCCCCTACACTTATGACATTGTGCACGTTAGTTAAATCAAGTTAAGGAAGAGACGACTAAAGTGATCAATTTCAAATGTGAGCATGAAGAAAATTGAATCACGATAGTTGAGAGATAGAACTGGATTTCAGATAACACGGGAGCACGGTTCTTCAAAGGTTCCAAAAGTGCATTCATCCCTGTAATCACATCACCACACAAACACAAAGCACCTATAGAGGTCCCCCTACACTTAGGAGGTTAAAACGAAAAGGGATAGATACTCGGGCTGCCTCCCGAGGAGCGCTTGTTTTTGATAACCGAGTCACGAGCCTGACTCGACCCAAAATTAGTTCATGGGGAACGTGATGAGGGATGGAATCATCTCTTGAGAGATGTCCTCACCAAAGTACAACTTCACTCGTTGGCCATTCACCTGAAAATTAGGTCCATTAGGTTGAGCGAGCTCGAGAGTACCATATGGAAAAATTTTGGGCAATGGTGAATGGGCCGGACCAACGAGATTTCAGCTTGCCCGAAAAGATTTTCAACCGAGAGTTAAAGAGTATAACTTTGTCTCCAACTTAGAACTCTCGGTTTTTAATCTTGGAGTCGTGAATGAGCTTAGTCTTTTCCTTATAGATCAAAGAATTTTCATAAGCCTCATTCCGGAGTTCATTCAGCTCATTGAGTTGGATCTTGCGTAGGTCACCAGCTTTGTTGATATCAAAATTAGTCCACTTCAAAGCCCAGTAAGCCTTGTGTTCCAACTCAATGGGGAGGTGACATGCTTTCCCGTACACGAGACGATATGGTGTACAACCAATCGGAGTCTTGTATGCGGTACGGAAAGCCCACAAAGCATCATCAAGTTTATCAGCCCATAAGGCACGATGCTCTCCCACGGTTCTTTTAAGAATTCGCTTTAATCCTTGGTTAGAGATTTCAGCCTGGCCATTAGTTTGTGGGTGGTATGCGGTGGAAAGACGATGATTTACACCATACTTTGCCATGACTCTTGCGAATTGGTCATTGCAAAAATGAGTCCCGCGATCACTAATAATGGCGCGAGGCACACCGAATCTAGCGAATAGCGACTTCAAAAAGTTACAAACCACCCTTGCGTCATTAGTGGGTAAAGCTTTGGCTTCAACCCACTTTGAAACGTAGTCAACGGCTACAAGGATGTATTTGTTTCCTTTAGAGGAAGGGAATGGCCCCATAAAGTCGATACCCCAAACATCAAAGATTTCACACTCTTGAATGAAATTTTGAGGCATCTCATCTTTATGTGTGATCTTGCCTTGTTTTTGGCAAGCATCACATCGTTTAACCATCTCGTGAGCGTCACGATAGATGGTGGGCCAATAAAATCCCGAGTCAAACACTTTTTTGGCGGTGTAGTTGGGACCAAAGTGACCACCAGTGGGTCCTTTGTGGCAAGCGTCAAGGATTTCTAAAGCTGCCGGTCCATCAACACATCGGCGAATAATCAAATCATCACATTGTTTGAATAGATACGGGTCATCCCAAAAGTAAGTCTTAATGTCTTTAAAGAACTTCTTCTTTTGTTGGGATGTTAACCCGTCAACGAGAATTCCACCCGCCAAGTAGTTTGTAATGTCCGCAAACCACAGGGTTCATCAGAAGTCGAGTTTATAGACATTAAGGTCTCCAGAGGAAAAGAGTCATTGATTTCTTTGTTCGGATGATCCCCTTGGTAAGGATCCTCAAGTCTACTGAGATGATCCGCGGCTAGGTTTTCAGCTCCTTTTTTATCGCGAATTTCGATTTTAAATTCTTGGAGTAGCAAAACCCAGCGAAGAAGTCTTGGTTTAGAATCTTGTTTAGTCAACAAGTACTTCAATGCGGAATGATCGGTGGAAACGATTGTGGTGGAAAGGACAAGATAGGGGTGAAACTTTTCAAAAGCATAGACAACAGCTAAAAGCTCTTTTTCGGTTGTCGTGTAATGTAATTGGGCCCCCGTCATTGTCTTGCTAGCGTAATGGATCGGTTGGAAGTGTTTGTTCACTCTTTGTCCTAGAACCGCTCCAATAGCATAGTCACTAGCATCGCACATCAACTCAAAGGGAAGCTCCCAATTAGGGGTAACCAAGACGGGTGCCTTAGTTATCTTATCCTTAAGAAGGTTGAAGGCTTCGATACACTCGTTGGAAAAGATAAAAGGAGTATCTTTTTCTAAGAGGTGGGTCATCGGGCGAGCGATTTTAGAAAAATCTTTGATGAAACGACGGTAGAAGCCCGCATGACCGAGGAAACTTCTCACACCCTTCACGGTTAAAGGTGGAGGCAACTTAGAAATAACATCGACTTTAGCACGGTCTACTTCAAGACCGGCTTTGGAGATCTTGTGTTCTAGCACGATGCCCTCTTTTACCATGAAATGGCATTTTTCCCAATTAAAAACAAGGCGAGTGTCTTCACACCGCTTCAGCATACGTTCTAAATTGGCAAGGCAAGCAGAGAAAGAATCGCCATAAACCGAGAAATCATCCATGAATACTTCCATAGTGTCTTCCACCATGTCATGGAATATAGCCATCATACACCTTTGGAACGTCCCAGGAGCATTGCATAAACCAAAAGGCATGCGTTTGTAAGCAAATGTTCCGTAGGGACAAGTGAATGTGGTCTTTTCTTGGTCTTTGGGATCGATGGGAATTTGAAAATACCCGGAGAAACCGTCTAAGAAGCAGTAATAATCATTACCCGCAAGACGCTCGAGCATTTGATCCATGAAGGGAGGAGGAAAGTGATCTTTTCTCGTGGCATCATTGAGCTTGCGATAATCAATACAAACTCTCCACCCAGTAACGAGACTAGTGGGAATCAACTCGTTGTGTTCATTGGGAACAACGGTTATTCCACCCTTCTTGGGCACACAATGGACGGGACTAACCCACGGCGAATCCGAAATAGGGTAAATCAAGCCGGCATCAAGAAGTTTGATAACCTCTTGTTTGATGACGTCATGAATTCGAGGATTAACCCTTCTTTGGCTCTGGGTTGCGGGTTTAAATTCATCTTCCATGAGAATCTTGTGAGTACAAAAGTTCGGATCAATTCCGCGGATATCGGAATTTTTCCAAGCAATTGCCTTCTTATGATCTTTAAGCACAGCGATGAGGCGAGATTTTTCTTCTTCTTTTAAGTCCTTCGCGATGATGACAGGCGACTTCTTATCTTCTTCAAGGAACACGTACTCGAGATGGGGCGGCAACTCCTTAAGTTCTAAATCCAGAGGATTTTCGATGGGAGGCGTTTTCAAAGTCGGAGCATCGATAGCAATAACCGTGGGAGATGGTGGAGAAATATTTTCTTCTTTAAGAATGTTCTCAATGAGGCGAAGATCTTCATCCCAATCGGTGGGAGAATCGTCATTAGCTAAGTTCACATCTCCCATGGTGGCTTCCAAATCTTTCCAAAGGAAATCACTTTCTCCAAATAGAGATAGTGATGAATCAATAGAGGAAACGGTTTCAACATTGGGAAGAGAAGTAGGAATACTTTTACAAGCATCTTTGAAGTGTTCTTCACAAGCCTCATCAAGAACGTCAATAGAATTAACACTCTCGTATGAATAAGGCTGTTTAGAAAGCTTTCCCATGTTGAAGAAAATTTTATCGTCACCCACTCTCATGATAAGCTCACCAGCTTCAACATCGATGAGAGTGCGACCGGTCCTCAGGAATGGACGACCAACAATCAATGGCACACGAGGGTCCATGTCGTAGTCAACGACAACGAAATCGGCAGGAAAAGTGAATTTGTCGACTCCTACAAAGACGTCTTCGGCTATCCCCACTGGATAAGCAACCGTACGGTTAGCGAATTCCAAAGTCATTTTGGTGGGGACTAGCTCAGGGAGAGATAATTGCTTCCAGATACTTAAAGTTATTAAGTTAATACTGGCACCTAGATCGGCTAGGGCCATACAATTCTCTACTCCCGGGAAGTTGCAAGGGATTAAGAAACGACCTGGATCACCAAGCTTGGTTGGTAATTTCCTTAAGAGCACTGCAGAGCAATTCTCATTAAGTTGGGTGTTAGCAATATCAAGAAGCTTCTCCTTGTAGCTAAGAAGGTCTTTGAACATTTTTGCGTACTTAGGCATGTGAGCGAGAGCCTCAACGAAGGAGATGTTAAAATTCAATTGTTTAAACATTTTAAGAAAGTTCGAAACCTGAATATCATACTTGCTTTTGAGCTTCTCTTTCCTCAACCTTGATGGATAAGGTATATCAGAAGAAGAGGAAGGCTTTGAGATCGAAGGATCACTCACATCCTTGGGCGGAGGAGGGGTAGAAGTAAGAGGTGGAGAAATTGGGGAAGTAGAAGGATGAGGAATATGAGCAGGTGACTCGTTCTCCTTAGTCACAATCACCGGTGGAGGTATAGGAAGCTCGGGTTCCTTGGTACCTTTGCCACTGCGAGTGGTGATTGCTTTCATCTCCCCTCTTGGATTCGCAATGGTGTTACTCGGAAGAGTACCCGAAGAAGAGGGTTGATTACCTTGGAAGAAACTAGCCATCATGTTCCTTAAGTTATTCGTTTGACTTGCCAATGTGTTTCTCATATCAGCTCGCAGATCGTTCCCTTGTTTCACCATGTTTGCTTTCAAGTTGAGCACCTCCCGCTGGAGATTGTCCACGATCACATCATTAGTCCTCATGTAGGTTCCAATATCTTGGTGTAATGCGGTGGGTTGGTTAGGAGGAGCATTGTAGGTGGGTGGTTGATAAGCAGGTTGTTGGTAAACTTGGTTATTTCTTTGAGGTGGATATGGTTGTTTGTGAGGTGGTATGTATGGTGCACGAGGTTGTTGTTGTTGTTGAGGAGGGCGATTGAGGTTTTGTTGTTGGTTTGGGTTGTTAGGAGGAAAACCGGGTGGTGAGAGATAGTTGTTAGAGCGGTAGCTAAGCAAGTTGCGGTCTCCTTGAGGACAAGCTTGATAAGCGGCTGGAGGATAGGTACCGTATGCTGCATTCACATTCTCAGAAGGTGTCACACCCCACCATGGCGGAATATGGGGTACGACATATGGATATCATCACAACAATAGCGTATCTATAGAGATAACTAAATGATATAAGAAATGTCATAAATGGCGACACAAATGTCATGACAATATGTCAACATGCAGGAGTCTAGGTAAGTAGGTAACAGTCCTACCTCTTACCTAAGACAAACAAGTAACACAAACAAAACAAACATATAGGTGCCAACAGTATCACTTATTCAAAACACATAAAAATAAACTAAGAAGGAACGGGGATCTCCTTCTATATGCAAATCCTAAGGCATCCAAGTCTAGCCACTTCTATCCACACGCTTAACCACATTCACACCTGAAATAGACACTAAAACACGTCAACATAAAGTTGGTAAGAGTCATAGGTTTAGACTCCAACGCTAAATCAGTTACAAGCTGTGAATAACAATCATCAACAAAAGAACATATGGACAATGTGTTACAATTATGTATTAACAACTATCAATCAAGACCAATCATACCAAACCAATCCAAGGCTCCTACCTTGCCAAACAACATCATGGTACCATAGATGATCACCCTATGTACCTATCCCAAGGCCACTACCTTGGCAAACCACAAGGCCACTACCTTGTCAAACCACAAGGACACTACCTTGTCAAACCACAAGGCCACTACCTTGTCAAACCACAATAACAAATCAAGAATCACATAGCATTTAATCACATAAGTGTACACACAAGTCCATCACAACCATAAAACATTCACAGCAACAATTTAGAAATAACTCAACACAGTGTCTCTTCCATCCCATCTGGAAGTCAAAATCAATAGTAAACATGGGACTATGAAACTCACCTGATAGCTTCTTCATAAGTCCTCGCACTAGCAACAAGCTATCAAACCAAAAACACGCAATCAATACATGATCCAACCACTAAAACGGCTCATCAACCTATGATGTACATCTAGTCTATTCCCATATAAAAACCTCATTTATAAGCTCTAACCATCCCATTAACCTTTCCTAACAAGTCCTTAACTTGATTAAGTTTAATAACTATCCCGTTCATATTTTACACAAAACAGTCCCAGTTTTTAAGTCTCAAAACATTAAGTCAAACGTCCACTTAAACATACCCATGGTTTCTGTAAATAGAATATTCATACCCTTACATATGTTGACTAACACTTCCCACTGGCCCTAACCTTAAAGATACTGTTAAGGCCCCGATATACATATATATACTTTTGTCATTCCAGATTTCCTGATTTTAAACATACTAAACGTTTGTTACCATTAAGGGGTCTTACCCTAAACCACAACCTTAGCCCAAGTTCAGATACTTAATACAATATATAAACCATCTCTCACGTTCGTGAGAAGATCCCAATGCAACCCTAAGTACCCCAAACAACCCAAAACTTAAAAAGAAAACAGGCTGAATTCAAAACTGTTTTGACCTCTGACTGTTGTAACCTGTTTTTGACCCACTTCCCGACCTCCAATTTAGTTCTAGTTTCTTGCATTGGAAAGCCACTTCAATTAGCTTTCCAGGGATACTTGAATCGCATCTTGAATGTTCCTAGAACTCCCGGTATGATCAAAACAATTGACTCAAAATTCTGCCCAGTTTTTAAAAACGGGTTTAATCAAATTAATCTAATTAATTAACCCTAACCCCACTAATTACAAGCCCTAATTTATTTAATCATTATAATATGATTAATATACTGTTTTTAATTAAAACCTAACCTAAATCCATCATAATATGATCATAGAAACATTAAAAACAATTAATATGAAAAGGGTTTTGAAGATTTACCTTTAAATTAATGGAAGATGAGAAAACCCCAATTTTATGAAGAACCCTAATTGGCCACCATTGATGAATTTCGGCTAGAAGATGTTATGGAGGTTAAAACCTGATTATTATGGTTATGCGTTGGGTTTGGTTAAGTCCTAAAGGCCCCATAATCCCATTACAAGTCCAATGGGCCTTTTTTGGGCTTTTTCCTTCTTTCTTTCTTCTTTGGTGCGTCTAAACCGACCCAAACACCCCTAAATTCGTTTTTTTTATTTTTATTATTAATATATGTATTAATAATATTACCTTAATTTTCCTTAATTTATTTCAGCTCCTAAAGCCTCCAAAACCTCAAAACCGTAAAACTAGTCAAATTTACGCGTTTTACCGTAAAAGACGTAAAATATACACTTTTATAAAAAAATCTCAAATTTTGAAATAAACTTTATAATTAAGTCCTAAATGACTCAAAACCATCCCGAAAAATATCCATATGGCTAATCACCTCATCCGAGACCTCTAAATGCTAAACCGTAAATCGTAAAAATACGATTTTCTATAATACATATACGTGAAAACCACTAAATAACACCATCTCACTTCATAGTCACTATCATGTGAGCTCATGAACATGAAATCATCACACATTGTTTCACTCACAAGGTACCCCGTACCGGAAACGATACCAAACCACCATCTATACACACCAATAAGCACATAAACACGTAAAGACACGTAACTAGCACAAAATAAAAATAAGTGACGAACCTCAAAACCAGGGTTGTCACATCACTCCCTCCTAATAGAAATCTCGTCCCGAGATTTACTCCTTAGGATCAAACACATAAACAACAAATCACATGAGGATACTTGTTCTAAACGAACTCCTCTCATTTCCACGTAAACTTTAGTTCAAGTTTCAAAATACCACATATACAAACCAAAAACAATTAAACTCATTGCCAAACTCTTGACCTCATAGTCAATAAATCTCCTAGATGACTCTTTGATAAAACAAAGACTCTCATTAACACAAATCCCGAATAACCGTACATGCAAAATGCATTCTCAAATAACCTTTACCAATCTCAATACATGAAATGTATCATGTATACAACTCATTTCCCCCAGGAAATTCTATGCTCATAAGCTAATGGTCCGATCTTTCTAAAGATCATAAATGGACCTACAAAACTCTACATCAACTCTTCCATTTTACCAAATCATACCACCCGTTACTATGGGTGAAACTTCATACATAATTCTGTCACTAACTCTAGTGGTTTCCTCCTTTATATATAGCATCCCTTGTTGCACTCATCCTTTCCACAAACATCACTACCACATTAGTAGCCTCTTTTACCATTTCTAGTCCACAATGGGGACATCTCACCCTATCCTTTCACATAGTGCCTCAAATGGCATTTATCGACTTCTAGTATGATAACTATCGTTATATGAAAACTCAGCCATCGCTAAAGAGTTTTCTAACTCCCTCTAAATCAATCACCCATGCCCTCAGTGTAACTCCTAAGGTTGTAAAAATATCTCACTTGTCTATCCTTTTTCCCAGTTAGCTGAATATACTCATATCCAATCATGTTCATCAACTCCCTTCAGTCCGTACTCCAAACTACTTAAAAATTCCAATTTCCTTACAAAGTGACCTACGACGGTCTTTCACAGATCCATTAGTTCTTCCAACTTCCCAACTACGTGACTTCTCATTCCTCTGGAAATAGGTGATGAATTAGTCAGTCTATCGACTATCACCCAACTCTCATCGTACTTAATCGTCCAACGCATTATGTATCCCTTCCACCAACTTCGTCCTTACATCGCCCCTTTCTAAGCTACTCCTATATATGTAGGAAGTATAGTCTACGTCCTTTTCTCCATATGATTGTCCAAGCCACGCAACATACATGTTGACGCGTTATATGCTTTAGACAACTCAACTCGTGCAACCTACATCTTTCATCCAAGCCGCCCTAATACGTCATCCCTATAGTTCAAGTTCGTCTTAGCTTCACTTCATTCTTCTTATTCCATGTCTCATCAACCATGCTTTCCTTTCCCAGATGGTACTTGGCCTTACAATTTTCTTCTATCAATTAACTCCACCCATCACCTTTGCCAAATGTTCAATCAAGATGATTAAATATGTGTTGGAGATGTTCATGATCCGTATAGATCATTCTCCACGTCTCGTACACCAAATGCCTCTAGCATTCTAGGCAGATATAACAACCCAGCTCCACTAACTAAGTCTTATCTAGTTCTTCCAAGTCTTCAGTTCTTGCAACGTATAAGCAATTGCCTTTCTTTGTCGTTCTCGTACACATCCAAATCCTTGCTCCACGTGTCGTCATGCTTCGCGAATTCATCCGGTCCTTCTGATAATGCCAAGATCTGCTCATCAATGAATCCACCTCTTTAGCCTCCAAAATGCTTCCTCGTCCTTCTTCACTTCGCCCCTTGTTGGTTCCACGATATGCCATCATCTCTGACTACTAGTCCTGGCCAACTTAATCCTAAAACTCACACTTGAAAATCTCACGTTTAACTCCACTCCAAAACCGACACATAATTCGCCTCACTCCCCTTCTTAGATTTGAGTAGATCAAGATGTCGTCGATACTCCCGATGACAACTCGTTTACATACGTTCATGCACACTCGGTTCATTGACTCCATGAGAACCGCTAGTGCTTTGGCGAAGCCAAATGCATAACCGTAAACCCAAAGCGTTCATACAACATCCTTAGCAATTTCAACTATGTCCTCCTCACACCCTCTCTTAGCGGCAATACGAATAAATTTCTTGCAATTTCTAACAGCTCTTGTTTTTAAATCACTCCATCAACGATTTGCCTTGGAAAGGCACTAACTACAACTCTTCTCACCTCTCCTACTTGCTCTATTCATGGTTCTACCTCAAAGTAATAGGCAAACCTACTAAGTTTCAGGAAATTTTCAGAAAGCATACATGCCTTACGAACAATATCCCCTCCCAACACTCTCTATGACGCGTTACTTGTGCCAATAACCATACATTCTGCAAACCTCTATTCATCTCCCTTGACACTACTAAGAGACCTCATGACCACATTAGTTCGTCTACGAACTTCTTTCCTCCCCACTAAGGGCATTCCGACCGTTCTCTCATGGTCACCTACTTAAGCGTGTAGGCGCGACCAAGTCTTTCATACGACTACTTCAACGCTCTCGAACAATACGTAACCAAAACTACATCCTGAATCCACCAGATACGATCAACGAATCAAACCCACGGATAACTAACGACATTTCACGTGCACCAGTTAAAACAAGTCAAAACCACGAGACTCAAAAGAAAACTCAAACCCAGTACGTGTATCAATTCAAAATGACCCATGACAACGAAAAATAATCCAAGAAACACCCAATGGCAACCATACATATTACGCCCCGCGACATATTATTTAAACCGTGCAAAAGATCGACTTTTCCAAAAGAATATATATATTTTTTTATTTACTATTACCTCCCACATCTATGTGACTCAAAAAATCTACAAACAACCCTCTTGACGAACTCAAAACTCAACTCAAAAACTAGGTATCCCGTGCATCTCATATCAAAAAAATAAACTACTATTCAACTCAACCTTGAACACTACACTTGTACAAAAATTTCGACCAGGATACTGACCTCCCATGACTATACATTCTGAATATTTGAAAAGTACATTCCGGGTACATAATTTTTGGCTCTTGAATCACTCAAAAAGCTCTAAAAACGAACAAGTTATGACCAAATCAGTTTTATACTAGTTGTTTTAAAAAGACTAAAGATTAAACTTAGTGATTAATGTAATCCTTTTAAATGATAGATATAATTGTATGTGAAATCTTCATAAACTCAATGTAACCTTGTATAAATAATTATAAATGACGTAAATCGGTCAAACCTAATTATATAAACTATGTAAGTAGAAAGAAATTTTTACTTCGCTTTATTTCAAAGAAAGTCTTTTAGAATTTGAAATAAATAAGTGCTGATTAAAAGAAATCATATGTTACATCTTGTTTCAAACACGACTCCAACACCTTACCCTTATTTTACCGAATACAACCAACCATCTAACTCAATATATACCGACCAAAAGAAATGCAAGACCCAACACAAAAGATTTCATTATCTCAAAAGAAATCCCAAGTCATTTCAATAGGCTTGAATCCAAAAACACCATTTTAAAACGTACACTTGAAATACGAAACTCAAAGAATACGCTACAAGACACACTTCAAAAGACTCAAAACGTCGTTGGAACTCCATTAAACTCCAGCACCATAAAACACGAACAAACACAAGGTACGTTCAAGTTATAATAACTGGTTAACGACCATATACCATAACTTAACACATAGTAGTATACATACATCCGCATATATATATACCTATTAAATCTCCCAAAACATACTCGTTATCATACACGTAAGTCAATCAATCGCTTTATACGCTCGTTTTTCCATACGAGTAATCATCATCTCGCCGTGCCACAACAAAGCATAAAACCCACCTCCAAAACCAAACCATATCGTGTGACCCCAAAATCACACAACGCAACTAAAACCCAAAACATATAACACACTAATAAAAATAGCCATATCGTAGGCAGCCGTTACATAAACCCATATATAATACGTATACCTAAATTCTACATCTCACCATATACAAGCATGTACTAACCCTCTTTCATGCAATCATACTTGAGAACCCATTGAAGTTGTGGTACTTGTATAACTATGTTGGCCACCATACTTATACAATTACCCTTTCCCCAATGCACTCCCTCCTATGATGACACTTATAAGAATCAATACAACATATAACACATAAATCCATCTACTCACATAAGCTCATAACCACATAAACAATAAGGTCAAAAACTCTATCTATTAAAATAACATAGTAATACTCTTGGAATACAAAAATCCATAGTCTAGCTAAAACAGCATAGACTAAATCCAAAACGAAAACATAATCAGTTATAAGTCATGTCGCCCGTAAGAGTGGAAACAACTTAAAATCCTTCCTACCCGTGTACTCCTAGTAGCTCGAACCACCACACGATTCTTAGGAAACATGACTTAAACATCAAAAGAAAAGTAACATACCTCAGGTATGTAAAATAACTCGATAAAAGATAGAAACTACCTTGTACTAAATTATGTACTATAATGTACAATTTAAGCAAAATACAACAGTGACTAGCGTGGACGATTATGGTTCAACCCGCACTAGTCATAAACCCGAAAAGAAAATAACATGTGACTAAGTATGAACATACTACGGTTCAATTCATACTAGTCAAAACATCGCAATAAATAACATCCAAACACATCAATTATAATAAATGCACACATACTCCTATGACGCCTATATGCAGGGACCCTTAAGCTATAGACTAGGCTACGCGACTAGGCAACCTAATTCTCTATAACCATTGTCTCTGATACCATTCTGTCACACCCCACCATGACGGAATATGGGGTACGACATACGGATATCATCACAACAATAGCGTGTCTATAGAGATAACTAAATGATATAAGAAATGTCATAAATGGCGACATAAATGTCATGACAATATGTCAACATGCAGGAGTCTAGGTAAGTAGGTAACAGTCCTACCTCTTACCTAAGACAAACAAGTAACACAAACAAAACAAACATATAGGTGCCAACAGTATCACTTATTCAAAACACATAAAAATAAACTAAGAAGGAACGGGGATCTCCTTCTATATGCAAATCCTAAGGCATCCAAGTCTAGCCACTTCTATCCACACGCTTAACCACATTCACACCTGAAATAGACACTAAAACACGTCAACATAAAGTTGGTGAGAGTCATAGGTTTAGACTCCAACGCTAAATCAGTTACAAGCTGTGAATAACAATCATCAACAAAAGAACATATGGACAATGTGTTACAATTATGTATTAACAACTATCAATCAAGACCAATCATACCAAACCAATCCAAGGCTCCTACCTTGCCAAACAACATCATGGTACCATAGATGATCACCCTATGTACCTATCCCAAGGCCACTACCTTGGCAAACCACAAGGCCACTACCTTGTCAAACCACAAGGCCACTACCTTGTCAAACCACAAGGCCACTACCTTGTCAAACCACAATAACAAATCAAGAATCACATAGCATTTAATCACATAAGTGTACACACAAGTCCATCACAACCATAAAACATTCACAACAACAATTTAGAAATAACTCAACACAGTGTCTCTTCCATCCCATCTGGAAGTCAAAATCAATAGTAAACATGGGACTATGAAACTCACCTGATAGCTTCTTCATAAGTCCTCGCACTAGCAACAAGCTATCAAACCAAAAACACGCAATCAATACATGATCCAACCACTAAAACGGCTCATCAACCTATGATGTACATCTAGTCTATTCCCATATAAAAACCTCATTTATAAGCTCTAACCATCCCATTAACCTTCCCTAACAAGTCCTTAACTTGATTAAGTTTAATAACTATCCCGTTCATATTTTACACAAAACAGTCCCAGTTTTTAAGTCTCAAAACATTAAGTCAAACGTCCACTTAAACATACCCATGGTTTCTGTAAATAGAATATTCATACCCTTACATATGTTTACTAACACTTCCCACTGGCCCTAACCTAAAAGATACTGTTAAGGCCCCGATATACATATATATACTTTTGTCATTCCAGATTTCCTGATTTTAAACATACTAAAAGTTTGTTACCATTAAGGGGTCTTACCCTAAACCACAACCTTAGCCCAAGTTCAGATACTTAATAAAATATATAAACCATCTCTCACGTTCGTGAGAAGATCCCAATGCAACCCTAAGTACCCCAAACAACCCAAAACTTAAAAAGAAAACAGGCTGAATTCAAAACTGTTTTGACCTCCGACTGTTGTAACCTGTTTTTGACCCACTTCCCGACCTCCAATTTAGTTCTAGTTTCTTGCATTGGAAAGCCACTTCAATTAGCTTTCCAGGGATACTTGAATCGCATCTTGAATGTTCCTAGAACTCCCGGTATGATCAAAACAATTGACTCAAAATTCTGCCCAGTTTTTAAAAACGGGTTTAATCAAATTAATCTAATTAATTAACCCTAACCCCACTAATTACAAGCCCTAATTTATTTAATCATTATAATATGATTAATATACTGTTTTTAATTAAAACCTAACCTAAATCCATCATAATATGATCATAGAAACATTAAAAACAATTAATATGAAAAGGGTTTTGAAGATTTACCTTTAAATTAATGGAAGATGAGAAAACCCCAATTTTATGAAGAACCCTAATTGGCCACCATTGATGAATTTCGGCTAGAAGATGTTATGGAGGTTAAAACCTGATTATTATGGTTATGCGTTGGGTTTGGTTAAGTCCTAAAGGCCCCCTAATCCCATTACAAGTCCAATGGGCCTGTTTTGGGCTTTTTCCTTCTTTCTTTCTTCTTTGGTGCGTCTAAACCGACCCAAACACCCCTAAATTCGTTTTTTTTTATTTTTATTATTAATATATGTATTAATAATATTACCTTAATTTTCCTTAATTTATTTCAGCTCCTAAAGCCTCCAAAACCTCAAAACCGTAAAACTAGTCAAATTTACGCGTTTTACCGTAAAAGACGTAAAATATACACTTTTATAAAAAAATCTCAAATTTTGAAATAAACTTTATAATTAAGTCCTAAATGACTCAAAACCATCCCGAAAAATATCCATATGGCTAATCACCTCATCCGAGACCTCTAAATGCTAAACCGTAAATCGTAAAAATACGATTTTCTATAATACATATACGTATACGTAAAACCACTAAATAACACCATCTCACTTCATAGTCACTATCATGTGAGCTCATGAACATGAAATCATCACACATTGTTTCACTCACACGGTACCCCGTACCGGAAACGATACCAAACCACCATCTATACACACCAATAAGCACATAAACACGTAAAGACACGTAACTAGCACAAAATAAAAATAAGTGACGAACCTCAAAACCAGGGTTGTCACAGAAGGATAGTCTTGGGTGGCGGTACAAGTGGTGTAAGAGTGAGGACCACCGCATATTTCATATGGTTGGCTAACAGCATTGACTTGAGCGTCGTGAGCGTTTTTAGCGTTGATGCTGTTGGTATTGCTAGCGGTTTGGGCGGCAAGCGATTCAAGAAGCGTAGTAATTTTGTCAAGTCGCTTGTCGCTGTCACTAGTACTAGCACTAGCGACATTGGTCCGAACACTCTTGGTTTGCACACGAGACTTATTCTCAATGATATCCCAAGCAGCATTGGAAGTCTTAACCAAAATATTACCCCCCGAGGCACTGTTTAGTGAATCTTGGTCATTCATGTTTAAACCATTATAAAAAGTGTTAATTTGGTGCACTTTGGTAAAACCATGTTGTGGGAATTTTCTTAAAAGATCTTTGAAACGATCCCAAGATTCAATAAAAGACTCATCGTACTTTTGTTCAAAATTAATGATTTCATTCCGCAAAGCGGTAGTACGAGAGGGTGGGAAAAAGTAGTTGATAAACTTGGTCTCCAAATCCGTCCACGTAAGAATACTTTGTGGCGATTCCTTAGCAAGCCAATGTCGGGCTTGTCCCTCTAAAGAAAAGGGAAAAAGTTGTAAACGGATTATCTCTTGTGGAATACCATTTAATTTGACCGTATTCATGAGTTGTAGGAATCTCTTGATGTGGTCATGTGGATCATCAATGGTACGCCCCAAGAATGGTTGAGCAGAGACCATCTGGATAAAACCGGATTTGAGCTCAAAATTGTTGGCTGCAATCGCGGGTATGACAATTGGATCATTGTTGCCCTCCACATGTGCTTGCAGAAGTTCAATCATCGGGCGATTATCCGGTAGAGGTTCATTGTTGTTGTTATTATTGTTGTTGAGAGGTGGGTTGTTATTGTTGTTGTTATTATTGTTGTTGAGAAGTGGGTTATTGTTGTTGTTTTGTACACCGGCCATGTCTAAGTCTTCGAGAGGCTCGGGCTCTTGATAAGACGTGGATCGTGTACGCATGCACCTGCAAAAGAACTAACAAAGCAAACAAGAAATATTTTTGGTTTTTATGGTTTTTTAATTTTTTTGTATTTTTGAAAATTTTATACTTTTTAGGGTTTTTGAAAATTTTTAAGAAAAAATAACGTTCACGGTGAACGGATCCCAAAATCCAAGTTCTCACAAAAAACTGTTGATCTTAACGAGAAGAGTCGGCAGCGGCGCCATTTGATACAAGCGATTTCATTAGGGTTCAGATTGGTCTCGGTATCTCCTCGAATTGATCACGGTTCAAAGTGGAATGATTTGTTCTTGGTTAATAAAAAGGTGTTGGTTTGTTTATCTAATTTAAACTAATAACAAATAAGTAAGTGTCGAAGAGTAAAATTAAAGCTTTAAAAGATTAAACTAAATTGACAAGTTAAAAATAAATGTTTGAAAACTTAAAGGCAAAATGAGAAAAATACTTGAACACTTAATAAAACTAACACTTGAAAACTTTGTAAAAACGAAAAACTAAATCCATCGGAATATTTGAAACCTACACTGATCGGAATAAGCAAAACACCAAATCGGAATATATTCCGATCTGTTTGATCGGAATGTAAACAAGAAGACTAATCGGAATATAGGAAAGGCATTCAAATCGGAATATCAATAAAACTCCTCAATCGGAATCCACTAAAAATATCTCAAATCGGAATGAATGGAAAACATCTAATCGGAATGTCTTAGAGTTTACTTCAATCTGAATGTGTGACAACCAACACAATCGGAAAGTCCAAAAATCGAAGCCAAATCGGAATGATGATAAATGAAGCAATCGGAATAACCTTAAACAATGCCAATCGGAATGTTACAAAACACCCTAATCGGAATAATCATAAACCCTTTTCCGATCGGGTGATCGGAATAAGGGGGGTCCGGTCGGAATAAACAAATCGGAAAAGGGTTTTACCCTTTCCGATACCCTTTTGATCTGAAATATAGGCAAGGTGATAAGCTATGGAATAAGCTAATACCCAAAACTACAACGAATCTAATGTGAAACGGATCAAATAAGCACTAAAAACAACTTATCTAAACTTAAATTAAGCAAACTTTTGAATCAAACCATAAAAAGATTAACTTTTTAAGCACGAAAACATTGATGAACAACACGGATCATAAGTAATTCGCACCAAAAGTGAATCAAAATCAAAGAAAGGTAGAATGAGATGAAAGATTAAAAGCTTGAATTTAAACTTGATTAATGAAAGAAACAATACAAAAGTTAAATCTTGAAAGATTAAAAGAAAGAAAGAAAGATGAAAACTAATGAGAGAAAGTTGAGAACTTTCTCTCTCTAAAACTAGAGAAAAATGAAAGACTAAAACTAACTAAAACTAACTCCCCAAAATTGTGAAGTGGAATCCTATATATAGGCGTCTCTTGTGGGCTTTGTGAATGGGCTTTGGTTTTGGGCTTCTTTTCTTCTTTCTTCTTTAGTCTTTACGTTTCTTTAAATAAACGTTTCCGACTTTGGATTTTGAGAAGTGTCGGTGAATAATTCCAACTCGTCTTATAATCTTTTGTTTAATAGACTCGTGTTCTTCGACATATATGAATCTTCAATCTTTGGCCCTTTTCTTCGATAAATCTTCAAATAGGCACAATGACTTCAAATATTTTGCATCTTTTAGACAATAGACTTCGTCTTGAGTCTTTTTCTTCGATAAAACCCGTGCAATCCCATGTTTTCTTCATTATTCATCCGGTTGACTCTGAAAACACAATAAACACAAAAACCACGCATAATTCCAAACAAATGATATTAAATACGTGTTTTGGTCTTGTTTTAGCCAGAAATAAGTGGTAAAAGGATGGGTGCTTTCACACCTATCAAATCCCATACACTTAACCATTGCCATGCCCTCATGCAATGCTTAGTGATAAAGCAAATTTACACTTTTCTCATAATCAATCAACCTTGACCTTATTAACATTCTACTAAACTAAAAAAATTAAAGTACTAAGAGAAATTAAAACTTTTAAAGTAATCAAAAGGATAGAAAACCATTTTCACTTTAAAATAGCTATATGGAAATAACTTGCAAAGAGATCAAGGACTTACATTAGGGCTTCAGTGCTGCGAAGATTCATCACCCTCAAGTTTCACGTTCCCTAAACTAAGCTTAAAAACGAGATCATTGTTATTATAAGTTAGCATATCAAACACTTACACACATGGCTTAATTAAATGCTTAAACTTCCTTATTCCTAGGTGTATCTCTTATATTTTATTTTTGTCTTAGAATGATCATGAAGATGCATTTTTGGACTTATTTCGATAGTTTATTTAGGCTGAAAGCAAAGTAGGACGATTTGATCAATAGTTAGCTAAAGGACAAAATCTCTTAAAACTGCTTCTCGGGATATCAAAAAGTTCATATCTTGGCATAACTCGGTTCACGATTTGAGACCTTTCTCGGGCCGATATTTGGCATGTACTTCATACTTCATATCTTGAGAGACGTTCTTGAGATAATGGTTTTCTCTTCGTTAATAGAGTTTCTTCACTTGGAGACTTTTGAGGGGTACTCCAACTTTGTTGACCACGACTTCATGATTATTTCTTCAATCTCTAATTGGGATTTTGAGATACAACGATCCGCCTCCTTTTCGGACTTAGATCTATTTATCCTCATACCTTGTTAGGGTCTTTTCGGATAGACTTCTCCATGATCTTTATGGGAGTTGATTGCTTTTCGTCGTGAGTCTTGATCCTTCATATTGATTTGGGAATAATGCTTTTCACATCACTTTGGATCTTCAGCAATAAAATTGAATCCTCATGCCTTGTTAGGGCCTTTTCGGACTCGCCAATCTTCGCGCCCCGCTTCATAAGTTATGCCTTGGCTATGAACTCTTATCATTACCGAGCAACTTTTAAACGATCTTGGGCTAGAAGCTAAGTAACTTTTCAAATCGTACGACCTTACTTATTGCAGATAAATTATTAGCAAGTGATGGGAGAGTAGGCAAATAATTACACCAAGTGAGCTTGTGCAAGAATACCGACTTATAATTGACTCTATCATTTCTCGTTCTCCACAATTTAAAATCTCAAGTAATGAGACTCGTGGATGCTTAGCCTAATAAACCAATTAAGGTCTACCTGGTTAAGGATACTAGCTAGAATAAACTTGGATAAGTCTATTCGGGTTGAGTCAAAATAAACGCAACATGCCTAATATGTCAAAGACTTCTAAACTAGCTACACCACTTTATTAATATTTTTGACTTTATTGCGAAATATATACATGTGAAAGCAACGATAAAAATTTAAAAATCACGACTAAATGGCCAAAGTTAATTAAAAATTTGAAAAATGATGAAAAAGATGATTTTCCGGTTAAATGAAGGCATTTCCATGGAAAAGTCCACTTAAAACTTCGATAGAAGTCCCCCTACACTTAAGATAAACATTGTCCTCAATGTTTAAGCACGTGAGAAAAGTCTCCCCTACACTTATGACATTGTGCACGTTGTTTAAATCAAGTTAAGGAAGAGACGACTAAAGTGATAAATTTTAAATGTGAGTATGAAGAAATTTGAATCACGATAGTTGAGAGATAGAACCGGATTTCGGATAACACGGGAGCACGGTTCTTCAAAGGTTCCAAAAGTGCATTCATCCCTGTAATCACATCACCACACAAACACAAAGCACCTATAGAGGTCCCCATACACTTAGGAAGTTAAAACGAAAAGGGATAGATACTCGGGCTGCCTCCCGAGGAGCGCTTGTTTTTGATAACCGAGTCATGAGCCTGACTCGACCCAAAATTAGTTCATGGGGAACGTGGTGAGGGATGGAATCATCTCTTGAGAGATATCCTCACCAAAGTACAACTTCACTCGTTGGCCATTCACCTGAAAATTAGGTCCATTAGGTTGAGCGAGCTCGATAGTACCATATGGAAAAATTTGGGCAATGGTGAATGGGCCGAACCAACGAGATTTCAGCTTGGCCGAAAAGATTTTCAACCGAGAGTTAAAGAGTAAAACTTTGTCTCCAACTTGGAACTCTCGGTTTTTAATCTTGGAGTCGTGAATGAGCTTAGTCTTTTCCTTATAGATCAAAGAATTTTCATAAGCCTCATTCCGGAGTTCATTCAGCTCATTGATTTGGATCTTGCGTAGGTCACCGGCTTTGTTGATATCAAAATTAGTCCACTTCAAGGCCCAGTAAGCCTTGTGTTCCAACTCAATGGGGAGGTGGCATGCTTTCCCGTACACGAGACGATATGGTGTACAACCAATCGGAGTCTTGTATGCGGTACGGAAAGCCCACAAAGCATCATCAAGTTTATCAGCCCATGAGGCACGATGCTCTCCCACGGTTCTTTCAAGAATTCGCTTTAATCCTCGGTTAGAGATTTCAGCCTGGCCATTAGTTTGTGGGTGGTATGCGGTGGAAAGACGATGATTTACACCATACTTTGCCATGACTCTTGCGAATTGGTCATTGCAAAAATGAGTCCCGCGATCACTAATAATGGCGCGAGGCACACCGAATCTAACGAATAGCGACTTCAAAAAGTTACAAACCACCCTTGCATCATTAGTGAGTAAAGCTTTGGCTTCAACCCACTTTGAAACGTAGTCAACGGCTACAAGGATGTATTTGTTTCCTTTAGAGGAAGGGAATGGCCCCATAAAGTCGATACCACAAACATCAAAGATTTCACACTCTTGAATGAAATTCTGAGGCATCTCATCTTTATGTGTGATCTTGCCTTGTTTTTGGCAAGCATCACATCGTTTAACCATCTCGTGAGCGTCACGATAAATGGTGGGCCAATAAAATCCCGAGTCAAACACTTTTTTGGCGGTGTAGTTGGGACCAAAGTGACCACCGGTGGGTCCTTTGTGGCAAGCGTCAAGGATTTCTAAAGCTGCCGGTCCATCAACACAGCGGCGAATAATCAAATCAGCACATTGTTTGAATAGATACGGGTCATCCCAAAAGTAAGTCTTAATGTCTTTAAAGAACTTCTTCTTTTGTTGGGATGTTAACCCGTCAACGAGAATTCCACCCGCCAAGTAGTTTGTAATGTCCGCAAACCACGGGGTTTCATCAGAAGTCGAGTTGATAGACATTAAGGTCTCCAGGGGAAAAGAGTCATTGATTTCTTTGTTCGGATGATCCCCTTGGTAAGGATCCTCAAGTCTACTGAGATGATCCGCGGCTAGGTTTTCAGCTCCTTTTTTATCGCGAATTTCGATTTTAAATTCTTGGAGTAGCAAAACCCAGCGAAGAAGTCTTGGTTTAGAATCTTGTTTAGTCAACAAGTACTTCAACGCGGAATGATCGGTGTAAACGATTGTGGTGGAAAGGACAAGATAGTGGCGAAAATTTTCAAAAGCATAGACAACAGATAAAAGCTCTTTTTCGGTTGTCGTGTAATGCAATTGGGCCCCCGTCATTGTCTTGCTAGCGTAATGGATCGGTTGGAAATGTTTGTTCACTCTTTGTCCCAGAACCGCTCCAATAGCATAGTGACTAGCATCACACATCAACTCAAAGAGAAGCTCCCAATTAGGGGTAACCAAGACGGGTGCCTTAGTTAGCTTATCCTTAAGAAGGTTGAAGGCTTCGATACACTCGTTGGAAAAGATAAAAGGAGTATCTTTTTCCAAGAGGTGGATCATCGGGCGAGCGATTTTAGAAAAATCTTTGATGAAACGACAGTAGAAGCCCGCATGACCGAGGAAACTTCTCACACCCTTCACGGTTGAAGGTGGAGGCAACTTAGAAATAACATCGACTTTAGCACGTCTACTTCAAGACCGGCTTTGGAGATCTTGTGTCCTAGCACGATGCCCTCTTTTACCATGAAATGACATTTTTCCCAATTAAGAACAAGGCGAGTGTCTTCACACCGCTTCAGCATACGTTCTAAATTGGCAAGGCAAGTAGAGAAAGAATCGCCATAAACCTAGAAATCATCCATGAATACTTCCATAGTGTCTTCCACCATGTCATGGAATATAGCCATCATACACCTTTGGAACGTCCCAGGAGCATTGCATAAACCAAAAGACATGCGTTTGTAAGCAAATGTTCTGTAGCGACAAGTGAATGTGGTCTTTTCTTGGTCTTTGGGATCGATGGGAATTTGAAAATACCCGGAGAAACCGTCTAAGAAACAGTAATAATCATTACCCGCAAGACGCTCGAGCATTTGATCCATGGAGGGAGGAGGAAAGTGATCTTTTCTCGTGGCATCATTGAGCTTGCGATAATCAATACAAACTCTCCACCCAGTAACAAGACGAGTGGGAATCAACTCGTTGTGTTCATTGGGAACAACGGTTATTCCGCCCTTCTTGGGCACACAATGGACAGGACTTACCCACGGCGAATCCGAAATAGGGTAAATCAAGCCGGCATCAAGAAGTTTGATAACCTCTTGTTTGATGACGTCATGAATTCGAGGATTAACCATTCTTTGGCTCTGAATTGCGGGTTTAAAGTCATCTTCCATGAGAATCTTGTGAGTACAAAAGTTCTGATCAATTCCGCGAATATCGGAAATTTTCCAAGCAATTGCCTTCTTATGATCTTTAAGCACAGCGATGAGGCAAGATTTTTCTTCTTCTTTTAAGTCCTTCGCGATGATGACAGGCGACTTCTTATCTTCTTCAAGGAACACATACTCGAGATGGGGCGGCAACTCCTTAAGTTCTAAATCCGGAGGATTTTCGATGGGAGGCGTTTTCAAATTCGGAGCATCGATAGCAATAACCGTGGGAGATGGTGGAGAAATATTGTCTTCTTTAAGAATGTTCTCAATGAGGCGAAGATCTTCATCCCAATCGGTGGGAGAATCGTCATTAGCTAAGTTCACATCTCCCATGGTGGCTTCCAAATCTTTCCAAAGGAAATCACTTTCTCCAAATAGAGATAGTGATGAATCAATAGAGGAAACGGTTTCAACGTTGGGAAGAGAGGTAGGAATACTTATACAAGCATCTTTGAAGTGTTCTTCACAAGCCTCATCAAGAATGTCAATACAATTAACACTCTCGTATGAATAAGGCTGTTTAGAAAGCTTTCCCATGTTGAAGACAATTTTATCGTCACCCACTCTCATGATAAGCTCACCAGCTTCAACATCGATGAGAGTGCGACCGGTCCTTAGGAATGGACGACCAACAATCAATGGCACACGAGTGTCCATGTCGTAGTCAACGACAACGAAATCGGCAGGAAAAGTGAATTTGTCGACTCCTACAAAGACGTCTTCGGCTATCCCCACTGGGTCAATGGATCAATCCCGATACAGGTCAAAACCACTGGGAAATGATCCGTTAGATCTTGATACGAAGGACCATTTTTGTTAAATTTGACAAACCATAAGAACGATTTATTCAATAAAATCTAAAGATAATATAGTTACTTGATCAACTATGTCTATCTGTTTTTAGTAGTTGACAATTATATTAGGACGTACTTCCCTCTGTCCCAAAATTATTGTCTGTAAATAAGAATTACACAGTTTAAGAAAATTGCATTAATTTGTGCTTTTATTTCTACGAAAGCACAAAAATAACAGTTGTACCTTTTGATACTCCCTCCGTACCAAAATTATTGTCCTTTCTTGGCTTTTTCCGTCTTTAACTTTTGACTTTGACCTTTAACTTATTTGCTTTTGTTATGTAATACTCGATAAAATTATATCAACGAAAATACATTTAAAAACCATTAAATTTATATATTTTTCATTAAGTCTTATATAGCGTAAACAAAAATATTTACGGTTAAAGTGGGAAACAAAATATCGAAAAAGTCAATTGGGGACACTAATTTTGGGACGGAGAGAGTAATTAATGAATGTTTTTTTTTAAAATTTTTGTAAATATCAATTTGAACTAAGGTAATATAGTAAAATCAAACAAATCCAATTATGTTTCGGCATAATCTTGTGCGGATATGTCGTTTGATATCTGTTCAAAGGTTGGTGCATCTGTGCGGAAAGAGGCCCCAATGGGATTTCTTTCAGCTGATGGACGAGACCTTCGGTCCAACGGATTTATTGTTGCATAATTGGTCCCAAGGCAAATACGCTTGCTTGGATGTTACGGGTGTCTCTCCGTTTGCAGGTGCGGGTTTGGATTCTTGGGTTCCCGGGGTTGCTTTGCGGACCGCTGTTCAGAAGAAGAGGAGGAAGTATTCTTCTATTTGTGCAGAGCATGGCTACTTGTTCATCCCTTTTGCCTTCTCTACTTTTGGAGAGCTTGACAAGGAAGCATTGGTTACTCTTTCGCGTCTCAAACGCTTATCTGTTTGTCATTCTAATGATATTAAGAGTGATAGTTTTCTATTTTCTAGACTTGGTTTGTATCCAGAAAAGAGTGGGAGTGCAGCTTGTTTATCGACTCCCTTCTAATTTTGTGTGGTTAGACAAAAGTTATTTTGCATCCTTATTTTTTGGTGGAAACAAAGGGACAAATCCCCACCCTTCATCTATTTTTGATATAATTGTAGATATTAACCTAAGATTTAAAAAAAAACACGGAGGAGTCATTTTTGCTAAAATATCTAAAAGTTGAAAAAATAGGCGGAGGTACAAAAGTTGTAAATATGACGAAGTAATGATTTATCACTAGCGAAAATCAATGAAATATCACTGTTGGTAAAATAATGAAATATCACTATGATATTACGTAGTAACTATGTTAATGAAAGATCACTAGTGATGTTTCATTGATTTATCTCTAGTGATATTTCATTGTTTTTATTAATAACGAAATATCACTTGTGTTAACCAATTTTCGTCATATTTACAATTTAGTCCTTCCGCCGCCTTTTTGCAAATTTTGGACATTTTGGCAAAAATGTTTTCATTCGTGTTTTTTTTAATCTTAAATAATAGATGACTAGGATTTGTCCCTTAAATTCTAACAAAAACAAGTTTCCAAAATAATCGCACTCTAACAATATTATTTTTATTTTTAGAAATAGAGAATAATTTTAGAATAACAGAAAAAAGAAAGATGAACAAAGGATTTGGAAAAGGAAACGAGTAGTCGGTAAAAAAAATAAAAAATAATAATATAAATAGTCTCAACCCGAACACAAAACTTGACCCACCCATTCATTATAAACCAAAAACCATATAACCGCACCACCTACCAAAACCAAAATCCCCAAATTTTCACACACACAGCAAACCCTAACTGCCGCAAATCAATCAAATCCAATCCGTTACAAATCAGTTAATCAGTTAATCAATTCAGTTAATTAATCGATTAAGAATGGATGATAGTTGTGCAGTGTGTGCAGAGAGCTTGGAATGGGTAGCCTACGGATCGTGTGGTCACAAAGACGTATGCTCGACTTGTGTCGCTAGGTTGAGGTTTATTTGCAACGATTCGAGGTGTTGTATATGCAAAACTGAATCCAATGTCATCTTCGTTACTAAGGTCTGATTTTGATTTTTTACTTTTTTTTTTGATTAATTTGTTACTTTATTGATCTGTTGATTTTACGGTTAGTTTCGTTACATGCGTAAGGTTGTTGATTGTTTAGTAACCGTTTTTCGTTAACGATTCGACCTGCGTTACGAGCTCTAGGCGGATAAGGAGTTTATAAAACTAGGCCAAAACGTGTAAACTTTGTGTTGATTGTTTAGTTTCCGTTTTCGATCTTATACGAGCTCGGCGGATAAGGATACTTGTTTTAAATGCTTAATGTGTTGACTATTCCTTGCAAACGAGTTTACAAAACTAGGCCAAAACGTGTAACGAGCCGAGTGTCGGATTATAGCGCTCGGTTTGAGCTTTTATAGTGGCGTATAGCGGCTCGGTTATAGTGACTTATTTGTGCTGTATTTGTAAAACTGAATCGGATATCATCTTCGTTACTAAGGTCCCATTTGTTATTATTTTGATTAATTGATCTGTTTATTGTGATGTTAGTTTCGTTACATGCATATGGTTGTTGATTGTTTAGTAAACGTTTCGTTAACGATTTCACCTTTTACGAGCTCGGCGGATAAGGATACTTGTTTTAAATGTTAGTGTGCTTAATGTGTTGACTATTCCTTGCAAGCTAGTTTACAAAACTAGGCCAAAACGTGTAACGAGCCGAGTGTCGGATTATAGCGCTCGGTTTGAGCTGTTATATTGACGTATAGCGGCTCGGTTATAGTGACTTATTTGTGCTGTATTTGTGAAACTGAATAGAATATCATCTTTGTTACTAAGGTCTGATTTGTTTCCACTTTTTTTTTTATTAATTTGTTGATTTATTGATCTGTTGATTTTACGGTTATTTTAGTTACATGCGTAAGGTTGTTGATTGTTTAATTCCGTTTCGTTAACGATTCGGCCTTTTTTTTAGAAATCGGACTACGTTACGAGCTCGGCGGATAAGGATACTTGTTTTAAATGTCAGTGTGCTTAATGTGTTGACTATTCCTTGCAAGCTAGTTTACAAAACTAGGCCAAAACGTGTAACGAGCCGAGTGTCGGATTATAGCGCTCGGTTTGAGCTGTTATAGTGACGTATAGCGGCTCGGTTATAGTGACTTATTTGTGCTGTATTTGTAAAAATGAATCGGATATCATCTTCGTTACTAAGGTCCCATTTGTTATTATTTCGATTAATTTGTTGATTAATTGATCTGTTTATTGTGATGTTAGTTTCGTTACATGCATATGCTTGTTGATTGTTTAGTATTCGTTTCTTTAGCGATTCGACCTTATTCGAGCTCTAGGCGGATAAGGATACTTGTTTAAAATGCTTAATGTGTTGCCAATACGTGTAACGAGCCGAGTGTCGGATTATAGCAGCTCGGCTTGAGATGTTATAGTGACTTATAGCGGCTTGGTTGACTCGGCTTATAGTGACTTATAGCGGCTTGGTTGACTTGTGTTATAGTGACTTATTTGTGCTGTATTTGTAAAACTGAATCCAATGTCATCTTTGTTACTAAGGTCTGATTTAATTTTAATTTTTGATTAATTTGTTGATTTATTGATCTGTTGATTGTGCTGTTAGTTTTGTTACATGCATATGGTTGTTGATTGTTTAGTATCCGTTTCGTCAACGATTTGACCTTTTATTGTAATCCGTACAACGTTACGAGCTAGGTGGATAAGGATACTTGTTTAAAATGCTTAATGTGTTGACTATTCATTCCTTGCAAATGAGTTTACAAAACAAGGCCAAAACGTGTAACGAGCCGAGTGTCGGATTATAGCAGCTCGACTTGAGCTGTTAATAGTGACTTATAGCGGCTTGGTTGACTCGGCTTATAGTGACTTATTGTGTTATAGTGACTTATTTGTGCTGTATTTGTAAAATATCATCTTCGTTACTAAGGTCTGATTTGTTTTTTTGTTATTTTTATTAATTTGTTGATTTATTGATTGATCTGTTGATTTTACGGTTATTTTTGTTACATGCATATGCTTGTTGATTGTTTATCGACCTCAAGCCGAGCCGTAATGAGCTCAGCTTATAAGCTATTTATTACTTGCAAGTGAGTTTTTAAAACGAGGGACGAGCTGAGCGTGTGAGCTATTATATAGTAACTTGTGTAATATGCATTTGTTGATTCCAACTGTTTATATGCTTATTGTGTTAATTTAAACTCTTATTTGTAATTACAACGAGGCCAAAACGTATAGCGCGCCGAGCGTGAGCTTATAGTGGCTCGGCTCGAGCTCTTGTAGTAAATATGCATTTACTGGTTCGAATTGTTTATATGCTTAAATTTGAATAAGTTGCTGTATTTGTAAAGCTGAATGATCTATCATCTTTGTTACTAAGGTCGGTATTTATATTTAAGTAATCATTGAAGCAGGAAAACTTAAGCAATCCCAGACACCCTCTCGCTTAGTAAAACTCTTTACATGCTTACTAAGTTATCTGATTACAAAGCTGCTCTGACTTTGCTTATTGCACAATGATATACTGTTTAAATCGGATCTGTTTATTTGTGAGTAAAATAAGATTCTTTTGGATGTGTGGTCATTTCGGGTAACTGATGATTGTATTTACAATTGTGGGATGCTTTGCAGGCTTTAGGGGACTACACTAAGAATATAAGTGATTTTACGGTGTTCCCTGCTGAAGATAAGGAGGGTCGGTCTGGAAAGTATTGGTATCATGAAGATACAAAGGCTTACTTTGATGATTTGGAACAGTATAAAATGATCAAGGCGATGTGTAGGCTTTCGTGTAGTGTATGTGACAAGGTGGAGGAGAATGCGGGCAATGCATCCAAGAGAAAAGCTAGGTTCCGTGATATTAACCAGCTTAAGGGTCATTTGTTTCACCAGCATAAGGTGCATATGTGCACCTTGTGTCTTGAAGGAAGGAAGGTAGATTTCTGATTTTGTCTTGTTATTTGCTTTTTTTTTATAGTTATTTAGATATCTGTATCACATTGGTATTTGCGTATCTGTATGCTCTTATTGGTCTACGGGGAAAAATCTGAGGCATAGTCACATGGAACGGGGATCGCTTCGGTACAGGATCGCGGTACGGGATCGTGGTTCGCTATTTCTCAAAATCTGGTACGACGTGGGGTAGGCTCATTTTGGTACGCTTCGGTTCGGTGTACCATATATTTCGGTTCGATGTACCAAATACTTTGGTACGGCGTGCACAATAATAATAAACATAAAACATTTCATTCGATTTAATACTTAATGATGAAGGAAAAACATAATTGAAGGAAAAACGTGTTAAGGATTGTGTTTCGCTTTGAGTCATACTCTCATCAAGCACATGTTCATCTTCAAGATCATAGAACTCTTATGTCATGCTTTTTTTATGTTGATCCAGAGATCTTTTTTGACCACTTGCTTAATGACCAAATGTCATTTTGAAGATATGACTGTTTTTTAAAAAACAAAAGTGCATTGTAAATATAAAAAAACCCTTTACTCTTCCTATGAAAACACAGCTTTACTCTTCACATGAAAACACAGCTTTACTCTTCCCATGAAAACACATTTAAGAGCATTGTAAATACAAACTTCGTATTAGATAGTAATCAGACACGTTTTCGAGGCCTATAAATCGCCGATCTGCAAAGTTTTGGATCGCGATCCGGTACGACTGGGAACACCAATTGGGTACGATTGGGAACGACACTTTATGGGTTTTGGTTCGCGATCCATGGCGATCCGGATCGCGACCGTACCACGATTGGGATCGCTCGTACCAGATCGAAATTCGCCTAAGGTTTGACGATCCATGTGACTATGATCTGAGGCTATATATTGTCAACTCTGCAAATTAATATATATTTGAATCTGAACTGTGGAAGCTAGGTTTTTTTTATCAGCGTGATTATATGTAGATTAAACTTCAGTGTGCACGAATAGTATCCTAAAATTCCGGTTTCTAACAGCACGTTTGTCCTCTTAGTCAATTATATTTTTTAAGAGTACCACCCTTGCAACATGAGGCATCGAGATTGAAGGATCCTCCTCCGTTTCATGAAATTTAGTTTATTAATAGCAAGTTAATATCACTCTGATAGTCTGTGATGTAAACAGAACATATGATGCATTAAAAATCTGGCTAAGGTAATAGAACATCAATCTTATTTGTTATACATGTGCTGATGTGCAAGTATGATGGTCCATTTCTACAATGTTGGCTGTCATATCAGAACATGACTGTTTATGAAATTAGTTTGTTGGACAGACACAGTTATCACTCATTAAACAAATACCATCTTATCGTACATTTTCCTCATGTTGCAGTTGAGTTGAGTGTGCTTGCAACACTGTACCTATTAAGTTTATCATGTGGTAAAGCGTTTCTTCATAAGCGCACGATCACCACTTCTTTTTTTACTAGTCAAAATATGATTTTTTTTTAATGGTAGCATCTTTGTTAAACTCACGCTGTTCTCGTCTCTCGTTATCCTGGACGTAGTCAAATTAATTATTGATTATCCATATGTTATATCTGTCTTTTAGAAACTAATATGGTAACAATTAAGGAGGAATAAATATGAGATGTAGTTTGGAGATTGTATCTGATTGACTAGTATAAAAAACCTTTGCGATTATATGCTTGGTGTGACGAAATGCATATTACCAACTTTTATTGAATAGCACTGTTAAGTACTTAAAGGTTTTGTGAATAGATTGTTTTTTGCTCAGCCGAAAAAGCAACATGTAATATCTCTTATAAATTTATTACTTATTCCCATGGTTATAAGATTAAGATGGTTGTCTGACATGATTGTGTTGTCTTCTTGAATGTATCAGGTGTTCATTTGCGAACAGAAGCTTTATAACAAAGCACAACTAAAGCAGCATGTAATGACAGGTGACTCTGAAGCTGACGGATCTGAAAGTGATAGAGGTGGCTTCCAGGGACATCCTTTATGTGAATTCTGCAGGACACCGTTTTATGGCGATAATGAGCTGTACACACATATGTCTACTGAACATTTTACCTGTCATATATGCAAAAGGTAAAAATGTCTTGTATTATTTACTGATTTTGTATATGGGTCTGATACGAATTGTTTTAACCGTCACTTCCTTAATCATGCAGACAAAATCCTGGTCAGTTTGAGTATTACAAGAATTATGATGACTTGGAGGCAAGTTTTTTTTCAGATAATATTCTCATAGTTGATTTTCATCTTTTCCCTCTTTAAGTTGAAATTGGTGTTAATACCAATGTATAATAATCAAATTGCCATTTTGCAGATTCATTTTCGTCAAGACCATTTTTTGTGTGAGGACGAAGCTTGCCTTACTAAGAAGTTTGTTGTTTTTACGTCTGAAGGTGAAATGAAGGTCAGTTTTTAGCAAAAGAGGAACCAGGGTTTACACAATTGATAGATCTTGCTAAGATCATTAGCCAGGACTTTGTGCCCTTGTTGATCTTGTTTTTTTTCTTTGTATTTCAGAAGCACAATGCTATAGAACATGGGGGACGTATGTCACGATCACAGCGCAATGCTGCTCTGCAGGTATGATTTTTGTGTTCTACTCATAGTTGGGTTTAAGACGTGCCACATGTAATGTGTTAAATACTATTACGAAAACAATAGCTATAATAATGGGAATCTAGCTTAATTAGTTGTAGGATTCTTAAAAAGAGAGATGATCTCGTAACCAGTGGCGGATCCAGAAAATTGGAGAGTGGGGGGCAAATTTTTTTTTTGACAATAATAAGGAAAAAAAAAAAAATTCGAATTAAACACCGAATATTTTAACGTAAAAATGAAAATTTTCAAGTTTTAGAGTGTTAAAAGTTGGATTTTAATGTGTGAGTGGGGGGCAATTTGCGTTTTGAATGGGGGGCATTTAAAAAAAACTGTCAAAATCGAAAAAAAAATACATTATAATATCGTCTTTTTGGTCGAACTAGGGGGGGCGCCGCCACCCCGTAGCTTCTACATATGTCCGCCCCTGCTCGTAACCCTGTTTTATATCAGTATCTCGTTGAGATGAAACAACCAAAATCAACCCATTCATAAGTTAAGTGGTAAAATGGTTGCTTTTGTTTTTGTATTGGCGGACAGATTTTGCTTCATGGCAAAACTTGACACATTACTTTATCTATACCTCAACGTAAATTTGATATGCAGTTTTCTTTTTTTCTTATTGATTGCCTTCCTTTGGTTTTCTGTTTATATCTAGTTACCAACTAGCTTCACATATCGACGAAGCAATGAACAAGATAGACGTGGAAGACGACATACGTTTCAACGTGGCATGGATGATGATGAACTATCTCGAGCAATTGAAGCCAGCTTTCAGATAGCTAATTTTCCAGAAGCATCATCCTCAAGAGCAACGGATCATAATAGTACCAACGGTTTTGAGCCATTACTCGAGGCATCTGAAGCAATAGGTACGGAGACCGATCCTAGGTATCTTATTGCTGCGGCAAACAGGAACAGAAATGCACCACTGGAAGCTTCCTCTTTCCCTCCACTCGCTGCGGGTTCCAGTGGTACTGCCCCAAAGACTACGTGGAATACTACTATGGCAGATAATCTTCGTCAACCGAGCAAGAAAAAAATCAACGTGCTTAATACAAGCCAGGCTTGGCCCGGAGCACCTGTACCCCGTTATAATAATCATCAACCCTCTTCAAGTTCAGCTTCTGGACCTGCAAATTCGTTTGTATATGGTCAAAGAAAGCCAACGATCAGCCAGATTCAACCCCAGCCCCAACCGCAACCCCGACTCCAGCAACCCCAACCCCGACTCCAACCACCCCCACCCCGACTCCAACAACCCCAACCGCGACTCCAAACCCAAGCCCAGCCTTCTGTTGGTTCCTCGACTTCTACGGGTTGGAAGACAGCTAGCAAAATGAGCCATTCATCTTCAGCACCAAATTTAGTCGATACGGTGTCTGTATCTGATTTTCCACCTGTTTCGGCATTGCAGAACCAAAACTTGCCACCTGCAAATGGACCTTCTACAAAAAAAGCCGAGGAAGTTTATGTTGCAAACAACACCACCATGGTAGAAAGGATTCGTAAAGATTTAAATCATGATGAGGGTAAGTATGCTAATTTTAAGAACGTATCTTTTGAGTTCCGACAAGGTCATATTGATGCAGAGACGTATCTGGTTTATGTGAATGAGCTTGGATTGTCTCATCTTGTTCTTGATTTAGCTCACTTATGTCCCGACCCTGCTAAGGGGAAAGAGCTTACTGAAGTCTATAATGCTAATCGAATCATGAGTGGGTCTACAGGAAAGGATCAGAAGAAAAAAGGGAAAGCTGTTGCTGTTGATAATAATAACTCGACCAACAATTTAACAAATAGCATTTTGAGCTCAGTTCGGGAACTACAATCGAATTACCGACCTTTAGAAGGGGAGGCTGAGATACTGTCGAAAGACGGGTATCGGGTTGTTAATAAGGGCAAGTCGAAGGTGGATGTTGATGACCGCTCATCACCTGGTGGTCAACTTGGTGGAGGGGGCGGTGGTGACGTTGGAGGGAAGAGTAAACAAAAACCCAAGAAAACGCCAAAATTTCTTAGGGCCAGGCTTGGTAATGGGTCGATGGCTTCAATTCTCGATAACAATTCTAATGGTGGGTCTGATGATTCCGTGTCAAACGGGAATAATGAAGAGGAAACTAATGATGGGGTAAGGGTTCGCGGTCCGTGGGCTAATGGTGGTGGTGCTAAGCTAATTGTGAAAGAGAAGAAAAAACCATAAGCCTGTTACACTAGCGATCTATAAAAGCTTATTTTGTAAGACCAGAAGAAGACCTTAGTTCACGGCGTTTCTCAGCCCGTGACACTAAGCAATGAAGTGGTAAGTTGGTTTATTTTTGGTTTTTGGTGTAATGGAACCAATGTTTTGTTTGGATGGGTAGGATGACTAGTCGGATGGGTATGAAGTTATAAATATAAATGTTGTTCACAGGGCAGCTGCCAACTGTTGATACACTCGAGTCTCTGTTTGAACTTGTTTTTGTTCTGTTAGGAAATTTGCGAAAGGGTGGCTTTTTTTTTGTGTGTTTGGTAGATCATCCTGGTGCGCTGTGTCCAAATTTTATAAGTAATTAATGGCACGTTATCAGCTCACTGTACTCAAGCTCACTTCTCTGTATATGTAGTATTGTGGTCGAGTAACTGATTAATTGCGTGATGCAGATTGTGTGTCAAACTAATGGCATTTAGCTGCTTTGAGGTTGATGTCGATTTATAATGTGTATTGGCAGAGGCGCAGAGCTGTATTTGACGGGTGAAAACGTTGTACAGAAACCATGATATGGAAAAACATTTTCCATATGATTTTGATCCGATATTCAACATGTTCGACTGCATAGTCAGTGTGCCATTATCTGCCGTAGGTATTTGATTCAGTGAAACCAAACATTAAAGTTTTGCAAGTTTGCAGATTCCTTAAAGAGCTACATGATCTTTATCTTTTTTTTGGGTAAAGGGTTACCCCGGTATATTTACATTGATCTTTATCTGCTCCACACCCACGCGGAAAATGATGTTTCATCATCATATGATCATATCATATGACGCCCAAGTCCTAACGCACTATGACAGTTCCAATAACCAAAAGTGATTATAAAAGCATCAAACTACCAAAGTCCTTGTCAATGAGAACCGCGCTATTTATTGTTGGACTATCAAAGCGTTGCTAACTTCTGGTAATTAACTTTATTAAACTTGAACGCAAAACAGTAAAACACAGCTAAAAGCAATGCAAAGACTTTTAGGTACGAAGTACTCCCGACACATAACATTCCAAGAGTCAAATATACACAATATTCACAACATCAGTAGATTATTAATTATTTCACTTTACATAAAATAAAAGTACAGACACAGCAAACACAAGGAACATCAACAATCTATGTTGCCAAAGGTCTTCTCACTGCTGTAGCACATGTACAAGAAACCATCTTCGTCCTTAAACGATTCATAAACAGACTCTATCAAGCTAGCTGCAATTACAATTCATTAAAATGATTAGTAAAACAATCAGTAAGATTAAGACTTAATAACTTATGGGCTACAAAAGTGAACACCGTACATGTCTGAGGTAACGTGTTCTGCACAAATATGAAGAGAGCCTTTCCGGGTGCCAAATGAAGCCTACCGCCAAGTATGTGAATGAATTGCCCAATCGACATGTCTCGGGGTACCAAGTATCTATTGCCAACGTGAATGCAACCGTTCTATTATTACTAATATTACAATAAAGACCAAAACGCAAAAGCTAATCCTAAAGCATGGTTTAAAAAATAAAGAGTGAAATGCATTTTTCATACTTGTGGTATGTCCAGATTGCATATATAGTAACTGGTCTTCTGAAACTGCAGGCGGCCTACCTGGTCTTCCATTAAGTGTTCACTTTGCTACCTTGACCGTAACAAACGTTATCCGTTGACCGTTACTAAAAGGGCAATGTTGTCTTTTTCTTTCAACCTTCTCCTTTCTTATTCCCCACCGTCTCTTCATCCCAACAAGATCCAAAAACCCCACTGTCACCTATCCCTCATCTATTCTCTCACCCTCATTCTTCTCCCACCAAATCTCACCACCACTTTATTCTTTACCCTCACTCACCATAGTCCCAAATATTCCTTACATCTCAATCTTATAAAAAACCACCAAAGATTCAAATCAACAAAACCCACCAGTAGATCAATTCGAAAAACAAAAAGAGAAGATTAATCTTTTCCTTGTGGCCACAGGAATGGATTGGTGTTTATAAAGTTCGATTGTTATTTAAAGAGTAGGTTGTCGTACCGATTAGTGGTTCGATTAGTGGATTTTGTGGTTGTTGATAAAGTGTTTGTTTGGAATGTGTAGTCAACGAGATGAGATTAAGGTTGTCGTTTTTTTTATGTTGAAAGAGTAGTGAAAACGATTCCAAGGAGCTGGAATGGGTTGTTCAGTTTCTATCAATAAAAGGCTTCACATGATTAAAAAAGATGGGTATGACGAATCAGTTCTTGATATTGCGGTTTATTCTTAATCAAAAGCATATGAAGAAGAAGATGGTTGATGCTTGTTCAACTGAAAAATTCAGTGGACATAAAGATTGTGTTAAAAAACAGGGAGTTGTTGATGTTGTTTAGGCTGATAATAATTTTTGTTATGAGGCCAGTATTGAGCTTCAAAGAAAAGCTGAGAAAACATGAGATACTGGCGATTGTTTAAGTATAAAATGGCTCCCTTAAAAACTGGGAGGTGAGGTTCAAACAATCAGGTGTATTTTTTTGATAAAGTGATTTGTTAGAAAATAAAAGAAAAAGACAACATTGCCCCTTTAGTAACGGTCAACGGATAACGTTTGTTACGGTCAAGGTAACAAAGTGAACACTTAATGGAAGACCAGGTAGGCCGCCTGCAGTTTCAGAAGACCAGTTACTATATATGCAATATGGACATACCACAGGTATGAAAAGTGCATTTCACTCAAAAATAAATAAAGTCACGAGATTTAAGCTTAGAACATACTTTTTCTTCTCCATCTCAGGAAGATCGGTTTTAGTATACCTTTCAACTACCACCTGCAGAAAGAAACATCATTAGACGATAACAATTATCGAATAATTTCAACTACAAGACAAACTAATTAATGTATACGAAGCTACCAATGACACTAAGGAATCCAAAACACTGGTGTGTGACACAGCCGTTTTTTACGTTTTGATACAGTTAATAAAATAGATAAGTCTGTTCCAAAAAGTAATCCCGGACACCCTTTCTTTTCTTTCAATATTTAGAATTAAGTTGATACCGTCATACCCCAATCCAACATTGTGCTCTAACACCAAATAAGCTAATAAGGTTTTTAAATAATTCTGTAAGCTTTCCTAAACACCCCTTAAATGAGACAAAATGACCGAAAAGAAATAATCAACTCCGCCAAAACAAGATACATTTACTTTATAACTACTAGATAATTAGGAGTTGTTTTTGGGTTGCCTTATTTTATGACCTTAACGCCTTGTTGAAATTTGGAAAATCCGATAAGCTCGCTTTTTTGAGCTTATGATAAGTCAAGCCCATGGCAAGCGCTTATATTTATCTGCCCATAAGCTCAAAAAAGTAAGCTTTATCGGATTTTCCAAATTTCAATAAGGCGTTAAGGTCATAAAATAAGGTTAATCCAAATACCTCCTAATTATCTACGTAGTACTAGTTATAAAGTAAATGTATCTTATTTCGTGTCATATAAGGCTAAAACTGTCGTTCTACAAAAAGTAAGCCGTAATAATGATGTTTTTCTTAAACTGTAAGACGGATAAATAATTACAGGGAGACGATCAGGGTAACGGGCAATGATATCTTGAGATTCCTGACATCTTTCATCTGCAATCATTTATTTATTACAATAAGTTATCAGATAAATTGATTAGTATATAAAAATTTATATAAAAAAAATGTAAAAAAACAAACAAACCGAATGAATAGGTGTTCTTAAAAGCAGCAGTTGATGATTTTCCCATGTTTGGTTTTGCTTGATTTGATGAAGAGGTGATTGAAAAAAGTGAAACTCTAAGAAGAAGATGATATAAATGAGGACACGCAAACACAACAACCGACTACAAGTCTTTATCTTCTTATTTAAGTACAACATAAGTGCTTTGCATGTGTGGTCCTTGTTGTATTCTAAAACATGGATGTGCTCCTTTGTATTTCTTTCTATATTTACGGCTGAGCAAAATCAATCGAAAATTAAATCGAACCGAAAAACCAAGTCAAACTTGGCTGAACCGAATGTAAAATAATAAAATGGTTGTATTCATTCATTCAATTACATAAGAGGTGACATACATATTTATAAAAAAATACGTAGTTTTGAGATTAAGCAATCTAATCAAAACTTTAAACTTAATGGACTAAAAGCTCACAATCGGGCTTGAGTCAACCTATCGTCTAACATCGAACCGAATTAATTTGGATCGGTTTTTGGTTTTATATACTCTTTCTGTTTCATTTTTATTGTCCATATTTATTTTTTGAGATGTTTAAATTTAATATATTATTTTTGTTTAAAATTATTACTTAATTTTTTTTTGAATTAATTAGCTAAGAGAAATTGTTATTCAGTCAAAAAATAAGAAAAATAAAATAATAAATGTATTTTTTAAATAGTGTGTTTTTGATCGATGAACAATAATTTTGAAATTAAAAGAGTAATTAAGTTTTTTGATTTCAGTTTTTCTCGAGCCAGGTCAAAACAAGGCAAAATGAACATGAGTTATTTTGAATCGGTTACGCTATGATACTTTGGTTCGGTTCTCTTAACTTTGGTTTGCTTTTCGGTTCTCGTTTTCGTCAATTTTAATTTTCGATTCGGGTTTAACACGTTGCTTAGCTCTATTGTTTTTAAAATCACTGAGCTTCAGACTAAGCTACTTTTGATTCGATCATGGTTCGAGTATTTTTAGTGATTTGGGTTCGTTTCGATTAGGTTTGGACGTGATACGGTGACTAGACTATTTTGATCTTCAGTTCGTTCTTAATTTAAGAATTTATTAATTAAGGATTTATGGTGGTAACATATCACATAAACAATCCTTGTGGAGTTTCAAAGCTTGAATTTGGTTTGTTGTTAAAGGTATATTTTTGGCTTTGACATACGTGATTTAATCGGTATGTTGTTAATCATTGTTAATGTGATTTTTGATTTAAGGGTTGATGAGTTATATTTTTAAATTGAAAATGAAAAACTAAAAACCACATTGGAGTAAGGAAAGTTGCAGAAGGTAGTAGATGTGTGATGTGTGATGTGTGATAAGGAATATTGATAAATGAAGTTGATATTATAATACATATTAAGATAGTACTACGTAATTGGTAACAAATTTGTTAATCTATTTTAACCCGAACACATGTACATATAACTCAAATGCGATCTATTGGTACTTACCTAAATAAGATTATACAAGTTTCTCTTTGTGAGATGATTCGAACTCGGGTCGAGAGACTTGGTGTCTCGATAACACACAAGATACTCCGCTACACCAAACTGCCATTCAAAAAAAAGTGAAGCGATCTATAACTTGTTACAGTCTTTTATCTAAACAACAATGTCATGTTACACAAGTTGAACAACTTGGTGGGTTAACCTTGTCAAAGATGAAACTTAAGAGGCAAATTTTGTTTTGTCCTTTGTACACCCTTTTACTTCTACGTTTATGCATTTTAATACATCCAAGCCTGAATCATATCTCGCATTGTATAGTGAGACCACGAGTGGAAACGAGCCGAGCCTGCTACAACTCGAGCTTAACTCATTTAACTTTTATAAATCTCAAGTTTGGGGGGGGGGGGGGGGGGGGGGGTGTTATATAAATCTCAAATTGGCTGTTGAAAACGAGGCCACATCGAGAATGGAAGTTGGGAGAGCTCGACTCTGACATTATTATTAATTTGATAGGATCGATGATGCATTGGGGGGGGGGGGGGGGGGGGGGTTATATACACTAAGAAATAGTAAAGTTGCCAATTTCGGGGGTTGTATAAACATCTGATCAAAAGGTGACATTTCCGGATTTGGGGCAGTTTAATGATGGTGAAAATGACGGAGGCGATACGTAAATTACACAAATGCCATCCAAAGCTTGGGATGCAAGTGTAATCATAAGGGGGTGTTTGTTCAATCAACTATTATTAGAAGTGACCATAAATATACATATTCAGATATCTGAACATTTGATTGAAATTATTTCAAAAATGAAAATATATGAAGGTCACTTTGAAACATATATATATATATATATATATATATATATATATATATATATATATATATATATATATATATATATATATATATATATATATATATATATATATATATATATATATATATATATATATATATATATATATATATATATATATATATATATATATATATATATATATATATATATATAGATTTACGTTCATGTAAGAACCGAGCTTAAAATAAAAACTGTAGGAACCAATAATATTAAGCCACGTGTCATTGTTCATTAAAGAAAAAGAAAAATATAATTAAAGTGCTTAATTAAACCAAAAGGGCATTAACGTAATTTTGATCCATATTTCTCTCTTTTATATTGTGTTTACGTGACTGCATCTACTACTATCTCATCCATATTTCTCCACCGATCATGATAACAATTTAATTTCAAATTTGAAGATCTAAAATTTCAAGTTGAGATCCTTTTCTCATTTTTATATACGATCAAACCCGTATATAACCATAACCCATTAATGTTACAATTAATTCCTCTCTAGCATTCTCTGTATCAATATTTTCTCCATATTTTCTATCAGTATCGTTTCAACTTTCAAACTTCAAGTATCATCATTTAGTTAATTTATATTAGTGAATTTGAGATTTATTTTAATATGTATATTAATTTATTTATTCATATGGTTCGTTTAGTTTCCTTAGTATATATTTGAAATATCAAATATTAAAGAAAACTTGTAGAATGTGGGCTATAATAGATTGTGTGTCGGTAGTAAACTTGGAATGTGGGTTAGCATAAATTTGAAGTGTCAAATTTTAAAGAAAACTTGTAGAATGTTCTCTATTTTTTTATTGGATCTATTTGGAGTTTCGGTTAGTATATAGATTTATATACAGTAGTCAAGTTCACATTCTAGTGATATTTAATATTTTACTCTCAATATTAGAATGACGCAAATTTATATATGATATTTTTAGTGAGCTGTGTATTTTTTATATGTATTTTTGGCGTCTTTTTAAATTAATTGTGTTTAATTCCCTTTGTTTGCTTAAATAATATTTTTTTCGAATATGTGTCGTTTGTGCATTTTTATTATTTAGACGTGTACTTTTTTCCCCAATACGTATCACTTGTGATATTATAAGTTGTTTTATATTTTTCTTTCGGATATACATCACTTGGGAATTTTTTTAGTTAGTTACGTATTTTAACTGATACATATCATGTGGGCATCTTTCACTTTTTTGTATATTGTTTTTTGATACATATCATTATGGTTTTTTTTAATAGGTTGTGAATTTTTTCAAATACGTATCACTAGAGTCTTTATAATTTGTTGTGTATTTTTACGAATGCGTATCACTTGAATCTTGTTATTTGGTTGAGATTTTTCTGGATACGTGTCACTTAATCTTTTATAATTAGTTGTCTATATTTTGAATACGTATCACTCATGTTTTATATAGTTGGTTCTGTATTTTTACGGAAACGTATCACTTGAGCTTTTTTAGGTTATTGTGCATTTTTTGGATACGTATCACTTGGTCTTTTATTGATGATCTTTTTAAATACGCATCATTATATTCTTTTTTTAGCTGGTAGTGATTTTTACGGATATATATCATTCGGCTTTTTATTAGTCGATCATGGGTTTTATTTATGCTTAATAGAACTGACTGCGTATCAAGTTGACTAAATTGCAAATGTGGAGTGTATCAAACAAAAAGTAAAATAATTGTATTTTAAGTAACGTTTGAGAAAAAGTTTCAGAAAGAAGTAATGTTTACAAATTGCATACCTAAATTAATTCCTAAAAATTGCTTTTAAAAGCTGCCTTATATATCTAACTTAATTACAAAAATGCCATGGATGTCATTTTAATCAAGTAATATCATTAATAAGACATCTAACGGTTAATAATGGTTCCTATTGTTTTTATTTTAAGACCGGTACTTACAATAACGCCCCTCTATATATATATATATATATATATATATATATATATATATATATATATATATATATATATATATATATATATATATATATATATATATATATATATATATATATATATATATATATATATATATATATGTATATATATATATTTTAAAAAATTCAGGACATTTGGACTAAATTTCGGATATCTGAATATATAAA
This sequence comes from Glebionis coronaria, assembly GCA_025667525.1. Taxonomy (NCBI): domain Eukaryota; kingdom Viridiplantae; phylum Streptophyta; class Magnoliopsida; order Asterales; family Asteraceae; genus Glebionis; species Glebionis coronaria. The sequence continues at coordinate 582,499,239 of CM046881.1, forward strand.
ATCATTATTCGAAACTTCATATATCCGAAATTTCTAGATCATATTTTCGCTTTAGGACTTTAAAAGACACGAGGCGACCTTGAAAATAAATATGTTCTAAATATTATACATATAATAACAGTTTTGATTCTACTTAAACAAGCTCACTTTCGTATGACCCGACTTTATATTTACTCTTATTATATGTCCCTTTTAAAATGATTTTTAGCACAACCTTTGTTAATAGATGAAGTTGATAATATACAATATATTAAAATCATAATCCTTAACAAATTTGTTAATCTATTTTAACCCGAACACATTTACATATAACTAAGATATGATCTATTTAGGTACTTACCTAAATGAGATTATACAGGTATGGTAAAATGGAGCGATCGATAACTTGTTAATTAAACTTTTAAATCTAAACAACATGTCATGTTACATAAGTTGAACAAGTTCATTTTGGCTTGGCCCGAGACTTATTTTTTAAGCTCGAGCTTTGTACATCATACGTGCCCGAAATCGCTCGTTCATACGATTTGGCAATAAAGAATTAAAGTTTGTCTTAAGCTCGGCTCGTCATTTCGAGTCATTAATAACTCGTTTTTAAAACTTAAAAACATCCTAGTGTTATCTAGGCTCATTTAAGTTCATGAGATCTCACAACAATGTCGCAATGATCACCTGACTCTGACTCCCCCTGCTTATTCAACCATATCACTGAGTTATTCGTATTCTCATGCACCTCTTCAAACCACTCAAAATTTTTTTTTGACCGTCATCTTCTAATTCCTTCAATACAAAACCACGTATTAGTTTCGTTTTTGGTGAGAGAATAGATGAAAATTAAAGACGGATTATGCTAAAATTTAAACTACCATGAAATAGCGTTTTCGCGACGAAAAATAAAAAGTTTCTAATAAATTCTAAAAAATTGCAAATAAATCTTATAAGGTCTAACTAAGATTGAAAAATTAATAAAACTTTTTAAACCCCTTTAAATGAATTATTATTAAATTTTAAAATCTAATTAAAGATAAAAATTTAAAATGAATAAGAAACGATCCAAATTAAGATTTTATGACTTGTAAACCTCAAACTAATTTAATAAAACCTAAAAAGTATTTTTCCAAAATTTTAAAACTATTTTAATGGCTAAAAACAAAAAACAATAAAAAATGATTAAAAATAATTAACTAATGGGAAAAATCTTAAAGTTTTTCTAAAAGTCTAAAAAGCTAACAATTATCTAGGAAAAATAAAGTGACAACTCCAGCTTATCCCAATAAGTTGGGAAAAGCCAAAATACCCACGGCTTATATTTCTACAAAGGAAATTAAGAAGCTGTTAAGTAGAAAACAAATTAATAAACCAATCCTACCCTTAATTTCAAGTGATGCTACTGTATGAAGTTGTATTTCACCTCGGATGTCACCTAAAATCAAACTATTTGATAGAGTTTGACTGATTTTGATATGATAGAGTAACTAGAACACAAGCAATTTACCGCACAATGAATCTGCTGATCGTGACGAGCAAGCATCAAAGGGCTGTTGAAAACGAGGCCACATCGACAATGGAAGCTGGGAGAGCTCGACTCTGACATTATTATTAATTTGATAGGATCGATGATGCATTGGGGGGCAGGGGCCGGGGGGGGGGGGGGGGGTATATACACTAAGAAAAAGTAAAATTGCCAATTTCGGTGGTTGTGTAAACATCTAATCAAAAGGTGACATTGGCGGATTTGAGGCAGTTTAATGAAGGTGAAAATGACGGAGACGCTACGTAAATTACACAAATGCCATCCAAAGCTTGGGATGCAAGTGTAATCATAAAGGGGTGTTTGTTCAATCAACTATTATTAGAACTTTAGAAGTGACCATAAATATGCAAATTTAGATATCCGAACATTTGATTGGAATTATTTCAAAAATAAAAATATATGATTGTCACTTTGAAACATATATATATATATATATATATATATATATATATATATATATATATATATATATATATATATATATATATATATATATATATATATATATATATATATCTTAATATATATATAAGAGGAGGGATTTGCCACGTCATCTATCAGGGAACTAATCCCAGTCAGCATGGGCTTAAGTTCTGGGCTTGCAAATTCCTGAACCGGAAAAACTTAATCATAATCGGGCCCTATAAAAACCAGACATAAACATGTTACCATTCTTATTAAAACACTAATATGGATCTTTATCACTCACGTTTAACGATCATAAACCCTAATCTCCTTCCCCCGTCATACGACAAAGCAATCTTAAAAACATATTACCTTGAAGATCTAATTTGTTTCCTTCACCTTCAGCCGCATATGTGGATTCTTCATTGTTTGGCGGGCCACTTTGTTTCTCAACTATGCCTTCACAGACGCAACAGCTAATGGGTCTTTATGATGTAGTATATGTGCCTTATTGGCCATACTTTATGAGTCTACCTGGTGGTTCAATGTCGGTCCTGATCCTAGATTGTGGGCAAGCTAAGGTCTAGATGATCGAACACAGGTCCTGGAGGTGGTGGTATAGATGAATAAGTCGCTGAGACAGTCGTTCTGCTTGCTCTCAAGGCTGGCAGATGAGCATTTAAATACGTATCAGCAGATGGCAGCAAACAACGGTATCAAAGAGGAAAGATCCCAATGGTGGTCGGGATTGAGATAAAATTAGCTACAAACATCTGTCATGGCAGTAGCAACTGGTCAGTCTTTTTACTTTGTTTTTAAAATTCCATGATTGTGACACCATGTAAACATAGAGGTGACATTTGTAAGAATATATGAACAGACTGATTTGGGTTATGTTTTATATCTAACAGTTTAAAACGATAAAATTAAATAACAATGGCTAAAAAATAATATCCCTCAACCTCTATAAACCATGTAGTTAAAATCACAGCAAGTGAGACGTTTCATATGGGTCAAACAAAGGGTTGCCTATAACGTACACATATGCTTACAATGTCTTAAGTCATTTACTTTTAAGTTATTTGTATCTCTTATGTTATGTGCATGTTTGTCGAGTTACATAGTGCGAGCTGATGAGTTTGGATTTTAAGAGTGTTTTTCACCTGCACCAAAACGAGTTGATATTGCTGACAGATTGGTGAAGCTTTGAGAAGCAAGCCAGGTTGGATACGTGAATCTAATCTCTCAAGCTTGATACTTATATATGTTGTACACTTAAATCTGTTTTTCTACTTATAGATGTATTATTTTCAATTAACTTAGTTTGCACAAGTCATTTACTAATTGAAATAATATTAATAAATGAGTATGTATGGTACATAAAAGCAGGTTCTATATTATTCATACGTATGATTGCAAGAAGAGAACTCTCATTTCGTCTTTGCCATGAACTTCTCAAATTCTGCATCAGCGCCAGATGCATTTGTCTCAGCTGGTACAGTGGGCGGGGGGAGGACCTGGATTCGACGCCCATGGACATAAACTAGCAAAATCTACATATTTGTTACTTTTTTATGCATTTTACCCCAAGGGTGTTGGTGTCGGAGATTGCTTATTGAAAAGCCTTTTTATGTGTAACCGTCTTATTTCGTTGTAACATAAGCAAATAGGCAGTCTTAGTCGGACTTGAAATTAATTATCTTCTTTAAAATTATTATATTGGCTTTTCCCAAATGCCCTTTACAAAGTCATAACAATGAAATTTTTTTTATCATGGAAGTTCCATCCTTTTTTTGCAGGATTTTAGTGAAAGAGATGGAGCTAGATTTAATCACGTTGCAAAGATTGTATGACCTTCTTATAAACGCCTAAAAATAAATAGAAGATGGAAGGTCTGAAAGCGTAAGTCTATATATCTTAAATATGCTACTCCAAAATTAAAATTTGGTGAAGATTTTGGCTGTTCCGATTAACCAAGTGGAGCGGGACAGAAGATTGGTTGCTAAAAGGCGAACTTAGAAATGTGAGTTTACATACTTTGTTTATGACATATTATATTCCGACTGTTAAAATTGAAAGTTTATAAGCATCGAGACTTAATGTGTACTGTATAGTTAACACCGTTTCTATATAGGAATCAATCAAAATTTAAACTAACATATACTACATATACTGCTGGAGGAGATCCGTTTAGGGTGATCAGCAAGCCTTATGCTAATCTAGAGTTTATATGTACTTAAATTAAAGATGATCATATGTTTATGATCGTCTGTTTATGTTTATGTTTTGGTAAAATCGTAGACTAACTTAAGTAAATATGCAAACGAACTAAGGTATTAAACCGCGCAACCATCAAACCTTAGACAATGGGTCAAGCTGGGAAATTGATAAAAGAAGACAAGAACTACCGCGTAGAATTAAGCCAACTGGTGTTTGTTACATCAGGCTGAACAAGATATAAAGGGGCGTTTGGGTAAAAATACAAAGAGCAAATGTCTAGCCATCTGAGGTTTGGTACGAGTAGGCAAAAATTTACTTATGCTATTCTTTTAACGTATACATCCAGAAGTTGTTTAGGTACGAGTCTATATTCTGCTTTGGGTACGTTGTATATGCTAAGCACTTATCTTATCACAATTCAATTTTTACTGGCTACTGATATTGGAGTTTGGAAGTATTGTTTTCTAGCTTTTTAGCTTATTCGTTGTTAGATAAAACCACAATTAGCTTGCACCAATGAAAGACACACACAACCCATAACTCTCATTATACGAATGAAATTTTTTCTTCTGTATTTCTGTTATATCTTGGTTCGTGTATTATAACAAAATCTTCATGTTCATATGAATGCAAATTTATATAATTTGAATCAGACCTTTGTAATGTAAATAAATATAGTAGGCATATACTCCCCTTAATGCTTTTCTAGACTGGCCTCGACATTTTTTTCAAAGAATTTTGAACATTTTCAGTTAGTGGAAAGTATATTTCCTAAAAGCATGTACCTGTTATCTAGAAAACGTTTAAGCAACAAGAATGCATAAGGTAATTAAAAAAGTGCAATTGGTGGATGCAAAATTGTGAGCTCACCTAATCTTCTTGACCACTTGGCTCTGTTATCAAAGATCAATGATACAATTATACTGGCGCGATTTTCTTACTTGGGATCTTTGAACCATTATCACTAAGTACATCTACCACGTTGACCTGTACCAAGGTCTTGACACTTTGCCTCAAGGTGTTGACTTCTAAGGTCAACTGCGTGTTCGCTCTGAGCCTACTATTGGATCTAAAATCTGCCACAAAAGCTCTACTTTCAGAGTCTATGTATCCACATTTAGATATTTAAGTAACTGTTTGTTCTGCCTTATAGATCATGGACCCACTGAGGGTAAATTATTCGATGTGGAGAATGAGTAGTCATGTTCCTCAAGCTGAAGAGGGTGTTATGTCGATTGGCGATTTGGAGGGAGTACCAGGTGCTTTTTGGCATCAGTCGTAGACTCTTCAGCCCCAACGGAGCACCAATTAAAGTGAGCATCTATCAAGACTCGAGCCCATGAAGAAAATTGTGAGTTTGATATTTGAAAGTAAACATCATAGAATGAAGAAAATTTGTCTTCCACTACCTACATTTTCTACAGTTTGTCCCTTTCAATAACATAAAAAAAGTGTCAAAGTCTGATAACAACAGTTCCTATGTGATTGTCTATAAGAAATAATTTTCGATAAATAAATTGGTTACTTAACTATTAAGGTTTATCACCTTATCACATGTACTGAAGTATCTTATTATGTGGTTTAATGTTAGTGACTTCTCTTATGAGACAGATGATTATGCAAAAGGATGTCGGGGTGATATTATTTTTAACCCTTGGATTATAAGAAAATCTAGACGTCCCTCAAAACAACTTTAGTTTTGTATGTAGTTTGCTGATCCAAAACTTTTGGTGCTTTATTTTGGTAGGGAGAAATGAAGTCAATATTTGTTGATTATGGCAGATTATAATGAAAGAAGATCTTGAGGAATTAAGGGAGCTAGGTTCTGGCACATTTGGGATAGTTTACCATGGAAAATATAGGGGAACATATGTCACCATCAAGCGAATAAAGAAGAGTTGCTTTGCAGGTTGATCGTCTGAGCAGGAGAGATTGGTTAGTAAACATTAGTTTTACTCATTCTTTCAGTAATATAAGTATACTTTGTTAAGCTTATATGAGACTAATCAATAATTTATATTTGACTATCTATATGTTTGATTCCTGACAGTTGAGTTCTAGAGAGAAGCTGACATTCTGTGAAAGCTTCACCATCCAAACATTGTGGCGTTTTATGGTGTAGTACCATGATGGACCTGTACTACACCATAAAACGCCACTATATACGCGTTTTATGGCGTTTTGATTCTTTGGTTATACTGTTTATACTAGAAAACCCTGTTCTACCAAAAAGCACGTGAGTTCATTTCATAGAAATCTCTAAATCTATTATACTGTTGGGCCAAAGCTTGGATGATGCAATTGTTAGCAGTAACTTTTCTATCACTAGCGTTAAAATTAGAAGAGAGAGAAGTACCCCTCATCCTATATTTGCAGCTCAAGATCTTATTTTGATATAGCTTATAAACTTTAGGTGTAAGGTCAAAGTACAGATTTTATTTTGACCAACGTACAGATTTTGATGTGTTTGTAAGGCCTATTGGAAATATAGTGAGAACAAACACTTTTTTCATCTATGGGAGTGTTTTTTGTAAACGGTTTTATGCCGGTAAATAAAGGGAGTGTTTGTTTCAGCTTTTTTATTTTGCTTATTAACTTATGTAAATTTTGAGAGGCTTATATCAGGCAGAATAACTTTTCTTGTACAGAATTCACAACAGTATCAATTCCATTATAATCTTTCAGTTTAGAAGCCCTATTTTTTGCACCTTTCCTTAAAAATATTTATAAATCTACAGATGTATTGGCTTTAAGGTAGCATGTTAAAATTCAGACTTATTACTTGTGTCATTGAACATATTGTTTATATAATATAATAATAAACCAATTAGCTTAAATGTAGCCGTTAGTTTTATCCATGTGGACTGAAAAGTTGATGTATGTTTTGAAGTTAAAGTTGTTTGTGTATGGACTTAGGGCCTAGATAAAACGATATCGACAATTGAACTTATTTTTACGGAAAGGTCTCCTCCAGCCAAAAGAGGTGAAACCAAAAGCTGAGCGTAAAGATGTCGAGGCACCCAAGCCTTCAGTCGAAGACGAGATAAGATGCACCAAAGCACCTCCTTGATTTGCTACCTCCAAAGAAGATGGTTTTGGATGATTGGAAGAGGCTTTAGTCTAACGCCAAGACTAACTTCCGTGAGTTTACAATCAAAGGTATATTTGTGAGTGGACTGGAAATTGCTTTATCTTGTGATCTTCCGATGTGTGGTCATCTAAAACTTCCTCGTGTAACAAAATTACCCCTGCAGGATCATCACTATGATTAACATGTTGCCATGGCAATGAGTGACAATCTTTTGATTTTTCTTGTCGGAAGAAGAATTTTTTTTTCTAGGTTGATTGTCAGAAACTTCTTGCGTTTAGTGTTACTTTTATTTTGAACATCAAAACTAACATTGAAGTTAAATAGTCCTGTGATATAAAATTAGTGTTTTGGATTTTTAGAAGAATGGTGTCTAACTGTCTACACTATTGAGATAAATGCTATACAATCACAAAACGAAAATGTGAAATGATAAAAGATTAATTGTTTCATTAATAAAATGGCGGATGTCATAATTGAAAATGCAGAAAGATTAAAGATCCTTTCTACTTTAAGATATGACCAACAGCGTTCGACAAAAGACCCTTTGAGATAGGTGTTTCACTTAAGTACAGAGTAGTATAAGTCCAGTACTTTACATACTTTTTAGTTCATAATCTATTCTGACTACTTTTCTGTAAGAATTTAAAGGTAGTGTCATTTATCAATTGATATTTTTGTTTTATGTTTGTGTACTAGCATGTAAACTTATCAGACATGAAGATGCATGCTCAATATCTAAATCCTTAAGTTTCAACCCTTTCTTAGAACCAGCCTTTGCAAAATCAAATGCATGGTACCTCTTTAGCGACTGAGTTCAATTAAACGCCTGTGTTTTGTGCTTATCCTTCCTTTGAGCAAAACAAGAAAATGAGACCTCAAAACAAGCCGTTCAGGAGCATTAACAATAGGAATCTCATCAATCACTGGAAAACCATTATGTGACGTCATCCTTAATGAATGTAATACGTTACCAACTTAATGTAGTGTTCCTACGGAGTATTTAATAAGAACTTAATGTGCTTTAAATATATAAATGGAAATGTAAATTGTATATGTTTTTTCGTGTCAAAGTTGTTCCTGATGTATGCAATCAGTTTTATGTCGTTGTAGTACTTGATAATTTTCTAACCCATGCTAAAGTAGCTCATATATTTTATCCATATGTTTGTTCTATATTTCATTGGATGTCAAAGGTTAATCTTCGCCGGGTTAACTGGGTGACCCGGTTTCGGTCAAAATAGCGGACCATATTAAATCGGGTTTCAAATTTTCGAAACCCGATTAGACCCGCCGAGTCTAGGGTGACCAGTGTCAACTCGGTTCTCAAGATCCAGCCGGGTTCCGATTTTTTCGCGTTTTTGTAAATAAAGCATGTAAATTATATGTGTTTTTTACATAATTTTTTATTTCTAAATATTATAATTGTTAATAAATAGTTTATATGTACGATATATGGAAGATTTAATGATATACGTATATAGTTTTTTTTCATTACAAATATAATTTTTTATATTTTCTTTTAAAAAAACAAATCGATTCGAATTAACCCAGGTTGACCCAGTGATTCGATGAGTCAACCAAATCAAACCGCTTTTCAAAAAGATTGGGTAAAATATCGGACTACCCAAAAGAGACGAAGATACATTGGCAGGGTACTATACAACTCATAAATTATGAGCCCAATAGTAAACAAACAAAACGAGTCGGTATGTTTTTAGAAAAAAAATTTCTTGCCTCGCCTGTTTTTAAATATAAAATTATATAGAGTGATAAATTTGATTATGGTTATAGAAATCGTATGACTTTTAGCAGAGCTCCATTTTTTAAAATTTAATCCTTAATATTCTTAGGCAATTTTCAACACGTAGAGTCTTAGAGGTAAAACATAGACAAATTAATCCATTTATAGTTAAACTGGTCAAAAGTGTTATAGCAAACATTATGGCTACCCAATTTGTGGAGAGATAAGCACAAACAAATAGATAATATTATCTTCATAACACTCATTAGTTCGTAATTAAATTATTTATATATATAGCTACATCTATCGCATCATCTTTGTGTTATTATGGTATAGGATATGTACATAAATTTCTACAGATTTATATGGATATTAACTACGAAGACAAATATGAACTAAAAGCATATATTTTGTAATGACAGATAATTGATTAAGTCTTGATTCTTCCTATCTGATTAACAATAGTTTCTTTTTGTTCTTTATTTAATGTATAAATGTTTACGATGTTCGTAATTCGTTAACCATTACTTAAGTTATTTATTTGATATTCAGAAGGCGTGCCCGCCCGTAGGGCGGTCTTTGCATTAAAAACAACTATACTAAACAAACTATAAAATAACAAAGTATATGCTTAAAAAAATACAATGGACATTTATAAAAAAATAAATAAAAATAATTAATTTCAGAAAAAACTTTTAACAACAAATACAAGTGTCACGATTAATAATGCAGTAAAAGATAACAAAACTAAAAACAAATAATAAGAAGTCATACCCGTCCACCGGACGGGTTTTGCAACTAGTATATATATATATATATATATATATATATATATATATATATAAATTACAAAAAAAATCCAGAACATTTGGATACTAAATTATGAATATCCAAATATACAAAATTATTAATCGAAACTTCGTATATCCGAAATTTCTAGATCATATTTTCGCTTTAGGCCTTTAAAAGACACAAAACGAACTTGAAAATAAATATGTTCTAAATATTATGCATTTAATAACAGTTTTGGTTCTACTTAAATAAGCTCACTTTCGTTAAAAAAAATGTTGATGAGTTAGTGACATGCCCCGATTCGATATTTACTCTTAATATTTGCTCTTTTTAAAATGATTCTTAGCACCGTCTCTGTTAATAGATGAAGTTGATAATATAAAAAAATATTAAAATAATAATCCATAACAAATTTGTTAATCTATTTTAACCCGAACACATTTACATATAACTCAGATATGATCTATTTTAGGTACTTACCTAAATGAGATTATACAGGTTTGGTAAAGTGGAGCTATCGATAACTTGTTAATTTTTATTTTTTTTAACATGATAACTTGTTAATTAAACTCTTAAATCTAAAGACGAAACTTAGGAGGCAAATTTTGTTTTGTCCTCCGCACACCTTTTACTTTTACTTTTATGCATGTTTATACCAAAGTTTGTGATATAAGCTTCTTCAAGAAAATATCCATAAATATCGAGTTTGGCTTGGTTCGAGACTTACCTTTTAAGCTCGAGCTCGCTATATTATACAGGCTCGAGATTGGTTTGGTTACACGATTTAAGAATTAAAATTCAGAGCTTGTCTATTTTAATCTATTTTAACCCGAACACATTTACATATAAATCAGATGCGATCTATTGGTACTTACCTAAATAAGATTATACAAGTTAAAGTGAAGCGATCTATAACTTGTTACAGTCTTTTATCTAAACAACAATGTCATATTACACAAGTTGAACAAGTTGAACAAGTTGAACAAGTTGAACAACTTGGCGAGTTAACCTTGTCAAAGATGAAACTTAGGAGGCAAATTTTGTTTTATCCTTTGTACACCCTTTTACTTCTACGTTTATGCATTTTAATACATCCAAGTTTGAATCATATCTCGCATGGTATGGTCTCCATAGTGAGACCACGGGTGGAAACGAGCCGAGCCTGCTACAACTCGAGCTTGACTCATTTAACTTTTATAAATCTCAAGTTTGGCTTGGTTCGAGACTTATTTTTTAAGCTCGAGCTCTATATATCATACGTTCCCGAAATCGCTCGTTTATACGATTTGGTAATAAACATTTGAAGTTTGTCTTAAGCTCGGCTCGTCATTTCGAGTCGTTAATAACTTTTTTTTAATACTTAAAAACATCCTAGTGCTATCTAGGCTCATTTAAGTTCATGAGGACTCACAAAAATGTCGCAATGATCACCTGACTCTGACTCCCCTTGCTGATTCAACCATATCACCGAGTTATTCGTATTCTCATGCACCTCTTCAAACCACTCAAAAGCTTTTTTTTCACCATCATCTTCTAATTTCTTCACTACAAAACCACGTATTAATTTCGTTTTTGGTGAGAGAAAAGATGAAAAGTAAAGATGGATTATTCTAAAAATTAAATTACGACGAAAGCGCGTTTTCACGCAAATCGTGACGAAAAATAAAAAGTTTCTAAAAATATTCTAAAAAATTGCGAATAAATCCTAAAAGGTCTAACTAAGATTGAAAAATCAATAAAACTTTTTGAACCCCGTTAAATGAATTATTATTAAATTTTAAAATCTAATTAAAGATCAAAAATTCAAAATGAATAATAAATGGTCCAAATTAAGATTTTATGACTTGTAAACCTCAAACTAATTTAATAAAATCTAAAAAGTATTTTTAAAATTTAAAAACTATTTTATCTATAATTTAATGGGTAAAACAAAAACAATGAATAAAAAATGATTAAAAATAATTAACTAATGGGAAAAATTTGAAAGTTTTTCTAAAAGTCTAAAAAGCTAACAGTTATCTAGGAAAAATAAAGTGACAACTCCAGCTTATCCCAATAAGCTGAGAAAATCCAAAATACCCACGGCTTATATTTCTACAAAGGGAATCAAGAAGCTGTTAAGTAGAAAACAAATTAGTAAACCGATCCTACCCTTAATTTCAAGTGATGCTACTGTATTAAGTTGTATTTCACCTTGGATGTCACCTAAAATCAAACTATTTGATAAAGTTATGACTGATTTTGACTATGATACAGTAACTAGTACACAAGCAACTTACCGCACAATGAATCTGATGATCGTGACAAGCAAGCATCAAGGGGCTGTTGAAAACGAGGCCACATCGACAATGGAAGCTGGGAGAGCTCGACTCTGACATTATTATTAATTTGATAGGATCGATGATGCATTGGGGCGGGGGGGGGGGGGGGGGGGGGGGGGTTATATAAACATCTGATCAAAAGGTGACATTTCCGAATTTGGGGCAGTTTAATGATGGTGAAAATGACGGAGGCGGTACGTAAATTACACAAATGCCATCCAAAACTTGGGATGCAGGTGTAATCACAAGGGGGTGTTTGTTCAATCAAATATTATTAGAAGTGACCATAAATATACATATTCAGATATCTGAACACTTGATTGGAATTATTTCAAAAATGAAAATATATGAATGTCACTTTGAAACATATATACATAAATTTTTAAAAAAAATTCAAAACATTTGGATACTAAATTTCGGATATCCGAATATATAAAATCACTATTCGAAACTTCATATATCCAAAATTTCTATATAATATTTTTGCTTTAGGCCTTTAAAAGACACGAGGCGACCTTGAAAATAAATATGTTCTAAATATTATACATATAATAACAGTTTTGATTCTACTTAAACAAGCTCACTTTCGTTAAAAAAATGTTGATGAGTTAGTGACATGGCCCGACTTGATATTTACTCTTAATATATGTCCCTTTTAAAATGATTTTTAGCACAACCTCTGTTAATAGATGAAGTTGATAATATACAATATATTAAAATATAATCCGTAACAAATTTGTTAATCTATTTTAACCCGAACACATTTACATATAACTAAGATATGATCTATTTAGATACTTACCTACATGAGATTATACAGGTTTGGTAAAATGGAGCGATCGATAACTTGTTAATTAAACTTTTAAATCTAAACAACATGTCATGTTACATAAGTTGAACAAGTTCATTTTGGCTTGGTTCGAGACTTATTTTTTAAGCTTGAGCTCTGTACATCATACGTGCCCAAAATCGCTCGTTTATACTATTTGGCAATAAAGAATTAAAGTTTGTCTTAAGCTTGGCTCGTCATTTCGAGTCATTAATAACTCGTTTTTAAAACTTAAAAACATCCTAGTGTTATCTAGGCTCATTTAAGTTCATGAGATCTCACAACAATGTCGCAATGATCACCTGACTCTGACTCCCCCTGCTGATTCAACCATATCACACAGTTATATGTATTCTCATGCACCTCTTCAAACCACTCAAAAGCTTTTTTTTCACCGTCATCTTCTAATTCCTTCCATACAAAACCACATATTAGTTTCATTTTTTGTGAGAGAATAGATGAAAATTAAAGACGGATTATGCTAAAAATTAAACTACGACGAAATCGCGTTTTCATGCAAATCGAGACGAAAAATAAAAAGTTTCTAATAAATTCTAAAAAATTGCAAATAAATCCTATAAGGTCTAACTAAGATTGAAAAATCAATAAAGCTTTTTAAACCCCTTTAAATGAATTATTATTAAATTTTAAAATCTAATTAAAGATCAAAAATTTAAAATGAATAAGAAACGGTCCAAATTAAGATTTTATGACTTGTAAACCTCAAACTGTTTTAATAAAACCTAAAAAGTATTTTTCTAAAATTTTAAAACTATTTTATCTATTATTTTAATGGCTAAAAACAAAAACAATGAATAAAAATGATTAAAAATAATTAACTAATGGGAAAAATCTAAAAGTTTTTCTAAAAGTCTAAAAAGTAACAGTTATCGAGGAAAAATAAAGTGACAACTCCAGCTTATCCCAATAAGCTGGGATTATCCCAATAAGCTGGGAAAAGCCAAAATACCCACGGCTTATATTTCTACAAAGGAAATCAAGAAGCTGTTAAGTAGAAAACAAATTAGTAAACCAATCTTACCCTTAATTTCAAGTGATGCTACTGTATGAAGTTGTATTTCACCTTGGATGTCACCTAAAATCAAACTATTTGATAGAGTTATGACTGATTTTGACTATGATACAGTAACTAGAACACAAGCAACTTACCGCACAATGAATCTGATGATCGTGACGAGCAAGCATCAAGGGGCTGTTGAAAACGAGGCCACATCGACAATGGAAGATGGGAGAGCTCGACTCTGACATTATTATTAATTTGATAGGATCGATGATGCATTGGGGGGGGGGGGGGGGGGGGGGGGGGGGTTATATACACTAAGAAAAAGTAAAATTGCCAATTTTGGGGTTGTATAAACATCTGATCAAAAGGTGACATTGCCGAATTTGGGGCAGTTTAATGAAGGTAAAAATGACGGAGGCGGTACGTAAATTACACAAATGCCATCCAAAGCTTGGGATGCAAGTGTAATCACAAGGGGGTGTTTGTTCAATCAACTATTATTAGAACTTTAGAAGTGACCATAAATATGCATATTTAGATATCCGAACTTTTGATTGGAATTATTTCAAAAATAAAAATATATGAATGTCACTTTGAAACATATATATATATATAAATTACAAAAAAAATTCAGAACATTTGGATACTAAATTATGAATATCCGAATATACAAAATTATTATTCGAAACTTCGTATATCCGAAATTTCTAGATCATATTTTCGCTTTAGGCCTTTAAAAGACACGAGACGAACTTGAAAATAAATATGTTCTAAATATTATGCATTTAATAACAGTTTTGATTCTACTTAAATAAGCTCACTTTCGTTAAAAAAAATGTTGATGAGTTAGTGACATGGCCCGACTCGATATTTACTCTTAATATTTGCTCCTTTTAAAATGATTCTTAGCACCGTCTCTGTTAATAGATGAAGTTAATAATATAAAAAATATTAAAATAATAATCCATAACAAATTTGTTAATCTATTTTAACCCGAACACATTTACATATAACTCATATATGATCTATTTTAGGTACTTACCTAAATAAGATTATGCAGGTTTGGTAAAGTAGAGCTATCGATAACTTGTTAATTTTTATTTTTTTAACATGATAACTTGTTAATTAAACTCTTAAATTTAAAGACGAAACTTAGGAGGCAAATTTTGTTTTGTCCTCTGTACACCCTTTTACTTTTACTTTTATGCATGTTTATACCAAAGTTTGTGATATAGGCTTCTTCAAGAAAATGTCCATAAATATCGAGTTCGGCTTGGTTCGAGACTTACTTTTTAAGCTCGAGCTCGCTATATTATACAGGCTCGAGATTGGTTCGGTTACACTATTTAACAATTAAAATTCAAAGCTTGTCTTGAGCTCGACTCGTCATATATATATTCTCGTTAATAAGCTCGTCATATATATATTCTTGTTAATCTAGCTTGTAAGATTTAGGGTGTCTGTACGATGGTGTGATAATCCTGGATATCTAACTTGAATCGTGTAAGTTCACTTTCCGTATAAAGTATTTCGACCCTATGGTGCCTGGGTTACACGAAATCCTTATCGGGATAATTCAAGTAGAACACTTTGATTCTAGGCACAAGAGATCAAAGCAAGAACAAAGAGAAATTGTATGAATTTTCGTTATATTCTGTGAGAAACAATCTGGTAGTTTATTCACCAACCAGAAACGACGGTTTTCGGAGGTTACAAAACGAACAGTTATAACTGTTCTCCAATAGACATGTTGGTTAGGTTATGGCGGGAAAACAAGGAATTTCCTTAATACCGATTCATGAAAATCGTTTAGGTTGTGGGGCCCAGCAAGGGGCGCTGCCCCTTGACCCCGCAAGGGGCCGCAGCCCCCTTGACCCCTGCATTTTCGTCGTGGGCGATAACATATTAGCTCAACGAGTGTGCACTCCGCACTTCCCTAACTCGCGTCAGAACCGAATATGAAATCTCATTGATCTCTAGTAAATCCCGATTAACTAAAATAGCTGACCAACATAGCTTTGTATGTATAGCTCGAGTTCGGGCTGGATCAACAAATGAGCGGCAACCTAGCTTAGGCTTGAGCTCGTTTGAGTTTTTTACCGATCGACTCCTGAATCTTCACGAACGGCTCGGCTCATATACCCATAAATGACACAAGTGATTCTTAACAATTTGGGTCTGGGCCAGAAAGTATCCAGCCAAGATTCAGAAATAGGGCTTCTTTCAGAAGTCCATATCACAAACAAAATGTCAATATCTACTTTTACATGATAACGAATGCAATGATAGATTTCTATTTTTCTTTTTTTATACGTCATCTTGTATATGAAGCCCTTTTCAATGGGCTTGAGCTTATGGAGATTTATGGCTTATAAAAACTTTCATAAGCCTATGTGCTAAACAAAGCTTCCTTTATAAGCTAGCGAGTAAATTGAATAAATCGTCTATAAAGTTGGATCAAATTGCATGTTTCGTCTCAAACGTTACGAAAATGTGGGGAAAACTTTAGGCAAACTTTTGGTGCAAGTATCATGAGGACGATACTTGCATTAAAGTTTCCTAGCATGGACGAAGATCCTCCAATTTATAAGCTAGCTTATGTTAAAGATTGAAACCCCCGAAAACCCTCATAACGGACGAACCAGGTGAGTTCCCGGGAATGCTATCGATTTCTTCGAGGCAATGTTTATTTTTCGAGAAAAGAATCATAGATTTTTTCAGATTGTATCTTAAATGCACCCGATCTATCAAAATGTGTTTTTTAATATTACGGTTCAAAAATTTTTGTGCACCCCGTCCCTGTAGTCATAAGCCCGGGTGCCAAACATAGCCTAATTATACCAAATTTTGTATGCAGCACAAGCACAAAGCCTTGATCTTACTTCGACTCAAAATAACAATTTGTTTTTAACCATTGGTTATTTGTTAGGTAATAAATTACTACACACTACGGGTACTCCATACATTTGCGTTACGTAATGATAACATCAAAATCGCTCACGGTCCATTCAGCCTCTTCATCTTTATCGCTCACAAATATCTCAGTACCCGTATCAAGTGATGTCCATATCCTTTTAGCAGCTTTCGTTCCGGGATCCTGATAATGTGTACAATGTACACAACGTATACATATAAACATCAGTCACGCAGAATTAGCTGCAACATCCTTAAATCTAAATTATGTTCATTTTCTCAAAGGTGGCAATTTCGAGCCGTATAAAAAATGACTTGTTTTGACCCGTTACTCAAACTGTTTCTTGAGTACTTGACCCCCAACCCGTTTTGACCCGTTACTCATCTCGCCCACTTTGCCACCTTTAATCATCGTATATATGTAAATTAAGTATGCCGTTAGTACAACTCACCTGATAGAAATAAAGCCTACTAGCCAGCCCGCCAACATCAAGTTCCCAAGTCCTTGCATCACCTTCCCACCCATCCCCTTGCTTTGTCGGATACCCATACTCGGCCCAAATGGGATGAGGCAACAGCTGTACAAGTTCTTGTGCTTGTGGATTGCTGTACGGGTCACACGTGCTATAAGGCTTCTCCAAATGTTGTGCATTGCCAGGTGCACAATAGTAGTGATACGCCCCATAGGGAAATCTTCTAGTGTCGTTTCTGTAAATCTTTGTGTTATTGGGAGTAATATGGTATGGTGGGCAGTTTCCTAGCGCTGATGGAGCACACCATGCTGGGGTCTCGGGATTTATGATCATTTCACTGTATCGTGTGATATCTGTTGAGGTGTCCCCGTCACATGGTTCTCCGTTGTTTTTCCAACAACTTCCCATGTCTATTAGGTAGAACTGGCTCTTTGACCCGCCACCTTTTTTTATGTCTAGGCGCAATTTCACTTTGAAATTTGGAGATTCTGGTAGCTTCGTAATATTTACACAACAAACTAGAGTTAGTCCAACTAAAGATTATCGCCTAAATAAACATACGAAAGTACAAAAATACGTTGAATTTTAGGAATTTGAGTCTTGAGTTTAGGCCACAACAAGGTCTGACTACCACGAGCAAATTGTCACGGGTCGCTAACTATGTACTAATTGGAAGTTATAGCTTTTTACGCGCCTTTGTAAACTATGATGTTCTCGCTGTCATGGGACATATGGTCATGGTCCCATAGCATGTTATGCTTGATAATAAGTGTTCTATAAAGCCAAAAAACATGTTTCTGGTGTCAATTATTTGGTAGCCCATCAACCATCATAGCATCTTTTTTCGGGTAAAGGACAAGACAATGATAAACCTCTTCGAAAGACTTAAGAAGCAAAAGTGTAGTTAGCAAATCATTTTAGCGAAAGACCAAAATTTTAACGAAGCCTTGAAAAAGTATGTCCGAAACTCTACATATACCATAGCGTTTCTAGTCGTTTAACAAATTTAATCCGTTAGAGTTACAAAAATTACCAAAATCGTCACATGAACATAGCATACCATATAAATAACGCAGTATAAGAAACGAAAGCGAAACTTACAATTTTGAGCATGCCTCTCGTGTCATAATGATATCCACCAGAAAAGCCTTTAGTAGCGTCAGCTCTTAAGTACAACATCAACCATGGATAATTCTTAGATGTTCTCAATCTATGCTTAAATTCCCAACTACCAACCCCGACCTTCTTCTGCCACGTCACCTCATAATACGATATACTCCCACTCGCGCCCGAGCTGGTGCTTATGTTATCATAAGTACCATTGAATCCACCTATCATAACCGCGTCTGACCCAGACCCGGTTATGGACGTGGGATGATGAACCAAAATGGGTTGGTTCATACAACCATTTCCAAAACATGGGAACCGTCCCGGGGCGAAAGGTGGGGACCGCTTTCCGTTTTCTGGACATAGACCGGATGTGGTGTCATAGTTTCCGTTTTTTAACATGACCATCCAAAACTGCCATGGGGTTGTGTCGTTTTGGTGTTTGGTCACTTGGCATAGGTTGCCGAGATAGATCTCCTTTTCGGCTGCGTAAAGGTCAGTGTCATGAAGGGCTTTCGGGTTTATGCCCTTAAAGGAGTCCCCGACTCCAAGCTTGTTGTCGTGCTCGGTTACTTTGTGGCTTAGGTGATAAGCTTCTTCACCTTTTAAGGAAATTGGCAATAGTTAGTGAATGTTTAAGATTGCTTATCCAAAACTGCTTACTTTATTAAATAAGCAGATAAGCAGTTTTGAGAATGCCAATCCAAATTACTTATATCATTTATATAAGACATAAGCTCTGCGATATTGCTTATTCCAAACTACTTATGTTAAAAGAAACAATAACCAAAACCCGCAAAGTAAGAAGAAGAATGAAAAAGTACCTGCAGATAGATCAAAGCAATCAGCAGCTCGAGGACTACCCATCAAAGGCGCTTCGGTTCCAACTTCATTACAAAAGTTCCAAGCTTCAAACGCAACTCTCAGTCCATCTCTCTTCATTCCCGGGTCACCAACCGCAGAAGAAGATGCAATATCAACTATCGAAAGGGACGCAGCCACAAAAACAAGGTGGACAGCAGCCACTAAGAAAGCTCTCAACAGTATGCATCTCATCATACCGGACTACGTCGATAAATGCCTAGAAAATGTGGTACAGTGAGTGTTTTTACTGCAGTTTAATGGAAGAAAAAATGATAGTTACACCTTCCTGACATTACTATTTCTGCATTTTTGGTTTACGCTTTTTGTTGCTTTCACTTTGCTTTTTCTTTAATGTGAATTAAAAGTGCTGTTTTCCAACTTATTGAAAACTTAAATTTGAAAACAGTTGGAAAGACTTATAAGATTGAAATTTACTAAAAAAGGAACTGATGAGGTGTCCTAGGACTTTGTTCATTTTCTTTTGTTGACCATGGTTTCAAAGTACCCGTGTAGGCGAAAAAAGTTCTTGTAGCAAGGGAACGGGTTGAACTCGAACTTTTTCAGAAAACATTTGAGCCTGTACTCACACCATGAAGTTCCTTGGACTGCGTATGATGCAACTCTCTTTCGCAACTAAGTACTATATTTAGTTATGGGTCCCCTACAATCCTACATGTAGACTCGTATGACTTTTACGTAGTATTGTGGTAACCATCAATAACTTGATCGCCTCACGACAACCTTTCTTCCATTGTTCATTCTACGTTGCAAGTTTTGGTACGAGAAAAGCGACACACTCCTTATATATTAAACAAGGAACCGTTTCTCATATATGAAACCAATCTTTCTATTTGACCTAATAAATTCAGCAGATTATAGCAAGAAGTTGCGAGTCTATTAGCCAGTCGATTTCATAATAAATAAAATGTGACTCGATGTATTGAGATGTAACAAACAAAACAAAACTGTTTGGTTTTGGAGTTTTATACGACTAATAGTCTTAGTGATGACTCGATTCATAGTTAAGTTTGGCGCACCTAACATTTGTATTTATATCAGGCATTGTTTGGTAATCTGTAAATGCTTCTTAAATCCCCGAATGTTTGCCCTCACGGTAAGCATGTGAGAATCCACAAGTGATGTCTGAGGTTAACGCGTTAACATTAACTTACGTGTTATAGGAAAAGTGATTTAACTGTCAAGTGTTGGTCGTGGGACTACTTAATGGAGACGCCTATGTTTACGTTTAGCTTAACTTCAAAGAGATCTACCCTTGTTGTATACGTGTTAAATTACGTAAGTCAAAATTTTGAAAGACGATAGGTACAAAATCATGGCGGTACCCAATGACTTAGATAAGGTCATTATGCTGTCCTATAAAGTCTTCTATAGTGTGCACTTTAAGCGAAAGGCCTAAAGGGGTGTTTGGGTAAGCTTATGGCTTTTGCAAAAGGAAGTAATTTTAAAAGGGCTTACGCAAAAAGCGCTTTTCCTAGCTTCCAATAAGGTATAATGAGTTTCAAAGAAGCTTAACCAAACACCCCCTTAGTCCAAACATAGCAAGGACACATCAGAATGCAATGAGCTGCTGGAAATCCGGGACAACCTGAAATCCTATGCAAGTCATTCTACACAAAATGAACAACTAATTTAAACCAGCCCCTGCACTTATAAAATTTGCTTAAAAGCGCTGGAGCGGATAAAAAACATCCAGGCTTTTACGGAGTATTTCTTTATATATACTGCAGAAGAATTTCATATCGACGCGTTTGACCAATAGATTTGGTCAAACGGGTTAGACATGAAATTAGCCCATGACCCAATCCACATAATATCTTTGCAGTTTCTCAGGTTAATGCGTTAACATCACCTTACTTGTCGTAGGAACATTGTAAATCACCGTGCTGGTCGTGGGACTACTTGACGGAGGCGCCTAAGTTTGTGTTTACCTCTATATACATAAAGCTTAATTAAGATATTAACAGATACTCCAAGTATAAGTTAGAGTACTTATACATTCTCGGCATACTAATCATGCATCTAAATCTAAAGGATATACACAAGTTATTTTCCACCAATAATAACTCCTAATTTCTACACTTTGGCGTTCCAAGAATTTGTTGAAATGAATAAATAATCAAATGCTGCGACTAGCCAATAGACGGCGCAATGTTATTTTCCCAGAGTTGCTGTTATCAAGCTTGCTGAATTGATTGCATATCTGCAATATATCTCTTTCGTCTATCTTCCCCATTTCTTTTAGCTTGAACACTACGTACTCGGATTTGCTGCATTCACAAACGTACATTACTTACTCAATCCACTCTAGCAGATTAAAAAAAAAATGAACGATGATATGTACAAAGTCAAGTTGGTAACTAATCGAGTTCATTCATGTGACAGCTAACTTTATCAGCCGATTACGTTGTCTTATAAACTCTGCTACTATCTGCACTTTTTTCAACTTATTTAAGTTAACGTCCTAAATGGGTGTTTGGGTTAGCTTATTATAAAAGCCATCTTCAAAAGGATTTTGCACAAAACTAATTTTTAGCTTCCATTACGTTACTAAACACCTGTTAATAAGTCTTGGGTAAGCTTGTCATATCTTCAGAATAAAATAAGTGATTACGCACTTCAAATAAGCTTGGCCAAACACCCATTAAGTACTATGGGAAGGACATATGAAACACAATAAAGGGCTCGAAATTTAGGACGGGTTGACATGTCCTAGTCGACCTGAAGCCGAAGAACCTCAAATCCTACACGGGTCATTCTACAGAACATGACCTGCGCTCAACTTGATTAATCTGACACATCCCCCACAATCTGTTTAGTTAGATGGCTATCGGGTCAATAGGTTACATATCACTTTCAACCCGCATGACCCCATCCTAAACTGCGTAAACATAGGTCCGAGACGCATTTGACCAATATTTGGTCAAACAGGTTAAACCTGAAACTAGCCCAACGCCCCACCCCGCATAATTTCTTTTTAGCATTGCCTTAAATCGTGCTAGGATCATAATATCATATCACGTCAACAAGTCAGCCCTAACATACATTTAACTTCTAACATATAAAACACGTACATAAAAAACGTACAAGACCATAGAACAAACCTGAGGAAACCATTGTTATTCATATCAGCATCCAACAAATCCTTAACCGTAATCTCCCTCTGCAAGACCCAATTCGCCACCCTCCTATGCCTCTTATCAATCCTCGCCTCAGCCAAATACAAAAAAGCCCGCGCAACCATCAAAGTAGAAAACAAAAGCCAAAAACTCGCAAACAACCTCCCTTTAAGCGTCTCAAACGCCCTATCTCCATATCCAACCGTAGTAACCGATAAAACCGACAAATAAAAACTATCCACCCAACCCAAACCCTCAACAAAATACAAAACAAACACCCCTATCCCGATACTCAACATCACAACGCCTAACGCTAAACACACCTTCATTCTAATCCTCATCCTACCTTTCGCAACATCAAATATATAGTCCTTAACCGAAACTCTCCTTTTCGCCTTAACATTTTTTTCGGCATTGTCCATTTTAGTACTATTTAGTATAAAATTTTCTTGCAAGTCAAGTACATAGTTCAAAACACCCGACAACATAATATCTATAAACCCGAACCCAACTAACACGAACATACACGAAAACAGCTTCGCTATAGGCGTAACGGGCGCAATGTCCCCGTAACCTATAGTACACATTGTCACTATACAAAAATATAACGCATCGACTATAGGATGTGTCTCTATGCCCGAAAAATGGTCACGGTTAAAATAATAAATAGTTACTCCTATAGTAAGGTAAATGAACAGTAAAAAAGATGCTTGTTGTAAAAGTGACGTGGGGTCGGGTTTCGGGTTAGTTTTTTTATCGTTATTATTATTAAATATATTGTTCTCGGATATTGTGATGAGTGCGGGTGCGGTTTTACATTTTTTTAATGTGGACGCTTTTTTTAGGACTAGTACTATAGGTGGTATGTTGGTGTTGGTGTTCGTGTTGGTGTTACATGTGACTATTTCTTGTTGTGGTTCTGGTTCGGGTTCTGGTTGGGTCGGTTTGGTTTCTATGAAGTTGGTGGTTGTTTTGCTGCGGCGAAAACCGAGGGATGGTTGAGATTGGTTCATTTTTCGAGGTTTTTATGTGATGAAATGTTTTGTTTCATAGGAGAGACAGTTTTGGTTTTTTTTTTAGGATGTTTAATGATTGGTTGTGTTTTGTGATGGAAGTGTGTATTATTGGAGTGAAATTTGCAGGAAAACCCCTGAGTTTTTAAGGAGTTGACTTATCTGTTAGTTGTTGTTTATGACTAAAAAGTGACAAGTCGTGCTCGAGCTTGACAGGTCTTGAGTTCGGCTCAAAAATCATGAGATAGGCTTGAGCTCGGCTTGATAACTCGACGAACTTTTGATCATCTGAGCTTGAAATGGATTTGCAGACAGTTTGTGTCTTTGTGATGAAGCCCCTCAGGTTTGAAGGAGATGACTTATATGAGTCACATTCACATGTGAGTCATGGGGTAGGCAAATATTTATTTCATTAATAATTGCATGAAAAGTTAGTGTACCAAATAAGCAATGTTTAAAAAACTTATCATCTCTGTTTCAAAATTATTGTCCACAGATTAAAAAATATATAATCTAAAAAAATTCATTAATCACTGTTTTGACTTTTATGAAAACACAAAAAGAACAGTTTTACCTTTTAATAATTATTTCTTGTTTCGTTTATTTTTTAAATATCAGTTTAGACTAAAGGTAACATAATAATCTTAAATAAACCCAACTTTTATTTTTAGAAGTAGACAATAATTTTAGAATAAACCAAAAAGAAAAGATGAACAATAATTTTGGGACGTAGGTAGTATTTTTTAAGGCTAATGATTTGTCCATTTCATAAATTTATTGAGACATTTTAAACTGTGCATCGAACAGTTGTACTGTAATTTTAACAAATTGTACTTTTTTTAACGGCGAGTTAGTAGTTAGTAATTCAAACTTGCAGTGAGTCCTAGTGATATCCAATTGGGCAGTATGCAAGCCTCGAACATTCTCCTTAGGGGATAAGCCCCACTCCTGCTTCTATTTAATTCGGGCCTTTGAAGGTGCTTAGTGAGACTCGAACTTGAGACCTCTCCAAGAATACCTCCCCAAGGTTACCCTTAGTGGTCAACTGAGCTAGCTCAGTTGGTTTAACATATTGTACATTAGAGTGTCTCAATAAATAAATTGAGTGTATCAATCAATTCCTATTTTTTAATTGAACAGATCGAATTAATTAGTCACGGTTCAACTGATTTAATCGGATTTTTTTTTACTTAGAGTTCGATCGCTCGACTAGGTCACGGTTTAAGTGATTAGGTTAATCCGATTTTTAAAACACTGCAAATAAAGACGGAAGTAGGACCAAATATGACTGGGTACATAATTTTTTTTATAAATCGAGTGCATTTAAGATACAGTTAGGAAAAATTGATGTTTTTTTTTTTCAAAAATTAATATTACATCGATAAAATCTATAATTTCAAGCACCTATAAGAAATCCTTACATAACGTTTGATATACCGTAATCAACGCATTAATGGAAAAGACAATTACGATGTAATAAACAAATATCATTTGTTTACATTTATTGAATGTTATGATTTATTACAAATAATAACTCATATACACAAAAATCATTCATTAAGATCCCACAGTTTTTTTCATTACGTCTTGTAATGAAAACAAAATTACATAAAAGTTCATCATTAATTAACCATAGAGAGAATTGCATAAATCGTCCCTGAAGTTTATTCATTTTGCAAGTTTTGTCTTAAATATTTTGAAAGTGCTGATATCGTCCCAAAATCAAACTATTTTGCAAATTTTCATTCTTGAAGTTTTGTTATCTTGCATGTTTCGTCCCAAATATTTTGGCCATTTTGCGTATTTCGTCCTAAGCAATATCCCCATTAAGGATAATACTTGCATTAAAGTTTTCAAATAAGGATGATTCTTACGTTTAGGACAAAACATGCTCTTAACCATATTAAATAAACTTTTTATCATTCATGAGTATTTTAATTTTTTTTAATTATGATTCAATTACATTTTATTATACAAAACAAAAATTATTAATAATTGTAATTAATAGTTACATTATCTTATTTATTATATTACATCCTTCATTTCATTCCATTCATTTGTTATTTTATTTTGTTCTACTCTCTTCGTTTCAAAATTATTATCAACCGACAAAAAACACACAGTTTAAGAAAAGTACCACTTTTACAGTTTTCTTTCTCTTACTTTTTGCACAAAAACAGTTTTACTTTTAACCAATTAATTTAAATCTACTTTAAAGTTTGTAATTATAATTTCAACTAAAAGTAAATGTAAACTTTCTACCTATTTTTAGAAGTAGACAATTAATTTGAGAAAACAAAAAAAAGATAAAATATAATTTTAGGATGAAGGTAATATCAAACTGCCTTTAATTTCGTCCTTGACTACTAGATCCTTCCGAAAATAATTGTATTTTAATAAAAAAAACACACATAATTTAAATGAAAGGAGTAAAATATTTGTCTTTTTCGAGCTAATGAACTTTTGCATTTCATTAGAACTTTTTTTTTTTGAACAAACATTTCAGTAGAGCTAACAAGATATAATTTTCTTGGAAAATTTACATTCTAAAAACATTGATTCTGTACCAAATTTTTAGTCAGAAAGAAAAAAATTTATGTGGTTCATAAACAGCTGAATTTTAAGTGGACAGGTTTCACGAGACTGATAAATTTTTCATTAGTACTATCAATTTCAAAGAAAATAAGAGTAAACTTTAAAGAGTTTGAGATCCATATAAATCTAAAATTTAGTAAATATTGTATAAAACAAATTATATCTATTTGTTTTTCTCTAGCAGGATACCCGTGCGTTGCAGCTGTGGGTACCCAGTGATTGAAGTCAAGAAACAAACAAAATACTTCATTCGCTTCCATAATAAGTGTCCATTTTAACTTTATTTAGTCTTTTTTATTCAACTTTGATAAAAAAATATCTCTATTTATGTTATATAATACCGGATGAAAAATATATTTAATACAAATGCATTTAAATCTCATCCATACATATATTTTTCAACCGGTATTATATAACACAAATAAAAATATTTATAGTTAAAGTTGAATAAAAAAGACCGTGAAAAGTAAAATGAACACTTATTATGGGACGGAGGTAGTAACAATAACGATTTGATTAGCTAAAAAAATGATTAGAATCCGGTCGGATCCACCCGTTCTCTCCGGTTTTGACGGTTCAAAAGCATTTGATCCATCAACTTGGCATATAAATTATATAAAGATTTATGTGTTTTATTGGTTTGTACAATAGGGTGAGGTTATTTTCAGAATCAAATAAATGTACAAAACTGCGAGAATCACCTTTTTACTCTTAAAATGCACATGTATATTCACCAGGTTAGTTCATTAGGTAAAAATACATGAATTTTCATTGTCGTAGGTCACTAGAAACATTTATCCTAAGACCATGCACGTGTATTTGTTTTGCATGTATTATAACTATCTTTTCGTTGCATAATATAAAAACACATGTGCACTCTTCATATCGCTCATCATACTCGGATCTATAACCAATAAAACAATTATTAAATGTTAATTTAAACATAATAAGGAAAATACATGTGCATTGTTAGGTGTATAATGGTGGTTCTCGCAGTTCTGTACATTTATTTGGTTCTGAAAATAACCTTACACTTGTACAATATGTATAAGAATATATTATAATTTTAATTTTAAGATGTTAACATTAATTGGTGTATTTAATTAGTTTTTATTGTATCTTATGTTTTAATGTTAATTGTTGAAATTTTTAGAATTTAAAAGACGTTTAACGAATAAAAGGTTTATGAGTATTACTTAAGATGAAGTTTTATGCATTTAGAGATTGTGTCATATGTTTTAAGGGTTGTATTACTTAAAATTAAATGAGGAGAGAGATATCAAAATGTTTTATATGTAGTATAAATAAAAATAAAAAATCTACTTGTTACATTTAAAAAAAACAAAATATCTCGCAAACAGTAAATTGCCGAACGACAAAAAATACACTATCTTAAAGAGTATTTTTTTTTCTTTTTCGGTAGACGTGTACATCGATATGCTTTCAATGAAAATTGATTTTGACTTTTTTTGTCACATATGAAAAAGTCATATGTGGTTTCTAAAAAAGCATACGGAATATTTTGTTTGTGATACGAATCACATATGATTTTTCAGATCTAACTTATAGAAAATCGAGAAAAAAGTCGCGGAAAGTATATATAGATATGTCCTTTATATAAAAAATGATTTAATTCTCGATGCAATGATATTTTCAGTTCTAGTAACGATTAGTGATTTGTGAAGTATTTAGGTTTTTTTAAAGAACGAAAGTGTTAACAGTTTTTTATTTGGTAAATAAAATGTTTACAATTGATTCATTATATATATACTACATTCGTCTCAAAATAAGTGTTTAATTTGACTTTTTAAGTCAAAATAATTCAACTTTGATCATATTTAGTTTCGTATGTGTTACATCATACTTGATGCAAAATATATGTATGAATTAAGTTTTATATATATTTTTATTGGTATAATTTTCATAAAGTGTTATATTATAAAAAAAGAAGTTAAAGTTGATAAAAAGAAAAAAAAATCAAAATAAACACTTACTTTGGAATAGAAAAAATACTAACTAGTTAGGTTCACAATTCCTGAAAACAAGGTTTTCAAGATCGGGATCTTACCTAGAATCGTTTTCGTCTTTGCAAGATCGAGATCGTAAAGTAGGATCGGGATCGTAAGATCCTACTATAATGTAATTTTCTTAGTAGTATTTGCAACATTTTATAAATTTACAAATTAATATACATCGTAAACACAAAATTATACGCATATTTTATAACAATATGGTACTAAATTATAATTATGACATGTATAAGAAGATTTACACGTTGTTTTTTAGATTATACAAAATAGAACCTATAAATTTGTAGTTTTTTAGTTTTTTGTTCGAGAAAAAGTAAGATCGGATCGTAGTAGATCTTATGATCTTATGATCAAGATCAGGATCCTATAAGATCTTAAGAATGGAAAGATCCTACCTAAGATCCGGATCGTTTTTACTTTGCAGAATCGTAAAATCGTAAAATCCTAAGATCAAGATCAGAATCTTGACAACCTTGCCTGAAAAGTTAGGACACTAACATCGTTCTCAGTTTATAAATAAGACATAATTTTCATTTTCTACAGATTTGTATACTAGTGTTCTTTTGTAGTGTATCAAAATGATACTTGGATAAGATAATTAGTATTCTAGGGCTGATGAATAAGTTGTGTGTTCTACTTGATGTAAAGTGAACCCAATTTGTTTAGAAATTAACTAGCAGGGTATTCAGGGGCGGAGCTAGGGGGTTTCCGGGGATGCACGGGAACCTGATGAAATTTTGTCGCGTAGTGTATTTTTATGCTAAAAATCTTGATTTTTTTTAAATTGAACCCGGTTCTAAATTAAGTGTTATATAAATATTTGTATTAAAAATTTTGTGCACCTGATAATTTGTTTTCTGGCTCCGCCCCTGAGGGTATTTGTACAATATGACAACAAGTATCTTATGATTAATCCGAGAAAAATAAAAAATAATTTAGGTCAGATTTGGTTCACTTATCTGCATATGTTTTGATCGAATTTTTCCAATTTTCGATTAAATCCGTTGACCTAATCCTATTTTAAAATTATATGTACTACTAATTTGTAAGTTATATGAAGTTTCTTTTTTGTGTTTTAATAGTTGTACAATATGTATAATAAAATATATTGTTTAATTTAGAGGTAATTTTAAAATATTATTAATTAAGGTGTTTAATATATTAATTAATGTGTATTTGTAACATATGCTTTATAACATGTATTAATTAAAATTAATTTTAGAAAAGTGATGGTCATAATTTCTTTTAATTATTGTATGCTAATACAGTTATACCTTTGGTTTTTGAACTTGTATTATTTAAATCATATTTGAGTTGGTGCATTAAAAAGATGTACATCATATCATTTTAGTTGTACTACTTAATTTTAAGTTGTGTGTTCTACATGATGTAAAGTGAACCCAATTTGTTTAGAAATTAACTGGTATGGTATTCGTGTGATACGACGACGAGTATTTTATGATTAATTCGAGAAAAATAAAAAATGATACAGGTTAGATTTGGTTCGTTTATTTGCATATGTTTTGGCCGATTATCTTCAGTTTTTGATTACACCCGTTGACCTGTTCGATTTAAAAATAATATGTACCACGAACTTGTAAGTTATATGAAGTTTTTTTTGTATTTTAATAGTTGTATCGTATGTATAATAAAATGTATTATTTAATTTAGAGGCATTTTTAAAATATTAGTATTCATTAGAGTGTTTAATATACTAATTAATGTGTATTTGTAACATATGTTTTATAACATGTATTAATTAAAATTAATTTTAAAAAGGTGATGGTAATGATTTTTTTTAATTATTGTTTGTTAAAACAGTTGTACATTCGATTTTTGAATTTGTATTACTTAAATAATATTTGAGTTGGTACATTAAAATGATGTACATCATGTTGTTTTAATTATACTATTTAATTTTTGTGTATTTATAAAGAAGAAAGTGCATAAAATAGTTTATATGTAATATAGATACTCTATGATTAATTTAAGAAAGGTAAAAAATATCCAGGTCGGATTTGGTTAGCTTATTTGCATATGTTTCGGTCTATTTTTTTTTTAGTTTTCGATTAAACCCGTTGACCTGATTCGATTTTAAAATTATATGTATCACCGACTTGTAAGTTATATGAAGTTTTTTTAGAATAAAATATATTATTTAATTTAGAGGTGTTTTTAAAATATTGTTAATTAGGGTGTTTAATATATTAATTAATGTGTATTTGTAACATATGCTTTATAACATGTATTAGTTAAAATTAATTTAAGAAAAATGACGGTAATGATTTTTCTTTTTGTAATTATTGTATGCTAAAACAGTTGTATATTTGGTTTTTGAACTTGTATTATTTAAATCATATTTGAGTATCATATTGTTTTAGTTGTACTACTTAATTTTAAGTTGTGTGTGCTACTTGATGTAAAGTGAACCCAATTTGTTTAGAAATTAACTAGTATGGTATTCGCGCGATACGACGGCGAGTATCTTATGATTAATCCGCGAAAAATAAAAAATGATACAGGTTAGACTTGGTTCGTTTATTTGCATATGTTTTAGCCTATTATCTTCAGTTTTCGATTAAACCCGTTGACCTGGTTCGATTCTAAAATAATATGTACCACAAACTTGTAAGTTATATGAAGTTTTTTTTTGTGTTTTAATAGTTGTACCGTATGTATAATAAAATGTATTATTTAACTTAGAGGTATTTTTAAAATATTAATATTCATTAGAGTGTTTAATATATTAATTAATGTGTATTGTAACATATGCTTTATAACACGTATTAATTAAAATTAATTTAAAAAAAATGATGATAATGATTTTTTTTAATTATTATATGCTAAAACAGTTATACATTTGACTTTTGAACTTGTATTATTTAAATAATATATAGGTTGGTGTATTAAAATAATGGGATAATCATCAAAAGAGTTCGTTCAATTTTGAGCAATTCGTGATTGAGTCTAAAAAACATGTTTTTCCTGATACGGTCCAGGGCAACAAGAATATAGGGCAACAATCATTCAGATTTTGACAAGTGTCCAAAGAAATAGCGCAATTCTGACAGATTGCCCCAAGATATAGGGCAATATAGGGCACGTGACGCATTCTGCACCCAGTTGCCCTATTGCCCCAAAAAAATAGACCATTTTTAGAAAGAGAAAATTTTAGGTATTTTTTGGGAAGAGAATAATAGGCAACGGACCTTTTTGGTAATTTTCCCTAAAATGATATACATCAACCACTCAAAAGTGGCCTAGTCCGCAAAAGTGTTTGTGGCTATCACTCTAAAATGAGTGAGGTCTCAAGTTCAATTCCTGCTAGGTGCAAACAACCTTGAAGTGACCACGCCAACCTCCTGAAAAGGGAGGGCTTTACCTGGTTTGAGTCTGTGTGGTGGTGGGCTCAAACCCCGTGGATTAGTCGACCAATGTGTCAGAAATCACGGTTACCGAAAAAATAAAAAAAATGATATACATCATGTTGTTTTAGTTATACTATTTAATTTTTTTGTATTTATGAAAGAGAGAGTGTGTATTTAATATATTTAATAAATTTCATATTTAATGACTAAAAGTTATATTAAAAACTTGATACATGTTAAGCTTTTGTAAAAAAACTGATCAAAAAGTCTTTTATATAATGCAGAAAAAAACAAAAAAAATGACTTAAAAATATAAAAAAGTTTTGCAAGAAAACCCCTTAAGTCTTGAAGGAGTTGACTTACGAGTCAAGTACTTGTCGTTTACGGCTAAGTGGCAAGCTGAGCTCGAGTTTAACAGAGTTTTAGTTCAGCTTGAAAAATATGAGATATGCTTGAGCTTGACTCGATAACTCGATGAGCTTTCGATCATCCAAGCTTGGGGTGGCATTGCAGACAGAGTATATGATTAAAGTGAAATTGGAGGAAAGCCCTTGTATTTTGAACGAGATGACTTATGAGTCACATTCACATGTGAGTCATGTCATTTGGGAATATTGTGTGGCCAATGTCAGGCTCTATATTACAATCTTGTGAAAATATTATATACCGAATAAGTAGAAGTTAATGATTAAAAAATATTTAATTTTAGGCATTCTTTTATGTTGTGTGTAGCCGTTTTTTTTATTTCGTCATCAAATTTCCGAAAATCGTATTTAATAATCATTTTACTTTTAAAATTTTGAAAAAGTGAAAATAAAATATTCACAAAATACGTTAAATAATTAACTTTTGAAAATTTGATGGCATAATAAAAAAAATACTTACACAAATAGTAAAAATATGTTAAGTTAAATAAATTTTGAGTCATTTGTCCTGGTTTGTTCATTTATAATATTAGACTATTACATTATACTACTAGATGATGAAATAGTGAAAATGGTGTATAATAGTTTTAATTTGTGTGTTCAATTTATTTTATTTTTTATATAATAAAAAAAATAGATTATTTAAGAATTTTAGTGAAAATGGAGGTTATAAAAAAGCAACTGAATCAATCAAATAACTTGATTTTAACACATAAGCAAAATCCAGTAATGTGATTGATGAAAAAAAGTCAAAATTGAATTTAATTTGGTCAAAATTAAAATTTTTTGATAAAAACACACAAATATGTATCAAATTTGTGAAAATAAAACTTTAAAAAAGAGGAGGGGATTAATAAAACTTTGATGGTTAAATTTTAAATAAATTAGATTGACTTAAGTGTAAACTTATAATTTTCAGTATCTTTTAGTAACTTTATAAAATAAATAAAATACCCCTGAAACTTAATACCCTCTATAATTAATATTTTAAAAATACAACATATATGTTTTATTAAAAAATCAGCAAATCACATGATAATAAATATTCAACTAAAAACATTAATTATTGTCCATTTCTATTTTTACAATTAATAAAGTCAAGCAATACAATTTAAGTATTATTAACATGAATATAAATATCAAAATGAATGCGGACTCGAGACATCGGTGTGAAATAAAAATAAGTAAATGAGATACTATATATTATAACAACATATATTTTTTCAAAGTTGTATGTGTTACTAAAACACAAAATGTCTAGAAATTGATAGACAACATTAGTGTTAAACAAAGTTAAATCAGTTGTGCAACAAATATTTATTATACAAATATCAATTAATAATATCACATAATAAAAAATCATAAAAATTTTGTGGGTCCATGAGCATCGTAACTATTTAAGTATTAAAAATTTAGTATTCTTTTATGGAATTGTATTAAGCATTACAAAATCATGAACTTATAAATCATGCACGTGTAAGGTTGATGTAAATGGTTTGTTGATTAATAATTAAGATTTAACTATTTAGAATAAAAATACATAAAGTAAAAAGAATATGAAATTCAAAAAATAAAAATTGATGTGAGTTTATATTAATTTACACGATCCACAGTAACACAACAACATAATCAAACATTAGATATTTTTAAAAAATAAATATAATTTACATAAAATCACAATAATGGAATTACTACTTAATTTATTCTTTATTTTCAAGTCCCGTGCGTATACGGGCATTAAAACTAGTTTTTTATATATATATATATATATATATATATATATATATATATATATATATATATATATATATATATATATATATATATATATATATATATATATATATATATATATATATATATATATATATATATATATATATATATATATATATATATATATATATATAATATATAATATATGGGGCTAAGTTTGACATAGGATAATAGAAGGGCGCCATGTCATATCCTATGTGGCATTATCTTATTGGCTATGGCTATATTTCATTTATTTTAGAAACCGTATCTTTCTAAAAAAAATTCAAATCCGAATATAAGTTTTTTACAAAGATAGTTACAAAAATATAAGGGATAATACCCTTGCGTTTGGTGAGTTCTGGTTCTAATTATATTTTCTTGAATAAAATCCTAAATCACGGTATAAGCTCCTAAAATAAATCATGATCCTAAATCACGGAATAAAATCCTAAAATAAATCATAGTTGGGCATAAATTTGAACACATAATCAACTTACATTCAACGTTTATCCTTAAGAACCCTAAAAAATTATGGCAAGATTTATCCAGCCTAAAAAACATGGTTCTCAAATCGGGTTAGTTTTTCTGAATTCCTTTTAATTACGTGTTTCTTGATTCTTAGTTTAGTTTCTTTATTGAAAAACGTGCAAATTCTTGGTATGCTTATGAACTCTAAAAATTTGGTATGCTTATTACTAGGCTATTAGTAGCAGAAGTTGTTGTAATTGAAAGATGCAGTATCGTTGTGCCTGCTGTGTACAGCAGGCCTGTCGTCCTTAATCAAAGGATGGTGACACGATCTGCATGATTGCGTTTAGGAAATCCATATAGAAACACGTGGAGCTGTATGTAGTGGGTCGCAACAAGGTAATGAGGATTTATATATGAAGTATTAATTAAATGCAAGGCAACAAGGTAATAAGGATTTATATATGAAGTATTGATTAAATGCGAACACTTTGATTGATTTTACTGTACTTTTATCAATGTATTACATATGTAATAGTATTCTATTATGATTATAAAAAACTTGATCATTTGTTCAAGCTGAATGCGTAGGAGCTGGTCTTAAGCATCGCTGTGATGACTGATCAAACTCTGGGACATAAGATTTATAGAAACTCATTATGCTGGTGTTGTGCTATTTCTTGCATCTAATACTAAGATTTAGCCAGCTATACAATTTGTGCAGTGTGTTTGTGCCGAGAAGCCAAAAAAACCCTTCTTTAAGCATTTTCTGTCTAATCAGCTTAGTTTTGATTATTTTGGTACCTAAATTTATTTGGTCAACTTTACCGCTAAATAGTGCGACTGTTTAGAGCAGATTATTAAAAGTTTTTTTATCCAGTGTATGTCTACATAATTTTTAGGTTATCTTACGCATAGTTGGGGCCTGCATTTGTGTCGATATTTGTTATTCTTATCTAATCCGTTAAGACACGTTAGTAAAAAGTTAAGTTATGAATTGTCATGGGATTTTTAACACAAAAAATGTAGCTTAAAGGGGTTGTAGTTGACCAATTTTTTTTTCAACAGGTTATGCGCAACAAAGATGTTCGAGGGCTATACAACGGCCTTGCGCCTTCTCTCCTTGGAACTGCTACATTATAGGTGTCTCACTTTCTGTTATAAGTAAGGAAGTGTAAATAGTCAGCAGTGGATCAAGTGTTGGCGTGAATATCTGGAATCACTGTACTTATGAAACTGGTTGTTGGTTGGTTTTACAAACACCACAGGTGACTGCGCTCCACCAAAAAAGGAAGAAGGTGGGGCCTCTAGCAGCTCTGCAGAAGTAGAGGAAGAGAAGAAAGAAGATTCGTCTGAGAGGTTGAGAAGCCCAGGTCAAGCATGAGGTGAGTCTCGATGTATATTGCAGTTAAAAGAAATGCAAAACACCTATTCTGAACAATTCTTTTTTTTGTTATTTAAGTTGCGAGACCGAGTCTCTATAGCTAAACTAAGGGGCAATGTCTCTAACAACCGAGTCTATGTAGTATGTTAGACATTGATGATCTAACTAACATTCACACATACATCAAGCTAATGGTAAATCTTTGCTATTTGTCATTGTAGAGCAAAGACAAGTTGTATGAAGCAGAGCAGGATGTTCTTTTATAGTCTGTTGACCAGCCCAACCACTGGACAAACTCATGACAAGAGGAGGGTCCACCTGCTGATGATGCCTAATAAAGACTATGAACATATTACATATGATCCAGGTCATAAGCATTATGACATAGTAGTTGCTGTTGAAGATCTCAAAACTTACACCTTCTGTCATAGTATAATACGATTATTTCTTTGAAATAGGTTATTTCATAAATAGAGTTCGTTAGAAATATAAAAAAACAAAATAAAATGAACTGCTGGATATATCACCTTGAATGTAAACCCAAAATTTAGAAACTGAATAGTTTTGAATTTAAGACCAAGCCATTTTCTATTGGTACACTCATTTTCTGTTCTATAAACAAGGGTGTTGATCTGATATTTGTAAAGGGTATACTAATATTTTGTATCAGGTCACCCGATGTTGTGGACCAGGTTTGGTGACCGATTCCATAGACCAGGTAAAGCGAGAGTGCATGTAAAGTATGCACAAGTATACGTTAACAACATTCTAACACTTCTCAAGAAAGAGTGCATGTAAAGCGAACCGCTGACCCAAACACCCATTGAGATAACAAAATATATAACATAACACCAAGCCTTGGGTCATTCATAAAATCAGTGATTCTTTGTGGAAGGCCTCCAATCCTTTGTTTCAGTCCCCTACTTGAAGAAATAATATGCTCCCTACCCTTTGACCAAATGGGATCAGCATCCTCAGGTACAAGTTCAGGAGTTGATGTTCTTTCTACATTAAACAAAAACTATATCACGTAGCAACAAGAACGACTTCAAACAATTCAACCCACACACCCACACCCGCCATGTCCTTTACAGGAACGACTTCAAACAATTCGCAAGAGGAACTTTCATTTGGAGAAACCGCACAAGAGAGATAAAACACAAGGATGTTGTATGGCAAAACAAAGGAAGAAAAAATGATACAGTTCCAAAGGGCATAACAACAAGGTTATTAACTGCCAATACTACTACTACAACAACTACATTGCTTATTCTTATAGATTAAGGTATGATATTTATTTGTTGAATTCACAAATCATATTTTTATATTGTTAATATCAGATTTTTAAAGGCATGCCAAATTATGTGAAGATAGTGGAAGTTTTTGTTTGTCAACAGTATTGGATGTTAGAGTGATTGATCTGTTAGCGAAAGTGAATTTTTTGATATATGTTTTTTTCTCTTTGCTCATGAAAACATCTAATTGTAGCTTGTGTCACCCTATCGATATCTATTAATTGCTTATTTACGTGAGCAACATTTCTCATTGAATTAGTTTATGCAAAATTACAAAACTCAAACTTTAAAATGAATCCATGGTCATAGTAGTCAACTTAATTAATTTAATGATAAATTTGTCTGATCTGCAGCTCTATCCGATCAGCTGCCACCAT
The DNA here is from genome assembly GCA_025667525.1 of Glebionis coronaria. Lineage (NCBI taxonomy): Eukaryota > Viridiplantae > Streptophyta > Magnoliopsida > Asterales > Asteraceae > Glebionis > Glebionis coronaria. Next base: position 582,536,400 of record CM046881.1, read on the forward strand.
GGTTGCGGCCTAATGTGTCGAGGTTGCAGAGGCTATGGGCACTGAACATGAACATCTCATTGCCGTTGTTAGCATCAAATCCCATGGCGATATACCTACTCTCGCTGGTGCTGCCGAAACTTCGTAATATTATCGTCATTGAAACAATTTATGAAGATAAACATAAGGTACAAAAATACATTTCCCTTTTAGATATGTTTTTTTACTTCTACCAAGTTAAATATTATGAAGTGGATATATATGTAACATTGTCATTCAGTGCCCACTTATAAAATTCCTTACATTTTCTCATGTACCCATCAACAATTTTACTATAACGAGGATCAATTGTGACGTTTGTAACAAAGACCTAGCATCAATATATTGCTATGCGTCTCTTTTTGCCCCTGTAATATCGATGATTATAATATACCATTTCGAAAGTGATTTTCTATAAAGTGTATAAAGGCTTATCAGGTATTCAGGTATCCACCCCATCCATGTTGAAGGTATATTATACTACGGAGTATACCATTTTCTATTAGTTTCCATGTTGTGGGTTTCACTTTTCTTACTCCTGTAGGTAAACTACTAAACAACATCCACAATCGCTTTATCGTTTCTTATCACACATACAAACATCAGAGTATTGATGGAAATATTGAATTGTTAAAGTAAATTCTAAATCTGGTGGGTCGTTGATTAGAATCGAGGATATGTACTATATGGATAACTGGTAAATTCTCAATTTAGTATGCTAAAACAGGTTAGACATGTTGTTTCGACCCATGAGCAATCTATTACTTTTCTAGATTCTATAAATAATTAATACGTTTTTTATGATTACGCGATAGAATAACACAATAGACAAACCAAATTTTCTTATGGAAGGTGGCTGCTAGGAATCGCAACTACATCATCAGAACTTGGGGGCTCCTTTGTTGAATCCCAAACCCTCACAGCTGGGCCATAATCTTGGTTGGCTAGGGTAAACTTTTCAGCACATTATGGAAGTCAATAAGCACAAAACATTTGGTTTTCTTTAATTCAGTCTATAGAATTACTTCCTCTTGAATGTTTGGTTTGCTTCAGCTTGTAAACAAGCAACTGCTTACTGCATTATACTTTTGCACTTTAGTAAGTAAAATGCTCAGGTTAACTAACTTAGATACTACTTATGATACAGCTATATAATTAAACCCACAAATACATACTCATGCAAAATCAAAGATTGTTATCATCTAACATGCGGCGATTTCAACAGCCTATACCCATTCTATTATCTTTTCAACATTAGTTATGCTGATCTATTAGGGGCTGCAATTTCAACAGCCAATTGGCGACTTTAACGTGGGATTAAGGGTTGCAATTTCATAAGCCATTTAGGGTCTTTAATGTGCTATTAGGGGCTGCAATTACCAAAGCCATTTTATTGCTTTGACGTCCTATCAGGGGCTGCAAATGAGAAGTTTTAACAATACATGTTTAACACTATCAAGTTTGCTTTTGGTTTTTTATGAGATTATTTATACCATATTGCAGTGCTGGTATCTATTTATTTTGAAAACGTAAAAATAGAAACTTATAGCAAGTTCACATTTGCATCTTTGACAACCTAGCTTACACATAGTTATCACTGATTAGCCTATGAATGGACACATTGATTAACTTTATAAATCATCGTATATATGTCTTTAAGGGTGAAGATTCGAAAATAGAGGTTTCGTTTGATTTAGAAGTGGCAAACTGGTTATATGTATACATATTCAAGTAATAAGCCCCTTCATTGGCATACCCACATGGTATACTTAGCTTTAAAGTAAATCAGATCACCTTAAGGGAAAAAGTTAAGCATCTCGTCTACCTTAAGGGAATTAGATCAAACCGGTTGGAAACAAGCCACTGAACTTCTAATTTTTTCTCTTGTCTATATTAATGTTGCATTTGACATATTTATGCAATAGATTAATTGTGTATATATAATAAACGAAAGTTCGGCAAAATTACTTGTTGGATTCGTCAAATATCCATGAATACAAAACATGCCATTATCATTGATGCATGTTGTATATGAAAAGATAAGTGGCAGAAGTAGGGGTTTTGGCTTTGTGACAATGTCATTTGCCAAAGAAGTTCAGGCTGCTACAAGCCAATCAATGGCTATAAAAGTGATTTAGTGGAAACCAAGTTTTGTTTTCTGTCATATTTCTAATGTATGTGGTGGATTAACAGGACATACTTCAGGAACTTGACGGAAGGAAACTGAGAGTAAACTCAGGGCCACTACCAGCCAAAGGAGAATCTTCTTTAAAAGGTCAAAGAGACGGAGGCCGAAGTAGCTAAGTCAGTGAACGAGGTCATGGAGGCTATGGTGGTGGTGAGTTTTGAAAGTTTTATTACATTGCTAGAATCCCCTACCACAGTTAAACAAGTTATACCAAACATTGGTATATGTAGAGCTACTTAACAGATACATGGAAACTAATGATTATCAAACTCCAAATAAGGTTTTACTTGGTTAATCTATGGTTATATTCTTGTGCATGTTCTATTTGAATATAGTATTTTTTTTATTGTTCATGTAAATAAATTTATTATGAAAGTTATGTGAAGACTATATGTTACAACATTACTTTTAATTGTTGTTTTTGTTTTTGTTATATTTTTGCCTACTAAACATAGCAGCAGTAAAGTTGACTTCTGTTATCTATAACCATTTTAATATTATCTTTACTTACTGTGTACAATTACATTGGAAGTTCTCTGCTCACCAACAATCCGGTGTGAAACGTACGAGTCTCATTACAGGGACAGATCTATACACATAACAAGGGGCAACTGCCCACCATGGATTCTTTAAGAATCCTAATTTTTAGGGTTAATTTAGGAAAGTAATGATCGTGCCCTCCAATAAAAACTGAGAATGCCCCCCCCCCCACCGAAACACATCCTCGAAAAAAGGGGATATCCACAAAATAAAGTGTATTGATGATCCTTCTATTGGTGTGTGTATTAGTAAAGTAGGCACAAGTGGATGTCCACAAATATTGGCATGGCAAGGTCAATTTTCTGGTGAGCAGATTGAAGATACAGTAAGTTACCATGCAAAGTTTCCCTTTTCTTTATACAAAACAGTGTCACTGTAGATGCCTTAAAGGTTGCAACTACTCCCCTTTATGTCGTCAAGGAACCTACCGATGTGATTATTGTTTCCGACGATGCCCTACCTATTCTTAGATACGCAATATCTTGATCAAAAAAGTCTAATAGTGATTTAGTTATGTGATCACTAGATAATCAGTTTTAATTGATTAAAATTAGGATATAGGGGTCTATGTGATTATTATTTGTTGTTTCAAATACAGTGTGCAGTCATTATTTGTTTAGAACAGTGGAGAAAGGATCAGTGGAGAAATGCTATGAAGAGATGAGGGACGCTTGGTCTGAAGCTAACAATCAATCATTTACAACTGTTTGATAAATTATTTGCAGCCACTCACGCTGAAATGGCGGAAGACTCTGCTTCATCCCAAGCTGAAGAGAAGCACAGGTTCTGGAAATACAACCTTAAGTCAGTTCCATCTTAGATCATAATTCCAAATTAGAGAGATGTGCATGAGCCCATCAATTTGCGGAAAAACGCAGACGCTAAACTGCTCTTAAAGACAAGCCACTGCGCTTCACGATTCCAAGTGGTTAGTTTATAACACTTACCATTTTTATCGTTGATTTTATATCATAATCGTACAGTATGGTATATAACAGGATCACTTAATGATCGACTTTTTGAAAAAGTATACTAAAGTTATTTTCGTGAAATCATCTTATGTTCAAATTTTGTTTTCAGCTCATTAGTGGGTTGAGTGTGAGTTGAGGTAAATTCATTCTTACTATTTTTAGAAGGGCTCAAATGTTTTATAATATAGTTATAAATAATTGATTTGGAAAATATCATAATTACATAATTGATATTTTAAACACATCACTTATAATTGAATAACATAATTGATTTAGAAAATATCAGAATTACAAAATTCGCTTGATGTGTTTAGATGAAAAAAAATAAAAAATATCTCATGTCGTTGGAAAACATCTTGGTTTACCACGAAAATTTTATTAATAGCATTTAGCCCAAAAAGTATATTAATAGAATTTAGTAGGGGTTTATACGGTTCAACTCAATTCGGCTACTTCGAAGATTTTAACAATCTATCGCAGAAAATATAATTAATTTTACTATCCAAAACTAAACAATACAAAGCGGTTTGGACATGAAGTTACACAAAATGAGAAGTTACACGTGGTTGTCTTATGTCAAACCATTTTCTAAGTTTAATCGAAATTAAATTTATAAATAAAAACATGGTTAAGAATATTCAATATCGTTTTCGTATAATTAAATGACAATGAATAAAAAAAATCCATATAAAAGTTATTTGCTTATAAAAAATGCATTCAACTTCATACATAACATATTAACAAAACATATAACAAATATAACATATCGAAAAACATTCATGTAAAAAAGTTAATGAAACATACCCGCCCGTTGGACGGGTTACGAAACTAGTATATATATATATATATATATATATATATATATATATATATATATATATATATATATATATATATATATAGGGGAGAGTTAAAATAAAAAGACTTTTTTTTGTGAGAAGGATAAGAAGGATTTTTATCCAATCATTTAAAATAAATGGATAAGATCAATCCATATTCCTAACTAACTAACTAACTAACCACCAAAACACGATTTTAAAAAAGTCTTCAAAAAATTCTGAAAAAATTTCAAATGGTCGGATTTGTTGGTGCATAAAAAAGTTGTGAATAAACGTTCTTTAATTTTGAGTTTTTTACGTTTTTCTGATGCACAAAAAACAAAATTTGATGCACAAACACGTGAATTTTGGTGTACAAAATTTTTTTCATTCAAAAAATTTTAAATTTATTATAGTTTGATGCGGAATCATATTTTTAAGCAAAAAGCCAAAAGAAGTTGGGCATAAAAATGAATTCTTGATGGACAAAAAACCTAAAAAACGTAAAAGAAAAAGTTTTTTTGCATCAAAATTCCGTTTTTGTGCATTAAAAAAGCGTAAAAAACTTCAAATTAAAAAAACTTTTTTCACAAAAGTTTTTTGCACCAACATACCCGATCTACTGAAGTTTTTTCATAATTTTTGAAGAACTTTAAAGAAAACACGTTTAGATGGTTAGTTAGTTAGTTAGTTAGTTTGTTAGGATTGTGATTTAGTCTCATCCATTGATTTTAAATCAATGGCTGAAAATCCTTCTTATCCTTCTCAAATAAAAAAATCTTTTTATTTGATCTCTCCCCTATATATATATATATATATATATATATATATATATATATATATATATATATATATATATATATATGAAATTAGTAAAAGTGAGGAAAGTTAGTACTCTAAATTGTATTGTAGTAAGTATTTAAGAAATAGTTTTTCATTTTACATTTTATAAAAATGTATTTTAGTTTGGGAAATGATATATTGAGAAGGATAAATTATATCATAATTATAGCATCCATAATAAAAAAAACTTGAAAAACAAATAAATAAAAACTTAAAACCACACTTTTGAGTTATAGAAAAGTTACATAAATAACTTTACACTTTTATTAATTTATGATTTTATATAAAAAATTATTTATCAAATACGAAAGGTATATAAATCAATTTATTCGTAAAAAATATGTCATTGAAAAAATAGTCGAATCGTAAACAAAACAAACTCATGCTATGCTTTTAACATACGTAAGATTTTTTTTTAAAAGTCTTAATTTAACATAATTTTTAAAAAAAACTTACGGAAATAGTCCTTAAGGTTATCCGTTCGTTGCAAGACCAGTCATCGACGCAAACGATCCCTTGAAAAGTTACTCTCTCGCGCTCCACGGCGAAGCGACAAACCTCGTATAAATATTAATTCAATTGGAAACATTCAGTTGGGTGTGTCCATGACATAAGTTATCAATCCGAATGCATCTCAACGGTTTACGAAGTTACCAAACAATTCATGAAATTACAACGAGTCTTTCCAAATACTTAACATCCGACTTTATTAGTAACATTAACCATTAATACAAGAAAATCAAAAGCCTATAAGTTACATGTTATGAAGCCTATAAGTTACGTGTTATGAAGCCTATAAGTAAACCCGATGACTACCAAATTTTACAAATCCAAACTCCATCTAACCACACAAAAAAGAAATCATCATAGATCTATGAAGAGTTAAACTCCTTTTTTCTTTTGTTTAAAGAATCACATAAAAAAAGAAATTAAAATCTACCCACAATCGAATGATCTCAATCCTGTTCGTGTTAAAATAGATTCAAAGACCTTAAAGATCTTGTACACGAAAGAATTCATCATCGATACGTGAAGATGCAAACATTTTTTATATATACAAAATCAAAGAAAGCGAATAACAATTGCATTATAATCAAGCCTTTGTTTTCGATTATAAGACACTCAAATCAAATAAAGAATCTACTAGAGACTTTAATTAAGATGTTGAAGCCACAACTACAAGTTCTTCAATGTTTTATGCTCGATCTGAAAAAGAAAAAAGACCCGAGTTCATTTGTGATTCGATTAATGTATGTCAACTACGGTTGTTCGTGTTGTGCAAGTTAAAAGGTTGTATTGAAGTTTGTGAAGGTTTATATAATTCATAACAATTACACAAAACCCTAAACGAGATCAAAGCACACATAACGGAAGCGATTTAACAAGATCATAATAATAACACAATTATAATTAATCAAATTAGGGTTACTTACCTTTACGGTAAAGCAAATCCACAAGATAAAGAATGAATCACCAATTCGGGTTTATACCGTATATAACCGAGATATAGTCTAAAGTAAGACTATATTACGATCTTGTACACACGTAATACAACGAGCTAAACGTGATTCTAGCACGTGTAAACCGAGCTATAACGCTTGTGAAAAATCTACCCAACAACCCTAGAGAGGGCTAGGACTAGATTTAAACTAAAATCGAGCACCAAGAAAAAACCACACCAAACCCTTTGTGGGTTGATGTTGAGATCGACCAAGAGAGGGGGTACAAAGAGATTGAGGTGTGTTGAAATTCTGAGGGTGAGGGGATGTTTATATAGGCCTAGTAATTCTTGTAGCCAAAGTAAAACAAATAAAAAGAAAGTTTTTCCTTCCCCTTGTGTGCCCTAACCGACGGTCGAACACTCCTCAATGGGGTGTTCCGGAACCTTCCGTCCTTCTTCTTTTTAATCCTCTTTCTATAACGTTCGTTAATACTTAACTCTTAATTATTTAACGACCGTTAAAGTTATATGTTGGTTTAATTTAATAAACGTAATAAATATATTTATTAAGTAAATTAATAAATATAATATATACATTTATTAAATAAATTAACTCTTTACGTATTGTGTGCAATCTCGTAATCTCGAGTTCGATCCTCTCACACGACTATTAAATATAAGTTCATAAACTTTCAGTTTGATTATCAAGAGATAGAAACTTTCTTGGTTGATTATTTTTGGCTAAGTATAGAAGAAGATAGAAAAGGAGACATGTTATTTTGTGAGAAGTAATTAAGCTTTGCACAAAATTAGAGGTATATTCTTACATGACTATTATATATATATATCAATAGGTTCTTTAATTGAAGGTATCACTCCAAGATCTCCAATAAACTTCATAATCCAAACAGCTTCCATTGCAGCTTCTGAAGCAGCCATGTACTCAGATTGAGTAGCATGCATTGCAATCTTCGTCTGCTTCTTTTTCTTCCAATCTACTGCTCCTCCATTGATAACAAAAACATAACCCGTCTGAGACTTCGTATCGTCTTTATCACATTGAAAGGACGCATCATAGAAACCTGTCACATTCAGTTTTGTGTCTGGTTTCCCTCCAAATACCAAAAACATATCTTTCGTACTCCTCAAATACTTTAGAATATGTTTAACAGCAGTCCAGTGGAGCTTCCCTGGATATCGTTGGTATCGACTGACCAAGTTCTGAGCAAACGCCACATCATGCCTTGTTCATCTTACTGCATACATAATAGATCCTACAGCCGAAGCGTAAAGCACCTTCTACATGTATGCCTCCTCTTCAAAAGTTGATGCATCCATCTCATGACTCAGATTATGCTTAACTTCCATAGGTTGAAAACCTTTCTTGGAATTATGCATGTTATATTTCTTTAATATCTTATCTGTATAAGCATCTTGACTTAGACCAATTAACTGTCTTTTTCTATCTCGATAGATCTTAATCCTCATAATATATGCAGATTCTCCTAAATCCTTCATAGAAAAATATTTACCAAGATAATCCTTAACAACTTTAAGTCGTGGAATGTTACTTCCCATGATTAATATGTCATCAACATATAGGACTAGAAATACTACATCACTCCCAGTAGCTTTGCGATAAACACACGATTTTGAATAAATCCAAACTTTTTGATTTCTTCATCAGATCGTTTATCCCATTGACGTGATGCTTGCTTCAAACCATAAATAGATCTTTGAAGTTTGCACACGTGTTTTGAATTCTTAGGATCAACATACCCTTCTGGTTATTGCATATAGATGTCTTCATATAAGCGACCGTTCAAGATGGCAGCTTTAACATCCATTTGCCATATCTCATAGTCATAGTATGAGAATCCTAATAGCTCTTAAGTCTGCTACATAAGAAAATGTCTCCTCGTAGTCTACACCAAAAGTTTGAGTAAAACCTTTAGCTACTAAGCGAGCTTTATAGGATTGTACTTTTCCGTCCATGTCGGTTTTCTTCTTGTATATCAACTTATGTCTCACTACTTTAGCATTTTGTGGTGGATCTACAAGAATCCAAACATCATTAACTTTCATGAATTTCATTTCCTCATCCATGTCAACCATCCATTTATCATTCTCAGGATCAAGCATGGCGGATTTATAATTAGCAGGTTCACCAAGATCCACTACATCATCATCATCCTATATATTAAGACATATATTTCTATTTGCATTTTTAATCCTTGCGGATCTACGCAGAGGAACTAATACCGGTGGAACCGCCAGACTTTCTGGTTTTACAGGAATTATTTCACTAGTGTTTTCAAAAGGTAATGTATCTATATGACTCTCTTCAAGATCATAATTTCTCCCACTGAATTCTTGATTTACAATATCACTTTCAAGGAAGTCTCCGTACCTAGCAACAATCACTTTGTTCTCAGGTGGATAATAAAAGTAGTAACACATAGTTTCCTTAGGGTATCCTACAAAGATACATTTTATAGATCGTTGTTGGAGTTTATTGCCCGAGTCACATTTCACATACGCCTTGCAACCCCAGACCTTTAAATAAGACAATTATGGCTTCTTACTATGCCATAGTTCATATGATGTCTTATTCACCTTCTTCGTGGGAACCATATTTAAAATGTGAACAACAGACTCTAAAGCATAATCCCAAAAGGATAAAGGTAAAGTTGTAAGATTAAACATAGATCGCACCATATCTAATAATGTATGATTTCTCCTTTCGGATACACCATTTTTTATGGAGTATATGGAGAAGTAAAATGCTGAACAATTCCATTCTCACTTAGATAATCTAGAAACTCTTGACTTAAATATTCACAACCTCTATCAGAACGAAGAGCTTGAATCTTCTTTCCTAGTTGCAATTCTACTTCTGCTTTAAACACTTTGAATGTTTCAAATACCTCATGTTTATGCTTAAGTAAATAAACATAACCATAACGGATATAATCATCCGTAAATGTTAAGAAGTAGCTAGTACCTTTCCTTGACACATGTCTAAGTGGTCCACATACATCAGTTTGTATTAAACCAAGTAGATCAGCAACCCTTTCAATACTGCTATTAAAAGGTTTCTTGGTCATCTTCCCATAGATACAAGACTCACATTTATCAAATGATTCATCATTGATATTTTCCAAAAGACCTTCACGTTGAAGCTTTTGTATACGAGTCTTGCCAATATGGGCAAGTCTACAATGTCAAAGATAAGAAGAGTTCTTGTCAAACTTTCTCTTCTTTTTCATGCTAAATACATAATTATTATATTTCTTGGATTCATTATCATGCATGTCTATTTCAAACACACCATTAACAGAAATTGCATTAAAATAGAATATACCATATTTCCAAACGAAAATTCCATTATAATCAATAGTGTGAACGAATCCATTATTCAACAAACAAGAAAAGGAAATAACACCCCTAACATTTGTAGGTGCATAATGACAATCATTTAAAATCAGTACTAAACCCGAAGGTAAAACTAAATTAAATGTTCCTATAGCTTCAACCACTGCGTGTGCGCCATTGCCCACTTGCAGAAATTGTTCCCCATAGGATAGCTTCCTTTCCAGATTAAATCCCTAAAGCTGCAGCGCTCTGCTCAGACTTCTTCTTTATTTCTCGCAACTCTTCGAGGTAAAGAGGGCAATTCCTCTTACAATTACCACTTGCCTTGAAATGGTGACAAGTCTCATCCTTCTAAGATTTATTCTTCTTGACAAAGTTCTGCTTAGGTTTCGAATAAGTCGTAACTTTCTTGCCCTTATCACCCTTGCCTTTGCATTTCTTCTTGTTCGCTTGCGGTTTTGGCTTACTCACTCTACCCTTTTGTATGGTTAGTACATGAGGAGTAGAAGTAGATGACTTGTCTTTTAAACCCTTTTCGTAGTCAATGAGCATTGCATGCAAATCGTTAGCTGTCTTCCCCGTGTAATGCATATTATAGTTCCGAACAAAATCATTGAAGTCCTTGTTAAGGGACCTATTGACCAAGTTGATAGCCATATTATGATCATATGGTTGTCCTAGTGTATTGAGTTGTTCCATATAACCCCTCATCTCCAAGTAATGGGCACTAACAGACTTTCCAGGAGTTTGCTTGCAGCTATGCAAAGCATCTACTAAGTCGTAGATCTCCACAGCTTGTGGCTTTTCGAACATAGCCTTGAGCACATCAAGCATTCGCTTAGGCGAAATAGCTCATATTTCTGTTGAATTGGAGGAGCCATATTACCTAACATTAAGCAAGCCACCTCCGAGTGCTTCTTAACATTAGCAGCGTGTTCAAGCCTTTGCGCTTCAGAAGCTCCTTCAGCAAGATCCTCTGGATAAGGAGTGGTCAAGATATCAATAGTACCCGCTACTCTCAAGACAATTCTTAGTGAGCGATACCAATCATTTAAGTTTGGGCTAGTAAGTTCAGGACGATCAAAAAATGCTTTGAACGCAGAACATATAGTGTTATTATCGGGTTGAGCCATTTCTACATAAATAAGTTCAAATATTAGTATTTTTAATAACAAAATACTTTCAAGAAAATAAAATTACTCCGATATAAAAACCATAGTATTTTCCTTGAATCCTATAACTATATTGACATAGATCCATTATATTAGTTGATCTGCTAGTAATGAATATACTCAATGTAGCGACTTGTTGAACAATTCAATTGACAAACAATTTTCAATTTCTAGATTTTTAAGGGATTTACATTGCCAAAAGAATGTTTTGCATTGTAAACATGTTTCATCCCTTCTGGATGCCTTAAGTTTCCAGATCTCACCGAGTAACTTAATTAAGTGGTCTAATCTGAATAACGTAAAACCATCATACGAATTCTCATTCTATGAAATTTTCTCTCCATTACAACATCATCCAAAAATCTCATTTGATGACGTAGTAATTTCAAGTGTTCGTCAATTAGACAGCATTCGACTTAAATTTTAAGCGTATAAATTTGATGTCAAAATCAATGTATGGAGAAGCATGCATACAACTCCATAGCATAAGTTTAATAAACATTTAGTAAACTTCTTCACGAGACTAAATTTCTACACAAATTATGTTGAGGTATTGGTTCGACCAATTAAATAATTTACCCACAATCATTCACAACGTACTTATGGCTAAAGCACAAAGCAATAACTTTATTCATTGTGAATTCGGATGTGAATTTGCGGTAAATCAACCTTAAGGTACAATTCAAATAATAATCGTAGGTAATTTCAATTTGACGCACAGGCGAGCCGAGAATTTGGTCATCGACTAATGACTTAACACCTCCTTCCTTAACCGGGTACATGACCAGCGGTGCGTGATACCCACTTTATAGTTTGTCAAAAGGAATAGACCGTTAGATTGTTTTTTCAATTCACCAATCAATGTAATCTTATGTAATTTAAATCTCAAATAAATCTAAATTTTAGTATGATTTAATCCATATTATCTCTTTTAAAAAAACCTTGTTTATAACAAATCGAACAATTTTAACATAAACGAGTAAAAAAACTAAATCCTAAACACATAATAACAATTTATTTGTGCAATAAATAAATCAAATAGCCACATGCAAACGATTTATTCAATAATCATCAAATCTATGTTTTTATATTCATATAAAAGTCTTTCCTAATTCAGGATTTATTGAATCAAATAAAGGAAGTAGCACATAAAATCATATAAACATACGATTTTACGATCCATGCACGTTCATCATGGATCCACCCTCAAATCTTAACAATTAAATCTCTTCGGATCGTAACCTTTAAGTTACATGACATAACAATAAATCATGCAATTTAATCTAAAATTATCCCACATGTAATTTAGGGTTTCAAAAATATTTTTTTATTTATAAAATTCGGCAAAACCCTAATTTTAAAAAACAAAACCCTAATTTTTAAGAAAACCTAAAAAATATGTAGTTTTAACTTAAAACAATTATTAGTTAAAAAACTTTAGATTTTCGATAATTATAACATGTTAAAACGTCTCTTGATGCCACTGAAGGTTTATATAGTTCATAACAATTACGCAAAACCCTAAACGAGATCAAAGCACACATAGTGGAAGCGATTTAACAAGATCATAATAATAACACAATTATAATTAATCAAATTAGGGTTACATACCTTTACGATAAAGTAAATCCACAAGATAAAGAATGAATCACCAATTCGGGTTTATACCGTATATAACCAAGATATAGTATAAAGTAAGACTATATTACGATTTTGTACACACGTAATACAACGAGCTAACCGTGATTCTAGCACGTGTAAACCGAGCTATAACGCTTGTGAAAAATCTACCCAACAACCCTATAGAGGGGCTAGGACTAGATTTAAACTAAAACCGAGCACCAAGAAAAAACCACACCAAACCCTTTGTGGGTTGATGTTGCGATAGGCCAAGAGAGGAGAGAAATAGATTGAGGTGTGTTGGAATTATGAGGGTGAGGGGATGTTTATATAGGCCTAGTAATTCTTGTAACCCAAGTAAAACAAATAAAAAGAAAGTTTTTCCTTCCCCTTGTGTGCCCTAACCGACGGTCGAACACCCCTCAGTGGGGTGTTCCGGAACCTTCCGTTCTTCTTTCTTTTTAATCTTATTCCTATAACTTCATTAATACTTAACTTTTAATTATTTATCGACCGTTAAAGTTATATCTTGGTTTAAATTAATAAACGTAAAATATATTTATTAAATAAATTAATAAATATAATAAATACATTTATTAAATAAATTAACTCTTTATGTATTTTGTGCAATCCCGTAATCTCGAGTTCGATCCTATGACACGACTACTGTATTAAATATAAGTCCATGAACTTTCAGTTTGATTATCAAGAGATAGAAACTTTCTTGGTTGATTATTTTTTGCTGCGTATAGAAGAAGATAGAAAATGAGACATGTTATTTTGTGAGAAGTAATTAAGCTTTGCACAAAATTAGAGGTATATCCTTACATCATTGTTAAATTCGGCTATAAACTAGATACACGTGTTATCGTGCAAGTGCACAATGTTTTTGTTTTGTTATTTAGAAAGTAAATAGTGTAACGTATTACTAATTTATTTTGTTAAAAAGAGTATCTAACTTTTTAAAATTTTCTTATATTGAAAATTTTGCGTTACATTATGCGTTTATTATTTTTGAGGTTTTTAATACAATATAAAATTAGGTTATAATAGTGATTTTATGTTATTGTGTTTTTTAACATTTAATTTATCTTATGAATAAAACCAAAAGCTTAAATCATTTTATATATGTCATCTTATTTTATTTCAACGTAAGGAGATTGGCATATACAAAGTGATTTTTTACAAGTGAATATTTATGGTAAAAAGCATATCTGTTTTTTACTATTATCATTGTAATTTGAGTTTTTTTTTTAAATGTTTCAAAGTTCTTTTGAGCTAATAATTTAGGTTACTAGAGATCAATTGCTTTTTTTCACTTTTTTAGTTTAGTCCAAAACTCATGTCTAAAACATGCATGATTCTAAGAAGTCAAGAATTTATTGAATTATTCATAATATTAAAATTGCATCTAATATTGTTAAACTTAGATGTTGTATAAGATTTCATATAAGCATCCACAATATTATTCATTTGATATTTCAAACACATACTTTTTAAAATTTAACCGTGGATGTAAATTAACATTAGACTTATATTTAAGAGCATAAGATTGTATATTAAAAGGATAGCGTTTACATAAATTACTTTAAAATCGTCTAAAAACGTACTATTAGGTTTCTCAAGCAATAGCTAAGGGTGAGTATAAAACCAAAAAACCGAACCAAAAAACAAAAAGCCAAACCGAAACCGCACCAAATTGAGAAACTGAAATGGTGGTTTTCACATTTTTGAAAATCAAATGTTTGGGGCGGGTTTTGGTTACATATATAAAAGCGAATAAAAAAACCACCCGGTCACACCTTGGTTTACAAAATAAATATATTTTTATATATTTTTAGTTATATGTAATGTTTCTAATATGTTTAGTTGTTTGTTTTTTTAAATAAAGACATTTGTACATATATACAATCATTGAGTATGATTTTTTCACCTAAACTTCATTATATTTGAGATTGCTATAATAACATTCTCATTATAATATTATTCTTACATTAAATAAAAATATACTAGTTGCAACTTGTAATCATGATAAGTTTGACTTATGTCGAATTTGAGTGATTGTTGACGCGTGTGTAAATATCAAAACCAATGCGTAAAAAAAAGAAAAAAAAATCCAAAATAAAAACTGAAATCGAACCGTTACAAACCAATGCGTAAAAAATCAAAACTTATGGTTTGATTTTAGGTTTTAGCATAAAACCGTTCCAAACCGCCCTCATGCTCACCCTTAGCAATTATAGTTTTAGGTCAATTATGAATTTCTTTACATTAACCTTTTTATCATCATTTTTTAGTTACTATAGTTTTTTTGAAAATTTGTTCCATGTGAGAGTTTCGTATTTTCTTAAAAACGCTTCAAATAAAAAAAATTAAGATTTACTTAAGAAACTAGAAAATTAAGATTTACTTAAGAAACTAGAACTGGAAGTACTGATCCAATTTTAAAATGTTACTTTGTAATTTCATAATCCAAGTTTTCATTTTTAATTGACTTTTAGATAAAAAAAATCACATAAAATTTATTTTACCTTGAACGCGTCATTGAAATAGAAAAAATTTGTTTAATCATTTTGTATGATTAAATAAATATCAAGCTAATTTATTATATAATTTTTAGACAAATTGTTACATATGGGGTTTAAAAGTGACAAAGTGTAGTATTATTGGTCTTTATGAAGAATCATTGAAAATGTATGTAGCTTAGATTAGAGATACAATGCTTCTCTTAAGTAATCATGCACACATATGTGCAACATACTAATACCAAACAATACAATGCTTTTCATAAGTAACATTTTGATTTAACACAAACACCAAGTTCGATGCAATGCAAGGTATAAACGCCTCATTTAATAAATATAAACGAGTTACATATATTAAATATACAACAAACACACCCTTCGTGTATTCGTGTGTGTCCTCGATAGGCTCACGCATTTCTAGTCGTATAAACGTTACACGTAACGACCACAAACTAATAGTTACAAAATTATAATAAACATGGAGAGGTGCTGCAGCATTTCTCGGTCAACCAGTAAGCGAATATGGTCAACGTGCAACTCCAAACTTGGTGGAGAGGATATTTTTATAAAGTCAGGTATAAACTAAATGTGTTTTTATTTTATATGTACATAAATTATTGCATTAATTTTCTTGTCACATCTTCTATATACTCAGGTACGACACGATTTCTTCACCTTTAACTGAGATCACGTTCAAAGACAGTGAAGAAGATATGGATACTTTTACTCATGTATCGATGGGATGGGATGGAGAACCCCATGAATTAGTCTTCGAGCTTGGATTTGAGGAAAGGTGTCAAGCACACACTCAAGATGAAAGTTACTACAATTTAGAAATCTTTGTTAACGGTGCCGGAGGACCGCTTGACACAATAATGAATACTACTCGATCTGCCCAATCTTTCATGCTAACATGTGATATATGCCCTTGGAGGAATTCAGGTTCCTAAAACATTAGGCGAGCGCTATCTCTACCATGCCCAAGCTGAGATCGTCTTTCCGTCTGATATTTCCCGGCAATACATTCGATCGGCCCAACCTTTCATGCTAACATGCGATGGGTGCGTTTCACATCTTAAACTCCTTGTATTATATCATTTATAGTAAAGTAAGAAGAATAAGAAATAATGTAAGCCCCATTTATTAAATAATGAAGGATATGTTCATGGGAGATGCATCTTATTGTATAACCACATTGAAATTTTGTATTATGTTTATGGGAGATGCATCCCTAACTTGTATACCACCCTTTCTAAGGAGGGGTTTTCAGACTTACATATTTTGTATCTTGATGGTTATTGGGTTCGTATTGAACTTTCGTGTGTGAAGACTAAATCCAAAATGTTACAAGACAAAGGTGTGAATTCTTGGTTTGATGAATTGAAGGAGGTCAATCCTGATTTTGTTAGTAGTAAGCGTGTCGTGTGGGTCAATATAGAATATGTTCCGCTGAACCTCTGGTCCCACGCTATGTTCTCCAAGATATGCATGAAATGGTGGATATTGAAGAATCGGGTGTCTCAATGTTCGCTCATAAAAGAACTTGCATACTAGTCGGGCTGATAATATACTAGAGACCTTCAAAATTATCTTTAATGGGAAGATCTTTATGGTTCATGCTAAGGAGCTCTTTACTTGGAACCCATGTTTTGTGGAACACAAGGATGAAGGCTATATATCAGATGATGTTTCTAATTAGGGTGACTAATTTCATACAGATAGTCCTGTACGTGATGAAGTGATGATGAAGCGGTGTCTAATACCATTTTTGAAGAGAATCCAAGTGATCCTCCTTGTAAAATTCAGCCGGATAATGATTAACGTTCAGAAGATCCGTTTGGGCTTTATGATATGTTAAATAACCCCAAGGAGACTCGTGAATCAGAAGTGGAACCTTCCATTTCACACCCACCGGGGTATACCCCAAGATCCCCTTATCAGGAACATAACAAATGTAGTCTAATGAGTGGTAACGATCTTCACCATCAGGGCAACTTGAATTCGAAATCATACTCTAAGGAGAATTGTTCAAAAACCAGGGAATCTCCGAATGAGGTGTCTACTCGAGTTTATTCTTGTGATATGAAGATGGGGGGGGGGTGTTCTTTTATTGAGATTCTAGATGATAAGATCAAAGTTAGGCAATCTATGGGTTACGTTATGGAAGGGTGTTCGAAAGACATAGAGCACATAATCAGTTTACAAAGAGCCGATGCAGAGTTTAAATGAAGATTTTATCTCTTAATGTTCAAGGTCTTGGCCAACAAACCAATAAGGAGTGGGTTAAGGAACTTAATAATAAAAAAAGGAATTAATTTTCTAGCTTTACAAGAGACGAAATGGACAATATATCTCATGCGTATGTCAAGTTCACTTGGGGTAATTCCAATTATCAATTTGCTGCAAGTGGCTCAGTTGGTAACTCAGGTGGTATTCTTTATGTTTGGTGAGAGTCCATTTTTAAAAAAAGAGAACGTTTCTATGTTTAATAATTTCATTGCCATCTATGGGACTTGGCTCCCGACTAATACTAAGATCTTATTTGTGGTTATTTATGCTCCACAGTCTATAGTTCTTAAACCTGTTATTTGGGACTACATTTCTGGTTTGATTAACTGATGGAAAGGATAATCAATTGTCTTAGGCGATTTTAATGAGGTAAGGGCCAAAGAAGAAAGATTTGGATTTATTTTTAACGAATCTAATGCTCGTGATTTCAACCATTTCATTGCTTCCTCTATTTTGGTGGAGGTTAAAATGGAAGGATATTCTTTTACTTGGGCTCATCCTTGTGCGACTAAAATGAGTAAACTTGATCATTTTCTTATCTCATAGGGGATTTTATTGGTGTGTGATGTGCTCGGATAGAGATATTAAAGAATGCAAATACAAGTCCCCGACAAGAAGCCAAAAACTTGATGCGTTCTTTCCACACATTTTGGGTTTTAAATTTATAAACAAGAATTACCGATATTAATTAGGAACACAAATTCGAGCAAGTATACTCTAGTCATGTTGTAATTAGGTTGGTAAGTCAAGGTCGTCCCATGGGACGTGGTTATACTCAAGTGTAGTTGTTTGTAACAATGGTAAGTATGATTGTCACGATCACACCACCATGAGAATCGTTTAAAGGCACAAGCACACAAAGAACATACATGTATAGTCAAATGATCACATGGACATTAGGATGTTTAGTTTGGAAAACATATTAAAGGTAATCCTTTAGACCTATAGAACAAATAATAAGACACTAGTGCTTTATAAATCAATAATACATAAGTCTCAATCAAGTGGTCACTCATGAGCCTTATGCCTAAACCAATAACAACAATAATCCTTTCGGACTTGGTTATCGATTTGATAAGTTCCATTTACTTGAAAGATGATTAGAACAATATATTCAAAAGACTCCTTTCGACCTATAATCTAGATTAAACCATTACTTGTTATGTTTATTAAGTCTCTTGCACAAGACCAAATCATTTGTCGATTAATGAATTGATATTAACCATATTGAGAATAACTTCGACATATAGACTCAACAATGATTAAGCAAATTGACAAACAAGAACAAGTTCCAATTCAATCAAATATAATGTTATCACCATAATCCAATGACAAGCACTAATAGAATCCAAACATTCATTTATCACAAGTTTCATATGAATAATACAAGTATCAAAACATTCACAATACCACAAAGCATAAGAATCACCATGAACGTGAACATAAAATTTATTGAATAATAAAGAAGTTACCAAACATTAGAGTTCATAATACCAAAATACAATGCATTCTACACATGACCATCTTGGGTTTTGTATGGGGTATGGATTCCTTCTCTACTCTCCTATGGCCTATTACATGAGCATGGTTACCAAATCCACCCCTCACTACTTGGGTGAGGGGTGATATCAAAATCACAGAAATATGATAGAGATAAAGATGGATTATGAGATCCAGGGGATGATTGATTGGTTATCAAGAACACTACCCCATGGGTTTTATTTATAGATGAATTAGCCTTAGCCGCCAAGTACTTTTCTTTGGCTCCAAGGGTCGTAAATGAGGGTTTAATGAAGCTTGGAGGAGAGGGAATGGAGTTATGGTCGGATTAGGGAGCAAGGAGAAGTAAATAGGGTGTTTAATTTGACTTGGAGAAATGGTAGGAAGAGATGCCGGTGGCATCTCATTCACAGAAGGCTTCGTGCCGACCGAAACGGGTGTCTTGCCGACGACATCTTGCTTTGCCGGCGGCATCTTGGTCATGCCGGTGGCATCTTGGCCATCTTTTCCATATTTCTTCTTTTGGTCCTTTTTCTTTGTTTCTTCCACTTTCTTTCTTCCAAACTTTCCAAGACTCTTATTCTTTGTATTATTTATCATACAAGAGCTACACTTTCATGTCTCGCTCATTCTTTCACCTCCAATACTCGTCTTTTCTTCATTTCTCGTGATGTAACCATTGATGAACCTACAATAACAAATAAGCTTCATTAAGTATCATATGTTCATAATAATCACATAAATATATGCATAAACACCACGAATACGCTCCTATAAATATGTTAGATTTGAGCGCTATCAGTGTTTCCCGCGATTACGGCTGTTTGTCTAGACCTACACTTGTCCGATCACCGTGCCTATCTTTCTTGATGTAATTCATACAGATTTTGGCCCTACTCTGTTTAGAACATATCATTCTTGGTTTTCTCGTGAGGGGTTCGATACTATGTTGAACAGGCGTGGATCTCTCTTAAGCATAATGATTCTAATAGATTGGTTCGGTTCAAAAAGAAACTTCAAGATTTGAAGTCTATAATCCGGTGTTGGGTAAGAGATTCTAATTCCTCCTTGGTTGGAAATAGGAACAAAATTATGACTGAATTGGCAGACATTGATAAGGCTGTAGATAACGGATCTGTCTCGGAGGAAATGTTGGTGAATAGATTGGAGTTGATGAACAAGCTCCACGAGATCAAAAAATCTGCTAATAAAGATGTTATATAAAAAGCCAAGATCACATGGGCTATTGAAGGGGATGAAAACTAAAAAAAAATTCATGGTGTTATAAATAAAAGGAGGTCACAATTAGCTATTCGCGGGGTTTTCATGAATGGTGATTGACGCACGGAGCCATCTTTGGTTAAAAATGCCTTCATGGATCATTTTTCGGCTCGCTTCAAACCTCCGCCTACGTCACGTTTCAAGATAAATTCTCCTTTCCCTAATCAATTATCTCTTGATCAAGTTACAGATTTGGACAATAATATTTCAGTGGAGGAGATTCCGGGCTGCGGTTTGGGACTGTGGCGAAAATAAATCACCAGGACCGGACAGTTATACCTTTGAGTTTTTTTAGGAGATATTGGAGTGTTATTGGCTTGGATTTCTCCTCGGTCGTTGCTTGATTCTTCGAGAATGGATTTTTCCCCCGAGGTTGTAATGCTTCCTTTATAGCTCTAATCCCTAAAGTGGTGGATGCCAAACTTGTTAATGATTTTTGTCCTATTATATTAATTGGAGCGTCTAAAAGGTGGTTACAAAGATTCTTGCTAACAAATTGGTGTCGGTCTTATCTGACCTTGTTTCTAATACCCAGTCAGCCTTTATAGCCAAACGACAAATCTTAGATTGTCCTTTTATCTTAAATGAAGCCCTAACCTGGTGTAGAAGGAAAAGGAAGCAAGCCCTTGTTTTTAAAGTTAATTTTGCGAAGGCTTATGATTCGGTTAGGTGGGATTTCCTTTTAGATGTCTTGCACGCTTTTGGGTTTGGTTCAAAATTGTGTAACTGGATTCGAGGCATATTTACTTCTAGTATGACTTCGATATTAGTCAATGGTAGTCCTACAACTGAGTTTCCGATGCACTACAGATTGAAACAAGGTGAACCTTTAGCTCCTCTTCTTTTTATCTTAATTATGGAATCTCTTTATATTCTATGTCTCGAGCAGCTAATGACGGAATTTTTAGAGGTCTTCATATTAATGGATCAGTGACTTTGTTACACCTTTTCTATGCGTATGACGTTGTATTTATTGGTGAATGGACAAAGGCAAATATGGATAACATATTATGGATTCTTAATTGCTTTCATTTGGCTTCTGGTTTGAGAATCAACGTCAGCAAAAGCCAAATTATAGGGGTTGGGGTTCCGTTACAAGTGGTGCAACAAGGTGCCTTACGTATACGTTGTGATGTTGTGCATACTCCTTTTAATTATTTGGGTGTCATGGTGGGTGATCATATGTCTCGCAAGTCAGCCTAGTCTAATTCTATTCAGAGGATCCGCAGTCGGTTGTCTAAGCGGAAGGTGAGCACTCTCTCAATTAGTGGTCGATTGACTCTCTTTAAGTCGGTTCTAGGTGCTATACCTTTGTACAACATGTCAATTTACAAATCCCCATTATCTGTTACTCGTGAGATGGAAAGGATTCAGAACTCATTCTTTAATGTTGTTCTAACATCTTGTTAGTTTTTCAATAAAGTTGCCATTAAAAAAACAAATTAAATACGAAGCAAATTTTTTTTTTTGTTATAGCTCTTGAACCTTTTGTATGAGTTAGAGCAAAAGGTGTATAAACACCATAACATGAAAAAAGTACATCTATTTAAGGGTCACATCAACTTTTAACATCCGTAAATAACTTTTTTTCTTGATGCAAATGTCACATTTATTTTGTTTAGATAATTATAGGCCATATTGTCAAAAACGCATATTATTATCTTGAATTTGACAAAATGAACCATCTAATATCCTCTACTTTTGGCTGTGCATAATACTAGTACTCTAAACTTAGCAAACTAAAATTTCTATTACCCTATATTAATTAACTTAACAATTAACTATTTTTTCTTTATAAAAATTATTTTAGTAAAATATTTCGCAATATATAGTAAAATTAAAATATTTTTTAATTTTTAGAAACTAATTTAGTATTTTATTTGTTTATTTAAGATCTAAAAATGTATATGTAGCATTAATTTCTAATAAATTCTTAGCACGTTACTTTTAATAGATCTTTATATTTTTTTAACAATATTTTATATTAAAAAGCTAGTAAAAAGCTAAAAAATTACAAAAATAAAAATCTTAGACGTTTCAAAAGATCCAAATCTATGTTACTTTTACATCTAGACATCTAGTAGAACACGAAAAAAAACATTAAAAAATCTCATCAAAAAAAATCCCTACGCACTTGAGAGCTTCCAAACAAGATTTGTTTACGAAAACATTTAATATATTTATATATTATATTATTAAATTATTTAAAGCAAACATTTAGTATTATAATATAAAGATAGAGAGAATTGCATAAATCGTCCTTAGAGTTTGGTCATTTTGCAAGTTTTGTTCCAAATATTTTAAAAATGCTGATATCAGTCCTAAAATTAAACTATTTTGCAAATTTTCATCCTTGGGGTTTTGTTATCTTGCATGTTTCGTCCCAAATATTTTGGCTATTTTGCGTGTTTCGTCCAAGAATTTTCCCCATAGGAACGATACTTGCATTAAAGTTTCCAAATAGAGATGATTCTTTCACTTTCGTAACATTTAGAACAAAACATATATTTTGGCCAAACTTTAGGAATGATTTATGCAATTTACTCACAAAGATATATTAAAAGTAACGCGTTAAAAATATTTTAGAAATCAATGCAATATATACACATTTTATATTTAAGAAAAAATAAAATACTATATTTATTTTTTAGAAATAAAAAATAATTAAATTTTAAACAAATATACATATTAAAAAAAAATTATTCATAAATTCTTTATTACAAAATTCTTACTAAAATACTACTACCTCCGTCCTAAAATTATAGTCTACGTTTCTTTTTTTAGTTGTCCCAAATTAATTGTCCACTTCTAAAACTTCTAAAAATATGTAGGAATTTTAGATCGAGATTACTAGATTACCCTTAGTGAAATTATAATTACAAACTTTAAAAATGTTTTAAATTAATTGATTAAGGATAAAATTGTCTTTCTGCAAAAAGTAAGAGAGAGAAAACTGAAAAGAAAGTACTTTTCTTAAACTGTGTGTTTTTTATCGGGGGACAATAATTTTAGGACAGAGGGAGTAATATTTTATCAAGTTTAATGCAGCATTCTATAGTGTACACTCTACACCCTTCAAATTTCAAAGTAACAGATGTTCATTTTGCCAAACTTAAAAGTAATAAAGTGTGTTTGGACCATGATTAATTTGATTATACCGATGCTAGTTGTTCAAGCATGCGCTTGAGGTTAATGTTGGTATTTTAGCCACATGCTGTTATACTTTATTTTTATGTGATCTTACAATTTTACGGGGGTAACCCTTTACCCAAAAAAATAAAAATAAATAAATTTGGCTCCAGCTCGGCTCGTAATATATAAAAGTTAGGTTCGTTAATAAGCTTGTTATTAAGCTCGGTAATAAACTCGTATATAAAACATTAGGCTCGTTTATACTCGCGAACCCAAACGAGCTTTATACACAAAGCTCTGGCTCAAACTCGTTTAATAAACGAGATACAATTTAAGCTCAAACTCGTTTAAGATCGGCTTATTCAAGCTTTCTACCAATCTAATCTTAAGTTTTTATATAAACAACTCGACTAATTTTCAGCTCTACTTATAACGTAAAAAGCAAGTAAAATAAGTTATCTACAAGTCACCTTCGATCCAATACCTTTTCAAAAACTTAAATGGGCAGGTTTGATTATTAAATAGATTATTAATAAGCACACGTTTGTGTGCACAACTTGTCAAGTTCATTGTTTATATATTATTTATTTTCATTTTTCTTAGGAAACACATAAAGCCAAGGATTAATTTCATTCGCTTAGCTTTAAGACTAGATAAGCAGAGGCGGAGCTACAGGGGGGTCACGGTGATCACCTGACCCCCCAAAACTTTCCGGCGTAGTGTAGTTTTCAGGAGAATCTGGTGTTTTTTGGCGTTTTGACCCCTCTCACAAGTCTATGGATGAAGTGATTAAATCTGAAAATTAGGGACATGAAAGTAGATGCGTTTGTTGAAGACTTGGAGAAGATGACATGTACTTTATTTTTATTATGATTAAACTTTTTTTTGTCAATATCAATGTCTATACAACAATAGGAGCAATATTAAATTTATTTAAAATGAATGGTGAGATAAGTAGTTAGGTATCACAAACAGTACTAAACTACTAGCAGCACATATACCACTAATTCAAATGTGTTTTATTTTTGTTTGTTAAGAGATTATAACTGAAAAAGGGGCAGCATAAGTATCTAATTTTATTTATGATTTAATTTTTTTTTTCTTACTTCAATATGTGTAAAATTAAGGTTATCCGAGATATGAAACCGCAAAACACCACTAGATTTACGCTAATGAACTAACCGTTAAAAAAACTATTTTCGAAATGAAGCGAGACGAAAACCGTGCCAAACACTCGTACACGATTAAAAATCTTGTATCTGCCACATAACATACTACCGATTTAATATGAGATTCTCGGTTTGATTTAGTTTAAATGGATATATTTAGTTGTTGGTAGGTAAACATATTGTTGCACTCTAACGTATGTTTTTTTTGGCTCGTCATAATAAAATTTTTTTTGACCCCTCTCAAAAATTATTCTGGCTCCGCCCCTGTAGATAAGCATAATAAAAAATACACGTGAAACTTTTATGTTTGATGAAGTTTCGGACACATAATAACATGCTAGAGTAAGATTTATGTAGACCATTAAATTAGCATAAACCTATTCAACTAATTATAATCACTCATTTTTTTTAAAAACCTACTTCTCACTATTTTTTTAAAACTAAATATTTCACAAACGGTGAATCGTCAAACGAAAAAAAATACACCATTGCAACGAGAATTAAATCATCAGTATATCGAGGGGCACATGTATATACTTTCGACGAACTTTTTTTTCGACTTTTTTCTTAAGTCACGTCTGAGATGAATCATATATGATTCGTCACGAAACATATATGATTTTCAGAAAATCATGTATGATTCGTCATGGATCATACATGATTCGTGATATGAATCATATATGATTTTCTGAAAATCATATATGTTTCGTGACGAATCATCCATGATTCCTCTCAGACGTGATTTAAGAAAAAAAATCGAAAAAAATTTCGTCGAAAGTATATAAATGTGCCCCTCGATAGATACATGATTTAATTCTTGTCGGGATGATATGTTTTGTTTTACGTAACGATAAACGGTTTGTGAGATATTTAATTTTTAAAAAATAAATTTTTTTGTTACATGATAAAAATAAATAGTTGTGATTAGTTGATTTGGTATATGTTAAACTAAACGTTTATAAGAATCTTTTTAACATGCTATAACAAGAAATGTGACCTAAAAATGTGGGGTCAAAGGACAATGCCTCTTGCAAAGAGTTTTTGAGAATATCATAAAAGATTTATTATTTTTTCTCGATAAAGTCGAACTAACATGTCTATTGATGAAAGAATATGACTTTTATGTAACCCAAATTAACTACCTTAACGACTAATAACTATCATTATATTTCATTTATCAAAAAAATATTTTTTTTCTAATAAATTTGTTCGATTAGACCAAGTATTTTTTTAATAAACGAAATATAATAACAGTTATTAGTCGTTAAAGTAGTTAATTTCGGTTACATAAGAGTCGTATTCTTTCATCAATATTAATATGTTCTATTAAAACATAAGAAACTTCATACAAATCCTTATCATTTTTGTTTTGTCTTCTTGTGCCTAAAAACAAAATGTTCTTTTTAAATCATTCTGATAAGGATTTTATGTAACACTAAGAGGGAACGGTGTGGTAAAGAGGGTGGCTCGCCGTGCCTAGGTGGCACGCTCGCCGCCCCTCGCCGCCGTTCGCCGTTACACCGCCCCCCCCCCCCCCTCGCCGGATGTCAAATGTCACAAAGTGACATTGCTCGTTGGTAAATAAAGTGGGGCCCACTTTTTTATTACCGTTTGGTTTTCTAACGGCTAGTAAAAAAAAAAAAAAATTTTTTTTTAAAATCAATATTTTTTCTTTATAAATACCATATTTTCACACACAGTTTTTTCACACACAACTCTGTTTTTTCACACACACATTCAAAAATCAAAAATGGCATGTTCATTCCCACATACCGAATCCGAGATTAAGGCTATAGTTAACAGACAAATACTTCAACAACAACGCCGTTACGAGCAGCTTACGAAGTTAGGTGATGATTTCGATGCTGCGTCCGAAGAGAATAGGGAATTGAGCTCAGCATGTAAGAAATGCCGTGATCTCTCCCCACAGGAGCGTCAGTTTATCGACACATATCTTAGTAAGCAAGCTGAATTGGATTTCAGCCTCCGGAGATCTTGCGCAAGAAAGGCGACAAAATTTGAGGCCAGAATTGAAGAAAATACTAAATGGTTGAATAACTTTGGTTCTTCGTCCCGATATCAAACAACACATATCGGTCCTTCGTCGCAACAACACCGAATAAGAAATGAGTCGCCCGATCTACCCTTTCCAATTCCAAACCTCACAAATGGCAGAATGACTGACATTGAGGTGTATCAAGAATACCTAGATCAAAAAGTGTTGAGACAAACTCAGGAAGAAGAAGAAAGGGAAAGAAGGGAGCGGGAGGCGCAAATTATGGCCGAAGAAGATGAAGAAGAAACATTGCGTTGGGAGTTTCCTTGTGGTCTGTTATCGGATTCGGATCCGGGAACTGACTAATCGTATTATGTAATTTTATTTTTAATATCGTATTATGTAATTTTATTTTTAGTATCGTATTGCATTTCCTATTGTATTTCGTATTGTCTTTTTTTTTCCGTATTTTTATATTCGTAGCGTAATTTTATTTCTCGTATTTGTATTTTATTTTTTAGTATTTTGTAAGTTTTAATTTTATGAAATGAATTTTTATTTTGTGTGAAAATTGAAAAATTAAATAAAATGGTGAGTGGTGGGACCCAAGTGAAGAGGAGAGAGACTAGTTGTGATAAAGGGGGTGTTTTTGGAGAAGAGGAGAAAGATTAGTTGATATGACGTGGCGCTGATGTGGCGCAGTGAAGAAGTGTTTACCTAGTCGTGATACCTGATGCTCTAACACTAATAAAGTTGAATTATAACGAAAAGTAAAATCAACATGATTAACATGTGAAAAGTTATCCTGACACACCCTAAACCTATTTCTAACAAACTTATAAATAATTTTATAATAATTATATTTAGAGGAAGTTCCAACACAAGCTTTTTTTTTTCTTGGTTTATCGCAAGCTAATGTACATAAATGTAGGAGTGCAAATAAGCGAGTTCAAATTCGATTTGATTAAGTCGAACTTTTATCGAGCTCAAGCTCAATAACATGACTCGAAACATATAATGAGACGAGTTTACGTTTTTGATAGCTCGGTTCGAACATTTATGGATCTTTTCGAGCCTTAGTATAAACATATTTTCATATAAGTAAAAAAGCATTGATTTGAATATTAGCCTTATTATAAATTATAACTCTATAAAAGTTAGAATAATTTATTTATTGTTATTATTATAGTTTACTAAAAACATATAATTTGTGATGGTGCGTAAACTTTAGTGATGTATTTGTTTTCATATATAAAATTTCGAGTTTTTCAAGTTAAGCTCGACATTTGCTTAAATCCTAATCGAGCTGAGATCAAGGCTTAACGATTTAAGCTCGACGAGCTATCGAGCCAGCTCGAGCCCACCTCTTATACAAGAGTGAAACATACATTTAAAACATGTTTCTATTAGGGGTGAGAATAAAACTAAAAAAACTAAAATCGAATCGAAAATAAAAAGAAAAACAAATAAAAAAACGACCGAAACTAAAAACCGATTCGATTTTTATTTTTAATAAACCTAAACTTTGAGTTCGGTTTTAGTTTTCATCCAATAACTGTATCGCAAAAATCATATCAAATTGAACCATTTATTATATAAAAATATATATTTAATATAATATAAATATACTTATTATATAAAACCATTTAATATAATCATTTATTATATAAAAATATAATCATTTATAAAAATTATATTTATTATATAAAAACCGAACTGATCCGAACCATGTACACACCTTCCCCAAACATATGTGCAATATCATTCTTGTACCAATAAGCCAAAAACCATTTGATAGTAGGATTGTTAAGAATAAGTTTTTAAGAAGATTAATAATTTCTAAACAAATAATCAACCGGTCTAACCTAGTTGATCACCAGAAATAAGAAGTTTATCAAACTAGGCGAGAGTTTGAAAAAAAAAACATTTTAACCGCTTAAATATTATTACACGACTCGATCTACTAACCACTAACATTATCGTTCTAAAAAAAATCTCTAAACAAATATTGATTAAATGCCAATAATAAACACACACGCTTACTTCATTATGTGTACGACACGTCAACTTGATTTTTTATATTAACGTTCTTACATTATTTAGAGTTTTTTTTTTCTTTCTAAAGGATACATTCATTATTTAGAGGTTAGTGAGTTTAAAATAAGGATATACCGTATTGATTTCGTATCAAATTAGTGATATCGACTTTTTTTCGAGCATAAATTAATACTATCGGCATAATATCAAACGGGATTTTGATATCGGTACTGGTATCAAAAAATCGGGATTTTTTTAGGAATTTTTTGGTACCGGTCATGTACCGAATTAGTGATACCGAATTTTACACACCTTATTTCGTAGTACTGATATCGTACCGAACGGAATTCAGATACCAACAATTAGTATAATTATGATACGGTTCTGATTCAATTTCGAGATTCGAGACAAAATGCTCCTTGCTAGTTTAAAATATGATTAAGACCGGATCTAAACACATCATAACATGCTATAATTAGTATTTTACTTTATATGAGAACAAAACAAACATCTTCACATGTTTAGGTATAAATAAATTTATATCAATTCAAAAAGTTGAAATTTCTTCACATCATTGGAAACATGATGATGTATACCTTTACTAGATTTGTACAATGTATTTGTATTTATAAATGAGTTAATTTTCTGAAAATGTATCATACTTATCACTTTTTTGAGTTGTATGCATCACCGTTATGATAAAAATATATACTTTAATAACTAACATTTTGAATTTTGTGTATCGATTTTAACAAATATGTGATTTGATTATCAGAAAACTCGATTCGATATCAAAAGTACATAAATCGATATATAAAGGTAGTGTTTGATAAGTATTTGTAGAGTTTTAATTGAAAATTATGTATATTAATTAAGTTATTAGTGGCTTGTTTATTTTGTACTTAAAGTTAACAAATACCTTTCTAGAAAAAGTGGAGAGTAAAAATTTATACATTAAATCATGACTTTTATCATTATTTTACATATTTAGCCTTCAACTTCTTCTTTTGTTTTAAATTTAAAAAGGCATAACAATTTTTTTTAATTCACACACTTTATTCAATACACAAAACAAACAACTATATATTAACATATATTTTAATAGACATTTTAATTTTACAAGACTTAATAAAAAACTAAACAAAGCTTAAAGTAATAAAAATTCAAAAATGATATGAGAGGATTATTAGGCCCAAGTTTACGTGTGGTTCTGAGTTTGATAATCTATTGCCTATTTGGAGGTTATAGATTAAGGGCTTGGTTAGTTAGTTTTTTAATTAAGTTATGTTTAATTAACGAATGATTTAATACAAACAGTTTTAGTTTTATTATTTAATATTTTCAGATATTTTATACTGCTAATTCACAAACAAACAAATCTTCTATGATTTAATAAATATAGTTTTTTTAAGGTTTAAAAAATCGTGAATCGCTAGCCGGTCGGTCGATCATCTTGTAGCTTTTAATCGTTCTAAGCGAGATTAACTGGATTGGATTTTTTTAGCAAATTTTGGGTATTTACGGCAAATTTTGGGTATTTCTAACGAGTTTTAGATATTTTCAGCAATATTATTCTTAAAATCCAACTTATCATAAATATAAACAGTTAATATAAGTTACGAACACAATTTTATAGTGAGTTTTTGTTATTTTTAGCAAAATTTACAGATTTTCGACAAGTTTAACCTCCTTTGACCATCATTGACCACAATTGACCATCATTAATCGCCTTTTACATAAATCGGCAAGGTTGATGTTCCTATAACGATAAGCGGCAATTAATCATCATTCTAAACCTTGTTTTACAACATTAGTTTTTTTTATATTAAATCATTATCAAATACATAACCTAAAACTTTTACTTTATGAAAATTGTACATGTTACTCCAAAGAGGGAGAATTTGAATTTTTGAAGTATGTAAAATGGGCCAAACCCAATGATTACCAAACCAAGAGTTTAAACTTGCAAGTCAAGTGTAACCAATATTTAACTCCATATAGATATAGCGGATACAACACTACTTAGAATTATATTTTTTAACCCATTTTAGTTGTCATATATATTACAATGGACAACATTCCAAAATGCAACAAATAACTATTTCAAAATGGAACTTTCCGTGACCAAATCCAATGGAACCTTAGTTCAACCTCGCGAACCGACACCTTCGACAACTCTTGACCTCTCACGAATCGATAGATTACCTGTCTTGAGATGCAATGCTCGGACACTACACGTGTTTGAGGCAATTGGACCTCATGGAGTAGCACAATCTACTATACGTGACGCCTTGTCCAAGGCATTGGTCCCTTACTATCCTCTAGCCGGGCGACTTTCTTCAGATGGTTCTAACGTTGATTGTACCGGAGACGGTGTTTGGTTTGTGGAGGCAACGGCTAAATGTAGCCTTAAGTCGGTTGGTTACTTTGAGGATGTCACGTCCATTCCTTTCGACGAGCTGCTTCCTCCACATCCTCATGAAACTCGAGGCGTCGATCCTCTTGTTTTGATGCAAGTAAGTGACCACAAATTCATACACACAACCTTTCATATAAATGCATATCTAATCTAGCTAGCGCTTACACACAAATGTTGGCAGAAAAATGAATTTAGTTTACAAATGGACTAATGGGCTATATTGGGCCTAAACTAGTCATTGTTGACCAAGCCCAATAGCGCATATCAGCAGATAAATGTATTACGTTTTGACCGATTAATTCACGAGGTTTTGAATTTTTTTTATTTATCGTTATTTAGTCTTACGTTCCTAACACCTTTCGACATGCATGTATAATAGGTGACTGAATTCGAAGGTGACGGGTTCGTAATGGGCCTCACATTTTGTCACACCATATGTGACGGGCTAGGTGCCGCGCAGTTCCTTAACGCGATAAGTGAGTTTGCTAGAGGTATTGACCCTCTAACGATCACACCCGTTTGGCAACGCGACTTCATCCCACAGCCAACACTAACAAGTCCAAATAACCTAACTCTACCGCCAAATTTCGTGTTCCCCGACTATAACCTTGTACAAACAAATATCGACATTCCACTCAATCATATCACGGACCTCAAAAACAAATTTATCGAGGAAAGTGAAGTAGTACATTGTTCCTCTTTCGAAATTGTGGCCGCCATTTTATGGAAAAACCGGACTCACGCAATAGGCTTAGGGCCCGAAAGTAGGACAATGAAGCTTGTGTTCTTTGCAAATTGTCGCCCGTTGGTCGAGCCACCCTTGCCTAAAGGTTTCTATGGGAATTGTTTCTTTCCTGTTACTATAACAACATCTAGTAACAAACTAACAGAATCATCACTTGTTGAGGTGGTTAAAATGATCCAAGAGGCTAAGGCCCGTTTGCCCGAAGAATTTGCCCAATGGGTTCATGTTAATGAACTAAATGGGCTAAAGAACGAAGACCCTTTTGCACCACCTTTGGGCTATGACACATTGTTTGTGTCCGAATGGGGTCGGCTCGGGTTTAACCAAGTGGACTATGGAAATGGGCCACCGGTTCACGTTGTCCCGATGCAAGGGTCCGCGATTATACCCGTTGCGATCGTGGGCATGTTGCCTCGCCCGAATAAAGGCTTCAGGCTCATGACATGGTGTGTTCAAAAGGACCATCTTGAACCGTTTCGCGAGTCCATTGCTACTATTGCACATTAAAAACTGTTGTTGATTTGATTTTCTATTTAATATCATGGTATGAATTTTATTTTTCTCTTGTTTCCTTATATGTGTAATCTTTAATAATTGTATGTAAAATAAAAAGGGATGTTTATTTGGATTCGGGTTTACTCGAATAAGAAATATTTTTTATTTTGTTTTATTTTCGTATAATAGAGCTTATTCGAATTGACCCGTACCATATTAACTAGACTCCATATTGGAATCGGGCACGAGTAAAAATTTTCATTCTCAAAACCCGAATACCCTTATTCGAGACAAGTTTGTTATTAGTTCAAACAAGATTCGGTTCTATTATTAGTTCGATTTGATTGTTTTCGGTAGGGCCGTGCACGGTTCGGTTTAAGTTGGTTTTTGGCAAAAATCAAAACCGAACCGTAATATTCGGTTTTTATAAAATCACAAACCGAAACCGTTCGATTTTGGGCGGTTCGTTTTTCTCGGTTTCGGTTCGGTTTTCGGTTTAAAACCGTTTATATGTGTGCTTAACCAATGTATACTAAAAAACTTGTTTTACATAAAAAAATTTGATTATTTCTTCTAATTTTTTCATTCTAAGCCAAGTAACGTTTATCTCAAAAAATTTAGAATTAAACATACATCTACAAAATACACATACATAAAAGTAAACATTCGAATTATACATAAACGACCGTTCTCACATATGTAATGATATATTGTAAAGTAAACACACGTACATATAAATACGCATATAAATATTAAGATGAATATATTATATTTCACCCATCAAACGAATATTTTTTATATAGTATTAAATACATATCGTTATGTAATTAAGAGGTTCCGTTCGGTTTTTTGTTGAAAACAAAACTAAACCGTTTTTTTCGATTTTTGAAAAAGTGAAAACCGAGCCATCGTTTTTTGGTTTTCGATTCGGTTTTGTTTTTTTTGTTTTTTTTTCACCTTTAGTTTTCGGTTCAGTTCAGTTTTGCTTTTCAATTTATTTGGATTTTTTTAACACCCATTCTAATTTTGAGTTTCACTTTTAAATAGCCATCATACTTTTAAATTTTAATGATTAGTTTGGTTAAAAATACACTACCTAAGTAGTGATGGTGGTTTAAATCCACTACTAAAGTACTAATGATTAGCATCTTATGCTTAACGAGTCAATGGTTATCATGTACATCTCTAAAGTTTTATATTGTCTTTCTGAAATTGTCAAATAAATTTTATAAGCTAATGAAGCTGCAATACAACAAGCTAAACTACAAAAGCTAGACGCTTAAACAAGTAAATAAGTCCAATAAGTAAAGTTATCGAAGCTGCCAAAACTAAAGACAACAAAAAGCCACATAATAGTCAATAATGAAATGCAAACTTATGATCAATAAGTGCCACCTAATAAGCCCAAAAAAATAAAAAAACGTGTAGACTGAGTCGAGACCAACAAAAAGCTATGAAGTACTTGATGATAGCTTAAAAACAAACAAATAAAAGCTTCTAAATAATGAACAATGTTGGGTAAATGTGTATTAAAGTTTCAAAATAATAGTCACTGGGTTGGTGTTCTGTTCAGGGACGGAGCTAGCGGATTTCTCGCAGATGTCCGTGATCTTTATAGAAGTTTTTTTTAGTGTTAAATTGTGAAGAAAACATCGATTTTTTTTTAAATTTATTTTAAATGCATCCAGTCAATTGTAACGTGTTTCTATCATTCGTTTTAATTCATTTTTTATATATGTTATATTACGGTTCAAAAAATTTATGCACCAGTCATATTTCGTCTTAATTTTGTCCTTGGTTCTGTTGCTAAGTTAGTTATTAAGGACTAACTTTGCAATGGACGCATACCAATAATAACGAATTTCGTAAATATATAATGACCAGTTACGTATATAAGAAAAACATTAACGAACGTTAGTTAATAATTGTTACGACTGTTAACTAATGACCGTTAAAATAGTTGCATTTAATGACATTAATACATCTTTAATGCAAGACTCCCATAAATGTTATTATATAAATATAATAAAAACGTTCTCCAAAGAGCTTAAATCAACAGAAAAACTTTGGTTTTATGGATCTTTTTGGGTGTCGACTGACCTTGTTTCAAGGATCAAGTTTCGAGCAATGAGCATTTGTTTTAGTAACTTTTTAACCAAAAATCGAGATTAAACTTATATTTTATTTTTTCAAAAACTTTCTTTTAATTGATCAAGTAAATGTTTGAGATGAGGAAGTAATATCAGTGTTTTAAAACCCGAGTTGACCTGGTTGATTGAACCGTGACCCGATCAAGTAAACAAACGTTAATTTTGACCGAAAAACCTGATTGAATTGTCAATTAAACCGGTTGAATTGTTAACTCAAACGGTTGAACCGTGACCTGATTACTCGCTCGGGTCAATTAAAAACCGAGTTTTAAAACATGAGTAATTGCTCAATGCTCCTTTGGTGATATAATAAGAATGTTAACATGATTTTTAAAAGAGTGTTGATATATGTATCCAATAAAAAGATTTAAAAACAGATCTAAATTTATGTGTCGGGTTGTGATTGATGAAATATAGGGACCCACTATTTCATATTTTTTTCTTTTTCATTTTAATCTTTCATTACAACATTTGTCTCAATCCTGTTATTAGACCTCTTTTTAGACATACGAACGATAGCTAGCACGCATGGGGTTTTGATAAATATATATGAATCACTTGTATAGTTGGTTTCATTATTAGGATATCTTTTTGTAGCATTAAATAATGAGAAAAAAGTTGATATGAAAGAAGTTGCAATAAGTAAAAGCTCAAAATTTCACAGATAATGTTGCGGAAAGAACGGCCGGCATTTTAGCAGAGGAGCCCACTTATATACAGGAATATATTTTATGTGTTTTACAAGTAATTAAATTGATTAAGGCATTCAAAACATACATTAAACAGTTGATCACAAAAAACATGTTTTAACTTTTATTTAAAAGCAACGAAAAGGAAAAAGCATGTTCTAACTGTTAGAAGGGTTGTAAACGAATTGGACGAACACGAACAGTGTTAACTTCATGTTCGCTTATTTAATTTTAGTCGAACAAATAAACGAACGCGAACGTGTAATCGTACTAAAATTCTTGTTTATGTTCGTTTATTTAGATTTGATCTTGTTCATGTTCGTTTATTAATAAGTTAAACGGACATAAACGATCATATATAGACGTAAGCTGACATAAACGAGCATGAAACTAAATTTTTTACTTGAAACTATTTATATGATATTTGAAATACTTATTATATAGTTTATATTTTTGTTAGATATTTTTGAAATACTCAATGTATTATTTATAAACTTTTTTTAATTTTTGAGATGTTAATCGATCGAAAATAATCGAGCATAAACAAACGCACTAACTGAACTTAATCGAACCAACATAATCGACCGTTCACAAACGCAAATAAACGAACAGAGCAGCTGTTCATGTTCGTTCATTTAACTAAACGAACGAAAAATCTTGTTCGTGTTTGTTTATTTATTAAATAAACGAACATAAACGAATGTTTTGCTGAACAATCGACGAACGATTCGCTGAACGTTCAGTTCATTTACAACCCTAACATTATGTGTCCAAACCAACTATGAGTAGTATATCAATCAATTGTCTTACGAAATTGATACTTACAATATCGAGTTAAAACTTTAGTAAATTCAAAAAAAGACCAAGTGAATCTTGTAAGTGAATTTTTTTTACTAATCTTTAGACTTAATATTGTAAGTGGGTTTTATATGTGTGAACAATACTTTTTGTTATTATTTGATACTATCTTAAACAAATTAGTAATAGTAAATATTTTTAAAAGTGTTATGAAGCATATAAGAAGCACGTGTATTAAATATAGAGTTTGTTCGTTCTATTAGCTATAGAAAAATAATACCAACGGGGACTATTGTTGGATTAATCAAATGTTTATGTAATCGTACCCAAAGTTATTCTAGAAATGTCTAGATAAATTTTGGTAATCTTGATTAGTTAATTGGTACTAGGGATGGAATAACTTATAACCATATCAATTTTTAACAGAAAGTTTAAAACAAAAGAATGCTAAATAGTTAAATCATATAGCCGTGAGTGAGTTTATGAAACTAGTGTTGCTAGACGCTAATTAATATTATTATATTATTTAAGACATGTTCTAACAGATTATGACGGCTCGTGAAAGGACACATTAATACGCACAACATATTTCGATAGCTCGTGAGGAGACGTGTTTAAATTTGGAGACTAATCATTCATTCTTGAACCAAAAAGAAGTGATTGATACACTCTAAGGGAGTGTTTGAGATTGCGATTATACATAGATTATCTTGCGTTTTCAAATTGACAATAATCCATGTTTATTGTTGGATGAACGAAGTTCAATAATCATTTTCTACGTTTAAAAGCTATCAAAATAACATTTTGTAACTGAATGTTATCACATGCTTTTTGTTAAACCTGATATCTCTATTGTTTTTAATTACTTTAGTCCTTGTTTGTCAAAGTGGCATGTTCCAAACTATTTGTTTCTCATATTTGTCATATTTATATTATAATTTTTTGGTAACTTTATCACTAATTTTTTAAATAATATGAATTCAAACATTATGGTTTGAAATCAAGTTTTATGAAAGTTGATTATTTGATTATTTATTTATAAAATACATAATCTATTTCAATAAGTAATCACAAACACACTCTGTGTTTAGTACGATAAAATAAAATAACGATGTAATGGAAGACGTAATATAATAAATGAAGTAATGAAATTATGCATTAGTGTTATTAACAATGTTTGGTTGGTACGATAAAATAAAGTTTACTCTATATAAAAAGACTAAAATGTCCCATTGTTAATAAGAAACTTATTTAACTTGGTTAATTAATAATGGACTTTTATTTCATTTGATTTCATTACAAGACGTAATCAAAGAAAATAAAAAGACCCCTAAGGAATGAAAATGGTGTAATGAGTCATTATATGTAATGAATCATTACGTACTATAACTGTAAAAAACATGATTTTTTCATTCAATCGTAATAACCTTTTCCATTACAGTCTACCAAACGATACGTAAAATATGAGTGTGTGCAAATTACCTTTTATGCCAAAAGTATTGTGAGTTGTGTACACAAATATGACAGGATTAATATGTTTAATAGGTAGCTTTTTTGAAGGAATACAATAAACACAACATGATGGATTGGCTCATTGTTTTAGTTTGAGAAGGAGAATAATGTTTGCCACCAAGGAAAAGCAAGAATTCGTGATCATACTAAAAATGCTTTTACAGCTGGTTGTTTGCAGCTTGTTTTCGCCAATGTTTTGGGAATTTGTTTTGAAATCGATTCGGTTGAGTAATCGAGTTACTGGTTTAATATGAGTAAAATCGGTTTTTTGAAAGATTTAAAAATCTGTATATTTTCTATTGATTAACAAAATTTATATATAACAAAATAATAAAAATCTTTCATACATATAAACTACTTACTAACAAATATAATATATAAAAACAAAATTACATCACAAATACACATAATTTACATATTTTATTTGTAAAAAAAATGAAAAAGTCAAAACCCATTCGGGTCTCGAGAACCCCCAAAACCCGTCTAATCTAACCGGGTTTCAAAAACATAAAACCCGATTTAATATGACATTTTTTTACCATAACCAAATTAACCGTTGATCGGCCGAATCGAACTACTTTCGAAACATTACTCCCTTCGTCTAAAAATTATTGTTTTTTTATTGATTTTTCGGTATTTTTTAATAATTTTAATCATAAATATTTTTATTTGTGTTATATAATATTTAATAAAAATTATATGAATTGCTTACTTTTTTTAATATATATCCGTTATTATAATATGTAACTATCAAGTATACTAAAACTCAAACAAAAATATTTATAAACAAAATTAAAAAAAAAATCAAAAAAGTTAATAAAAAACAATAATTTTAGAAAGAAAAAAGTATTTTGTATACACAAGTGTTCTTTCACATCTTGAGTCACGAGTGTTCTTTTAACTTGTCTGTATATGAAATATAATTATGATGTCATGATTCATCATCACATGAAACATATGATACACTTTACACAAGATGTGAAAATTCACCTATAAAGTTATTTTTATCAAATCATGACTTTTAAGCACTAGTTGTTTGACTTGTCTCTCATGGCAACTAACTTTCAGCTTAGTAACAGTTAAAAAGAGACGTTTCTAATTAAGATTAGAGCATTTTCATCTAAATTTTAAATTAAAACCAGAACTATATAGATTTTCGGTATTCGAATCTCGTTCGATATGATTTAAGAACTACGAAATAAGGTGTAAAAAAATTCGAAACCACTAATTCGGTACAGGACCGATATCCAATTGAGAAATTTTCGAAAAAACGAGAAAATCCCGATTTCTCGATACCTAAACCGATACCTAAACCGATATCCAAATCCTATTCGGTACATGATCAATACATAACTTTTTAAATTAAAAATACTAAATCGAGACGATTCGAAGTATGATTGATACCAAGTTCATCCCTAATTTTAACTAATAATTATATTTTTATTCGAAATTAATAATAGTCTACGTGTTACTTCTTTACACGTATACTAAATATATATATTAAAAAATTTAATTGAATTTACTGTATTATGTTTGCTTGAAAAAATATTGCAAACTTTGAATTATACATAAAAAAAAGTTTACTTGAATTTACCGTATTACATTTCTTAAAAAAACATTACAAACTTTAAAAAATATAGTAGTTATTTCGCTTTCGATAAAAATGTTATTTTATAAAAATTAAAATGTATAAAGCAGTAATTGATGTTTCTTTTCCATGGTAAGATGAGCTTATGTTGAGTTCATGTACATAAACTTAATTGTAGCACCAAGTTTATACAGATGAGAGTAATAATCACATAAACTTGATGCAAACGATCGGCTAGCGATTCATAATTTTTACGATCTTCAAAATTTTTATGGACATGAGAGATGCTCTAATGATGGAGTGATTACTGATTACTAAACGGGTGACATTTATAAGTTACGAATTAAAAAAAATACACTCTATTTTCGACACACAAACTATACGATACAGTATTACAAACCGCTACCATATACTACAATCACCACTACAAGAATAAGGAGAACGGGCGACAAAGCTCTTGACGAAGGCACAATGTAGCTGTCAAAAGTCGCTAAATGAAAAGAAAAAAAAACCATTCATTTCGCCCGTTTGTTGTAGCGCTCCGTGGCTAGTCTGCGCTCTTTGGACTTTTCAAACTTAGCACACACTAGAGAGAATCGCCAGCTAGAGGAATCAAAATCTCGTAGAGAAGATTTCAATTCATGAGTGGTGCGAATCACAAGTTATAAATTAAAGTAGCTTAAAATAATTAAAAATCTTTGAAACAATAAAATATCAAGATCTCAATTAATAAAGAATGTGTGAGCACGATTGTGAAGCAAGTATTGTTACAGATATCTTACAAAGACGTAGCTAATCAAGACTCAAGATACAATTAATTAAGGATTAATTAATTTGTAAATGACGTCCAAAATATATAGTTTTCATGTTTCTAAACATTTTCTGTTAGCACAAATAGAGGTGATAAAATAGACAGGCCAGATGGGTTCGAGCAACTGATCAAATCGACTAAGGGCAAAACGAACTCGAGTCAAATGAGCGTGGGTTAAACAGGCACGGGTCAAATAGACGCAAATCAAACAAAAAAAAAGATATAAGGTGAGAAAGAAATTTGAAAGTTGTTAAAAATTAAACGAATGAAAAAAAACATAAAATTTGAAAAACTTAAGTAACTACTATAAGATATAATACATATTTGGTCTACCTATTAATATTCATGGTTCATTTTGACCATTTTAATATATTTATGATGTCCAAATACACTACTTTAAAAAAAATATCCATTCTACTCATATTTATTTAAATGGACATAAATTACCCGTACTAAACACAAGAGTATATATTCGATTGGTACAATCACTAAAAGCATCTCCAATGGTAAGGTTTACACATAATTTTTCACTATTTAATAAAGCTATTGAAAAACTTTATGCATTGTGATAAAAGGTTTACAAACAACTTTTTATAGAAAGACTTTGCATATGCAAAGTGGTTTACAAAAATTGATAAAACTATTTGCATTAGTTAAAAAGCTTTTTAATAGCTTTTGTATAACTTTTTAGCGTTGGGGAAGATTTTGTAAGAAAACTTATTGTATATAAAATAATAAATGAGATAATTAATGTATTAAATGTATAAAGTCTTAAAAGGCTCTATGCATTGGAGATCCTCTAAGAACCGAATCAACCATGCTTTTTAACATTTTTGCAAGATCATGTCAAAACATAATGATGTGATTATATGTTCATATTGCTTGTTCGATTTGATCATGAACTTTTAGAATAGACGAAAGGTTTAAAGCTTTTATACAGTTTAATTAAATGTCACTGTGAGTTCAAACTACTAACCACTAACTTGTCGTTCAAAAAAATCGTTGAAGTAAAGTTGAAGAGAATAACTTTAGAACGAATAGACTAACACATAATACAACCGTGTTGCTTTTAGATCATTAGATGCCATCTCGCATCTTATTCTAATATCATGGTTGATGTTATTTGGAACATAAATCGGGATATTATAAGCTTTAGGTACCGTGACATCCAATATCGATGCCCTCCAATCACCTCATCACGACACTAAGAATTGACACGGAATCACATCTTATCCGCGCTAATATCATCGAAATGAAAACCCTAAAACACGTTCATTTCCGAACGACATGTCTTTCTCCCGGCCTTAAACGTCCAAAGAACCTTATTTTCAGTAATATCAAGCTCGCTTCCTACAACTAGATTTCTTATATAGTTAGAACGGTTAAACTTAATTGGATTAAATGGTTTGATAATCCATGTAATATTTATTGTAACTGGTCATTGTTTTTTTGCTTCTAGCTATATTGCTTTAGTTTATATATGCATATTGTTGTTAAAAAAAGTTTATACGCTTCAAATCAATTTCACACTTGTACGATGTATGATCGTCAGAGGCAGACCTAGAATTTTTTAGAGGGTGTTGCACAATCTGTTTCTATATTATGAGTTCTAAAATTTCTTCACGAAGAATATTATTCGAGAAATTGGAGGTTACTCGTGCCCTGAAAAAACGTATTTTATGAAAAAAAATTACTTTTCATGACCTAAAAATGAATGTAATCCGTGTTACACCAAGCTCTCATATAAATCCGTCCCTGATTATTATAACACAAAAGGATAACTTAACTTTGAATCAATATGAACAAAGTTTTACTAGTCTACTAGTAGTACGTTGTTGTCTATTAGACCCACATACATACCAATCTTTGACTTTAATTCGAC
This sequence comes from Glebionis coronaria, assembly GCA_025667525.1. Taxonomy (NCBI): domain Eukaryota; kingdom Viridiplantae; phylum Streptophyta; class Magnoliopsida; order Asterales; family Asteraceae; genus Glebionis; species Glebionis coronaria. Next base: position 582,578,404 of record CM046881.1, read on the forward strand.
AATTCATTTTTGTAGTTAGTTCATTTCTCACTTTCTTTATGGTTAAGTTACGTTTCAAATTGAAATTATTGTCCAAGAAAAGGAAAAAAAAATAAAATAAAAGAAAAGTCATTACCAATGTGTTACTTGGCAACCACGCACGCACATGATGAATTCACGCTGTATATTGCTTTTGTAGTTGACTACATTTATTCATTTCCCATTATTTTAAGCTATAATGTCACTTCATTATTAGGTCATACTGCAATAACTTAGCCGTATGACCGTATCAACCACGGGTGAAGTTATGATTTTTTGGGATGCACGAAAATTCGATAAAATTTTAATATATAATACTTTATTTGCTAAATATTTTGATTTTGTTAAAATGAATCCAGTTAAAAATTATATGTTAGTATATAAATATTCATATTAATAATTTTGTTTACCTAATGATTTTATGTTCTAGCTCCACCTTTAATATGAATGACAACTTTTTATTAGGTTTCAATTTAGGTTAGAGATATGAGCAGAGTTAGTAGGATGACTAAGTAATGAGACACTCTTAATCAACGTATTTTATTTAATTACAAATGAAGTCTAGCTCAGTTGGATGGATGCATTTGGTTATAGTCTCCATATATGGGAGGTCAGGGGTTCGACTCCTGTCATTCCTCTTGTGGGGGATTTTCTCAGAATTGGCAACCGGGTTTGAATCCCATCGCAATGCCTTGAAGCCCCTTAATGGGAAACTGGATGGCTAGCATGGGGGTTGATATTCTCTTCGTGAGATGATTCGAACTCGGGTCGAGAGACTTAGTGCCTTGATGGCACGCAAGATAATCCGTTGCACCAAACTGCCGTTAAAAAAACGTATTTTATTTAATTAATATTTAAACCAAAACCTATTTTCGTACTAGTATGATACATTTATCCCTCTAATTATGTACATTGATTTCTCTTAACCCAAAATCCTAACTCGGCTTCTGATTGACGATATTATAAAATACTGCTATACATTTTATTATTTTATATTTACGCGATAAGCGATTGTAAGGGTGGAACTAGTAAGATTTTCGAGAGTTAAAAAAAACCCGATGAATGTTTGTTGCATAATATAAATTTTTGTTGAAAATTTTGAGTTTTTAATTTTCAAGTTTTTTTATGTTACATAATACATGTATTGTTTTTTTTTGAACGGAAACTTTATTACAAACTAGCAAGGAGGTAGAAAATTAAAAAAAAACTAAATATGTGTGTTGAAGCTAACTATCCCAATTAATAGAACATTTACCCTTAGCACTACACCAAGAAAAAGAACGAAAAACAATATCACCAAAAAGGACATCCTTCTTAGGCTTAGAACCCGCAAATAAAAGTTGATTCCTGTACATCCAAATGGTCCACCAAGTAGTATAGAAAACACCTTCTAGGACACTTTTAGAGTTTGAATGCATCCTAATCGACTTAAACCAATCAAGACAGGAGGAATAAGAATCGCAAGACGTCCAGGTCAAATTCCACCATTTACAAACACTCCGAGAGATATCAACCACCATGTCACAACAAAACAAAATATGAGCCACGTCTTCAAGAGCAGCGCTACAAACAGCACAAGTAATAGGAGACACCAACACTCTTCTATGAACCAAGTTAACACGAGTAGGCAACCGATCGAGCAAAACTTTCCAAGCAAAAATATTGACCTTAATTGAAATAGATTTAACCCATCTAGTAGGGACGTCAAACTTAGGAAGAAAAGCATCATCAATAAAAATATGAGCATCTTTAACACGAAAATTACCTTCCCCATTCAAATCCCAAAACCTTCTATCTTCCAAGCTAGATAAAGTAACCATATTAATGAGCTCAAGAATCTGAGAAAGCTACACAGATTCAGACCCACCTCTAACATCCTGACGAAGAGAGGAAGCAAACCGAGCATGTAACTTGGCAGCCACGGTGCACTCTTTATCATTATCCAGTGCATAAACCTGAGGAAACATGTCCCGAAGACATGAATCTCCTAACCAAAGATCATTCAAAAAACTGGTACTTCTACCATTACCAACCTTGATTTTATAATGCGAAATAAAATCAATACCTTGCGACTTGAGGACATTTAATTCTCTGATGATGGAGCTCCAAACCGAATTATGCGAAGCAGAAAGTTTCTGCCTGTCTGAACCATGCATGGCCTGAATCACCCAAGCCCAAAGGGAGTTTTCATGAGATAAGAAACGCCACAACCACTTAACAATCAACCCTCTATTTAATGCGTAAAAACTAGAGACTCCTAAACCCCCATTAGTTTTAGAAGCAAGAACCTTTGTCCACTTTACCCAAGTGATCTTCCTTTCTCCTTCACGAATACCATTAAAAAATTCCTACGTAATGCTTCCATGGAGTTTAGAACAAATTTAGGGACCTTGTAGAGGGACATATGATATACAGGAGTAGAGCCAATAACATATTTAAGGAGAGTAAGTCGACCCCCTATGGAGAGGGTTTTGAGCTTCCAATTAGATAACCGCGTCTTATGTTTATTGACTGTATTATCCCAAGACTTTATTAACGACATATTACCACCAACCAACACTCCCAAATACTTAAAAGGAGTACTAAGAACCAAGCAACCAATTGATATAAATGCGTCTAGTACAGAACTGTTTGAAACTCCTACTCCAAGAAGTTGGATTTTTTTAAGGTTGATAGACAAACCTGACATCAAAGAAAAACAACGGAGCATATTCATGATGCCATTCAAGTTCTCCCGAGACCATTCACCAATGAAAATCACGTCATATGCGTAGAATAAGTGAGACAAGGTAGTCACAGAATCAATCTTAAGGCTAGGGGGAGTGGTAACACAAAAAACTCACCGCTACCTCAACTCACCCACAACTCACCTTTCAAGGTTATAACTTGAAATATTATGTTGCTCATGTTAACAACTTTATGTTTACAGATTATAATATAAAATTAATTTTGTCAAACATACTCGATAACGCTAGGTTTACTAACAATAAATTCATGCTATTCAAGTACTAGTAATAATTTTGTTTAGTTAAATAAAGTAATAAATAATTCAATGAGTAGCTAACCCAATGTGGTTAAGTATTGATAATAGTTGTTTAAAGTTACTTAACTTGGGAGTGTTGGACAAGCTCTAAAAATAGTTTTAAAAATATAAGTCAAGCACATGTTGCATTACGTATGCCAATGCGTAAGCATATCATACCACCTTCTTCTTTCCTTCCTTTCTTAATTACATAATATTACTAGTAATACCAAAAGAAAAAACAACATCATCAAGTTGACAAATCTGTATACTATTTAGGTTTTTGCTAACAAACACCTTATAGGTGTTTTTTTTAAACTTTTATAAATAAAAATAATTCTAAATATAAACTAATTATTTCTATAAATGAATGATTTAACACATGTAATTAAGGTAAGTAACTTTTATTATGATACTCCCTCCGTCCTAAAATTATTGTCACCAGACAAGAATCACATACTTTAAGAAAAGTACATTTATTACAGCTTTCTCTCTCTTACTTTTTAACATAATGACAGTTTTACCCTTAGCTAATTAATTATTTTTTCTTTAAAGTTTGTAATAACAATTTTAATTAAGGACAATATAGTAAATTTATCAAAGTTTCCTATCTATTTTTAGTATTAGACAATAATTTTGGGACAACTCAAAATAGAAAGATGGACAATAATTTTAGGACGAAGGGAGTATATATTAATATCAACTATGTTAAATATGATACATTTGAGGTTCATTAATTACAAAAATTTTAATTATATAATGTTTAAAAAACACCCATAGCCTCATTTATTTATTAACTAGCCATTTTAATAAGTCTGACAAATATTAACAAGATACTAATTGGATCTTTTAACAACAATCTCATGATGTTGTTTAAATTTACCTTAATTAACAAAGAGTAAACTACAAAATATATTTTTGTAGTTTATAACTTTTTATGTAATACATCTTTGTTAAAAATTATTGGTATTTTATATTTTTGGGAGTCAAATCTTTCGCAAAAATCATCTAAGAATTTTTTTTTGCAAAAATCATCCCTACAAGGATGTTATGTGTAAGACATTTGACTTTCAAAATGTAAAGTGCAAATAATTTTTGATATTGTGCGAAAAAGTGCAAAACACATAAATGTAAAGTGCCTTTTAGATCATTCATTATGGTTAAATTTCAAATTTTTTTATAACATTTACATGTCATATAACAACATCCATTATGACGGTTTATAAAAGAAATTATAAAAATATAAAGATATTTAAATTTGTAAAATATAGTGAACATCTATTTCATGCTTTTTTATAATTTAATGCTTTTGAATTATTTGATATAATTACAAAACTTGAAAAGTTTATACATATTGAGAATATGTTTATAAAACAAAAAGTTTATAATTTAATGTTATAACACAATAATAAAGCTTTAAAAAATTAGCATAGTGAATGCCCTAATATTATTAATTTATAAACTTTTTAACTTATAATTTTTTTCTCACTTTAAATAAACTTGTTAAAACTTTATAAAATACATAAAACGTTAAATTTATTAGTGATAAAAAGATTTATGATTTGGGACTTATGTTATTCCATGTCACTAAACTTCATCTTACCATGGTAAAAAATTTATAAACCTCTTCATTTTCTATAAATTTAAACTATTTTATAAACTTTTTATAACGGATGATTTTAGTTCTGTAAATACATAATTTGAACATATATAATTAAGATATGTGAATGTTAATAAGGCACCTATTAATATTAAGCGAGTTTTTAATTTGGAAAAAGTAGTTCATGTCAGTAGTTTTATACTGGCTTATAATTCACAACTTACGTTGCATCGTACAACTTAACAATTAGTTTTGTCAAACATATCTTATAATTCACGACTTCCTTTTAAACTCATAGTTAGCCTTTTTTTTTCTTTAAAGTTGTTCATGTTGATTGTTAAGTACTAATAATAGATAGAAAAAATTGATAGAAATATCATACTGCTTATTTTTAAAAAAATGTTCAGTTATAAAAATAAATAAGAAAATTTAATTAATTTTTGATGCTACTTTATTCAAAAATATTATTAATTATTGTAAAGTTAAAAGGAAATATTAAATCATTGCATTAGTTACGAGTGAAAATGTGATTTTGTAATTTTTTTTTTTAAATTACCAGATGTGAAGTTTGATGTGGATCAATGCTTCTCAAATGTGACACATTTTTTTCTCTAAATGATTAAACAAAAGGTCATGAGTATTTAGATCTATTTAAAGTTTACATGACTTTTCCCCATTAAGTGACAATAAAATCAGGATTTAACAATTGAGGTGGTATTCGACTTGATGTTTGTTAAAAGTCAAACAAATTTGTATTACCTTTAAAATCAAAAAGAAGAGTAGAAGAATTATAAATTATTTAAATACTTTATTTATATAATACATTTAAATATAAAAGAGTTTTTTTTATTAAATATACTTTTGCTTTTTATTTTTTAACATATTCAAATTACAACTAGTATTAATCTATCAAATTATTTTATAAATAAGCTGTTATCGCTAACTTGTACTCTTTTTTTTTTTTTTTTTTTTTTTTTAGAACGGCACCTCAATCTCACTGAAATCCGACCCCCGAGTTATACCATCCATAACGGGCAGGCCCCGGGACCCGAACGACTAGGGGAAACCACTAGAACTCACGGCTTCGCTAACTTGTACTCTAACTGCTTACTACACGCTAATGCTACCTTACTGCTAGTTTTGACAAACACAAAGCAATCTGATTATACAATTATACGTCTATAGGTATGTTATTTTCATGGTTTAATTTTCTTTACTTATTTACTTTATATTACTATATATTAAAGGTGTATACTTTTTTTAAATATAAAAAATTTAGAAAAAATTTCATGTTTGGCCCCTATCGTTTACACCAAACATCAAGTATGGTCCCTATCTCAAACTGAGTTCGCAGATCGTCCATATCGTTTAAACTTTGGATCAAAAATGGTCCATATCTTAGATGAGATTTAGTTTTACTCGTTAAGTGGTATAAGTGGAGAGGTATTATGGTACTTTCCTTGTTTTCCATGCATTTATGTATCCCAGCAACACCCACGTGTCATCCACTTTTTCTTATCCCCACCAATACCACCGACACAAATGGATAATAAACATCACCGAAATCAAGATCTATAACCTCAAAAATCATCACTGAAATCTAAAAACGAATCACATCACACCTATCATCATCTTTAACATCATGACGTCAAAACCAAATCACAAATCAATCATCTTTTCCCGAAACCCAGATCCCACGAAGAATCTTCATCAAATATCAAGATTCAACTAAAAAAAAACCCACCGAAGATAATCATACACACAGATCTAAAACCTCACAAGAAGTAAATTTGAGTGACAATAAGTAGATTCGTTTCTTTGTGGCCACAAGAACGAATTGATTTTAAATGAAGATCGAGTGTAGATTAAAGAATGGGGTGTAGCATCTTCGGGAGTGGTTTTGATATGAAAGGGTTCGATTGGTTGGGATTTCATGTTATGGTTTTGTTGTAAATCGAAGGGTGATGGGTAAACTGTTTATGAAATGGTTCGATTGGTGGATATGAAGATGATTGATATGGGATGTAGATATGGCTTTGAACAGAATCAAAGATCAATACTTTGTCAGGAATAATCTGTTGGCCAATGAATGTCTTGGCAATGACGTGGGTCCTCTATAGAGATACTGGGTACTGAAAGTTAACGAGAATGATGGATTCATTACCATGGCTAATAGCATACAAGTTGCAAGACTTATCTTTGAGAGAAGGTTCAATCGAGTTGCCTGACGATGATATCTCAGGTAGAACTAAGGTTCCGATGAGTGTTTTTGAAGATACGTTGTGTAGTAAGTAGAGAGATGGGGTGGAGAGAGCAATGATGATGAGAGAGGGTCGTAGTGGTGATGATTGGGGATTTGGATTAGAGAGTAATATGAAGGGGGATGGTGGGGAAGGTGCGGCGGAGTGAAGTTATTGAGATCTTCTAAGAAGAACCGTGAAGGAGGTGGTAATTCTGTTGACACGTCTTCCATTTTTTCTGATAATGCACAAATAGATTAAACATAATAAGTGTGGAGGAGGACGATGAGGATGGTGATGGGGAGGAGGAGGAAGAAGGAGATGGTGAGTTGGATGATGAAGAGGCTGAGGATTAAGTAGAGAGAGAGAGATGAGATAGAGAGAAGAAGACCGGAGAGAGAGATACAAAAAAACATAAAAAAGAAAAAAAAAGAAATAATATGTTTTATTAATGTATAATATGGAAAAGTCTAAAATACTCTTCTTTTCATTGAACTTAACGGAGAAAACTAACCCCCATCCAAGATAGGGATCATTCTTGATCCAAAATGCATACAATAGGGACGATCTGCGGACTTAGTTTGAGATAGGGACCAAACTTGATATTTGGTATAAACGATAGGGACCAAACGTGAAATTTTTTCTAAAATTTAATTTAATGTTTTACCTAAATTACTCTTAATTAGTTATCCTAATATACTTTAAACTTTGTGAAATCAAAATTTGATAGCTCTTCAAAAGAAATACATTATATTGACTTTAAAAGAACCAGAATTACGATCTCGCGAGATATAATTACTTAAAATTATGTTACTAAAAAAGTGAAAATTGAGTTCCCTACATTATTTCTATGAAAAATGACTGCATTATTTATACTAACTTTACTAGCATTAATTTGAAACTATAGTAATTATAATCATAAGTGTACTTTTAAAAAAGTTAGTTGATAAAGTAATAATTAGCCGAACAAATGATGTTGAATAAAGGGGCTAACTTATTTGTGAACGAAAAAGAACTTAAGATCCAGCAAAATAATTTTTACACATGCTTTTTTTCATCTGAAAATTATTGTTTATCGACAAAATACATATAATAAAAAAAAATTCATAAATACAACGTTTTCTTTTCACGATGACAATTTGACTCTTAAATGACTAATGATAACTTTAGGTGTGAAGATAATATGGTAAAATCAATTCAAAATTTTAGTTTTTTACCCTCAATTAACTCATTTATAATTTTCTTTAAATTTTGTAATAATAACTTGTAAGGAAGGTAATATGGTAAACCTGATTCAAATTTTCTATTTATTTTTTAAAATAGACACATGCGTGCGTTTATTTTTTAAAATTTTCTATTCAAATTTTATGAGGAACTTTTTTTACGATATATGTAGGTGTGTCAAGATCTTCGCAAAAAAAAGGCACCTGTGAATTTTTTGACCAATCTACTAGTAGGTTAAACTAATTGATCCACCAAAATTTTCAGATGATTAAAGTTAGATAGTTAGATGGGGCATGTTTGAATTATACGTATAACGGTTAGAGTAGTACAAACATTGATGCTACCTCACGAAAGATTGAGTTGTGCAAATCATATATGATTCGAATTAACGAAAGTTTAACCGAAAGCAGTCACTCTACATGCGAGGGTTTTCAAAGGAAAATGTATGATCTGTCTATATTTCACCCCTCTTATACATTGCTTGACATGATTTGATATCGTTGTTGTTATATGTATGACTCGAATCACAACTACCACTCTTGAACACTTAAACTCTCAGTTTTCATGCCAAATTAACACGAAAGGTTGAGTTGTGCAAATCATATATGAATTTAATTTCGGTCTATCTGAAAGCAGTCTAAAATAACCATTGATAATATAAAGCCTATTTAATATGATAAGGTTTTATGTAATTTTGATTCAATACAAGATGTAATTAGATACTTAATAATAGAGGAGAATCACGTTCCCCTAGGAACAGTGATCCCCTCACATACCCGTTATTATATTAAATCCCCTCACCCACACACCCCTCACAATCCTATTTATTTATTTTTTCTCTTCTCACAATCTCCTCACACACACACCCGACAATCCTATTTATTTATTTTTTCTCTTCTCACACTCATATATCTCAACCTACCCAATAATGGTTTTGATCCATTATGTTCCAATACTTCTGATCTGATCGTTTTACCAATACTTTTGATCTGATCGTTTTATGAATTTGCTGTTTTGACATCTCGATTGGATGTGCAGAAGCTGTTAAATGAATTGGTGATTGGTTAAAACCCCTAATTTTTGGGTTTGCTATAATCCCTAATTTTTATGGGGATTGGTGCTCGAATGGTGCTCTTTACTTATGGGTTAGTAATTTTTAATGAATTGGTGGTTGGTTATAAACCCTAATTTTCGGGGTTTGCTGGAAACACTAATTTTTAACGGGGTTTCGTGCTCGAATGGTGCTCTATACTCATGAGTTAGTAGTTTTTATGTTTCGCCTTTGATAAGTTTGTGTTCCTATACGTTATTTTCTTCTTATGCAAATTCTCTATTCCAACCTTTGATGCTAATAAGTGTGAAAACACTTATCCTTTTACCACTTAATTATAATAATAACCAAGCCAAAACGTGTATTTTATGTCGTAAATGTCGGAATTATACGTGGTTTGTGTTTTTGTTGTGATTTAGGATCAAAATGTGAAAAGGGAAGAAAACACGGGCTTTCACGGGCTTTTATCGAAGAAAAAGACAAAAGACGAAGTCAAAAGATCAAGAGTGCAAAAAGAACGGAAGTCCAAGGCCTATTCTAAAGATTTATCGAAGAACAAGTCTAAAGACGAAAGCTTAATAAAGCCAAATAACTCAAGTCTAATTAATGAAGAAATTACAAGACGAGTTTAATTAATCCCGAGACAAAGTCGAAAAAGTCGAAGAATTTAAAAGACGAAAAGACGAGAAAGAAAGAAGGAAGCTTCTAACACATGCTTACCTCCCTAACCTCCCTATAAATAGAGCCATTTCACCTCATTTTCATTTTGTTGGCTATTTAGACAAACTAGTCTTCCACCATTTTCATTACTTGCACCTTTTAATTTCTTGTCATTTTTACTTAATTGTTCTTTAATTTCTTGCCTTTAATTCCAAGTAAGTTCTTTAATTTTGTTGTTGAATCTTATTTTTAATCAAGCTTTTTTATTATCATTCTTATTCTACTTTTCTTGCTTTTGATTTTGATTATTAATTTGGATTAAGCATTCTTTTGCTTAATCTTATTGATTATTTGAGTAAAAAGTTTATCTTTTTATCTCTTTCTAGGCTTTTATACGAATTAAGCTATAAGCTTGACATTCTTATTGGCTTATTTGTATTTAGCTTATTTGGTTTAAAGTTTTCTTAAAAGTTTTATCGTTTTAAAGTTTGCTTATTTTGTGTCTTGAAATTTTTTAAAATTTTAGCTTATTTTGTTCGTCTGATTATTGCTTTGGTTTAGTTTTTGGTATTTGCTTATTGTCTAAGTGCTTATTTGGTTTTGCTTATTTACTTATTGGATTCCATCGTAACCTTCTTAAGAGTTTACCCATTCCGATCAAGTAAGTGTGATCGCATAAACCCTAGGGTTTCTACTTGCGATCCTTTACTTCGATCAAGGACTAAGATCAGACTACGATCGTCCATCACGATCTAAGTCACGATTGCCCTGTTGCGATCTGTGACTGCGATCGTTGGTTGCGATCTGTGGGTGCGATCACTTGGTCACGTCGTCCACTGCGATCCACTTGTTGTGATCGTGGTGGAGTACGATCCAAGAGTACGATCGCTGGATGCGATCTAGACTTAGATCTAGAGTGCGATCCAGGGTACGATCGTTGGTTGCGATCGTGACTGCGATCTGACCTCTCTTTGATTTTATTTCCTGTTTTTATTTTAAGTTTTCAAATTAATCTTTTCCCGCCAATTTACTTAGTATTATTTTAAACAAGTTTTGTCTTATTTTATTTTTACAAAGTTTTTAGTTTTCCAAAAATTACACGCTTCCCGAAATCTCTGTTTTTACCAAGTGTTTTTTTAGTAATTTTTAGTTTAATTTTTAAAGCTTATTTTTCCGTCATTTTACTTTAGTGTTATTTTAATCGTTTTTCTTTATTTTAAATTTCAAGTTTACATTTTTATTACATTGTGAATTTTACTTTTCGTCGAGCTTTAATTTTTGTCATTTAATTAATTACTTTTAAAGTTTTAATATTGCACTATTTACGTTTTAATTAGTTTTAGTTTTAATTAACCGTCATTTACTTTAACGTCTTGCACATTTACTTTACTACAACGACCAAATCTATTGTTTTCCACCAAAAGACGACTGAGTCGCACTGTTAACTATTATCAATTCGAAGAGACTGGAACAACGTTATTTTTATACTAGGCAAAAACCTTGTATTAAATGGCGCCGCTGCCGGCTCTTTTCGTAAATATTAACGGTTTTCTGTGAGAGACGCGTGAATTTTGGGATCCGTTCACTCGTGAACGTTATTTTTCTTGCTTAAAAATTTTTCAAAAATCCATAAAAATTAAAATTTTCAAAAATCTAAAAAGATTTTAATTTTTATTTTTACACGTACATATATATTCTCTATTTCTTTGGTATCTTTTTCTTTTACTTTTGCAGGTGTATGCGTACTAGATCTTCAACTTATCCAGAGCCGAGACTCGTGAAGATTTAGATATGGCTGGTGTGAACAACAATAATAACCCACCGTACCTCAACAATAGCAACAACAATAACGATGGAGGAGCTTTGTCAACCCACAATGAATGGACGAGGAGGACCAATTGCGCTGATGCAAATCACGGCTCCGGAGTTTTCGTTGAGGCATCACATGATCCAACAAGTTCAAAACACTTGTCCATTTCGCGGATTGCCGGATGATGATGCCAACAAACACCTCGACACGTTCATTACCGTTACTCAAAGCATGAAGTTGCCTGGGGTTACTATGGATTTTCTTCGCCTTCACCTATTTCCACACACCTTATCCCACCATGCCGAAAAATGGTTTGATCATCTTCCAAAGAATTCAATTCATACTTGGGATGAGATGACTCAACGCTTTTTGTCACGCTACTTCCCACCATCCATGGTCACAAGCCTTCAGAATCAAATTAGTGGATTTACACAAGAACCTGATGAATCACTTTTTGATGCTTGGGAACGATATAATGTTTTGATCGATCGATGTCCAAACCACAACATGCTCCCCGTTACCTTAATTGATACTTTCTACAACGGTTTAACTTTTCGTGATCGTGATACGATTAATGCAGCCGCCGGTGGCACATTTATGAAAAGAAGACCTGAGGAGTGTAGAGAGCTTATAGAGAACATGACTACTCATCACAAAAATTGGGATTCATCCGCATCCTCAAGATCAAACCCGAGAGTCAATGTTTCTTCTACTTCTTCAAACCCTGATATCACCGAATTGACCCGCGCAATGGTCGAAATGAGCAAGAATATGCAACTCTTGGCTACAAATCAACAACAACAAGTTAAAGATGTTGCAACTTCTTGTGAGATTTGAGGGGGTCCTCATTCATACACTGATTGTCCTTCTACTCATGACAATCCAAAAAACGTGTATGCGGCTTATGGTAACTATTCAACGGAAAATTACCAAGCCCGACCTCAAGGTGATCGTAACTTGCTAAGTTACCGTTCTAACAACTTTCTTTCACCCGGTTTTTCTCCTCAAAACCAAAACCCCAACAACTTAATAGAAGCAACCCAAACCCACCTCGAGCTTCTAATCCTTATCACCCACCCGCTCAACAAGCCCCACCCATTAATCAAGATGTGGAAACTTTTATGAGGACCCAAGGAGAGCAAATCAAGAATCTGCAAAGCCAAATCATCAACTTGAAAGGAGATATCACTAAGCAAGGGAATGATATTAGATCTGAGCTTCAACATGATATGCAAACCTCTTTCAGCAATCAAACGAATGATTTGAAGAATATGATGGCTAGTTTCTTTCCAAGTACTCAACCCTCTACTTCGGGCTCTCTTCCTTCAAATACCGTCACCATCCCGAGAGCGAATGTGAGTGCTATTACTACACGAAGTGGAGCAACCTTAGTAGGATCATCTATCCCTCCCCCAGTTACTCCATCTACACCTCCTCTACCGCCATTTATCCCTCCTACTCCCACGCCTAGTATTAGTTCTCCATTACCGTCTCCACCTATGCATGAAGAACTTCCCAAGAAGAACCCTTCACCAACCCCACCTTCCACTTATAAAACCAATATCCCTTATCCTTCTCGCTTAGACAAGGCCAAACTGTAAACCAAGGATGACATTCAAGTGTCGAACTATTTGAAGAAGATTTCAGGACTGACCATCACCTGTAGCCTTGTTGAAGCTCTTGCACAAATGCCTAAATTTGTTAAGATGTTTAAGGAATTGCTTAATAAGAAGGAGAAGATGACCGAGTTTGTTAATACTCGATTGAATGAAAACTGTTCTGCAGTCCTTCTTAAAGAACTTCTGGAGAAACTTGGAGATCCTGGTCGTTTTGTGTTACCATGTACTTTTAACCAAACCGAAGAATTTACTGCCTTAGCCAATCTCGGGGCAAGTATAAATCTGATGCCTTTAAGTGTTTGGAAAAAGTTATCACTACCCGATCTTACACCAACAAATATGACTCTTGAGCTTCCAAATCACACTCTCGCTTACCCCGTTGGTATTGCCGAAGATGTGTTCATTAAAGTTGGCACCTTCACTTTTCCGGTCGACTTTGTTGTTGTTGATTATGAAATGGACCCTCGTATTCCTTTAATACTTGGTCGGCCATTCTTGAGAACCAAAAAAGCATTAGTCGATGTCGCTGAAGGTGAGCTAATCATAAGGGTCGGGAATGATGCACAAGTGTTTAAAATGGGGAAGATCACAACCAAATCAAATGGAAGAGAATCAGCGAATATGACTAATGTGCTTGATGATTTTGTCGTCTACAATAATCCTCTTTTCGATTCTTACTATGATAATCCACTGTTCTAAGATGATGTGGATGATTCTCTCTCCAATTCTGATCCTCCACCAATTTATGATTCTCCACCGATCTATGATGACTACGTTGATGATTCTAGTTCCGATGGGGATGATTATGATAATTTTGTTTCCGAGTATCCAAACATGCCAACTTATGATGACTTTGATGATGTCGATACTCTTTCGAGTGATTCTTCACATGATGACCTTGTTCCTATTTTTAATGAAGATCCTCCACCAACAATGCTTGATCCTAATTTGGATGACTACTCATTTGAGGAAGACTTTGCTACTTTTCTCAACACTTACTTCCCAAATGAGAGTGATTCTCCTCCTTTGGACTTTGATGATTATGGTCTTTATCCTCTTTTGGATATGAAGAAACCCGTTTCAAAGGAGAAGAAGCCGGCCGACACCGATATCCGTAGCACCTATGTCTTGACACCTCTCTATCCTCCCTCTGAGGATGAGATTGTGAGATTTATGAGCGGATCCTCTTCAAGGTCTACTGAGCCTGAGTGTTATTTTCCCCTAAAGGAAAAGGTGTTCGACCCCGGTATTGCAATTTTCAAGCCATCTCAGTATCCATCTGATAAAATAAAAGGAAAGATTTTTGGAACTCATGGAGATATGCTTGCACCTTATCGCCCTTGCTACCACCGTGCTCAACAACTGCTTAAGGGAACCTTTCCTACTCTTCTTTGGCTTGCCTTGTTCTCCTTAAGCTTGTGCTATTTGATGGACAAAAACCATGTATTTGATCCCGGTGGATGTGTTTCAAGCTTATTCATATTCTAATCAAGGTCGAGTCAGACTCACGACTCGGTTAACAAAAACAAGCGCTTCTCGGGAGGCAACCCGCATTATCTATCCTTTTCCTTTTGTTTTTATAATAAGTGTAGGGGGCGACCCTAGTATGTGTTTGTTGTTTTCTTTCTTATCATGTGCAGGGATTCGAGCTTTCAAAGATCCATTCTTGATGACTTTTGACGACCCGTGATCCCGTGTACCCGTCTTCCCGGTTCTATCCTAAACTCTTTTGATTCTCTATTTTATATTCTTCAACATTAAAATAGGAATCACTTTAGTTGTCCTTTCCTTAGCAAGATTTAAATAACGTGCACAATGTCCTAAGTGTAGGGGAGTTTACTCCCACATGCTTAAACATTTAGGACAATGTTTATATTAAGTGTAGGGGGGGACTTCTATCGAAGTTAAGTGGTCTTTTCCTTGTATATGTCCTCATTTTAACCGGAAAATTGATTTTTCGACACTTTTCAAAAATTTTGATCTATTTTGGCCTTGTAGTTTTCCTTTGTTATAGTTATTTTATTTCGTTGCTAGAATAAATTTTAATAAAGGGGTTTTAATTTTTAAACGTTGTGAATCTTTTGACTCATCCCGAGTTTACTTATCTAAGTTTACTCTAGCTAGTATCCTTAACGTGTTTAAGTCAAGTTTTGCTAGGCTTTTATATAGGGAACTTTAAAACGCGAAAGTCTTAACTCTCACGGGTTAAGAACAAGAACTTTTCGCTAGTTTCTATAATTGATCCTAGAAAGTCGTTTATCAAGGGAACTTTAAAATGCGAATTCTAAACTTGAAAAAGTCTAAGAAGCTGCAAGATCCTATAGATGACTTGAAAACCCAAAACTTTGATTTAATAGGCTAAGAATCTACGAGTCTCATTCCTTGAGATTTTAAATTGTGGAGAACGAGAGATGATAGAGTCAATTATAAGTTTGGTATTCTTTCATGAATTTATGTGAGCTGATTATAAGCTTTTTCTCCCATCGCTTGTTAATAAATTTAATTACAATAAATAAGGTCGTACGATTTGAAAAGTTACTTAGCTTCTAGCCTAAGATCGTTTAAAAGTTGCTCGGTATTAACTAGAGTTCATAGCCAAGTCATAACTTATTGAACCGGGATGCGAAGATTGGCGAGTCCGAAAAGGCCCTAACAAGGCATGAGGGATACATTTTGTTGCTAAAGATCCAAAGTGATGTGAAGAATCATTTATCAAAAATCAATATGAAGGATCGAGACACACGACGAAAAGCAAATACTCCCCTAAAGATCATGGAGAAGTCTATCCAAAAAGGCCCTAACAAGGTATGAGGATAAATAGATCCAAGTCCTAAAAGGAGGCGGATCGTTGTATATCAAAGTCCCAAATAAAGATTGGAGAAAAATGAAGAAGTCGTGGTCCAAATATGAAGAATCTCTCAAAAAGTTCAAGTGAAGAAATTCCTATTATGAAGAGAAGACCATTATTTTATGAACGTCTCTCAAGATTTGAAGTATGAAGTCGCTGCCAAATATCGGTCCGAGAAAGGTCTCAAATCGTGAAGCGAGTTATGCCAATATATGAACTTTATGAGGTCACGAGATGCAGTTTTAAAAGATTTTGTCCTTAGCTAACTATTGATTAAATCGTCCTACTTTATTTTCAGCCTAATAAACTATCGAAATAAGTCAACAATGCATCCTCGTGATCATTCAAGACAACAATAAAATATAAGAGATACACCTAGGAATAAGGGAGTCTAAGTGAATAATTGGCCCACATGAGTTTGTAACTTATAATAACAATGATCTCGTTTTTAAGCTTGGTTTGGGAAATGTGAAACTTGAGGGTGATAATCATTCATGACATTCCAAAACCCTAAGGTAAGTTTTTGATTTTTTATTTGTTTTCTTCCTTTGAATATTTTATAATTTTCTATCTCTTTAATAAAGGTCAATGTGGATTGATTATGATGAAAAATGTAAAACTTGCTTTGTAATTAATGCATTGCATGAGGACATTGCAATGGTCAAGTGTAGGGGATTTAATAAGTGTGAAAACACTTATCCTTTTACCACTTAATTATAATAATAACCAAGCCAAAGCGTGTATTTTATGTCGTAAATGTCGGAATTATGCGTGGTTTGTGTTTTTGTTGTGATTTAGGATCAAAATGTGAAAAGGGAAGAAAACACGGGCTTTCACGGGCTTTTATCGAAGAAAAAGACAAAAGACGAAGTCAAAAGATCAAGAGTGCAAAAAGAACGGAAGTCCAAGGCCTATTCTAAAGATTTATCGAAGAATAAGTCTAAAGAGGAAGTTTAATAAAGCCAAAGAACTCAAGTCTAATTAATGAAGAAATTACAAGACGAGTTTAATTAATCCCGAGACAAAGTCGAAAAAATCAAAGAATTTAGAAGACAAAAAGCCGAGAAAGAAAGAAGGAAGCTTCCAACACATGCTTACCTCCCTAACCTCCCTATAAATAGAGGCATTTCACCTCATTTTCATTTTGTTGGCTATTTTGACAAACTAGTCTTCCACCATTTTCATTACTTGCACCTTTTAATTTCTTGTCATTTTTACTTAATTGTTCTTTAATTTCTTGCCTTTAATTTCGAGTAAGTTCTTTAATTTTGTTGTTGAATCTTATATTTAATCAAGCTTTTTATTATCATTCTTATTCTACTTTTCTTGCTTTTGATTTTGATTATTAATTCGGATTAAGCTTCTTTTGCTTAATCTTATTGATTATTTGAGTAAAAAGTTTATCTTTTTTATCTCTTTCTAGGCTTTTATACGAATTAAGCTATAAGCTTGACAATCTTATTGGTTTATTTTGTATTTAGCTTATTTGTTTTAAAGTTTTCTTAAAAGTTCTATCTTTTTAAAGTTTGCTTATTTTGATTGCTTATTTTGTGTCTTAAAGTTTTTAAAATTTTAGCTTATTTTGTCCGTCTTATTATTGCTTTGGTTTAGTTTTTGGTATTTGCTTATTGTCTAAGTGCTTATTTGGGTTTGCTTATTCACTTATTGGATTCCATCGTAACCTTCTTAAGAGTTTACCCATTCCGATCAAGTAAGTGTGATCGCATAAACCCTAGGGTTTCTACTTGCGATCCTTTACTTCGACCAAGGACTAAGATCAGACTACGATCGTCCATCACGATCTAAGTCACGATTGCCCTGTTGCGATCTGTGACTGCGATCGTTGGTTGCGATCTGTGGGTGCGATCACTTGGTCACGATCGTCCACTGCGATCCACTTGTTGCGATCGTGGTGGAGTACGATCCAAGAGTACGATCGCTGGCTGCGATCTAGACTTAGATCTAGAGTGCGATCGTTTGACTGCGAGCCAGGGTACGATCGTTGGTTGCGATCGTGACTGTGATCTGACCTCTCTTTGATTTTATTTCCTGTTTTTATTTTAAGTTTTCAAATTAATCTTTTCCCACCAATTTACTTAGTATTATTTTAAACAAGTTTTGTCTTATTTTATTTTTACAAAGTTTTTAGTTTTCCAAAAATTACATGCTTCCCGAAATCTCTGTTTTTACCAAGTGTTAGTCTAGTAATTTTTAGTTTAATTTTTAAAGCTTATTTTTCCGCCATTTTACTTTAGTGTTATTTTAATCGTTTTTCTTTATTTTAAATTTCAAGTTTACATTTTTATTACATTGTCAATTTTACTTTTCGTCGAGCTTTAATTTTTTGTCATTTAATTAATTACTTTTAAAGTTTTAATATTGCACCATTTACGTTTTAATTAGTTTTAGTTTTAATTAACCGTCATTCACTTTAACGTCTTGCACATTTACTTTACTACAACGACCAAATCTATTGTTTTCCACCAAAAGACGACTGAGTCACGCTGTTAACTATTATCAATTCGAAGAGACTGGAACAACGATATTTTTATACTAGGCAAAAACCTTGTATTAGATGCCTTGGTCTTCGTATATGAGCTTATGAGCTCAATAGTCGTGACATTGGTTGTTGCGATTCTTTTTTTATTAAAGTGATAATATAATATGAATGATGCTGTCTTTGATGGACCTGAGACAACCCACGTCTTGGCGGGGCAACTCAATAGAGATGCAACCATGGGGTTTTGTAGTATAATGTGCGTGAGAATAGAAAGAATAAATAAATTGGATTACAAGGGGTGTGTGTGTGTGAGGAGATGTAATGTAATAATGGGGTATGTGAGGGGATCATTGTTCCTAAGGGAACGTAAACAAGTGTGTGGGACTCCGTATCTTGGCGGGGCGTTATACTAATGCAGCCATGGCGGTCTCCCTGACATTGATTTTATACAACACTGCTGTTGTTTATCGATGTGCGAAGACAATGCTTTAACCTCCACTACAGCCTATTTGATACCACCCATGTCTTGAATGCCACCGTTTTTTTGTGTGTGGCGGTTTTTATCAGTGTGTAACGATTGCTGTTTTTATCGTGATAGCACCAATCCTTTTGTTGCCGCCACTTATGGCGGGTGACAATGGTGATGGGTGTGCGACCATACTGATCGGATCATAAACTCAAATAGAACATGTTTTCTTGGGAACGATGTTCTTTTGCCCAAGCGACCTTCTATGGTTGTAGTTGCAGTTCACATTTTGTTGTTCTGTGTTAGGGACAGGAGGTTGCAGTTGCAGTTGCGTGTGCTAAAAGGTTGCAGTTGCAGTTCACATTTTGTTGATTAGCTATGATAATCTATGTCAAGCGCTGTGATGAGTAATTGTATGCTTATACAATTATATCCGGCTGTGATGAAGTTAAATGGCCGCAGGCAAAGATAACACAACCCGGATCTTGGCGGGGCGACCTTTGAAGATCGCAGCCATGCCAGGCTGTGACTGTTTTCCCCAAACCGTGATTCCCCTCCTTTTATAAAGTTATAAATGATGTCGGGCCGTGATGAGTTTAAACAGACGCGGGTAAAGATAACACATCCCGGATCTTGGCGGGGCGACCTTTGAAGGTTGCAGCCATGCCGGGCTGTGACTATTTTCCCCAAATAGCGTCTTATCTGAGCCTATGATATACCCCTAAAAAATCAGATTACGAAACTCGAGAACAAAAGCCGATTTGTGGGGTGACTTTTGGAGGTTGCATTTACATTGAATGTGATTACGGTACCCGCAGGTTAGAACTATAACATTTCGTATGTATGTGGATCGCATACTGAAAGAGAATAATGGTGGGTAATGGGTTGTGAATGTAGCACGTGTATAAGGGATAATTTTTCGTTATTATATTTGGTTTTTGATGGTCATATGAGAGGATATGTTGCTGGATGCAATTATTTATGAAGAACAGTAGAGATGGAATAAACAATAAGTTTCATTGTCATATCCTGGTACGCGGATCATGGTGGGTGGAACCGACCCGTATCTTGGCGGGGCAGCACGTCTTTGTGCTTGCAGCCATGGCGGGTCACGTACGCTTTATTCCCATTCTACACTACTAATTGGTATGACCCGTTCATAAATCTTAAATCCTGATATCATAATGTACTTTGGGTTGTGATTTATCAGGATAACTTTATTACATAGGGGATGTTTGTCTCCGCTTATACTGGCAGCTTATGGTCCTTTGCTTATATATGCTTATTACGGGAAGTGTTACGTTTCAGACCCAAGAACCAAAGGTTACATCTCCTGAATTGCTTCATGAGTATGAGGCAAGAATCCAAAGGTTACATCTCAATGGGTTTTCATGATAGTTAAATATTTTTTGTGGCTATGATGATGTTTTTTTATCTCAGCGAGAAGTTTTGGCCCCGACTTTGTGAGGCAATGACCGGATGGCATAGCATATATGGATGTTATGCAACCGAATTCCATTGCAGCATGAGTAGGTATTTGAAATCTTCTATGACCTGACCACCGTATATACATCTGAGCCTAAACGGGGAAGGCAATAAGCCGTAGTCTTAAACCAGCTTTGAACAGCTTATGTGCGTCCACTCGGTTCGAGGTATCTCCAACAATAAAGGTAACAATCTTGACATGTGCTTTTATAAAACTTCATCTGAGATTGTGTTTGTTTTGACTTATTTTGAACCCTATGAGTTTTTTTGTTCTGCTTACGTTATATAAGACTTTTCTTTTTAAGTTTAGTTTGAGACTTATGAGCTTATTTGAGTTATAGACCTGTGAGAAGATATTAGGGTTGTTCTAGAAGCGAAGTAGGCATTTAGAATATGTTGTCAGTTTCTTTGTAGATCTGTTTGACAAAAAAACAAGCACACCATGTTGATCAATACAGTGTAGATGTGGGTTTTTCCAAATCTGTTTGATGGTCCGAAAAAAATGACACGATGGTGCCTATGTATGTATATCTCATTACCCAGTCATTAAAAGTCGCACATGCTTTGGTCTTATAAATGGAACAGGCTGTGTATTTGTTAGCTGACTTTTTTTAAATTTTGGCATTAACATAGTTCTGAAAGGCAATGATGAATTATCCCGGTAGGAAGAACTGGAAATGAAGCATTCTGCATGTCAGCTTAGCAGCTTACAAAAGTTGAAGCCACATCAGTTACGCGTTGTTTCTCCAAGTCTCTACCGTTCTGAGCCAATAAAAAAATAACCACATGGCTTCTCTATGCTAAAAATCGATGTGTTTTTGTTCCTGTTTTGGAAACCCGGTCCCAAGGTATGTAACTGTGAAGAATCGATAAAGGTCATGGTAAGAGTTCACCAACTCTTCCTTTACAATTTGAATGTTCAGCATTCTGATCTTTAGTAACTTGACATGACATCTGTTATATTTAAAAATACCAACTTTATACAAATCTCAGGTGTTTGGCACTTTGAACAGCTGCTCCTCGCTTAAGGCTTCCATGCTTGATAGGCTGTTGGAGGTAGAATAAAGTTGAAGTATGTGCTTCTTTTTTTCTAAATATTGAATAATTGATAGGACAATTTGTTTACAAAAGACCTTAATATAAGTGTAGTTAACATTTTAATTATTAGTTCCAAATACTTCTCCGTGTCATTTACTCGAAATTTCTGATATATGTGCACACTAATTTTAAACAGTAGAAGCTTATTCTCATTACTTAGCGTTTAAATATTAGTTCAAGCATTTATAATTGTTTTCTTAAAAACCATCTCTTTTGAGGTATTAAGCGTTTTCTAAAATACATTTTATTTTCAGGTTTTGGATTTAGAAATTAAAATCTGTTATGAGAAGCACAAAAATGGTTATCATTCCGGGTTCCCAAATATATGGATACCCTTCAAGGGAATCAGGGGGCATTTTACGGTCTTTAGTCTGTCAAGAGCAGGCTAAACATCTCAAACTATCCCATGCTTACCTCGAAGGGTATCCATATACTTGCGCACAGGAAACTTTTGATGGCCGCCCATTTACTGAGGATAAGCTTGAAAGACCGCGTATATAAGATACACAACCATCTGCTAATCTCAACTACGGACTAACAGAGTCAAACTACCTATAATTGAATCCGATGTACGAAAGCACACAAAGATCAAGGTATGTTTATCATAATGTCATCCAAGTAGATTCGTATAATCTGTTATATCAACAGTTACATACTTTGAATTCAGTTGACTTTCATTCTCTGTCCAGGTTCTGAAATTTTGGCTTTCGATTGCAATGAATTCCTTTTGCAAGAGCATGGAAAAATTGTAGAAATTCAGGAAACTATGTTCGCAAGATTGAAAGCCGGCTTCCCTAGATATGACAAGGTAATCTTTTAATATTCCAAGTTAAATGGATTTTCATATACATTGGCAAGGATAACAAGTTTAAATTAGTATGCACTAGATATATTTAAACGACTTTTAACCCGTTCAATGCGTTTGACTCATTCATATGTAAATGGGTCGAGATTGCCACATATAGGATCTAGAATTTTGTTTTTGATATGGTTAATGGAAACTAACTACTAGCATTACTTAATATTTCAGGAAGCACGAAGAGCAGCCGAGAAAGCATATGATGTAGCCAAAGTAGACGAAAGAGTTAACAAAGCAGTGGCAACCGCCAATAGATCAGCAAATGCAGCTAGAGTTGCTGCCGTAAAGGCAGTACAGAAACAACGGCCTAACAAGAGTACTACGCGCAAGAATGATTTGATACAATGTTTGATAAGCCAAATAAAAAAATTGAAAGGTACGCATCTGAACTTTAAATTGTTTCGTTGTGTGTGATCAAATTAGCATTACTGCGTTCTCTCAATTTGAATGTCATGAAAGCTTTGCTTTTTCTTTTGTGATACACAATTTCTGGATTCCTTTCGCCCATTTAGAGTAGGTATATCTACATGAATGTTTTTTTACTTGCAATTGTTCTTAGCTTAACCATTTAGAGTAGTATATCTACATGAGTTTTTTTTTACATGAAAGTATACGACTATTGTATATTTTTTACTGCTAATTTTCTTATTTAACGTAAATGGTTACCTGTTTATTTAGTTCTAAAAATAGGGTGTTCAGAATTCCTTTTTACAGTTATGGGTGCAAAACAAGCACGCCCAAACGTGCACTCCTATCTTACCTGCAAATCAGTCGCAAAGAAAAAAAAAAAGCATAATCAAGTGAACCGACGTAACAGCAACCAACGTTTATACCAGACACATGTTCCCAAAAGCGAACCTGAAACGCCGCGGCGAAGCGCGAGCACCCCTCCTAGTAAAAAAAAAAGGAATTAAAGAATGATTTTGACATAACAAGTGACTCCTTATAATGTTTTATTTCATTCTATAAACGTAAATAAACAACATATTTTCATTCCATGTTAAGGTTTTGTCATTGTCCCAAATTGTTGCATGGATCATTTACCCAAATATGGATATTTACATCTCCTAGACATATATCCACATTAACTTCATTTTTAATCCATTTTCCCCATCTTCAAAACCAACATAAAACCATAGAATCTTATTAACCTAACACTAAAATAATCAAATCACACATATAGAGAGATTATATTAGATCTTAACCTAAACCCAAGAATATAAAAAAACAAGTGATCACCTTTGACCATTATTCAACCAGCTTGCTCTACAAGGAAAACTTTGAATTTTTCTATTTTGTATAATCCATATAAATAGCAACTAAATAAGCATAAATATATATATTCAATCTGTGCAAGTGCAACTCACCCACTTTTCACATTCTCTCAACAGCAAATACACACATACACATATATATAATTATAAAAGTTTATACAGTTATATATAGTAGTAGTATATATATTTATATTCCTCATTTTTTGTCACAACTCAAGTTGTGGGAGTATCTGATTTGCTCTGCACTTCTCTGCTCTTTGATCTTTCTTCCTTCCAAAAAGTTTGTAAGTTTTTTCTTCCTTTTTATCATATATTTATATATCTAGCTTATATATTATATATACATCTAATTCCTATATATGAATGTAAAATATATAGATATGAAAATATATGCTTAGCTAGTTTCAAAAGTTTTCATATCTTGGTTTTGTTTCATGTTCTTGAAAATGGCAAATATATCATGGTTTTATGATGTTTATATCTTATATATATCTTTGGATTTATGTAAATATAAGTACATAGATATTAAAATATATTACTATGTATTTGACATTTTTAAGAACATAGAAAAAAAAATTGTTTTTTTTTGTTTTTTTGGACATTTTTAAGAACATGAAACAAAACAAGATATGAAACCTTCTAAACCTAGCTAAGCAAATATTTTCATATCTATATATATATATAGTTTTTATATTTTATATTTTTCATATCTTGGTTTGGTTTTCTTAAAAATGGCAGACATTAATATGATGTTCATGCATTTTGCCACTTGTTTTTGTATGTTTCTGACTTTTTTTCATTTATGGAAATGTGAACAAGATTTGTGTAGATGATGTTTTCATGCATTTTGCCACTTGTTTTTGTCTCTAGGAAATATAATCATTTAGTTTAGATTAGTGTTTTTTTTTTTTTTTTTTTTTTTTTTTTTTTTTTATTTATTTTTATTGGAGTCCAGTTGTTTTTATGTTTGGGATCTAGATCCATTTTTATACTTTAAATATACTCAACATTAGGTCATTAGGTGTTTGGTATCATTTCCCTACCGCAAACGTTAAGTTGACCGATCAAGGAGGGCTTTTAAGGTTTACCACGGGTATTTTTCCGAAACCATAGGTCAAAACTTTAAGACCACCGTGTCGGTTTTTCTTTTATGATAAAAGTGTTTGGTGTTACTGTATTTGTTCCAATGTTTTTGGAGCTAGAAATAATGGAATGACATAAAACATCAAAAGGTTTATGAAAGATGATAGAAATTCGAAAAAACTTTTGCGACATGATGTAGTACCACAAGGTTGCTTATACGTGACGTCGAAAACAACTAAGAAAAGGAATTTTTGTATTCTTTTCATTCATAGCATTTTCATGATTCTTATTCCTTTTACTTGTACGTTTAATAAATAATCGAAATAGACATTTTAACAGAAGAACATATAACTAAACTTTAAGAAAAAACAGCTTAGGGTTTGATTTCCTGTTTTTTTTTTTTTACTTGTACAGGTCATACAAGGCGGAACAATGAGTTCCGACAAGCCTGAAGCATCCACCTTAGCTTCGGGCTCTGGTGGTAAAGCGGAACAAGACTCCAAGTTGGCTAAAGAAAAAGAAAAAGAGATAGTAAATACTGTCCCGTTTTATAAGCTGTTTGCGTTTGCAGATAGAACTGATTACATGTTAATGTTTGCTGGTACGCTTGGAGCCGTTGGTAATGGAGTTTGTATGCCTCTCATGACTCTTCTTTTTGGCGATCTTATTAATTCGTTTGGTGATAATCAGAATAACAAGGATGTCGTCAAGGCTGTCTCTAAGGTATGGTTTAAAAAATGTTACGTAGTAGTAGAATGTTTACTTTTGTTAGTTGTTGTTATTGCGATGGTTGCTTATTTGAGTATGAAATGTGTATGTGATAGGTGGCGCTGGAATTTGTTTACCTGGCCGGTGGAGCTGGTGTGGCTGCTTTTCTGCGTAAGTACTAATGTTAGCTGTTTTTGATCATTTCATATCACATAATCACTTTTTTCCTAAAACGCAATGCCAAACATCCCCTTAGTTATCACCATGTGATTGTTCTAAAACTCGTGTTGTTTTATAGAGGTGGCAATGTGGATGGTAACGGGAGAACGACAGGCTGCAAGAATAAGAAATCTGTATCTAAAGACCATATTAAGGCAAGATGTCTCTTTCTTCGACAAAGAAACAAACACGGGTGAAGTTGTCGGCCGGATGTCTGGTGATACCGTCCTCATACAAGATGCTATGGGGGAGAAGGTTTGTAAATTATCTGGTTTTAAAACATTGTGCAAAACTTAACTCTTAACTTACATAATACTAACCAATGTTTTATATGGAAATTCAGGTCGGAAAATTCACGCAACTAATGGCAACCTTTGTGGGAGGTTTTGTGATAGCTTTCGTCAAGGGGTGGCTTCTTACCCTTGTTATGTTAAGCTCAATCCCTCCAATGGTTATTTCTGGTGCAATTATGTCAGTAACCATAGCGAAGATGGCATCGCACGGCCAGGATGCTTATGCTAAAGCATCCATTGTAGTCGAGCAGACAATTGGTTCAATTAGAACGGTAAGTATGTAACAACAAATTCCATAAGTTTAGCAACATACTTATGTAAAACGGTCCAACTTGGTACTTATACGTTATGACATGATAAGCTATGATTACCAAACTGGCCATCTTCCGATAGTAACATATCTATATAGTACATCATTTGAATGAGATGTTTACTGATCACAGTTTTTTGTTTTTGTTTCGGGTCATAGGTTGCTTCTTTCACCGGGGAGAAAAAAGCTGTTAAAGAGTACAATAAATCACTTGAAGAAGCTTACAATACTAGTGTTCACGAGGGCCTGGCTACTGGGCTCGGTCTTGGGGTGATGATGTTAATTGTATTCTGTAGTTACGCGTTGGCTGTTTGGTATGGTACAAAGTTGATAATCGAAAAGGGGTACAATGGGGGGACTGTGCTTACCGTAATTTTTGCAGTGCTTACAGGATCCATGTAAGTATATTCTTTTCTGTCTTTGCAGTGCTTACTTTAATATGATGTTTATTTTTAAACGAGAATAGTACACTGCATTATCTTGCTCTTTCCGATTTTCAACTTTTGAGCATTGATCATTGATCATTGATGTCTACTTTTCCAGGTCTCTTGGGCAGGCGTCTCCATGTTTGACTGCATTTGCCGCAGGCCGAGCTGCAGCATACAAGATGTTTGAAACTATAAACAGAAAACCTGATATAGACGCGTCTGACACAAAGGGGAAAGTATTAAGCGATATTCGTGGTGATATAGATCTAAAGGATGTACATTTCACTTATCCAGCAAGACCGGATGAGCAAATATTCAGCGGCTTCTCTCTTTCTATCTCGAGTGGCACAACTGCAGCGTTGGTTGGACAAAGTGGAAGTGGGAAGTCAACGGTGATAAGTCTAATAGAAAGATTTTATGATCCTCAATCAGGGGAAGTTCTTATCGATAATATTAATCTTAAAGAATATCAGCTAAAATGGATCAGACAGAAAATTGGTCTTGTTAGTCAAGAACCAGTTTTGTTTACATCGAGTATTAAGGAAAATATTATGTATGGGAAAGATGGTGCAACTGATGAGGAGATTAGAGTTGCGGTTGAGCTTGCAAATGCTGCTAAATTTATCGATAAACTACCTCAAGGACTTGACACGATGGTTGGTGAGCATGGAACACAACTTTCTGGTGGACAGAAGCAAAGAATTGCTATTGCGAGAGCGATCCTAAAAGATCCTCGTATCCTTCTATTGGATGAAGCGACAAGTGCACTCGATGCAGAATCTGAGAGAGTTGTGCAAGAGGCGTTGGATAGGATAATGGTGAACAGAACGACTGTCATTGTTGCACATCGTTTGAGTACAGTCAGAAATGCTGATATGATTGCTGTCATTCATCGCGGAAAGATGGTTGAAAAAGGTAAATTTTCACTTATTTCTTTTAGTATTTCTTTCGGAAAATTTTATAAAAAGGGCTTATTGCATATAAATCTGGTGAAACTTGTCTTACTTTTGTTTTCGTAAAACAACTTCATTTGTGTTAATAGAAAAGCTTGCCGTTTTACAAATAAACCTTATTTGAAAGAATTTTGTTCACAACCGCTAGTTTAACATTTGTAATTGATTACGATTCAGGATCACATTCAGAGCTAATCCAAGATCCCGAAGGAGCATACACACAACTCATCAAACTACAAGACATCAATGGTGATTCAAAACAGCACACCTCAGAAGAACACGATATCAGAAGACAATCAAGTCAAAAAACATCCTACCAACGGTCAATAAGCCGAGGGTCATCCGGCAGTCGCCGCCACTCAGCATCCATGTCATTTGGCATGCCAGCAGTTGGTGTTGCAGAATCTATGGATATAGAATCCGCTAAGGACGAAAAAGACTCTGAAAAACCTCCCAAGGTTCCAATCCGCCGACTTGCTTATCTCAACAAACCAGAAATACCCGTGATCGTACTTGGTACTATAGCTGCAATTGTTAACGGAACAATCTTCCCTATTTTTAGCATATTGCTTTCTAGCATGATCAAGACGTTTTTCGAACCGCCTCACAAAATGAAGTCAGACTCAAGATTCTGGGCCCTAATGTTTGTTGTCCTTGGAGTGGTATCGTTTGTAGCTTATCCCGGGAGATCATATTTGTTTTCTATTGCAGGGTCTAAGTTAATAAAAAGGATCAGAGCATTATGCTTTGAAAAGGTGATAAATATGGAGGTTGGTTGGTTTGATAAGCAGGAAAACTCGAGTGGTGCAATTGGTGCAAGGTTGTCAGCTGATGCAGCCAATGTTCGTGGTTTAGTTGGTGACGCGCTTGCTCAAATTGTCCAAGATTCAGCATCTGCAACTGCGGGTTTGGTGATAGCGTTTACAGCATGTTGGCAATTGGCACTTATTATTCTTGCACTCATTCCTTTAATGAGTGCTAATGGATATGTTCAAATGCAATTTATGAAAGGGTTTAGTGCTGACGCTAAGTTAATGTATGAAGAAGCGAGTCAAGTAGCAAATGATGCAGTTGGGAGTATAAGAACGGTTGCCTCATTTTGTGCTGAAGAAAAAGTTATGAAACTTTATCGAGATAAATGTGAAGGTCCGAAAAAATCCGGGATTAAACAAGGCCTGATCAGTGGAATCGGGTTTGGGGTATCGTTTGCTCTACTTTTTTGTATGTATGGGGCCAGTTTTTACGCTGGTGCTCGGTTTGTTGAGAAAGGACTGACTACTTTCACTGATGTTTTTCGAGTATTTTTTGCTTTGACAATGGCGGCGTTATCAATCTCTCAATCAAGCGCATTTGCACCCGATACAAGCAAAGCAAAAGGTTCTGCAGTATCAGTTTTCGCGATCCTTGACCGAAAGTCAGAGATCGACCCAAGTGATGAATCAGGTACCACACTGGATACCGTGAAAGGGGAAATCGAGCTACGTCACATTAGCTTTAAATATCCCACCAGACCAGATGTAGAGATATTCCGTGATCTGTGCTTAACCATCCACAGTGGCAAAACCGTCGCGTTGGTTGGTGAAAGTGGAAGCGGGAAATCGACAGTTATTTCACTTCTTCAAAGGTTTTACAATCCAGATTCCGGGTCTATTACACTAGATGGGGTGGAGTTGAGGAAGTTTCAACTAAAATGGCTAAGGCTGCAGATGGGTCTCGTGTCCCAAGAACCCGTGTTGTTTAATGACACAATCCGCGCCAACATTAGTTATGGAAAAGACGGTGAAGCAACCGAACAAGAAATCATAGCCGCTTCTGAATTAGCAAACGCGCATAAATTCATTAGCGCGTTACACCAAGGCTATGATACAGTTGTAGGTGAACGTGGAGTACAAATGTCAGGTGGGCAGAAACAAAGAGTCGCAATTGCTAGAGCGATTGTGAAGAGTCCCAAGATACTATTGTTAGACGAGGCTACAAGTGCACTTGATGCTGAGTCAGAAAGAGTGGTTCAAGACGCATTGGACAAGGTGATGGTTAACAGGACCACAGTAGTTGTTGCTCATCGGTTGTCAACTATTAAAGGAGCGGATGTGATTGCAGTCGTAAAGAATGGAGTCATCGTCGAGAAAGGTAAACATGAACATTTGATCAATATCAAGGATGGATTCTACGCATCTTTAGTAGCGCTGCACATGAGCTCTTCGAATTAGTTATGTCACTTTATTTTTTGTAACACGAGTTTTATTGTATTTTGTTTTTGTAATATTGGAATATAATTGGAAATCAAAATAGGTTTACGGTTTTGAAGAATATCAATGGCAGACAGATTAGTTCAACTAAAATGAGATAGCAGCACTCTAAGAGCCTCTTTCCACCCTAGTGTGTTTAGGTAAGGGTCTCAGATCGTATGCCTTCTAGCATGCCTCTTTCTTGAGCTGGCCATAGGATAAGGTCCATCTCTATCTGATCCGTGAACTGAAAGACTAGTCCTGATCTTATTGAATTAATTCCATCCCCACGTCCGTGTTTCTCCACTCCCGAAACTCAAGAAGTTGGCTTTGCCAATACAACATCAGGGCCGTCCTCTTCATTCTATACTGACCCTGGCCTGGGCTAGTTTTGGGAAGCCGAATTACCTCGTTCCCTGGTCAAAGATACGTTTCGAACGTGGATGCTTATCATGGTCGATTCCCAACATATCATAAGAATCCCGTTCTGGAAAATGTACGCTTTTCCAAACCCAGAAAACAGATCCCTCCTCGGGGTAAATACTTTTATGCATACCTCTTTTGGTTACAAAACAGATAAAGCAGTTTCATTTGATCATCTATAGATCCAACGACACTTATTCAAGGGTATCCAACGACACTTATATAAGGGGTGTTTGGATATGCAGCAGAAAAGCAGTTTCATTTGATCATCTATAGATCCAACACACTTATTCAAGGGGTGTTTGGATATGCATTTTGATACAACATATAAGTTTAGATGGCGTTTGTGATTGCTTTTTCAGATTGCTTATCCATTTATCATATATTGCTTGTATCTTTAGATCTTTAGATCTTTGGCGTTGCAACGAAAACCCCGAAAAAAGGCCAGCAATGTTAGATCTAGTACAGGAGCTCGAGTGCTACAAATTAAGGGCGCGCGTTTAAATCATGATTTGTTTGTAAGTTATCAGAAGCAAAATGTGTTTTTATATTACCATAAGCCAAACTATACAAGGATCATAATGAAATAAGCACAAACATGTAAAAACAATATAACATGATTCCATAAAGGACATTACAAACAACATAAAAACAGCAATTGTTCCACGCCTTAGCTACAAATTTGCTTCTGCCTCCTTAGGTAATAATTTGCTTCTTAATTCGTTGAGAGCACAGTCGTAAACATAGTGTCGAAAACATTTTGTACGTATGGCGAGCGCATAACCGAGAGTTGTCAATGAAAGACTTCCATGGTTTGAAACAGACCTGAATCAATGACTTAACTTCAGAAAAATTCTTAAAATGGAAATCATCAAAAACGTTTCTGAAGTTAGGTATTTAATTCTGGTCTGTTTCCAAACAATGGAAATCTTTCATTGACAGCTCTGAGTTAAGAGTCCGCCATACGCGGCTCGATGTCAACTGCTAAATGAACTTCGTACAGAACGCATATGTATCTGTGGCAGCATATAGCGGCTGGCCTAGCGGGCTAGGTCAGAGGCGTCGATGAACGACTGCCATGGTTTAGAAACGGACCTGAATTGAATCAATAACTTAACTTCAGAAAAGTTTATTAAAATGGAACTCATCAAAAACGTTTCTGAAGTGAAGTATTCGATTCTGGTCCGTTTCGAAAGAATGGAAGTCTTTCATCCACACCTCTAAGTTTATCAAACGTTACGGCGCCCGCCTGCGTACGAAGTTCATTTAGCAGTTGACATTCGGAGAGGAGGTGTGAGTTTTGGATCTGAGTTTTGGAGTGCGGCTTATAATGAAAGATGACCTAGTAGATATAGGAGATTTTAGGGTTACACATGTCACATCAACTGGTTTTGGACTGGTTAAAACCCGAAAATCTTGTGATACTAATCCCATTTGAAGCCTCAGCCAATATTTCACCTTTGAATGTATCCACTGTTATACCATATTCATAGTTTGGGTCGATTTCTTATTCAGACGTAACTAGTGTTTCTGTTTCTGATCAGTCAAGAGCTACAAATACTTAAACTACTATCACGGCTAACCAAGTTTTCTTAATGATCATGAAGTTTTGAGTTTGAGAAGCTAAGCCCTAAAGTGTTTTGACAAAGTTTGCACTAGCTTATTATTAATATCGGATTACTAGTTTAAATAAGCAATTATTAACACCCCTAGGCATAAAACAACCCATTTCAACCATCCTTTCCACAATGAATGGCTGCAAGCAATCATATCGGCATTTCTGATTATGGTTAGACGATGTGCAATTGCAACCATCGTTCTATTCCCCGTTATATCACATTATTAACACGAGTTAGCATCGTATTTTTTGTTTGTAATATTGGAATGTATGGAAATCGAAATATTTTCTTGATTGCAAGAAATTTGAACAGGTAATATCAATGGCAGTTTAGTTCAGCTAAGATGAGATGAACAATACAGATATGTAGTTTAGTTCAGCTAATATCAATGGCATTTCCGAGTTCCGACAACATTTATTCAGAGGTTTAGATATAGCAGATAAAAAGTTTAGATGGCCTTTGTGATGGTTCTTTAAATGTGGTCCTGGAGCTAGGTTGTTGAGTGCATTCTCGATAACATGCCATAGTGCGTTTAAAGCATGATTTTTTTGTATGACAAATGGAATGCAAAATGTGTTTAACATGTAAAAACAATATAACACTATGATTTAACGGCATTCTGCATCAATTTCATTAAGAAGATACATTACAAATGATATTACAAACAACATTAGTAAAGGGACAAACCCCCGAAACCATACAAAGCCTTATCTAAGCACATCAATGAGATTTTCTGAAAGAAGGTTCAGAATAACAATCGTTTTCTACAAACATCTTGACCAATACAGTAATCCAGGACACCGAATGATCGAAACAGAATATTAAGCTAAGTCTTGCACTTTAAAAGTTTCAATATCATCATCTACTGATGGACTTCAACCACAGCGCATATGAGCTTTGTACAACTATGTGGCTGCCTATGGCGGGCGCATAAACTCAGATGTGCCCATGAAACACTTTCATGGTTTCTAAACTGACCTGAATAGAATCAATAACTTGACTTCAGAAAAAAATTTTATTATAAAAAAGAAGAAGTTTATATGCAGTCAAGTCATTGATTCAGTTCAGGTCAGTTTCGAAACCATGGAAGTCTTTTATAGACGCATCTGAGTTTATCGTATGTTACGACGCCCGCCATACGCAGCCACATAGTGGTTCAAAATTCATATTTGTAGATGATAGACATTGAAACTTTTAGCTTCTGAAAGTGGGTGTAGGTGAGTTTGGATCTGAGTTTGAAAGGCGGCTTGTAATGATGAGAGATGACCTAATAGACAGATATATACGAGATTTTAGGGTTACACAGATTGGTTTTGGACCGGGTAAAACCCAAACTCATTTCCATATTAAGTAACATACGTAATTAAGCTGCAATCATTGCATCAGCATTTAATGTAGGGCTATTTCCTAAAATGGCCCAAAACAACTACTCCCTCCGTCCCATTTTAATAGTCCTCCAACAAAATTTTTACAATTTATGATAGGTTCAATGAATGTAGACATATTATGCTTAAAAAGACAAACTTACCCTTTAATTACATTAATAGTTTCTTTATAAAAACTAATGACATGGGTAAAACTGGAATATTAATTAATTTAGACTTCTTATTTAGGAAACTGGACAATGTTTTGGGACAGATTAAAATAGTAATGAGGACAATAAAAGTGGGACGGAGGGAGTATCTTGTTCTGTTTTTGTCACAAACCATGAACTATTCTGAAAATAGCCTCACGGCGACCGATGCAACCTATCTTCCCTGTGTGACGAGTGTACATTTTGGAATATGGAGGCAACCGATGCAATCGAGGCAACCGAGACACGTGTCACACATGGAGGATAGGTTGACTCGGTAGCCTTGGGTCATTTTGAGGAACCTCAAATTTGTTGGCTAAAATGAGAAGTTGCCCTTGTTTTTGGGCCATTTTGGGAAATAGCCATATAATGTACATATATAACAAGTGTCGGGTTATCTTTCTCGATTAAACCCGACAACGGTATATTTCGTTCTCCTGCTCCTACCACTGTATCATAGCCTTGGTGCAACACACAAATGAATTCATGCGCGTTTGCTAATTCAGAAGCAGCTATTATTAGTGTCTGTAAAGAAGACGGGTACTTGGGATACTGCCCATTTGCAGCCTGAGCTTAGTGAAATTTTTGTAACTCGATCTGATTGAGTGTAATACTACCCACGAAATATTTATACATCAGGTCTTGTGGGATATTTAAAATAATGTTGCGAAAGTCAATTTCACCTTTGAATGTATCTGTTATGATTAGTCATGATATTCGCCTAAAGTCGTGTCTAGGGATAGTGTCGAATAGCCTAGTTTCCTAATAGCTAAGAATAAAGGTCGGTTGGCAATGTCTAAGCCCAACCCGACCCGTAGGACTTGTATAGTCGGTTCCCCCTCATCTCTATAAAAGGAGGTGAGGGAGAACAAACCAATTACGTCATTCTTTCAATAAACTAATCGGGAAACGATTAGGGATATTACCTTGTGTGGGCGTCAATTTTTTTCTGTCGATTCTACTGTTGTGTGTGTTCTTCGATCATATTATTCCGCATCTAGTTAACCAGGATTGTAGGGATTAAACCCTACAAGTGGTATCAAGAGCCCAGGTTCGCAGGGTGCACTGGTTTCTAGGATCGATCGAGGAGTTATTGGTGATCGGGTTTAGATCATCAAGGTAGCAGCAGGTGATCGATTAGATAAAGGGTTCTTTGATTTTTGGTTTTGAAGATCGAAGAGTGTTTTTTTTGTGGTTGTTTTTCCCTGTTCTTGTTTCTGTCGCAGGAAGGAAGAAGAAGGAGTGGTGACTTTTGTTATAAAAGTCAAACTGCTATAAAAAAAAAAACTACGAAGCAGGTTTTGGTTTATTGGGCCAAATTTTAATTTGGGCTCCAGTTTTGGTACAACACTTTTATAACTGGGAGAATTAAGCATATTAGCCAAAGTTGTTTTTTTTTTGTTTTTGTTTTGTAAAACAACAAAAAAAAGGGTTAGTACTTCGTAGTATTACACAAGGGGACTTCGTAATTCGTGATTGTGAGGTTTAACGTATCACAAGGTTTAGCGAGTTGCCGAAGGAATTTTGTCGGTTTGTGATTGTGAAGTTTTCACAAGGTTTAGCAAATCAACAAAAGGATAAAGAATGACGGGAGCCAAGTTTGACATCGAGAAATTCGATGGAACTGGTGATTTCGGGTTATGGAGAATCAAGATGCGTGCTTTATTAATCCAGAACGGATGCGAAGCAGCTCTGGAGGGTTTCCCCGCGAATATGGAAGCTGAAGAGAAATCTAAGCTTGACAAGAATGCTCATAGTGCCATGATTTTGTGTTTAGGTAACAAGGTCCTGAGAGAGGTTACCGGGGAGACGACTGCAGCGGGGGTTTGGTCAAAGCTCGAGTCTTTGTACATGACAAAGTCATTGGCCAACAAGTTGTACCTGAAGAAGAAGTTGTATACATTCTACATGCCAACTGGACGAAAGATTTCCGAGCATATAGATGAGTTCAACAAAATCGTTCTTGATTTAACAAATATTGAGGTAAAATTCGAGGATGAAGATCTTGCTTTATTGTTACTCACGTCTTTACCAGCATCATACGAACACTTTGTGGATACCTTGCTTTATGGACGGGAAGATTTGACTTTGGAGGACGTGATGGCCACACTAAATTCAAAGGAAATCAAAGAAAGGTTCAAGGCGAAGGGGGATGATGGTGAAGGGTTATATGTGAGGGGAAGAACTGATCGCAGGAATTCGCATCAGTCAAAGGGAAAGTCAAGATCGAAGTCTCGAGGTGGAAGACTCAAATGCTTTATTTGCCAATCTGAGGAGCACTTGAGAAGAGACTGTCCGAAGAATAATAGCAAGAAGTCAAAAGGTTACGTCAAGAAAGATGATGAACCAAGCTCCAGTGGTTCGATTTACGACGATTCTGAGGTGATGATGGTGACGAGTGCAGAAAGACTGCAAGATTGGATCATGGATTCAGGAGGTTCATATCACATGTCACCAAAGTTAGATGCATTTTTTGATTTTCTGGAATGCGATGGGGGCAGCGTACTGTTGGGCGACAACAGGGAGTGCAAGATCAGGGGTATTGGCAAGGTAAATGTACAACTGAAAGATGGATCAAGTTTCGTGTTAAACAATGTCAGGTACATTCCTGAATTGAAAAGAAACTTGATATCACTGGGAACTCTTGAAAAAGAGGGATATACCGTTAAATTGCAGTCGGGCAAAGTCAAGGTGATTAATGGTTCTAGGGTTATTATATCTGGAACCCGAAGGGAGAACTGTGTGTACTCTTTGGATGGCCATGCATTGGCCGGTGAGCTTAATGCTAGTGTTGAAGAAAAAGACAGTCTTGTGCAGGTCTGGCATAAAAGACTGGGACATATCAGTGAGGCGGGATTACACGTGCTGGAAAAGCAGGGTTTGTTTGGCAAAAAGAGTCTAGGTAAGCTCGATTTTTGTGAGAATTGTGTTCTGGGAAAGTCACATCGAGTCCGTTTCGGTGTAGGAAGGCACACTACTCAAGGAGTGATAGACTATGTTCATTCAGACTTATGGGGTCCGTCTCAGGTGGAATCATTGGGAGGTAAGAGGTATTTCTTATCTATAGTTGATGATTATTCCAGGAGGATATGGGTTTATGTTCTCAGGTTCAAACACGAAGCATTTGGGAAGTTCAAAGAGTGGAAGCAGTTAGTAGAAAATCAGACTGGGAGGACGGTTAAGAAGCTTAGGACGGATAATGGTCTTGAGTTCTGTAACCGGGAGTTTAATCAGCTATGCACTGAGAGTGGGATTGCTAGACATTTGACGGTTGCCGGGACGCCGCAACAGAATGGGTTAGCAGAACGGATGAACAGAACTCTCATGGACAAGGTACGCTGTTTATTAATACAGTCTGGATTGCCCAAGACCTTCTGGGCGGAAGCGACATGTACGGCCGCATATCTTATAAATAGGTCACCATCGACAGCGATTGAGAAGAAGACACCTATGGAGATGTGGTCGGGACATCCTAGTGATTATGGGATGTTGAGGGTTTTCGGCTGTGTCGCGTATTCACACGTTAAACAAGGGAAGCTCGAGCCGAGAGCGGTAAAATGTGTTCTTTTGGGGTATCCTGAAGGTGTGAAGGGGTACAGACTATATAGGCTTGATAATGAATCGCCTAAAATAGTCACAAGCAGGAACGTGGTCTTCAATGAAAGTGTCATGTACAAAGACACATTGAAGGATTCTGGTGCAGGAAAAGATAAGTCTGTTGAGGAATTACAGGTTGAGGTGGAACTGCAGAGGTTGAATAATCATACGCCTGAGGAAGGCCAGGCTGGTCAGGAAGATCAAACAGGTCAGGAAGATCAGACAGATCAGGAAGACCAAACAGATCAGGAAGATGGCTATGATGAAGATGCAGGGGTTCGAGAAATTGATCATCCACCGGATCTCACAGATTATCAATTGGTTCGGGATAGAGAGCCAAGGACAAGAACGAAACCGGCAAGGTTTCGGGATGAGAGTAATATGGTTGCTTACGCGTTTGCTGCAGCAGAGGAAGAAGATACTCATGAACCATTGACATACCAGGAAGCAGTTGCTTGTGAAGACAATTCTAAGTGGAAAGCTGCTATGAAAGAAGAGATGGATTATCTGAAGAAGAACAAGACCTGGGTGTTAGTAGATCATCCAGCTGGGCAAAAGCTGGTGAGCTGCAAATGGCTGTACAAAATAAAGGAAGGGATTGAAGGTGTTCAAAAGCCTAGGTACAAGGCAAGGTTGGTAGCTCGTGGATTCACACAAAGAGCAGGTATTGATTACAATGAAGTATTTTCGCCGGTAGTTCGACACACATCTATTCGGGTTATACTTGCATTGACTGTGTGTAAAGATTATGAGCTGGAGCAGCTTGATGTAAAGACGGCGTTTTTACATGGAAATCTTGAAGAAGTGATCTACATGAGGCAGCCACCGGGATTTGAACAAGGTAACAAGGTATGTTTGTTAAAGAAATCTCTTTATGGTTTGAAGCAGTCGCCTAGGCAATGGTACAAGAGGTTCGATGAGTATATGCTGAGCAACGGGTTTAAGCGTAGCAATTACGACAGCTGCGTATATTACAGGAGTTATGCACCAGGGGATTATATCTATCTATTGTTATATGTAGATGATATGCTGATTGCTTGTAAAAGCAAGGCTGAGATCGCGGCTACCAAGTCTTTGCTTAAAAGGGAGTTCGACATGAAAGAGCTCGGGGAAGCAAAGAAGATTCTTGGTATGGAGATCTTCAGGGATCGGAGTCGCAAGATTCTAAGGGTGTCACAATCCGGGTACGTTTCTAAAGTTTTAAACAGGTTTAGAATGGACAATGGGGAGTCGGTTCAGACACCATTGGATGGGCACTTCAAGCTGTCGTTGAAGGATTGTCCGGTTAGGGATTGTGATGTTGAAAGAATGAGTAGGGTGCCGTACGCAAATGCGGTTGGGAGCTTAATGTACTTGATGGTGTGCACGAGGCCAGACATAGCGTATGCAGTAAGTGTAGTTAGCAGATATTTGGCAAATCCGGGTAAACTCCATTGGGAAGCAGTGAAGTGGATTATGAAATATTTGCAGGGCACTGTAAACGTAGGTTTGGTGTATGGGACAAATCGTGGCAACCATGTGGACGTAACAGGTTTTGTTGATTCAGACTACGCTAAGGATCCGGATAAAGGTAGGTCTCTCACTGGTTACGCATTTTTAGTACAGGGATGTGTTGTAAGCTGGAAAGCAATGCTACAACACGTGGTGGCTCTTTCAACTATAGAGGCGGAGTATATGGCCCTTACGGAGGCTGTGAAGGAAGCTATTTGGCTAAGGGGACTCTTGGAAGAGTTGGGCGTGAAGCTCAACACTGTTGTAGTTAATTGTGATAATCAGGGCGTGATTCACTTATCGCGGAATCATGTTTTTCATGAAAGGACTAAGCACATCAATGTGCGTTATCACTTTATCAGAGAAGTCTTGGAAGCAAAGACGGTTGAAGTTCTGAAGGTGGGTACTGAACACAATGCTGCGGATGCCTTGACGAAGGTGGTACCTGGACGCAAGTTACAACACTGCTTGGAGTTGCTGAGTGTTGGGATAGGCTAATATATGCCTAAGGTGGAAATTGTTATGATTAGTCATGATATTCGCCTAAAGTCGTGTCTAGGGATAGTGTCGAATAGCCTAGTTTCCTAATAGCTAAGAATAAAGGTCGGTTGGCAATGTCTAAGCCCAACCCGACCCGTAGGACTTGTATAGTCGGTTCCCCCTCATCTCTATAAAAGGAGGTGAGGGGGAACAAACCAATTACGTCATTCTTTCAATAAACTAATCGGAAAACGATTAGGGATATTACCTTGTGTGGGCGTCGATTTTTTTCTGTCGATTCTACTGTTGTGTGTGTTCTTCGATCATATTATTCCGCATCTAGTTAACCAGGATTGTAGGGATTAAACCCTACAGTATCCAGTGTAATACCAGATTCATCATTTGGGTCAATTTTCGACTTCCTATCAAGTCGTGCAAACAAGTTTGATTGATGATAATGCCGCGAGTCTCATAACATGAAGATTCTGAAACATCCGTCTTTCCAGCCCCAAAAAGCCGAGCACAAAAGTAAAAAGTGGCTGCATACATTAAGAAAAGTAATGAAGACGAAACTCCAGACTCATCCCACCCACTTATCAAACCTTGTTGTATCCGTTTTTTTTTCTCGGGACATCAATGTTTATTACTGTAATCTATAAACAATTTATACTCTGCACAAAACGACCTACTGTCCTTATACTCCTAACCGCATCTCGCTAGCTATCTGACTTGCTGTTATGGATTAAAAGTCTGATCATTTGCATCAACACAAAGTACTTTTCCATATTTTATCTGAACATATGTGTTATCCCCTACGATGGGAATGAGAACAAGAACCATAAGAGCCGGCTGCCAGCATAATGGAAACACGTTTAGAAACGCTTTATATGAGCTCTTCGAATTAGCTATGGCACTTTATTTTTTGTAACACGAGTTGTATTCTATTGTGTTTCTGTAATATTGGAAGAATATTATATTAATGTCAGATTAGTTCAACTAAAATTAGACGAACAAAGCTTAGAGGTTGTTTGGATATGCATTTTGATACAACAGATAAAACAGGTTAGACACGTTTGTAATTGCTTCTTTAGCTCTTTGGTGTTGCAATGATAAACCTGAAAAAAGGCTAACAATGTTAGATGTGGTCCGGGAGGCGTGAGTGCATTCTCGAAAAGATGCCATAGTGCGTTTAAAGCATGATTTGTTGTATGACGACCGAAGCAAAATCTGTTGTATTACAGTAACAGAGCTAAGCTATGTTTATCATAACTTAAACGTAAACAGTATAACACGATGCTTTAACGACATTCGGTATGAATATCACTTATAAGAAACAGTACATTACAAATGACATTACAAACAACATTAGCTAAAAACTTGATCCGAGACCATACAAGCTCAATCTGAGGGCCATATCTAGGAACATCAATACAAAATAACTTTCTGAAAGAAGGTTCAGATCAGCAATCATCTTTCTGCAAGTATCTCTACTAAGATAACTATTGTACCATAAAAGTTTCAATATCATCATACACAACACATATAAACTTTGTACAACTATGTGGCTGCTTATGGCGGGCGCATAAACTGAGATGTGCCCATGAAACACTTTCATGGTTTAGAAACCGACCTGAATGGGATCAATGACTTGACTTCAGAAAAAGTTTTTAAAATGTAAAATCATCAAAAAAAGAAGTTTATATGCAGTCAAGTCACTGATTCGATTCAGGTCAGTTTCTAAACCATGGAAGTCTTTTATAGACGCATCTGAGTTTATCTTACGTTACGGCGCCCGCCATACGCAGCCACATAGTGGTTCAAAGTTCATATCCGTAGATGATAGATATTGAAACTTTTAAGTTTCATCTACAGAAGTTTATATTAACTTTGGAAAAGTGTGTATTGGAGAGGAGGTGATTTTGGATCTGGGTTTTGAAGGGCGGCTTGTAAAGATGACCTAATAGATAAGATATATAGAAGACTTTAGGGTTACACATGTCACATCAATTGGTTTTGGACCGGGTAAAACCCAAATATCAAGTCCATATTACTTTTGAGTATGTGTCTCACCAAATAGAGTAACATACGTAATCATCTGTAATGCATTACATCAGCGTGTAAATATATAACAAGTTTCGATTAAACTCTCGCTGCACTTGCATGGTCCATGCTCATTCTTTTCACATATCAGAGCTCATATGAAGTGCCACGAGAGATGCATAGAATCCCTCTTTAATATTGACTAAATCTTCATGATTTTCTTTCGCAACGATGACACACCGTTCTTAATGACAGCATTTACATTTGCTACTTTAATAGTTGACAACCTATGAGCACAGCGGCATGTGAGTTCCTCATTAACCAAGAAGTTCCCTTTCTTGTGTT
Organism: Glebionis coronaria; assembly: GCA_025667525.1. NCBI lineage: Eukaryota > Viridiplantae > Streptophyta > Magnoliopsida > Asterales > Asteraceae > Glebionis > Glebionis coronaria. The sequence goes on from CM046881.1 coordinate 582,619,968, forward strand.
AGTTTCTGGTTTACGGACTAAAGGTAGACCAGGGTTCTCGGCTCAATCTGTGGTGAGATGTGCTCAGGTTCGGTTACGGGTCAAAGTAGTTATTAGTTAACCCATTTGAGATAGAACACAAGCCATTTGACTTACGCATTCATGATCCATTCAACCCATTTGACTTGCTCCCCTTCATTAACTTGAAAGGTTATATGCATTATTATAGTTGCAACATGCCGGTATAGACCATGAAACCGAGTAGAACTTTACTGGGATTGATATTAGGCTAGCTATTTCATGCTTCTTTTTGCAAGTTGTGGTTTTTTAAACTTATTTATATGTATCAAGATATATGAATGCTAGTTAACCATATAAACGCGTTAGTCATGTCTGCGACTGTTATGGCGTTGAGGTATCCACCAATCCCTCTGCTCTGCTGTCTCACTCCGATTGTCAAGCATTCCACATCGTTTATGCATTGCCCCACAAATTTCTCTGTCCTGCTCATCATCCCCAAGCTACAATTATTTTTAACATCGACACAGATAGAACCATGACGGGGGCTAAATATTACATTTTGCAAGTGTCGAAAGCTTGTTGTTATCTTGTTACAATGGGTAAATGTCATACCCAAATTGTTTTACTTAACTAAATCAGTAAGTCATAGGAACTAGGAAGCCATGTTAATGTTGTTCATAATAATTATGATATCGGTACATGGTTTAATATAGAGATTACTTGGGGATAATATCATAAATTTTCTATCAAGCTTATCTCATGCGAAAAGTAATTGTAAGATTGGGACCTCATTTTTGTTTAAAAGAAATAAAAAAGTTCGTGTTCGAAAAAACTCCGTATCCCTTACTTTTTGAGTAGGACCCGCTATGGGGGTGAGGTTATTAGTACGGGTGAGGTTATTAGTAATGTTTTGAAACTCGGTTTTTAAATCGACCCGGTCGAGTCACTGGGTCCGGGTCAACCCGGATTAACCCGGTTTTCTAAACAAAATAATTTTTTTATACTATTAATAAATAACAAAAATTATATATAAAAACCATAAAAACCCCGGTATATTGAAAATATAAATAGTTTACCAAATAATATATTATGTAAAAATAAAATTTCGTCGCAAATACATAAAATTTACATACTTTTTATTAAAAACACCCGGAAAATCAAAACTTGGCCAAGTCTCGAGAACCGGGATGATCCGGGTCACCCCAAACCCGGCGGGTTAAGCCGGGTTTCCAAAATGTAAAACCCGGGTCAATATGACCCGTTTTTTCGACTAGAACCGGATTGACCCGGGTTTGAAAACATTGGTTTTTGAATTTTTGAATTTTATTTTAATTTTTATAGCTAATGGGTGCAATTGGTGTGTCAGTGTGTGAGAGAGAAACAAGTCACAAGGTGGTGAACACTAATTAAATACTTGCAATAAAGAACTAACTCGCTTAGCTCAGTTGGCCACCAAGGTTCTATTAAGTGGTTTCCTTAGGGAAGGATTCCTGGAGGTCTTTCAAGACCTCCCAAGGGTCTTTCAGGCGAAGTGGATAAGGAGTCTAACATAACTAGGCGAAGATTCGAAGAAGACATTCTTCCGCTTGGATGTCATTGCACGACTCGACCCACTAACCACTAACATTTGCCGTTTAAAAGAAAAAAAAAAAAAAAAAGAAACTTGCAATAAGGACAGTTTTGTTATGGGGTTGTGGGTCTTGTTAACGTGGGGGAACCCATAACTTTGACCCTACTTGTAAAGGGTAGAAAAGAGAGATTCCCATGAATTCCTGTGATGTTTTACCATCAACTTAAATCTTGGTTTTATTTTTGAGGAGAGAAAAGTTATATGTAGGTTAAATTAAAGAAATTAATTACTGATAAACAAATAGGTTCAGGCTAAGTTTGCATTTTTTTTTTCACCTCTTGAAACCTTGCATTGTGAAGTTGCGTTTTGCGAAAAAGCCACACGAAGGCGCCAAATGCACATCATATTCCGTAGGTGTTGTTTTCGTGCTTCGCCCCGTCCCCACAATGGTTAGGTATTCTTTTTTTTCGCTCTTTTCTATATACAAGGAATGGGTGTTTTATGTGGGTCTAGGGTTGCACCATGACACTAGATTCTTATGTGATAGGAGGACTCATTGCATGTCTACTTGCCACTTCTCTCAAAACTCAATATATGATGGACAAGCCTGCTGGATGAGTGTATGTTTACCAGCACGTATATCGCAACCAATTTTGGGAACCAGGATGGTTGCTAACAGTGGTTTATTAGACTCCAAAACTCGCAACAAAGCAGGAAAGAACAATGAGCTAAAGAGCTCCATCTTACCAACTTCATCAATCACACATAAATCGGTGTCTTCCTTCATCCGATAATCAAAATTACTAAAATGATTCTCATCTGTTCCTACAACAAATTAGAGTTTGACTTTTGAGGTCAAACATTTTACTTTCCATATTCCAAAACTTTTTCTAATCACATTAAGGATCTAACACAGTAGTTGTTTTTAACTGTTTAGAACTTTTAATGGCGTTTGTTATTGCTTCTCATATTCATATTACTTATCATATATTGTTTGTATGATACAACTTGTATCTTTAGCTCTCTTTGGTCTTGTTAGATCTGGTACGGGAGCTCGAGTGCAACAGATTAAAATTAAGGGCGTTTGTAAGCATGTTTAAAGCATGATTTGTTTGTAAAGATATTAGAAGCAAAACGTGTTTGTATTACCATAAGTCAAACTATATACAATGATCATATAACTGCATAATGAAATAAGCACAAACATACATGTAAAGCAATATAACATGATTCCATAAATGAGATTACAAACATAAAAACAGCGATTGTTTCACGCCTTAATTAGCTACAAAATTTGCTTCTCCTCTCCTTAGGTAAAATATGACCGTCTTTATGAGACGCGAGATTCTTGATTTGTTGAGAGCACAGTCGTCCTAAACATATGTCAAAAACATTTTGTACGTATGGCGGCATAACTGTGAGTTGTCAATGAATGACTTACATTGTTTGAAACCAGACCTGAATCAATGACTTAACTTCAGAAAAGTTCTTTAAATGGAAATCATCAAAAACGTTTCTGAAGTTAGTATTTAATCCTGGTCTGTTTCCAAACAATGGAAATCTTTCATTGACAGCTCTGAGTTAAGAGTCCGCATACACGGCTCCAACAAATAACCCATGTCAACTGCTAAACGAACTTTGTATATGTATGTGTGGCTGCGTATGGCGGACGCCGTCAGAGGTGTCGATGAACGACTGCCATTGTTTAGAAACAGACCTGAATCCAATGATGACTTAACATCAGAAAAGTTTATAAATGGAACTCATCAAAAAAGTTTCTGAAGTTAAGTATTCGATTCTGGTCCGTTTCGAAACAATGGAAGTCTTTCATCGACACCTCTCACTTTATCAAACGTTACGGCGCCGCCTGTGTACGAAGTTCATTTAGCAGTTGACATTTGCTTTTAGATCTGAGATCTGAGATCTGAGAGGAGGTGATTTTAGATCTGAGATTTGAAGTGCGGCTAGTAATGTAAGACGACCTAATAGATATATAGGAGATTTTAGGGTTACACATGTCACATCAACTGGTTTTGGACAGGGTAAAGCCCGAAAATTCTTTTGATAGTAAGCCCATTTAAAGCCTCAGCCATTTTAGCTGAAATTTTGTAACTCGATCCCATCAAGTGTAATACTACCCGAATCAGGAAATAACTGTTGATTTCCTGCTTCCACTCTCGCCTACTAAGCGAATGGATTTGCCACTTTGGATTGTCGCCTACTAAGCCAACTGATTTGCCACTTTGAATTGTTAAACATATAGTTCACGAAATATTTCAACATCAGGTCTTGTGGGACATTTGAGACGAATGTGACGAAAGTCAACTTCACTTTTGAACATATCCATTGTTATACCATATTCATCGTTTGGGTCGATTTCTTATTCAGGAGTAACTAGTATTTCTGTTTTGGTAGCCTGGCCGTCTTTTCCGTAGTTGATCATGAGTAGCTGTGAATGAGGTCCTGATCAATAAAGAGCTCAAAACTACTAGCTATCATGGCTAACCATGTCTTTTTAATGAAGTTTTGAGTTTGAGAAGCTTACAAAAAAAGAATGATTTAGCACTGAATGATTCAAATCACTGTGTGATTTAGTGAGTCTGTATGAATTTGATTCTGAATGAAAATGTAGCGTTTGACAATTTTTCAACTGAGTAGGATTGATTTTCTATATGTTTATTTTTAGGGAAAATTCTTGAAATGCTCCAAGGTTGCACCAACTTTCTTAAAATGCACCAACCAAATGAAAATTTCTCAAAATGCCTTATGCAACTTATGCGACTTTTCTAAAAATAGAAAAAAGAAATTTAAATTTTCCCAAAATTTTGCCATTTTTTGAAAAGTCGCATAAGTCGCATAAGTTGTAAGACATTTCGAAAAATTCTTATTTGGTTGGTGCAAAAAGGAAAAAAAAGTGACACTTTGGAACATTTCAAAATTTTCCCTTATTTTTATAGATATGTTTATGCATACATGATTAATATTCGGGTTCGTATTATTTAGTTATCACAGCTTATACGTCATGCATAATATTTCAAATATTAACAATCATTGTCACTTCATATTAGTTAAAAAAATAATGGATGAAAAACATATACGCCAATCAAATGATTCTTTCGTTAATTAATAAACATTTCAACGTGTAATTGTAAGCATGTGGTCTTTCAATAATTTATTTATAATAGTATATGAAATATGAATAAGGGTGAAGCAAGGTAATCACATGGCGCTGAGTGAATTAGTAGGTCTATTGGTGCTACGCCATTCAAAGGCAATTGGAACGATTAAGAGGTAATGAAAAATTTGTCAAACAATCATTTATCACTGACCGATTCAAAGATGTGTTCTGAATGAATCATTAAGTGGTTATCAAACAACCCCTTAGCTAAAGTCTTTTGACAAGGCTGCTTATTGCCTTTTTTATTGCATATAATAAGCAAGCTGCATTAGCTTATTATTATATGATTACCAGTTTCAATAAGCAATTATTTACACCCCTAGGCTTAAAACAACCCTTTTCAACCATCTTTCCACAATGAATGACTGCAATCATATCGGCATTTCTGATTATGCTTAGACGATGTGCAATAGCAACCGTCATTCTATTCCCATTATCCTATCCAGAAGCCTCCTGCACAATTCTCTCGGATTCTGCATCAAGTGCACTCACTTCCTCATACATCTGATCTTTTGCATCAGCACTAAGTCCCCTTTTCCATGTCACTTTATTTATTGTAACACAAGTTGTATTTTATTTTGTTTCTGTAATATTGGAATATATGGAAATCGAAATAGGTTCTTGATTGCAAGGAATTTGTACGGTTTTGAAAAATATCAATAGCAGATTAGTTCAGCTAAGATGAGATAAGCAGTTTCATTCAACCATCTATAGTCTATAGATCCGGTTACGTTTGTGATTGCTTCTTTACATTGTTTATCATACATTTGTTGTATCAATGATAAACCAGAAAAAGGCCAACAATGTTAAATGTGGTTTTCGAGATATAGGTTGAGTGCATTCTCGAAAAGATGTCATAGTGCGTTTAAAGCATGATTTGTTTGTATGACGAAATCAGAAGCAAAAGCTGTTTGTATTACAGATACAGAGCTAAGGCATGGTTTATCATAACTTAAAAACGATACATCCTAAGCACAAAGAAACATGTAAAAACAATATAACACGATGCTTTAACAGCATTCTGCATGAATTTCACTAATAAGATTACATTACAAATTAAATGACATTACAAACAACATCAACTACACAACGCCATATGAACCTACACGAAGCTCAATCCAAAACCATACAAGCTCAATCTGAGGGCCATCATCTTCCTGCAAGTATATTTGACACGCACCAACAACGAATGATCGAAACAGAATATCGTTTACGCTAAGAAATCACAACAGCATTTAAGCCAACACTTGTACCTTAAAAGTTTCAATATCATCATACACAACGCATATAAACTTTGTACAACTATGTGGCTGCCTATGGCGGGCAAATAAACTGAGATGTGCCCGTAAAACACTTTCATGGTTTAGAAAACGACCTGAATGAGATCAATGACTCGACTTCAGAAGAAGTTTTTAACATGTAAAATCATAAAAAAAGAGATTTCTGCAGTCAAGTCATTACTGATTCGATTCAGGTCAGTTTCTAAACCATGGAAGTCTTTTATAGGCGGATCTGAGTTTATCTTACATCACGGCGCCCGCCACACGCAGCAACATACTGGTTCAAAGTTCATAATTGTAGATGATAGACATTGAAACTTTTAAGGTACATCAACAAAGGCTGGAATTAGTGAAAACTGAAGAGTGGGTATTGGAGAAGAGGCGATTTTGGATCTGGGTTTTTTCGGCTTGAAGTGAAAAATGACCTATTAGATATAGATATATAGGAGATTTTAGGGTTACACATGTCACATCAATTGGTTTTGGATCGGGTAAAACCCAAATCATGTCCATATTACTTTTAAGTTTTAACCAACTAATCGGGTATCGGTTGAGTATTGAAGCGGATATGGGTTTAGATATTATAAATGAGTGCGGGTACAGGTTCTCTAAAACCCGACCCGTTTCCATCCCTATTTCCATATTTGAACGTATGTGTTAACAAGTCTTTAGTAGCACTTCACATGACCCATTGATAAACTGAGAGTTGTCAATAAAAGACTTGCATGGTTTCCAAACAGGAACCGATTCGAATGAAGGCCTTGACAGCTCTGACTCTATCGATGGTTAAGGCGCACGCAATAAGAAACTTTTCCGATATGTGAAGGTTATTAAAAAGATTTGAGTTACTGATTTCGATCTGACTTTAAAAGGGCGGCTTGTAAATATTAAAAGAGATATAGTGATACATTAGGGTTAAATATAAGGAGTCGATCGATTAGAGAGTGTGTTTCGGCCTATTAGCTCAATTGGTTAGAGCGCTGTGGTTATTACTGCGGAGGTCGCAGGTTCGAACCCTGCATGGGCCATATATCCTTTTTGGTTTTTAGCGATTTGTTTTGTAAAAATAAAATAAAAATAAGAAGAATTGATGTCTGCTGCCAGGACTCGAACATGTAATTCTTAAATATCGAGGATATCCGTATGCAGCCGGTTTTAAGCTTTGTGTCCTTACCGACAGTTTATGCTGATGGAAGCATCTAATTGGTCATATTACAAAATCAGTGGAGTCCTATATATCATGTTGTTGCTATCTTGTTTCATCATGTTGATTATTCTTGTCTGGTGTTCTGATCAAATTTTGGTGTGCTCTCGGACCCAAACCCAAACTCCCCTGCCAATTCTGAAGCGGCGCGAACGTTTAGTGAGATGAAACGTGATTACAACAGAAGAGTGTGAGAAGTTGTTGAGCAGAGCTGGACTGCAGGCTAATCAAGTATGATGCTGTACCGTCTTTTCATGACCTGTTTGAGTGAGTTTTTGTTCCACATTCTTTGCAAAAACATGGTCGCCTGCAATTCTTGCTGCTTTGGTTTGCGTATGTTGTGTTCAAAACTATATTCTTATGTTTGTAGTTGTTTGCATTATAAAACAATGATTCAGGAATTTAGCACCCGAGTTGGGCGGTTTAGCATTAGTTGTGTTTATGTAGATGTATGTACCTGTGTTTGACTGTCAAATTTTCAAAAATCCTTCTTATGACTTTTCATTTTGTCGAAGTACAAAGAACACCACTTTGTAGAAATGAGCGATTTTGGGAACGTTGATCCGTTATTCGTCTACTTGGACGTGACTTTTTCAAAGAACATCTGCAATCGATGGATGCACACTTCACTATAAAGTTATCTTGTTGCACATTTTTCTTATCCGTTGTCCTAGTTATTACACTTTTCTTTTCAGATTGAGTCCAAGGTTTAGAAACGGACTTCAATCAATGACTTCACTTCACAAAAGTTTTTGAAGTCAAGTTATTGATGGCCTAATAGATATAATCATAAGATTTAAAAGTTTAATTAGGCCTATTAGCTCAGTTGGTTAGAGGTTTTTTTTTTTTACTATTTTGCGATCTGTTTTGTAAAAAAAAAAAAATAAAAAATAAAAAAAAAATAATAATCATAACCAGAGTAGGAGCCAATTAACCGAACCAAACTCAATTGGTTATATGAGATGGTCATAACTCATAACATGTCAGACCGACAAGAACACGATTACTACAAGCAAGCATATGTATATCGATACCACACTAGCATCTCCAAAAACAGATGCATTATTAGTTGCTCACTGGTTTTGGACCGGGCTTTAATCATGTCCATATTACTTTTGACCAAGTGTTTACCTGTGAAGCCTATTTGAATGAGATGTGTCAACTTAATCAGGTGAATTCTATTCATTAGAGATGCATCTAAACCAAGTGTTTACCTTTGAAGCCTATTTTGACCAACTGTTTACCAGAACTTACCCAGTTTGACCCATTACCCAACCCACCTATTTTGCGACCTCTTCTAGCTAGCCATTGTCCTGAGTCAAGGAAAGAAACAAGGCTGGTCCATACGCCAAGATTCATCAGCTAGAAACTAAGATGGAAAATACTTGCAGGTGTTCCTCTAACAACAGTGGAAACATAGTTAGGACCGACTCCATAGTCATCCAAATACGGTGCAATCTTAGAAAATTCAAAATCAGCAACTTGTGCAGTGAGTTTGAAGTCAATGAGAATGTTGCTTGCTTTAATATCAGTACAGGTGGGTTGGCCTCGTTGTGAAGATAAAGAATGCCTTTGGCTGAATCCAATGCTACAAGTAACCACATTCGGAAGCTCAAGGACTTGAACAGATTTACTTATATATTCTTTCATTTGGTTTTTGAATCTAATTCTTGATTACATATTCTATGCAATTAAAGGAAGATAACCGTATGGAGATGACCAGGTTATGAACCTTTATATGAGCAATTTCATATCTTAATCGAGACTAATTTACTAACGAGGATGACCAGGTTATGAACCTTTATATGAGCAATTTCATATCTTAATCGAGACTGATTTTACCAAGGACCGTGGAAACATCGTTAGGCCCAACTGTATAGTCGTGCAAACGTTGCTGATTTATGGCTGAGGGAAGTGCAGGTGATGATCAAAGAGCATCTCAAACCACCGGTATGTTACTTATAGAGTATTGTCTTTACTCTCTGCTAGTTGCATCATTTGCCTATCAAAAGGTCAAACTTGCGACAAATGCGACAAGTTTTCTATCTTCTTCTACATCAAAGAGCATATCTATTTATCGTACTACCTGATGTATTTCTGGATTATTTCCTGTACTTTGACTTTTGAAGTCAAATGAACTTTTTTAACTTTAAAGCTGATGGTGATTCTCCTAAGAAATTAACACAGATATCTTTCTACTCTTCTTTATGCCTTAAATTTTGACATAATCATTAAAATTTTCCAGAACATATAGAAATTTCGGGAAATCTTGAGTCTGAAAAGTAGTCAACATGACCTAAAAAGTCAAACTTCGAATTGACATAGGATGCAAGTTTATATTTTGAAACATGCATAATCTAAATAATCTCGTTACTGTTAGAATAAACCCCATAACAAAAAACAATTTCATATAGACCGTGTTATACATCTTGCACAGCAATAAACACTGATTCGCAATATTCATTCCAGAATCACATGAATTTCTACGAGAATCAAATGTTGGATAATAACCGCCATAAAACGAGAATCATCATACACACTCACAGGGCGATGAGATCCAAGTTAAAATGAGTTCAGTTACAAGATACATAGCCATCTGACCCAGAAATACAAGAATAAGATCAGCATAACCTGGATTAAGGGCAATCATAGCAGGATTGAAAAGGAGATCACCTAGACTGCCTAACGGAACAGTAGCAGATACCCAATACCAAACACCCCTTAATACACAGAGTAGTCACAAGAACCAGAAAGAACAACTACAACTAAGGACTTTAGGCTTTCCTCTGTAGTGCATAGCTAACCATTAACACCAGAGATCCAAACACCCCATAGTAGAAGACCAGCGCATACAAACAGACCAAAACCAAAAGTGACAACTAGAACTAAATCTTACTTATGGATTATTGTTTTCCCTCTTTACCAGTTGCGGCATTTGACTAGTTGTCTAGTCACATGTTCATTACCCGAACATGCTTTTACTATATAAGGAGATACATGTGCTATATATACATGATTAGATCTTGTTTTCCAAGTTTTTACTGCTTAGTTCAGCTTATCGTACTCTCAGAATTTTAGAAAATAAGCAGTTCAAAGAAGCAAAGTTTAAAACCCTCAAAAGATGTTTTTCTTTAGTACTAAATAACAATCCCAAACACTCCCTAAATGTCATACTATGTCTTATATAGTGAGGCAATATTACCTAAGAGGTCAACAGAAGCACATACCATACCGTCGCATTCCCAACAGTAGATATGTAACTTTATATAAAAGGCTCTGTGTGATATAATCATCAAGATTGATTTATCGATCTTGGATATATGGATATCGAAATAGGTTCTTGATTGCAAGAAATTTGTATGGTTTTGAAGAATATCAATGGCAGATTAGTTCACAAAAATGTGACCCAAGTATGGTTTATCATAAATTTAAATGACATAAGCACTAACAAACATGTACAAACAATATAGCACGATGGTTCAAGTACATACAACATGAATTACACTAATAAGGCTAAAAGTGACGTATCTCATAATTTCACAAATGACATTACAAATAACATTAAAGCAGAATGATTGTTCCACACCTTAGCAACAAATTAGGCCCTTACCTCCTTAGGTGACGTATCACTTGTGATCATCTTTTTGATTAATTACCGTCAGAATATATATGTAATTGTGGGTGATCAAGTAGAAGTAACGATTGCTTGAAAGAGTTCATGAAGAACGTGCCCGCTACTCCAGAAATCTCAACATTCTTGATTTGCTGTGAAGAAGGGTTGTAAACATGAAGTGTACTCTTGATTAGGTGTGAGGGGTCGAAGAACATATCATCCTCATTTTGAGTTTCAAATATAGTTTCACCATTCTTCCTAAACCCCAATATTTTGGAAGAGAGTGTGCCAAATGAGAATAGCTTTGTAAATGACGACGAATCACGCTCCATCACCCAAACACCACAAGCTCCGTTGGGCACAATGTATCCAAACACAACAAGAGACCCCCTTAGCTTAGAAACAGACACGTGCAAGGATATTAATAGCTCATTTGTTAAGTTTTCTGGTAGGTCTACCACTTTAAATCCCTTGGTAATCAAATCAAATGACAAAACCATATTACGTGTGGTATAGTTTCCATAATCATCAATATTCGAATCAGTAGCACCCCAATAAATAAACCTATCTATAACAACCTGAGATGACATAGATACAATTGATTTATGAGGCAAATTGCTATTTGGAAGCACATTCCAAACCCCCGAACTCAATGTAAAAACTTCAACATGCCAAACTTTGTTAAGTAGAAATTCAACCTTAACAATGGTAGGGTCACTAGTGACAGGACAGACCCCGAAACCATATACAGCCTCATTCTCACGGTCATACCTAGGGACATGAAGACCAAATGATTTTCCAATAGCAGGGTTCCAAATAAGAATCATCTTTATATAATTATCTAAATTAAAGCCATAAAAACACACTAATCCATGACACGAACCAACAACATATGAAACATAATATCGTTTAAGCAAAGGAGACACAACAAATGGAGCAAAGTCTTGTTGTTGTGCCTTTAAAGTTTCGTTGTCATTTTCTTCTACTAAACTAGCATACTTTAACTCATTGTCTACACGATCAGCCTTGTACATTAGCAAACAACTATGTGGCTGCGTGTCGCGGGCACCGTAACCTTTGATAAACTCACTGCTGTCAATGAATGATGCGTAATCTAGAACAGAAGCACATACAATACCTTAGCATTTCCAACTGTAGATATGTTGCCCTATATAAAATACTCACTGTCATATAATTTGCAACAGAGTAGATGGATGCTGTAACTCTATACTACCATACGATACCATACCTGACTTGCTTCCTCGCCACCTGCATCACTCCGAACTGCATCACTCGCCACCTAACTCGCTTCCTCGTACATAGCCTTAGCATAATTACTAAACCCTTTAATGGATTTTACCTGAACATATCCGTTAACTCCTACTAACGGAGCAAGAACAAGAATTATAAGGGCTAATTGCCAGCACGTGGAAAGAGCTATGGTCAAACCAACAACAAAAGAAAATAGATCATGTACAGTCTGAGCAAGCGCATCTCCAACTAAACCACGAACACTGGCAGCATCTGCTGACAGCCGTGCACCGATAGCACCACTTGCGTGCTCACTCTTGTGAAACCAACCAATCTCCATATTTATCACTTTCTTAAAGCATAATGATCTTTGTCCTTCTTATTAGTTTAGCACCCACAACAGAGAAAAAAAAGGATCACTGCTATCTATAAAAGACTTCCATGACTTGGAAACCTTTGATGAACTCACTGCTATCTATAAAAGACTTCCATGACTTGGAAACTGACCTGAACTGAACCAGAGACTTGACATCAGAAACCATTTTAATGATTTCCATTTGGATATCAAAAGGGATGTCTGACATTGTTCTTTTTCTAGGGTTTATGGTAACTTATGAAATAGGATGAATTAGTGAAAACTGAAAAGTGGGTAATGGAGAGGAGGTGATTTTGGATCTGGGTTTCGAAGGCCGTTGTTTGCCGTCGTGATACGCCGGAGATGTGGTGGTTATACGGTGGTGTAGTTGGAAGATAAAGTGTATTGTGAGAGACGAGAGTGAAAGGATGTAATTGGACTTTTACCCTTTTTGGGGTGTTTGTTTTCGCTTATATAATGGTATAAGACTAATGTTTATTCGCAAATCATGCCAACGGGACCACTTTTTGGAACCGGGACGGTAACTAACAATGGTTTATTAGATTCCAAAACTCGCAACACAGCAGGAAAGAACAATGAGCTAAAGAGCTCCATCTTACCAACTTCATCAATCAAATAAATGGGCGTCTTCTTTATCTGATAATCAAAATTAATAAAATGATTCTACAACAAATTAGAGTTTGACTTTTGAGACCAAACACCTTACTTTCCACATTCCAAAACTTTTTCTAATCACATTAAGGATCTAAACCAATACTCTTTAATTGTGGTGATTGTTCTTTAGTTTGTTATATATATAAGTTATTTTATCTCGGTTATTAAAGTAATTTAAATAAAGGGAAAATCAGTCCAATTGACCATATTTTCGAGGAGAATGACAATGGTAGTAAACTAACAGTCATACATATGTATATGTATAATACAACAATTGTGTTTGAACTATGCACCTAGATATGTGGAGTACAAACCTGTAACTCAGGCGAAGCCAAAGACTCGAACGAAGCAACATCCACTCTGTATCTCCCTACAGTAGGCCATCTAATGGACTCTGCACTGCCATTGACAAAGCAACTTATTATCATGACTTCTAACACAGTAGAGTAGTTATTAAAAAACTCTTGTTTATTGTTTCAAACATCTTGGTAGCTGCGGCTCTACCTGCAGCAAATGCACTTTAAACAAGGAGAGGCGTTCCGAATAGTACTGCACAAAAAATGCAATGTACTTAGAATCTTCCTTTTTACATTACATGGTTTATAAAATATGTTGCACTTTTGTGAAACGGTAATAACAAGGATCAAATAATACTACTCACGCAGATCCAGTCAGCACAGCCATAATTACGTTAACCACAGTTCCTCCAGTGTATCCTCTCCCAAGGCCAGAAGCCACAGCTTTTTTCTCCCTGGCAAAAGAAGCAACCTAACGCCCCAACGACATATGTTCCGTTACTGATGGCACCAATTATACCCGTGATCATAAAAATGTAATCAGTGGAATCTGCAAATGCAAAGAACCTATGGAATGGAACACTCTCTTTCTCGTTTCCTTTCATCACACCAGCTAATGGTTTGATAATTAATAAGTCAATGATTTTTTAGTGTTTACTTGTCATTTGAAAAACATATATAAAAACATAAAACAACAATTTCTTTTAGACTGATAAAGATGTTTTACTACAGTACTTAAGATGATACATGTGCTTGTTATAAATTAGATCTTGTTTTCCAAGTTTTTACTGCTTACTTCAGCTTATCGTATTGTCAAATATTTAGATAAGCAGTTTGAAGAAGCAAAGGTTTGTACAACCCTCGACGCTATCTTTTGCACTAAAACGCAATCCCAAGAACTCCTCAAATGTATAGATCATATAATATCTTATATAGTGAGGTTTTGAAGAATATCAATGGCAGAATAGTTCAACTAAAATGTGTTTGTATTACAGTAAAAGACCCAAGTATGGTTAATCATAAACTTAATCAATACAAGGGTCGTGTACCCACATAATGACATAAACTCTAACAAAGTAACAAACATGTAAAAACAATATAACACGATGCTTTAAGTGCATATAATCCATTTACAATCTCATCAGACTTAATAGATGACAGTAAAAATAACATTAAAGCAGAATATATGTTCCAAACCTTAGCCACAAGTTAGGCCGCTGCTTCCTTAGGTAACATATCAATTTGTAAATCCACCCCACCTTGAAATGTGTCCATCTTTTTGATTAATTATCGTAAGAATATATATGTAATTCCGGCTGATCGAGTAGAAGTAGTGATTGCTTGTAAGAGTCCATGAAGAACGTGTCCGCTTGTCCAGAAATCCCAAGATTCTTGATTTGTTGTGAGGGTGGGTCGTAAACATCAAGCGTACGCAAGGGGTCGGAAACATCAAGTAAATTGTTTCGAGTTTCATATATAGTTTCACCATTCTTCCTAAACCCCAATATTTTACAAAATTGTGTGCCAAATGAGAAGAGCTTTGTAAATGAGGAATCATGTTCCATCACCCATACACCACAAGCTCCCTCGGTCGCAATGTACCGAGACACAACAAGAGACCCCCTTAGCTTAGAAAGGGACAACATAGATGCGAATGACCCGTTTCTTAAGTTTCCCGGTAGGTCTACCACTTTAAATTCCTTGGTATTCAAATCACATGACACAACCATATTATCATAACGAATAGTTTGCTCACTAGCACCCCAATAGATAAACCTATCTATAACAACCTGAGTTGAATGATCAAGCGTAATTGATTGACGAGGCAAATTACCACTTGGAATCACATTCCAAACCCCCGTACTCAATGTAAAAACTTCAACATCCCAAGGTTTGTTAACTACACACACAACCTTAACAAGGGTAGGGTCACTAGTGACAGGACAGACCCCGAAACCATATACAGCCTGAGTGTCATTCTCACTGTCATATCTAGGGACATAAATACCAAATGATTTTCCAAGAGAAGGGTTCCAAATAAGAACCATATTATTTCTAATATTTTCAAAATCATAGCCATAAAAACACACTAATCCATGACACGCACCAACAACAAATGCAACACGATATTGTTTAAGCAAAGGAGACACAACAAATGGAGCAAACTCTTGTTGTTGTACCTTAAAAGTTTCATTATCATCTTCTTCTACTAAACAAACATAGTTTAACCCATTGTAAACACGACGCTTGTACATTACTATAAAACTATGTGGCTGTGTGTCGGGGGCGCCGTAACCTTTGATAAACTCAGATGTGTCAATGAAAGATTTCCAGGGTTTGGAAACTGACCTGAATTGGACCAGAGACTTGACATCAGAAACCTTTTTGATGATTTCCAATTGGATTTCAAAAGGGATATTGTCTGACATTGTTCTTTTTCTAGGGTTTATGCTAACTTTTGAAATAGGTTGAATTGGTAAAAATTGAAAAGTGGGTAATGGAGAGGAGGTGATTTTGGATATGGGTTTCGAAGGCCGTAGTTCGCCGTCGTGATACGGCGGAGATGTGGTGGTTGTACGGTGGTGTGTAGTTGGAAGATGAAGTGTATTTGTGAGAGAAGAGATTGGTATGAACTGGGTAAATAATGGAATTGGGGGCCATTTAATATGATACCATTTATTACTATTACTTGACCCCGAATGTTTTAACCCGTACTAAAAAGTACATTTTACCCATTTAGAGAAAAAAAACATATATCTTTTGATAGTATGAAGTCAAATAAATCCAATTTTATATGTTAGATTATTAATAACTGTTGCAAAAATATGAACTTTATCTTTGTTCGTGTATGTGTCCGGAACGTACGGACCGATCCGGAACACATGACCCGATCCGGAACAAACACTTCCTTCTAGAAGAAGTCAACAATAGTCAACAAAGAACTCAGCAGACACACTTCCTATAAAATAGGGAGTGTGTCCCCAATCGGGCCAACCAAGGCCCATCACCATTCCCGGCCTTTTAGGAATCAGACTAGTATAAATACCCCCTTTGGGTTCAAGGTTTAGGTTAACTCTTTTACCCTTACTACTTTTTACTTATATACTTTTACTCTCTTTTCCCCTCCGGATTTTTATCCTTTACTTACTCTCACGCCGGAGCTTGGTCTGGGTTCCCACACCCGGACGAGGCTAACGCGTTACTTTGGTTTCAGGATATCCGAAGCGTACAACACCCAAGATCCGATCCGGTCAACCCATTCGGATCCCGCAAAGGATTGCACGAACATTTGGCGCCATCCGTGGGACTTGATATTCTATCTACCAATTGCATAGAATGGCAGGTCCTACTCCTGTCACTCCGACAGGTCCTAACCTTCCGATTGATTTGACTTCTCCGAACAATCAGAATCTCACAAAGGAACAACTCGAACAACACATCTCAACCTTGCGGCTACTAGTCAAGGAGCATAACCGGAACGCCGTGGAACCTGTCCGTCTAAGTTTCATTGAAGAAGATGAGGGAAGCAGCAACACTAAGATAGTAAGAGGCAAGGTGGTGTCCGATGCGGATCTAAAGAAACCTTTTAAGGAAGCCGTCAAATCCCCTCTCACTCAAAGAATTATTGACTTCTCCGGACCCGAGTACAAGATGCCTGCCACAGTCAAGACATATGACGGAACGGGAGATCCGGAGGACCATTTGAATCGCTTCACCGGAGCAGCCAATTCGGGCGAATGGCCAATGCCGGTTTGGTGCAGAATGTTCCAGCAAACGCTAGAAGGGGGAGCTAGGGGTTGGCTTGAGAGCCTTGACACTGACAGCATTGATGAATGGGCAGAGCTAAGGAAGGCATTTGTCAAGAGATACTCGATCCGAAAGCTATGTCATAAAGGCCCACATGAGATAACCAAGATTGTGAGAAAGGCAAATGAGTCATTAACAGATTTTAAAGAACGATGGACAGTCGAAGTAGGTCTCATCCATGGAGTTCCGGAAGTCATGAAAATTTCAGCATTTATGGATTCGGTCAAAAGTCCAGAGCTGGCAAAAAGGTACTCTGACAAAGTTCCTGTATCGGTGGACGACATGATGGAGAGGTTGGATGATTTCGTCCGGTCCGAGGAAGCATTCGCTAACACTGAGCTACCAAAAGGGGAAGGGACGGAGCCATACCGGAAGCCCAACCCTCCCACCCAAAGAAGGGATGATCGCAACCAAAAGTACCATGGCTGGAACAACAATAGGAGAAATGATGGTCGAGATGCATATAAGGGAAGAGATTTCTTCAACAACAGAAACAGGGATAGAGACAACAGGGCACCATACCCACCACCCCGGAATGACAATTATCACAGGAATGATTACAACCGAAACAATTACCATGACCGAAACAGAGTGGCCCCGGTCCTAAGTGTGAAATCCTTGACAAAGAACCTGAAAGAAATCCTTGCTACCGAAACACAGCTTCGTTTACCCCCTCCCCGTCCAATGAACAATCCGGCAAGAGGTGGAAACATGGATCGTTATTGTGACTATCATCAGGATAAGGGGCACTTTACCAACGATTGCATCCAGCTAAGGAAACAAATTGAGCTAGCCCTAGAGTCTGGAAAGTTAAATCATCTTGTCCGGGATGTACGTCAAAGAGGACGAGACAATCGAAGAGAAGAAGCTCCAAGGCAAGACAAGATTATAAACATGGTCCGGACATTACCGGAAAGGGAAAAAAGGAAAGCCAGAGAAACAACCAAAAGCTGGATGAGAGCCCCAATCACTTTTCCACCATTGGAAGAAGATGAAATGTCCGATGATCCAATTATCATAGAAGCCGAGTTGGGAGGTTATCTGGTACGAAGAGTTTACGTAGATGAGGGAGCATCGGTGGAAATTATGTTCGAGCATTGCTTCGAGAAGCTTCCAACAAGCATCAAGTCAAAATTGAGGAACACACAAACTGACCTCGTCGGATTCGCTGGAGAAGTAGTCAAACCAATGGGAAAAATCGAACTTGAAGTCCGTTTCGGATCAGACAGCTTAGTCCGAAGAACTCACATGAAGTTTGTAGTGATCAGCGCACCGTCACCATACAATGTAATCTTAGGGAGGACAGGCATCCGGATCCTTCGAGCTGTACCATCAACCATTCATGCCATGATGAAGTTTCCCACTCCAAGAGGAGTAGCCTCGCTAGTCTCTCGTTCAGTCATCGTCTCGGAATGTAGGCAAATAGCAAAAAGACAAGCGCCAACGCCCACAACCAACAACAAGACCGTGACGGCTGAGTTACCATCCGGTACGGAAAGCATCATGATTAACCCTGCCTATCCGGAACAGCTCACAACTATTGGGGGCGGATTGACCCCAGCTTGCCAAACAGCATTAAAGAACCTGCTGAAAGACAACTCGGACGTATTCGCATGGGAACCATCAGATATGACAGGAGTGCCGAGGCGAATCATGCAACATAACTTGAATGTCAATGAGAGCTTAGACCCGGTATGTCAGAAAAGACGAATGTTAGGATCCGAAAAGAGCAAGGCCGTAACCAAAGAAGTGAAAGAACTAGTGGCAGCAGGAATAGTCAGACCGGTAAAGTACCCAACGTATATCTCCAATCCGGTCATGGTGAAGAAGAGTGACGGGTCGTGGAGGATGTGCGTAGATTTCAAAAATCTTAATTCAGCATGTCCGAAGGACTACTACTCACCTCCGGACATTGATGAAAAAATTGAATCCGTAGTAGAATCTCGCTTCAAGTGTTTCTTGGACGCATACAAGGGTTACCACCAAATTCAAATGGCCCCGGAAGATGAAGAGAAGACAGCCTTTTACACGGATCAAGGCACCTTTTGCTACACTAAGATGCCCTTCGGATTGAAGAATGCCGGAGCAACATATCAAAGACTAGTTGATTCAGCCTTTCAAAATCAGATAGGACGAAACATGGAAGCATACATTGATGACATGGTGATTAAGAGCAAGGATGAGAGGAGCATGTTAGCAGACGTGGCAGAAACCTTTGACAACCTTAGACAAATCAACATGAAACTGAATCCAGTCAAGTGCTCGTTTGGGGTAGAAGAAGGCAAGTTCCTGGGATACATCATCACTCTGGAAGGCATACAGGCCAATCCGAAAAAGACTAGGGCCATTATTGACATCCAATCACCAAAGACATGGAAGGAGATGCAATCATTAAGTGGCAAACTAGCAGCTTTGAACCGATTCTTATCACGATCCGCCGAAAGGGCACTCCCATTCTTCAACACACTCAAAAATATCACAAAGGAGAATAAGCATGAGTATAAATGGACCGCGGAGGCAGAAGAGGCATTCCAGCAAATGAAAAAATTGATCATGAACTTACCAACCCTTACCACACCAAGACCAAAGGAACCTCTGTACATGTACTTGGCAGCATCACAAGAGTCAATTAGTGCAGTGCTGCTCACTGAAAGGAATGGAAGACAATGTCCGATTCACTATATTGGCCGAACACTCAGTGATGCGGAAAAGAACTATTCTCCTATGGAAAAATTGGCTTTAGCCCTGCTAAAAGCATCAAGGAGACTTAGAAGATATTTCGAAGGCCATGACATAAATGTAATCACAGACCAACCAATCAAGCAGATACTAAGCAAGGCGGATGCATCCGGAAAGTTGGCTAAGTACACAATTGAGTTGGGGGCTTACAAAATAGAATACAAACCAAGAAATGCAATCAAAGGGCAAGTTTTGGCAGACTTCCTAAATGAAGCGCCTATAGGGCAGGCAACAGAAGAGTTCTTCCAGGTGCCTATTCCGAAGCCGGATAAGGATGAGACAGAAATGTGGACCCTCTTCACAGACGGAGCATCCAGTACCCAAGGTGCAGGAGCCGGATTGGTCCTCATCAGCCCAACCAGAACCGAATTCACTTACGCCCTCCGGCTGAATTTTGAGACCACCAACAATGAAGCAGAATACGAAGCCCTTCTAGCAGGTCTAAGAATTGCAATACAAATGAAAGTGGGAAGGATTGAGGTCCGAGTAGACTCAAAGTTGGTAGCAAACCAGGTCAACGGAACATACGAAGTAAATTGTGATAGGATGATAAAATACCTAGCTGAGGCAAAGGTCTTGATATCAAAGTTTTCTCATTTCACAATCATGAACATACCAAGGAGTAAGAATCAGAAGGCTGATGTCCTAAGCAAACTGGCAACGTTGGCATTCGACCACTTAACAAAAGAAGTTTTGGTGGAGGTCTTAAACGAAAGGTCTACCGACCGGAATGAGGTAAACGCTATAGTAGAAGAAGTAGGCGACAATTGGATGACCCCCATCATTAAATGCCTCCGGGATGGAATCTGGCCAACGGACGAGAACGAGGCACGACGCTTAAGATTAAAGCTACATCAGTATGAAATGGTTGATGGTGTTCTGTTCAAGAAAGGGTACTTAGAACCAATGTTTCGGTGCGTGGGTCCGTTGCAAGCCAACTATGTTCTTCGAGAAATACACATGGGTTCGTGTAACATGCACTTGAAGCCAAGGTCGATAGTAGCACAAGCTTTAAGATCGGGGTACTACTGGCCAACCATGCATACAGACGCAAGGGAGGAACTAAAGAAATGTGATTCATGCCAAGTCCACGCACCGGTAGCAAGATTGCCAAAGACGTTGATGAAATCTATCATGGCACCATGGCCATTTTACCAACGGGGAATGGACATTCTAGGTCCATTACCAGCCTCATCTAGAAATGTGAAATACATAATCGTCGCCATTGATTATTTCACCAAGTGGATGGAGGCTAAGCCTTTAGTCAAGATATCTGGAAAGGAAGTAATCAAATTCTTTTGGGACAATGTCGTCTGCCGATTCGGAATCCCAAAGATCATAGTCACGGACAATGCTAAGCAATTCATCAATGAACCATTCAAGAGCTGGTGTTCGGACCTGGAAATCAAGCAAATCAACACAGCTGTAGCCCATCCACAAGCAAACGGCCTAGTCGAAAGGGCCAACAAGACCCTCATGGAAGGCATTAAGACAAGATTGGGTCGAGACAGGAATGGATGGGCAGAGGAGCTACCGCACATACTATGGGCTCACCGGACATCATTGAAGCAGAGTAATGGAGAGACTCCTTTCAGCCTCACCTATGGATCCGAAGCAGTCATCCCGGCTGAGATAGGAATGCCCACATATCGGACAATGATGATCAATGAAAAGGACAACGATGATGCCCTGCGCATAAACCTGGACCTCTTACAAGAAAGAAGAGAGATGGCAGCTATCCGGGAAGCAAAGTACAAGACAAAGGTGGAACAGTACTACAACAAGCGAGTTCGTCCAGTTGCATTCCGCCCAGGAGACTTTGTGTTCCGAAAGAATGAAGCAAGCAGGGTTCAGAAAGAAGGAAAACTTGCTCCTACATGGGAAGGCCCATACCGTGTCAAGGAAGCATACCAGAATGGCTCATACAAGCTCCTTACCATGAAAGACAAGGAGGTCCCGAGGGTGTGGCATGCAATGAACCTCAGGAGGTGTTACTTGTAATTTCATTTCTATCTTGTAATGGCTCTTTCTCCCTTCAGCAAGGGAAGAGTCCGATTTAGCGCTTTATCTAAATTTTATTTCAAAATGTATCAACCTTCACTCCCTCCAGAAGGGAAAGGTCATGTCCTTTGATTTTAATGAAAAAGCTCCTCCTCTCGTCACTAAAGGAGGAAGCATATTTGCAGCAATTATAAATAGCATGAATGATAAGACATACGTTCCCAATTCTTTCTCCCTTCAACAAGGGAAGAATTTGGTTAAGTCCTATCCGGAATGGAAGGCATACGTTCCCAATTCTTTCTCCCTTCAGCAAGGGAAGAATTTGGTTGTTTTTGAGTAAGTCCTATCCGGAATGGAAGGCATACGTTCCCAATTCTTTCTCCCTTCAGCAAGGGAAGAATTTGGTCAAGTCCTATCCGGAATGGAAGGCATACGTTCCAATTCTTTCTCCCTTCAACAAGGGAAGAATTTGGTCAAGTCCTATCCGGAATGGAAGGCATACGTTCCAATTCTTTCTCCCTTCAACAAGGGAAGAATTTGGTCAAGTCCTATCCGGAATGGAAGGCATACGTTCCAATTCTTTCTCCCTTCAACAAGGGAAGAATTTGGTCAAGTCCTATCCGGAATGGAAGGCATACGTTCCAATTCTTTCTCCCTTCAACAAGGGAAGAATTTGGTCAAGTCCTATCCGGAATGGAAGGCATACGTTCCAATTCTTTCTCCCTTCAACAAGGGAAGAATTTGGTCAAGTCCTATCCGGAATGGAAGGCATACGTTCCAATTCTTTCTCCCTTCAACAAGGGAAGAATTTGGTTAAGTCCTATCCGGAATGGAAGGCATACGTTCCAATTCTTTCTCCCTTCAACAAGGGAAGAATTTGGTCAAGTCCTATCCGGAATGGAAGGCATACGTTCCAATTCTTTCTCCCTTCAACAAGGGAAGAATTTGGTTAAGTCCTATCCGGAATGGAAGGCATACGTTCTCAATTCTTTCTGATCAAAAGAGGCGAGGCGTATTTGTATGCAATTATATTCACAAACAAGAATCACAAGAGGGGCATACATGTACTTAATAAAACATAAACGTAAACATAAGAAAGCAATGTCATTGTTACAACCTTCCTGATCAAAAGAGGCATAAGGAAAGACAAGACAACAGAAATAAATAGTCTATGAATATTACATTCATCCAAATAAAATTAAGTTTAGAAATAAGTATCAAGCAAGTCACAGAGAAATCAGACAGCCGGAGCATCTTTGCTTCCGGAGGCATCAGCATCGTCTTGGAGGGATACCAGATCTTCATCAATGAGCGTTTCTGCCAAAGGATCCACAGTCGGGGGAGGAGCAGGAGCGGGCTCAATTTCCATCAAGCGTTCAATAGGCAAGTAGAAGCTAGAAGCGACCTCTTGGATGTAAGGGTATTTAGCTGATGGAAGGGCATCAACCATTGGTCCCATCTTCTTCTTACAATACAAGTCGAAGCCCGGAGTGGCAGCAACAACGGCCAATTGCTCCTCAAGAGGTCTCCAAACCTTGATCCCTGTGGCCCATCCGGCCTCAATAGCTTTGTTGAAGCAATCGGTTATATTCTTTTTGTGCTCATGACTGTTCAAAAGTTTAGAGACCACGGCAGGAAGCAATGTCCGGATAGCATTATACCTCCCCATCTCAGAGGTATTGCACTTGCTCTGCAGCTCATCCCTCTCGGTTTTTAAGGCTTTGACCTCTTCGGCATACCTTTCTTTGTCCGCGTTCACCACATGCAAGGTTGCCTCGAGATCAGCAATCCGGGCATCACGGCCTTTGAGCCTCTCTGACAAGTCAAATTTTTCACCTACCACGGCAGCTAGCTCCGAATCCCTGGTAGCACAAACCTTTTCGGCATTCTGAAGCTGGGAGGAAAGTCTAGAGTTGGCCTGGATCTGTTCCGACAACTTAACATCAGAAGCTTGCAGAAGCACCTTATACTCTTCGCACTGATCCATCAGATTGCCTTGATCGTGGGATTCTTCCTCCAACCTGCGAAGGGAGTCGACCATCCCCATCGTACTCCGAGCAAGTTGGTACCAGCTACGGCTTAAGGCAAGGGAAGGGGGATAGGAGCTCAACTCTCGCTGCACAGCCGGAGGGATAAGATGCATCATCAGGTCACGACATTCCGAAGGGGTATCCACCCGGCTAGCAGCATTGATATTCCAATTCGGAACGTGCTTAGCACTTGGGCCAGTTTCCCCTTCCTCCGCGGCAAAAACACCTGTTTCGGACAAGCGTAAACCTTGTTAACAAAAGAAACAGACAACGTGACACACATAAGCAAGATAAGAGGAAAGCATGGAAAGGAAGATACTTACGTGTCGAATGATGATGATCCGGATGCATCACCCCTTTACCCTCCCTCTGATTAACAGGTTCCTCAGCATCATCAGCAAAAACACCTTTGGAGCTTGAGCCATCCAAATACGAACTACCAAGAATGGGGCTTTTTTCCTTGTTTTGATCCGAAGCAGGATCTTCGCCATCCCCTTTCGACCCTTCCCCATGTGTTTTCTCCGAACCAATGCCATCAGGTCCGGGAGAATCGTCATCTACGTTAATATTCAAATTAACTGACCGGAGGGGCGAAGGACTAAGTATGCGATCCTCATCAAGGATTTCCTCTTCGTTAACATTAACGCCTCCACTCGCGTCAACCTTTCTTCTTTTGGCCGAACCATCAGAGGCCGAGGTCTTCTCAGTCATACGCTTCATACTCCTATGAAGATCGCTGACAGCTTTACTCACCTTAGTGGAAGCACCAGAGGAACCACCCTTTTCGGAAGTTTTCTTTTTCCCCTTCGACTTCCCTACCACTTCCCCACCATCTTCTTTCTTCTTCTTTTCCTCCGCAGCACGAAGAGAAGCAAGCCTTTTCTTCTCACGAGCAGCTTTCACAGCTTCACTTTCACTCATAGCTATGATTTGGGCAGCAGTAGGGGCACTCAAACGCTCTCCGGCTGCAAGAGCCTCGGAGACATGAGGAGTAATCCGGTTGGCATCAGTCAGACGATCTCCTTTAGTAATCTTGCACGGAGCAGTAACGGGAAACCTCAGGTATTCAGACATGGTGATAGCTGCAAGAATAAAGAGAAAATGCAACGAAAGCAACAAAAACTTACAACCATAAAAAGGAAAAAGACAAGGTATAGAAAGAGGGGGAATGAAAGCAAGGGTAATGCCATTCCCTTCCGGATCCATAAAACGTGGCAAGAATCTTGGGCACTCCCAAGTCAAAGACACACCGGCCATATACAAAACTCCCTCCGGAAGGGCAGCCAAATCTACAACATGCTCTTCAAGGCGATGAGCATCCGATTCACTAAAACCATCACGAGGAATATAATCATTCAAACCTGAATCAACATGCCTCCACGACATGAAATCCGGAATGGCCTTGCGATCTATGACAAAAAACTCCCATTTCCAATTCTTCAAACAAGTAAGGGTGTCACGAAAGATCTGCTTACGAGAACCTTTTCCGGACCTTTTCTCAAAAGAAAACCAATGACCTTGTTTACTAAGCCTATAATAAAGACGGAATAGAGGAGAGGTAGGTTCGATGGAGAGGCTCCGGCAATAGACTTCAAAGGTGATAACACGGTTTAATCCTAGGGGAACTAATTGTGAGATATGTACACCAAAGTCTTTCAAAACGGCTAAAAGGAAGGTGGAGAAGGGGACTCGTAGTCCGGAGAGCTTGAAAAACTGCTCATATAAACCGATCCGGTTTTGAGGGAGGCGATCCATGGTCATACCTTCCGGAGCAACCTGGGGGTTGCAACTTTCCGGAATATGATAAGTCTTCACCAAATACTTAACATAAGCCTCATTAAGAGTAGTCGTATACTTAGGCATGTCAAACTTGGGAGCATAACGGGTTGAGCCGGAGGGCCCAGGAAGATTCTCATCAGCCATGGCGTACAAAGGATGGATCCGGAAGGGTAACAAGGAAAGGAAAAAGAGGTACCTGAATAAAGAAGTCCGGATTGGTAGAGAGAAGAAAAACTTAAGAAGTAGTGAAAACACACACAAACAAATGACGGATTGGTATGTATTTATAGGCTCAGTAAAAATGTGGGAAACCGTGAAAGGAACAGTAAAAACACACGTGTCGTCAATCTAAGCGAGCCAAGGCCACGTGTCAACCATCGCAAAGAAGTAGGGTAAAAAATGGTTGGGCCTTGATGGGCCTTAGCCGTAGAATGGGCCGAGAGGTTGATCCGGCCCACATCAATCGCGAAAGAAATGGGCTTCAAGTCTTGATTCGACTAAAACTTTTCGAACAAAGTTAGCCCAATCAACACTTGGGGGGGACTTGTTCGTGTATGTGTCCGGAACGTACGGACCGATCCGGAACACATGACCCGATCCGGAACAAACACTTCCTTCTAGAAGAAGTCAACAATAGTCAACAAAGAACTCAGCAGGCACACTTCCTATAAAATAGGGAGTGTGTCCCCAATCGGGCCAACCAAGGCCCATCACCATTCCCGGCCTTTTAGGAATCAGACTAGTATAAATACCCCCTTTGGGTTCAAGGTTTAGGTTAACTCTTTTACCCTTACTACTTTTTACTTATATACTTTTACTCTCTTTTCCCCTCCGGATTTTTATCCTTTACTTACTCTCACGCCGGAGCTTGGTCTGGGTTCCCACACCCGGACGAGGCTAACGCGTTACTTTGGTTTCAGGATATCCGAAGCGTACAACACCCAAGATCCGATCCGGTCAACCCATTCGGATCCCGCAAAGGATTGCACGAACAATCTTCATATTTAGCGACTAACTAACTATAAAAATATATTTCGTTTTGGATGAAAAAGTGTTTTGGGTGAGACCAACCCATATCAAAAAAGGTAACCCATATACTAGTTGCAGCATTTGGCTGCTAAAAAAGTCAAACTTATTATAAATGTCACAAGTTTTATGTATTGTTCTTCAAACACCTTTGTTTTCTAGTTATCATACTACTTGAGCTTTTTTGCTCGCATTATAGCAACACTAGTATAAAACCTATGGATCATTATGTAATGGTGTTTTTTTACTCTAGTATTGATGATACCCTTCTGTCTGCTTCAATGTAGAATCAATGTTCTAAATAGCGTAAGGCGTGGCATGGCGGCAAGGCCAAGCCTCAAGCTTTTGCGGCTAAGACGAAGCTTTTGCGTTTTTAAGGCGTGACTTAAGGCGGCACAAAAATGATTTTATATTTATATTTATATATTTTTTTATAGAAATCTAGATTAAAAAAAACGTTGTAGTACATAATGAATAAGGTTAAACTGCTATTTTTACATGTAATTTTCATTAATTAAAAATATTAAAAAAATTTGGAGTTGAATGAAAAAAACTCGCCACGCCTCACGCCTTTGCCCATCATATCACGCCTTTTCACGCCTTTCTCACGCCACGCCTAGAACCCACGTCATGGTGTATATTGTAACGGCGAGGCCACGCCTCACGCCTTGGCGACGCCTTTGTGCCACCATGACGCGCCTTTTAGAACCTTGTGTAGAATAAATCATCAAAATATCCTAGAAGACCTAGATTTCTTTTTTAAATCTTTAGTCCTAAAACTATTATACTTTACATTAATAAGTCTAACGTTTACCAATAACTAACTTACTTTGGACCTTTTCACTATAATATAAAGTTATCTTGTTGCACATTTTTCTTATCTGTTGTCCTAGTTATTACACTTTTCTTTTCAGATTGAGTCCAAGGTTTAGAAACGGAGTTGAATCAATGACTTCACTTCACAAAAGTTTTTGAAGTCAAGTCATTGATGGCCTAATAGATATAAGCATACGATTTAAAAGTTTAATTATGCCTATTAGCTCAGTTGGTCAGGGCCTTGTGGTTTCTGCTGCGTAGGTCGCAGGTTCGAACCCTGCATGGGCCATAGTTTTTTTTTTACTTTTTAGCGATCTGTTTTGTAAAAAAAAGAAAAAAAAACAGAGTAGTAGCCGATTAACCGAACCAAACTCAATTGGTTATATGAGATGGTCATAACATTTCAGACCGCCAAGAACACGATTACTACAAGCAAGCATATGTATATCGATACCACACTAGCATCTCCAAAACATATGCATTATTAGTTGCTCACTGGTTTTGGACCGGGTTTTTAATCATGTCCATTTTACCTATGAAGCCGGCCTATTTGAATGAGATGTGTCTACTTAATCTGGTGAATTCTATTCATTCGAGATACATCTAAATCAAGACCATACATCCTAATGTATAATCATAACTATTTCTCATCACGTCAACTGAACGCGCGCAACTTCACTTTCTCACTCGACCACCAACATCCTCAGCAGACATACGTACTCCATCTGCAATGCATTGCATCAGCATATAATGACCTGTAACGAAAAAGAATAAAAATAATACATTTAGTTTTGTGACGATGAAATGCAACCTTGCAGGCATAAAATACAACTTCTTTACGCATAAGACTCGAAAAACTTACTTGGATCCGTAGTCGTAGTGACACTAGCCAACCACACCCATCCTATGATAATAAGCATCAACAGCATATGTCGCGTGTGCAACACTTCAGCCATACCCATCCTATTCCTATGATATTTGGCTCATAACACCGTGCGTCCTGCACCATGGCCGAACAATCAACATTCTCGGGCCCACACGCCCAATCCAAAGCAGCTTGCAACATCTTCCGGTCCACGCCTTCCTTACAAAATAAGTCTAGTTCGTGGTGTCATTAGCCAACATAGTACCCGACCCGTTAAATGCAGGATGTAAATGGGTCTCCCGTTGACATCAAAAAGCCCCCAGTTATTCTTGGAAACAGCTCCTGACCTCCAATCTCCGTTATAAAGCTCGTAAACGAATGTGCTGACAGCCATCCCTGGGTGTTTAGGTGTACCCGTGTTGTTGAGAACGTGTTTAATCAAATTAGTATCAAAAGTGTTGTCATTAACGAGAGCAGCATCAGGCTCATTAGCATCGCCTTTTGAAGGCCATCCCGATTATGTGACCACGATCGGGATGCTTGTGAAGTTCAAATACGACATTACGCAATAACCAGCGCCGATTATGGCATCAAAAACATTAGTATAGTGCATAAGCGTATTAGAATCAACCGGTTGTTTTCGGTGGGAGTGGTGGAATAACGCGTAATCCAACGGGATTGCATATAGTCATAGTAAGGGTACACTTTTTGCATGAGATATGTGATCCAGTGGACTGAAAAAATTTAGGTAACGGGATCATAAATGGATCCCATGTTCTATTAAAATAGGTTTGGGATGGAAAAACGAGTCAAGGATAATGCATTGCATCAGCATATAATGCACGTATAAAAAGTGTCAATGCTCGCTCGATTTAACCCTCAGTGCACTTGCATTGTCGATGCTCGTTCTTTTCACATACCGAAGCTCGTGTGAAGTGCAACTAAAGATGCGTAGAATCCTTTCTTGATATCGATTAAATCTTCATGCTTTCCTTTCTCAAAGATGACACCGTTCTTAATGACAACGTTTACATCTGCTCCTGTAATAGTTGCAGTACAGCATGTACGAGCAACAACAACAGTAGTCTTATTAATCATAACCCTCTACAGCGCGTCTTGAACCACTCTTTCGGACTCTAGAGGTGTTGATGAAAGACTTCCATGGTTTCTTGTTTAGGGTGAAAATTAAACCAACCCATATTCTATGCAATTAAAGGAAGATAACCGTATGGGAATGACCAAGTTATGAACCTTTATATGAGCAATTTCATATCTTAATCGAGACCGATTTACTAACGAGGATGACCAGGTTATGAACCTTTATATGAGCAATTTCATATATTAATCGAGACTGATTTACTAACGACCGTGGAAACATCGTTAGGCCCAACTCCATAGTCGTGCAAACGTTGCTGATTTATGGCTGAGGGAAGTGCAGGTGATGATCAGAGAGCATATCAAACCACCGGTATGTTACTTATAGAGTATTGTCTTTAGTCTTTACTCTCTGCTAGTTGCATCATTTGCCTATCAAAAGGTCAAACTTGCGACAAATGTGACAAGTTTTCTATCTTCTTCTACATCAAAGAGCATATCTATTTATCGTACTACCTAATGTATTTCTGGATTATTTCCTGTACTTTGACTTTTGAAGTCAAATGAACTTTTTTAACTTTAAAGCTTTGATTCTCTTAAGAAATTAACACAGATATCTTTCTACTCTTCTTTATGCCTTAAATTTTGACAAAATCATTAAAATTTTCCAGAACAAATAGAAATTTCGGGAAATCTTGAGTCTGAAAAGTAGTCAACATGACCTAAAAAGTCAAACTTCGAATTGACATAGGATGCAAGTTTATATTTTGAAACATGCGTAATCTAAATAATATCGTTACTGTTAGAATAAACCCCATAACAAAAAACAATTTCATATAGACCGTGTTATACATCTTGCGCAGCAATAAACACTGGTTCGCAATATTCATTCCATAATCACATGAATTTCTACGAGAATCAAATGTTGGATAACAACCGCCATAAAAAGAGAATCATCATACACACTCACAGGGCGATGAGATCCAAGTTAAAATGAGTTCAGTTACAAGATACATAGCCATCTGACCCAGAAATACAAGAATAAGATCAGCATAACCTGGATTATGGGCAATCATAGCAGGATTGAAAAGGAGATCACCTAGACTGCCTAATGGAACAGTAGCAGATGCCCAATACCAAACACCCCTTAATACACAGAGTAGTCACAAGAACCAGAAAGAACAACTACAACTAAGGACTTTAGGCTTTCCTCTGTAGTGCATAGCTAACTATTAACACCAGAGATCCAAACATCCCATAGTAGAAGACCAGCGCATACAAACAGACCAAAACCAAAAGAGACAACTAGAACTAAATCTTACTTATAGATTATTGTTTTCCCTCTTTACTAGTTGCGGCATTTGACTAGTTGTCTAGTCACATGTTCATTACCCGAACACGCTTTTACTATATTAGGAGATACATGTGCTATATATACATGATTAGATCTTGTTTTCCAAGTTTTTACTGCTTAGTTCAGCTTATCGTACTCTCAGATTTTTAGAAAATAAGCAGTTCAAAGAAGCAAAGTTTAAAACCCTCAAAAGATGTTTTTCTTTAGTACTAAATAACAATCCCAAACACTCCCTAAATGTCATACTATGTCTTATATAGTGAGACAATATTACCTAAGAGGTCAACAGAAGCACATACCATACCGTCGCATTCCCAACAGTAGATATGTAACTTTATATAAAAGGCTCTGTGTGATATAATCTTCAAGATTGATTTATCGATCTTGGATATATGGATATCGAAATAGGTTCTTGATTGCAAGAAATTTCTATGGTTTTGAAGAATATCAATGGCAGATTAGTTCACAAAAATGTGACCCAAGTATGGTTTATCATAAACTTAAATGACATAAGCACTAACAAACATGTACAAACAATATAGCACGATGCTTCAAGTACATTCAACATGAATTACACTAATAAGGCTAAAAGTGGCGTATCTCATAATTCCACAAATGACATTACAAATAACATTAAAGCAGAATGATTGTTCCACACCTTAGAAACAAATTAGGCCCTTACCTACTTAGGTGACGTATCACTTGTGATCATCTTTTTGATTAATTACCGTCAGAATATATATGTAATTGTGGGTGATCAAGTAGAAGTAACGATTGCTTGTAAGAGTCCATGAAGAACGTGCCCGCTACTCCAGAAATCTCAATATTCTTGATTTGCTTTGAAGAAGGGTTGTAAACATGAAGTGTACTCTTGATTAGGTGTGAGGGGTCGAAGAACATATCATCCTCATTTTGAGTTTCAAATATAGTTTCACCATTCTTCCTAAACCCCAATATTTTGGAAGAGAGTGTGCCAAATGAGAATAGCTTTGTAAATGACGACGAATCACGCTCCATCACCCAAACACCACAAGCTCCGTTGGGCACAATGTATCCAAACACAACAAGAGACCCCCTTAGCTTAGAAACAGACACGTGCAAGGATATTAATAGCTCATTTGTTAAGTTGTCTGGTAGGTCTACCACTTTAAATCCCTTGGTAATCAAATCAAATGACACAACCATATTACTTGTGGCATAGTTTCCAACATAACCAATAGTTTGCTCACTAGCACCCCAATAGATAAACCTGTCTATAACAACCTGAGTTGACTTATCAAGCCTAACTGATTGACGAGGCAAATTACCATTTGGAATCACATTCCAAACCCCTGAACTCAATGTAAAAACTTCAGCATGCCAATGTTTGTTAACTACGCGTGCAACCTTAACGACGGTAGGGTCACTAGTGACAGGACAGACCCCAAAACCATATACAGCCTGAGTGTCATTCTCACGGTCATATCTAGGGAGATGAATACCAACTGATTTTCCAATACAAGGGTTCCAAATAAGAACCATCATTCTGTAATTACCTATATTATGACCACGAAAACACACTAATCCATGACACGCGCCAACAACATATGTAAAATCATATCGTTTAAGCAAATGAGACACAACAAATGGAGAAAACTCTTGTTTTTGTACCTTTATAGTTTCATTATCGTCTTCTTCTACTAAACTAGCATATTTGAACTCAATTTCTGCACGATGAGCCTTGTACATTAGCATAAAACTATGTGGCTGAGTGTCGCGGGCGCCATAACCTTTGATAAACTCACTGCTATCTATAAAAGACTTCCATGACTTGGAAACTGACCTGAACTGAACCAGAGACTTGACATCAGAAACCATTTTAATGATTTCCAATTGGATATCAAAAGGGATGTTGTCTGACATTGTTCTTTTTCTAGGGTTTATGGTAACTTATGAAATAGGATGAATTGGTGAAAACTGAAAAGTGGGTATTGGAGAGGAGGTGATTTTGAATCTGGGTTTTGAAGTCCGTAGTGTGCCGTAGTGTGCCGTCGTGATACGCCGGAGATCAAAGATTTCTGTCTAGGGTTTATGTGAGTGTTTAGAAATTTGAGATTTGGGGGTGAAGACATCAACTGGGTTATTATGTAACAGGATGTATATGTTCGTGTGATGGGCCTAAGAAATAACCGGACTCATAAACAATGTTACAAACGGGCCCAATAACAAATACAAAACCTATGATAAATTTCCAGTTACCCATAATGTTTTAACATGTATTTATCGATTGCGATCTACGTGGACTTCATCGCGGAGTCAAATTGTCTACGTGGAGTCAACAATTAATTAAAAAAGACTCGCACTAAAACAAACCCGCCTCAATATTCGATCCAAAACAAAAAACACACAAACTATATTTCTCTCTCGATCCAAAAAGCTTCAATCCACAAACCCATATTGTTTAGTCGATTTTGGTAACCGTGATTTCCGACTAATCCACGAGGTTTGAGCTCACCGCCACACAGACTCAAACCAGGTAAAGTCCTCCTTTTTTTAAGAGGTTGGCATGGCCACTTCAAGGTTGTTTGCACCTAGTGGGAATCGAACTTGAGACCTCACACACTTTGAAGTGATAGCCATAAATATTTTTGCCACTAGGCCACCCTTGAGTGGTTTTTAACAACCATAATTGACTCTTGTTATCTCATAAAAAATGAGGGCATTATAGTACTTTTTTGTCATAACGTTTTGTCTTTATCCCAACACAAATAAAAAGTTCTTTTTGTTCTCTAAGGGTGCATTTGGTATCCTACTTTTAAGTGGGTTTAGATTTGAAAACCCAACAAATTTATGTTTGATTCAAATCTTAAGAAGAGAAATGGGGTTTACATCCTTAAAACTCAATTTATCAAAAGTGTGGGTTTATATTTGGTTTATACTATTTAAGTGAGATAGAATAAAATAAGTGTGTATAAGTTTTTTTAGTTTAACAAGATTATATTTACAAAATAATTAATACGTTATAGAAAATTATTTTTTCTCTCATATCATTTAATAAATGATAAATAAAATTTAAATTTTAAATAACCCCAAATCACTTACTTTATAAACTTACACTTAAAATAAAATCGACTTCGAACGAACAGGACCATAATATTTTCTTGAGTCCTACTATTAAGGGTAAAAGCTATTAAATACCCACATACTTTATGTTTTGTCCCATATTAACCCACGAACTTCAATAAATATTGGATTACCCTTTGTACTTACAATATTTGTGTCAAAATCACCTTTTTGGTAACCGGGTACGTGTTTAGCAGGTAAAACCTATCCACCTAATCTCTTTTATCACCACATTCTTTGACTTTTTTAGTCAAACTTGACAGCAAACCAAAAAACTAATCAAAATTAATACCCGAAAAGAATTTCTTCCAGGAGAGCCCAAATGCAAATTCAGCTGATGCTTTTAATGCTTTCGCAACTGAATTTGGTACTAACAAAGTTAGCCCTAGAATGAGTAATGTAAATCTGGGAAAGGAAGATCAGTTAAAGGTTGAGGTAGAAAGGTTGAGGGAGCAGCGGACACAAGTTAATATGGAGAAAAGTGAACTAAGTTCCAAGTATGAAAAGTTATCTGCTATTTTCCACCAAAACAAGGAATGGCCACCAAAACAAGGAATGGCCACCAAAATTAAGTTCAAGAAAGTCAGTATCGGCGGCTGGTGTTCGTTGCTCTATATAATCACCCCTTGTATAACACCAAACATGTAAGGCAGTTTAACTGTTATAAAATAAAGTGTTTATTACTTGAATAGTCAATGTGGTTTGTCGAGTACTATGAGTTCAATCCTTGTACATTTACATATGTTATGGATTCAGTCTTTGTGGCTTCCATCTGTTAGTCTTGTGCAACTGCTGTTTTTAAATGATGCGTATTTGTTTTTGAGATGACATGGATTGTATTTGTGCAAAATAAACATGGTGTCTTCTCTCGCTGAGATCATATAGATCTGTCTTCTGGGAACCATACCTGATGTCGTCAATGAAGGAACAAGTATCACAATACGAAACTATATTCAATTTAAGCAATCAAATAGACCCGTACGTGCCAGTGCTTAAAGTTATAGCCTCATATGGAAGCTTGTGACAAAAAACCAAAATGGGGAAGAGGGATGAGTTACATGTGACAAAAAAATAAGAGGTGACGTGGATATGCTGAGGTGTCATTTTTTCCAAAGTGGCGGCCAAGTGGCACATAACCGGTTTCAGGGGTTAATCTGGAACAAATGAACAAGTTTCAAGGGGTAATCCTGTATTTTTGAAGTCCGCGGGTTAATATGGGAAAAAAACGTAAAGTGTGTGGGTATTTAATAGATTTTACCCTACTATTAATACAAAGGTAAAAATACTTTGTACTTTTTGTCCTCTTGTCCTCCCATTTTACAGTCCGACGTAGTTTTTTTTATCAGTTTTGCTTCCGTATTTTTGTCTGTTTATTACTTTTGACCTATTAAAGTTTATAATTTTTATTACATATTTTCAGAATCTCAATTTTATAACATAAATAAAATTATAAAAATAATCAAAAACATCAAAAAACATCAAAAAACAAAAGGGATATAAATGGTTTTTTTGAAAAGTATTAATAACCTCACCCTATTTTCTTTGGTTTACTTTTCTTTCCTATTTATATTCACACCACCACTACCATCATTATTCATCCTTCACAGTCAACCACCACCATCTTCTTCTATGTCCTACAACTACTAATAGCTAAAAAAATCCATAATTATATCATATTTTCCTTCCCACTCTAAAAGAAAAACACGGATCAAATTTTTGGTTCCACTTTATTGTATATTTATTTCATTGGCATCAACATTCGTATAAACAAACCAATGCCATCATCTTAGACTTTCCTTGTAGTTGTTTCTTTTCTTTTTATCTGATGAGATGTGATATGAGTGAAATCTCATATCAATTATATCTTTCTTGACAAGAGAAGACAAGAGAAGGATGAAAAGTGACAAGTCAAACAAAGTCAAAGGACCTTTCTTGACAACTTTGAAAGTAAAAGGACTAAAAGTGCAAAGTTGAAAAAGTCAAGAATAAAGTCAAACATGGTCAAAGTTTAAGTCAACAAGTCAAGGGTTCATAATTGTTCAAGTATGAAGTCAAAAGGTCCAAATGAGACAAGCTTGTGAAGTTCCTAGTTCAAACAAGGAAGCTGATAACTATAAGGACGAAATCTGCCAAAGTTGAAAGTTAATATATGCTTAATCCGTGTGACACTCTCTCCCCCAATAAAAACACACCACGTGTGACCTTCAAGCCCAGAACGTGGAAATCGATAGAGTGAAGATCATGGAAAGCTTTTAACATGAAAAGTGCTCGCAATTGCAAGACGAAGCTTCCCCACTTATCCAATTATGATGAAATCCATTGAATCAAAAAGACCCAATTGTGTTCTTCACCTGCAAATCACAATTCATCAATTGAGGACACATGGAAGGCTGCTATTTGTTGTAACACGTCACCAACATCACCCTCACTCCTTCTCTACTCTATAAATACCCTAGTTGTTCTTCATTTCTTGTAATGTAGCTAAGTGTGAAAAATATCACACACTTAGATTCTCTCTCATTCAGTTAGAGTTTAGCAGTTAGAAACTTCTCAAGTGTTTGACAAACACTTGAGATAGTTTGTTAGTTTGTTAGAATTCTGTTGTAACTACTTCCACCATTAATGAAATCATACTTTACCTAAATTCACTTTCACTCTCAATTCTTGCCTTATTCTGCTATCCTACTATTTCTGTGATTGATTCTATTGTTCTTAAGTAAACAATGGAGTTGTTTTAAGCTTTCATATGGTAGCTTGTTGATGATCAGACTATTCAGACTTGTTCTAACTCACAGCCATATCCATTCCTTTGATCAGACATGTGTAGCAAGGGTGATTTGATGATGATAAATCATGGTTTGTAGTTGTTGTAGATGGTAGATTGGGTGGTAGTTAAAGATTAAGTGAGCTCAACGCTCCACTTCATCACCAAAGTAGCCTTCAAACACACTCATAAGTCTTTCTTTAGTAAATTTCTCTAAAAATTAAACTACATGCTTATTTTTGCTTTCTTAATGTAAAGAACTTGTTGATGCTTGCTTCTTGCTCAAGTTCAGCTACTTGATCTGTTTTGAGTATTTGTTTTCCTTGACTGTTAGCTTATCTTAGTTTTCATTTATTGAATTAGTGCTTATCTGATAAGTGATGTTTGGATTAGATAAGATTTCTTGATTCGGTGGAAGAAAGTTGTTATTAGAGGCTTACATTCACTCACTAGACTTGTGCAAGTAAGTTTGCAAGCTTTTGTAGTCAAACAAACAGTCAAACAGGTAAACTGCACTTAAAAACTTTGGGTTAGAAATACACAGCCAAAACATGCTAGATTCAAGTGCTTGCCAATTCTTTGTTAGTTGGATTTAGGAATTGATTCAAGTTGCTGAGTGTAGTTCATATTATAAGCTTCACATTCATCTAAGTTAGACCGTACAGTTCTCCATATTAAGCAAGAAATAAGCCCTAGAATAAGCTGCTTAGCATTTGCAAGTTTTTGTAATGAGTACTAAACTGCTTATCATTTCCCACTTATCCTCTTCATAAATCTAGTGATTTTATTGCATAATCTTGTTGCCCAATTGGTTTTGAGAGCTTTTGGAACTTTCTAGCTTTTGGTCAAAATCTGGTCCAAGAAAGTCAACATAAGCCAAAAACAGCTTATTGGATTTTTTTGCTTATTTAGTTGAGCTTTTTGAGAAATTCTTGGATAGGTCTTCCTAATTTGATCTAATGAACATGTTTTGAGCAAATCATCCTTAGTGCTTATTCCATTATTCAGATCTGTTAAAAAGTGCTTATTGCAAATTAGCTTATTTGGCTTATAGATTGTTTTAGCTAAATTCCTTTTCACTGGCTAGGTAATTTTGCATTATAAGACTTTTGGAACAAGAATTAGTTGAATTGGTAGCTTATAGCTCAAGTTCTAGCTTATCAAAGTAGTCTTGCCCGTTTTTGGTTAAGTGATAGATTTTATTGCAATTAGGTCCCTTAATTTTAGGGAGTTGTTTAATCAACTTTTAATAGTTAAGTTTTCTAGGGTTTGCACATTTAGGTCCCTAGATTAGTAATTAGTTACATATTTAGTTAGGCATTTTACAAGTTACACTCTTGTTTATAGATTGTTAAAAGTTTCATTCCAAGTCCTTTTAGTTTCAAATTTACATTTTTAGTCCTTGCACTTTATAATTTTTACATTTTTGGAAATTTTACAATTTGTGGATTATATACTTGTACATTTTGCATTAATTGTGGTTTGTGCAATTTGTTGTAGAATAGTACGGTTATATAGTGACAATATTTTACATCTTTTTACGTGCTTTGTGGAATTAGACCTAGATTACCAAAAAATCTTATAAAATCTAAAACCAAAAATAATTTGTGGACTTAATATCTTTTGGACAATCAATTTGATTTGAGTTGGGAATTACGAACTAAAAAGTGAAACATTAAGATGATACAATATCGATTATCAAAGGGCACCATCACCGCTGTTCGAGACTGCCATATCTCACCACAACGTCGCAGCTATCGCGTTGATGGTTTGGTTAACGAGAAGGTCAAAATGGAATGAACGATGGGGATGTTAGTTAAAGAGACGGAGGCGGTTGAGACTAGTGTGAGTGCGGCTTTGGAGAAATCGAGAAAGGTTGTTGGTTTGGTTAAGGAGAAGCCGAAAATGGAAAGGAGGATGGGCTTGTTGGTGAAAGAAAAGTATGGTTGATTTGAAGACCGAGAGGAATATTCATAGGGTTGTTAAGGAGAAAACGGCAGTTGAAGGGGAGAGTAAAGTGCTAGAAAAGACGAAAAACGAGTTGTAAAGTTCTGGTTGATATTTTGAAATTTTGAATGAATTGGTGTTTAGTTTAGGAAGTCAGAAGAAGAGTTACTTATGAATATGAGATTTTGTAGTTGGCTATTGTTTGTTGGAAATTTAGTGCAATTATGGGATATGATCAAACTTGTAAATAGATTTGGAGGTAATGTACACCTATTAAGTCCCTGACTCAATATAATGGTTTGTTGATGATAGTATCCGTCAGCGACTAGATTGTGCCTGTCAGCGGCTAGATTTTGCCTAGCTCCTACGATTGGAATGATAACAAGAACTAAGAGCCGGCTGCGAGCATAATGTAAACGCTTATTTTGTAGCGATTCATTATATGGGCTTTTAGAGGGTGTTTGGATATGCATTTTTATATAGCTGATAAAAATTTTAGATGGCGTTTGTATATTTTGATATAGCAGTTAAAAACAGTTCGGATGGCGTTTGTAATTGCTTCTTCAGACTACTTATATTGGTTGTATATTTAGCCCTTTTGTTGAAATGATAAACCCAAAAAGGGAACAATGTCAAATGTGGTTCTGGAGATAGGTTAGGGGTGCTTATT
The DNA here is from genome assembly GCA_025667525.1 of Glebionis coronaria. Lineage (NCBI taxonomy): Eukaryota > Viridiplantae > Streptophyta > Magnoliopsida > Asterales > Asteraceae > Glebionis > Glebionis coronaria. Next base: position 582,659,385 of record CM046881.1, read on the forward strand.
TTTCTTTTTGTGCCTTTTAGTGGGAAAAGTTGTGAGCCCAAATCACTTGGAACCTAATATGGAAGCACTTAAGAAAAGAAACAAGCCCTTAGTGCATTCTCGAAAAGATGGCATAGTACAAAGAAACATGTTTGTATTGCAGAAGCAGAGCTAAGGCATGGTTTATCATAACTTAAACATTAAATTTCATCAAAAGGATTTCATAAATGACATTACAAACAACATTAGTAACCGAAACCATACAATATCATTCAGATGGCCATATCTAAGGAAATCAATACCAAATGACTTTTTGAAAGAAGGTTGATAATAACAATCATCTTTCTGCAAGTATCTTTATTAAAATATGACAAATACAGTAATCCATGACATTCACCAACAATGAATGATCGAAACAGAATATCATTTAAGCGAATGAGACACGAGCTAACTATTGTACCTTAAAAGTTTCAATATCATCATACAGAACGCATATAAACTTAGTACAACTATGTGGCTGCCTATGACGGGCGCATAAACTGAGACGTGCCCATGAAACATTTTCATGGTTTCGAAACGCACCTGAATCAAATCAATGACTTGACTTCATAAAAATTTCTTTAAATGGAAATGATCAATAAAAAGAATTTTATATGCAGTAAAGTCACTGGTTCGATTTAGATCCGTTTCGAAACCATGGAAGTCTTTTATAAGCGCATCTGAGTTTATCTTATGTCACGGAGCCCGCCACATGCAGCGACATACTGGTTCAAAGTTCATATCTGTAGATGGGAGTCATTGAAACTTTTAAGGTACATCAAAAAAGGCTGGAATTAGTGAAAGCTGAAAAGTGAATATTGGAGAAGAGGCGATTTTGGATCTGGGTTTTTTGAAAGGCGGCTTGAAATGAAAGATGACCTAATAGATAGATATATAGGAGTGAGATTTTAGGGTTACACATCTCACATCTATTGGTTTGGACCGGGTAAAACCCCAATCATGTCCATATTACTTTTAAGTTTTAACACGGGTGAGAAAAAAAATCGAATCCTAAAAACTGACCGAAACTAAAAACTGATAGTTCGGATTTTATTTTTTCAAAAACCGAAAATTTTCGGTTGGGTTTCTGTTTTCATCCAAAAACCGAACCGTAAAAACCATACTTAATCGGGCCATTTATTCTATAAAAATACATATCTTAACTTATCTTACTATATAATAAAACATTTGGGACTTTTTTATAAATAGAAAGTGTGAAAATTCAGATATCCCTACCTGCTTCTTATGGAAAGATATCCGCACAGCCTCTCTTTATCTATCACAACCGCCTCCGACCAACTTTTCCACTGCGGCAACCATTGCCAATTATGTGGTCGTCACGACTTTATCAGAAAGTTGGTTTCGTTTGAGCGTACGATTTTTCCATAACAGACGAGATGGGTGATGGTTTAAACTTGTTAGATCTTGAACATTTATCTTGGGCTAGAGTTTTTTTTTTCGTGAATGGGTGGAGTGGGCGTTGGTCAAAGAAATGGGAAACTCTAGGAGATAAGAATTATTGTACATATTTGGTTGTGATTAATAGTTGTAATTGTCTTTTACTATTATTATATTTTCTAAAAAGTTATACCGTATAAAGCATGAATGTAATGTTTTTATTTAATGTTTACCTATAGTACTTTCAAATATAAAAAGATTTCATTTTTACGTTTTAAATTTATTATTCACGTTTCTTTTTCAAAAAATCATAATTTAATTGTTCATTACTAAAAAAATAAAAGTTTAATAAATATTAACATATTACTTTTGCTTAAAATTGTTATTACAAATTTTAAAGAATAATTTAATTAATTAACTAAAAAAGTAAAAGTGTTAATATGCTAAAAAGTAAGAGAAATAAAATAGTAATGAATACATGTTTTTAAATTATGTATTTTTTTGTCGAGAGATAATAATTTTGAGATGAAAAAAGTAGCTTAGTGATAATTTACGATAAATTTACATAATTCTAGAAACCCCATAACTATTTCTTTGGATATATTCAATTTTATTGGTGAATTGAGAGAATATTTTAATTGTAATTTTTTATACTTTTTTGTTTAATAATATATTTTAATTTTATTAAATTTTTGATATTTTTTAAAATAATATTTATTCTAATACATTTTTATAAAGTCTTAATTTATAATTGTTTTGTGGTATTTTGATTTTTTTTTCTAATTTTAAATTTTATATTAATACAAACTTGATTCTTGAAAATTATATACCGTAAAAGAATGGTTGATGGATAAAAGTGCGTCAAACACAATCTATATGACATATAATCATTATATAAAATCTTTATATACCCGTAAAAACTTAAAACCAAAATATTGTTAAACAACATTCGTTTATGAAGCTGTTGTGTGCCGGTGCCATGCTATACTCTTTATAAGGCATGTTTGCTTTCTATTTTTAGCATATTTCAATTTTCAACTTTAAATCTTAATACACATCGTACAACTCATAAAAATCAAACCGGACTAACGGGTTTAACCGGGAACAGAAATGTCTACCAGTTCGGCGAACAAAAAAAACAGTTCGAAAGCGAACCGAAAAGATCCAACTGAAACTTATAAAAATAATGAACCCATTTTGTTTTACTCTTGTTAATCACATTGTACATGCCGCCATATAACGCGGGTAACCTACTAGTTTAATATAATATAAATATGTATATAACAAATATAAATTTTATATTAATATTCATTTTATGAGTTAAATATGAGTAATAATTTTATCTTAATATTTATATTCGTGTTTTTTTTGGTACATATGTTCACTTGATAATATATAATTACATATGTTACAATAATCGTTTATGTATAAGTTTAGTTGCATGTGTTCAGGGGCGGACCTATTTGTTAGATCCGGGGTGGCGGCGGCGCCCATAGCTTGATCAAAAAGACGTGATTACAGTGTATTTTTTCTTCGATTTTGACAGATTTTTTAAATGCCCCCATTGGAAACGCAAATTACCCCCCACTCACGCATTAAAATCTAACTTTTGACACATTAAAACCTAAAAATACTCCATTTTTAAATTAAAATATTCAGTTTTTTATTCGAATTTTAGTTTTTTTTTCCTTGCTATTGTCAAAAACAATTTTTGCCCCCCACTATCCAATTTTCTACGTCCGCCACTGCATGTGTTTGAATCTTGTTTATGTGTGTTTACGTTTTAATATTTGTGATAAACATTGTTAAGCTTATACTGAAAAAGAATTAAAAAAATCAATTTTTTACCTAAAACAAGTTTTTTAATCTAAATTGATCATGCCTAAATATAAACGGTTTTTAAAACCGAAATCTGAACCGAAACCGATTAAAACCAAAAAAATCGGACCGCCCAATATCGAACGGTTTCGGTTTTTGGTTTTATAAAAACCGAATATTTCGGTTCAGTATCGGTTTTAGCCAAAAACCGACTCAAACCAAACCGTGCACACCCCCTAAGTTTTAACCAACTAATTACCACCACACCACTCCATATCTCTGACTCGAACATGTAATTATTTTGTTTGTGTTCAACGCTGCTTAATTTCTGAGAATGTACTTTCGCAAATACCTTGAACTTTAACTGTATGGCCACTAAACTCCATCTATTGGTGAAGAATCAGTAGGTGGCCATGGGATTATGGGAATGCCTGTTTACTTTTAATATGACGATTCGCGGTACATCTGTTTTTTTTAACTACCAGGTATATACATTCAAAATGGCCTTAAATTTCTTGGAAGATTATCCACATAAGCCACCGATTGTGCGGTTTGTTTCTCCAATGTTCCACGCAAACAGTAAGTACTTATCGAGGATTTTATCCTTAAGAAAGGCTTTCTTAAATATCGAGGATATCCGTTTGCAGCCGTTTCTAAGTTTTGTGTCCTTACCGGCAGTTTATGCTGATGGAAGCATCTGCTTGGATATTTTATGAAGTCAGTGAAGTCCTCTATATATGATGTTGCTGCTATTCTTACTTCTGTTCAGGTGATCCGTAAACCATCTTGTTTCATCATGCTGATTATTATCTAGTGTTCTGATCAAATTTTGTGTGCTGTATCACAGTCATTGCTCTCTGACCCAAACCCAAACTCCCCTGCCAATTCTGAAGCGGTGTGAATGTTTAGTGAGATGAAACGTGATTACAACAGAAGAGTGCGAGAGGGTGTTGAAAAGAGCTGTACTGTTGGCTAATCAAGTATGATGATGTACCGTCTTTTCATGACATGTTTGAGTGAGTTTTTGTTCCACATTCTTTGCTAAAACTCGGTCGCCTGCAATTCTTGTTGCTTTTATTTCTGTAGGTTGACTATGTTTTTTATGCATGTTGTAGTTGTTTGCATTATAAAACAATGATTCAGGAATTTAGCACCGGAGTTGTGCTGTTTAGCATTAGTTGTGTTTCTGTATGACTGTCAAAATTTCAAAATTCCTACTTATGACTTTTCGGTTTGTCGAAGTACCAAAAACACCACTTGTAGAAATGAGCGATTTAAGACATATACCATAACGGATGTCACTTATCTCATGGTTAAAGATGGAAAAGTTGATCCATTTACTTAGGTAATTAGTCGGCATGGATTATACATCAAACTCACCGAAACGCATACCATATACGCGACTTCTTCAAATCACGCCAAACAGGAATTAACATCATGGTAGCTTTAAAGATCGATAATTATAATTTTATTCCATGCCCAGCCTTATAAATGTACCAAAACTACAACGATTCACGTGATTTTCCACCAAGAAAGGGAATAAAGTTCTCATTTGTGTCCGAACACATGAATAAACATCTTTACTAATTTGTACTGAGGTTGCCACTATTATTCCAAGCTTCTTGAACTGGAACAGAATATTGCATATTCCATAGAACATCTTCAATCGATAGACGCACACCCACATCATCGTTAAGACAATTGATTGCTATTTGTGCAGCGGTTTTCATGGACTCGTAAGCAAAAGTTCCTTTGATTGACGTATCTGTCAATTCTTTAAGTCTGTTTGGTGACTCGATTAAACCAATTTCTAGCTAAAAACCTTAAAACCGCAGACTGGATTAGTTGAGTTATGATAATTTATCGAATACTATATGAAAATTTGATGACTTTACCTCCTCCTTGAGTTTGGTTATCTCATCTTCTGAGTTGACCCGTTTTCCTGTGATGAGCTGTATTATGAGTTGAGCGGTTTTCCTGTGATGAACTGTAGAATAATGACTCTGCATTGATATTATATGTGAGGGTTGACCTATGAACAGGTTTTGGTTTAGATATGGATTAGAATCTATAACTATTCAGTATAAAACTACTCATAAGACACTGTAAGCACTTTGAAGAATTTCAACCTGTTCGACCCGTGTCCTTTTAGCTTTTCTAATCTTATTCATTGACCCATTTGACTGATAAGAGTAAACTACAACCCAAAATGACCCATTCATTAGGCTGTTTGAAGTGCGTTTAAAGCATGATTTGTTTGATGAGGAACAGCAGCAAAATGTGGTTGTATATAATGTCTTATATATATATATATATATATATATATATATAGTGAGGTGATATTACCTAAGAGCTCGCAGTTAGCTAGAACAGAAGCACATACCATAACGAAGCTACTGTTAAAGCTCAAGCTTCAATCAACTAAAGATGCATAGAATTCGCCATCAATATTGATTAGATCCTCAAGCTTTCTCGCCACCTGACTCGCTTCCTCGCCATCTTCATCACTCTGAACTTCATCACTCGCCACCTGACTTGCTTCCTCGTACACAGCCTTAGCATCATTACTAAAGCCTTTAATGAATTTTACCTGAACATATCCGTTAACTCCTACTAACGAAGCAAGAACAAGAATTATAAGGGCTAACTGCCAGAACGTGGAAAGAGCTATGGTCAAACCAACAACAAAAGAAAATAGATCCTGTACAGTCTGAGCAAGCACATCTCCAACTAAACCACGAACACTGGCTGCATCTGCTGACAGTCGTGCACCGATAGCACCACTTGTGTTCTCACTCTGGTCGAACCAACCAACCTCCATATTTATCACTTTCTTAACGATCTTGTCCTTCTTATTAGTTTAGCACCCGCAACAGAGAAAAAATATGATCTCCTGGTAAACGAAAAGAGCGACACTACTCCCACGAGTGTGAACATTAGAGCCCAGAATATTGAGTCTCTTTTCATCTTATTGTGTGGTTCATAGAACTTAATCATGCTAGATATCAGTATGCCGAAAACTGGTAGGACTTCCATTAGTTATAGCTGCAATTGATCCAATTGCTAGTATGGGTATCTCGGGTTTGTTGAGATAGAAAAGGCGTGCGAGTGGGACTGTAGGAGGTGTCTTTGTAGGTTTCTCGACTCGAGTGACTTAAATCTCCATGGACTCAGGGATAATACCTTGTGTCGGCACAATAACATGGCGACTGCTAGATGAGACCGGACTTACTGGCTGCTGGTGAGATGGCCTTCTAACTTGTGAGCTATGCTGTCCCGAATTGGTATTAACCTTTTGCAATATTAAAAGTTGGGCATAAGCTCCTTCAGGGTCCCGGAGTAGCTCTGCCTAAGATCCTGTTCAATCATTACTAAATGTTGAAACTTTGATCTTAGAAATGAACCTTTCCAAAGTCTACACTTTATGCAACTACCTTTTAGAAAACGAAAACGAAAAAGAATTTGAATACTATCATAGAAACGTCAAGGAAAAAGCTATCTTTGACAACCATGTATCCGTGATGAAAAGATAACGTCAAGGAAAAAGTCTACACTTTTATGGGCATTTCTGACTATGCTCAGATGATGGGCAACAATAGCAGTCATTCTATTCCCCATTAACCTATCCAAAGCCTCCTGCACAACTCTCTCAGATTCTGCATCAAATGCACTCGTTACTTCATCAAGAAGAAGAATATGATCTCTTTAAGAATCGCTCTTAATTGCTATAGCGATTCTTTGCATCTGTCCACCAGATTGTGTTCCATGTTCACAAACAATTGTAAGGATTATGTAACCACATAATGACATAAGCACAAACAAACATGTAAAAATAATATAACACGATGCTTTAAGTGCATTCTACATAAATTTTACTAATAATGCTGCAAGTCATATATAAAGTATACAATCCATATATAAAGCGGTTGTTGTTCTACACCTTGGCTATAAAATAGACCACTCCCTCCTTAAGTGACATATCACACTGTAAATCCACACCCTGAACTCTGGCCATCTTATTTTCTTAATTATCGTCACAATATATATGTAATTCCGGGTGATCAAGTAGAAGTAGCGATTGCTTATACGAGTCCATGAAGAATGAGCCTAGTCGTCCAGATATCCCAAGACTCTTGATTTGTTGTGATCTTGGGTCGTAAACATCAAGTGTCCTATACAGTTTGTACTCCATTGGAGTTTCAAATATAACTTCACCATTCTTCCTGAACCCCAATATTTTACAAGATAGTTTTCCATATGAGAATAGCTTTGTAAATGATGAATCATGCTCCATCACCCATACACCAAAAGCTTCCTCGGTCGCAATGTACCGACACGCAACAAGAGAACCCCTTAGCTTATAAAGGTACAACGAAGATGCTAATAGCTCGTGTGTTAAGTTTTCCGGTAGGTCTACCACTTTAAATTCCTTGGTATTCAGATCAAATGACACAACCATATTACTTGTGGACCTTCTGATATAGTTTCCTTCATGATCAATAGTCTGCTCACTAGCAGCCCAATAGATAAACCTATCTATAACGACCTGAGTTGAATGATTAAGTTTAACTGATTGACGAGGCAACTTATGACTTATAATCACATTCCAAATCCCTGAACTCAATGTAAAAACTTCAACATGCCAAGGTTTGTTAACTAAGCATACAACCTTAACAACGGTAGGGTCACTAGTGACAGGACAGACCCCGAAACGATATACAGCCTGAATCTCATTCTCACTCTCACGCTCATATCTAGGGACATAAATACCAAATGATTTTCCAATAGAAGGGTTCCAAATAAGAACCATCTCTCTATAATTTTCTATATTATAACCATAAAAACATACTAATCCATGACACGAACCAACAACAAATGCAACACGATATTGTTTAAGCAAAGGAGACACGACAACAAATGGAGCAAACTCTTGTACCTTTAAAGTTTCAATATCATCTTCTTCTACTAAACTAACATACTTTAACTCATTGTCTACATGATGAGCCTTGTACATTAGCAAACAACTATGTGGCTGTATGTCCCGGGCACCGTAACCTTTGATAAACTCAGATGTGTCAATGAAAGATTTCCAGGGATTGGAAACTGACCTGAATTGGACCAGAGACTTGACATCTGAAACCTTTTTAATGATTTCCAATTGGATTTCAAAAGGGATATTGTCTGACATTGTTCTTTTTCTAGGGTTTATGCTAACTTTTGAAATAGGATGAATTAGTAAAAATTGAAAAGTGGGTATTGGAGAGGAGGTGATTTTGGATCTGGGTTTTCAAGGCCGTAGTTTGCCGTCGTGATACGGTTGGAGGTCAAAGATTTCTAGGGTTTATGTTATACTCTGTTGATAATTTTGTTTTGTTCTCAGGAATGAACAGAAATGAAATACGACACACTCTCATGTCGTTTTGCTGTTTCAAATACTCGGCCCAAAAACAGCCCATTAAGCCCAACCCAAAGAGCCCCTTATATATATATACTAGGCGACTACCCGCGCATAGCGGCGAAATTATCTAGCGGCAGATAATTAACGATACATTACATCGTGGTAAGATCCAAGTATAATTGCAAAACGTGGTAGCATGTGATAATTCAGTTTTAAATAAAATATCTAATACCAAACAACATATTAAAAAGCAGTTATTAAAATTAAACGTCAAACAATAAATGATCAAATGTAACGACCGTTAAGCATCGCGCAAAACTTCTTGGTATACAACATCTGAGGTGTACACTCCTTCTTCAGCAAACTGCTTAACTGGCTTCACTAAAACTTTGGTTGTTGATCGTGATATCCCTCTAGATAGTGCTACATAAAGTTGGCCATGGGAGAAAACAGAGTCAGACAAATAGACACCCACATTTGGAATTGTTTGCCCCTGAGCTTTATTGATTGTCATCGCAAAGGAAAGGCGGACAGGAAATTGCGTCCTCTTTAGCTTGAAAGGGAACATATCTTCTTCTGATGGAGCTAGAGGAATTCTTGGCAAGAGCATTCTAACTCCAGCATGCTGCCCGACAGCAATTTTAGCATCGATAACATTAGGATCAAAGCGTTTGCATATCAACCTCGTACCATTACATAATCCATTTGCCGGATCGAGATTCCTTAAAAGGATAATCGGGCATCCAATTTTCAAACGCAAGTAATGTGGTGGCAATCCGCTCACGTTGAGAGAGTTTAAGAATTCAAGAGGATAGAAGTTTTGTGGGTCGTCTTCCGCTTCATCAAAACTATAACGGTAATAATGTTTCTTAAACGGGTTGTCGGGTCGACCTGCTTAATTTTTTTCCAACCCAAACCTAACCTTTTTAATAAGACCCAAACCTGACCTAAGATTCAATATATTCAACCCGAACCTATTAATTTTCGTGTCGGTTTCAGGTCGGGTTTCGTGTCGGGTCAGCAATTGCCACCCCTAGTGACGACGACGACGAATAATTTTGCGATGATAGTGGTTTAAGTTGCAATATTCTTTCGATAACTGTTTTTTATGTTGCATGGCCGTATTTGAAAGTTAATCTTTATGTGCATGTTTTTTCCGGGAACATTGTTTAAATTTGAGTGTAGTATTATGAAACTTTCTTTCATATAACAATAATAAATCGTCAGTTACAGGCAATATACAGGTCAAGTAAAAATGCCTCTGATAGATATGGATCTATCAAAATTCCAAATTCATCACGTCAAAACCATAATATATAGTGAAACTTCTTAACCCTAGTTATAATATTTTGTAGCGTTAAGTAATCTTTTTTAGAGACGACAAATAACTTTCAATATAAGTAGTAATTTAGGTTGATGCCGGTCAAAGCTTCAATAAACTTGGTCCCTGCTAAACTTTGATCAAATGCAATCACTTTTCATTGAGATGTCACGATCATTACCTTTTTACAAATTTTAGATGTACTTTTGACCTACTAATTTTTTGTTCAAACCTTATCTCGTAGAAATTTTCAAATTTCAAACCTTAAGTGTACTGAATTTTAGAAGTAAAAAAAATTTAAAAGTTCAAAAAGATTTCAAATTTCAAACGTGAGGGTACATAATTCTAGTTTAGCTGCGTTCAAATTTCGACTGCGTTTTTCTTTCAACATGTATTTCTAACCTTTTTTTGATATTCTAGTTTTCAATAAAAGTTGATCCGGTTTTTTTGTGTGTACTTTTTGTGTCTTAAAGCTTTAAAGGTAATTACAAAATATTAACTTATAGAGTTAGAGAACTACTTATATCTTTTAAAGAAGCTCTATTTGTGAAAAACAATACTATGTCTATTGCCTAATAATAGTAAAATTCGCAGCCAAAATAATTAAAAAGGCTCCAGTCTCAACAAAGTAAAACAGTATTCCTGCTTCCAAGCCAAATTTTCACGTATTAAATGAAAGTCTTATTTTGCTTTATAGACTCCCAACGTTTTATTTAAAGCAACAAACTGGTTCTTGCTAAAAAAACAAATTGGGTGGCTCGAGGTTCTGTGAAAATATCGAGATGTCAAACCATTATTACCAACCCAATATTTTACTTAATTCAAATCCACGTACCAGATTTCAAACTTCACAGTCAATATTCCCATTTTCCCTATAAACCGAAATCATTGGTTTCTTTAGTCTCAACTCTCAACATGAAACTAACATTTAAGATACCAAAAACACCCCGTTTGATAAATTAATTTTACATCTGTTGTGACAAAATTTACATTTATAAATGAGTTCTATAACAAACTACAAGTAAAATTCACAAATATACTTGCATGTACACAAAAAAATGTAAAGATAAAAAGATAAATATGCATAAAAGAATACACAAACTGTACATGACTTTTATAACAAAAATATGTACACAAACTCTACTTCAACGTTACATAAAGTTGCAAAAAAAAAGTTCACAATAAACAGTACTTAAACTTGCAATAAAAACTTAGGAAGCAAAACAAGATTTCGCAGTAGCTAAAGAGTTTTCGGGAAGCTTGATAAATATTCCGGCGCAAGCTGATATTTTGGACGCAGTAGAGTTGTTGCTAACAAAGCCTGATAAAGAAAGTTCCAAAATATTTGGGCTGTTAACAAAAGGTACGTTCCGGGGAGGTGAATTTGTAAAACAAATTTTAGAAAGTACCTTTTGCGAAAGATTGGTTTTTGATAACAGTAGCGGTGTCGACAGCGAACAATTAGGCAAGATCTACAGGAGCGAGTAAGATCTAAAATATAACAAACTCAAATGTAATCAAATTCACATACCAAAATAAAAAACAAATCTACAAAGACCTTACGTAAACTGTATAATAAAACTTGTAAAAGTTGTATAAACTATTACCTTTATAGCAAAGTTTTTCTACACCAACAGATTAGTTGAAGGCAACATTAATTTCAGCGGCGGTAGCAGGTGGCCGTTGATGTGTTTTGCGACGGTGAGTGTCGACAGCAAGTGGCAATAGGCTGCGAACGGTGGAGAATAATGGCTGCAATACATAAAAAAACTTTAAAAACTTAGATTTACAAAGAAATTATATAGATCTATAAAGAAAAACTTTAGAAAAAAGATAAATAATTATAAATATATTGGAACCTCACAAAAATCCTCAAAAAAGGCCTTAAAACTTACAAAATCACATAGATCTATTAGAACACAAAAAAAAACCCTTCCAAAAACGTGTACTTCCATGGGTTGTTGTCGCTTCTTAGGCGGCAGTTGGCTGGCATGAACAAAGGTCGGTTGGCGTGATCGATGGCCGGCTAGTGTGCATCGCGATTGTTGGACCGAGTAAGAGAGTTGTGGTCGTATGGTTGGGTGCTTTGTTGAGAGAGAGAGGATGACAATTTTTTGGAAGTGAGTGTGTGTGTGATTTTATAGTTTTTATATGGTTGTAGGTGAAAGAGGTTTGTATATTGGTTTAGGATATTTTTAGGTTTAGATAGTGATATCATGTGTGTAAAAATTATGGTTTGGAGTTTGAATCTTAAAGGTGATAGGGTTGGATAGTGGCGACATCGGTAGGCGGCGAAGACGGTGCCGGTGGCAGTAAGGGTCTTGTTTAGAGAGATGAATTTAGTTTATTGTGTGAGAAAAAAAGAGTCAGATATTGTCTAGAGAGAGAGATGTGTTGGATTATGTGTGATTTTATGGTGAGAGGGGTTGAGATGGTATTTGGTGTAGGTTGATTTATGGTGAGATTTGTAATATATTTTTAGTGGGACCCACAATTTTTTAACATTCAACATTCAACTTTCAACCATAGGGGTAAATGATTTATAAGGTATATAGATACTAGCCTTAAGCCCGCCCGTTAGGCGGCTTGCTTTAAATTATTATTGAAAGATAGATAATTGAAAGGTATAATGTAAACGTTTATTTGTTTGAACATATTCGTGTTTCTGATGACGGCTAACAATAAGATTCTTTTTTATAAGATACGAAATTTTGTAGTGGATTATAACTGAAATGCATAATTTGTAATTATTTAGGCACAATACTAAAGACTTCACGCACACTATCTCTTTCAAAATTTTATTTATCAAGGCATACTAAAAGATCCTTATTTCCAGAAATTAGTAGTAATACTCCGTCATAAATATACTGTAGTTTTTTTTAAATGGCAACCAATTCTCAGAGCTTCCAAACAACTCTATTGTTTTCAAATTTTATAGAAACAAAGAGCTATAAAGAAGAGCTAAGGAATACACTCTTCGATTATTATTTTTCCTGGCGGTGTAAAGTTGATTTCATTAATGCTTCCTTGTCTTCTCGCCCTTTTTGTCCCAGCAAGTCCTCCAACAGTTGTATCAGTTTAAGTGTTAGTCATCATATGCCAAACATATAAAACAAAAAAGTATGTGCCATGTACAGTGTAACATAAGTCTTCATGTGCCAAACATGTAAAGTAAAACTTATGTGTCTTGTAGAAGGTAACATATTTCGCTTAAACTTCTTACAATCTTATTATTGTTATTATTTTTATTTAAAAAGATAAAGCATAGTGCAAAACTTGTTAAGTTAACTCAATTCTTAAAAGTCAACAAAAGTGGCCTTCATCCAGAATCCTTTAGGCTTTTTGTCCAAGGATATAAGTTGTTATGCAGACTCAGTTGGGTCATGTTGGGTTCACCAAAAACCTTTATCCAAATCCTAAATATAAATTTAATGGTTAGAACTGAACTGATTTACAATACGTAATTTTAGTCTTCTGAAAATGCATGTGAAGTTCACAATATATGCTCGTGTAGGAAAGGCAGTAAGTACCAGAATGTTTAAATCCCCGCTTACATTGTGAAAAATGTTGGAGAGAATCATCAGAGAGCTCTAAGTATAGTTTAAAGTTACCATCTCATGTGTCTATGCTAGAGATGCAAATGAAAACCGGATTTTTGAAAATCCGGTCCAAAAATCCGAACCGGTTTTTTCAAAATCCGGTTTTCTAGTTATCCGATCCGGTTTTTTCTATCTGAACCGGTTAGACCAGATTTTACAATTTTAGGAAAATCGGATAAAAACCGGATAAATTACCGGATTTATCTGGTTTTCAAAAAAACCGGATTTTACCGGTTTTTGTACATAGTCAAAGTAGCCGGTTTTATTATTTTCGGGGAACTAGCGAAATCAATGGAATATGTTAAGGTTAATAAAACTTATCATGGGCCGATTAAATGGGAGATTCACACGTTATTATTGACCTAGTATTTAATAGGAATGTATTTCCTTTTCTACTTGATAACCAATCTCGCAAAATCCGTAAATGATAATCAACACCCTAAATACATTTTTGACAAAATAATTCTCATCATCGTAATCCCATGGATGATGATGATGTAAACTAGTCAATTTATATGATTTTTCTGGCAATTTAATGACTATTCTTATGAAGCCTTCAATAGCTTGTAATTAGTTCATTTATTTTTTGTTTAGAATTGGAAAATTACAGTTGTGGTATTTTTTAATGTTTGTAAATCGATCCAAAAAACGATACGAATATTTTTAACCAAAAAACTCGATCCGAACATTTTTTATCGAAAAAAACCGACACGAAAAAAAAACGATAAAAACCGATAACGAAAATTTTTAACCGAAAAAAATCCGATACGAACATTTTTATCCGAAAAAACCGATTCCAAAAAATCCGATCCGATCCGAATCCGGATTTTTGAAAATCCGGTTTTATCAAATCCGGATTTTTAAATCCGAATCCGGTTTTATCTGGTTTATTTGCACCTCTAGTCTATGCATCCAAAATGTAAAAAATACACAAACATTTCTCACGATACCATAATTCTTGATAAATCTTTTTAGGAACAATCAATATTTTACGAATTATATATATATTTAGATGGTCACGCACATACACACACTTTTCTTTTGGTACAAAATTCAACTTATAGTGATATCATCTTTAATAAGCATCTCGACTCAAGACTCAGTCCTTTCGGGTGTCTCCATTTCATGCCAACTAATTACACTTTTAAGGAATGATAGCCACAACAACAAATTTTGAGCATTTGCCTAGTACCAAATGCTTAGTTACTAAAAAATAAAAATCAACCTGCTTATACAGCTTTCTTTCACTCTATAATACTCTGTAAGCAAATATCATATACTAATAGAGATAATATGCTCAAATGAAGATATAATCAGCTATACGAAAACTACAAATGAGCAAATAATACTCCGTATTTAACAATGATATCCATGGTGTTTTGTAACTTATGGCAATTCAATAACTATAGCGTACCTCGTCTAGTCAATGGGATGTTGTTGTTTTATGGTGGTCGCTTGCTTCCACTCTTACGAGAATAAATCTTCAAAAAACAAAGAAAGATACTACCGGCACAAAGCATAAAGTTAATACGTAAACAGTCGTTGAGGTTATTTCTTAATTTCAAGGTCAATTATTGACGCAAACAGTCTTTTGCATTATTGGTCTACTGCACCATTAGTCTCGCATGATTCGCCGCAACACGCGGGCTATAAATCTCGTTAATAAAAGGAATCAATAAAAAATAAAGTGACATAGGCATAAAAGAAAAGAGATTCATAGTCTGCCACATCTACCTATCCCACACTTCTAAATCAGCAGACCCTATTACCTAAGCCAATCAAAGAAAGTACCCCCCTGAATAACAAGACTACGGGGCTAAAAGTTGGTACTAATTAAGCACATATCATTTTCTCATAATCAAAGTTTGATGCATCTATCTATTATGACATTAAACAACAATTAAATCTATATAAAAGAATTATGGGAATTAAAGGATTGGAGTCTTTCCTTCTTCAACTTGAAGTACATATTACTAAATAACTACTTCAAGTGAATAAATTTTTTAATAGAGAATTAAGTTCAAGGAATGAAGTATTTTTTTAGTTTTTCATTAAAATAAATCAATGCTAAATCGATGCCAAATATACCTTTGTAAAATTAGATGATTTGATACATTAAAATAACAATTTCGTAAGGCTATCCGCATGGAACATTCTTTTTTGTAAGTACGAAACCATTTTTAGTTGCTCTCACTGAGTCCTCCCGTGACAGTATGACACATTTTTTCACGCTTCAAACCTGTTGGGGCATCCTTTTGTCATGCCTCAAGCAAAAAATTAAAATAGGTGAGTCGGTCATCGAATTAAATCCCACAAAGTGCACTTTCGGGGCAACGGAAGGCATGTTCCTAGGGTACATGATTGACCCCAATGGCATCAAACCATGTTAGGAAAAAACAGATGTGGTCATCCAACTCCAAAGCCCAAAGACAAAAAAGGAAGTACAGTCACTGAATGGTATACTCGCAGGGCTGAACAGATTCCTGTCTAAATCAGCAGAAAAGTCACTCCATTTGTTTAAAACGCTCAAAAGGTGCATTAAGAAAGGGGACTTCCATTGGACTAAGGAAGCAGAAAAGGCCTTCGAGTAATTGAAAGCACATTTGGCTTATCTCCCTATGTTAGTCGCACCACGACTTAACGAGGAGCTGATAATGTATTTGTCTGCTACGCACGGAGCGATCAGCGTAGTGCTAATGACGGATAGAGAAAATGTGCAAACTCTAGTATACTTCATAATTAGAGCGTTGCAAAGCTCGAAGCTAAATTACACCCCAATGGAAAAATTAGTACTCGCGCTGGTGTTTGCGGTAAAGAGGTTGCGTCGATACTTCCAAGCGCACCCAATAGTGGTGATAATTGACCAGCCCATAAAGAAGGTAATATCAAAACCGGAGGTCGCAGGTAGATTCCAGAAATGGAGCGCTCTATTAGGGGAACACAACATCACTTACAGGCCGCGCAATGCCGTAAAGGGGCAGATTTTGGCAGATTTCATCATTGAAAAGCCAGAGGAGAGTGTTCAATAGTTAGGACAAAAGGAAGAAGACCCAACCCCGTGGGTCTTGTTTACTGATGGGTCCTCTTGCACCGACATATCAGGCGTAGGCCTCATACTTACCAACCCTGAAGGAATGGAATTCACATACGCATTGCGTTTTGAGTTTACAACCACAAATAATGAGGCAGAATATGAGGCACTCATAGCGGGGTTGAGGATCGTAGCATGGACGGGTGTGCGCAATCTCGAAGCAAACGTAGATTCTCGATTGGTAGCAAACCATATACTTGGCGAGTACGAGACGAAAGAAGATAACATGGTGCAATACTTACAAAAAGCCAAAGCATTAATTGAAGGGTTCAGTAAGTTCCGAATACGCCAAGTACCCAGGGGGGAGAACAAGAAAGCAGATGCACTTAGTAAAATAGCATCTACCAGCTTCGCACACCTATCAAAACAAGTCCTGGTGGAAATTCTCAAGGACAAGTCAATCAAAGAGCAAGAGGTCACGTCGGTCGTAGAGGAAGAACGCCCTACATGGATGACGCCGATTATGGATTATTTGATGAATGATTCACTCCCGCATGACGAAAATGAGTCACGGTGAGTGCGAAGACGTTCGAGGCAATTTGAAGTCAGAGATGGGGTCCTTTACAAGCGATCATTTCTCCAGCCATGGTTAAGATGCGTAGGGCCACGCCATGCGCATTACATCATTGGCGAAATCCACAAGGGGTCATGTAGAATACACGTAGGAGCAAGGTCCGTGGTGGCAACAACGTTGCACAGCGGGTACTACTGGCCAACTATGCATACAGACGCGCGAACACTCATTAATAAATGCAATGACTGCTAGGTGCACATACCAGTACCTAGGCAGCCTCAGGAGGAGCTCACGCCGATCACTTCCCCTTGGCCATTCTTCAAATGGGGAACCGATATCGCGGGACCCTTTCCCGTAGCCACGGGGGGAGTTAAGTTCTTCATAGTCGCGATGGATTACTTCACAAGATGGATTGAGGCAAAGGCAGTCGCAATGATCACGGGGAATCAGGTGAAAAGGTTCGTATGGGACAACATAGTATGTCGTTTTGGACTGCCCGGTGAAATAGTCTCTGATAATGGAAAGCAGTTCGCAGAGAACCCATTCAAGGATTGGTGCGCGAAGAACGGGATACATCAACGGTTCGCATCGGTCGCCCACCCACAAACGAATGGACTTGTGGAAAGAGCAAACAGTAGTTTGGGGGATGGCATAAAAGCACGATTGGGGGAGCATAATAAGAAGTGGGTCGATGAGTTGTCGCATGTTTTGTGGGCACATCGTACGATGATCAAGACAACCATGGGTGATACCCCTTTCGCCCTAACATATGGTACGGAGGCAGTCATTCTAGCTGAGATCGGATTGCAAACACTCCGCACAACGGAGGTAGACATGGTTACTAACGACGATGAGCTACGATTGAACCTAGACATAATCGAGGAGCGACGAGAGTTAGCAGCAATCCGCGAAGCTAAGTCAAAAGCAAAGATGAAAGGCTACTTTGATACTAGGGTGCGCAAGACCTCCTTCGGACCAGGTGACTTTGTGTATCGCTCAAACGCGGCCAGTCGCGCTGTGAATACAGGAAAACTTGGACCAAAATGGGAGGGACCCTACATAGTGATAGATGCACTTGGAAATGGCGCGTACCGGCTACGCGATATGGATGGTCGCGACCTACAAAGACCTTGGAACATATTCCATCTAAAGAAGTGCTACCTTTAAGGGCGAACTTCCTAAGTGAATGTATTGTTTTTCCTTTTATTTTATGTATTTAAAATCTTACAAGTATTAATAAAACAGTCGTGGTCCCTAGCTAGTTCCACGACGCATTCTGAAAAAAAATTCTTTATGTCATACATACTTTTTTTCTTATTATATATTACCTACTGGCGCACGCGTGCACAACGTTTCAAGGAGAAATAAGAGGAATTAGCCTACCCTACTAATTAGACTCGTCGAGTAAGTGGGATGCAACCCCGTCGACCATGGATCGTGTATCCTTTTTAGGCCCCCTGTTATTAATGACGTCGTAGCAAGTTATGCAGCCAGTAAACTATGAGACTGTTAAGACACACTTGTGCGCACCTAACAATTGGTCAGCCTCACCTGACCGTCCTTATGGTAGTAGCGGTACACCGCACGTAATGAGCTTCTGAAACCCATATGGACCATTTATAAGTTTACATTAACTTATTATGCGAAATTGCGTTATAAACATTAAATATAATCTTCATAACAAAAAAGGGATATTGTTTATTACAAAGGCAAACATTCGTGGATAGCAAATACAAAATATTTATAAATCCCTAAGGCGATTGGAGAGCAAATGGATCTCAGAGGAGGATCTCTTTAGTTTTAGCAAAGGTGGGCAGTAAGCAGTACTGCGGTGATCCTTCAGACTTTTTTCCATCCGGTCTAGCAGGCGCGAATCCCTCTCCAGCAGTGGCAATGGCAACACAGGGATAGAAGGAGCAAGATGGGCCGCACCAACGGAAAGTGCCGTTTCTATGTTTAGCAGGGCTTTCTTGGCAGCAGCGCGGCTCTCGTGTGCTGCAAGGACCTCAGACAGTGGGACTTCCTTCTCAATCTTGAAGGGATCGAGAGCGTCCCTGGGATAGGAAAAAATTGGTATGGTCAGTTGCTCCAGCGATGGTTTTAAGTGAAAATCCGGTAGCGCTTCTGCGCCCTCTGCCTTGTGGCGCGCTAAGGTGAGACTCTCCATTACAGCTTCAAAAGGGACTTCATGATCCTTGTCCTCCAGGCCAAAAGAGGGCAACGGACATACGCTCATTTCTTTCAAGGCGGTGGTAAGCTTGGCATCAGCCTTCAGATCATAAAAAGACACCTTCGATAGTTCTTTGTTCAGTAACTTCCCCTTGTGCGCTGTCACCAAACCTCTTGAAGTGCCCTCATTGATTGCGGCTATGACAGACTTGGAGAATGAGGTTCGCATGGCGGGGTCTTCCAAAGCGCCCATGATGGCCAGGCGCTGACCATGGCGCACTAGCCACCGCTTCTCGGCTATCTCTTTCATTAGGCGGGGGTACAGTTCCTCATCCAGTTAGATACTCAGCCTCTTCAGTTGACAACTGAGATCGTTTACATCTTCCTTTACCTTAGCACCCAGAGCGTCAACATCAGCAACGAACCTATTCTTTCCCTCCTCAAAGGCCCCCATAGCAACTAGGTTGGAGGCCTTTATCTGGTGGAGTTGGGCGCGCTCTTCATCAAGAGCGGCAAATAGCTTGTTCCTTTCTTCTGTTAAGTAATGGAGGAGGGCGACATCTTTTCTTCCTCTCTCGGCCTCTTGGTCTATTTTTTCTTGCATATCGCCGAGAGTGGAGGATTTTTCTTCAGTCACCTGCCTCAGTTTTTCCTCTGTAGTGCGGAGTTTGGTAGACAATTCCAGGTATCTCCTCTTGAGGTGCGACATCAATGTCACATGTTGTGCTGCCAGGTAGTTAGCCTCGTCGGCCAGGACAGCATCGCTCATCCCTTCTAGCACTTCCTCTCAGCCAGGCGGCACGATGTTGTCTAAGAAGCTTGCGCAGTCAAAAGCACTCGTTAGGTCAGAGGACGCAAGCAGCTCCTAATTAGGAGCAAAGGTAGGATCTTGAGCGAACCCGCTTCCCCCCGCTGATGAAGTCTCCTTATGGGGGGAAGGCATGTTCTCTGTTTTTTCAGCAGATTTTTCTTGTTCGTCGCTGCTGCATAAGGGTAATGGTTAGGCGGACGCATAGAAAATAGTGACAAATGAGGAAGAACGTGTGACTAACTGCTACCGTATAGAAGAAGATGGTTACCTTAGATTGATGGTGGCGGGAGGAGTGCGTGAGAGGGGGGGGGGGGGTCTTTGCGAAGTTCTTCTCAAACTCTTCCTCGGTTGTGCGCGCCCCTGTCCAGGAGGGACCGGCCCTGATGCGCGCGGATTTGTGTGGAGACAATGAGGGAATTCTATGTCTTTTCCCTAGGGAAGGGATGTCTTCTTCCTTAAACCCAGTTGCGGCTTTCTCAACGTCCCCGGTAGGGTTGTCTAAAGACAGCGAGGAGTTAAGAAAGGGTGGTGGTTGTTGTTGTATTGGTGGCTGCTGTTCCAACGGTTGAACTGGTGGAGGGGCGGGGGTTGGTCTGCGCTTGTGTCTTCACTCTCATGGGAGGCAGATGGCTCCCTAATCTTCAGGTCCATGGTTTTTTCTGCGCACGGTCATGGAGTGACTCTTCATTTTCCTGCTGAGGGCGAGAGTACACCAACAAATCTTTAGGAAAGGCACCACGGACAAGGTCAAGAACGTCCATAACTGTGAAAGGAGGCAAACAGAAAACAGGAAAACATATTTTAGTCTTTGATATGCGATGGTACTCTCTCTGCGGAACATTGGTACCCTGTGCTCGCCACAGATGACTGCGCGTCTGCAGTGTTGTAGGAGTCGGGGCCAGGTAGGGGGTCCTTCCTCACAGTGTCAGGGGTCAAGAAGGGAAAGTGGAAAGGGAAGGCAACGTCGTCGATCCAGAAGAAATTTAGGGGTGTTCAAAAAAACCGAGAAACCGACGAATCGAGCCGAACCGCTCAATCCGAAACCGAAAAAATCCGAAACCGAAAAAAACGAAACCGAAAAAAACCGAAACCGAAAAACCCGCTTATAACGGTTCGGTTACTGTTTTCATTTTTAGATATCCGTGGTTAACCGAACAGAACCGCACATATTATACATGAAATTTTATAACTAAATATTCAAATTATAGTACATGTATTAATTGTATTAGTACCCTACTTTTATTATACATTAAATTTTTTAACTAAATATTCAAATTATAGTACATGTATTAAACATGTATGTGTAAATTTAATTAATGTGATCGTAGTTTATAAATATCAAATAAATATTTGTTAGTTAATATGTTATTTATGAATATTCTAATGCACTTTTTTGTAACAAAATAATTTTATATAATTTTTATCTATTTAATGTCGTTGAGTTATACGAAAACGACATTTTATGTTCTAAATCATGTTATTGTTTATAAACTAAAACTTTATGAAATTTATATAATGGTTAACCGTGACCCGAACCGTGGGTAACCGCTCATTTCGGGTAACCGTATGTCCGGTTAACCGCCTTGTACGGTTCGGTTACGGATAGTAAATTTAACTAACCGAACCGCGATGGATAGTCAAAATCGTCTAACTACCCGAACCGAACCGACCCGTGAACACCCCTAAGAAGAATTTGTCGGTCCAGTTCCTTAAGGAATCTATCTTTCCATCGAAACATTGCATACCGCCCTTTCCCTTAGCGAAGGATACCCAGCCATTGGCTAATTGACGTTGGTTGAAGACGCGGAAGAGATCTACCGTAGGTTCTATGTCTAGGGTGCGGCAGTTTATTTCAAAGTTCGAAATTTTTACTGCCCCTAAGCAATGTAGTTGGGAGAAGCGGGTCTCGTAGTGTAGTAGCACGCTTAGGAGAAAGTGCGACATAGGTATACGCTGGTCTGCGTAATCGATGAAACGGGTGTACAACCCTATCTTCCCTGCGGGGAACTGACTTATATTATGTTGCGGGTTAGGAACTTCTGGGTGCAGGTAGTCGGGTATGTAGAAGTCAGAGGTAAATTGGTCTAGCTGCTCAATGGTCAAGATTGACGTAATGTCGGTTAGCTGTTTCACCATGGCGTTGTGTATACAAAATAGTGGTCGCGCGGATTACCTTAATAAGAGATCTCGTGATGATGGTGAATGATAGAGGCATTAATGGTGATTTGAAGGTTTTGTAGATGGTAAGCAGTCAAAAGGAGGCGTGATGGGTTTATATAGGCTTCCTGGTTTTACTGTTCACGGTCAGATGTGTGCCACGTGTTCCCCACTTGCCAGATCTAACGGTAGAAGATGAAGGGGTAACTACGACGTGGCAACGCTTTTCCCGGGTACCAAGGAGGTTAGGTAAAAGGGGGGATGTATGTATTCTTGGCGGGAATATTTAAAATATGTGTTTATGATTGGACTATGCGACTGTTTTGGTTTGATTATAGTTTAGTAGCCGCGGATTGGACATGCGACCACTAGAATGGGGGGACATGATGACGTATAGTACCTAGTCAGGCTGGATAGTCCGACTCACGGTTACTACCCGCATCCATCAGGAATGGATTGGATACTTGTGCGATGTGTGCACACAGCCGGGAAGGCCCGGTAAGCCGCTGTCGCACAAAGAGGCTGATTACTTAGCGAAGTCCTCGTTGCAGTGCGACAAGATCATACAGAATATAGCTTATATTATAATTATATTCGCCTAAGGAAAAGGGATATACACTTGCCTTAGTTAGATAATAAAGATCAAGCTATTTCGAGTCATTATCTCTTCCTTAGGCCGCAAGAACAGGGAGCCCAACCTGGACTCTCTCGAGTATAAAAGGAACCCCTTCGGTTTCACAAAGGGACGATACACACAATACCCTAAACACTAATATACTCAAATCGATTACTTACTCTCACGCCGGAGTCTAATCGTGGGTCACAAAGCCACGGTAAGCCTAACGATGTTTGTTTAGTGCGCAGGGTCTCCAAAGCAAGTTTCACTTGGTGCAAGAGCCGGAGTCCACAAGACCCCAAAGTAAGCCTAATTTGGGTCAAGCTCGGTCTACCCTAACTTTTGTATCAACAAAGCTCATGCACAACGGTTTGCAGTCACATGACAAATTGTAACCCGCGCTTCAAAGAAAGGAAAGTTTATCGCCGATGATAACTTGTCCTCATTAACGAGAAATTAAATTTTCTCGGACACGAGCTTACATTAAAACTATTCAAAGGTTTTTAAGCTCGTGTGAATGGCGTATAATCACATTTCAGATTATACCCCGGAATTCAATAAAAGGAAAGTTTATCGCCGATGATAAACTTATCCTTACAACGAGAAATTAATTTTCCTCGGGCATGAGCTTATATTAAAAACATTCGAAGTTTTTAAGCTCATGCACAATGACTTACAGTTAAATATCAGACTGTAACTCGGACTTCATATTTAGGAAAGCTTATCTTGAATGATAACTTATCCTCATAACGAGAAATTAAATTTTTTCGGTCATGAGCTTGTATTAAAACATTACAAGTTTTAAGCTCGTAAAGGAAAGTGTATCTTTTAAATAAGAGATTTTTTCTTTTTAACCATAAATTCATCTTTCTCGGTCATGAGCTTTCCGTTAAAACATTCAAAAGTTTTTCAAGCTCATGAAAGCGACTTCTAAGTGGATATCAACTTAGGACTCGTTCTTCAGTTAAAAGGAAAGTTTATCGCCGATGGTAACTTATCCTTAACAACGGGAAGTTTACAACTTCTCGAACTTGAGCTCGTTTTGTAAGATATTCAACATCTTAAGCTCAAGTAATTGGTTTTCAAAACTTTAAACACAATTTTTCAAGAATTTTTCAAAAGGTTTTTCTATATCTTTCAAAATTGTGTGTTCAAAAATGTTTTGATAAAAAGAGCATGTCTTCTAGAATCGATAATATTTACGATCCTAGAAATGTCGTTCAATAATGACACGGGACTGTAAATAAAGTTCGAACAGAAGTTTAAATGATTTAAAACATGCTCAAAATGGCTTGCTATTATTTCAGATAGTAACCCGCCTTTCATATTCAAGTCAAGCATTTCACCGGAAAGCTTTGACTTAACAACGGGAATTAATTTTCTCGGGCATGGTTTACTTTATAACCATGTAAGAGATTGTGTTTACGTAAAAACACAATCTAACACGAATATATGTATGCGTCAGTGCATTTATTTGTTAAAACGAGAGAAATCTTGTTTTTATGAAGTTATCATCTCCACAATCCGCAACAATTTACAATTGATATCTACATACTCGATGATGCGACTACTCAATCGGTGACTACAACTCTTTCAATAGAATACGGGTCAACAATTGATGGGGAGCAATTGTCCAGCATTCAGAATCTTTGATGCCGAAAGTGCCAAGTTCACAAATTAGTGTCAAGACAATGATATCAATCGTACACATGGTGTCAAGAGATAACTTCAGACGTGACGAGGCGACCAACATTCGTAAACAAGAACCATGTGATTCTATCATATGATGTTCTCCATCATTCAGGTCCAACCTCGTAAATTAGTAATCTTCAGTTTTTTGCTCGCATCATAAGTGAAAGCACAACACTAGTATAAACATATGTATCATTATTTGTACTTTGACTTTTGAAGTCAAGTGGTCTCTTTTTTTACTCTAGTCGTTTAAAATATCGATTTGTTTATCTTTTTGTCTGCTTGAGTGTAAATTAAGGGGTGTTTACTAAATTAAGTGGCAACATATAATTCACTTAATATGTCTCTTAGTGGAAAGAGTAAGGTTATAATGAGTCTCTCAATTAAGAAAAAATAAAAGGTTTGAGCCCACTTTTGTTTTTCACTAAAAGGTCTAAAAGAAAAAAGAAACACCCCTAAGTCAATAAAATATTCAGGGGGCGCTTGGTTAATCTGAGGGGAATGGGAATGGGTAAGGGTAAGGGAATACAAAGGAATGCAATGAACATTCTTTGGTATTATCATTACCATTGTTGGTGCTTGTTTAATATAAGACATGATGGTGATTGAAGATTGTGACAACAACTGTTAGGGTGATAGTCAGTGGTTGCGATGATGACGAGCACCGTGGTGGAGTTGGGAGGGTGGTGGTAGCGAAAATGGTGCTGGTCAGTGGTGGTCGTGGCGTCGGAGATTGGTGGTGGCGTTAGGAGGTTGGTGGCAGCGACAATCGTGGTGGTCAGTGGTGGTGGCGGCGTCGGAGAGTGGTGGTGGCGTTATGAGGATGGTAGTAGCGACAATGGTGGTGGAAAGTGGTGGTGGTGGCGTTAGAGAGTGGTGGTGTCGGAGATTGGTGGTGTCGGAGAATGGTGGCGCTACGAGGATGGTGGTATCGACAATGATGGTGATCAGTGGTGGTGGTGACATTGGATAGTCGTGGTATCGGAGAGTGGTGGTGGCGTTAGGAGTGGTGATAGCGACAATGGTGGTGGTCAGTGGTGGTGGTGGCGGCGCCGGATAGTGGTGGTGTCGGAGAGGGAGAGTGGTGGTGGTGTCAGAGAGTGGTGGCGACGTTAGGACGGTGATGGTCATTGGTGGTGGTGGCGTCAGAGAGTGGTGGCGTCGGAGAGAGGTGGTGGCGTTAGGAGTGTGGTGGTAGCGACAATTATGGTGGTGAGTGGTGGTGGCGGCGCCAGATAGTGGTGGTGTTAGAGAGTGGTGGTGGTGTCGGAGAGTGGTGGTGGCGTTAGGAGGGTGGTGGTCAGTGGTGGTGGTGGCGTCGGAGAGTGGTGGCGTCGGATATTGGTGGTGGCATTAGGAGGTTGGTGGTAGCGACAATGGTGGTGGTCAGTGGTGGTGGTGGCGTTGGAGAGTAGTGGTGTCAAAGAGTGGTGGTGGCGTTACGAGGGTGGTGGTAGCGACAATGGTGGTGGTCAGTGGTGGTTGTGGTTTCAGAGAGTGGTTGTGTCGGAGAGTGACGGTGGCGTTACGAGGATGGTGGTAGGGAAAATGGTGGTGGTCAGTGGTGGTGGTGGCATCGGAGAGTCGTGGTATCGGAGATTGGCGGTGGCGTTAGGAGTGTGGTGGTAGCGACAATGGTGGTGGTCAGTGGTGGTGGCGACGCCGGATAGTGGTGGTGTCGGAGAGTGGTGGTGGCGTTAGGAGGGTGGTGGTCAGTGGTGGTGGTGGCGTCAAATAGTGGTGGCGTCGGAGAGTGGTGGTAGCGTTAGGAGGGTCGTGGTAGCGACAATGGTGGTGGTCAGTGGTGGTGGTGGCATCAGAGAGTGGTGGTGTCGGAGAGTGATGGTGGCGTTACGAGGATGGTGGTAGCGACAATGGTGGTGGTGGCATCGGAGAGTCGTGGTATCGGAGAGTGATGGTGGTGTTAGGAGTGTGGTGGTAGCGACAATGGTGGTGGTCAGTTGTGGTGGCGGAGCCGGATAGTGGTGGTGTCGGAGAGTTGTGGTGGTGTCGGAGAGTGGTGGTGGCGTTAGGAGGGTGGTGGTCAGTGGTGGTAGTGGCGTCAGAGAGTGGTGGCGTCGGAGAGTGATGGTAGCATTGGGACGGTCGTGGTAGCGACAATGGTAGTGGTCATTGGTGGTGGTGGTGGCATCGGAGAGTGGTGGTGGCATTAGGAGTGTTGTGGTAGCGACAATAGTGGTGGTCAGTGATAGTGGTGGTGGTCGGTGGAGACACGTATACATACGTCTGATATTACCTTGAATTCATTACCCCCAATTTACAAGGGAATGATTCATTACCCATTAGTGTGTAATGATTACCTATATTTTCGTTAACCAAGCACTATTAATCATTCCCTTTCCTATTCCTTACCCCCTAATACCCTTAACCAAGCACACCCTCAAGAATACCTAAAAGTTTATTGGAAATATTTAGTGTATAAAAGTAGTATGCAAGACATTAATAAGTTAAACGTTTACTAATAACTTAGGTTGTGTTTGTTTTTGATAGAATATTTTGAAACACGTTTCACTCTGATCAATCAGATATGAACAGACTTTTCGTCATATTTGCTTTTACAAAAAAACTCCCAAAATTATATCAAAAGACAACAACTACCAGAGCTAGTCAAGCTAAATTCAAATTTCAGAAAAAAGAGTCCTTACAACTTGGAACTCTTCCTAGATTCTAAACAACAACATCAGGTGTCAAAAAAATCGATCCGATCTGACCCGACCTGAATTTGAACCCAAATAAGACTATTTGGATCGGGTCGCTCGGGTCAAAAAGCTTATTCGGGTCATATCGGGCCAACCTGATTAACCCGAGTTCTAAATAAGGTCAGGTTCGGGCATAAAGTTTGTAGCCTCGATTCGAATTAACCTGAACCCGATCAACCCGAATTGACCGAAACCCGATTAGCCCGATTAGACTTGACTCAATTAACACTTTTACATTATAAATATACTTAAATAACCAAAATGTTAGACTTTTACTTATACCCGAGTTGACCTAAACCCAAATTGATCCAAACCCAAATTAACCCAAACCGAATCATACCTGTTGCACCCATGACACAGTTGGTCTATATAAAAAAGCCAATCATTCATCAAACTCACACACATTCATTAAGGGGGTGTTTGTTTTAGCTTATATAGTCGGCTTAAGGGCTTATTAGCTTATATAAGCTTATAAGCCAAAACTAAGTGTTTGATTAAGCTTATATAAGTGGGCTTATAAGCTTATATAAGGAGGTTTTGGTAAGCCAAGAATTTGTGGCTTATGTAGGCTTATATAAAAATATTACATAAAAAGACTTTTATACCCTTATTTAATAACTACTATCTTTTTTATTTTTATGTATTTTTTTGTCATTTTACCATATTAGTTATATAAGATAAACCAAACACTTAACAAAGGCTTATAAGCTTATTATATAAAAGCCATAATTTGCTTATATAATATAAGCCTAAGCCCATTCATAAGCTTAACCAAACACCCTCTAATTCAAACAAATTCAATCTTCGATTCTCTCAAACGCCAAAGATTCCTTTTATTAATTTTTATTTTATTGAATCGCTATTATAATGTGCTTTATCTGCTTGTACTGTGAGTGTCCCAATAACTTTTTTGAGTGTGCAAATCATCTCCCTTTACTTATACCCGAGTTGACCCAAACCCAAATTGATCCAAACCCAAATTAACCCAAACCGAATCATACCTGTTGCACCCATGACACAATTGGTCTATAAAAAAAGCCAATCATTCATCAAACTCACACACATTCATTAATTCAAACAAATTCAATCTTCGATTCTCTCAAACGCCAAAGGTTCCTTTTATTATTTTTTATTTTATTGAATCGCTATTATCTTTATTTATGAATTCAACGATCTGTTTGGTTAAGGATTTTTTAGATCTGTATGTGCTTGCTTGATGACGTCATCTTCAATATAAATCATCAGTAATTCTGTATATGCTTATTCTATCGATTATCGATTATATATGTGCTTGATACGAGATGTGAATTTGAATTTGTATAACTAGTTTTCTGATTCTGATCCATGCTAGGCGGCTTATATATGTTTTCATTTGCTCAAATATAAGCCGAAATTAGATAATCTTATAAGCCCACTGAAACAAACACCCCCTAAAGGTTTTCATTTGCTCTAATAAGTGATTAGCTATAGGCGATATTTGCGATTATTTACTTGAATTTTATGTACATCAAAACAGGGCTGTTTAGGTAGTTATAAGAAGATGACCTGTTTTCGCCCCAAGTAGATGGGTAATTCAAATGTGTTGGTTGAATAATGTGTAGGAAGATGTTTAGGCGGTGTTCGTTTCCTCTTATGCAGCGGGCTTAGGCCTTATTTGGTTTTTCCGCTTATCATTCATAAGCTCACTTTTGTGGCTTATTTTGAAACTTTTTGGCCTACTTAAGTTTATTATTTTATAATAAGCTTATAGAATCCTAAAAGCTTCTAAACAATACACAACAAGCGAGCTTAAGAAACATAAGCCGGAAACTAAATAAGTCATAAGCCGGTTGTATAAGCTAAAACAAGCACCTCCTAAAATTAAAATATCCACTAGATTTGTCTACTCACCAAAAGGCGGTAGGAAATCCTCAGGAGACCAAAAAAAAAAAGAAAATTAAACTATCCACTAGATATGTAATTTGTGCTGGATGCTTATTTAGATGTCTAGTATTTTGTATATGGTCAATTGAATCGATGCAAATATAATAAAAGTGTCTCACAGTATATGACTTGGTTGTTTTTATCAGTTGGGTCCATTGTTATTAAGATATTTGTCGATTTAAGTAATGCATGGTATTCGAGTCTATGAGGGATTGATATCGTTGTATTGTTAATTGGCAACACTAGTTTCTTTCTTATCTGATTCAGTACAATATAATTGTTGCTAGGGTTCTTACCCTGTTTTAACTTTCTTGTACAGATGCAAATCTTCGTTAAGACCCTCACTGGTAAGACCATCACTCTCGAGGTCGAGAGCTCAGACACCATCGACAATGTTAAGTCTAAGATCCAGGACAAGGAGGGGATTCCTCCTGATCAGCAAAGGTTGATCTTCGCTGGTAAGCAGCTCGAGGACGGTCGCACCTTGGCCGATTACAACATCCAAAAGGAGTCCACTCTCCATCTTGTGCTCAGGCTTAGGGGAGGAATGCAAATATTTGTTAAGACCCTTACTGGAAAGACAATCACTTTGGAAGTCGAGAGTTCAGACACCATCGACAACGTAAAGGCTAAGATTCAGGACAAGGAAGGAATTCCTCCAGATCAGCAGAGGTTGATTTTCGCTGGAAAGCAGCTTGAGGACGGCCGCACTTTGGCCGATTATAACATTCAGAAGGAGTCGACACTCCACCTTGTCTTGCGTCTACGTGGTGGTATGCAGATATTTGTTAAGACCCTAACTGGCAAGACTATCACTCTTGAGGTGGAGAGCTCAGACACCATCGACAACGTTAAGGCTAAGATCCAGGACAAGGAGGGAATTCCTCCAGACCAGCAGAGGCTTATTTTTGCCGGCAAGCAGCTTGAAGACGGTCGTACCCTTGCTGACTACAACATCCAGAAGGAATCAACCCTCCATCTTGTTCTCAGGCTGAGAGGTGGTATGCAGATATTTGTTAAGACTTTGACTGGGAAAACAATTACGTTGGAAGTTGAGAGCTCCGACACGATTGACAATGTCAAGGCCAAGATCCAAGACAAAGAGGGGATCCCACCAGACCAGCAGAGATTGATTTTTGCCGGTAAGCAGTTGGAGGATGGGCGTACCCTTGCGGATTACAACATCCAGAAAGAATCGACGCTCCATTTGGTTCTTCGTTTAAGAGGTGGTATGCAGATTTTTGTCAAGACATTGACTGGCAAGACGATCACCCTTGAGGTTGAAAGCTCAGACACAATTGACAACGTGAAGGCGAAGATCCAGGACAAGGAAGGCATCCCTCCAGACCAGCAGAGGCTTATCTTCGCAGGAAAGCAGCTCGAGGATGGACGTACCCTTGCTGATTACAACATTCAGAAGGAGTCCACTCTCCACCTTGTCCTCCGTCTTCGTGGTGGTAACTGAATGAAATCTCAGTTCTTGTCTGGTTTGTGGATGTTTCATTTTTATTGTTTTATGTTACTATTTACAAGTGTGATGAACATTGTGGTACTCGTTTGATTCGAAATAATAATAGTTCTGTTTGGTGACTTGATTAAGTTTATGTGGGCTTTGTTTTGGTTTGGAGTAATGCTAGATCATCCTACTAAATGTGCCTACATATATGCCTATCAATGCAATCATATAACATGTGTAGTGCACTAGTTCTCTCTCTTAATTTGATTCATTAATCTTTCCACTTGTCTTAATTTCATGAGTAGGAGGATATGTAGGAACAAAAAGTAGGAAGAAGAATCATTTTCCTTTGGTTTGATATGTCTCATCGTCTTAACATAAAAATAGTTGTCAAGTGCGACTTTGATTAGTCTTACTGGCTTGGCATAAACCTAGTTCACGGGTGTGTTCACTGAACCAGCTTTGCTCTGGTTTGTTTTTTTTCGGGTTAGTTTTTTCTACGAAGTGTTAAGGTTATGTTCAGGCTCATTTTTTCTTTAACGCATGTGGCCAAAATCCTCTTCTTGAACTGAACCCATTTTGATCCGTTACAAACCCGTCCATTTTGTTTCTCTAATTCAATGAAACAACGTTTTTTACTTTTGGTCATAAACAATACTTCCTTGTTTGATATAGATATCTTGTGGGAATCTGCTATATTGTCAAGTCAAGGGTTCAATGAGCTCGACAAATCGACATCTGCACAAGTCTGAAGAACACTTATATATATTATCCGTCTGAAAAACTACTTGTTCTTGTACCTCTAACTTATAAATACATCATAACAGTAAAATAAATAGCAATAAACCAAAATTAATAGCAAGTGTTGTTGATTTAAAGCCGAGGCAAGCGCAGAATTTAAACCAATCTAGTAATACCTCTTCTGTCTGCTAAACGAAATATACTAGAACACTCGATACTTACTGGAAAGTGAAAAGTCTGAAATATAGTCACTTGACCTCATAAAGTGAAATGTTTAGCAGTTAACTTACTTAACATCTTCACTATAATCAACATCGTCACCGGTTGCAGACGTCATCCCATCATGTTTCTCAAAAGGGCCTTCTTCCGGTTCTCCTGGAACTAATACAGACCTCCTATCATACTTCTCAAAAGCGTCTTTTCGGGTTCCCCTGGAACTAATACAGACCTCCCATCATACTTCTCAAAGGGTCTTCTTCCTGTTCTCCCGGAACGAATACAGACCTCCCTATCATACTTCTCAAAGGGTCTTATTCCGGTTCTCCTGGAACTAATACAGACCTCCTATCATACTTCTCAAAAGCGTCTTCTTCGGTTCTCCTGGAACGAATACAGACCTCCTATCCTACTTCTCAAAAGGGTCGTCTTCCGGATCTCCTGGAGCGAAAACAGACATCCTATCAGGCTTGTCAAAAGGGTCTTCTTCCGATTCTCCTGGAACTAATACAGACATCATCCTATCATGCTTCTAAAAAATAGTCTTCCATTTCTGTTGGAACTAAATCAACCTTCCGGGCTATCCAAAAGGGTACTCACACTGGGATTAGTCGGCTCGCATTGTCGAGTTGGAAACTCAGGTTACCCAAAAAGATAAAAAATAATCAGCCATTCTATCATGCTTACGGCCTCCCCTTGCAGGATTTGCTTCAGAAACTATAACATCAGGAGGATTGTCATCTAAATCGTGTGTGGATCGCTTCCGCTTTCCACTACGCCCCATTGCAAAAGTAAAGAAAGAAAAAAAAGAAAAATCATAACCCTTCGTGCAGAAATTTGGATAAACCAGTAGACATTTTCATATAAACCAGGTATAACAGCTGGCACAACAAAAAAATGATTCTGTAATTGAAATGTTTCCAAACAACAGAAATATCCATTCCGAAAATCAGAGAAATTTATATGAGAATCAAATGTTGGATAATAACAGCCTCAAATGCTTAACGAGCTTTAAAAGTTACCAAGTATTGTTGGATCGTGAAGTAGTTCAACAAACATGGGAATAATGGTATATACGAACTGGATTGATCATGATAAAAAGAACTATAAAGATAAGTGACTTTTTCCCAACATCATCGTGTATTTCATCTAGCAACATGCTGGGATTTCCAGTTTAATAAAGACAAACTCATATATTTACAGTTATGAAAAGAGACCCAAGCAATACGAGAGGAGAATGTAACGAAGTAAAGGACGCTAACAAGATTTCGACATGTAATGAACATCTAAAGGGCTTTTCATCATTAATTACACAAGCCATCCACTGTATAAAAGACATTCCCCATTTTTAAAAAAGTCATCAAAGACAAGGAGCAGATGTAACACTATCCATGGAATAATATGAAATTACTTAACAACATTAAATGACCGATAAAAAGCAAAAATAGATTAATATCCGTGAATCATGATTGTCAGCACACCTTAACTACAAAATAGGCCCCTTGAAATGCAGCTATCATCATTTCGGTGAGTTGTCATAATATATACGTGTGAATCCAAGTGATCAAGCAAAAGTAGCGATTCCATGTAAGAGCCCACGAAGAACGAGCCCCGTAGTCCAGAAATCCCAAAATTCTTGATTTGTTGTGAAAAGGGATCGTAAACATCAAGCGTGGAAAACCTTGCGTCCACCTCTACAGTTTCAAAAATAGTTTCATAGTTCTTCCTAAACCCCAGTATTCTATAACTGGAGAATAGCTTTCTAAAAGGCGAAGCGGAAAATAGCTTTCTAAAAGACAAATGCTCCATCACCCATACACTACAACGAACGTCTCCCTCGGCCACATCGTATCCAGAGACAACAAGAGACCCCCTTAGCTTAGAAACAGACACGTGCATGGACGTTAATAGCTTGTTTGTTAAGCTGTCTGGTAGGTCTAAAACTTTAAACTCCTTGGTAATCAAATTAAATGAGAGAACCATATTACTTGTGGTAGCTTCAACATCATCATCAGCCAAAATAACTTCATAAGCACCCCAATAAATAAACATATCTATAACGACCTGATTTGAAAGCGTATTAATTTTAATTGATTGACGTGGCAAATGACCAGTTGGAATCACATTCCAAACACCTGAACTCATTGTAAAAACTTCATGACAAGGCATGTTATCTGTACATGTAAACTTAACAACGGTAGGATCACTAGCAACGGGACAAACCCCAAAACCATAATTATATGTCTGAGTCTGATAACTCGGGACAACAATACCAAACGATTTTCCTATAGAAGGGTTCCAAATAGCAAGCATCCATTTACCATAACCTCTATGGAAACCATTAAAACACACTAATCCATGACACGCACCAACAACCGTATAAACAACATATTGTTCAAGCAAAGGAGACACAACAAATGGAGCAAACTCTTGTTGTTGCACCTTAAAAGTTTCGATAGCATCTTCTAAAATGTACCTTAACTCATTCAGAGAATAATCAGATTTGTAGCTTAGGATATGGCTACGTGGCTGCGTGTGGTGGGCGCCGTAACCTTTGATAAATTGAGAGCTGTCAATGAAGGATTTCCATGGTTGGGAAACCAACCTGAACTGAATCAAAGGCTTGACAGGAAGCCATTTGATGATTTCCATTTGGATTTCAAAAGGAATATAGTCTGACATTCTTCAAGGGTTTATGTTTCCAGCAATTAAGATATAGTTTGGGTGTTTATGTAAGGGTTCTTCTGTAGCCTTTTTTCTTGAAGGGTTAATTACTTAAATCGTCCTTGTAGTTTGTCAGGTGTTTAAACCTTTTTTTTATGTCGTCCCTCTCTTTTTAGTTTTAACTATGGGGTTTGTATATATATTTAGTATGAAGACCCTTTTGAGAAGAAATACAGAAACTTTACTGGTAAACATGGGTGACGATGTTGATTATAGTGAACATTTGAATTTATGAGGTCAAGTGACTACAATAATTGTATTTGAATTTGGTATGAAGGATTACCTTTTTTGTTTATATATTCATATTGTGGTCGAAATTTTGAAAGGATTTCGAGGTGTTTTGTTTATATGCGCTTAAAGTTGTCTATTTGTATGTGTTTGGTTTGTTAAAGATGCAAAGAATATGATTGTTTGAAGAAGATAGTAGTCGGAATTATTGTGAGGTGGTTAATAAATCCAATTAATGGAATATGATGATGATATAGAAGGAGGATTATAGGAAAGATTAATTTGTGGCTTACCGCATTTCGATTTATAATCACAAGTCTAACTTTTTCGGGTTATTTAAAAATCTCTAAACATACATTAAGTTATTGTGATATAAAAAGCTTAATTAAGTTGATAAGTTACCAATGAGATGAAGCAAGATAGTATAACTTAAAGTTGATAACTTAAACAAACACTTTTGGCAGTGAGTTTGGAGTCAATGAGAGTGTTTCTTGTTTATAAAAGATCAGGTTATGAACCTCTATATGAGCAATTTCACATCTTAGTCGAGGCTGATTTACCATCAACCGTTGTTGATTAAAGGCTGAGGGTGGCGCAACAGATAGCCAGAGAGCTTCTCAAACCAGGCGTATGTTACTTATAGATTACTGTTTTCACTCTTTACTAGTTGAAGCATTTAACTATTGAAAAAATCAAACTTGTGACAAATGTTACAAGTTTTCGATACTGTGAATCTCTTCACAAAAGTTATCTAAATTCAGATTTCAGAATAGAGAGTCCTGGCACAAGTGGTACTGTGTCACAATTCAACACAAGTAACATGAAACGCCCCAAAACCGGGCATTAGCGTGACAAAAACGTGGATCCAGGAGGTTTAACCACAGTATGCTAATATTACATTAAAAATCGAATATCTTTTAATGAACACCAGTATAAACAAATGGATCCTTTCTTGTACTTTGACTTTTGAAGTCAAAATGAACTTCTTTAACTTCGAAACTGATGATGATTCCCTTAAAAAATTAAAACTGATATCTTTCTAACTCTTCTTTCTACTTTAATTTGTAGAAAATTTAACAGAATTTTCCAGAACATATAAAAATTTCTGGAAATCTTAGTCTGAAAAGTAATCAACATGACCTCAAAACGTCAGATGTTTATTTCTGTGAAACTCTTCACTAATAAACTTTCTTTGAACCTCTTCATTATAAAATTAGTTTGTTGCACAATGGTCTTATCCATGTCCTCATTGTTGTTTATTTATTTGCAGGATGAGTCTGAAGATTATCAGAAGACAACAACTTTGAGAGCTGATATTGTTAAATTTGAGTTACAATCATTTATGTTTTCCAAGAGACTTAGCATACAATGAGTTGGTTGAGATGAATCAAAGAAGCTCTTGACCCTACTATCACTATTTTGGGCTCTAACCCCACTGGTAAGAAGTCAAAGTTTATCGCAGGTGCAATAAGAGCTTGATTGCATTGCAGCCCCCTGGTTTACCCAAACTATGTAAGCATTGTTAGTCATAGCTCAGTTCTACTTTTGGCTAAAAAAACTGTTTTGAAAAAAGTAAAATATATTAAGCACAAAATAATAAGTCAAATTATAGCAATACCATGGACATTTCCCATGGGCACATAACATGAGAATACAGACTTCCATAGTACACACGAAAAAACAAGACTGTCAGAACAACTAAGAAAACACCTCTGAAGTGTGAATACACCAGAAATGACCATATGGCAACTGAGAACAAATGTGGTTTATCTATAGACCACAATCAATAGGAGCTGTCAAAGGATCGCTTTAAAGATTGATAACCTTGTGTTTGTATTACAGAGTATCCAAAGCAACCGCCAACATAATAAAATGAGAATGTAACGAAGCAAAGAGCGGTAACAAGATATAAACAAGTATGAAGGTCTAGAAGGCTTGTCATAATAAATTAGACAAGCAATAAGGCATGTACCATGGAATAATAAAAATCACACTAAATCACATATTTGAAAAATATGTAGCATACTAGCATATAATCCATCTACAATTGCATAGATTCTATTAATGATGTTACTTAACAGCATAAAAAAACTAAAATGTGTGAAAGTGAGTTTTTCACACCTTAGCTACAAAATAGCCCCCCCATCCCTCCTTACATAACACGTTCGAGTGATCAAGGAGAAGAAGTGATTCCTTGTAAGAGCCCATGAAGAATGTTCCACGTACTCCAGAAATCCCAAGATTCTTGATTTGTTGTGAGCAAGGGTCGTAAACATCAAGTGTTGTTAAAATTTCAGCCTCCTTTCTAGTTTCAATTATAGTTTCACCATTATTCTTAAATCCCAATACTTTATCTACTCGTGTGCCAATTGTGAATAGCCTTTTAAAGGACGAGTCATGGTCCATCACCCATACACCACAACAAAGTGCTTCCTCGACCTTAATGTGTCCGGATACAACAAGAGACCCCCTTAACTTAGAAACGGTGACACAGTCAGTTATCTCATTTGTTAAGCTATCTGGAAGGTCTACCACTTTAAACTCTTTGGTAATCAAATCAAATGACACAACCATATAGTTTATAAAAGTATTCTCCCAAGCACCCCAATAGATAAACCTATCTATAACAACCTGAGTTTCATCAAGTCTAACTGATTGACGAGGCAAATTGCTACTTGGAAGCTCATTCCAAAGCCCAGAACTCAATGTAAACACTTCAACATGCCAAGGCTTGTTGGGCTTTAGTAAAATCTTCACAACGGTAGGATCTCTAGTGATAGGACACACCCCGAAACCAAAAAAAGTATCTAGTGTCAGCACAGATATACCAACTGATCTTTGGATTGAAGGGTTCCATATAACAATCATCCCATTATTATTACTTGAATTATAAGCGAATAAACAAAGCAATCCATGGCACGCATCAACAACGAATGACGAGCGATATTGTTTAAACAAAGGAGACACAGCAAACTCTTTTTGTTGTACCTTAAAAGTTTCGATATCATCATCTACCAAATAAATAAACTTGTCCACAAGACCTGATGATAAATTTAGAATATGACTATGTGGCTGCATATGGCGGGCATCATAACTTTTGATAAAGTCAGAGCTGTGAATAAAAGACTTCCATGGTTTGGAAACCGACCTGAACTTCATCAAAGGCTTGATAGGAAGCCATCTAATGATTTCCATTTGGATTTCGAAAGGGATATAATAGTCTGACATTGTTCGATCTTTTCTAGGGTTTAAGTTTCGAGCAATAACAACTATCTTTGGCTTAGTAGGACTACAGGGCTTATTTTTATAGCCCTTTTTTCTTTAATAGTTAATTACTTAAGTAGTCCTTGTGGTTTGACCCTAAAGTTTTAATTATTTTTTTTGAGTATATATATGTATAAATTGCAAAGTATCGACTTGTTTTGATAAAAGCTTGATTAGGCCCATTACCTCAGGTGGTTAGAGCATTGTGGTTACTGCTGCGTAGGCGGCAGTTTCGGTTCCTGCCATGCATATCTTTTTAGTTTTTAGCGATTTTTTTTAGTAAAAGGTTAAACTAGTTTAACATGACCTTTGCAATTAGTATCCCACAAAAAGTTAAATTTCGTGGCGCTTAGATGACGTATAACTCGCACAGATCGCTTGGTCTGGCTCAGCATCATGAGTAGTCTTTCTTTCAACATGCTACATACGAGATGGTCATAACATATCAGACCGCCAACAACACGATTACTACAAGCAAGCATATGTATATCCATCCAAAAACAGATGCATTAGTTGCTCACCGGTTTTGGACCTTTTAATCATTCATGTCCATATTACTTTTGACCAAGTGTTTACCTATTAAGCAGGCCTATTTGAATGAGTTTTCTTTGACTTGAAACCTCCGCGTCGGGACACTCTCATGAGATGTATCAACTTAATCAGGTGAATTCAATTCATTCGAGATGCATCTAAATCAAGACAGATACATCCTAACGTATAATCATAGTTATTTCTCATCACTTCAACTGAACGCAACTTCACTTTTTCACTCGACCACTAATATCCTCACCAAACATACCTAATCCATCTGCAATGCATTGCATCAGCATCTAATGATAAACAGAAATTTAATTTTACCTTCATGGAAAGATACATTTACCATGACCTGTAATGAAAAAGAATAAATATAATACATTTAGTTTTGTGACGATGAAATGCAACCTTGCAGGCACAAAATACAACTTCCGTATGCATATAACTCCAAAAAACTAACTTGGATCCGTAGTATTAGTGACACTAGCCAGCCACATCCATCCTATGAGAATAAGCATCAAAAGCATATGTCGCGTGTGCAGAACACTTCAGAAATACCCATCCTATCATGTCTGGCTCATAACACGGTGCGTCCTGCACCATGGCCGAACAATCAACTTTCCTGGGCCCACACGCCCAATCCAAAGCAGTTTGTAACATCTTCCGGTCCACGCCTTCCACAATAAGTCTGGTTCGTGGTGTCATTAGCCAACATAGTACCCGAACCTGTTAAATGCAGGATGTAAATGGGTCTCCCGTTACCATCACAAAGCCCCCAGTTATTCTCGGAAACAGCTCTTGACCTCCAATCTCGGTTATAAATCTCGTAAATGAATGTGCTAACAGCCATACCCGGGTGTTTAGGTGTACCCGTATTATTGAGAACGTGTTTAATTAAATTACTGTTGTAAGTGTTGGCATTATCGAGAGTCGCATCAGGCTCGTTGCCCCTTGAAGGCCATCGTGATTATGTGACCACGATCGGGATGTTTGTGAAGTTCAAATACAACATTACGTATAGTGCTGAAGCGTATTAGAATCAACGGCTTCTTTGTTCAGTGGGAGCGGTCGGAATAACGCGTAATCCAACGGGATTGCATATAGTCATAGTAAGGGTACACTTTTTGCATGAGATATGATCCAGTGTACAAAATAAATTTAGGTAACGGGATCATAACTGGATCCCACGTTCGGTTAAAATGGGCTTGGGATGGAAAAACGAGTCAAGGATAATGCATTGCATCAGCATATATTGCACGTATAACAAGTGTCGATGCTCGCTCGATTTAACCCTCGCTGCACTTGCATTGTCAATGCTCTTTCTTTTCACATATCGAAGCTCGTGTGAAGAGCAACAAAAGAGGTGTAGAATCCTTTCTTGATATCGATTAAATCTTCATGCTTTCCTTTCTCAAAGATGACACCGTTCTTAATGACAACGTTTACATATGCTCCTGTAATAGTTGTAGTACAGCATGTACCAGCAACAACAACAGTAGTCCTATTAATCATAACCCTCTACAGCGCGTCTTGAACCACTCTTTCGGACTCTAGAGGTGTTGATGAATGACTTCCATGGTTTCTTGTTTAGGGTGAAAATTAAACCAACCCATATTCTATGCAATTAAAGGAAGATAACCGTATGGGGATGACCAAGTTATGAACCTTTATATGAGAAATTTCATATCTTAATCGAGACCGATTACTAACGAGGATGACCAGGTTATGAACCTTTATATGAGCAATTTCATATCTTAATCGAGACTGATTCACTAACGACCGTGGAAACATCGTTAGGCCCAACTCTATAGTCGTGCAAACGTTGCTGATTTATGGCTGAGGGAAGTGCAGGTGATGATCAAAGAGCATCTCAAACCACCGGTATGTTACTTATAGAGTATTGTCTTTACTCTCTGCTAGTTGCATCATTTGCCTATCAAAAGGTCAAACTTGCAACAAATGCGACAAGTTTTCTATCTTCTTCTACATCTTAGAAACCTCTAATATCTATTTATCGTACTACCTGATGTATTTCTGGATTATTTCCTGTACTTTGACTTTCGAAGTCAAATGAACTTTTTTAACTTCAAAGCTGATGGTGATTCTCTTAAGAAATTAACACAGATATCTTTCTACTCTTCTTTATGCCTTCAATTTTGACAAAATCATTAAAATTTTCCAGAACATATAGAAATTTCGGGAAATCTTGAGTCTGAAAAGTAGTCAACATGACCTAAAAAGTCAAACTTCGAATTGACATAGGATGCAAGTTTATATTTTGAAACATGCATAATCTAAATAATCTCGTTACTGTTAGAATAAACCCCATAACAAAAAACAATTTCATATAGACCGTGTTATACATCTTGCGCAGCAATAAACACTGATTCGCAATATTCATTCCAGAATCACATGAATTTCTACGAGAATCAAATGTTGGATAATAACCGCCATAAAACGAGAATCATCATACACACTCACAGGGCGATGAGATCCAAGTTAAAATGAGTTCAGTTACACGATACATAGCCATCTGACCCAGAAATACAAGAATAAGATCAGCATAACCTGGATTGAAAAGGAGATCACCTAGACTGCCTAATGGAACAGAAACACCCCTTAATACACAGAGTAGTCACAAGAACCAGAAAGAACCACTACAACTAAGGACTTTAGGCTTTCCTCTGTAGTGCATAGCTAACCATTAACACCAGAGATCCAAACATCCCATAGTAGAAGGCCAGCGCATACAAACAGACCAAAACCAAAAGAGACAACTAGAACTAAATCTTACTTATGGATTATTGTTTTCCCTCTTTACCAGTTACGGCATTTGAGTAGTTGTCTTGTCACATGTTCATTACCCGAACATGCTTTTATTATATAAATAGATACATGTGCTATATATACATGATTAGATCTTGTTTTCCAAGTTTTTACTGCTTAGTTCAGCTTATCGTACTCTCAGATTTTTAGAAAATAAGCAGTTCAAAGAAGCAAAGTTTAAAACCCTCAAAAGATGTTTATCTTTAGTACTAAATAACAATCCCAAACACTCCCTAAATGTCATACTATGTCTTATATAGTGAGACAATATTACCTAAGAGGTCAACAGAAGCACATACCATACCGTCGCATTCCCAACAGTAGATATGTAACTTTATATAAAAGGCTCTGTGTGATATAATCATCAAGATTGATTTATCGATCTTGGATATATGGATATCGAAATAGGTTCTTGATTGCAAGAAATTTGTATGGTTTTGAAGAATATCAATGGCAGATTAGTTCACAAAAATGTGTTCGTATAACAATAAAAGACCCAAGTATGGTTTATCATTAACTTAAATGACATAAGCACTAACAAACATGTACAAACAATATAGCACGATGCTTCAAGTACATTCAACATGAATTACACTAATAAGGCTAAAAGAATATCAATGTTGGTGTACCTTCAAAGTTTCGTTGTCATCTTCTTCTACTAAACTAACATACTTTAACTCATTGTCTACATTATGAGCCTTGTACATTAGCAAACAACTATGTGGGTGTGTATCCCGGGCACAGTAACCTTTGATAAACTCACTGCTATCTATAAAAGATTTCCAGGGTTTGGAAACTGACCTGAACTGAACCAGAGACTTAACATCAGAAACCTTTTTGATGATTTCCATCTGGATATCAAATGGAATGTTGTCTGACATTGTTCTTTTTCTAGGGTTTAAGTTAAGTTTGGAAGTAGGATGAATTGGTAAAAACTGAAAAGTGGGTATTGGAGAGGAGGTGATTTTGAATCTGGGTTTTGAAGGCCGTAGAGTGCCGTCGTGATACGGCGGAGATGTGGTGGTTTTACAGTGGTGTAGTCGGAAGATAAAGTGTATTGTGAGAGACGAGAGTGAAAGGATGGAATTGACTTTTACCCTTTTTTAATTGCTTCTTCTATCTCAATTAAAATGTTTAAAAAACAAAAAGTTTTAAGTGTCATATATTCTTGCGAGGTAACCTTCATTATTACTAGCAGGCTACCCGCGCAATGCGGCGACGGGTAGCCAGTGACTAATTTCGTAGATTTGGTTAAACTTAGAAATCACCATTACAAAAACGAATATCTTTTCTGGACAGTTTTTTTCGGCACCTCAAAGTCGGCGACAGCGCGTGATGATTGAAAAAAAGCGATGGTTTTGTTTTGCATATTTTACATATGTG
This sequence comes from Glebionis coronaria, assembly GCA_025667525.1. Taxonomy (NCBI): domain Eukaryota; kingdom Viridiplantae; phylum Streptophyta; class Magnoliopsida; order Asterales; family Asteraceae; genus Glebionis; species Glebionis coronaria. Next base: position 582,702,002 of record CM046881.1, read on the forward strand.
TTTTAAGATTTTTTGAGACTTTATATAATGGAAATTTAGTTATTTTTATAAAGCTGTTAGACAATGTGCTTTAAAAATGCTTTTATGGATTAAGTTACAAACACTTAAATTTTCCGTTACAAAATTATACTTAAAACATTTATTTTTTTGTCATAACTTCTAATTATGCTTAAAAACACATAAATATTCTGTTACAAAATTGTATTCAGTTACAATTATTTATAGACTTTTAATATGCATTAATTTTTTAGTAAAAAATCAATCTTTCCATTATAAGAAATATTTGAGGCTTAATTTTTAGGACTTCTAATTTTAGAAAAAGGGTTAAATGTTTTATATATTAGTATAGATTACAAGCAATAGAGAATTTGTTAATAATTGGTTAAAAGTAAAAGAAAAAAACTAAAAAAGTAATGTTTTTGACCAAAAATCTTTGACTTTTGGCTTACAATGTTTGACTATATTTGACAAAGACTCGCAATGTCAATCATTTAACGATAAAAATCATTTGCAAAGTTAGTATATTAATAAAAAAATTCTAAATTAATCCAAATGCATAAAAAATATTAAAAATCGTAAAAATTATATAAAAAATTATAAAAATTTGAAAAAATATTTTTCAGATTTTTTTTTTTAATTTTCGAAAAAGCCTTTTGACTTTTTAACATTTTAAAAAAATTCGAAAAAAATAAATTTTTTTATAAGAATTGAAAAGAAAAATTAATTAAAAAAATGCGTTTACTTTTTTTAACTTTTTAAAAAAAATCGAAGAAACTAACAAGAAAATTAGTTTTTTTCAGAAATTTTTAAAAGAGAAAGAATAACTAAACTTTTTTTTCTGTAATTTTTTTTCAATTAAAATAATTTATTTTTTTATTTTTTTCTTCGAATTTATTAAAAAGGTTAAGAAAAACTAAGTTTTTTCCGAAAAAGAATTCAAGTTTTATTAAAAAAATATTTCTTCTAATTTTTTAAAAAAAGTTAAAAAAAATTAAAAGATTTCTTTTTAATTTTTCTTTTGAACTTTAAAAAAAATTGTTTTTCAGAAAAAATATTATTTTTATTTTTATAATTTTTTATATAATGTAATTATTTTTGTATATTTTATGACTTTTTATAATTTTTATGTATTTGGACTAACTTTGCAAATTTTTATTAGTAGATTAACATTGCAAATGATTTTCATCGTTAAAACATTTGACTTGATACATATATAATGTAATTATTTTTGTACATAATAAAGTTCGTGGTGTATAATGGTTGTACTTAGATAGTAGACAATATATTTGTGGCTTTTACCTTATTCTTGCTATTAGTTAAGCAAATGATAAATATTATTTTATTTAATAGAAAACAAAAAGAAGAATAAAAACAACTTGATTATGGGTCATATATTCCAAAAGTAAAATTAAAAAAATCTTTGCACACTATAATATTTTGGTATTAGTAACTCTTTGCTTAACATGTTCATCTAAGATTACATATGTTTGTGTTAGTGAGATGAAACTGAACCAGAGACTTGACATCAGAAACCATTTTAATGATTTCCAATTGGATATCAAAAGGGATGTTGTCTGACATTGTTCAATCTTTTCTAGGGTTTATGCTAACTTCTGAAATAGGATGAATTGGTGAAAACTGAAAAGTGGGTATTGGAGAGGAGGTGATTTTGAATCTGGGTTTTGAAGGCCGTAGTGTGCCGTCGTGATACGCCGGAGATCAAAGATTTCTGTCTAGGGTTTAGAAATTTGAGATTTGGGGGTGAAGACAACAACTGGGTTATTATGTAACAGGATGTATATGTTCGTGTGATGGGCCTAAGAAATAACCGGACTCATAAACAATGTTACAAACGGGCCCGATAACAAATACAAAACCTATTAACCTGGGCTTTTTCTTATTAGAGCATCAATGCGATATATGGTTCAATAAACTTTTACATAATCATCACATCAATATATTCATTTACCTCTGCATGCAAAATGCATTGAACTTGGGGCACTTTAATAAATCGCTATGTCATTCAACTTTTTTTAAAGTTGGTAGTGTATAATGGTTGTACTTAGATAGTAATGTATTTATGGCTTTTACCTTATTCTTACTATTAGTTAACCAAATGATAAATATTTTTTTATTTAATTGAAAACAAAAAGAAGAATAAAAACAACTTGATTATGGGTCGTATATTCCAAAAGTAAAATTTAAAAAATCTTTGCACACTATAATATTTTGGTATTAGTAACTCCTTACTTAACATGTTCATCTAAAATTGCATATATTGGGTGTTAGTACGATGAAACTTATGAGATGGTGGGATTTTAATATGTTAAAGAGCAAGCTAATGAGGAGAATTGGAGGAGTGAGAACAGCGACGGATTAGAAATTCAACATAGGGTATGCACAATGTTGCAATGATAAACTCGAGAAAAGGCTAACAATGTTAGATGTGGTCCAGGAGGTGTGACTGCATTCTCGAAAAGATGCCATAGTGCGTTTAAAGCATGATTTGTAGTATGACGGAAGCAAAATGTGTTTGTATATTACAGTAAAAGAGTTAAGGTATGATTTATCATAACTTAAACGATATGACCTAAACACAAAGAAACATGTAAAAACAAATATAACACGATGCTTTAATGGCATTCTGTATGAATTTCACTAATAAGATACAGTGCATTACAAACAACATTAGCCACAAGCTCGATCTGAGACCATACAATCAATCTGAGGGACATATCTAGGAACATCAATACAAAATAACTTTCTGAAAGAAGGTTCATAATATAGCAATCATCTTTGTGCAGGTATTTTCATTGAAAGGTGACAAATACAACTATCCATGACATTCACCAACAAGGAATGATCAAAACAGCATATCATTTAAGCGATGGAGACACACCATCAATTAAGCTAACTCGGGTAAATGTCGAAAATACACAATGTACTTTCTCAAATAATCCATTATGCCCATCGAACTTTTTTATGTTCGATTTGCACACTAGCCACGTAGGATTTTGGTCAAACATTTGACTGGACCGTTAACTTAACGAAACCGTTAGTACTTCGTTACCTTAGAATTTTGTTTTACAACTTTAGTCCCCTTAGCTAACAATCATCAAATCATCAACATCTTCTACACATCATCGTCATAAAAATGATGCGTATTTGTTTTTGAGATGACATGGATTGTAGCTGTGCAAAATAAACATGGTGTCTTCTCTTGCTGAGATCATATACTTGTGTCTTCTGGGAACCATACCTGATGTCGTCGTTGAACGAACAAGTAACACAATACGAAACTATATTTAATTAAAGCAATCAAATAGACCCGTACGTGCTAGTGCTTAAAGTTATAGCCTCATATGGAAGCTTGTGACAAAAAACAAAAATGGGATGAGGGATGAGTTACATGTGACAAAAAAATAAGAGGTGACGTGGATATGCTGAGGTGTCATTTTTTCCAAAGTGGCGGCCAGGTGGCACATAACCGGTTTCAGGGGTTAATCTGGAACAAATGAACAAGTTTCAAGGGGTAATCCTGTATTTATTGAATTCCGTGGGTTAATATGGGACAAAACGTAAAGTACGTGGGTATTTAATAGATTTTACCCTACTATTAATACAAAGGTAAAAATAATTTGTACTTTTTGTCCTCTTGTCCTCCCATTTTACAGTCCGTCATAGTTTTTTTATCAGTTTTGCTTCCGTATTTTTGTCTGTTTATTACTTTTGACCTATTAAAGTTTATAATTTTTATTACATCTTTTCAGAATCTCAATTTTATAACATAAATAAAATTATAGAAATAATCTAAAATAATAAAAAATAATCAAAAAAATAAAAAAAACAAAAGGGATATAAATAGTTTTTTTGAAAAGTATTAATAACCTCACCCTATTTTCTTTCGTTTACTTTTCTTCCCTATTTATATTCACACCACCACTACCATCATTATTCATCCTTCATAGTCAAAAACCACCATCTTCTTCTATGTCCTACAACTACTAATAGCTAAAAAGTCCATAATTATATCATATTTTCCTTCCCACTCTAAAAGAAAAACACGGATCAAATTTTTGGTTCCACTTTATTGTATATTTATTTCATTGGCATCAACATTCGTATTTGCCATCATCTTAGACTTTCCTTGTAGTTTTTTCTTTTCTTTTTATCTGATGAGATGTGATATGAGTGAAATCTCATATCAATTATATCATATTTAACCCTAAAACACAAAGTAAAATACCTGATTTTGATTTATAAAACTATTATTATGGGTATACTTTGTTGATTGTGCTTGTGTAGGTAAAAAGATACAAATATGAAGCAAACAAGGAAATCAAGCCAATATTGATTAAGAAAAGACAAGAAAAGGATGAAAAGTGACAAGTCAAACAAAGTCAAAGGACCTTTCTTGATAATTTTAAAAGTAGAAGGACTAAAAGTGCAAAGTTGAAAAAGTCAAGAATAAAGTCAAACATGGTCAAAGTTTAAGTCAACAAGTCAAGGGTTCATAATTGTTCAAGTATGAAGTCAAAAGGGCCAAATGAGACAAGCTTGTGAAGTTCCTAGTTCAAACAAGGAAGTTGATAACTATAAGGACCAAATCTGCCAAAGTTGAATGTTAATATATGCTTAATCCGTGTGACACTCTCTCCGCCAATAAAAACGCACTACGTGTGACCTTCAAGCCCAGAACGTGGAAATCGATAGAGTGAAGATGATGGAAAGCTTTTAACATGAAAAGTGCTCGCAATTGCAAGACGAAGCTTCCCCACTTATCTAATTATGATGAAATCCATTGAATCAAAAAGGCCCAATTGTGTTCTTCACCTGCAAATCACAATTCATTAATTAAGGACACGTGGAAGGCTGCTATTTGTTGTAACACGTCACCAACATCACCCTCACTCCTTTTCTACTCTATAAATACCCTAGTTGTTCTTCATTTTAGCTAAGTGTGAAAAATATCATACACTTAGATTCTCTCTCATTCAGTTAGAGTTTAGCAGTTAGAAACTTCTCAAGTGTCTGACAAACACTTGAGATAGTTTGTTAGTTTGTTAGAATTCAGTTGTAACTACTTCCACCATTAATGAAATCATACTTTACCTAAATTCACTTTCACTCTCAATTCTTGCCTTATTCTGCTATCCTACTGTTTCTGTGATTGATTCTATTGTTCTTAAGTGAACAATGGAGTTGTTTTGAGCTTCATATGGTAGCTTATTGATGATCAGACTATTCAAACTTGTTCTAACTCACAGCCATAGCCATTCCTTTGATCAGACATGTGTAGCGGGGGCGATTTGATGATGATGATGATGATAAATCATGGTTTGTAGCTGTTGTAGATGGTAGATTGGGTGGTGGTTAAAGATTAAGTGAGCTCAACGCTCCACTTCATCACCAAAGTAGCCTTCAAACACACTCATAAGTCTTTCTTTAGTAAATTTCTCTAAAAAAGTAAACTACATGCTTATTTCTGCTTTTTTAGTGTAAAGAACTTGTTGATGCTTTCTTCTTACTCATGTTCAGCTACTTGATCTGTTTTAAGTATTAGTTTTCCTTGACAGTTAGCTTATCTTAGTTTTCATTTCTTGAATTAGTGCTTATCTGATAAGCGGTGTTTGGATTAGATAAGATTTCTTGATTCAGTGGAAGAAAGTTGTTATTAGAGGATTACATTCACTCACTAGACTTGTGCAAGTAAGTTTGCAAGCTTTTGTAGTCAAACAAACAGTCAAACAGGCAAACTGCACTTAAAAACTTTGGGTCAAAAATACACAGCCAAAGCATGCTAGATTCAAGTGCTTGCCAATTCTTTGTTATTTGGATTTAGGAATTGGTTCAAGTTGCTGAGTGTAGTTCATATTATATGCTGCACATTCATCTAAGGTAGACCGTACAGTTCTCCATATTAAGCAAGAAATAAGCCCTAGAATAAGCTGCTTAGCATTTACAAGTTTTTGTAATGAGTACTAAACTGCTTATCATTTCCCACTTATCCTCTTCATAAATCTAGTGATTTTATTGCATAATCTTGTTGCCCAATTTGTTTTGAGAGCTTTTGGAACTTTTTAGCTTTTGGTCAAAATCTAGTCAACGAAAGTCAACATAAGCCAAAAACAGCTTATTAGATTTTTCTGCTTATTCAGTTGAGCTTTTTGAGAAATTCTTGGATAGGTCTTCCTAATTTGATCTAATGAACATGTTTTGAGCAAATCAGCCTTAGTGCTTATTTCATTATTGGGAAAATCACTTAAAAATGTAGTAAACTAACCACTTTTTATGGTTGTGTGTACTAAACTATTTTTTTTCTCATTGTGTGTATTAAACTTTTTAATTTCGATCATTGTGTGTATTTTGAGACGATTTTGTCTTGTAAAATGACCATTTTACCCTTCAAATTTTGAAAAAAGTTGGGGTAAAATGGTCACAAAATACACACAATGATATGAATTTGAAAGTTTAATACACACAATGAGAAAAAAATAGTTTAGTACACACAACCATAAAAAGTGCTTATTACAAATTAGCTTATTTGGCTTATAGATTGTTTTAACTAAATTCCTTTTCACTGGCTAGGTAATTTTGCATTATAAGACTTTTGGAACAAGAATTAGTTGAATTGGTAGCTTATAGATCAAGTTCTAGCTTATCAAAGTAGTCTTGCCCGTTTTTGGTTAAGTGATAGATTTTATTGCAATTAGGTCCCTTAATTTTAGGGAGTTGTTTAATCAACTTTTAATAGTTAAGTTTTCTAGGGTTTGCACATTTAGGTCTCTAGATTAGTAATTAGTTACATCTTTAGTTAGGCATTTTACAAGTTGTTACACTTTTGTTTATAGTTTGTTAAAAGTTTCATTCCAAGTCCTTTTAGTTTCAAAATTTACATTTTTAGTTGCACTTTATAAATTTTACATTTTTAGAAATTTTACAATTTGTGCATTATATACTTGTACATTTTGCATTAATTGTGATTTGTGCAATTTGTTGTAGAATAGTACGGTTACATAGTGACAATATTTTACATCTTTTTACGTGCTTTGTGGAGTTAGACCTAGATTACCAAAAAAATCTTTTAAAATCTAAAACCAAATTTTGGACAAACAATTTGATTTGAGTTGGGAATTACGAACTAAAAAGTGAAACATTAAGATGATACAATATCGATTATCAAAGGGCACCATCACCGATGTTCGAGACTGCCATATCTCACCACAACGTCGCAGCTATCGCGTTGATGGTTTGGTTAACGAGAAGGTGAAAATGGAATGAACGATGGGGATGTTAGTAAAAGAGACGGAGGCGGTTGAGACTAGTGTGAGTGCGGATTTGGAGAAGTCGAGAAAGGTTGATGGTTTGGTTAAGGAGAAGCCGAAAATGGAAAGGAGGATGGGCTTGTTGGTGAAAGAAAAGTATGGTTGATTTGAAGACCGAGAGGAATATTCATAGGGTTGTTAATGAGAAAACGGCAGTTGAAGGGGAGAGGAAAGTGCTAGAAAAGACGAAAAATGAGTTGCAAAGTTCCGGTTGATATTTTGAAATTTTGAATGAATTGGTGTGTAGTTTAGGAAGTCAGAATAAGAGTTGCTTACGAATATGAGATATTGTAGTTGGCTATTGTTTGTTGGTAATTTAGTGCAATTATGGGATATGATCAAACTTGTAAATGGGTTTAGAGGTACTGTACACCTATTAAGTCCCTGACTCAATATAATGGTTTGTTGATGATAGTATTCGTCAGCGACTAGATTGTGCCTGTCAGCGGCTAGATTTTGCCTAGCTCCTACGATTGGAATGATAACAAGAACTAAGAGCCGGATGCGAGCATAATGTAAACGCTTCTTTTGTAGCGATTCATTATATGGGCTTTTAGAGGGTGTTTGGATATGCATTTTTATACAGCTGATAAAAATTTTAGATGGCGTTTGTATATTTTGATATAGCAGTTAAAAACAATTCAGATGGCGTTTGTAATTGCTTCTTCAGACTGCTTATATTGGTTGTATATTTAGCTTTTTTGTTGAAATGATAAACCCAAAAAGGGAACAATGCCAAATGTGGTTCTGGAGAAGAGGTGCTTCTTTTTCTTTTTGTGCCTCTTAGTGAGAAACGTTGTGGGCCCAAATCACTTTGAACCTAATATAAAAGCATTTAAGAAAAGAAACAAGCCCTTAGTGCATTCTCGAAAAGATGGCATAGTACAAAGAAATATGTTTGTATTACAGAAGCAGAGCTAAGGCATGGTTTATCATAACTTAAACATTAAATTTCATCTAAAGGATTTCATAAATGACATTACAAACAACATTAGTAACCAAAACCATACAATATCATTCAGATGGCCATATCTAAGGACATCAATACCAAATGACTTTCTGAAAGAAGGTTGAGAATAACAATCATCTTTCTGCAAGTATCTTTATTAAAATATGACAAATACAGTAATCCATGACATTCACCAACAATGAATGATCGAAACAGAATAGCATTTAAGCGAAGGAGACACGACAACAAATTAAGCTAACTATTGTACCTTAAAAGTTTTAATATCACCATACACAACGCATATAACCTTTGTACAACTATGTGGCTGTCTATGACTGGCGCATAAACTGAGATGTGCCCATGAAACATTTTCATGGTTTCGAAACGCACCTGAATCAAATCAATGACTTGACTTCATAAAAAGTTCTTTAAATGGAAATGATCAATAAAAAGAATTTTATATGCAGTCAAGTCACTGGTTCGATTTAGATCCGTTTCGAAACCATGGAAGTCTTTTATAAGCGCATCTGAGTTTATCTTACGTCACAGAGCCCGCCACATGCAGCAACATACTGGTTCAAAGTTCATATCTGTAGATGGGAGACACTGAAACTTTTAAGGTACATCAACAAAGACTGGAATTAGTGAAAGCTGAAAAGTGAATATTGGAGAAGAGGCGATTTTGGATCTGGGTTTTTTGAAAGGCGGCTTGAAATGAAAGATGACCTAATAGATAGATATATAGGAGTGAGATTTTAGGGTTACACATCTCACATCTATTGGTTTTGGACCGGGTAAAACCCCAATCATGTCCATATTACTTTTAAGTTTTAACACGGGTGAGAAAAAAACCGAATCCTAAAAATCGACCGAAACTAAAAACTGATAGTTCGGATTTTATTTTTCCAAAAACCAAAAATTTTTGGTTGGGTTTCTGTTTTCATCCAAAAACCAAACCGTAAAAACCATACATAATCGAACCATTTATTCTATAAAAATATATATCTTAACTTATCTTACTATATAATAAAACATTTGGGACTTTTTTATAAATAGAAAGTATGAAAATTCAGACATCCCTACCTGCTTCTTATGGAAAGATATGCGCACAGCCTCTCTTTATCTATCACAACCGCCTCCGACCAGCTTTTCCACTGCGACAACCATTGCCAATTATGTGGTCGTCACGACTTTATCAGAAAGTTGGTTTCGTTTGGGCGTACGATTGTTTCATAACAGACGAGGTGGGTGATGGTTTAAACTTGTTAGATCTTGAACATTTATCTTGGGCTAGAGTTTTTTTTATCGTGAATGGGTGGAGTGGGCGTTGGTTAAAGAAATGGAGAACTCTAGGAGATAAGAATTACTGTACATGTTTGGTTGTGATTAATAGTTGTAATTGTCTTTTACTGTTATTATATTTTCTAAAAAGTTATACCGTATAAAGCATGAATGTAATGCTTTTATTTAATGTTTACCTATAGTACTTTCAGATATAAAAAGATTTCATTTTTTCGTTTTAAATTTATTATTCACGTTTCTTTTTCAAAATATCATAATTTAATTGTTCATTACTAAAAAAATAAAAGTTTAATAAATATTAACATATTACTTTTGCTTAAAATTGTTATTACAAAATTTAAAGAATAATTTAATTAATTAACTAAAAAAGTAAAAGTGTTAATATGCTAAAAAGTAAGAGAAATAAAATAATAATGAATACATGTTTTTAAATTATGTCTTTTTTGTCGAGAGATAATAATTTTGAGACGAAAAAAGTAGCTTAGTGATAATTTACGATAAATTTACATAATTCTAGAAACCCCATAACTATTTCTTTGGATATATTCAATTTTATTGGTGAATTGAGAGAATATTTTAATTGTAATTTTTTATACTTTTTTGTTTAATAATATATTTTAATTTTATTAAATTTTTGATATTTTTTAAAATAATATTTATTCTAATACATTTTTATAAAATCTTAATTTATAATTGTTTTGTGTTATTTTGATTTTTTTTCTAATTTTAAATTTTATATTAATACAAACTTGATTCTTAAAAATTATATACCGTAAAAGAATGGTTGATGGATAAAAGTGCGTCAAATACGATCTATATGACATATAATCATTATATAAAATCTTTATATACCCATAAAAACGTAAAACCAAAATATTGTTAAACAACATTCGTTTATGAAGCTGTTGTGTGCCGGTGCCATGCTATACTCTTTATAAGGCATGTTTGCTTTCTATTTTTTAGCATATTTCAATTTTCAACTTTAAATCTTAATACACATCGTACAACTCATAAAAATCAAACCGGACTAACGGGTTTAACCGGTAACAGAAATGTCTACCAGTTCGGCGAACAAAAAAAACAGTTCAAAAGCGAACCGAAAAGATCCAACTGAAACTTATAATAATAATGAACCCATTTTGTTTTACTCTTGTTAATCACATTGTACATGTCGTCGTATAACGCGGGTACCCTACTAGTTTAATATAATATAAATAAGTATATAACAAATATAAATTTTATATTAATATTCATTTTATGAGTTAAATATGAGTAATAATTTTATCTTAATATTTATATTCGTGTTTTTTTTGTACACACGTTCACTTAATAATATATAATTACATATGTTACAATAATTGTTTATGTATAAGTTTAGTTGCATGTGTTCAGGGGCGGACCTATTTGTTAGGTCCGGGATGGCGGCGCCGCCCATAGCTTGATCAAAAAGACGTGATTACAGTGTATTTTTTCTTCGATTTTGACAGATTTTTTAAATGCCCCCATTGGAAACGCAAATTACCCCCCACTCACGCATTAAAATCCAACTTTTGACACTTTAAAACCTAAAAATCCACCATTATTAAAATATTCAGTTTTTTATTCGAATTTTAGCTTTTTTTTTCCTTGCTATTGTCAAAAAAAAAAATTTGGCCCCCACTATCCAATTTTCTACGTCCGCCACTACATGTGTTTGAATCTTATTTATGTGTGTTTACGTTTAAACATTTGTGATAAACATTATTAAGCTTACACTGAAAAAGAATTAGAAAAAACAAATTTCTACCTAAAACAAGTTTTTTAATCTAAATTGATCGTGCCTAAATATAAAGGGTTTTTAAAACCGAAAACTGAACCGAAACCGATTAAAACCAAAAAAATCGGACCGCCCAATATCGAACGGTTTCGGTTTTTGGTTTTATAAAAACCGAATATTTTGGTTCCGTTTTAACCAAAAACCGACCCAAACCGAACCGTGCACACCCTAAGTTTTAACCAACTAATTACCACCACACCACTCCATATGTCTGACTCGCTTCCTCATACCCTTTTCCATATATCATTTGAACGTATGTGTTAACACGTCTTTAGTAGCCCTTGACATGACCCCATTGGAAACGCAAATTACCCCTCACTCACGCATTAAAATCCAACTTTTGACACTTTAAAAGACTTACATGGTTTCCAAACAGGAACCGATTCCAATGAATGCCTTGACAGCTCTGACTTTATCGATGGTTAAACTTGTCCGATATGTGAAGGTTTTGAAAAAGATTGAGTTACTGATTTTGGATCTGAGTTTTAAAGGGCGGTTTATATGAAAAGATATATAGTGATACGTTAGGGTTAAATATAAGCATACGATTTAAAAGTATGTTTAGGCCTATTAGCTCAGTTGGTTAGAGCACTGTGGTTACTGCTGCGGAGGTTGCAGGTTCGAACCCTGAATGGGCCATTTTTCTTTTTTAGTGATTTGTTTTGTAAAAAAAAAAAAAAGAATAATAATAATTTGATGTCTGCTGCCAGGACTCGAACATGTAATTATTTTGTTTGTGTTCAACGCTGCTTAATTTGATAAATTCTGAGAATGTACTTTCGCAAATACCTTGAACTTCAACAGTAGGTGGCCATGGGATTATGGGAATGCCTGTTTACTTTTAATATGACGATTCGCGGTACATATGTTTTTTTAACTACCAGGTATACATTCAAAATGGCCTTAAATTTCTTGGAAGATTATCCAAATAAGCCACCGATTGTACGGTTTGTTTCTCCTATGTTCCACCCAAACAGTAAGTACTTATCGAGGATTTTATCCTTAAGAAAGGCTTTCTTAAATATCGAGGATATCCGTATGCAGCCGTTTCTAAGTTTTGTGTCCTTACCGACAGTCTATGCTGATGGAAGCATCTGATTGAACATTTTACAAAATCAGTGGAGTCCTATATATCATGTTGCTGCTATTGCTGCTATTCTTACTTCTGTTCAGGTGATCCGTAAACCATCTTGTTTCATCATGCTGATTATTATCTAGTGTTCTGATCAAATTTTTGTGTGTTGTATCACAGTCATTGCTCTCTGACCCAAACCTAAACTCCCCTGCCAATTCTGAAGCGGCAAACGGTTAGATGGCGTTTGTGATTACTTCTTAAGTTATTTGGTGTTGCAAAGATGCAATGACAAACGCAAAAAAAGGCCAACAATGTGGTCCTGGAGCATGAGTGCACTCTCGAAAAGATGCCATAGTGCGTATAAAGCATGATTTGTTTGTATATTACAGTAATTTAAAAGAGCTAAGATAAGGTTTATCATAACTTAAACAATACGATATTATGACATTACAAACAGCATCAATTACACAGCGCATATGAACTTTGACAAAATGCTCAATCCAAAACCATACAAGGTCTATCTGAGGGCCATCATCTTCCTGCAAGTATCTTTGACACGTACCAACAATTAACAGATGATCAAGCAAAGGATCAGGCACGACAACAAATTAAGCTAACTCTTATACAATAAAAGTTTCAATATCATCATACACAGCGCATATGAACAATTTGTACAACTATGTGGCGCATAAACTGAGATGTGCCCATGAAACACTTCCATGGTTTCGAAACTTGTCCGATATGTAAAGGTTTTGAAAAAGGTTGAGTTACTGATTTTGGATCTGAGTTTTAAAGGGCGGCTTGTAAATATGAAAAGATATATAATGATACATTAGGGTTAAATATAAGCAAACGATTTAAAAGTTTGTTTAGGTCTATTAGCTCAGTTGGTTAGAGCACTGTGGTTACTGCTGCGGAGGTCGCAGGTTCAAATCTTGCATGGGCCATTTTTATTTTTTAGTTTTTAGCGATTTGTTTTGTAAAAATAAAAATAATTGATGTCTGCTGCCAGGACTCGAACATGTAATTCTGCTGTTTGTGTTCGATTCGCGGTACATCTTTTTTTTTTAACTACCAGGTATATACATTCAAAATGGCCTTAAATTTCTTGGAAGATTATCCAAATAAGCCACCGATTGTGCGGTTTGTTTCTCCTATGTTCCACCCAAACTGTAAGTACTTATCGAGGATTTTATCCTTAAGAAAAGCCTTCTTAAATATCGAGGATATCCATATGCAACCGGTTCTAAGTTTTGTGTTATTACCAACAGTTTATGCTGATGGAAGCACCTGCTTTGGACATTTTACAAAATCAGTGGAGTCCTATATATCATGTTGCTGTTATTGCTGCTATTCTTACTTCTGTTCAGGTGATCCGTAAACCATCTTGTTTCATCATGCTGATTATTATCTAGTGTTCTGATCAAATTTTTGTGTGCTGTATCACAGTCATTGCTCTCTGACCCAAACCCAAACTCCCCTGCCAATTCTGAATCGGCAAATGTTTAGTGCGATGAAACATGATTAGTTGTGTTTATGTTGATGTATGTACCTGTATTTCACTGTCAAATTTTCAAAAATCCTACTTATGACTTTTCATTTTGTGGAAGTACAAAGAACACCACTTTGTAGAAATGAGCGATTTTGGACATATACCATAATGGATGTCACTTATCTTATGGTTAAAGATGGAAACGTTGATCCGTTATTAGTCTACTTGGATTATACATCAAACTCACCTTATAGTCTACTTGGATTATACATCAAACTCACCGAAACGCATACCTTATACGTGACTTTTTCAAAGAACATCTTCAATCGATGGATGCACACTCACATCATCGTTAAGACAACTGATTGCTAGCGGTTTTCATGGACTCGTAAGCAAAAGTTCCTCTGATTGACGTATCTGTCACTTCTTTAAGTCTGTTTGGTGACTCGGTCAAACCAATTTCTAGCTAAAACATTCAAACCGCAGACTGGATTAGTTGAGTTATGATGCTTTATATAAAAAGAATTATCAAATACTGTATGAAAATTTGATGACTTTACCTCCTCCTTGAGTTCGATTATCTCATCTTCTGAGTTGACCGGCTTTCCTGTGATGAGCTGTATTCTGAGCTGACCGGTTTTCCTGTGATGAGCTGCAGGATAATGACTCTGAATTGATATATGTCGTCTTTTTCTAGTTTTGTAGGTCTGCAAACCAGATATTATATGTTAGGGTTGACCTATGAACAGTTTTTGGTTTAGTTGAGGTATTAGAATCTATAATTATTCAGTATAAAACTACTCATAAGACACTGTAAGCACTTTCGAGGAATTTCAACCTGTTCGACCCGTGTCCTTTTAGCTATTTTTTTTCTAATCTTATTCATTAACCCATTTTACTGATAAGTCATAAGAGTAAACTACAACCCAAAAATGACCCATTCATTAGGGAATGGGTCGAATCGTCACACTAGTATAATACAAATAAAGGCCATTCACGAAATCAGATGTCATACCTGTGAGAAACCTGAGAAGAAGCATCGTGTGTGTTTCGAGGGCTTTCCCAACCTCTCTGCTAAGAAAGTTTTCAACGTCGAGAGTTAGATCATGTCTTATTCAATATGATTAAGTGTCAAGAAATTACCTTTGGTGATTATGAAATGTTGTAACTAGCGATTTTTGCAGTAAGATTATCATCCAACAATACGGTTGCAATATTTAAATCATTCCCAAAAATTCGATGTTGAGTTCCCGTGTGTAAGAACTGAAACATAACATAACAGCTTGTACCAATAAACAGCCGAAGATCAACAATATCAGATATAATCACGGTATCCCTCTCTTCTATAGTGCTTTCATACATGGGTTCACTGATATAAATTAAAACACATACAAAGACATGAAGTGATGGCGTCTAATATGAAATGATTCATGTGTTTACCTTTTGGTGATATTTGACATTTACAACATGCTTAAAGCAGGTTCCTTACACACCAAACAGGAAAAACCCAGTCGCTGCAGCTGCAATCATTTTCATCACTGTGATTGTGCTTGGTTTTTAGTCCCTCAATTTGGGGATGCCATAAATCATGTGTTTGGATAAATCAGAAAATTAGTTTCACTTAACCATCTATACATCCTACAACATTTATTTAGAGGGTGTTTGGATAAGCATTTTGATACAGCAGATAAAACAGTTTAGATGTGATAGCTTTTTTAGCTCTTCGGTGTTGCAATGATAAAGCCAAAAAAAGGCTAACAAATTTAGATGTCGTCCGGGAGCTTGAGTGCATTCTCAAGAAGATGCACTAGTGCGTTTAAAGCATGATTTGTTTGCATGACGAAATCAGAAGCAAATTGTGTTTGCATTACAGTAAAAGAACTACGGTATAATTTATTAACTTAAACTATACAACCTAAGCACAATGAAACATGTAAAAAAAATATAACACGATGCTTTAACGGCATTCTACATGAATTTCACTAATAAAGATACAAGTCACATAAAAGGCTCACTGCGATATAAACATGTCTTATAATTTGCAACATAGTAGATGGATGTTGTAACTCCATACTACCATATAGTTTCAGAAGCATCAAGATTGATTTTATCTATCTTGGATATATGGATATCGAAATAGGTTCTTGATCGCAAGAAATTTGTTCAGTTTTGAAGAATATCAATCGCAGATTAGTTCAACTAAAATGTGTTCGTATTACAGTTAAATACCCCAAGTATGGTATCACAAACTTAAACGATACAAGGATCACGTAACCACATAATGACATAAGCACTAACAAACATGTAAAAACAATATAACACGAAGCTTTAAGTGCATTTTACATGAGTTTCACTAATAATGCTACAAGTCACATATCGGAAAAACATGTAGCATATAATTCATTACAATCTAATAAGACTATAGATGACATTTCAAATAACATTAAAGCAGAATGATTGTTCCACACCTTAGCTACAAATTAGGCCACTACTTCCTTAGGTAACATATCACTTTGTAAATCCAGCACACCTTGAAACGTGTCAATCTTTTTGATTAATTATCCTTGGAATATATACGTAATTCCGGCTGATCGAGTAGAAGTAGTGATTGCTTGTAAGAGTCCACGAAGAACGAGCACGGTGCTCCAGAAATACCAAGATTCTTGGTTTGTTGTGAGCAGGGGTCGTAAACATCAAGTGTACGCAAGGGGTAGTAAACATCAAGTGTCCCAGACAGATTCTGCTCCTTTCGAGTTTCAAGTATAGTTTCACCATTCTTCCTAAACCCCAATATTTTACAAAATAGTGTGCCAAATGAGAATAGCTTTGTAAATGAGGAATCATGTTCCATCACCCATACACCACAAGCTCCCTCGGTCTCATTGTACCGAGACACGACAAGAGACTCTCTTAGCTTAGAAAGGGACAACGACCCGTTTGTTAAGTTTTCCGGTAGGTCTACCACTTTAAATTCCTTGGTATTCAAATCAAATGACACAACAATATTACTTCTGGTATAGTTTCCATCATGATCAATAGTTTGCTCACTAGCACCCCAATAGATAAACCTATCTATAACAGCCTGTGCTGACCCGTTAAGTCTAATGGATTGACGCGGCAAATTACCACTTGGAATCACATTCCAAACCCCCAAACTCAATGTAAAAACTTCAACATGCCAAGGTTTGTTAAATACCCATACAACCTTAACAACAGTAGGGTCACTAGTGACAGGACAGACCCCGAAACCATACACAGCCTGAATCTCATTCTCACGCTCATATCTAGGGACAAGAATACCAAATGATTTTTGAATAGAAGGGTTCCAAATAAGAAGCATCTTTCTAAAATTTTCTAAATTATAGCAATAAAAACACACTAATCCGTGACAGAAACCAACAAGAAATGCAACACAATATTGTTTAAGCAAAGGAGACACAACAAATGGAGCAAACTCTTGTTGTTGTACCTTTAAAGTTTCATTATCATCTTCTTCTACTAAACTAACATACTTTAACCCATTGTATACAGGATCATGAGCCTCATACATTAGCATATAACTATGTGGCTGTGTGTCGCGGGCGCCGTACCCTTTGATAAACTCAAAGCTGTCAATGAAATATTTCCAGGGTTTGGAAACTGACCTAAATTGGACAAGAGACTTGACATCAGAAACCTTTTTGATGATCTCCAGTTGGATTTCAAAAGGGATATTGTCTGACATTGTTCTTTTTCTAGGGTTTAAGATAACTTTCGAAAAAGGATGAATTAGTGAAAACTGAAAAGTGAGTATTGGAGAGGAAGTGATTTTGGATCTGGGTTTTCAATGCCTTCGTGATACGCCAGAGATTAAAGATTTCTAGGATGTATATACTTTTGTGATGGGCCTAAGAAATAACCGGACTCATAAACAATGTTACAAACGGGCCCGATAACAAATACAAAACCTACGGACCAATTAATATATTCATTTTTAAATAAACCTTTATCTGTAATTTATGAAGTATTGGGTATATATGAAATTATCTCTTACGGGCATTTACATATATCCCTACCAAAACTTCATGAATTATATATTTCCCTAAAATACAAGTTTTTAATTCTTAATGTACAATACAACTAAAGCATGTTTTAGGGATATGTAATTTATAAAGTTTTAGTGAGAATATATGTAAATGCCCCAATGGTAAAATGCTTTGATAGAGGTGGCATGTAAAATGCATTGTCATTGAACTTAAGACACTTTAATAAATTGCTACATCATTTAACTTGTTTTTTAAACTAAATTTTGATAAATTAACAAATCATTTTATAAAGACGTAAAAGCAACACGTGTAAAAATATAAAACAATACTTTAGGTAATTTCGAGCAGTGATTTACTAACACATACTACACGGTTTACATATTAAAACATAAATGGGCTTTGGGTTATTTTTAAATTATATAATTTCTCTTATTGGCATGTAATATGCGTATGTTCATAAACATACCACAATTTAACGTGCGTATTACGTGTCCCATTCACAATCACAACACAATCATCGTTCAATAAGATGCTATTGAACGCCTAACAACAGTTCGGCAATCATTTTTACACATAATACGATCATATTATAACACGAAAAGATTATAAAAAGACAAGTTGTATGTGGGTATGCTCTCTGTATTTGTTTTATGTTTCAAATTAAAGAGGGTTCACACTTAACTTCTTAAGGGCGTTTGGTTGAAAAATATTGAAGGATATTGGTGTCGTTTGGTTTAAATTATAAAATTCTAAATAATATTAATTATAATTCTTGAGAATTCAAAATTTTGGAATTTAAAATGCTTACCCGTGTTTGATCATAATATTTTGAAATCTTGGTTTTAAGTTGACCCGATTAACACAAACAAAAATTATATGAAATTTATTGTAAAAAATTATATGAATTTTATAAAAAAAAAGTTTTTTAATTTTTTAAAAAAATTATTTAATTTTTTTTTAAAAAATTATTTAAATTTTATAAAAAAATTATTAAAAATTCATATAAATTTTATAAAATATTTATATAAATGTTATAAAAAACACTTATATAATTTTTTACTATAAATTTTTTTATAAAATTTATAGAATTTTTTTTTAAAAATGTATAATTTTTTTATATAATATTTATTCGTGTTAATTGGATCGACCCAAAACTAAGATTTCAGAATGTTATGAAGTTTTGCCAACCAAACATGCCTATGCTTGTTAAATTCCAAAATTTTAAATTCTTAATGTAAAAAACATAATATCAAAACAAAACAAGTAGATCTTACACCCAACCAACCACCACTTGGTGTATTTTATTATAAATCAGAGTACGGAAACAAAAAGATAAAGACTAGTCCCCAAACGGATGCTAGTCGAACGATTACAAGATAAATGTGAGATTGTCCCAACTAGGTTGATCCAATCTCCCTCACTACAAGATTCACTCAATCACACACAAGATAATTAAGATGAAACAAGATGAAAACCTCCCATAAACCAATAATGATTAGAAAGAGAGAGAGAGCAGACGACACACACAATGAGTGTATGTTTTTGGTGAGAGACTGCTAACCCTAGCAAATGAATTGCTAGGGTAATATAAGCAAAGCATCCAACATACGCTCCAACGGCCAGAAAGCCCAAGAAAGAAACACAAGGCCCAATAGCAAGATACAAGCCCAACAAGAAACAAAGACACAAATATAACACGTTACAACGTTAGTGCAACATTTGGAGGAATGCACAAAATAACACCCTTCCTTAATCCGACAAATGAGAGAGCAGTAAAGAGCATTATTTCCCAAACATGTTCACAAGCCTCAATTGGTTGCAAAGCTTCAAGTGTTGAGATATTCCATGTGCCTTTGTGAAAATGTCAGCA
Organism: Glebionis coronaria; assembly: GCA_025667525.1. Classification (NCBI taxonomy): domain Eukaryota; kingdom Viridiplantae; phylum Streptophyta; class Magnoliopsida; order Asterales; family Asteraceae; genus Glebionis; species Glebionis coronaria. The sequence continues at coordinate 582,721,856 of CM046881.1, forward strand.
GTTTGATCAGCAGAGGCAACCTTGAAAGTCTTAATGACTCTATCTTGAACCTTTTCCCTAATCAAATGAACATCAACCTCAAAGTGCTTGGTCCTTTCATGAAAAACAGGGTTAGCAGCAATCTGTATGGCAGAACTACTATCACTATATAAGTGAACAGGAAACAAGCACTTACTCAGAAAATCATTCAAAAGATTGGTTATCCAAATGACTTCACATGTGGCACTAGCCATGCACCTGTATTCTGCTTCAGCAGAAGATCTAGAAATGGTAGCTTGTTTTTTACTTTTCCAGGACACAAGAGTCCTTCCCAGGAAAACACAATACCCAGAAACAGATTTCCTGGTTCTAAGGCATTTTGCCCAATCTGCATCAGTGAAACAAGAAACCTTCAAAGAGGTATCTTTATAAATCTGAATGCCAGTACCAGGAGAGTTTTTAAGGTATCTAATAACTCTGAGAGAAATTTTTAGATGAGACTGTAAAGGGGCATGCATATGCTGACTAAGACAATGAACAACATAGGAAATGTTAGGTCTAGTGTGAGTAAGATAAATAAGCCTCCCTAAGAGTCTTTGATACTCAAAAACATTGTTAAGTAATTTATCATTCTCATTCTCATCAACAGCAAGCACACAATTTTCAGGTAAAGGTGTTGCTGCTGGTTTAGCAGCCAACAGACCAAACTCATAGATAAGCTCAAGGCAGTATTTTCTTTGAGTCATGCAATACCATTGGTATTTTCAAAAATTTCAATTCCTAAGAAATACTTCATAACCCCAAGATCTTTTATCATGAATTTGGTTTTAAGAAAATTTTTAAGGTTATCAATTTCCTTAACACTATTACCAGTGATGATAAAATCATCAACATAAACAAGAAGTGCAATGAAAAGGTTATCAGACTGTTTGATGTAGAGAGAATAATCATGTTTACTTTGGATAAAGCCATGCTCAGCCAAGATAGTGGTTAAATTGGCATTCCACTGTCTTGGGGCTTGCTTAAGTCCATAGAGGACTTTGTTTAACTTACACACTTTGTTCTTGTCTTGACAGTTAAAACCCAAAGGGACAGTCATGTAAATATCCTCATCCAACTCCCCATATAGAAAAGCATTATTGACATCAAGTTGGAAAAGAGGCCAATCATTAGACACAGCAATGCTAATAAGACATCTAACAGTAACCATTTTAACAACAGGACTGGAAGTTTCATCAAAGTCAATGCCCTCTCTTTGACTGTACCCTTTAGCAACAACTCTAGCTTTAAATTTATCAACAGTGCCTGTGGACTTGTATTTAATCTTATAAACCCATTTGTTGCTAATGGCTTTTCTCCCAACAGGTAAGTCACAAAGGGTCCAGGTATTGTTCCTTAAGAGAGCCTCAATCTCATTGTTCATAGCTTCAACCCACCTATTGTCCTTAATAGCCTCATAATAAGAGGTGGGCTCAAAAGATTGATTCAAAGTAGTAGCAAAACAAAAATTGATAGTGCTAAGTCTAGAATAATTGACATGTTTTTCAATACCATATTTAAGTTTGCTATCAAGAACAAAATCATTAAGCTTAACAGGGAGTTTGGTAGGTCTAGAAGACCTTCTAACACCAGGTTCTCCTACTTCCTCAGTGGTGATCTCATTTTGCTCTAAAGATATATCAGGAGGATGAAAAAGATCATTTGTGCCCTCAGAGCAGGATTGCTGGTTTTCACCTATGATGGTTGCAGAGTCATCCTCCTGGGGATGCACTAAGACATCCTCATTTGTGGGGTTAACTCTACCATCCAAAGTAGGTGTTGCTCTCTCATCATCATTGGGACTTGAAAGAGTTTGATTATCAAAAAAGGATAAGAGATCAGCATCACTTGTAACAACTACATCAGCCAATTCACTTCCTGTATTGTTTTTCATCTTAAAAGGGAAAACAGTTTCATAAAACCTCACATCTCTTGAAAACAAGTATCTTCTATTATCCAGACTAAAAAGTTTGTAAGCCTTTTTTAGAGAAGAATAACCAACTAAAACACATTTTTCAGCTCTAGATGTGAGCTTGTCACTGTTATTCAGACAAGTAGAAAAACACAGACAGCCAAAACACTTTAAGTGAGAGAGATTTGGTTTTTTTCTTATAGAGCAATTCATAGGGAGATCTACCATTTAAGACAGAAGAGGGGAGCCTGTTGATCAGGTAAACAGCAGTTAGAATACAATCAGACCAAAAATTAATAGGAATCCCTCCCTGAAACATAAGACTCCTGGCAACATTAAGAAGGTGTCTATGTTTCCTTTCAACAATACCATTTTGCTGAGGGGTATGAGGACAAGAGGTCTGATGGATGATACCCATAGTAGAGAGCATAGTATGAATCTTGTTGTTAACAAATTCAGTCCCATTATCAGATCTAAAAACTTTGATTTTAGAATCAAATTGATTTTTAACAAGACTTATAAATTGTTTAAGCCAATCAAAAACTTCATCCTTAGTTTTCAAAAGATAAGTCCACACTGCTCTAGAGTAGTCATCCACAATGGTAAGGAATTATCTATACCCTTCCTTACTCTGAAACTTGTAAGGGCCCTAAAGATCTAAGTGAACCAAATCACCAAGATGGTTAGATTTGTGGTCACTCAAAGGGAAGGGCTCTCTGGTCTGTTTGGCCCTATGACAAGTTTCACACACAGATATGTTGGTATTTTTAGACAGGTGAAGGTCAGTGTTAAGAATATTAAGGATATGATCAGAAGGATGACCAACCCTACAATGCAAAAGATCTTTGGAGGTATGAAAGGTCATGGCAGAGTTAGCATTACCTAAACTCTGGGTCTTACAGTCATCAAACAAATAGAGCCCCCCAGATTCACTACCAGTCCCCAGAATGATCCCCTTGTCCAAGTCCTGAATATAACACTTATCCTCATCAAAACCAACAAATAACTTGCTATCCTTTATAAGTTTGTTGACAGAAAGCAGACTAACATAATAACCAGGAACAACAAGAACATCATGAAGAATCACATTGTTAGATAATTTAAGGTCACCAATGTGACTGATGTTGGCAATAGTCCCATTAGGGTGACCAACAGAAATGTTGAGATTGGAAATATCCACAACATTAGTCATGCCCACAATGGATGTGGTAAGATGTTGGTTGGCCCTAGAGTCAATTATCCAACCCAAGGTAATGGTTTTGGTAGTAAACTTGGTGTTTCCCACAAAAAACTTAGAGAAATGAATATTGAACCAAATATTAGCATTAAAGAAGGAAATTCTACCTGCCATATTAGACTGAGTGTTTCTGGGAGAATCATTTATCAAGCTGAGAAGTTTCTGCATTTGATCACTGGTGAAAGAAGTTGGGGATTCACAAGTGGAATTTTGCTTATCCCCGACCTTTAGGTCACAATTGGCACTGAAGTTATGTTTAAAACCAGATTGCTTAGAGGCATTACCATTCTTTTTATACCAAGCAGGATAACCATTTAACTCAAAACATCTATCAATAGTGTGGCCTGTTTGACTGCAATGAGTACAAAGAAGATTAGGGTTGGGACCCCTAAAATTTCCAGTACTATTGCCCTTAAAGGGAGGTCTGTTAGAGGTGTTGTTGTTACTATTGGTGGAATTACCTCTCCTATTTTGATTAAAAGTTTTAACAGCAAAAGAGGTAGCATTCATTTTTGCCTCAGTATGACTAGAGGTCTCAGGAATACCCCTATGGGATTCCTCTCTAGAGACTATGACATAAGCCTCCTTCACATCAGGGAGAGGGTCCCTGTAACACCCCACTTGGATAAGTGGACCGTTACATGTATTTATGGCGTGTCATCAAAGCATAAGGTAAATATCCTAAAACATTAAATGACCATAACGGAAATACCGGAATCAAACATCGGTAATCCAACCTAAGCTCAAAACATGAAAAATAAAATACTGAAGGAAAGGACTAAACAATGTCCAAATAAGCAGAACAATGTAAGTACATAAAGTAAGAAGTCTGGATAGCTTCCATCCAAATGCACATGCTCTCAGAATCCTAAGAGCGTCCTGGGGTACCTGCCGTTAGAACATGAAAGGGAACTACGGCTGAGCATAACGCTCAGTGAACGGATATAAAGCATGATAGGGAATCTCTAAAATGAAATAGATGATAAAATACTGAAGCTGTAAGATTGATATGTAACATGTGGTAGAACTCTGCATAAAATCTGAGAAACCTGGTTCATATATACTGATACTGAAATATAACTATTAATCTGAAAACATGCATTTACTGAATTTTATTTGCCAGAGCTTATATAGGTCACGTGCTGTAACAACCGTGCATGAATAACTGGAGGGGTGACCTCATCATGCTATAGAGGGGTGACCTCTAAATAACTGTGCTGGGTGGAGGGATCAGCTCCAATGTGAAGGATGTAGAGCACACATCACATTCACCCTGATAACTTGTAACACATATAAGCCTAGGATGCATCCATACCCCCCACTAATAATACTGATAAAATGGCCAAGCTGAGCTGAGTGGGACGATGCAGGATATCACTCTCCTGTATGTGAGTCACGACACTGGTGCCTCTAGTGCCGTGGTTACGGTACCTCCGTAAGTAGTACATAAACTAGTCGTGCTTATATATAATGCTCAGGCAATTTATTTAGTTATTAACATGATTACTGATAAATTTAAACATATACTGGAGAAAACATTTGGCTGAAGACGGGGAATCCTAATCATGCATAAAGGAAAGTCCTTACTGAAAGGACGGAAAATCCGTACCTCGTGTCCAGTAATGAAATAAGAATGAAAGCTGAGTGTTGGACTTTAGGTCGAGAATATCGTAAGAGAAGTTAGACTTGGATCCTTCCGTTGAAAGAAGTCATTTGCCTAGGAGCGTTCCGTAGAAAGACTACCAGCTTTTCAAGATAGAGTTGATACCATATGAGAATCGGTAGGTGATGTATCCTCTATTACAGTAGGCTGTAACCTCTATTCAAGTGGGCAGTTCTAGGCTCTCTCCTCTATGATAATAGTAAGAGCTCGACTGTTAAGGAGAGGAATGAAAGAGCTAGAGCTCGGGAGAGGCTGGATGGAATGAATGGGCTCAGCCTAAGGGCCTTGAGCCAGAGGTCATACTGATCCTGTCCTTTCAATAAGAAATATTAAGACGCACACAAGAGAAGGAGACCCAAGCGCAGCCAACCTACCTTTAATACGAAATCCACCACACTTTGAAAGTGTTTAGATTCTATTAGTGTGCAGTGAGTGAATAGCTAAAAGAATAGAGTGACCATCTTTGAATATCTAATATAAAGTAGTATACTTTGATTCAAAAGGTAACCGGTGGTTCCCGACTTTCTCTGGTTTCCGCAACCGTAACCATTTTTCCGATTACACAAACCTTTTTTTTAGCGATACGCTCTAAAAAAAGTGAAGGATAAGCAACCATTCTAGAAGCGGTAGCTTCCCGCCTCCTTCATTCCTACTGCCTCCTTCGGTGAGAAGTTCAGTTTACAACAAATTGCAAGCACGTTTGTTTTTGACCTATATTTATTATGTTTTAGGATAGATAATAAAAGATAGAAAAAAGGAGAACTAAAAAAAGAAAAATGCAAAAAAAACCTCCTTTTATTTTATATGAATCTCCTTATGATGAGTAGAGCATCCTGTCTATGTGAAAATTCAACCAAGGTACTACAGCCCGATTATTTGGGTTTTGAATCTTTTCGTTTTTCTGAAATTCGAATAATATAGAATATCAAGCAAGAATAAACGTAGACAAAAGAAATGGTTTTTCTTGTTCGATTTTCTATCTAAAAAAAAAATGTTCATGAGATTTTCTCCTCTTCTCTTGGAAACAAGAAGAAAGGGGGTGACCCAAAAAAGAAACCAACTTCCCAGCTTAGAAACAATTGATTGATTGATTAAAGGTGCTTAATGAAGAAAATCAAAAACAAATGGAAATGCTTTTGCCAATGAATTCGAAGAGAGAAGAACGCATGAAACTTAGGTGAAAAACATTTCTCGATGCTTCTCTACACGGACCTTTCTTCTGGTTGATTCGAACCAATCAAGCGACTTGCCTTTTAGTAGATAGTAAGAAAAAATAGCTGGCCCAGTCGAGGTTCGTCCATGCCCCATCCCAATGGACAAAAGATCTACTCCGACTTCACGGATACTGACATAAATAAGAGACGTGAAATGAGTTGACTGATATCGGTTTATTTTTACTGACCTTAACTGTTCTCAGTTTGATTTATTTTATTCTTGTATTACTGTTCGTGTATAATCTGGTAATATCCGACTATTGTTAAGTATTTCAAATTAATATATTACTTGTACTCTGATTAATGTATAACATGTACCCTCGTACTCTACATATATACTATTAATAGTAATCTGCTAAAAACTAGAAAGTTTCCTTAAATGTAAAATTAATTAAGTCATGTATTATTAAGCTATGGTTAATTATAAGCATTATATTAATAAGTCAAGTTTTAAATAATTCTAATATTAATAAAATCTATTTTGACAAGCCCATTTTTTTTCTAAGTCGTGGAATAATAAGCTAAATTAATTAAGCCGTGATTATTTTTGCCAATAATTAAATGAGTTAAATATTTTATAAGCCCGAATCAATAAGCCAAAATAAATAATCCTAAAATTTATAAGTCAAAATTAAATAAGCCTAACCTCATTAAGCCAATTTAAATAAGACGGACATCCGATGTACCTGACCCACTGTGTATTCTTCATCTTAAATAAATAACTCTTTTTTTTTCCTTGCTTGGTAAACTATCCAATCTTGCCGTCGTTTTTTTTTTCACTCCAAAAGTCAATATATTCGGATCCCAAGTTGCAAGATTCCCTTGTTGACGTCTTTTTTTTTTATATATAGGCAGCCATTTTTTGTTCACAATAACAAATAGGGTGTATTGGTTGTGATAACCCCACCGAAAGGAATCTTTTTTTCCCCTTAATGTTGCCGTTATTTTCTTCCCAATTGAAGTGTTTTGTTTGTTTTTTTTTTTGGCTGCTATCAACGCCCAACCCTAATTTATGTTTTGTTTTACATGCAATGAAAGAATGAACTCCTGGTGGTTTGTTTAATATTTCGTGGGCTGGGCCCTAAAGCCCTATTTCATTTCCTTATTTTTTTTTTAAAACCGTCAGCTCATATTAACTTGTATGGTTTCCATTTGTCTTTCGACAATAATATTTTTCGTATACCAGTTTTTTAGTTCTCGCGTTTTAATTTTTCTGAAACGAGGTATTTATTTTCTGAATAAAATACTTACGTAATTACTGAATAACTATTACTAATTATTGACACATATTAATTATTTTCTGAATAATTAATTTACTTCTCGATTTTAAATAAAGCTGAGACTGTGTATGTTTAACGTTCTTGTATTTAAATACGGGTTTTACAGTACGTAATACTGAATAATTATTTTATTGTAGTATTTAAACAATTTGAGACTGCGTATTTACTGTATACGTTTTATTTAAAGTTAACGCTGAGACTACGCGTATTTAATATTCGAGGATTTTAAATACGGGTTTTACAATTCTTTCCCTCTAAAAAAAATAATTCGTCCTCGAATTAAGGGTGAGGTAATGCTGTGGTTTTACAATTCTTCCCCTCTAAAAAGGATAATTTTGTCCTCGAATTAAAGGTAGTATGCAGATGAAGTTATAAAAGCTGGAAATGACACATAGGCTGAATGAATATGAAAGCTGAAAGGACATATAAGCTGAAAGATAATTCGTACCCGAGGTAAGACATAATGCTGCTGAAAGAGTATAGCATGACCTGACTGTGGAACATAACATGATTGAAAGAACTTAACTGATTTATTGAAGGAAAATGATGAGAGGTCGGATGGACTCCTCCGTTCCGAGTGGCTTCCCACTCGAAACGACTCCTTCCAAGGTCTAAACACATTGAAAATCTTGATCCTGATGACCCTGTCCTGACGATGCTGAATAGTTTCTGGGTCCATAGTTAAGATGGATTTCTGAATCTGATAAAATGAATAAGCTATGACATGTAGTATACATGAAACGGTACTTACAAAATATCCTGAAAAGATAACATTTATATCTCTGAGCAAGCTGCTGAAACATGTAGGGATGAACTACGTGAACAATTGTGAACGTGCTATGTAAGAAATTGTGAACGTGGTTCGCGATCATCTGATGATCGTTGAGAGTGGAATATGTCGTGAACGTGATCTGTGAACATACTGTGAACGTGATACTATACATCTCATGAACGTATGCTGACTGAGGAAGGAATGCCAGACGATACGGCCTGAGACTGAAACATCTGTCTGGTTATGGAATAGCTGTCCTAAACTTGAGTCTGGTTTCTCAAGCTTTCTGTAACTGTATTCGGTAATAAACTGTGAAACGTGTATCGCGAAATGGCACACGAACTTGAACGTAAACAATGTTATGAATGCTAACGTGATCTTAAATCATGAGATAACACGAAACATGAACTGAAACAACATCATACTGCAAATGAGACGTAAACGTGAAAGTGAAAATAAACGTGAACGTGAATGTGAACGTACACGTGATCGTGAACATGAACGTGAGCGTGATTCGCGAACGCAAATTTCCATCTGACAAGATTGTTGATGGAATACCTTGGAATCATACGATCTATTACTGAATTTCCTGCGGATTTGTTACTGTGTAATCATCTCGAATAAAAGAAGACGCGTAGGCTGGGTTAACTGGTTAACAACAACTTAGATAGCATCATGATTCGTCTGAGTCTGTGGTAACTGACAATAATTCCCATGGAATCTTATCTCATTTCTGTTCGAAATTTTCTAATGGTTATAATAACTCACTAGCATGTCGGTGTTCTATCTTGAACCTGCTGATAGCCAGGCATCAAGATATGAACATAGCTACATCAATGTGTTATACTGCTTCTATCAAAATTCTGCCTGAGATTATGGTACATTCTGGTAAAATCTGAGTGAATAGTCATGAAAGAATTATGAGTCTTGGTAATTTAGATCTCTCCTAGAGTATGATCTTGTGGAACACATAATCCTACTTAGTCATGGAAAGTTAATCGTGAGAACTGTCAGCAATTTCTGCCGGTAGCAGTCAATTGAATTCAAGAAAATTTTGTACTTCGTTCACAGGCGTCGGTCGGGACCACCAGGTGATGGCCTTCACCTTCGCAGGATTGTCTGGAATTTCTTTTTGCTGAAACAGGGTGGCTCAGAAATGCCACTTTGTTCATCTGGGATATACACCTTGAAAGTTGTTCATAAAATTTTCTCCTATCTGAAAATTTGCACGGCCGTGAGAAGATGATCTCGCGTTTTTCTTTAGGGTTTAGTAGATCAGAGTACGATCAATGAATATACTAACAATTTTGTCTACGAATTCATGGAAAAAAATGTATTCATAAATTTCATAATATAGCTGGAGCATTAGGGAGCTCAGGAGTATGGATCAAATTTTTTTGAGACACTATAGTATGTGCAAGAAGCAGTCTAGAGAACGTCACGTTCTTTCTCTCACCACTGATGGTAGCATGATCGGAAATTGTTCTAGAAATTTTTTAAGACATCGTAGGAGATCAGATAAACCTGATATTCATGGAATGAACATTGATTAAGAATGGTGATCTTGAAAAAAAAAATTCAGTGGTCGATACATGATCTCATGATACCGGTCTTCTTCCTGATAGACAGAAACGACACACTTCCTGGTGGTACGCCAGGGCGAATAAAGCCTCATTCTGGTAATTCTTGCAGCAAATGATGCAACCCTTTTAACTTAGATGCAACTCTATAATAAAGAGTTTTGGAAACAGGCACTATTCTTGAGACAAGTTTGATGTTAAATTATGTCTCGTAGTTAGGAAGGGACTTCTGGAATGACATCTAGAAATTTTAGTATAATCTGCTGATCATGGATTCGAGGAATTTTTTGTTTGAAGTGAATTTATAACTGGTAGCTAAAAGTCTTCGTAGTTATGGACTAATAAGTCACGCGCTTGTAAGGCAGAAATAATTTGTACTGATTTTTCTGACAGAAAGTATAATGAATATATTTAGGATTTAGTAAGACGGATCTCGTCGTTAACTGAAAATAAGGCTTTAATAAATATGGCGATATTGTTGAGTCCTTCCTGGCTGAGAGGTAGGGGACTACCTGATTTAAGATAAAGCTGACATAGGAATATGTGAAGTGAACATGGCGACTTTTCACTGAATGTGTTCGTCTGTAACCTCACAGAGTGAATGCTGCGTGTTTAACCTGAATTATACTCTAGTGGTGGTGACTAAAATTTCAAATGATCTGGTTCATGCGTGGCATAATAGAACGGGTATACCCCTTTCCTGAAAGGTACCCTGAATTACTGAGGGCCTGGGTTAGAAACATACTTGGAGTTATGAGTTCTGACTCGTATTTTGAGAAAAGATTCGTATGACGTGTACCATGACTGGTGTCCTGATATGTGTCTTCCGAATTGATACCGGAGACCTGCGTCTTGACATGTGTTTTAGTGGATGAACCTGGACAAGGCTGAAAGTTTTTGGTAATTGCTAGAATTGGCGGACCGGTTAGACTACTGACCTCTTGTATTTCTAGTCACGTCCATTCCGGAGTTCCGATGGTTACTGACTGATTAATTATAATTACGGTGGTTGTCACTACTGCTTTGTCTGTCACCTTATGACGGTCCTTATCATGACCGTGATTCCTGTAACTATTCTGTTGAGTGGTCGGCTAGGTTCTGGTTCCCACTCTTCTAAAAGAACGGTTAGCTGAGTGAAGTGTGACATCTAGCTGAGAAGGTAAAAGTATGGAATGGAATGGTAGTGTCTCATGGTTGAAATTTTATTCTTTTTAGAAATTTCAAATTTATAGTTTTCGTCACTGTTCTGCAGAGTCTTCATAGTATAAACGGCATCAGCATCTTGATAAATCTCCAAAGTATCAGTAGCATCCATATTTGTGAGGTCTTCAAAGTATTTGCAGCATCAGCATCTGGTAGAATCTTCAACTCACGAGCAGCATCAGCACCTGGTAGAATATCGACAATGGAAATGCCTGAGACGATTGAGGATCGATTAGCAATACCCATAGGGTAGGGTACCTGGAGTACACCTGGACTACCGTACATGAAGTACAAAGTAAATACTGTACATGGAGCATATCTGAGACGTTGTACGTAGAGTACTCATGAAATGTTGTACATGTAATATAACTTAGACACTGTACATGGGGTACATATGGAATACTGTACATGGCATTGGTGGAAACTTTATGGAATGATCAATACTGGTGCCACTTGTCTGACATGATCAAGGATTAAAAAATTGATTTAAACGGAACTGAACTGAAATGGGTAACGTGATAGCCTGATAATTCCTGCATAGACTTAATACCGATTTTATAGAGGTTCAAGAATATGATTAAACGGAATTTAACAATGGTCAGCATGAAGACATGACTGATGAAGACCAAAACATGATTTATCATGAAATAAGATTTCACTGTAGTCCTTCTGTATCTTATCATGAAAACATCATCACTTTGCTGAAAACATAATCCTCGTAAGGAGACATGAAACTGAATCATCATAAAGATAACATCAACGTGAGGGAATGAAAATTTGAATGTTACAAGGAACATAAAAAAATATAATCAACTGAGGTGTAATATCAACTGATGTGGACGGCTATGGTTCAGTCCACAGAATTCAAAGAAGAAAACATGTGACTAAGTATGGGCTATTCTGGTTCGATCCATACTTGTCAAAATTTATGAAATGTCCTGATATGACAAAGGTGAACAACTGTGGATCGGTTCACAAAACAACATTCAACTGAAAAACATGAAATTTGATCTGAACATTGGTGAACGTATATGGGTGGTTCACTAAGTAATATTCGACTGAAAGCATGAATCTGACATGAGTAAGGGTAAACGCCTATGGGTCGGTTTACCAAAACAAAAATTCACAGAAAAGCACATGCGACTAAATATGGCCAGTCCTGTACCATCCTTTTACTTAGTCAAAATCTTTAAGAAAACTGACTGCTAACTGAAGAAAACTGACTGATAATTACATGAGAAACATGAAAGATAACAACGCCAAAGATCTGGGAAGCTCCTGGTGACTACCCACTAGTCACAGGTCAAGTATTAGAGCCTACAGGTCGAACCTATATATCTGATACCATAATTGTAACACCCCACTTGGATAAGTGGACCGTTACATGTATTTATGGCGTGTCATCAAAGCATAAGGTAAATGTCCTAAAACATTAAATGACCATAACGGAAATACCGGAATCAAACATCGGTAATCCAACCTAAGCTCAAAACATGAAAAATAAAATACTGAAGGAAAGGACTAAACAATGTCCAAATAAGCAGAACAATGTAAGTACATAAAGTAAGAAGTCTGGATAGCTTCCATCCAAATGCACATGCTCTCAGAATCCTAAGAGCGTCCTGGGGTACCTGCCGTTAGAACATGAAAGGGAACTACGGCTGAGCATAACGCTCAGTGAACGGATATAAAGCATGATAGGGAATCTCTAAAATGAAATAGATGATAAAATACTGAAGCTGTAAGATTGATATGTAACATGTGGTAGAACTCTGCATAAAATCTGAGAAACCTGGTTCATATATACTGATACTGAAATATAACTATTAATCTGAAAACATGCATTTACTGAATTTTATTTGCCAGAGCTTATATAGGTCACGTGCTGTAACAACCGTGCATGAATAACTGGAGGGGTGACCTCATCATGCTATAGAGGGGTGACCTCTAAATAACTGTGCTGGGTGGAGGGATCAGCTCCAATGTGAAGGATGTAGAGCACACACCACATTCACCCTGATAACTTGTAACACATATAAGCCTAGGATGCATCCATACGCCCCACTAATAATACTGATAAAATGGCCAAGCTGAGCTGAGTGGGACGATGCAGGATATCACTCTCCTGCATGTGAGTCACGACACTGGTGCCTCTAGTGTCATGGTTACGGTACCTCCGTAACTAGTACATAAACTGGTCGTGCTTGTATATAATGCTCAGGCAATTTATTTAGTTATTAACATGATTACTGATAAATTTAAACATATACTGGGGAAAACATTTGGCTGAAGACGGGGAATCCTAATCATGCATAAAGGAAAGTCCTTACTGAAAGGACGGAAAATCCGTACCTCGTGTCCAGTAATGAAATAAGAATGAAAGCTGAAAGATCTACTCCGACTTCACGGATACTGACATAAATAAGAGACGTGAAATGAGTTGACTGATATCGGTTTATTTTTACTGACCTTAACTGTTCTCAGTTTGATTTATTTTATTCTTGTATTACTGTTCGTGTATAATCTGGTAATATCCGACTATTGTTAAGTATTTCAAATTAATATATTACTTGTACTCTGATTAATGTATAACATGTACCCTCGTACTCTACATATATACTATTAATAGTAATCTGCTAAAAACTAGAAAGTTTCCTTAAATGTAAAATTAATTAAGTCATGTATTATTAAGCTATGGTTAATTATAAGCATTATATTAATAAGTCAAGTTTTAAATAATTCTAATATTAATAAAATCTATTTTGACAAGCCCATTTTTTTTCTAAGTCGTGAAATAATAAGCTAAATTAATTAAGCCGTGATTAATTTTACCAATAATTAAATGAGTTAAATATTTTATAAGCTCGAATCAATAAGCCAAAATAAATAATCCTAAAATTTATAAGTCAAAATTAAATAAGCCTAACCTCATTAAGCCAATTTAAATAAGACGGTCATCCGATGTACCTGACCCACTGTGTATTCTTCATCTTAAATAAATAACTCTTTTTTTTCCTTGCTTGGTAAACTATCCAATCTTGCCGTCGTTTTTTTTTCCACTCCAAAAGTCAATATATTCGGATCCCAAGTTGCAAGATTCCCTTGTTGACGTCTTTGTTTTTATATATAGGCAGCCATTTTTTGTTCACAATAACAAATAGGGTGTATTGGTTGTGATAACCCCACCGAAAGGAATCTTTTTTTCCCCTTAATGTTGCCGTTATTTTCTTCCCAATTGAAGTGTTTTGTTTGTTTTTTTTTTTGGCTGCTATCAACGCCCAACCCTAATTTATGTTTTAGAATGAACTCCTGGTGGTTTGTTTAATATTTCGTGGGCTGGGCCCTAAAGCCCTATTTCATTTCCTTATTTTTTTTTAAAACCGTCAGCTCATATTAACTTGTATGGTTTCCATTTGTCTTTCGACAATAATATTTTTCGTATACCAGTTTTTTAGTTCTCGCGTTTTAATTTTTCTGAAACGAGGTATTTATTTTCTGAATAAAATACTTACGTAATTACTGAATAACTATTACTAATTATTGACACATATTAATTATTTTCTGAATAATTAATTTACTTCTCGATTTTAAATAAAGCTGAGACTGTGTATGTTTAACGTTCTTGTATTTAAATACGGGTTTTACAGTACGTAATACTGAATAATTATTTTATTATAGTATTTAAACAAATTGAGACTGCGTATTTACTGTATACGTTTTATTTAAAGTTAACGCTGAGACTACGCGTATTTAATATTCGAGGATTTTAAATACGGGTTTTACAGTCCCTGGTGAGAAGAGCAGTCCTAACAGGCTGATAGCAGTCATCAAGGCCCATAAGGAACTGCATGAGTCTCATGATCTGCTGATGCAGAGCCAACTCAGTGCTAGCAGAACAAGCACACTTAATAGCACAAATACATTTAGGAATCTTAGAAACAGCATCAAACTCTCTCCAAAGAGAATTTAATCTATGATAATAATCAGCCAAAGTACTACCACCTTGTTTAACAGATCCAATTTTTTGAAGCATATTATAAACAACAGACCCATCAACTTTATCATAAGTCTCATTCAAGTCTTTCCACACAATAGCAGCATTTTCAGAATAAACAAGACCCATGTAAACATCACTAGAGACAACATTCATAATCCAAGTAAGAACCATAGCATTGCATCTATCCCATTGAGCACACATAACATCATCAGTGTAAGAATCCCTTAAACAAGAACCATCAACAAAAGCATACTTGTTCCTATCTTGTAAAGCAAGTCTCATAGCATTATTCCACATTCTATAGTTTTCAGTTCCAAGGAGTTTAAAAGGAACAAACACAGAACTACTATTATCACTATTATGAATATGAAGTGGATTACCAGCATCCAAATTGCTTATAAGAGCAACAGGAGTGGGTGTGGTTTCAGATGGACCTCCACCACCACCATTTCCTCCACCACCATTTGGTGTAGGAGGGGCACCACTAGCACTCATGATTCACAAAATAAGAGAGCAAGCAGAGCAACAATAAACCCACAAACAAAAACAAGTAATAAAGCAAATAACCAACAAAACCAGAGACAAACAAGAAGCAAGAGAAAAAAATAAAGCAATAAGCACCCAGAAGGTGAGCACCAGAAATGTTAAGTTGTGAATTGGGATTGGCCAGAGCAGGTATCCACACCAGTCAAGGCTGGAGGGTCAAGATGTTAACCAAATCCGTTTGCACCCACAAACTCAAACAACAGTAGCTCACAAAGTAACCAAGAGATAGAGAGTAAGAAAATGAAAGTGGACTTACAGTGTAATAAAAGAGCCAATATGAAACAAAAAACCACCCAATCTCTAGATTCACTTAGTCTAGAGGATGGGTGAGCCACCACAAGGAAACCCCCAAAAAAGAAGAAGATAAATTAGGGTTAGCAAACCCTAATAAATTATACCTACGTAAATAATCCAAAAATGGTAACGGCACCACCAAGAGTGATACCAGGATACCAACAAAGGAGAAAACCCCCAAAAATAAAATTAGGGTTTTGAGAAACCCTAATTAGATCTTTCGAGTTTTTCAACGGCACCACCAAAATAGTCAACGGCACCACCAAACAAAGCTTCCTGGGCACCAGAGAACCAAAACCCCCAAAAAATTAAATTAGGGTTTGTGAAAACCCTAAGATAAATCTTTGGGAAAAAGAACGGCACCACCAAGACAAGCTTCCAGGAGCGTTGAGAAAGCTATAGAACACCACCAAAAAGTAAAACCCTAAAAAATAAATTAGGGTTTCACAAACCGGAAAACTGATAAAGCAAAAAAAACCACAAGAGAGCTTAGATAGGCTGAAAGAACTACAACCTTGTGCTCTGATACCATGTAAAAAACATAATATCAAAACAAAACAAGTAGATCTTACACCCAACCAACCACCCCTTGGTGTATTTTATTATAAATCAGAGTACGGAAACAAAAAGATAAAGACTAGTCCCCAAACAGATGCTAGTCGAACGATTACAAGATAAATGTGAGATTGTCCCAACTAGGTTGATCCAATCTCCCTCACTACAAGATTCACTCAATCACACACAAGATAATTAAGATGAAACAAGATGAAAACTTCCCATAAACCAATAATGGTTAGAAAGATAGAGAGAGCAGACGACACACACAATGAATGTGTGTTTTTGGTGAGAGACTGCTAACCCTAGCAAATGAATTGCTAGGGTAATATAAGCAAAGCATCCAACATACGCTCCAACGGCCAGAAAGCCCAAGAAAGAAACACAAGGCCCAATAGCAAGATACAAGCCCAACAAGAAACAAAGACACAAATATAACACGTTACAACGTTAGTGCAACATTTGGAGGAATGCACAAAATAACACTTAAAAATTTTAATTTGCTAAAATTTAGAATTCTAGAATTTTAAAATCTCTAAATCCTTAGTGTATTTTGTAGCAGCGTATCCAAAAAAATAAAAAGACTTGCATTGTTGAAATTTTACACATGATATGCAGGTTCACACCTTATGTTCCCAGTTCTATGTAGATCCGCCCATGTACTTATGTGCCCAAAAGATGATATCTTGGGAGTATCAAAAGATGGGGCTGAAAGAATATATAAAAAACGACTAAAAATGCACTCGGGCTATTTCAGGACCATATCGGGCGTAACTCGGTTTTAATTCCGAACCGACCCGAAACCTAAAAGTAACAATTTTTGAAACCGATTACCGAACCGAATAGCTCGGTTTAGGGCTCGGTTAGTTCGGTTTTTTGGGTTCGGTCAGGCCCATTCAGTTTCAGTCGGGCCTGCTCACCCCTAGTTCGATTCGGTTTCGGGTTAAAGACACCAAAGATATGTTTAAAGTACATATTCCGTTTTTATACGGTTCGGTTTTGGTTTTACTCGATTTAATTCGGTTCACGTTTTTTTCATAGTTGGGTTTTTGGTTCTATTTGGTTTTTTGCAGTTCGGTTTAGTTTTGAACCGATGTTCAGCCATAGTTAGACTCGGTCAATTAATAAACGGTTTTTAAAACATTGCTAAAAAAAGTATCGATAAAAGATTTGGGGGTTAACTGTGAAGACATCAATTGGGTTTGGACCACCTGAAATCATGTCCATACTACTTTTGACCAACTATTTTGGTAAATCTATCCCATCAAGTGTAATAACCGTTGGTTTCCTGTTTTACACTCTCGCCTACTAAAGCATAAAATATTTCAACATCAGGTCTTGTGAGATATTTAAAACTAATGTGGCGAAAGTCAATTTCACCTTTGAACGTATCCAGTGTAATACCAGATTCATCGTTTGGGTCGATTTCTGACTTCCTATCAAGAATCGTGAAAAGTGACACAACAAAGCTCCTAGCTTTACCCGTATATGGTGCAAATGAGCTTGATTGATGATAATGCCGCGAGTGTCATAACATAGAAGATTCTGAAAACATCCGCGAAAGCAGTCTTTCCAGCCCCAACTAGCCGAGCACCAAAGTAAAAAGTGTCAGCGTACATCGAGAAAAGTAATGAGGACGAAACTCTAGACCCGATCCTACCCACTTATCAAACCTTGTTGTATCCCTTTCTTTCTCGGGACATCATGTTGATTACTGTACTCTAAAAACATTTCAATTCTGCACAAAACGACCTACTGTCCTTTTACTCCCAACCGCATCACTCGCTATCTGACTTGCTGTTATGGATTAAAAGTCTTCCTCGTACATCTGATATTTTGCATCAGCACTAAACCCTTTTCCATATATCATCTGAACATATGTGTTAGCTCCTACGATAGGAATGAGAACAAGAACTATAAGAGTCGGCTGCCAGCATAATGTAAACGCGTCTTTAGCTGCGCTTCGCTTATGTGAGATTCTCGAATTAGTTATGTCCCTTTAATTTTTGTGACAGCAGTTGTATTGTATTGTGTTTCTGTAATATGGGAACCCAAATAGGTTCTTGATAGGAAATTGTAAGGTTTTGACAGCATTTATTTAGAGGGTGTTTGGATATGCATTTTTATACAGCTGAGAAAAAGTTTAGATGTTGTTTGTGGTTGCTTCTTTGAATTGTTTATCATACATTTATTGTATCTTTAGCTCTTTGGTGCTGCAATGATAGACCCGAAAAAGGCCAACAATGTTAAATATGGTCCCGGAGATAGGTTGTATGACGAATTAGAAGCGTTTGTATTACAGTAAACAAGCTAAGGTGTATGGCTTATCATAACTTCAACCCTAAGCACAAAGAAACATGTAAAAACAATATAACACGATACTTTATAGGCATTCTGTATGAATTTCACTAATAAGATACAGTACATTACAAAAAACATTAGCTAGAAGCTCCATCCGAGACCATACAAACTCAATCCGAGGGGCATATCTACAGACATCAATACCAAATGATAACAACCATCTTTCTGCAGTATCTTTATTAAAAGATGACCAATACTGTAATTCATAACACACACCAACAACAAATGATCGAGACAGGGACAAGGACACGACAACAGTTAACTTTTGTACCTTAAAAGTTTCAATATCATCATCTACTAAATGAAATTCATACACAGCGCATATGAACTTTGTACAACTATGTGGCTGCCTATGGCGGGCGCATAAACTCAGATGTGCCCGTAAAACACTTTCATGGTTTAGAAACCGACCTGAATGGGATTAATGACTTGACTTCAGAAAAAGTTTTTAAAATGTAAAATCATCAAAAAAAGAGATTTCTGCAGTCAAGTCACTGATTCGATTCAGGTCAGTTTCTAAACCATGGAAGTCTTTTATAGACGCATCCGAGTTTATCTTACGTTACGGCGCCCGCCATACGCAGCCGCATAGTGGTTCAAAGTTTATATGAGTTTCATTTAGCAAACAAACTCGTTAGTTTTGTAGATGATAGATATTGAAAACTAAAAAGTAGATATTGAAGAGGGGGTGATTTTGGATCTGAGTTTTGAAGGGCGGCTTGAAATGACAGATGACCTAATAGATAGATATATAGGGAGTTTTAGGGTTACACATCAATATGTTTTGGACCGGGTAAAACCCAAAATGTCCATATTACTTTTGAGCAAGTGTCTCACCAAATAAAGTAACATACGTAATCCATTACATCAGCATAGTACATATATAACAAGTGTAATGTCATCCACATGCATTGTCCATGCTCGTTATTTTGACATATCAGAGCTCATATGAAGTGCAACGAGAGATGCGTAGAATCCTTCCTTGATATTGAATAAAGGGAAAATTCTTGAAATGCCCCAATGTTTCACCCATTTTCCTAAAATGCATCAACCAAATGAGAATTTCCCAAAATGTCTTATGTAATCTATGCAACTTATGCAACTTATGCGACTTTTCCAAAAATGGCAAAATTTTGGGAAAAAATTTAAACTTTTTTTCTATTTTTGGAAAAGTCGCATAAGTCGCATAAGTTGCATAAGTTGCATAGGGCATTTTGGAAAATTTTCATTTATTTGGTGCATTTTGGGAAAATGGGTGCAACTTTGGGGCATTTCAAGAATTTTCCCTTGAATAAATCTTCATGATTTCCTTTCTCAATGATGACACACCGTTCTTAATGACAGCATTTACATCTGCTCCTTTAATAGTTGACAATCTATGAGCACAACGACATGTGAGTTCCTCATTAACCAAGAAGTTCCCTTTCTTGTGTTAGTTTCTGGTTTAATTTACGGACTAAGGGTAGACCAAGGATCTCGGCTCAATTTGTGGTGAGATGCTTAGGTTGGGTTACGGGTCAAAGTAGTTATTTGTTAACCCATTTGAGATAGAACACAAGCCAGAGTTGCGCATTCATGATCCATTCAACCCATTTGACTTGCTCCCCTTCATTAATATTAAATTTATGACCTGATCTGATAACCATTTATAACGTTAAGGACTTATTCTGCCTTGTTTTAAACTTTCAGTTATTCTTAAGGACTTGGAAGGATGGGCATCATGGACTTGAAGGGTCAAAAGTGTGAAGTTGCTATTGCTGAAGTTATATTGGGCTCAAGCCCATCTTAGCCCACTTCGTGTTTAACCCAACGGCTATTTACCCTTTTAGGGTTTTATATTGAGTGGGGAGCGTCTTATTGTTATCATTGCTCAATCATGTAATGTGTGTGTTTACACATAGTGCTCTCTCTCTCTCTCTCTGTCACTCATATCTCTCAAACCCTAGTTTTGATCTATTTTCGTTTCTGCTATTGATTGTAAAACTATTATCAAATAGATAATAGAGTTACACGTGATTAGCACTGGTAACTTGTAGTTTGTTTTTATTCCTTTACTTTGAATCGTTGATAATAAAAGTGTTTTGGTGGTTGAGGTTACTCTGATCATGTTTTTCTACATGGTATCAGAGCTTGGTTTTGAAAAATCAATGAAATTTTTTTTAGGGTTTACTTAAAATTTGGGGGTTTTTGATTTTCTATACTTTTTTGATAAGATCTGCTATTAAAATAGCTGGATCTGTTAATATTACTTCTTGAATCGATGTTTTGAACCGTTAATTTTTTTGAAAAAAAATTAGGGTTTGTGAGATCTGCTCTCTTATACTTTTTTGTTGGCGATTGAGTTACTTGGAGGTGTTGTCTCTTGATTAAAGTGATTATCCCTAATTTTCCTTAAAAAAAATTAGGGTTTCACTTTATTTGGGTGACTTGTTCGATTGAAGGTGGTTCACTCTTGTTCCTTGTTGATTTGGTGCTCGTTTTACTGGTTTGGTCATTTTCCCCATATTTTCCCTTGAAGGATGGGGATTGTGACTTGTAGGTTCTGTCACATCTTAGACTAAGTGAATCTAAGAGTGACAGTTCGATTGAGCTTTGGTTATTGCACTGTAACACCTCTACTACCCTCTCTTTATTTGATTTGTGCTATTTGTTTTTTGTTCTTTTCTCTGCTTATTTTGGGGGTTTGGTTGTTCTTTTATTTATACCCTTTATTTTTGGATCCTCCTTGCTGCTTGCCCTTGACCTACCACCCTTGAGTGGTTTTGGATTCCTGGGAACTTAGTTGGCAGTATTGTGAGTTCTTTTTGAACCCTTGACCTTTCACCATGTCTGAACATGGTGATGATGATGCTATAAGTGTAACTGACCCAGTTACACTTATTAGTAAGCTTGACTTGAGTGACCCATTGCACTTGCACCCTAATGACTCTGCTGTTTTAACTGTTGTCACTGTGAAACTTAAGGGAACTGAAAACTATCAAGTTTGGGCTAATGCCATGTTACTTGCTTTGGAAGGGAAAAATAAAATTGGTTTTATTGATGGTACTTGTAAAAGGTCTGTAACTGATGATGTTTTAGCAAGGCAATGGGACAGGGTCAATGCTGTTGTGTTGGGTTGGATTCTTAACTCTATTTCTGAGGAACTTTTCCTTGGACAAATTTTTTCAAAAAAGGCTAAACATGTTTGGAAAGAGCTAAAAGAAACTTATCATAAGGTTGATGGTTCTGTTATGTTTAATTTGCATCATAAGATAAATACTTTGAAACAAAATGGTTGTAACTTGTCTGATTATTATCATAAACTGAATGCTCTCTGGAAACAATATGATGCTATGATTGAGTTGCCTGCTTGTGTTTGTTCTGCTTCTAGTGAGTTTAAAAAACATAATCAGCTTTTGAAACTTATGCAGTTTTTAATGGGATTGGATGATTCTTATATGAGTATTAGGAGTTCTATATTGTCTAGAGAAAGCCTCCCTGATGTAAAGGGAGCTTATGCCATCATTTCTGCTGAGGAATCTCACAGAATGGCTTCTAGTGGTGGTTCTGGGCACTCTCAAAGGACTCAGACCACTGCCTTCCTATCTAATGGGCCCACCAGAAACAATGTTCAAAGAAATCAGAACCCTAATGCTAACATATTGAGACCCATAACCAACAACTATAATCAGACTGGTAATCAAAACAACTTTAGACCTAACAATGCTAATACTGGTTTTAGACCTAATAATCAGAATGTTGTGAGACCCAATGTTACCTCTAATGCTGAATTGGTTTGTGAAAACTGTGGGTACAATGGTCACACCATTGATAGGTGTTTCAAGATTATTGGGTACCCCAGTGATTTTGTTCATAAAAGAAGAGGAAATCAAAATCCTAAAGGAAAAAATGTGGCTAATAACTCTGTTGGTTCTACTAGTTCTACTGGTTTTTCTGATGAGCAAATGGCTACACTTCTCTCTCTTTTTAAAGGTAACAGTGGAACTGGGCAAAATGTACAAGCCAATATGGCAGGTACTATTTTCAACTCTAGCAAAGTTTTTAATGAAAATTTTGATAAGTTTTATTGTTCCAACACTAGTTCTAAACTTGGGATGACTCATAATGGGAAGGTTGTTGACTCTGGGGCTAACCAACACATGACTGATAATGATAAGGAGCTTGATAATGTGTTTGATATCTCTCACCTTAAGATTAAAGTCACTCACCCAAATGGGACTGAGGCCATTATAACTAAAATTGGTAACCTTAAACTTCCTAATGGTCTGATTCTGTTTGATGTGTTGGTGATCCCTGAGTATTGTGTTACTTTGATATCTGTGCATAAGCTTGCTAAAGACAATAAGATCTTTGTTGTGTTTGATGAGTCCAAGTGTTTCTTTGTTAATCAGGATTTGAATCTGAAAAAGGTGATGGGGATTGGTAAACAATGTGGAGGTTTATACTATTTAGATACTGAAGGTATTAGTTGTAAAAATCAAAACCATCTTGTTACTTGTTCTCTGTCTCATTATGATTGGCATTGTAGACTTGGCCACCCTGCTGACCCTGCCCTTAATGCTCTTAAACAGTCCTTGAATATTGATAAAAATGAGAAAACTTTCTTTTGTGAAATTTGTCAAAGAGCTAAACAGACCAGAAACCCTTTTCCCTTAAGTGATCACATCACTAAAAGGCTTGGTGATATTGTTCATCTTGACTTATGGGGTCCTTATAGAGTGACTAGTCACACTGGCCATAGATATTTCTTGACTGTTGTGGATGATTATACTAGGGCTGTTTGGTTATTTCTCATAAAAACCAAAGATGAGGTTGTTTCTAACATTCAAAACTTTTATAATTTGATTAAAAATCAATTTAAAGGTAATGTTAAGATTTTCAGAAGTGATAATGGAACTGAGTTTATCAATCAAAACTTCAAAGTTTTTTGTGAAAAAAATGGCATCATACACCAAACTTCCTGTGCATACACACCACAACAAAATGGAATTGCTGAAAGGAAACATAGACATCTTTTGAATGTTGCTAGATGCCTTATGTTTCAGGGGGGTATTCCTCTTAAATTTTGGACTGAATGTGTGCTAACTGCTACTTATCTTATTAACAGACTGCCCTCTTCTGTGCTGAATGGAAAAACCCCTTTTGAAATGATTTACAATACTTGTCCTAGGCTCTCTCACATTAGAATGTTTGGATGTTTATGTTTTGCTACTATTCTTAATAGCTCAGACAAGTTTTCCAGCAGATCTGAAAAATGTGTTATGATGGGTTATTCTAGTTCTCAGAAAGGATATAGGATTTACAGTCTTGATAGGTATCAGTTTTTTGTTTCTAGAGATGTTAAGTTTTTTGAAACTATTTTTCCTTTTAAAGATTCTGCTTTCAGTTTTAATAAAAATAATTTTAATAAAGAAAATGTTTCTCAAGACTTAAATCTGTTGAATTTTTTTGACCTTGATGACCCTGAACTTCCCAATGATGAAGAGAGAGCAGCTAAACACAATGGTGACAATCTGTCACCAAGTGATAGCAGCCCACCTTCAAGTCTAGGTGACACTGGATACATTGCCTCAGGCAATGATACCAGTGATGCCATCTTGAATAGGGAAGAGGCTGCCACACTTGATGAAAATGCAATCTCTGAGGGAACTATTGAAATCAATCCCATTCCTTCCACTCATGTTCAAAACATGGAAGAAAACATTAGGGTTGATTCAATAAACAATGTTCAGGAAAATCAAGGTTTAAGGAGGTCTTCAAGACCCTCTGTTTTTCCCAGAAATTATAATGATTTTGTTGTGCAGTCAAAAGTCAAGTATGGACTTGAAAAATTTGTTGGATACTCAAAACTGGATAAAGAAAATTTTTGTTTTGTCACTCAACTTAACAAAATGAATGAACCAAAAAGTTTTTTTAAAGCATCTCAGAATCATCACTGGCTTGATGCTATGAACACTGAACTTGCAGCCTTGCTTGAAAATGACACTTGGGACATTGTTGAACTTCCAAAAGGTAGAAAGGCCTTAGGATGTAAGTGGATTTGGAAATTAAAACTTAAGTCTAGTGGTGAGGTTGAAAGGTATAAGGCTAGGGTTGTTGCTCAAGGTTTTGGGCAAAAGGAGGGTATTGACTATGATGAAACCTTTGCCCCTGTTGTTAAAATGGTTACCATTAGATGCTTAATTAATCTTGCTATAATTCAATCTTGGCCTATTTTTCAACTTGATGTTAATAATTCCTTTCTTTATGGTGATCTTGATGAAACTGTTTACATGAAACCACCCCAAGGATATCTTCCTGGGGGTGATAACTTGGTTTGCAAACTCAAAAAATCCTTGTATGGACTTAAACAGGCTCCTAGGCAGTGGAATGCCAAGCTTACTTCTGTCCTTAGTGAAAATGGCTTCACTCAAAGCAAGTCTGATTATTCTTTATACACTAAGTCTCATGGTAATTTATTTCTTGTGTTACTTGTGTATGTTGATGATATTATCATAACTGGGAACAACATTGCTGAAATTGAAAAGTTTAAGAACTTTTTAAGAACCAAGTTTATGATCAAGGACTTGGGTAAGCTCAAGTATTTTTTGGGAATTGAAGTTGTTGACACCAAGAATGGTATTTGCTTAAACCAAAGAAAGTATGTGTTGGACTTGTTATCTGAGTATGGTATGCTTGCTTGTAAACCTGCTAAAACTCCTTTACCCTCTAAACTTGTCATTACTAATCAGCCCACTAGTGAGGACCCCCTTCTTAACAACATTGTTGACTATCAAAAGCTTATGGGTAAGCTCATTTATCTGACTAACACCAGGCCTGATATTTCTTATGATGTGCATTGTTTGAGTCAATTCATGCATTGTCCTTTGAACTCTCATCTTAAAATTGCTTTTAAGGTTTTAAGATACCTCAAAAGCTCTCCAGGTTTGGGCATTCATTTCACAAGAAACTCAGGTATGATTCTTGATGCTTATTCTGATGCTGATTGGGCAAAATGTGTTGTCACTAGAAGGTCAGTGACTGGGTATTGTGTGTTTATTAATGGAAACTTGGTTTCCTGGAAAAGCAAAAAGCAAAACACTCTCTCTAAATCTTCCACAGAGGCAGAGTACAGAGCTCTTGCCTCAGTGACCAGTGAGGTGATTTGGGTTCTCAAAGTCTTAAAAGACTTACAAGTTGAGAACCTGCTTCCTGTCACCCTTCACTGTGATAGTAATTCAGCTATTAAAATAGCTGCCAACCCTGTTTTTCATGAAAGAACTAAACATCTTGAAATTGACCTTCACTTTGTGAGGGAAAAAATTCTGAGTGGTGTAATTAGAACTGTTAAAGTAGAATCTGCAAATCAAATTGCAGATATCTTGACAAAGGGGTTGGACATAGAATTGCACCAAAAGTTTGTTAAAAAACTTGGAATGATTAACCTATATGGGTTATCAGATTAAGGGGGGATATTAAATTTATGACCTAATCTGATAACCATTTATAACGTTAAGGACTTATTCTGCCTTGTTTTAAACTTTCAGTTATTCTTAAGGACTTGGAAGGATGGGCATCATGGACTTGAAGGGTCAAAAGTGTGAAGTTGCTATTGCTGAAGTTATATTGGGCTCAAGCCCATCTTAGCCCACTTCGTGTTTAACCCAACGGCTATTTACCCTTTTAGGGTTTTATATTAAGTGGGGAGCGTCTTATTGTTATCATTGCTCAATCATGTAATGTGTGTGTTTACACATAGTGCTCTCTCTCTCTGTCACTCATATCTCTCAAACCCTAGTTTTGATCTATTTTCGTTTCTGCTATTGATTGTAAAACTATTATCAAATAGATAATAGAGTTACACCTGATTAGCACTGGTAACTTGTAGTTTGTTTTTATTCCTTTACTTTGAATCGTTGATAATAAAAGTGTTTTGGTGGTTGAGGTTACTCTGATCATGTTTTTCTACAATTAACTTGAAAGGTTTTTTTTAACAAACTTGAAAGGTTATATGCATTGTTATAGTTGCAGCATGCCCGTATAGACCATGAAACCGAGTAGAACTTTATTGGGATTGATATTAGGCTAGCTATTTCATGCTTCTTTTGCAAGTTGTGGTTTTTTAAACTTATTTATATGTATCAAGATATATCAATGCTAGTTAACCATATAAACGCGTTAGTCATGTCTGCGGTCGTTGAAGGATTGTTATGGAGTTGAGGTATCCACCAATCCCTCTGCTCCGCTTTCTCACTCTCATTGTCAAGCATTCCACATTGTTTATGCATTGCCCCAAAAATTTCTCTGTCGTGCTCATCATCCCTAAGCTACAGTTTTTTTAACATCATATATAGAACCATGACAGGAGCTAAATATTACATTTTGCAAGTGTCGGAAGCTTGTTGTTATCTTGTTACAATGGGTAAATGTCATACCCAAATTGTTTTACTTAACTAAATCAGTAAGTCCTAGGAACTAGGAAGCCATGTTAATGTTATTCATAATAATTATGGTATCGGTACATGGTTTAATATAAAGATTACTTGCGGATAATAACATAAATTTTCTATCAAGCTTATCTCATGCTAAAAAAAATTGTATGAGTGGGACCTCATTTTTTTAAAAGAAATAAAAAAGTTCGTGTTCGAAAAAACTCAGTGCGTATTCCCTACTTTTTGAATTATTGGATGGTGTAAAGTGTGGAAAGATTCGGTCAGCTTTTCCATTGGTACCTTGCTATATAATTTCCCATATTGTATTAAGTATTAACCAGCAAAAGGGTCGCTAAGAGGGGACGGAGTGGTCACACCGTCGGGCTGCGTGGGACTGCGTGGAGCCGCATGACCACACCGTCGTTTACGGCGTGAAAGACGGCGTGGCCACGCCCACGCCCGTGAAAACCACCCAATTTTACATAACACCTCCTCCACCACTTTACACAACCCCCTCTTAACTTTTGAACCCAACCAAACTAACCCTAAACATCTAGTTTTTTGGAGGTAAAAAAAATTTTGAATTTAAAAAAAAAAAACTGCTAGCCAACAGCTAGTTTTGAAAACATTTTTTTTTGAATTTTCAAAACAATGCAACGGCTAGTTTCAAAGAAAAAAAAATCCTTATATATACATTACAATATCCTGTATTTTTTTATCAAAAAGAAATATGGAATTGAATAAATTAGTTTTTATTTTATTCAATTTTTTTCTATAACTTTTTTTAATTTTCGTATTGTTTTTTTAGAATGTAATGTTTTTATTTGAATAAATAAAGTAAATTAGGATTTGAATAAATTAATTGTTGAGGGTAGTTTTCAAAAAGTGGAA
The DNA here is from genome assembly GCA_025667525.1 of Glebionis coronaria. NCBI lineage: Eukaryota > Viridiplantae > Streptophyta > Magnoliopsida > Asterales > Asteraceae > Glebionis > Glebionis coronaria. The sequence goes on from CM046881.1 coordinate 582,749,790, forward strand.
AAATGGGTAAATTGGTGTGAAAATGGTGTGATGGTAAGATGGTTATTTTTTGTGTGGATGTGGAAGTGAAAAAGCTGACGTGGCGGGGTGTTTTTTGGTGTGGTGGTGTGACCACTCCATGTGCTCTAAGCTAGATGAATATCATCCGCCCATCACCGACCCATTTAAAGTCACTTGGATATATTCATGATTCATAATATAACTAGCAGGTGAGTAAGTCTTGAAATTACGAAACATGAATATCTCCACTCATGTTCTCGGTTGAACTTATTTCGAATGCTTTTATAGATATATGCTTTAATTAAATGCTCGTAGTATATCTTTTTGACTTAAATTTAAAAGCCTTCTATCATGGTATACTTGAGCCAAATCAAAGAAAATTAACACATATTTGATGATGGGTGAAAATGAAGTAGCCATTTTTAGAACAAATAATGCAACAAGAGAAATTAAGAAGAAACAAACCATTGAAAGAAAGGAGAGTAGTCGTTTTGACCAAGAACAAGCACCGACACCTCAAGCTTCTTCACTTGGTTCACAACTGTTGCGAACTTTGGCCCTTGCACTACCAATGGTTCCACTTCTACCTATTTACCAACAATTTTGATTACACCATCCTTATTAAATTTAACATAGTAATATTAGTAGGAGAAATCAAATATAATGGACACAGTTTACAAGCCTTGCAAAGGGTTCCAAGTGAGGTAACCAAATGATGAGTATCTAAAATGTCAAGTAAAGTAAGCATATCTTGTTGGGGTTGTGGGTTTACACACTAGTAACATGGTATCCTCACACCATTTAATGATTAGAAGACGTGGACATATCTTATTAAACTTCAGTTTTCTTTTTTCTTTGTTGTGTTCATCTAAAACTATGAATATAATAACAGATTTTTAAAATTTGTACTAGTACTAGTTTTCAATTAAAAATTTCAAAAAACACATCTTACAAATAAATCTTTGAATCCCATCCACAAAACAAAATTAGAAGAACATATCTTGAGACTATAAATCCTTTTCAAAACTCAAATCTTTCATTAAACTATGAAGATTATACCGGCAGTTTCCGGCGGTGTTCCACTCGGAGGAACATTATACCGGCAGATATTGTGTGGCGGGGTTACTTGGATTAGACTCGGAAGGGTGCGAGGATCCTCCACTTGCCGGAGGTGACGGTTTAAGTGTATAGATGTCTCCTGAAAAAGATCAAACGCCCAAGAGGTTGTCGGACGTCTTCGCTGCCCGTGACAGCGCGTGACGGTTTCGATGGCAGTGCGACCAGTTGGGTTTTGCTCGGGATCCGGCGGTGGTTCCGATGATTATTTTAGATTTGAATGAAAGTATTAGTAACGGTGTTTTTTATGTTGAAGAAGAAGATAGAGAAGAGAGAGGGTGAGATTGAAGAGGGAGAAATTTTTATAATATAAAAAATTATTAGTAAAACTGGCAAGTTTGATAGCAGCTTTTTTTGTGACAGTTTTTAAGTTGGAAATACCACAGGCCTCATTTTTTATTTTTATGGGTCCACTGGTGTATCAACCACATGCCCCATCTTGTTTGTTAGAGCATTAGGTGTTTTGAGCTCCAGTGCATGTCACACTCTCACTTCTAAAAAAACACATGTTATTATAATTAATAATAATAACATACATTTATTGTATCTTTAGCTCTTTGGTGCTGCAATGATAGACCCGAAAAAGGCCAACAATGTTAAATATGGTCCCGGAGATAGGTTGTATGACGAATTAGAAGCGTTTGTATTACAGTAAACAAGCTAAGGTGTATGGCTTATCATAACTTCAACCCTAAGCACAAAGAAACATGTAAAAACAATATAACACGATACTTTATAGGCATTCTGTATGAATTTCACTAATAAGATACAGTACATTACAAAAAACATTAGCTAGAAGCTCCATCCGAGACCATACAAACTCAATCCGAGGGGCATATCTACAGACATCAATACCAAATGATAACAACCATCTTTCTGCAGTATCTTTATTAAAAGATGACCAATACTGTAATTCATAACACACACCAACAACAAATGATCGAGACAGGGACAAGGACACGACAACAGTTAACTTTTGTACCTTAAAAGTTTCAATATCATCATCTACTAAATGAAATTCATACACAGCGCATATGAACTTTGTACAACTATGTGGCTGCCTATGGCGGGCGCATAAACTCAGATGTGCCCGTAAAACACTTTCATGGTTTAGAAACCGACCTGAATGGGATTAATGACTTGACTTCAGAAAAAGTTTTTAAAATGTAAAATCATCAAAAAAAGAGATTTCTGCAGTCAAGTCACTGATTCGATTCAGGTCAGTTTCTAAACCATGGAAGTCTTTTATAGACGCATCCGAGTTTATCTTACGTTACGGCGCCCGCCATACGCAGCCGCATAGTGGTTCAAAGTTTATATGAGTTTCATTTAGCAAACAAACTCGTTAGTTTTGTAGATGATAGATATTGAAAACTGAAAAGTGGATATTGAAGAGGGGGTGATTTTGGATCTGAGTTTTGAAGGGCGGCTTGAAATGACAGATGACCTAATAGATAGATATATAGGGAGTTTTAGGGTTACACATCAATATGTTTTGGACCGGGTAAAACCCAAAATGTCCATATTACTTTTGAGCAAGTGTCTCACCAAATAAAGTAACATACGTAATCCATTACATCAGCATAGTACATATATAACAAGTGTAATGTCATCCACATGCATTGTCCATGCTCGTTATTTTGACATATCAGAGCTCATATGAAGTGCAACGAGAGATGCGTAGAATCCTTCCTTGATATTGAATAAAGGGAAAATTCTTGAAATGCCCCAATGTTTCACCCATTTTCCTAAAATGCATCAACCAAATGAGAATTTCCCAAAATGTCTTATGTAATCTATGCAACTTATGCAACTTATGCGACTTTTCCAAAAATGGCAAAATTTTGGGAAAAAATTTAAACTTTTTTTTCTATTTTTGGAAAAGTCGCATAAGTCGCATAAGTTGCATAAGTTGCATAGGGCATTTTGGAAAATTTTCATTTATTTGGTGCATTTTGGGAAAATGGGTGCAACTTTGGGGCATTTCAAGAATTTTCCCTTGAATAAATCTTCATGATTTCCTTTCTCAATGATGACACACCGTTCTTAATGACAGCATTTACATCTGCTCCTTTAATAGTTGACAATCTATGAGCACAACGACATGTGAGTTCCTCATTAACCAAGAAGTTCCCTTTCTTGTGTTAGTTTCTGGTTTAATTTACGGACTAAGGGTAGACCAAGGATCTCGGCTCAATTTGTGGTGAGATGCTTAGGTTGGGTTACGGGTCAAAGTAGTTATTTGTTAACCCATTTGAGATAGAACACAAGCCAGAGTTACGCATTCATGATCCATTCAACCCATTTGACTTGCTCCCCTTCATTAATATTAAATTTATGACCTGATCTGATAACCATTTATAACGTTAAGGACTTATTCTGCCTTGTTTTAAACTTACAGTTATTCTTAAGGACTTGGAAGGATGGGCATCATGGACTTGAAGGGTCAAAAGTGTGAAGTTGCTATTGCTGAAGTTATATTGGGCTCAAGCCCATCTTAGCCCACTTCGTGTTTAACCCAACGGCTATTTACCCTTTTAGGGTTTTATATTGAGTGGGGAGCGTCTTATTGTTATCATTGCTCAATCATGTAATGTGTGTGTTTACACATAGTGCTCTCTCTCTCTCTCTCTGTCACTCATATCTCTCAAACCCTAGTTTTGATCTATTTTCGTTTCTGCTATTGATTGTAAAACTATTATCAAATAGATAATAGAGTTACACGTGATTAGCACTGGTAACTTGTAGTTTGTTTTTATTCCTTTACTTTGAATCGTTGATAATAAAAGTGTTTTGGTGGTTGAGGTTACTCTGATCATGTTTTTCTACATGGTATCAGAGCTTGGTTTTGAAAAATCAATGAAATTTTTTTTAGGGTTTACTTAAAATTTGGGGGTTTTTGATTTTCTATACTTTTTTGATAAGATCTGCTATTAAAATAGCTGGATCTGTTAATATTACTTCTTGAATCGAAGTTTTGAACCGTTAATTTTTTTGAAAAAAAATTAGGGTTTGTGAGATCTGCTCTCTTATACTTTTTTGTTGGCGATTGAGTTACTTGGAGGTGTTGTCTCTTGATTAAAGTGATTATCCCTAATTTTCCTTAAAAAAAATTAGGGTTTCACTTTATTTGGGTGACTTGTTCGATTGAAGGTGGTTCACTCTTGTTCCTTGTTGATTTGGTGCTCGTTTCACTGGTTTGGTCATTTTCCCCAATTTTTCCCTTGAAGGATGGGGATTGTGACTTGGAGGTTCTGTCACATCTTAGACTAAGTGAATCTAAGAGTGACAGTTCGATTGAGCTTTGGTTATTGCACTGTAACACCTCTACTACCCTCTCTTTATTTGATTTGTGCTATTTGTTTTTTGTTCATTTCTCTGCTTATTTTGGGGGTTTGGTTGTTCTTTTATTTATACCCTTTATTTTTGGATCCTCCTTGCTGCTTGCCCTTGACCTACCACCCTTGAGTGGTTTTGGATTCCTGGGAACTTAGTTGGCAGTATTGTGAGTTCTTTTTGAACCCTTGACCTTTCACCATGTCTGAACATGGTGATGATGATGCTATAAGTGTAACTGACCCAGTTACACTTATTAGTAAGCTTGACTTGAGTGACCCATTGCACTTGCACCCTAATGACTCTGCTGTTTTAACTGTTGTCACTGTGAAACTTAAGGGAACTGAAAACTATCAAGTTTGGGCTAATGCCATGTTACTTGCTTTGGAAGGGAAAAATAAAATTGGTTTTATTGATGGTACTTGTAAAAGGTCTGTAACTGATGATGTTTTAGCAAGGCAATGGGACAGGGTCAATGCTGTTGTGTTGGGTTGGATTCTTAACTCTATTTCTGAGGAACTTTTCCTTGGACAAATTTTTTCAAAAAAGGCTAAACATGTTTGGAAAGAGCTAAAAGAAACTTATCATAAGGTTGATGGTTCTGTTATGTTTAATTTGCATCATAAGATAAATACTTTGAAACAAAATGGTTGTAACTTGTCTGATTATTATCATAAACTGAATGCTCTCTGGAAACAATATGATGCTATGATTGAGTTGCCTGCTTGTGTTTGTTCTGCTTCTAGTGAGTTTAAAAAACATAATCAGCTTTTGAAACTTATGCAGTTTTTAATGGGATTGGATGATTCTTATATGAGTATTAGGAGTTCTATATTGTCTAGAGAAAGCCTCCCTGATGTAAAGGGAGCTTATGCCATCATTTCTGCTGAGGAATCTCACAGAATGGCTTCTAGTGGTGGTTCTGGGCACTCTCAAAGGACTCAGACCACTGCCTTCCTATCTAATGGGCCCACCAGAAACAATGTTCAAAGAAATCAGAACCCTAATGCTAACATATTGAGACCCATAACCAACAACTATAATCAGACTGGTAATCAAAACAACTTTAGACCTAACAATGCTAATACTGGTTTTAGACCTAATAATCAGAATGTTGTGAGACCCAATGTTACCTCTAATGCTGAATTGGTTTGTGAAAACTGTGGGTACAATGGTCACACCATTGATAAGTGTTTCAAGATTATTGGGTACCCCAGTGATTTTGTTCATAAAAGAAGAGGAAATCAAAATCCTAAAGGAAAAAATGTGGCTAATAACTCTGTTGGTTCTACTAGTTCTACTGGTTTTTCTGATGAGCAAATGGCTACACTTCTCTCTCTTTTTAAAGGTAACAGTGGAACTGGGCAAAATGTACAAGCCAATATGGCAGGTACTGTTTTCAACTCTAGCAAAGTTTTTAATGAAAATTTTGATAAGTTTTATTGTTCCAACACCAGTTCTAAACTTGGGATGACTCATAATAGGAAGGTTGTTGACTCTGGGGCTAACCAACACATGACTGATAATGATAAGGAGCTTGATAATGTGTTTGATATCTCTCACCTTAAGATTAAAGTCACTCACCCAAATGGGACTGAGGCCATTATAACTAAAATTGGTAACCTTAAACTTCCTAATGGTCTGATTCTGTTTGATGTGTTGGTGATCCCTGAGTATTGTGTTACTTTGATATCTGTGCATAAGCTTGCTAAAGACAATAAGATCTTTGTTGTGTTTGATGAGTCCAAGTGTTTCTTTGTTAATCAGGATTTGAATCTGAAAAAGGTGATGGGGATTGGTAAACAATGTGGAGGTTTATACTATTTAGATACTGAAGGTATTAGTTGTAAAAATCAAAACCATCTTGTTACTTGTTCTCTGTCTCATTATGATTGGCATTGTAGACTTGGCCACCCTGCTGACCCTGCCCTTAATGCTCTTAAACAGTCCTTGAATATTGATAAAAATGAGAAAACTTTCTTTTGTGAAATTTGTCAAAGAGCTAAACAGACCAGAAACCCTTTTCCCTTAAGTGATCACATCACTAAAAGGCTTGGTGATATTGTTCATCTTGACTTATGGGGTCCTTATAGAGTGACTAGTCACACTGGCCATAGATATTTCTTGACTGTTGTGGATGATTATACTAGGGCTGTTTGGTTATTTCTCATAAAAACCAAAGATGAGGTTGTTTCTAACATTCAAAACTTTTATAATTTGATTAAAAATTAATTTAAAGGTAATGTTAAGATTTTCAGAAGTGATAATGGAACTGAGTTTATCAATCAAAACTTCAAAGTTTTTTGTGAAAAAAATGGCATCATACACCAAACTTCCTGTGCATACACACCACAACAAAATGGAATTGCTGAAAGGAAACATAGACATCTTTTGAATGTTGCTAGATGCCTTATGTTTCAGGGGGGGTATTCCTCTTAAATTTTGGACTGAATGTGTGCTAACTGCTACTTATCTTATTAACAGACTGCCCTCTTCTGTGCTGAATGGAAAAACCCCTTTTGAAATGATTTACAATACTTGTCCTAGGCTCTCTCACATTAGAATGTTTGGATGTTTATGTTTTGCTACTATTCTTAATAGCTCAGACAAGTTTTCCAGCAGATCTGAAAAATGTGTTATGATGGGTTATTCTAGTTCTCAGAAAGGATATAGGATTTACAGTCTTGATAGGTATCAGTTTTTTGTTTCTAGAGATGTTAAGTTTTTTGAAACTATTTTTCCTTTTAAAGATTCTGCTTTCAGTTTTAATAAAAATAATTTTAATAAAGAAAATGTTTCTCAAGACTTAAATCTGTTGAATTTTTTTGACCTTGATGACCCTGAACTTCCCAATGATGAAGAGAGAGCAGCTAAACACAATGGTGACAATCTGTCACCAAGTGATAGCAGCCCACCTTCAAGTCTAGGTGACACTGGATACATTGCCTCAGGCAATGATACCAGTGATGCCATCTTGAATAGGGAAGAGGCTGCCACACTTGATGAAAATGCAATCTCTGAGGGAACTATTGAAATCAATCCCATTCCTTCCACTCATGTTCAAAACATGGAAGAAAACATTAGGGTTGATTCAATAAACAATGTTCAGGAAAATCAAGGTTTAAGGAGGTCTTCAAGACCCTCTGTTTTTCCCAGAAATTATAATGATTTTGTTGTGCAGTCAAAAGTCAAGTATGGACTTGAAAAATTTGTTGGATACTCAAAACTGGATAAAGAAAATTTTTGTTTTGTCACTCAACTTAACAAAATGAATGAACCAAAAAGTTTTTTTAAAGCATCTCAGAATCATCACTGGCTTGATGCTATGAACACTGAACTTGCAGCCTTGCTTGAAAATGACACTTGGGACATTGTTGAACTTCCAAAAGGTAGAAAGGCCTTAGGATGTAAGTGGATTTGGAAATTAAAACTTAAGTCTAGTGGTGAGGTTGAAAGGTATAAGGCTAGGGTTGTTGCTCAAGGTTTTGGGCAAAAGGAGGGTATTGACTATGATGAAACCTTTGCCCCTGTTGTTAAAATGGTTACCATTAGATGCTTAATTAATCTTGCTATAATTCAATCTTGGCCTATTTTTCAACTTGATGTTAATAATTCCTTTCTTTATGGTGATCTTGATGAAACTGTTTACATGAAACCACCCCAAGGATATCTTCCTGGGGGTGATAACTTGGTTTGCAAACTCAAAAAATCCTTGTATGGACTTAAACAGGCTCCTAGGCAGTGGAATGCCAAGCTTACTTCTGTCCTTAGTGAAAATGGCTTCACTCAAAGCAAGTCTGATTATTCTTTATACACTAAGTCTCATGGTAATTTATTTCTTGTGTTACTTGTGTATGTTGATGATATTATCATAACTGGGAACAACATTGCTGAAATTGAAAAGTTTAAGAACTTTTTAAGAACCAAGTTTATGATCAAGGACTTGGGTAAGCTCAAGTATTTTTTGGGAATTGAAGTTGTTGACACCAAGAATGGTATTTGCTTAAACCAAAGAAAGTATGTGTTGGACTTGTTATCTGAGTATGGTATGCTTGCTTGTAAACCTGCTAAAACTCCTTTACCCTCTAAACTTGTCATTACTAATCAGCCCACTAGTGAGGACCCCCTTCTTAACAACATTGTTGACTATCAAAAGCTTATGGGTAAGCTCATTTATCTGACTAACACCAGGCCTGATATTTCTTATGCTGTGCATTGTTTGAGTCAATTCATGCATTGTCCTTTGAACTCTCATCTTAAAATTGCTTTTAAGGTTTTAAGATACCTCAAAAGCTCTCCAGGTTTGGGCATTCATTTCACAAGAAACTCAGGTATGATTCTTGATGCTTATTCTGATGCTGATTGGGCAAAATGTGTTGTCACTAGAAGGTCAGTGACTGGGTATTGTGTGTTTATTAATGGAAACTTGGTTTCCTGGAAAAGCAAAAAGCAAAACACTCTCTCTAAATCTTCCACAGAGGCAGAGTACAGAGCTCTTGCCTCAGTGACCAGTGAGGTGATTTGGGTTCTCAAAGTCTTAAAAGACTTACAAGTTGAGAACCTGCTTCCTGTCACCCTTCACTGTGATAGTAATTCAGCTATTAAAATAGCTGCCAACCCTGTTTTTCATGAAAGAACTAAACATCTTGAAATTGACCTTCACTTTGTGAGGGAAAAAATTCTGAGTGGTGTAATTAGAACTGTTAAAGTAGAATCTGCAAATCAAATTGCAGATATCTTGACAAAGGGGTTGGACATAGAATTGCACCAAAAGTTTGTTAAAAAACTTGGAATGATTAACCTATATGGGTTATCAGATTAAGGGGGGATATTAAATTTATGACCTAATCTGATAACCATTTATAACGTTAAGGACTTATTCTGCCTTGTTTTAAACTTTCAGTTATTCTTAAGGACTTGGAAGGATGGGCATCATGGACTTGAAGGGTCAAAAGTGTGAAGTTGCTATTGCTGAAGTTATATTGGGCTCAAGCCCATCTTAGCCCACTTCGTGTTTAACCCAACGGCTATTTACCCTTTTAGGGTTTTATATTGAGTGGGGAGCGTCTTATTGTTATCATTGCTCAATCATGTAATGTGTGTGTTTACACATAGTGCTCTCTCTCTCTCTGTCACTCATATCTCTCAAACCCTAGTTTTGATCTATTTTCGTTTCTGCTATTGATTGTAAAACTATTATCAAATAGATAATAGAGTTACACGTGATTAGCACTGGTAACTTGTAGTTTGTTTTTATTCCTTTACTTTGAATCGTTGATAATAAAAGTGTTTTGGTGGTTGAGGTTACTCTAATCATGTTTTTCTACAATTAACTTGAAAGGTTTTTTTTTAACAAACTTGAAAGGTTATATGCATTGTTATAGTTGCAGCATGCCAGTATAGACCATGAAACCGAGTAGAACTTTATTGGGATTGATATTAGGCTAGCTATTTCATGCTTCTTTTGCAAGTTGTGGTTTTTTAAACTTATTTATATGTATCAAGATATATCAATGCTAGTTAACCATATAAACGCGTTAGTCATGTCTGCGGTCGTTGAAGGATTGTTATGGAGTTGAGGTATCCACCAATCCCTCTGCTCCGCTTTCTCACTCTCATTGTCAAGCATTCCACATTGTTTATGCATTGCCCCAAAAATTTCTCTGTCGTGCTCATCATCCCTAAGCTACAGTTTTTTTAACATCATATATAGAACCATGACAGGAGCTAAATATTACATTTTGCAAGTGTCGGAAGCTTGTTGTTATCTTGTTACAATGGGTAAATGTCATACCCAAATTGTTTTACTTAACTAAATCAGTAAGTCCTAGGAACTAGGAAGCCATGTTAATGTTATTCATAATAATTATGGTATCGGTACATGGTTTAATATAAAGATTACTTGCGGATAATAACATAAATTTTCTATCAAGCTTATCTCATGCTAAAAAAAATTGTATGAGTGGGACCTCATTTTTTTAAAAGAAATAAAAAAGTTCGTGTTCGAAAAAACTCAGTGCGTATTCCCTACTTTTTGAATTATTGGATGGTGTAAAGTGTGGAAAGATTCGGTCAGCTTTTCCATTGGTACCTTGCTATATAATTTCCCATATTGTATTAAGTATTAACCAGCAAAAGGGTCGCTAAGAGGGGACGGAGTGGTCACACCGTCGGGCTGCGTGGGACTGCGTGGAGCCGCATGACCACACCGTCGTTTACGGCGTGAAAGACGGCGTGGCCACGCCCACGCCCGTGAAAACCACCCAATTTTACATAACACCTCCTCCACCACTTTACACAACCCCCTCTTAACTTTTGAACCCAACCAAACTAACCCTAAACATCTAGTTTTTTTGGAGGTAAAAAAAATTTTGAATTTAAAAAAAAAAAACTGCTAGCCAACAGCTAGTTTTGAAAACATTTTTTTTTGAATTTTCAAAACAATGCAACGACTAGTTTCAAAGAAAAAAAAATCCTTATATATACATTACAATATCCTGTATTTTTTTATCAAAAAGAAATATGGAATTGAATAAATTAGTTTTTATTTTATTCAATTTTTTTCTATAACTTTTTTTAATTTTCGTATTGTTTTTTTAGAATGTAATGTTTTTATTTGAATAAATAAAGTAAATTAGGATTTGAATAAATTAATTGTTGAGGGTAGTTTTCAAAAAGTGGAAAAATGGGTAAATTGGTGTGAAAATGGTGTGATGGTAAGATGGTTATTTTTTGTGTGGATGTGGAAGTGAAAAAGCTGACGTGGCGGGGTGTTTTTTGGTGTGGTGGTGTGACCACTCCATGTGCTCTAAGCTAGATGAATATCATCCGCCCATCACCGACCCATTTAAAGTCTCTTGGATATATTCATGATTCATAATATAACTAGCAGGTGAGTAAGTCTCGAAATTACGAAACATGAATATCTCCACTCATGTTCTCGGTTGAACTTATTTCGAATGCTTTTATAGATATATGCTTTAATTAAATGCTAGTAGTATATCTTTTTGACTTAAATTTAAAAGCCTTCTATCATGGTATACTTGAGCCAAATCAAAGAAAATTAACACATATTTGATGATGGGTGAAAATGAAGTAGCCATTTTTAGAACAAATAATGCAACAAGAGAAATTAAGAAGAAACAAACCATTGAAAGAAAGGAGAGTAGTCGTTTTGACCAAGAACAAGCACCGACACCTCAAGCTTCTTCACTTGGTTCACAACTGTTGCGAACTTTGGCCCTTGCACTACCAATGGTTCCACTTCTACCTATTTACCAACAATTTTGATTACACCATCCTTATTAAATTTAACATAGTAATATTAGTAGGAGAAATCAAATATAATGGACACAGTTTACAAGCCTTGCAAAGGGTTCCAAGTGAGGTAACCAAATGATGAGTATCTAAAATGTCAAGTAAAGTAAGCATATCTTGTTGGGGTTGTGGGTTTACACACTAGTAACATGGTATCCTCACACCATTTAATGATTAGAAGACGTGGACATATCTTATTAAACTTCAGTTTTCTTTTTTCTTTGTTGTGTTCATCTAAAACTATGAATATAATAACAGATTTTTAAAATTTGTACTAGTACTAGTTTTCAATTAAAAATTTCAAAAATCACATCTTACAAATAAATCTTTGAATCCCATCCACAAAACAAAATTAGAAGAACATATCTTGAGACTATAAATCCTTTTCAAAACTCAAATCTTTCATTAAACTATGAAGATTATACCGGCAGTTTCCGGCGGTGTTCCACTCGGAGGAACATTATACCGGCAGATATTGTGTGGCGGGGTTACTTGGATTAGACTCGGAAGGGTGCGAGGATCCTCCACTTGCCGGAGGTGACGGTTTAAGTGTATAGATGTCTCCTGAAAAAGATCAAACGCCCAAGAGGTTGTCGGACGTCTTCGCTGCCCGTGACAGCGCGTGACGGTTTCGATGGCAGTGCGACCAGTTGGGTTTTGCTCGGGATCCGGCGGTGGTTCCGATGATTATTTTAGATTTGAATGAAAGTATTAGTAACGGTGTTTTTTATGTTGAAGAAGAAGATAGAGAAGAGAGAGGGTGAGATTGAAGAGGGAGAAATTTTTATAATATAAAAAATTATTAGTAAAACTGGCAAGTTTGATAGCAGCTTTTTTTGTGACAGTTTTTAAGTTGGAAATACCACAGGCCTCATTTTTTATTTTTATGGGTCCACTGGTGTATCAACCACATGCCCCATCTTGTTTGTTAGAGCATTAGGTGTTTTGAGCTCCAGTGCATGTCACACTCTCACTTCTAAAAAAACACATGTTATTATAATTAACCTCCTCTAATGGCTCACCACTAGGGGTATCATTTTTTCGACCCGACCCGACCCGAACCCGACCCGAGCCTATTCGGGTCGGGGTAGTCGGGTTGAAATTTCAATTCGGGTTAGTCGGGTCAACCCGACTAACCCGAATTAGAAATCGGGTCGGGCATTGGGTATAATATTTATGTCTAATTCGGGTTCGGGTCAACCCGACTAACCTGAATCCGATTTTTTTATTTTTTTTTATTTTTTAAAATTTAAATTTAATATAAATTGTATTAAAAAAAGTAAAAAAATATTTTTTTTTAATAATTTACTCGAATTCGGGTTGACCCGAACCCGACTAGACCCGACCCGACTAGACCCGACTCGAATAGACCCGAACCCAACTAACCCGAGTTCAAATCGGCTCGGGTTCGAGTAAACTATTTTTAGCCTTGACCCGACTTCGACCCGATCTAAATAACCCAAACCCGACCAACCCGACCCGATTCCCACCCCTACTCACCACTACCCATTTTATTTCTTTTCTATTATTTTCTAACTAGACTGTAGACCCGCGGGTTTCGCGGGCGGCATTTAGAATATCTTTTGTTAACACCATTCTAAAAAATATTCAGTCGAGGGTGTACTTAGCTCTAATCGTTCAATGGGTAGGGTCATAGTGACTACTATATTGTAGATAACAATGTGCATAGAAAAGAAACTTAAAAATTTCCCGAATTAATGTGCTCTAATCCTCTAACTAATACTGTATACGAATTGGAAAAATGTAACTCAAAAGAAGATGCCACATTCCAGGTCATAGTGGCGAGATATATGTGTTCCAATGTGCTTGATTAAGAGAGCTTGAGACATGTTTCAATGTGATTATGTAAGAGAACAACAGTGTCTGCCAATCTTCAAAACCAAACGCTATACATTCCATTTTAGATAGTGGGAAATTTGTAAACTTTGTAACACACCGATATTTATATAATTATATGTAAGTTATACATATATTTTCATATACCTCAGGTAAAGATGTTTTAAATCATGATTAACAATAAACTCTACAATATGGACATACTTCAGTAAGGAACAATGAGCTTGAAGAGTTATATATAAACTAAAAAGGAAGAGTTAAACCAACTAAAAATAAAGAGTTACATAAGGAGAGCATGATCACCAATCCTGTATAAGAAAACACTACGTATGAAGAGTTGAATATGAACCAAAAACGAATTGTTAAATCAACAAAAAATGAAGAGTTCATAAACAAAAAAGAAGAGCATGATTGCCAATCATGTCTGGATGCATGGGTCTAGCTATGCTCGAATAGCTAAATCATCAAAGAGGGCACCGGGTTTTTTAGACTCGCTGAGAACAGAATCCGAAGTAGCTTGAGCCAACTGAATCACGAAGCAGTGTATTACGTAATATTACAATAAATATGGATAAAAAATGCATGCCCAACCCCATTTCCAACATCATAATAGAAGCAAATAACATAGAAAAAGTTCTTTTCTTGTAATAGGATTGAAAGAAAATATTTTGAGCTAACTTTTTTTTAGCTAAGCTTATTAATAGAAGCCCACATAATATATAAGCTGAAAATCCCATTGACCTGCCAAATCAAATATACTTTCATAAACTGTAAAGGTCAAATCGCTGAAAAGTAAGAGTCACCAAACTAAAGGTCATGAACAGTGACAGAGCTATGATTTATTTCTTGGGTGGGTCAAAAAATGATAAACATGAACCTACTATCTAATGAAAAAACCGCCTAGCATCAGCGATTTCCTATTATCAACTACTTATAATAGTTACAAGTTACCACCCACACTTGTGGTAAGTACTGTTATAAAATTGCTACTAATACTTTCAGGATACCAATTGTGTGGGCCAGATCCATTCAGAAATAATCAAATACTCTGTGTAACATAACTTGGGACAAAATACTCCTATTACTCCCACTAATTTGCAAATTGTTGGGGTGCACCTAATAACTAATTTTCTAGTAACTACTTCCATACATTTTGAATTGTACAAACAATTCAATGACAATAACAAACTATTCAACTGAACAATTCAACAACATGTGTAATAAATCAGCAATACTGTTACTAATCAATCTACTGTTTAATCGCGTGTAATGCAGGTGCCACGTCAGAAACAGAATTACAACATGCAAATGACTTAAATTACACCTGCATAGCTATCCTTATAGCGTCTAATCTTCTCTCTATCGTGCGTAAAGCAGGTGCCACATCAGCAACACATACAAGTTGAACTAATAGAACAAGGAACATGTATACCAGTGCAATTAACTGAACATATAATAAAATAGTTTTACAAAAATAATAACCATATGTTCATACAGTATGTTAAAGCAATACGTACGTGCGCGCACCATGAAACATAGGACATACATACTTAATTCTGTATTCGCTAATTTAGCCTTACAACCACCATTGAAAACTCATATAATAACAAAAGCCGCCTACTACATGTCGTATCCACTAATTAAGCATTCCATCAATCTTTAACAACCCATATAAAAATAAAAAGTGTCACTCCAATTACCTTACAATACACTTTTGATCACTTCATCTTTGAGTCCTCAGTATGACATCCTTTTTCAACAAATTTTAAAACAACCTTCACATAGAGTCTACAAACCTGCAAATGTTTGTTTAGAAAGAAAAAGATGTTTTCACTTTAGGCGACACGTACACACCATGAAACACGACACACACATACTTCATACCGTATTCGCTTAATCAACCATAAAACTAACATTAACACGTATAAATGTATAATAATCAAGACCAACTACTACGTTTGTGTATTTACCTACTTAGCGTTAAAACTACCATTTTCAGCACCTTTAATCATGAAAGTCGCCTACTACATTCCATAACCTCTAATTTAGCATTACAACCATCATTACAAAATATACTACATATAAAGAATGAAACCTAACAAATAACTTGACACCAATCCGGTTTAATCATAATACCTTGGTCATGTTATGCCGAGTGAGAAAAATAACTGCATCAAAATAAAAGAAGGTAATGAGTTGTTCTTATCCGAATGTATTGAGTGCTAACTTGGTCGTTGTCTTATACAACTACCATTAAGGCATTAACTGTGTTGCACCACAATGACTGCTCCTTTCCAAAGGTTACAAAGTAGGTCCCCTGGATACAGCCCCAATCCAGAGAGCCCGCTATACTATAGTTATCATGAGAAAATAGCTGCATCAAGATAAGCTAATAAAGAGGGAAAAAAATATTATGAAAGATATTGCTATCTAAAACAAACCAGATATGCAATCATTTATCAGTATGTTTAGTGTTTACTAAACCAGGAGTACTATCAATACATATTATCCATAAGTGCTTATTGAGCATAAAACTAAATTAACAAAGGCAATGAAACAATCCACACTCTTTATTGAGCATCAACCGTCTAACATATCAATTCGGTATCTCATAGTCATAAAGATTATTGCTTTCTATAACACAATAACACAATAACTTATCCAATCTTAAACAGCTTAATACCCCATATATGTAAAAGAGATTAAGAGTTATACACAATAAAAACAACGACTTCATTATAGACAATTAAATACACTTGGATTAACACAAATTATGTATGATAAAATAATGGAAAGAGGAACAACAAAAGAAAGTTATTCAAATTGAAATCAGTAAAGGCATAATTAAACCAAACTAATCATCAATAAAATTTGATAACATAATGGATTAAAGATTGAATTCATACCAGAAAGATCGAAAACTGGAAATATAGCTTCGAGTTATTCTATACAAACACTTTCTGCACACCAAAATAAATCAAAAATTCAAAACTCTAAAACTATGCCTTATGATAAAACCAAATAACCTCCTTGTGAATTGACATAAACCGTACCACTCAATCAGTCGTTACAGTTTTTTTAAAATTGAAGATAGAAAAAAAACGGAGAGGAAAAAGGAGTAGTTGAGATCTCGGAATAGAAAAAGTAGGTGAGGGAATTATGACGTCAATATATGACGTCAGAAATAGGGTTTGTGTGATTCAAAAAGATTTTCATTTATTAGGAATATAGATAGATAGATAAATTTATTCATTTCATAACAAGTGGGCCCAGTTTTTTTTTTGTATCTTCACCAGTTACACAGCGAGCGAGTGGATCACTTGGCGAGCCAAGCTGGTGTGGTGGCTAGCTTTGGCCGCTAGTACGTAATGCTCTTAGCAACATGTGTAAGTGCCCACAACAGTGCATGTTTCGAATGTATAGATTCATCGACTACAACCATCACTCTCTTCCTTTTTATCTTTCATCATATTCATTCCAACAACACCTTCCATCTCAAACTTATTATTCTAGAATCTCTTTTCCAGCCTTCTATTTTACTCACAAATGATCATTCTGATACAAACCAAAAAGTAGAAATATAATGAATGGATTGAAAGTTATGCAATTGGCTATAGCTAATGGGTAGAATAAGGACAGAAAGAAGTCACAAGGTGGTAAACAGTAAATAAATACTGTACTTACAATAAGGACACTTCTGTTGGGTTGTGGGTTCTGTTAACGTGGGGAAACCCATAACTTTGACCCTACTTGTCATGTTATATTGCGTTTTGCGAAAAAGCCAAACCAAGGCGCCAGATGCACATCGTAGTCCGTAGGTGTTGTTTTCGTGCTTCGCCCCGTCCCCACAATGGTTAGGTATTCTTTTTTTCGCTCTTTTCTATATACAAGGGCAGAGGCGGAGGTAGGGAGGGGGCACAGTGGGCACATGCCCCTCCTGCCAAAAAAATTTGTATGTTAATTTTTTTAAGTTTTACAGATATTTTGAGGTATTTGTTGAAAGTGCCCCTCCTAGAAACTATCTGCACTCTTTACTCTTTCTAACTTGAAAGTTAAAATCAAAATTTGACATTTTTTGAAGTATTGAAGAAGATGAACGCCATTGTAGAACAAGAACTATATGTAAAGAAGCTAGCACGAAATACGAAAAAGAAAGAGTAGAACCTATTTTGTCTTTTGCTTATTAGTTTTTTTAATGCAGTCACATGTCCTTTATTACTATATTTACTTTATGTTTTCAAGCTTATTTTATGTATATGTATTTTCTCAATATTTGTAATTCTTTTGAGAAGATACTAGCAGGGTACCCGCGTGTTGCGGCTGCGGGTATTTGTAATTAAAGTTTAGGCATCACAAATTAAAAATAACAAACTGGTTAATTGAAGAATAATAAGAAAATGATCATACTCTGACTTGGTTCATCTGTTTGTATCGAGCTTTCGTGGTTATCTCCGTTCTGATTTCTCATGGTTTGTATTAGCAAACCGAACAGATAGCTATTCCGGTTTTCGGTTAAAGCTATTGGTCTTGTGCGGTTTTAAATGCATATGTACCACCAACATGTAAATTATACTACCTCCGTCCCAATATTGTCCACTATTCCATTTTGGGTTGTCCCAAAATTAGTGTCCACTTCCAAAACTTCTAAAATTAGATAGAGAATTTTTTTTTAGTTTACCATATTACCCTCACTTGGGGTTATTATTACAAACAATAAAGAAGTATAAAATTAATTGGTTAAGGGTAAAACTGTCATTCTGCAAAAAGTAGGAGAGAGAAAGCTGAAAAAGTGATGTTTTTCTAAAACTGTGTGTTTTTTGTTTGTGGACAATAATTTTGGGACGGAGGTAGTATGAAATTTTGTGTGTTTTACTTAGTACAAATGTATAATAACATGTATATTTTATTTTAGGAGTATTTTAAAAAATAGTACATTAATTAGCCTTTTAATACATTAATTAATGCGTACTTGTAATATATGTTTTATAACTTGTATTAATTAAAATTAATTTTAAGAGTGAATTAGAAATTTGTACCATAAGCTATATAATTTGTAATGTTTAATATTTTAAAAAATGGTTAGAATGTTTAATTAACTTGTACAATATATGCTTAAAAATGTGTACTACTTAAAAATTAATAAGGTGAGAGATATCTAAATGCTTTATATGTAGTATTGATACGGAGTACCATGAAACCAATGAAACCAATCGAGTGTAACATTTAATTTGAATGGCCATTGGCGCAAGAATTTAGCTTTGATTAGAGCGTCGAGATCGGTCGAGGCTCAAACTTAGTATTAAAAGGAAAAATGCTTGTCACGTAAGATTAGTACAAATTTTTTTTTTGAGATGACATTTTATGGAGTGAGATAATAAGTCAAAAAGAAAATAGTCCCAAATGATAAAAAAAAATGATATTATAAAAACAGTACGTATCTATGTTTTACATTATAAAGAGTTTAAATTCTGGCATTTATACCTTGTTTCTCTTGGCTATATTTGAGTCAATAACTCACTCTTCCCTAATAAAACCTCATCTATTTCCCTATATAGTCATTCAAATTATACATGCTTAAGTTTGCCGACGACACCCTTATTTTTTTCATTCTATATTCAACATATTGTAAAAAAAAAATTGTAAATATTTTCTAGCTCCGCCCCTGTAACATGGGATGGGTGTTTTATGTGGGTCTAGGGTTGCAGCATGACACTAGATTCTTATGTGGTAGGAGGACTCATTGCATGTCTACTTGCCACTTCTCTCAAAACTCAATATATGATGGATAAGCCTGCTGGATGAGTGTATGTTTACCAGCACGTATATCGCAACCACTTTTTGGAACCAAGTGGTTTATTAGACTCCAAAACTCGCAACAAAGCAGGAAAGAACAATGAGCTAAAGAGCTCCATCTTACCAACTTCATCAATCACAAATAAATCGGTGTCTTCCTTTATCCGATAATCAAAATTAATAAAATGATTCTCATCTGTTCCTACAACAAATTAGAGTTTGACTTTTGAGGTCAAACATTTTACTTTTCATATTCCAAAACTTCTTCTAATCACATTAAGGATCTAAACCAAGAATAAGCATATATGTACCTAGCTACATCAACTGAATTAAAGTCGTTAAGCAGTTGAGTACAAACTTGTAAGTCAGGCAAAGCCAAAGACTCAAACGAAGCAACATCCACTTTGTATCTCCCTACAGTAGGCCATATAATGGACTCTGCACTGCCATTGACAATGCCTTATTATCATGACTTCTAACACAGTAGTAGCTTTTAAAAAGCTCTTTTTAAGTTCTTATACATCTTGAGCAAGTCGGGTGTATTCAGCTCGAGTGCAACAGATTCAAATTTAGGGCGTCTGTAAGCGCGTTTAATGCATGATTTGTTTGTAGATATCAGAAGCAAAATGTGTTTGTATTACCATAAGTCAAAGTGTCAAACTAAACAAGGATCATATAACTGCAAAATGAAATAAGCACAAACATGTAAAAACAGTATAACATGATTCCATAAATGACATTACAAACAACATAAAAGCAGCCATTGTTCCACTCCTTAATTAGCTACAAATTTTCTTCTGCCTCCTTAGGTAAAACATGACCATCTTTATGAGCCCGCAAGATTCTTGATTCGTTGAGAGCACAGTTGTAAACATATGTCGAAAACATTCGTACGTATAGCGGGCGCATAACCTAGAGTTGTCAATGAATGACTTACATTGTTTGAAAACAGACCTGAATCAATGACTTAACTTTAGAAAAGTTCTTAAAATGGAAATCATCAAAAACGTTTCTGAAGTTAGGTATTTAATTCTGGTCTGTTTCCAAACAATGGAAGGCTTTCATTGACAGCTCTGAGCTAAGAGTCCGCCATACACGGCTCGATAACAAATAACCCATGTCAACTGCTAAACGAACTTTGTATATGTATATGTGGCTGCTTATGGTGGACGCCGTCAGAGGTGTCGATGAACGACTGCCATTGTTTAGAAACAGACTTGAATCAAATGATGACTTAACTTCAGAAAAGTTTATAAATGGAACTCATC
This sequence comes from Glebionis coronaria, assembly GCA_025667525.1. Taxonomy (NCBI): domain Eukaryota; kingdom Viridiplantae; phylum Streptophyta; class Magnoliopsida; order Asterales; family Asteraceae; genus Glebionis; species Glebionis coronaria. The sequence continues at coordinate 582,770,477 of CM046881.1, forward strand.
AAAAAAGTTTCTGAAGTTAAGTATTCGATTCTGGTCCGTTTCGAAACAATGGAAGTCTTTCATCGACACCTCTCACTTTATCAATTCTTACGGCGCCCGCCTGTGTACGAAGTTCATTTAGCAGTTGACATTTGCTTTTAGATCTGAGATCTGAGAGGAGGTGATTTTAGATCTGAGATTTGAAGTGCGGCTAGTAATGTAAGATGACCTAATAGATATATAGGAGATTTTAGGGTTACACATGTCACATCAACTGGTTTTGGACAGGTAAAGCCCGAAAATTCTTTTGATACTGATAGTAAGCCCATTTAAAGCCTCAGCCATTTTAGCTGAAATTTTGTAACTCGATCCCATCAAGGGTAATACTACCCGAATCAGGAAATAACGGTTGATTTCCCGCTTCCACTCTCGCCTACTAAGCCAACTGATTCGCCACTTTGGATTGTTAAACATATAGATCACATAGTTCACGAAATATTTCAACATCAGGTCTCGTGGGATATTTGAGACGAATGTGACGAAAGTCAACTTCACTTTTGAACGTATCCATTGTTATACCATATTCATCGTTTGGGTCGATTTCTTATTCAGGAGTAACTAGTATTTCTGTTTCGGTAGCCTGGCCGTCTTTTCCATAATTGATCATGGAGTACCTGTGAATGAGGTCCTTATCAATCAAGAGCTCAAAACTCTTAAACTAATATCACGGCTAACCAAGTTTTCTCAATGATCATGAAGTTTTGAGTTTGAGAAGCTTAGCCTAAAGTGTTTTGACAAAGTTTGCGCTAACTAATTATCAGTATCAAATTACTAGTTTAAATAAGCAATTATTAACACCCCTAGGCATAAAACAACCCATTTCAACCATCTTTCTACAATGAATGACTGCAATCATATCGCATTTCTGATTATGATGTGCAATAGCAACCATCATTCTATTCTCATTATCCTATCGAGAAGCCTCCTGCACAATTCTTTCGTATTCTGCATCAAGTGTACTAGCTTCCTCATACATCTGATCTTTTGCATCAGCACTAAGTCCTTTTCCATGTCACTTTATTTATTGTAACACAAATTGTATTGTATTTTGTTTGAAATAGTATCTTGATTGCAAAACATTGTATGGTTTTGAAAAATATCAATGGCAGATTAGTTCAGCTAAATGAGACTAACAAAGCAGATAAGCAGTTTCATTTAACCTTCTATAGATCTGACATTTATTTAGAGGGTGTTTGGATATGCATTTTGATGCAACAGATAAAACAGTTTAGATGGCGTTTGTGATTACTTCTTTAGCTCTTTGCTGTTGCAATGATAAACCCGACAAAAAGGCTAACAATGTTCCTATGTTAGATGTGGTCCTGGAGCTTGAGTGTTTGTATGACAAAACCATAAGCAAAATGTGTTTGTATTGTAAAAGAGCCAAGGTATGATTTATTACGATCCGACCTAAGCACAAAGAAACATGTAAAAACAATAGAACAGGATGCTTTAAAGGTATTCTACATGAATTTCACTAATAATGTTACAAGACACATATCTCACAAGATTCCATAAATGACATTACAAACAACATTAGTAACGGGACAAACCCCCGAAACCGAATCCGAGGCCATATATCTAGGAATATCCATACCAAATGATTTTCTGAAACAAGGTTCAGAATAGCAACCATCTTTCTTCAAGTATCTTTATTAAAAGTTGACAAATACAGTAATCTACTAAATGGTCAAATGATCGAAACAGATCATCAGGAGACACATATTAAGCTAACTCTTGTACCTTAAAAGTTTCAACATCGACTTCATCCACAGCGCATATGAACTTTGCGCAACTATATGGCTGCCTATGGCGGGTGCATAAACTCAGATGTGCCCATGAAACACTTTCATGGTTTCTAAACCGACCTGAATAGAATCAATGACTTGACTTCAGAAAAACTTTTTATTATCGATAAAAAGAAGTTTATATGCAGTCAAGTCATTGATTCAGTTCAGGTCAGTTTCGAAACCATGGAAGTCTTTTATAGGCGCCTCTGAGTTTATCGTACGTTATGGCGCCCGCCATACGCAGCCACATAGTGGTTCAAAATTCATGTTTGTAGATGATAGACATTGAAACTTTTAGCTTCTGAAAGTGGGTGTAGGTGAGTTTGGATCTGAGTTTTGAAAGGCGGCTTGTAATTATGAGAGATGACCTAATAGATAGATAGATATATACGAGATTTTAGGGTTACACAGATTGGTTTTGGACCGGGTAAAACCCAAACTCATTTCCATATTAAGTAACATACGTAATCAAGCTGTAATCATTGCTTCAGCATATAATGTAGGGCAATTTCCCAAAAATGGCCCAAAACCACTATCTTGTTCTGTTTTTGTCACAAACCATGAACTTTTCTGAAAATAGCCTCAAGGCGACTGAGGCAACCAAAGCGACCGAGGTAGCCTATCTTCCCCGCGTGACAAGTGTACATTTTAAACTAATGTTGCGAAAGTCAATTTCACCTTTGAACGTATCTAGTATTATACTAGATTCATCGTTTGGGTCAATTTCTAACTTGCTATCGATCAAGAATCGTGAAAATTGACAGAACAAAGCTTCTAGCATTACCCGTATATGATGCAAAAAAGATTGATTGATGAAAATGCCGCGAGTGTCATAACATAGAAGACTCCAGCCCCAACAAGCCGAGCACCAAATTAAAAAGTGGTTGCATACATCAAGAAATTAAAAGTAATGAAAATGAAACACCAGACCCGATCCCACCCACTTATCAAACCTTGATGTATCCCTCTTTTTTCTCGGGACATCCATGTTTATTATTGTACTCTCTAAACAATTTCTATTCTGCGTAAAACGACCTACATACCCCAAACCGCATCACTCGCTAGCTATCTGACTTGCTGTTATGGATTAAAAGTCTGATCTTTTGCATCAGCACAAAGTACTTTTCCATATTTTATCTGAACATATGTGTTAGCTCCTACGATGGGAACGAGAACAAGAACTATAAGAGCCGGCTGCCAGCATAATGGAAACACGTATTTAGTAACGCTTTATATGAGCTCTTCGAATTAGCTATGGCACTTTATTTTTGGTAACACCAGTTGTATTGCATTTTGTTTATATTGGAATATATTTGAAAACCAAAACAGAACAGTTTCATTTAACCATCTATAGATCTGACACACTTATTTAAGGGGTGTTTGGATATGCATTTTGATACAGCAGATAAAAAGTTTAGATGGTGTTTGTGATTGTTTCATCAAAATTGTTTATCATACGTTTTGTGATTGCGTCTTGAACCACTATTTCTTACTCAGAATCCAATGCACTTTTAGCCTCGTCCAGTAGTAGTATCTTGGGACGCGAGTGTCATAACCTAGAACACTCTGAAAACATCCGCGAAAGTAGTCTTTTCAGCCCCAACAAGCCGAGCACCAGTGTATCAAACCTTATTGTATCCGTTTTTTCTCGAGAGATCCATGTTTATTACTGTACTGTATAAACACTTTCCCTTCTGGACAAAATGACCTACTGTCCTTATACTCCCAACCGCATCACTCATATCTGTCTCTTCCTTATATATTTGATATTTTGCATCAGCACTAAGTCCTTTTCCATATGTCACTTTATTTTTTGTAACACTGTAATATTGGAATATATGGAAATCGAAATAGGTTCTTGATTGCAAGAAATTTATAAGGTTTGGAAGAATAACAATGGCAGATTAGTTCAACTAATATAGATAAACAAAACAGATAAGCAATCTCATTCGACCATCTATAAATCCGACAACATTAATTTAGAGGGTGTTTTGATACGCATTTTGATACAGCAGATTTTAGATGGGGTTTGTATCTTATAGCTCTTTGGTGTTGCAATGATAAACCCAAAAATGGCCAACAATGTTAAATATAGTCCTGGAGCTAGGTTATGATTTGTTTGTATGACGAATCAGAAGCTAAGATATGGTTTATCATAACTTGAACGATACGAAATAATCAAAAAGAAACATGTAGAAAAAATATATATAACACAATGCTTTAATGGAATTCTGCATGATTTCACTAAAAAGATATATACATTACAAATGACATTAGCTACAAAGCTCAATCCGAGGGTCATATCTACCGACATCAATACCAAATGACTTTCTGCAAGTATCTTTATTAAAAGATGACAAATACAGTAATCCATAATATGCACCAACAACAAATGATCGAAAAAGATCAGGGGACACGACAACAGTTAACTTTTGTACCTTAAAAGTTTCAATATCATCATCTACAGATGAACTTCATCCACAACACATATAAACTTTGTACAACTATGTGACTGCCTATGGCGGGCGCATAAACTCAGATGTGCCCGTAAAACACTTTCATGGTTTAGAAACCTACCTGAATGGAATTAATGACTTGACTTCAGAAAAAGTTTTTAAAATGTAAAATCATCAAAAAAAAAAAGAGATTTCTGCAGTCAAGTCACTGATTCGATTCAGGTCAGTTTCTAAACCATGGAAGTCTTTTATAGACGCATCTGAGTTTATCTTACGTTACGGAGCCCGCCATACGCAGCCGCATAGCTGTTCAAAGTTTATATGAGTTCCATATAGCAAACAAACTCATTAGTTTTGTAGATGATAGATATTGAAAACTGAAAAGTGGGTATAGGAGAGGAGGTGATTTTGGATGGAGGCTTGAAATGACAGATGACCTAATAGATAGATATATAGGGAGATTTTAGGGTTACACATCAATATGTTTTGGACCGGGTAAAACCCAAAATGTCCATATTCCTTTTGAGCAAGTGTCTCACCAAATAAAGTAACATACGTAATCCATTACATCAGCATAGTTCATATATATATATAACAAGTGTAATGTCATCCACATGCATTGTCCATGCTCGTTATTTTCACATATCAGATCTCATATCAAGTGCAACGAGAGATGCGTAGAATCCTTCCTTAATATTGAATAAATGGCTAATGACTTAAAAATGCATTTAACTTGACACTTTTTTGCGTTCTGTGTACCCATCTTTTTTCTTTCCCATTATGGTCATCAAACTTTTAAAAGTCGGTCATTGTGTGTATTTTGTAGGGGTGTTCAAAAAAACCGAGAAACCGACGAACCGAGCCGAACCGTTCAATCCGAAACCGAAAAAACCCGAAACCGAAGAAACCGAAACCGAAAAAAACCGAAACCGAAAAAACCCGCTTATGACGGTTCGGTTACGGTTTTTAATTTTAAATATCCGTGGTTAACCGAACCGAACCGAACCGCACATATTATACATGAAATTTTTTAACTAAATATTCAAATTATAGTACATGTATTAATTGTTTTAGTACCATACTTTTATTATACAACGGTTTTTTTACGCTTAATGTCAACTATTTTAAACATATATGTGTAAATTTAATTAATGTGATCGTAGTTTATAAACATCGAATAAATATTTTTTAGTTAATATCTTATTTATGAACATTCTATTGCACTTTTTGGAACGAAATAATTTTTATATGTTTTTTATCTATTCATTGTCATTGGATTATACGAAACAACATTCTATCTTCTAAACTGTGTTTTTATTTATAAACTAAAACTTGATGAAACTTATAAAATGGTTAACCGTGACCCGAACCGTGGCTAACCGCTCATTTCGGGTAACCGTATGTCCGGTTAACCGTCTTGTACGGTTCGGTTACGGATAGTAAATTTAATTACCCGAACCGCGATGGATAGTAAAAATCGTCTAACTAACCGAACCGAACCGACCCGTGAACACCCCTAGTATTTTGTCACTATTTTACCATGTAAAATGATGATTTTACCCTTCAAAATTTTGAAAAACTAAGGGTAAAATGGTCACAAAATACACAAGATGATCGATTTTTGAAAGTTTGATTACCATAATGGGAAAGAAAAAAGTTGGCTACACAAAACGCAAAAAAGTGTCAAGTTAGATGCATTTTTAAGTTATTTTCCCTTGAAGAATAAATCTTCATGATTTCCTTTCTCAACGATGACACACCGTTCTTAATGACAGCATTTACATCTGCTCCTTTAATAGTTGACAACCTATGAGCACAGCGGCATGTGAGTTCCTCATTAACCAAGACGTTCCCTTTCTTGTGTTAGTTTCTGGTTTACGGACTAACGGTAGACCAGGGTTCTCGGCTCAATCTGTGCTGAGATGCTCAGGTTGGGTTACGGGTCAAAGTACTTATTAGTTAATACCCATTTGAGATAGAACACAAGCCAGACTTACGCATTCATGATCCGTTCAACCCATTTGACTTGCTCCCCTTCATTAACTTGAAAGGTTATATGCAGTCGTTGTTGGGATTTAGTACCTAGTTAACCATGTAACTACGAGTGCGCAGCGGAATGGATCTAGTTTGAGCAATTATGATTAACACGTAATTAATAATAAACAATAAAGTAAACGCGAAAACTAACCTTCGTCCAAAGCAAATGAAACAAATAAGTGGCTAAAGTAAACCACCTCTACGGTTGCTCACACAAACACGTCAAATGAACACGTCCGGATTGCTAGCCGAACTCCACGTATACCCAAACACCAAGTGTCGAAAAACCCGATCCAAACCTCAAAACCAAAACAGCCTGAAACTGCTTTGTTGTCCGAGATATAAGCTTATCCGAGAACTTTTCCCTTTGCTGTAAGATATCGGACAACACTGTCCGATCTGCACAGAAGGTTTTGTCCGAGAACGCTCAGGAAACCAGAAAAAACTTCTACAAGCTGTTGTACCTTAACACCTTTATAAACCTTCGTTCTAAGCTTTGTTTTAGCTAACTTAGGATTGAATCTAAGTTACTAAACCCCTTAGAACAAATAGAACAAGTGAATATGATGGTGAGATGAGATCAAGTGATATAAACCCTAATATTAGGTTTATAGCAATTTGATTATAAGAATGGAAGAGATCAGAGATTAATTGCTGTGTTTTGTGTTATGTTGGACCTTCATAATGAGTTAGGGTTGATGGTTTATATAGCCTTCAAACCCTACTCTTGATAATGCTCAACTTAAGCCTTATCAAGACTATTCCAACTCTTATCACAACTCTAATACTTCATTCTTATCATCTCAATGAACCTAGACACTTTAGAACCTTTCTAGATCCTTCCAAGGCCTGCCAAAACGAATTAGGACAGCCTAAGAAGGTTGTCTTAGTCGTTCACTACTTGTGGTTTATCATTCAAAGGTTTTCTTTAAACGTGAAGTGAAAACGCACTCTAAGTGTTTAACGTGTGTGCCCCCAATAGGCTCACACACCTCTAGCCACATTTGGCTCATCCAACGAGCATGAACTAACAGCTCCCACTTGGTCGTTGGAGTTGATTGCACAAATGTCAACGACGGAAACGTCTAGCAACGCTCACACTCGTTATTTAACTAGAGGTGTCTGAGATATAGTTTCATAGAACATTCTCAGTAGCATGGTCATTTATGTCTTGCTTTTCATCATCCTTTGTTATAGATACCGTTAAACCATGGATATGGATCCTAACTCATTCCATATAGTTTAACCATTTAGATTCTCGTTATTGAATTCAATTCAGATATACCAAATGTAACCAAGATTCATCTTGCATTACCATTTGGGTTCGGCCAAACAATTATCTGATTAATTCTAGAGAGGCGCCATGGTATCATTCTGCACATACTAAGTGGAGTAACAAATCCTTTATTGACTACAAGTGTTGTGGATGCTGCTTCACATCACTCTGAAAAATAGCTTTTATAACTACCTTATTCAGGACAGCGTTTTGCATATAATTACAAAAATGATATCCACACATGCAGAACTTGTTTGCATCTCAAGTCTAAGGATGACTTAACAGACCATTTTCAACATCTTACTCATGACATGGATCCAAAAGTAAATGTTTGAAGTTGGGGAATCCAGTATGCATCCCTTATGAATACATATGAGTTTGGCTTAGAACAATTCTCATTCTCACAGAATATATCCAACACTCACATTTGCCTTATGTAAACAATATTCCCATATTGCTAACCGACAATGGATATTTAGAATGATTAAATCATTCATGGATTAAACATGCAAATATAGAATAACAAATTTTATATGAATGAAATAACAAATACCTCGTATCTTTATTTATCAGAAAATAAAACTGTCTTACAATTCCATATTATCCAAATACTAATTAACATACAGATTTACATGAGACTACTAGCTGGTATCAAACCAATACCCCGAGTCAATTTAGAATGCTTAGGGAATGCTAACGCCTTCGTAAATGGATCAGCTAGATTGTCATCTGTATGAACTTTTGCTATCTTGACATCACCCATCTCAATGGTTTCTCGAAGATAGTGAACTTTTGCGCGGAAATGTCTAGCACCCTTGGTGACTCCGCTTTCATTAGCTATAGTAATGGCTCCAGTATTGTCACAATACATATCAATGGGATCTTCAATTGTGGGCATAATACCAAGCCCAGAAATGAACTTATGAATCCAAACAGCCTCTTTAGCTGCATCAAAAGCAGCTATATACTCAGCTTCTGTAGATGAAGTTGCAAAAATACTTTGCTTTGTGCTCTTCCAGTCAACAGCACCTCCATTTAGAACGAAAACATATCCAGTCTGAGATTTTAGGTCATCAGCATCTGTCAGATATCCAGCATCAGTGTAGCAAGAAACCCTGAGCTCTCGTCTTTCGTCACCACCATAAACCAGAAACATATCCTTAGTATTCCGTAAATACTTAAGAATATTTTTAACAGCAGTCCAGTGAAGTTCACCAGTACTCTGTTGAAATCGGCTTGTTATGTTCTGAGCGAACGCAACATCAGGACGAGTACATCTCACAGCATACATAATTGATCCTATAGCCGAGGCATAAGGAACATTCTGCATTCGTTGCTTTTCAGCTGGTGAAACAGCACATTGTGACTTACTCAATTTAGGGCTTTCATGCATTGGGATAGTTCCACGCTTGGAATTCTCCATATGAAATCTTTTCAAGATTTTCTCAATGTAAGCACTTTGACATAAACCAATTAACCGTCTAGATCTATCTCGGTAGATCTTGATTCCAAGAATATATGCCGCTTCTCCTAAATCTTTCATAGCAAAACATTTTCCAAGGTAGGATTTTACCCCTTTCAACATTGGAATATTGTTCCCCATAAGCAATATGTCATCAACATATAGAATTAGGAAAGTAACATTACTCCCACTGGCTTTGTGATATACACATGGCTCATCTTGATTCTGAGTGAAACCGAATTTCTTAATCTCATCATCAAAACGCTTATTCCATTGCCTAGATGCTTGCTTAAGTCCATAAATGGAACGCTTGAGCTTGCATACTCGGTTAGGATATTTAGGATCGACAAAACCCTCAGGTTGCACCATATAGACTTCTTCGGAAAGATGTCCATTGAGGAAAGCGGTTTTGACATCCATTTGCCAAATCTCATAGTCATAGAACGCGGCTATGGCTATAAGAATCCTTATAGCTCTAATGTCTGCTACAGGAGAAAAGGTCTCTTCATAATCAACCCCGTAGGTTTGAGTGAAGCCCTTTGCTACAAGACGAGCTTTAAAGGTGTGTACTTTGCCATCCATGTCAGTCTTTTTCTTGAATAGCCACTTGCTACCAACGGTTCTACCGTTAGGAGGAAGATCAACTAATACCCAGACATCATTATCTTTCATGGACTGCATCTCCACATTCATCGCATTAAGCCATTTTTCGAATTCAGGATCCAATAATGCAGCTTTATAGTTAGCGGGTTCTCCAAGATCCCCTAACTCATGCTCCTCAGCATCGACGTATAAACACATTCGATCTGGTGCACGGCGTGTCCTAGAGGACTTACGAATGGGATTGATATCACTTTGAGGTTCTTCAATTTCTTGATCATCCTCATCATGATCTAAGCCAGTGTCATCAGAAGGATTTGTATCTTCATCTTGAATAATTTCAAGATCTTCTATACTCCCACTTGCTTCTTGATCTAAGAGATTACTCTCAAAGAACTCAGCATTCCGAGCAACAATAACTTTGTTCTCAGGTGGGTAGTAGAAGGAATATCCCATCGTTTCCTTTGGGTATCCTACAAAGATACACTTAATAGATCTGGGTTCCAGTTTGTCAGGTTTGGTCATCGTATCACGTTTAACCAAAGCTTCACAACCCCAGACTCTTAAGTAAGACAACTTAGGGGCTTGCCCATGCCATACTTCGTATGGTGTCTTTTCAACCTTCTTAGTTGGAACCATGTTGAGTATGCGTGCAGCAGACTCAAGGGCATAATCCCAAAAGGACTTTGGAAGAGTAGTTTGACTCATCATGGATCGAACCATGTCTAGCAGTGTTCGATTCCTCCTCTCAGACACCCCATTATGTTGAGGTGTGTAGGGAGGAGTTCGATGGGCAATAATCCCATGCTCCTTAAGATGATCCAAAAACTCTTGACTCATATATTCACCTCCACGATCAGATCGTAGTGATTTTATGGTCTTACCGAGTTGATTTTCTACTTCCTTTTGAAACACTTTAAATGTCTCAAACACTTCATGTTTATGCTTTAACAGGTAAACATAACCATACCGACTAAAGTCGTCAGTAAAAGTGACAAAGTAGTTAGCTCCTTGCCTTGACATGATTCTAAATGGGCCACAAACATCAGTATGTATTAGTCCAAGTAGATCTTTAGCCCTTTCCACTTGATGTGAATAGGGTTTTCTTGCCATCTTCCCAGACATACAAGAGACACACTTTTCAAATGACTTAATGTCAGTTGAGGTGAGAAGTCCATCATGTTGCAACTTCTCCATGCGTTTCTTGCTTATGTGTCCAAGACGACAATGCCACAAGAGAGTAGAGTCCAAAGTTAATTTGGCTCTTTTATTGCTAACAGCAAACATAGAACTATCATTTGTTTTAGAACAAGACATATCAATTTCATAAATGCCATCCCCTCGGGGAGTAGCAGTAAAATAAACAACGTTATTCCTAGAAACTGAAATTGCATTATTCGAATCAAAACAGTTTACAAAACCATCTTTAAACAAACCAGAAACTGAAATAATCCCTCTAGTGATAGAGGGAGCATAGTGACAATTGTTCAAAACAATAACTAATCCACTAGGGAGACATAAATGATAATTTCCAATAGCTTCGACTCCTGCACGTTGACCATTGCCCATGTACAGATTCAAAGCTCCTGGATTCAGCTTCTTACTTCCCCTTAGACCCTGAGTATTATTACAAATGTGAGTACCACAACCAGTGTCATATACCCACGAATTACTCGGAAGGGAATATAGTTCTATAGTGAAAATACCTGAAGTGTTGGCTTCTTGAGACAACCTCTTCTTTTTCTGCAACTCGGCTAAGTGCTCGGGACAGTTCCGTTTCCAATGACCTATCTGACCACATTTGTGACAGGGGTCGTCCTTAGCAGGATTATCCTTTTTGGGTGGTGGAGGATTTCTGTTCTTGGGAGCATAAGATGGTTTGTGCTCGGGAGCATAAGCCAGCTTATTCTTTCCATTACCATAATTCCCCTTCGCAGCCTTAGGCGGTTTTCTACCTTGGTTTTTCTGGACCTTGCCTGCACGCACATTATGAAGTGCAGGTGAAACAACCTTCTTGGGAAGTGTTTGCTCATGTTGTTTAAGCATGGCATGCAGTTCATTCACCGAATTCACAGTCTTCCCCATGCCATGCATGTGGAAGTTTTGAACAAAACTGTCATACTCCTTGGAAAGGCCTATCAAGATCAGGCTTATTCCATAGCTGACAGTCACGGGGTGACCAAGACGCTCCAAGTTCTCAATGTAGCCCTTCATCTTAAGAACATATGAGCCTACATTTTGACCATCCTCAAGCTTGCACGCGTGAAATTCACGCGCAGTTTGAAGAAGTTCCTGTTCTGCTTGCTGAGAAAACATGGTTTTCAGCTCCTGCAACATGTCATATGCTCCGCGATGGGTTAGATTTCGTTGGATCTCTAAGTCCATAGTCATGAGCATAAGGGCAGCAATGTCCTTTGACCCTTTGACCCAAGCAGCATGAGCTGCAAGAGCATCGGGAGGGACTTGGTGACCAGGAGTTGCAACAGGTGCAGCAGGAATTGGATGTTCCAAGTATTGTTCCTTGTCTTCAGCTGATAGGATAATGCGCAACTGGCGGTACCAATCAATGAAGTTAGGCCCAGTGAGTTTGTGTTTCTCGAAGAAACTCCTGAGTACCGAATTGTTTCCGACATTGGTAGTCATCTACAATTAAAAAGTTCAAACAATTAGTATTTTCGATAATTACATTCTTAATAGAATTAACTACCCAATTAATTACTAATTAAGACTAAGATCCATCTTGTACTCCCACTTTTACAAAAGGACTGTCCAATATGTAAACAAGTGGGGCAAGAGGTAAGCGACGAGCGTTAATTGCATAACATGCAACTCTTAGACTTTATGAGACCGTTCAAGACACTAGTAAAACGGTAGTAGTGTCATGAGCATGTTTAGTCTCATCTTATGCCTCGGGTCCAGGGTCTGACCGTGCATACTCGAGTTAAGTTAACCAAGCAAGAACATGCAAATATCACACAGGGTCTGACCGTCGTGAAAAATTTGCCATGGGTTTGACAAGGCCCTTAGGACTGTCCAGAAAAGCCAAATCAAATGCACGTGTTCTTAGTTGGCTGGCATACACTTAAATTTCACAAAGGGTATAACACATAAATGTGGTAAAACATGTGTACAAAGAAGCATGTAAACAACTTTGTAGCACGATTTTTAAAAACTTTTAGTAATGACACTGTAGTGATCTACGATGGTTCACGGTAGCTCCAATCGAACTCGCAAGCAAGCGCAGGATCAGACCAGCGCAAGGCAATAGTCGGATATCCTTTAGGTGTGACTGTGCGCACCGGCTTATACCCGCCTTATAGTTTGTTCTAGTGGGTGAGCCGTACATCCCATGAGTCCATAGCGTCCAGTTTTTTATTTTCATGAAAGCGTGTTTCAATAGTGTTTAGGTCCTTTTATTTTATAAAACACTTTTCCACGTAACACATAACCGGTCACAATGAACATGTATTTAGGCGTGTAAAATATTGACCAATTTCAATGTCATGTTTCTCTATAAGTATTTATCCATATTGCATGTAATTTAGGTGTTTTGAAAAACATGTAACAATAATGCAATTAGGAAAACAAATACAACAAACATAAGACATTAAGTAAACACATAAATCCGAGACCCCGAAGAGTCTTCCCCAAACGAAGAACCATAAGACTCTCATTAGGTTTTCATCAAGTGCCTAAATCGCCCCATGCATCACATTACGTGATTGTAGTGAGTCTTATAGCCGGATAACACATAAAATAATCATGGCAAAACAATTAACTATTAATATTTTTTAATTATTTTATGTATTCTAATTAACCATTTAATTTTAATTATATGTTTCTAATTAACAATTAATTATAATAATTACCATCTTGTTATTTTTTATAATTAATGACAAGTACACAATTTAATTGTCAAATAAAAATAAAACAAATAACTAAATTAGGTTTCATGCATGCGGTTTCGCGTGTTTATTTAAAACGTGTAACCCATAACAACCAAACGAGCATGACTCGTGATGCCACTGTTGGGATTTAGTACCTAGTTAACCATGTAACTACGAGTGCGCAGCGGAATGGATCTAGTTTGAGCAATTATGATTAACACGTAATTAATAATAAACAATAAAGTAAACGCGAAAACTAACCTTCGTCCAAAGCAAATGAAACAAATAAGTGGCTAAAGTAAACCACCTCTACGGTTGCTCACACAAACACGTCAAATGAACACGTCCGGATTGCTAGCCGAACTCCACGTATACCCAAACACCAAGTGTCGAAAAACCCGATCCAAACCTCAAAACCAAAACAGCCTGAAACTGCTTTGTTGTCCGAGATATAAGCTTATCCGAGAACTTTTCCCTTTGCTGTATGATATCGGACAACACTGTCCGATCTGCACAGAAGGTTTTGTCCGAGAACGCTCAGGAAACCAGAAAAAACTTCTACAAGCTGTTGTACCTTAACACCTTTATAAACCTTCGTTCTAAGCTTTGTTTTAGCTAACTTAGGATTGAATCTAAGTTACTAAACCCCTTAGAACAAATAGAACAAGTGAATATGATGGTGAGATGAGATCAAGTGATATAAACCCTAATATTAGGTTTATAGCAATTTGATTATAAGAATGGAAGAGATCAGAGATTAATTGCTGTGTTTTGTGTTATGTTGGACCTTCATAATGAGTTAGGGTTGATGGTTTATATAGCCTTCAAACCCTACTCTTGATAATGCTCAACTTAAGCCTTATCAAGACTATTCCAACTCTTATCACAACTCTAATACTTCATTCTTATCATCTCAATGAACCTAGACACTTTAGAACCTTTCTAGATCCTTCCAAGGCCTGCCAAAACGAATTAGGACAGCCTAAGAAGGTTGTCTTAGTCGTTCACTACTTGTGGTTTATCATTCAAAGGTTTTCTTTAAACGTGAAGTGAAAACGCACTCTAAGTGTTTAACGTGTGTGCCCCCAATAGGCTCACACACCTCTAGCCACATTTGGCTCATCCAACGAGCATGAACTAACAGTCGTCAGTCGTCAGGTGCCTATTCTAAGTGGCCTCTAAATGGGACTATTGTAACTGTTATAGTTGCAGCATGCCGGTATAGACCATGAAACAGAGTAGGGCTTTACTGGGATTGATTGATAGGATCAGATAGAACCATGACGGGAGCTAAATATTACATTTTGCAAGTGTCGGAAGCTTGTTGTTATCTTGTTACAATGAGTAAATGTCACCCAAATTGTTTTACTTAACTAAATGAGTAAGTCGTAGGAACTAGGAAGCCATGTTAATGATATTTATGATAATTTTAGGAGAGATAAGATCGAGACAAGTAACCCTTGTTAGAAGAAACAATGCAACAAGAGAAATTAATTAGAAGAAACAAACCATTGAAAGAAAGGAGAGGAGTCGTTTTGACCGAGAACAAGCACCGACACCTCAAGCTTCTTCACTTGGTTCACAACTGTTGCGAACTTTGGCCCTTACACTACCAATGCTTCCACTTCTACCCAGGGACGAAGCCAAGACGACATATGACCAGGTGCACAAATTTTTTTGAACCGTAATATAACATATATAAAAAGTGAATTGAAACAAAGGTAGAAACACGTTCCGATTGACTGGGTGCATTTAAGATACAATTAGAAAAAAATCGATGTTTTCTTCACAAATTAGCACTACACAGAAAAAATCCATAGGGGTCACGGGCACCCGCGGGAACCCCCCTAGCTCCGTCCCTGCTTCTACCTGTTTACCAACAATTTTAATTACACCATCCTTATTAAATTTAACATAGTAAAATTGGTAGGAGAAATCAAATATAATGGACATATAGTTAGATCAGCTACAACCTTAGAACATGTACATGTAAGAAACTAATCAAATATAACCTTAAAAGCATTACTAGGTTGAGTGCATTCTGGAAAAGATTGCCATAGTGCGTTTAAAGCTTAAAGCATTACTAATTTTATGTATGACGAATCAGAAACGAAATGTGTTTGTATTACAGTAAAAGAGCTAAGGTATGGTTTATCATAACTTAAACGATATAACACGATAACACAATTCTTTAACATGTAAACACAATATAACACTGCATTCCGCATGAAAATTTACTAATAAGAAACATGTAAAAACAATATAACACTGCATTCCGCATGAAATTTACTAATAAGAAACATGTAAAAACAATATAACACTGCATTCCGCATGAAATTTACTAACAAGAAACATGTAAAAACAATATAACACTGCATTCCGCATGAAATTTACTAACAAGAAACATGTAAAAACAAATATTAGTAACGGGACAAACCCCCAAAACTGATTGGTGTGTCAGTGTGTGTGTGAGAGAAAGAAGTCACAAGGTGGTAAACAGTAATTAAATACTTACAAATAAGGACAGTTCTGTTCTGGGATTGTGGGTTCTGTTCTGGGGTTGTGGGTTCTGTGGGGAAACAAACCCATAACTTTGACCCTACTTGTAAAACCTCACTTGAGAAAAGCGAGATTCCCCATGAATTCTTGTCATGTTATACTGTATTGCGTTTTGCAAAAAAGCCACATCGTAGTCCGTAGGTGTTGTTTTTGTGCTTCGCCCCGTCCCCACAATGGTTAGCTAGGTATTCTTTTTTTCGCTCTTTTCTATATACAAGGGATGGTGTTTTATGTGGGTCTAAGGTTGCACGGTGACACTAGATTCTTATGTGATAGGAGGAAGGGGTGCTCATTGCCTGTCTACTTGCCCCTTCTCTCAAAACTCAATATATGATGGACAAGCCTGCTGGATGAGTGTATGTTTACCAGAACGTATATCCCAACCACTTTTTGGAACCAGGATGGTTGCTAACAGTGGTTTATTAGACTCCAAAACTCACAACAAAGCATGAAAGAACAATGAGCTAAAGAGCTCCATCTTACCAACTTCATCAATCACAAATAAATCGGTGTCCTTCTCTATCCGATAATCATTTTCTACTAAACAAATGTCAACTGCTAAATGAACTTCGTACAGATCGCATATGTATCTGTGGCAGCATATCGCCTAGCGGGCTCCGTCAGAGGAGTCGATAAAAGACTGCCATTGTTTAGAAACGGACCTTGATTGATCAGAGACTGAAAATGCCACGAGTGTCATAACATAGAAGACTCCAGACCCGATCCCACCCACTTATCAAACCTTGTTGTATCCCCTTTTTTTTCTCGGGACATTCATGTTTATTAGTGTACTCTATAAACAATTTCTATTCTGCACAAAACGACCTACCGTCCTTATACTCCCAATCGCATCAGTCGCTATCTGACTTGCTGCTATCTGACTTGCTGTTATGGATTAAAAGTCTTCCTCATACAACATCTGATCTTGCATCAGCACCAAGACCTTTTCCATATTTCAATGAGCAATCGCGTTAGCTTCTATGATGGGAATGAGAACAACCATAAGAGCCGGCTGCCAGCATAATGCAAACACGTCTTTAGTAGCGCTTTATATGAGCTCTTCGAATTAGCTATGGTACTTTTTTCTTTGTAACTCCAGTTGTATTGCATTTTGTTTCTGTAATATTGCAAGAAATTTATACAGTTTTCAAAAATATCTGACAGACACTTATTAAGGGGTGTTTGGATATGCATTTTGATATCGCAGATAAAAAGTTTAGATGGTGTTTGTGATTGTTTCATCAAAATTGTTTATCATACATTTGTTGTATCTTAAGCTCATTGGTGCTGCAATGATAGACCCGAAAAAGGAACAATGTTTAATGTTTTCCCAGAGCTAGGTTGTATGACGAATCAGAAGCGAAATGTGTTTGTATTACAGTAAACAAGCTAAGGTAAATGATAGCACAAAGAAACATGTAAAAACAGTATAATGCTTTAACGGCATTCTGTATTGAATTTCACTAATAAGATACAGTACATTACAAATGACATTAGCTACAAGCTTGATCCGAGACCAAGCAAACTCAGTCTGAGGGCCATATCTAGGAATTATCTTTCTGCAATCCATGACAAACACCGACAAAGAATGAACAAAACAGAATATCGCTATAGCAAAGGAGACACAACAACAAATTAAGCAAGCTCTTCTTCCTTAAAACTTTCAATATCATCATACACATATGAACTTTGTACAACTATGTGGCTGCCTATGGCGAGTGCATAAACTGAGATGTGCCCATGAAACACTTTCATGGTTTCGAAACGCACCTGAATCAAATCAATGACTTGACTTCATAAAAAGTTTTAGTTTTTAAAATGGAAATCATTATAAAAAGAAGTTTATATGCAGTCAAGTCATTAGTTCGATTCAGATCCGTTTCGAAACCATGGAAGTCTTTTATAGATGCATCTGAGTTTATCTTACGTTACGGCGCCCGCCACACACAGCAACATACTTGTTCAAAGTTCATATTTGTAGATGATAGACGTTGAAACTTTTAAGGTACATCAAAGGCTAGAATTAGTGAAAGCTGAAAAGTGGGGTACTGGAGTGATTTTGGATCTGAGTTTGAAGGGCGGCTTGAAATGAAAGATGACCTAATGGATATATAGGAGATTTTAGGGTTACACATGTCACATCAATTGGTTTTGGACCCAAAAACAGTCCATATTACTAATTACCAATAACCAGTTAACCACACCACTCGATATCTGACTCTAGCACTGTGGTTATTGCTGCGGAGGTCGCAGGTTCGAACCCTGCATGGGCCATATTTTTTTTTAGTTTTTAGCGATTTGTTTTGTAAAAATAAAAATAATTGATGTCTGCTGCCAGGACTCTGAGTATGGCCACTAAACTCCAATGATCTTACACAATGGGGACTCCACATGCTAAACTGATCTATTGGTGAAGAATCAGTAGGTGGCCATGGGAATGTCTGTTTACTTTTAATATGACGATTCGCGGTACTTCTGTTTTTTTTAACTACCAGGTATACATTCAAAATGGCCTTAAATTTCTAGGAAGATTATCCAAATAAGCCACCGGTTGTGCGGTTTGTTACTCGTATGTTCCAACCAAACAATAAGTACTTATGAAAAGATTTTATCCTTAAGAAAGGCTTTCTTAAATATCGAGGATATCCGTATGCAGCCGGTTCTAAGCTTTGTGTCCTTACCGACAGTTTATGCTGATGGAAGAATCTGATTGGAAATTTTACAAAATCAGTGATGTTGCTGCTATCTTGTTTCATGATGCTGATTAATGTCTGGTGTTCTGATCAAATTTTGGTGTGCTCTCGGACCCAAACCCAAACTCCCCTGCCAATTCTGAAGCGGCGCGAATGTTTAGTGAGATGAAAGTGATTACAGCAGAAGAGTGCGAGAAGTTGTTGAGCAGAGCTGGACTGCAGGCTAATCAAGTATGATGATGTACCGTCTTCTCATGACCTGTTTGAGTGAGTTTTTGTTCCACATTCTTTGCAAAAACATGGTCGCCTGCAATTCTTGCTGCTTTGGTTTGTGTATGTTGTGTTCAAAACTATATTCTTATGCATGTTGTAGTTGTTTGCATAATAAAACAATGATTCAGGAATTTAGCACCCGAGTTGGGCTGTTTTAGCATTAGTTGTGTTTATGTAGATGTATGTACCTGTATTTGACTGTCAAATTTTCAAAAATCATTCTTATATGACTTTTCATTTTGTCAGAAGTACCAAGAACACCACTTTGTAGAAATGAGAGATTTTGGACATATACCATAACGGATGTCACTTATCTCATGGTTAAAGATGGAAACATTGATCCGTTTACTTAGGTAATTAGTCCAAGCTCACCGAAACACATACCATATAAGTGACTTTTTCAAATCAAGCCAATCAAGAATTAACATCCTAGCTTTAAAGACCGATAAATACTATAATTTATTCCCATGCCCATTCTGGTTTGAAGGTCTTCAAATCAGATATTATATGTTAGGGTTGACCTATGAACAGTTTTTGGTTTAGTTATGCATTAGAATCTATAATTATTCAGTATAAAACTACTCATAAAAAAACACTGTAAGCACTTTGAAGAATTTCAACCTGTTGAACCCGTTTCCTTTTAGCTATTTTTTTCTAATCTTATTCATTGATCCATTTGACTGATAAGAGTAAACAACAACCCAAAATGACCCATTCATTAGGGTGTTTGTACGTGCGTTTAAAGGATGGTTTGTTTATATGAGGAACAGCAGCAAAATGTGTTTGTATATTTTGTCTTATATATATAGTGAGGCGATGTTACCTAAGAGCTCACAGTTATCTAGAACAGAAGCACATACAATACCTTAGCATTTCCGACTGTAGATATGTTGCCCTATATAAAAGACTCACTGTCATATAATTTGCAACAGAGTAGATCGATGCTGTAACTCTATACTACCATACCATACCATACCTGACTTGCTTCCTCGCCACATGCATCACTCCGAACTGCATCACTCGCCACCTAACTCGCTTCCTCGTACATAGCCTTAGCATCATTACTAAACCCATTAATGGATTTTACCTGAACATATCCGTTAACTCCTACTAACGGAGCAAGAACAAGAATTATAAGGGCTAATTGCCAGCACGTGGAAAGAGCTATGGTCAAACCAACAACAAAAGAAAATAGATCCTGTACAGTCTGAGCAAGCGCATCTCCAACTAAACCACGAACACTGGCTGCATCTGCTGACAGTCGTGCACCACTAGCACCACTTGTGTTCTTACTCTTGTGAAACCAACCAAATCTCCATATTTATCACTTTCTCAAAGCATAATGATCTTTGTCCTTCTTATTAGTTTAGCACCCACAACAGAGAAAAAAAAGGATCTCCCGGTAAACAAAAAGAGCTACACTACTCCCACGACTGTGAACTTAAGCGATACGAGGATCAATTAACTACATAACGAAATAAGCACAAACAAACATGTAAAAACAATGCAACAAGTCACATATCTGGAAAAATCTGTAACATTAAGTGATTGTTCACACCTTAGTTTAGTTACAAATTAGGTCCCACCTCCTTATGTAACATAAGTATCACTTTGTAAATCCACACCTTGATTAATTATCCTCAGAATATATATGTAATTCTGGGTGATCAAGTAGAAGTAGCGATTGCTTATACGAGTCCATGAAGAACGAGCCTAGTAGCCCAGATATCCCAAGACTCTTGGTTTGTTGTGAGCTGGGGTCGTAAACATCAAGTGTCCTGAACAAATTGTGGGGCTCCTTTTGATTTTCAAATATAACTTCACCATTCTTCCTAAACCCCACTATTTTACAAAATAGTGTGCCAAATGAGAAAAGCTTTGTAAATGATGAATCATGTTCCATCACCCATACACCAAAAGCTCCCTCGGTCGCAATGTACCGAGACGCAACAAGAGACCCCCTTAGCTTAGAAAGGGACAACGTAGATGCTAATAGCCTGTGTGTTGAGTTTTCGGGTAAGTCTACCACATTAAATTCCTTGGTATTCAAATCAAACGATACTACCATATTAGTTGTGGTATGGTTTCCATCATCATCAATAGTCTGCTCACTAGCACCCCAATAGATAAACCTATCTATAACAACCTGAGTTGAATGATTAAGATTAACTGATTGACGAGGCAACTTACCACTTGGAATCACATTCCAAACCCCCAAACTCAATGTAAAAACTTCAACATGCCAAGGTTTGTTAACTACCCATACAACCTTAACAACGGTAGGGTCACTAGTGACAGGACAGACCCCGAAACCATATACAGCCTGAGTGTCATTCTCACGGTCATACCTAGGGACATCAATACCGAATGATTTTTGAATAGAAGGGTTCCAAACAAGAACCATCTCTCTAAAAGCATCTTTAGCATGACAAAACAAACACACTAGTCCATGACACGCTCCAACAACATATGTAACATGAAATCGGTTAAGCAAAGGAGACACAACAAATGGAGAAAACTCTTGTTTTTGTACCTTTAAAGTTTCATTATCATCTTCTTCTACTAAACCAACATACTTTAAGTCATGGTCTACAGGATCACGAGGATAATACATTAGCATAAAACTACGTGGATGTGTTTCGCAGGTACCGTAACCTTTGATGAACTCACTGCTATCTATAAAAGACTTCCATGACTTGGAAACTGACCTGAACTGAATCAGAGACTTGACATCAGAAAGCTTTTTGATGATTTCCAATTGTATTTCAAATGGGATGTTGTCTGACATTGTACAATCTCTCTAAGGTTTATGGTAACTTTTGAAATAGGTTGAATTAGTAAAAATTGAAAAGTGGGTATTGAAGAGGAAGTGATTTGCCGTCGTGATACGCCAGAGATTAAAGATTTCTAGGGTTTATGTGAGAGTGTCCAAGAGTGTTGTTGATAGAAATTTGAGATTTTGGGGGTAAACCCAGAAACGGTGTCCGTCTTATTTTAGCCTGGTCGAACAAAATCAATAAAAATCGAACCAGACCGAGCCGAACAGTGCTTATTTGGTTCGGTTTTCAATTTTTTATAAGTATGATTTTTGGCTTTTGTTTTGCTCGGCTCGGATCAAACCAAGAAAACTACACTTTTTTTTAACAAAAAATTACAGTTTGTTATGATAATATGGTAAAAATGCATGTGACCCAAGTTGAAGTTAGGTGTCCTAAAGTCATGGTACGGTGTCACTAAGAAAGATTATGTGGATGATCATTTTGTCAAATCTCATATATCTACTATTTATCTAAGTGACCAAGCTTCTTTGTATGATGCCATGTATGTTTCATGAATAGGATAATTTGTCATATAAATACTCCTAAGATATTGTAAAAATTTTCCCCATTCGAATACATACATACACCAGTATTATTCATCTATTCTACCTCTCTCAAAACAACTTTTTATCCTTGAAAATTAGCAAATGTCTTAAACTCCTTAAAGTGCTTAAAGTTCAAAAGTAAGATTAATCTTTTTCTTTGTAAAGCAAAACACAAATTAGAAACTTTTTTAAGAGATTTTTTCCTTAATAGGAAATAAGTATTTTATTTATTCCTTTTGGTTTGACTTTTTTAACTAAAAAACGAGATATTACTTAATCTGACATAAAATTCGTTTTTATATATTCACATGTTTCACAAAATAATAAAAACATCACAAAAATTGTGGTGTCAAAAATTAAAAGAAAATAACTTAGAATAAAAGGATGTTGTTTTCTAAACTTTCGTGTATCAATCTACTGTGATAAAAATATAGTAAAAAACAAATTTTAAAACGGTAGGTGAAAGTTTAAAATAGTGTAGGGGTTAAAACAAAACGTTCAAATTTTGAGGAAACGAATGTTTCTATCTCTTTTCTGTTTCATTATCATTTCCCTAAAATTTAAAGTACAATTAAAACCCTATAGTATTAACCTTAAAACGAAAACTGAAGCTAACAATCGATGAAGATGATCAACAGTTGTGCCTACTCTTTCCCGAAAACGTACCTCTGCCATCTAATGATTTTACTTTTAATGATTTTACTTTTTTTTTGGGTAAGGGGATACCCCGGTAAATGGAATGATTTTTACTTGTGAATTAGAGTTTTTAGCTTATCAAGTGATGTTGATTTGGTGATTTATTTGTCCGTGGGATGTAGGTGAATCATAGAGCTATTATAAATAAACCCCTATGCGTTTATATAGTCTCTGTGCTTTAACACAAGTAGGTGCAAACAGAGTTGCTATTTAGATCACTGAATTTGGTCGTTTGTATGTGTAGTGCAAGTGTAAACGTAGTTATCTATTCCATGGTTGCATGGGAAAACTGTCATCAAATTCGAAACATTCAATCTTTATGTACTCTTTTGTGGAAATGTATTTAAGGTGTCTGATAATGAAATTTTTAGAATTTATGGTGTCGTTAATTGTTTTACATTATGAAACAGTATATAAACAACATCTTGGTTTCCACAAAGGATCCAAACCTCTCCTTGCACTTGATAACCCTTTTCCAATGGATCTTCCTGAATCCCGTATGCAGAAAAATGTGCTTTTGTTTCGTTACCTTTTTCAGGTAACTTCGTTCCTAATCTCCAAGTATTATTTTACCATATTTCTGTAAAAGTGCAATGGGTTTTTTGCATTAAGGTATTTGATTAGGTCATTATATTTTTCTGTTAAGAACAAGCTAGCAACACTTTTAAAATAATTTTCCTTTGGGTCAACTCTTGATTTAGATTTACTCGGGGCCTAAGTCGATGAAAAGACATAGATTCCTGTTGTGTTGCATCTTCATGTGCTAGAACATTAGCAGGTTTTTATATAAACTGCTTAGACATATTGGATGGATCACACTAGATAGTTTTATTCGAGTCACAATGTGCCGGGTAGACCCACTAACGCAATTTTATATTTCATCCCTTAGGGAGATGCCAATAATTATTAAACAACATGGGAGATCTTGGGTGTGTGTAGAAGAAAATACGCCATATGCTTTTGCTGAGAAAGAATAGCCAAAAATAATGCTTGAGATATTGCACTCTGACAATGAAACTTGCAGGTCAAAAAAGAGCATACTGACATTGCTGCATATACTGTGACAACGGAGGCCAGTCTATCTGACATGGTTAAGGATGCATCTCAATGAGAAGCTCAGCATAAGGAAGTAGAAGATGTTAGTGGCATTGTGGAGAATGTAATTGATGACATGGACACAAATGTCAAGGTCTCAGAAAGCGTCATGGATACTTCCTTGGGGGAAAGTGAACATGAGAAACAAGAGCTCAGCAAGAGTGATGCATCAGGTGGGGATTTAGAAGGTGATCAATGACGAGGAAAAATAAACAGTTGAAACAACATCAGGTGGGATTGAGAAGGTAACCAATACTGAGGAATAATCAACGGTGGAAACAAGAACAGTTCATCATGCTGTGCTGGTAATTCATTATTTCTTCTCGAGTTTTTCACTAATACTCGCTGACAAGTGGTTTTGTGTAATTGTATATGTCTATCTGTTATGCTTTATTTTGATCTTATTTTATTATTATATTCTATTGACATACTACGCAAAAAGAACAGGAAGATGGAAACACTGACAAAGGCACATCGAGAGACGGATGAGTAATCCCCTGAAAAGAGGCCCAGGATGCTTGCTTAGGAGAATCAGGATTGCTAGATGGTTCAGGTGGCATTCAGAAGCAAGTGGGTGTATGAGGAATCCCCTGCAAAGAAGGAGGATGTTTGCTTATGATTAATATAGTCCAACATCCTGTCATAAGGTAGTCGATATTTATAAATTATTATCTTGTGAAGTTGTGAGTAATAATAAAGCTAATATACTTTATTAGTTTCCTCAAACCGCTGGGTTGAAGGCTGCAACCTGTCTTCTTACATCAAAAGAAACCAATATTGGCATCGGGGATTCCTTAATGCTAAACTCTTTGATTGCTGAAATGGCATAGTCCGCCACCTGTGAAACGAAAGTGCATTTCTTTATAAGAAGCATCAAATAAGAATACTAAGATATGTGTCAACTTATAAATCTGTTGATCAGGTTGTGGACTTATAAGGGGCACATTTCAATCTTGAAAATTCCTTTTCCTGTTTCAGCTTATATATCCAATCTTTGTGCATGTAAGTTTCCATAAGCCTGTGCATCAATACCTCGTGTGTTTGCATTGGCACGTGTTACGAATTTCAACCAAATAGAAAATATCTAATTTTTTCAGAACTTTCTTCTTGATTATGTGTTTTCACTATATAACCTGAAACTTTTAGTGTGTATGTAATGCAGACACGAAGAATTTGAGCTTATGTCACATCTTTATCTCCAAGTTAGCAGCATCAACCGCCATGGTGTTTTGCTCCTTACTGCTTTCTTCATTGCTAAGCTGGTGTCTTTATTACTGTGTAAATGTTACGCATGCATATCTATCAATTATTTAGGATATATCTTTGTGTTTTATGTTTATCTGTTTAGTATCTTTTATGTTTATCATTTATCTTTGTGTTTATCACACAACTAGTATTTAAGGTTTCATAATGTAATCATATAATCAAATCAATCAAAGTAAAAGTTACACAAATGTCTGGTCTTCCCATCTCCCGTTCTTAAGGAGCTCGCACACGCTAAAAGTGGTGCCCTATCCCGATACTACCCGAGAGGGTCGTATCAATTGGTGCTTTCATTGAGAGCCCTCAATTCGTTGGGGGGTTTTGATTTAGGATTCCAATCTTAAAAAAAAAAAAAAAAAAAAAAAAAAAAAAAAAAAAAAAATCACTGTTTATCGAGATCACTGTTCATCCGGTACACTGTTCATCGGAAGTACTGTTCATCGAAAGTACTATTCAGCGAGGTTACTGTTCATCCGGGGTACTGTTCATCGACTACTGTTCATCCGGTACTATTCATCAGAAAAAAAAATATTTTTTTTTTTTTTTTTTTTTTTTTTTTTGATTTGTTGTTATGGCATCGAACACTAGCGATCGGGATGCATTATCTAAACTCTTGCAAATGGGTACGGTGGTCGAATATCAAAGTGAGTTTAAGTATCTTATAACTCGAGTAACAGGTATCTCTGAAAGTTTACTTACCTCGTTTTATATATCTGGACTTAAACCGAAGCTACAACTAGAATTGTTGAGGTTTTACCCGAAACCTTCAACATTAGGCGAAGCCTTCTACTTAGCACGTATAGTAGAGACTCGTCTTGATGCAATTGTAAAGGAAGAGCGTGTCATTGAAAAGAACACGGTTGATTCTTCTACAACACTAAAAGTTGCACCCGAAGTTACAACTGAAGTGGCATTAGACGTTGTACTGGAAGCGACACCAGAAGATGTGGTGAAGGTTACATCCGGACCTAATAAAGAGCATCTTGAATTTGTGGTTAGTGAATCGCATCTTGTTGATGAATTTCCTAAGAGGGTCACGTGGTTTGTTTCATTTGAACGGAAAGACTGTAGAACAGGAGTCCAAATATCGTTACTACTCGAGCCACATAACATGTTGAAGGAGAGTGTGCAAATGCTTAGGAAACGTCTCAAAATTTGGGACCCGGGAATCATGAGTGTTTTTTAAGACGTCACCTTGAGGGCAAGGTGAATTCGAAGGAGTGAGGAATGTTACGCATGCATATCTATCAATTATTTAGGATATATCTTTGTGTTTTATGTTTATCTGTTTAGTATCTTTTATGTTTATCATTTATCTTTGTGTTTATCACACAACTAGTATTTAAGGTTTCATAATGTAATCATATAATCAAATCAATCAAAGTAAAAGTTACACAAATGTCTGGTCTTCCCATCTCCCGTTCTTAAGGAGCTCGCACACGCTAAAAGTGGTGCCCTATCCCGATACTACCCGAGAGGGTCGTATCAGTAAACATATCAAAAATATCACATATATTCTTATATGTCTAAAGCGGTACACGTGTCACATCTTTATATGAAGCTAATAATTTTTTCAGCATAACAAACAATATCCACTTATCTTTTTTATGATAAAATTTGTAATTAAATATTAGGCGTCCTCGGAATCCATCCGAGGCTCTTGCTGAAGAATTAATTAAAATGGTTACGAAAATGGAGTAAATAATAAAGACAAAAAATGTCTTTAATTATGTTGTGATTATCATAGCTAACTTTTTTCTGGAAATGCAGGATAAAGTTGTTGCAGCTGCTAAACTTTTATCTAATGTTCATTGGATTCTTCGTGCATCATCACAATCAGCAAATTTAATATGTGAAGGTTCGAAAGAAGCTTCAATGACTTTGAGCCATTTATCTAAATGCGAGAAAGCAAAGTACCTTGATGTAGTGTTAGAAGGAATGATCTTATCGAGGTATTACCTTTGAATGAGTAGTAGCATAGTTATACAAGGATTTATGTGGACACCTTTGGATTTGTATTCTTAACACTTACAAGATACAAGTAAACATACTGAAGCTGCAAGTCACTCAAGGTATTGTCCATTGCCAAAGTTACATCTTCTAGAGCATGAATTTTACAGTATTAACCTGTATGATCAGGATTGAATAAAAGAATTCTATGCATTCGTAATGCATCTCATCTTATAATGTAGTAAGATAACATGAAGTTAACACTATTCTTTGACCTTATAATAGTATCTTAATTTTTTTTTTGGGTAAAAGGGAACTACCCTGGTAAAATATATTAATCCCCAAAAAACATTAACTACAATGGAATGTGGCTGAGATACCCACATACTGGTTCAAAGTTCATATTTGTAGATGCTAGGCATTGAAACTTTTTAGCTTTTGAAAAGTGGGTATAGGAGAGGAGGTGAATATGGATCTGAGTTTTGAAAGGCGGCTTGTAATTATGAGAGATGACCTAATAATAGATAGATATATACGAAATTTTAGGGTTACACATGTCACATCGATTGGTTTTGGACCCGGTAAAACCCAAACTCATTTCCATATTAAGTAACATACGTAATCAAGCGGCAATCATTGCATCGGCATTTAATGTACATATATAACAAGTGTCGTGTCATCTTTCTCGATTAAACCCGACAATTGTATATTTCGTTCTCCTACTCCTACCACTGTATCATAGCCTTGGTGTACGCACAAATGAATTCATGCGCGTTCGCTAATTCAGAAGCAGCTATTATTCCCGTTTAAGGCAAATGTTTTGCCACTTTGGATTGTTAAACATAAAGCACGAAATATTTCAACATCATGTCTTGTGGGATATTTAAAACTAATGTGGTGAAAGTCAATTTCACCTTTGAACGTATCCCGTGTTATACCAGATTCATCGTTTGGGTCGAATTCTGACTTCCTATCAAGAATCCTGAAAACTGACACAACAAAGCTCCTAGCTTTACCCGTATCTGGTGCAAACAAGCCAGATTCATGAAAATGTCGCGAGTGTCACAACATAGAAGGCTCTGAAAACATCCGCGAAAGTAGTCTTTTCAGCCCAACAAGCCGAGCACCAAAGTAAGAAGTGGCTGCTACATCAAGAAATGTAATGAAGACGAAACTCCAGACCTGATCCCACCCACTTATCAAACCTTGTTGTATCCCTTTTTTTCCGTGACATCCATGTTTATTAGTGTACTCTAAACAATTTCTATTCTGCACAAAATGACATACTGTCCGTATACTCTCAACCGCATCAGTCGCTATCTGACTTGCTGTTATGGATTAAAAGTCTTCCTCATACATCTGATTTTTTGCATCAGCACCAAGTCCTTTTCCATAGTTCATCTAAGCATATGCGTTAGCTCTTATGATGGGAATGAGAACAAGAACCATAAGAGCTGGCTGCCAGCATAACGGAATCACGTCTTTAGTAACGCTTTATATGAGCTCTTCGAATTAGCTATAGCACTTTATTTTTTGTAACACCAGTTGTATTGCATTTTGTTTATGTAAATATTGGAATATATTTGAAAACCAAAACAGAACAGTTTCATTTAACCATCTATAGATCTAACAGACACTTATTTAAGGGGTGTTTGGATATGCATTTTGATACAGCAGATAGAAAGTTTAGATGGTGTTTGTGATTGTTTTTTAAATTGTTTATCATGCGTCTTGAACCACTCTTTCTGACTCAAAATCCAATGCACTTTTAGCCTCGTCCAGTAGTAGTATCTTGGGACGCGAGTGTCATAACCTAGAACACTGAAAACGTCCGCGAAAGTAGTCTTTTGAGCCCCAACAAGCCGAGTCCCAAAGTAAAAAGTGGCTGCGTACATCGAGAAAAGTAATGAGGACGAAACTCCAGACCCGATCCTACCCACTTATCAAACCTTGTTGTATCCCTTTTTGTTTCTCGAGACATCCATGTTTATTACTGTACTCTATAACAAATATCTCTTATGCACAAAACGACCTACTGTCTGAGAACAAGAACTTATTATCGCTTTGTATTGTATTTTGCTTCTGTAATATTGGAGTATATGGATATCGAAATAGGTTCTTGATTGCTAGAAATTTGTACAGTTTGGAAGAATATCAATGTCAGATTAGTTCAACTAAGCACAAAGAAACATGTAAAAACAGTATAACATGATGTTTTAACGGCATTCAATATGAATTTCACGAATAAGATAGTGTACATTACGAATGACATTAGCTACAAGCTCGATCCGAGACCATACAAACTCAATCCGAGGGCCATATCTACAGACATCAATACCAAATGATAACAACCATCTTTCTGCAGTATGTTTATTAAAAGATGACAAATACAGTAATCCATAACACGCACCAACAACGAATGATCGAAACAGATCAGGGGACACGACAACAGCTAACTTTTGTACCTTAAGAGTTTCAATATCATCATCTACTAAATAGAATTGATACACGGCGCATATGAGCTTTGTACAACTATGTAGCTGCCTATAGCGAGCGCATAAACTGAGATGTGCCCATGAAACACTTTCATGGTTTCGAAACGCACCTAAATCAAATCAATGACTTAGACTTCATAAAAAATGGAAATTATCAATAAAAAGAAGTTCATATGCATTCAAGTCACTGGTCCGATTTAGATCCGTTTCGAAACCATGCGCATCTGAATTTATCTTACGTCACGGAGCCCGCCACATGCAGCAACATACTGGTTCAAAGTTCATATATTTGTAGATGATAGACATTGAAACTTTTAAGGTACATCAACAAAGACTAAAATTAGTGAAAGCTAAAAAGTGGGTATTGGAGAAGAGGCGATTTTGGATCTGGGTTTTGAAGGGAGGCTTGAAATGAAAGATGACCTAATAGATAAGATATATAGTGAGAATTTAGGGTTACACCTGCACATCAATTGGTTTTGGACCGGGTAAAACCCAAATCATATATGTCCATACTTTTCACCAACTGAGATAGACATCACATAAGGTAAAACAGAAATGTCTAAAACCTTACATGCATCACCTTTAGTGCATTGCGTATATTGATCAAAACTATATTCTTATGCATGTTGTAGTTGTTTGCATTATAAAACAATGATTCAGAGATGTAGATGTATGTACCTGTATTTGACTCTCAAAATTTCAAAAATCCTACTCATGACTTTTCGTTTTGTCGAAGTACCAAAAACTACAACGATTCACCGTGATTTTCCACCAAGAAAGTGAATAAAGTTCTCATTTGTGTCCGAACACATGAATAAACATCTTTACTAATTTGTACTGAGGTTGCCACTATTATTCCAACCTTCTTGAACTGGAACAGAATATTGCATATTCCAAAGAACATCTTCAATCGATGGACGCACACTCACATCATCGTTAAGACAACTGATTGCTATTTGTGCAGCGGTTTTCATGGACTCGTAAGCAAAAGTTCCTCTGATTGACGTATCTGTCACTTCTTTAAGTCTGTTTGGTGACTCGGTCAAACCATTTTCTAGCTAAAACAATAAAACCGCAGACTGGATTAGTTGGGTTATGATGCTTTATATAAGAAGAATTATCAAATACTATATGAAAATTTGATGAATTTACCTCCTCCTTGCGTTCGGCTATCTCATCTTTCTAGTTGACCCGTTTTCCTGTGATAAGCTGTATTACCGGTTTTCCTGTGATGAACTGTAGGATAATGACTCGGAATTGATATATGTCACATTTTTCTGGTTTGGTAGGTCTGCAAATCAGATATTATATGTTAGCTTGACCTACGAACAGTTTTTGGTTTAGTTATGTATTAGAATCTATAACTATTCAGTATAAAACTACTCATAAGACACTGTAAGCACTTTGAGGAATTTCCACCTGTTCCCGTGTCCTTTTAGCTATTTTTTTCTAATCTTATTCATTGGCCCATTTGACTGATAAGAGTAAACTACAACCCAAAATGACCCATTCACTTTAGGGAATGGGTCGAATCGTCACATTGTTTAATACTTATAGTAGTATAATAGTATAATACAAATAAAGACCATTCACGAAATCAGATGTCATACCACCTGTGATAAACCTGAGAAGAAGCACCGTGTGTGTTTAGATGGCTTTCTGAACCTGTCTGCTAAGAAAATTTCAGCAATGCAGTTGCAATATTTAAATCATTCCCAAAAATTCCATGTTGAGTTTCCGTGTGTAAGATCTGAAACATAACATAACAACTTATACCAGCCACTTCTATAGTGCTTTCATACATGGGTTCACTGATATAAAAACACATACAAAGACATGAAGTGATGGTGTCTAGTATGAAATGATTCATGTGTTTACGTTTGGTGATATTTGTTATTTACAACATGCTTAAAGCAGGTTCCTTACACAAAACAGGAAAAACAGTCACCCCATCAACATTGATTTTATCGATCTTGGAAATATGGATATCAAAATAGGTTCTTGATCGCAAGAAATTTGTACGGTTTTGAAGAATATCAATGGCAGATTAGTTGAACTAAAATGTGTTTGTATTACAGTAAAATATCCCAAGTATGGTTTATCATAAACTTAAATGATACAACACGTAACCACATAATGACATAAGTACTAACAAACATGTAAAACCAATATAACACGATGCTTTAAGTGCATTTTACATGAGTTTCACTAGTAATGCTACAGATCACATACCAGAAAAACATGTAGAATATAATTCATAACAATCTAATAAGACTATAGATGACATTTCAAATAACATTAAAGCAGAATGATTGTTCCACACCTTAGCTACAAATTAGGCCACTACTTCCTTAGGTAACATATCACTTTGTAAATCCACCACACCTTGAAACGTGGCCATCTTTTTGATTAATTATCCTCGGAATATATACGTAATTCCGGTTGATCGAGTAGAAGTAGTGATTGCTTGAAAGAGTCCATGAAGAATGAGCGCGATGCTCCAGAAATCCCAAGATTCTTGGTTTGTTGTGAGCAGGGGTCGTAAACATCAAGTGTACGCAAGGGGTTGTAAGCATCAAGTGTCCCGGACAGATTCTGCTCCTTTCGAGTTTCAAGTATAGTTTCACCATTCTTCCTAAACCCCAATATTTTACAAAATACTGTGCCAAATGAGAATAGCTTTGTAAATGAGGAATCATGTTCCATCACCCATACACCACAAGCTCCCTCGGTCTCATTGTACCGAGACACGACAAGAGACTCCCTTAGCTTAGAAAGGGACAACGTAGATGCTAATAGCCCGTTTGTTAAGTTTTCCGGTAGGTCTACCACTTTAAATTCCTTGGTATTCAAATCAAATGACACAACAATATTACTTTTGGTATAGTTTCCATCATGATCAATAGTTTGCTCAATAGCACCCCAATAGATAAACCTATCTATAACAGCCTGTGTTGACCCGTTAAGTCTAATGGATTGACGAGGCAAATTACCACTTGGAATCACATTCCAAACACCCAAACTCAATGTAAAAACTTCAACATGCCAGGGTTTGTTAAATACCCATACAACCTTAACAACGGTAGGGTCACTAGTGACGGGACAGACCCCGAAACCATACACAGCCCGAGTGTCATTCTCACGGTCATATCTAGGGACATAAATACCAAATGATTTTCCAAGAGAAGGGTTCCAAATAAGAACCATCTTTCTACAACTTTTTAAATTATAGCCATAAAAACACACTAATCCATGACACGAACCAACAACATATAGAGCATAATATCGTTTAAGCAAAGGAGACACAACAACAAATGGAGCAAACTCTTGTTTTTGTACCCTAAAAGTTTCGTTATCATCTTCTTCTACTAAACTAGCATATTTTAACTCAATGTCTGCACGATGAGCCCTGTACATTAGCATAAAACTATGTGGCTGCGTATCGCGGGGGGCGTAACCTTTGATAAACTCACTGCTGTCAATGAAAGATTTCCAGGGTTTGGAAACTGACCTGAACTGGACGAGTGACTTGATATCAGAAACCTTTTTAATGATTTCCAATTGGATTTCAAAAGGGATATTGTCTGACATTGTTCTTTATCTAGGGTTTATGGTAACTTTTGAAATACGATGAATTAGTAAAAATTGAAAAGTGGGTATTGAAGAGGAGGTGATTCTGGATCTGAGTTTCGAAGGCCGTCGAGTGCCGTCGTGATACGGCGGAGATGTGGTGGTTGTATGGTGCTGTAGTTGGAAGATGAAGTTTATGTATTAACTGAAATTGGGAAAGTGGGGGCGTTACTTTTTAAAAGTTACTCAATAATTGTTTATTATTAAAAATGAATAAATAAATTTAATTAAGTTTATAATATTAATTTTTATTTGAAATTTTTATTACAAGATTTAAAATTGTTTAATTAATTAGTTAACTTAAAACCGGTATTCTATCAAAAAATAAAAAATAAAAATTGTTATAAATGTACTTTTTCTTAATATGCGTGCTTTTTGTAGGAGGGCAATTATATTGAGGCGGAGGAAGAATTTTTGGTTGACTGTTGTATTGGCCGAGCATCGTACGAAATCGAATCAAACCAAAAAAAGCAAATCAAATTGAAAACCGATTTTTTAAAAATTCGAACTAAAAACCGAATCGAATTAGACTGATCAACACCAAAACCGAACCGAGAAATCCAAACCAAACCAAGAAAAAACGAACAGAATATATAGTTTAGGCGTATTTTTCTTGTTTTTAACCCGAAATCGCCGAACCAAGCAAAATCGACAAAAGTACACAAAACCGAAATCGAACCGAAAATGATCGGTCCGGTTTCGGTCGGTTCGGTTTATTGTGCTCCACCTTAATTTTATTTAACAAATTAAGTTTAAAGTTTTGTGAGTACTCGAGACATTCATGGGGTTTTTAATGTGATGTTAAGTGTCGGAGAAAAAACATTAATTTTTTTAACGTCATAGAGAGCTCTAGTCTAAATCATCATGTTAGTACCATTGTGATAGACAAAAGAAAAGGAAATAAATTGAACTATTTGATTTAGCGCCTCTGGCAGCAAAAGACATAGACAATATATCCCTAAATTGGTCAATATTTTTAGAAATTTTTTTAACCTTTCCTCTACTTAGCCGCGAGCAATCTACGTTTGTGATATCTATATTTTTCTTTTCCCTCGTATTTTTTGAGAAAATTCGTTTCATGATGATAAAGTCGCATCTTGTGTGTTAGCCGAAATTACAATACTGACATTGAACCCTCGGTATGTTCGAAGATATGATTGGCTTAACGGAGCTAAATTATATGCTATCTATATAGTTACAAGAGTAAAATGCAGATATGGTTACTGTGGTATATCAATTTTGCATATATCATATTTGGCTTTTTGAAAGTGCAGAGATCCTACCTGTGGGGATAGTTTGAGTCCTTTTGATAATATTGGGAATGCGAATTGTGTTATTGCTGCTGCAAAGAAGTTGGCATTTTTTATAACACATTTTTTTTATTTTGTGTAAATTTCAATACACTCTTCAAAAGACAATTTTGTCATTTAATTAAACCATGGTAACGGTTAACATATAACCTCCGTTGGGTCAAGGTATCAAAATGGATTCAAACTATTCTCACGGGCATGGTGTCTGCAATTTCAAAAGACCAAGTAGGATATATGCAAAATGGACATACCACAATGAATATATCTACATTTTACTCATAGTTATAATAACTAAAACTCTTTTTATAAACTTATCTTAGTTGTCATGCATGAGGATAATATAAGTATCAATCATTAGTTTGCTTATTATTCATTCATTATTAATAGAAGGAATCAATAAAAAATAAAGTGACATAGGTAGAAAAGAAAAGAGATTCATCGTCTGCCACATCTAGTTATCCCACGATTTTAAATCAGCAGACCCCATTATCTAAGCCAATCAAAGAAAGTACCCCCTGAATAGCAAGACTACGAGGCTAAAAGTAGTACTAATTAAGCACATATCATTTTCTCATAATCAAAGTTCGATGCATCTATCTATTATGACATTAAGCAACAATTAAATTCGAACAATTAAGGGAATTAAAGGATTGGAGTCTTTCCTTCTTCAACTTGAAATACATATCACTAAACAACTACTTCAAGTGAAGAAATTTTTTTAATAGAGAATTTTTCTTACTCGAGTAAAAGTTCAAGAAATGAAGCATTTTTTTAGTTTTTCATTGAAATAAATCAATGCTAAATCGATGCCAAATATACCTTTAGTAACATTAGATGATTTGATACATTAAAATAACAATTTGGTAGGGCTATCCGCATGGAACATTCTTTTTTGTAAGTACGAAACCACTTTTAGTTACTCTCACTGAGTCCTCATGTGACACTATGACATCCTTTTTCACGCTTCAAACCTTTTGCCTTTTGTCACGCGTCAAGGAAGAAAAATTAAAATAGGTGACTTGGTCACCGAACTGATTTTGATGCAAAGTGGTGCTTATATAATTAAATTTTAGATTAAGTTAGAAATAGCCCACGAACTTTCTTAAAATTTCATAATTAGGTACTGAACTTACAAAAATAACATTATTACTCACGAACCTAGTAAATGTGTTCATTACCACCAATATCGTATATATTTGGAACTTCTAATAATAATATTATCACACACAAGCTCAGTAAAATTTTTTGATTATCACCCACAATATTGGTGATAATAGAAATAATTTACTAATTTCGTGGGTGATATTTTGTTTTTGTAAGTTAGTTACCTAAGTATGAGAATTTGAAAAAAATTGTGGGTTTTTTTTGGACGTGACCTGAAATATTTGGATTGTGAGTGTGTATGAGTATTTTGTATATATATTTTGGGTAAAAACTGATATTTTAATGAAAGGTGAGAGTGAAGTGACCAAAGGCGGAACCACATTGAGACTAGAAAGGGCTATGCCCCCACCTAAATTTTTCATGTTTAACTATTTAACCTTATAGCTTATGTTATAAACCTTGATTTTTTTAACCAAATTATAACTTAGCCCTCTAAAGTTTCTGAAATTACCCTTCAACCCTCCTAAAATATCGACCAAGCTCCGCCACTAGAAGTGATCATTGTGGGTGAAACGTGAGAGGGAGTAAGGAAATGTAAATAGAAATATAAAGTTGAAGTGATGTGAAGGTGGAGGGGTAATGATGTGATCATTGAAAGTAGTCTTAAAACATTGAGTATGTTAGCACGAAGGCGGAGGGGGCACATGACAGTTTATGTGGTTTGCGAGGGAGCAAGAAGACAATATCTCTTTTATATTTAATTTTAAATTTTATGAATAATTAAATTTTCATATCTTTACACTTCTTTTTTCCAGAAACGTAAAATATAGTAAGTACCAGATAATAAGTCAAGTTATGGCATACCATGGACATTTTCTATGGCAACATAACATGACAATACAAACTTTCATACTAGAGACAACATAACATGACAATAAATTAAAGGAAGATAAGCTAAGAGGAATCCTGGGCTATGAGCCCTCATATGAGAAACTTCACATCTTGATAGACGCTGAGGCTTGAACTAGAAATTAAACATTTTTATAAAAAAAATTAAAAAGAAATTCTTTTTTTGGACAACAAATTTTTTTAAAATTATTTGTGTTATAATAGTAATAAAAAAATTAATAATAAAAAACAGAAAATTTAAAAAGAATTTTATTTTTATTTTTATTATTTATTTATTTTATAAAAAGAATTTTAATTTTTTTATTTATTATTTAAAAAATAATTTTATTCTGTTCAAAAAAAAAAAAAATTTATTAAAAAAAGACTTTAAAAAAGAATTTTATTTAAAAAAGACTTTAGAAAATAATTTTTTATAACTTTTATGTAATTTTAAATTTTTTTGTTATTATTATTTTTAACACATCTAGTTTTTAATAATAAAGTAATTTAAAATTTTAGAAAAAATTGAAAAATTAAAGAATTTAAAGAAAACTTAAAGAATGTTTTAAAAAATATTTTTTATTTAAAAAATATTTTAAAAATTTAGAAAAATTGAAAAAATAAAGAAAGTTATAATTTTTTAATAAAAAATGAGTAGATAAAATAAATTAAAGAATTAAGAAAAACAATTAATTATGATAATAAGAATAGAAACAAGGAATTGCAAAAATGATCTTTGTAGTTTGGTCAAATTACAGATGAGTATTTTAGCCATTTTAAATTGACTAAGGACCAAAAGTGGAACCAAACCTACGAAATTCAGAATTTTTTGCAATTTCAAAATTAAACGAACCAAATCTGTTATTTGAGTAAATCACGTATACCATTATTGCAATTTACTCTTTCTATCTCTACTACCTATAAAGAATTTATGCAAAAACCTTGAATGTTGAAAACACCCATAATTATGGAAATGTTGAAAAATTAACTAACTATGGTAATGTTGAAATGTTGAAATCAGAGACTTGCAAAATACGTGTATTGTCCAACCAATATTATAATCTTGGAAGGTTGTTATTTTCATCTTTCAATTCATTACATATCTTTACCATCTATAATGCATGTATCTCACGAGTTTTAAATTATCTAAACTTAAAAAGGAAGTCTCAAAAAATTTCGGGCCACACAACGGTTCTAATTCGATCAGTTATAAATATAAGCATAAACCTAACAACCATAATTACAAGTGCAATACCCGTGCGTTGCCCGGGTAGACTACTATATTTTATGACATTTGTATTAGTTATAAAGAGTAGATATAGAAAATGCAAATTCATCAGGGATATAATAAGCATATATTTAGGTGTT
The DNA here is from genome assembly GCA_025667525.1 of Glebionis coronaria. Taxonomy (NCBI): domain Eukaryota; kingdom Viridiplantae; phylum Streptophyta; class Magnoliopsida; order Asterales; family Asteraceae; genus Glebionis; species Glebionis coronaria. The sequence continues at coordinate 582,808,715 of CM046881.1, forward strand.
TGTTACAGTTTTACATTTTACTTACTTATAGAAAGGAGATGTATAAAAATGCATGAAATGGAAGTTATCCAAATGACTGACTGTGGACAAAAGGTTGTCATTTGAATGTTTAAATTTATATATCACTAATATTTCGGTGTTTAAGTTTTTATTTAAATTATAATTTATTTTGTAAGTACTTGTTTATCTCTTTATAATATAACCAAATATCCTGTTAATTAGCACTTTTTTAAGAATTATATTAGAATTAGTTAAGATAATTTTTCATTTATCTTAGACATTTGATACTGTTTTGGTAAGGGTACATGTCTAACACCATCTAACGTAGGTCTTAGACATTTGAGACTGTTTTGGTAAGGGTACATACAAACATTTGAGACTGTTTTATATAGTTAAGATAATTGAAGATGGCAAAGGTATGATTTTTAAATTCATTGTCACACATCAGTCATGTGCAAATATCAGGGTACATGTCAGACTGTTTTGGTATTTCCTTTATGGTGAAGATGCATAATTGTGACAATATAAGTCATATGAAGATATGTACATGTATGTGTCAAATGAAACATGTCATACAATTCTTGCTATTATTTGCTATTATCCACCAGCAACACGATTGTTATCTTCAGTCGTTGATATTATTTGGCACAACATAGAAAGACTAAGTTGGACTCACAGATAGAATTTGCACAATTTGACACAACATACAATATTTGCTATTATTTTCTTCATGTGTGGTGACACAATTACACATGATGGATAATTAAACAAAGACTAATGCAAGTCAATGTTGGGATTGTGTATTGTAAAATATCAGAAAAATATCATAAGATTTGTTTATTCATTCTTTATTCAAGAACACCTAATGAGGAAATAAAGAAAAGCATACTACTAAAGTAGTATGTGTAAAGGACAATAATAAATAAAATAGACTATTAAGATAATAGTCTAAGAATCCCTATGTTCATGTCTAAAACTAAACACGACCATCATCATTTAGGTCTTCATCTTCATCACTTGGAGCTTCATAAAAAACACGCCACAACCTGTTTCTTTCTCTTATTTTCACTTGTGTAGCGCCATTGGGATATCCTCGTCATTAGTTTCCTTCATTAGAATTTAAAGTAATGTAGAATGTTAGACTGTTGTAATAAAAAAGTTAAGGGACCATTACAAATAAGTATTGCACCAGTGGGTTATTCAAATCAAATATGATGTCCTAGTTACAAATTTGCAATAGGCTAAAACTTTGCATCAGTGGGTTATTCAACCCCAATTTTGTATCAACAATTTACTTACAGGTTGTTGAAGTGGAAAGGGTGTGGCAACGACATGTTGATCAGGTGTTGTTTCCCCAACCTTTGGAACATCAGCAGGTTCAATGTTATTTGGAAGAGCATCAACATCAATGACCTCACTCCGTTTCTAGATTCTAAGGTTGTCTTTACGCTTACGTTTTTTGTGGCTTCTTTGTTGTTAACGAAAGCACGGATAATTCCAGCAATGCCCTGATTCACAACAAATAAAAAGTAAGACAATCAAATATTGTTCAAAGATGCATAAAACGATTGATTTGTAAAGATTTCACCTCATTATGGTCATTTGCCAACATGGCTTGAATCATTTCAGCAAGTTTCTGGTTATAATAAGAAGATTATAATTAATGAGTATAAAAGTAAAACACTAAATTGTTTAAAACCACGAACCTGAATGTTTGCCATTTTTAGTTGTAAAAAGCCGTGATGAATATTGTGATAGTTGGTGTTTTTATTTTGTAGGTTGCAAGTGAAAGGGACTCGTGTATATATACCACATTTTAATGTAGGATGGATATCAATTAAGCGGCAAAAAAAAGTAATACAACTTTCAATTTTGTATATATCTTATCTTTTACTGCTGAACATGTACAGAAAGATGACCACATACATTTTCTTAAATGTAGAGGACTTTGTTTCTTCCTTATCATGTATCCAAAAGTTTATTTGTAAGGGTATCATGAAATGTGGGAATAGAGACTACACAATCTTAGCCGTACAAATTAGTAATTAAATTTGATCCAAGGGACGAAAAACATGTACATGTCAGCATACTTTCTCTATGCTTCAGTGGCAATTTATATTATAATATGAATTTAAGTTTTCTTTCATCTGCCACTGACGGACCTACCATCGCTGGATTTGATGTTGCCTAAAAGTTTGTACAGTAGGTTTTTTAATTGAGCGTTTTTAATAGATTAATTATCATTACATTATTTATAATCAACGTGATAATTGAACTAATATTAAGAGGTTTAAGGTTGGAAGTGTAATGATATGTGTTCTTTTAAAATATACTTTACTATTATTGATGCGATGGGATTGTGTTTGACTAACTCTTTGATGTCTATATACTTTAAGACTTTTTCAATTCTTTCTTTTTGGTACATGATCTATCTACACAAGTACCATCTAGGCATTTCGAGAGTCAGATAATGAGAATTCCAAGACAAAATATCGCATAGCGTTCATTATGTGACACTAGGCATTTCCGTCGCTATGCGCGAGTACTCGTCTAATTGTTATATAAACAAATTCATTCTAAATAAAAAGAAAGTACCCATTTTATTACTACTAGTTGCAATAATAAAAGTCAAACTTATGACAAATGTCACAAGCTTTTTATATTGTTCTTTCGACACCTTTGTTTCTGGTCATACAACTTCAATTTTTTGCTTGCATCATAAGTGAAAGCACAACACTAGTATAAACATATGGATCATTATTTGTACTCTGACTTTTGAAGTCAAGTGGTCTATTCTTTTACTCTAGTCGTTTAAAATATCGATTTGTTTACCTTTCTGTTTGCTTCAGTGTAAACTAAGGGGTGTTTACTAACCTAAGTGTCAACATATAAGTCACTTAATATGCCTCTTAGTGGAGAGAGTAAAGTTATAATGAGTCTCTCAATTAAGAGGAATAAAAGATTTGAACCCACTTTTGCTTTTCACTATAAAGTTCAAAAGGAAAAAAAAAACACCCCAAGTCAACAAAATATTCAAGAATACGTACAAGTTTATTGAAAGTATTTAGTGTATAAAAGTAGTATGCTAGACCTTAATAAGTCAAACGTTTACTAATAACTTAGGCTGTGTTTTTTTTTATAAATTTTTTTTTGATAAAAACAACTGAATAAGACTATTTGGATCGGGTCACTCGGGTCAAAAAGATTATTCGGGTCATATCGGGTCAACCTGATTAACCCGAGTTCTAAATAGGGTCGGGTTTAGGTATAAAGTTTTTAGCCTCGACCCAAATTGACCCGAACCCGATCAACCTGAATTGACATGAACCCGATTAACCCGATTTGACTTGACTCGATTAACACTTTTAACATTGTAAATATACTTAAATAACAAGAATGTTAGACTTTTTACTTATACCCAAATTGACCCGAACCCGAATTGATCCAAACCCAAATTAATCCAAACCGAATTGAACCCGCATTTTTTAGCCCCAATGATACAAGGCTTTTGCCCGTATAAAAATTTAAAGTTCGAATTCTCGGTATCTTAACGAATTGATCTAGGTTCTCTATATGACTCAGTCGTTCTTTGGCAAAACAAATATTTTTGTTGTTGTTTTTAAATAAAAGTGCAGAACAATTAAAGTAAAGGTGCGTTAAAGTAAATCTAAGTCTAATTAAAATAATGGTGCAAGTATTTAAAGCGAGACTGAAATTAAAGGGCACTAAAGTAAAGACGTAAACTTAAATCTATCTAAGGCAAACTTAAAACGCGACTAAAACTTAAACTAAGGCAAGACTAAAATTTAACTAAGGCAAATAAACTTAAAGTGCAATTAAAATAAAGGCGGGAAAAATAAAGCTTGAAAATAAAAATCAAAGACAAAAACTAATAAGAACCTGAATACAGCTCATTCAGAATAATCCTTTGTTTGGAACAATCACTCGTCCGGAATGTCACCTTCGGTTGGAATGATTCTTCTTCACTCGGAATATTACCAAAATCCTTGATCCGGAACAAATTGATCTGAATATGTCACTTATCCAAAACAATCCTTTGTTCGGAACTTTACTGATTCAGAACTTCTCAAATTTGCCTTGATTCGGAACTTTTTGATCAACCCTTGATTCGGAAGACTTCCGAATGAAGTCTCCTTGATTCGGAAGTTTCAGACTTCCGAATGAAGCCTTCTTGAATCGGAACTTGCCCTTGATCCGGAAGTTGGTTCGAAACTTTTGAAGTTCCGAATGAAGCCCCTTGGTTCGGAACTTTTGAGTTCCGAATGAATCTCCTTGATCTGGAACTTTTTGAGTTCCGAATGAAGTATATTGATCCGGAACTTTTTAAGTTCCGAATGAAGGTCTTGACTCGGAAGTTTTTGAGTTCTGAATAAACACTCACTGATCCGGAACTTTTGGAGTTCCGGATGAAGCTAGCTTGGTTCGGAACTTTTGGAGTTCCGAATGAACTTCAGACTTCCGAATGAACAGCCTTCCTTGTCTTGATTCGGAAGATTTTTCCTGGAAAGATCGGAAACACAACAAACTCCCCCGAAGAACAAGGGATTACAGAAACAAGAAAGATAACACAGATTTAACCAAAATCAACACAAACGATTTAATAAAACTATCAACGAATCAACAGTAAACATAAACAAACAATTAAAATCAATAAAACAAACAAATTTTAATCACAATAATTAAAAATCACTTGGATCAAAATAAAAGCATGAACATGAACATAAACATAAACACATAAATCAAAGATTAAGAAAGGTAGATAAGAGATTGACAAGATAAAGTAAAGATTGACAATAATTAAATGAAAACTTACTTGAAATTAAATGAATTTAAGGTGCAAGACAAGGTATTTAAATTTGACAAGAAATTAAATGACAAGGTAAGTAAATGGTGGAAGAGCTAATTGTCACACTTAGCCAACAAGAGAAAATATTAAGAATCCTAATCTATATATAGGGGAGGATTAGGAAGCTTCCTCCCCTCTTTCTTTTTCTCTTAATTGCGTCATTAGGTCCTTAAGCATATATTCTTCACTAATTGCACCATTAGTCCTTTTTCCTTCTAATCTTCTTTAAACTTGGACTCTAATGACTTGTGTCTCGGGATTTCTTTGAACTCATCTTTAAATTCTTCAATAAAATAGACTTGAGTTTTTCGGCTTTTGATAAACTTCCGTCTTTTGACTTTTTCTTCGATAAATCTTCAGAATTGGTCTTGGACTTCCGTTCTTTTTCCACTCTTGACTTCTCGACTTCGTCTTTCATCTTTTTCTTCAATAAAAGCCGTGAATGCCTGTGAATTCCCGTGTTTTCTCCACTTTTCACCTTTTCGTCCTAAATCACAACAAAAACACAAACCACGCATAATTCCGACATAAAAGACATAAAATACACGTTTTGTTCCAGTTTTTATTGTAATTAAGTGGTAGAAAAGATGGGTGTTTACACACCTATCACCCAACCCGACCCGAATCAACCCGAATCATACCCACAACCACCCACCACACAATTGGTCTATAAAAAAAAGCCAATCAATCATTCATCAACTCACACACATTCATTAATTCAAACAAAATTCAATCTTCGATTCTCTCAAAACCCAAAGGTATAAATAATTCCTTCTTTTTTTTAATTGAATCGCTTAGCTTTATTATTGTTTCATCTACTGTTATCTTTGATCTATTTATTAGATCTTAGATCTGCTATTATCTTTATCTGTTAGGTCAACGATCTGTTTGGTTAGATCTGTATGTATGTGTTTGCTTGATGACGTCATCTTGAATTATAGATCAATTATATACTTATTCTATCCATTACAAGCCAAACACTCCTAAATATTACATCATTACAAGCCAAACACTCCTAAATATTCAGAACCTAAGTGAAATTATCAATTCACCCTTAAGCGTCAAAAAAATATTTAATAAGTTTTTACGTCTAGGCGTTTTTAGTGTAACTCATATTCCGTAACTTCGTTTAATCCCAAACGAAGGCTCAAATTTAAGTTAACTTATTTCCCACATGTATCAGAATTAAAAAGTAAGGCTAAGTATAAAAAGTTTCGGAGTTATATGTCTTTTAAAATCTGGTCGCAATTTCTAGTTTTAAAACTCGTTTTGGTCATAAATCGGCCTTCCGGATGAGTTAAGAAACCATCCGACTCACCAATAGGACCTGAGGTCATCAAATTTTATCCATGTAAAAATAAATTAGGCTATAAACTAAAAATAGTTCTCACAATGACAAACTATCTGCACAAAATTTCCTAAGCGTTCGGTAAAACTAGTTACACTAAATTGACCATATCCTGGTCATCCGGATGAATTGGTAAATCGTCCAACTCACCAAGTAGACCTGAGAGAATAAACTGTCTATATGTGTAAAGATACAGTAGGATTTAGTCCAAAATTGTCCCGTTAAAAGACAAACTATCTGCATGTCACCTATTTGAATTAGTTTCAATGATTTCATCATATCTCGACTATCAGGATGAATTGGTGAACCATCCGACTCACCCAATAAACATAAGGGTTTTCTCTACCCATTTATGATTTTTTTTCACAGGTTCATTACCGAAATTAATTCATGAGCAACTCATCTATCTGCTGTCCTACATTCTAAACCTATTTTGACTAGTTTTAGAAAATAGGTCGTATCTAACTCATCCGGAGGAGTTACGGCTCCATCCAACTCACCACATACATCTAGATATGTTTTCCAACATAATAAATTCACAAAATAACATGTTCCAAGCCAAAATAATGCGTAATAATCCGGTTAAGCTGTTGTCCTAAATCTAATAATCCAACACTTCAAAAATTCATCTCAATCGACCCTAACCTATCTCCTATTGCCATACCATTAACCACAAATCATCCAAGAGCATTAAAACCTCAAATATCATAAAACCCATCATAAGAATTAAGAAAATATTCAAAACCCATGGGAATAATAGAAAGAAAAATAGAATGAGTCTTACTAGATGTAGTGATCGAAATGATTATCGAAACCCTTAATATAACCCTTTTTAAAATCAACACCCTTAATTCCTTGATTATACAAGATTTTAATTAACCCACAAGCCATAAATAATCAGCCACTTGTGTTCTTGAATAATGATTAGAATGATGTTCTTGAAGTAAAACAACCACAAGTCTTGATGTAGTATTTTTTAACCTTGAAACCTTGTAACTATTTTTGCTTGAAAGTCCAAAATGAATGTATTATGTGTGTTTGTGGTGTACGGCAGGAAGAGCAAAGGAAAACAAGGTGTAGGTATTTTTATCTTAGTAAAATGAGTATGTAATGTAAAGAAGTAGGATTTAGAAATTTTATGATATGCATTCATGGAAAAAAATGACGTGTTATGTTCTTGTTGCTGCCGCATATGAAGTGTGGCGGTGTGATTTGTTAAAATCTTGTCTCATAATTTGAAAAAGATATTTTAAAAAGTTACTAGATTTGAAAATTATGCATAAAACACGAAAAATAAACGCTCAAAATAAAATAAAAACGTTGACATTCGGAGAATATTTATATTTTTATATATAAATGAGGGCTTATGATTTATGAATACGTTAACGCGTTATAAACATGATAATGTAGTCTCCCGACACGACTTATCACGTAATTAAAACGAAATCGTCGGAAATATTAATTATCGAAACAATCGATAATAAAATGTAAAATTCTGGGCATCCGTCGATATCGCGATCACTAGTAATTCTCGTTATTCATTGAGTTTGAGTAAACTCTTGTAAAATGCACGCAGGTGTTTTTAAATCGAAAACTTTGATTTAAATAAATATGGGAAAATAAAATAGAAATTTTATAATTTCGAATAAAGTATTATCAATGATCAATAAATACTTATAAAGTATTATTTATTAAAATTATCATGATCTCGGGATTTACATATAAGAATACAAGTAAATGTAATACGTTGGAAAATTCAAGAAGCACTAATAGAAGAATAAAATAATGTTGGGAAAGTACGGGTTCTTACATAGACCTTATTAAGTTAAACTTTACTAATAACTTAGGCTGTGTTTGTTTTTGATAAAAACAACTGAAACACGTTTCTCTCGGATCAATCAGATACGAACAGACTTTTCGATCATATTTGTTTTTTCAAAAAAAAGTCCAAAGGTTATATCAAAAGACAACAGCTGCCAGAGCTAGTAAAGCTAAATTCAAATTTCAGAAAAAAAGAGTCCTTAGAACTTGGAACTCTTCCTAGATTCCAAACAACAACACCCAATAGGGTGTAAAAAAATCAATCCGATCTAACCCGACCTTAACTTGAACCCGAATAAGACTATTTGGATCGGGTCACTCCGGTCAAAAAGCTTATTCGGATCATATCGAGTCAACTTGATTAACCCGAGCTCTAAATAGGGTCGGTTTCAGGTATAAATTTTTTAGCTTCGATCCGAATTGATCCGAACCCGAACCCGATTAGCTCGATTAACACTTTTTACATTGTAAATATAGTTAAATAACAAAAATGTTAGACTTTTTACTTATACCCGAGTTAACCTGAACTCGAATTGGTTCAAACCCAAATTAATCCAAACCAAATTGAACCCGCATTTTTTTAACATCAACCCGACCCGACTCAAACCGAATCAACCATAATCATACCCACCACCCATCGGCCATCACACAATTGGTGTATAAAAAAAGCCAAATATTCATCAACTCACACACATTCATTAAGTCAAACAAATTCAATCTTCGATTCTCTCAAAAACCAAAGGTATAAATAATTCCTTCTTTTTTTTTAATTGAATCCCTTAGCTTTATTATTGTTTGATCTGCTACTATTATCTTTTATCTATTTATTAGGTCAACGATCTGTTTGGTCAACATGATCGTTTAGATCTGTATCTATGTGTTTGCTTGATGACGTCATCTTGAATTATAGATCAAGTATATGCTTATTGTTTTGTGATTGTGATTCATGTTGGGCGGCTTATCTATGTTTTAAGTGACCTTATTTGATTTCATGAATTATAAGCCGAAATTAGATATTCTCATTAGCCCACTGAAACAAACACCCCCTTAAGGTTTTAGTTTGGTCTGATAAGTGATTAGCTTTTATGGGTGATATTTGGGATTATTACTTGAATTTTATATAGATCAAAACAGGGCTGTTTTGGTAGTTATAATGTTTTCGCCCAAAATAGATGGCTAATTCTGTGTTGGCTGCTAGTAATTGGTTGAATAATGTGTTAGAAAGGGATTATTAGTAAGGTGATGTTTGTTTCCTCTTATACAGCAGGCTTATGGCTTATTTGGTTTTTCCGCTTATCATTCATGAGCTCGCTTTTTGTGGTTTCTTTTCAAACTTTTTGGCCTACTTAAGCTTATTATGTCATAATAAGCTTATAAAACCCTAAGAGCTTCTAAACAAGACACAACAACCGAGCTTAAGAAACATAGGCCAGATACCAAATAAGTCTTAAGCCGGCTATATCAACCAAAACAAACTATCCACTAGATATGCACTAGATTAGTAGTCTACTCACCAAAAGGTGGTAGGAAATCCTTGTAGTAGTCCCAAAAAGAAAGAAATTAAACTATCCACTAAGTATGTAATTTTGTGTTGGATGCTTAATTAGTTGTCTAGTATTTTGTATATGGTCAATTGAATCGATGCAAATATAATACAAGTGTCTCACAGTTAGGGGTGGCAATTCGCTTCGGGTTAGCGGGTTCGGGTTGTCAGGTTGGCGGGTCAGAAAATCCCAACCCAAACCTAACCCATTTAAATAATCGGGTCAGTCATGTCATCCCTAACCCGTTTACACATAACCCGAACCTAACCCATTTAACCCATATATATATTTGGGTTGACGTTAAATATGTTACATAGGTTGAATAGGTTAAACGGGTTTTGGATTGACCCATTTAACATGTTTTATATATAAAATTAGGCACATTACATGTGTTAAACATGTTAAATGGGTTTAGGTTCAGTCTGTTTAACCTAGTTAACACGTATGGTAAAATATTATCATTTTTAATATAAGGAAAATAATCTTAAACGGGTTGTCGGGTCGACCTGCTTAATTTATTTTCAACCCAAACCTAACCTGTTTAATAAACGGGTCAGATAGGCTGACCCAAACCTGACCCAAGATTTAATATACTCAACCTGAACTTGTTAATTTTCGTGTCGGTTTCAGGTCGGGTTTCGTGTCGGGTCAGAAATTGCCACCCCTACTCACAGTATAGCTGTTTCTATCAGTTGGGCCCATTGTTATTAAGATATTTGTCGACTTAAGTTACTCATGGTATTCGAGGGATTGATATCATAGTATTGTTAATTGGCAATGCTAGTTTCTTGCTTATCTGATTAAATACGATATAATTTTTTCTAGGGTTCTTACCCTGTTTCAACTTTCTTGTACAGATGCAAATCTTCGTTAAGACTCTCACTGGTAAGACCATCACTCTCGAGGTCGAGAGCTCAGACACCATCGACAATGTTAAAGCTAAGATCTAGGACAAGGAAGGGATTCCTCCAGATCAGCAAAGGTTGATCTTTGCTGGTAAGCAGCTTGAGGATGGTCGCACCTTGGCCGATTATAACATTCAGAAGGAGTCGACACTCCACCTTGTCTTGCGTCTACGTGGTGGTATGCAGATATTTGTTAAGACCCTAACTGGCAAGACTATCACTCTTGAGGTGGAGAGCTCCGACACCATTGATAACGTCAAGGCTAAGATCCAGGACAAGGAGGGAATTCCTCCAGACCAGCAGAGGCTTATTTTTGCCGGCAAGTAGCTTGAAGACGGCCGTACCCTTGCTGACTACAACATCCAGAAGGAATCAACCCTCCATCTTGTTCTCAGGCTGAGAGGTGGTATGCAGATATTTGTTAAGACTTTGACTGGGAAAACAATTACTTTGGAAGTGGAGAGCTCCGACACGATTGACAATGTCAAGGCCAAGATCCAAGACAAAGAGGGGATCCCACCAGACCAGCAGAGATTGATTTTTGCCGGTAAGCAGTTGGAGGATGGGCGTACCCTTGCGGATTACAACATCCAGAAAGAATCGACCCTCCATTTGGTTCTTCGTTTAAGAGGTGGTATGCAGATTTTTGTCAAGACCTTGACTGGCAAGACGATCACCCTTGAGGTTGAAAGCTCAGACACAATTGACAACGTGAAGGCGAAGATCCAGGATAAGGAAGGCATCCCTCCAGACCAGCAGAGGCTTATCTTTGCAGGAAAGCAGCTCGAGGATGGACGTACCCTTGCTGATTACAACATTCAGAAGGAGTCCACTCTCCACCTTGTCCTCCGTCTTCGTGGTGGTAACTGAATGAAATCTCAGTTCTTGTCTGGCTTGTGGATGTTTCTTTGTGATTGTTTTATGTTACTATTTGCAAGTGTGATGAACATTGTGGTACTCGTTTGATTCGAAATAATAATAGTTCTGTTTGGCGACTTGAAGTTTTTGTGGGCCTTGTTTTCTCATCGTCTTAGCATAAATAATAATAGTTATCAAGTGGGACTTTGATTAGTCTTATTGGCTTGGCATAAACCTAGTTCACGGGTGTGTTCACTGAACCAGCTTTGCTCGGGCTTGTTTTTTCTCGGGCTAGTTTTTTCTACGGTGTTAAGGATATGTTCAGGCTTATTTTTTCTTTAACGCATGTGGCCAAAATACTCTTCTTTGAACTGAACCCATTTTGATCCGTAGCGAAAGAGAATTGATACAACCACATAATTTTTACATAAAATTTTCTACATAATGATGTGTCATGTAACTTGGACCAATGAATGCTTTCTTTCTTCATTAACATTTTATTTTATAACTAATTATTTTGTTACACCTCATTATGTGGAAGTTTTTATGTAAAAATGGTGTGATTTTAGCATTTCTCGTAGCGAAACCCGTCCATTTTGTATCTCTAATTCAATAAAACAACTTTTGGTCATAAACAATACTTCCTTGTTTAATATAGAAATCTTGCGGGAATCTGCTATATTGTGAAGTCAAGGGTTCAATGAGCTCGACGGGCTGCGTCATAGAATGTTGAGCTCATGGCTTCTCGAGGTGTTACTGGTTGGAGTGGTTTTCTACAAGAGGTATAGATATTTAAACAACACTTTGTTAACTTGTAATAACGACGGCAGAAGCTAAGTGGGAACCCATGAACTGGCAAGGAGCTTCAGCTAGTCCTAGTGAAGCAAATGTTGCGGCTAGACATTCCTGATGATTCGAAGGATTTATCACATAATAGTCAGACATACCTTTTCATTTGTCACGTACTCACGAATTATTCATTACACTTTCTTATAACATCTTATTCATTAAGATGACATATTCTTTTTGGATTTTAGTTTAACTTTGTTGGCTGGCTTCTGAGACCTAGAGGCAATACTTATAGAAGCTACAACGGGTTGTCGTGTGTGTATACGTGGAAAAGGGTAAATCAAGGATCCCGATAAAGTTCTATATTTTCTAAAAAAACTGATTTATTTAATCTAATTCATGTGGTTTTCAAATCGAATATTTGATTACTATTTGCTTATTATATGTAACTAATAGGAAGATAAGCTAAGAGGAAGACCGGGCTATGAGCACATGTGTTGTTCCTCGAGAAATAAACTCACAAATCGACATCTGCACAAGTCTGAAGAACACTTATATATATTATCCGGCTGAAAGACTACTTGTTCTTGTACCAACTTATAAATAAATCATAACAGTAAAATAAATAGCAATAAACCAAAATTAATAGCAAGTGTTGTTGATTTAAAGCCGAGGCAAGCGCAGAATTTAAACCAATCTAGTTATACCTCTTCTGTCTGCTAAACAAAATATAGTCACTTGACCTCATAAAGTCAAATGTTTAGCAGTTAACTTACTTAACATCTTCACTATAATCAACATCGTCACCGGTTGCAGACGTCATCCTATCATGTTTCTCAAAAGGGTCTTCTTCCGGTTCTCCTGGAACTAATACAGACCTCCTATCATACTTCTCAAAAGCGTCTTTTCGGGTTCCCCTGGAACGAATACAGACCTCTCCTATCATACTTCTCACAGGGTTCTCCCAGAACGAATACACAGACCTCCTATCCTACTTCTCAAAAGGGCCGTCTTCCGGATCTCCTGGAACGAAAACAGACATCCTATCAGGCTTGTCAAAAGGGTCTTCTTCCGGTTCCCCTGGAACTAATACAGACATCATCCTATCATGCTTCTAAAAAATAGTCTTCCATTTCTGTTGGAACTAAATCAACCTTCCTGGCTATCCTAAAGGGTACTCACTCTGGGATTAGTCGGCTCGCATTGTCCAACTCAGGTTACCCAAAAAGATAAAAAATAATCAGCCATCCTATCATGCTTACGGCCTCCCCTTACAGGATTTGCTTCAGAAACTATAACATCAGGAGGATTGTCATCTAAATCGTGTGTGGATCGCTTCCGCTTTCCGCTACGCACCATTGCAAAAGTAAAGAAAGAAAGAAAAAAAAAACATAACCCTTCGTGCAGAAATTTGGATAAACCAGTAGACATTTTCGTATAAACCAGGTATAACAGCTGGCACAACAAAAAACTGATTCTGTAATTGAAAGGTTTCCAAACAACAGAAATATCCATTCCGAAAATCACAGAAATTTATATGAGAATCAAATGTTGGATATTAACCGCCGCAAACGCTTAATAAGCTTTAAAAGTTACCAAGTATTGTTGGATCGTGAAGTAGTTCAACGAACATGCGAATAATGGTATATACGAACTGGATCGATGATGTAAAAAAGAACAATAAAGATAAGTGATCAACTTTCGAGAGCCCCATCTCTCTCCAAAGATACTAAATAACTAAACAACTCATATAATTCTGCATAATCCCAATTACAACCTAGACTTAACTTGGTAATTATAGGAATGATTCAATTCTGGATTACCATATTTCGATTTATACTCATAAGTCTAACTTTTTCGATGGAATATGATGGGTTGAAGACCAGGTTATGAACCATATTTCAATTCACATCTTAGTCGAGGCTGATTTACCACCAACCGTTGTTGATTTATGGCTGAGGGAAGCGCAACAGATAGCCAAAGAGCTTCTCAAACCAGCCATATGTTACTTATAGATTACTTTTTTCACTTTCACTCGTTACTAGTTGCAGCGTTCGAGTATTGAAAAAGTAAAACTCGTGACAAATTATGCATATTCAGTGAACCAGATGTTATGTATTTAGTTATTTACAGATTATCCAAAGTGCCGCCAAACATAATTAAATTAGAATAATTAGCGACTAACTAATTATAAAAACAAAAGCTTTGTTTTAGGATGAAAAAGTGTTTAGGGTGAAACCAACCCATACCAGAAAAGGTACCCATTAGTCTATAAACGTCACTCTTGTCTGTGAGCCTATGGGTCAATAAATATTCGGGATCAAGGTAACCTTACAGGATATGAAAATTCTTTTAATGAATGACATTGAGAGAGCTAAACAAGTAAGCTAGACTCCCTACCAGAACTTACAACAAAAGAAACAAGGCTGGTCCATAGACCAAGGTTCCCCCTTATTACCCAACCCGCCCATTTTGCCACCTCTTCTAGCTAGCCTTTGTCTTGTGTCAAGGAAAGAAACAAGGCTGGTCCATAGACTAAGGTTCCTCAGCTAGAAACTAAGATGGACTTGCAGGTGTTCCTCTAACACGGTGGAAACATAGTTAGGACTGACTCCAAAGTCATCCAAAAACGGTGCAATCATAGCAGGATTGAAAAGGAGATCACCAAAACTGCCAATGGAATAGTAGCATATGCCCAATACCAAACACCCCTTAATACGCAGAGTAATCACAATAAGAACTAGAGCTAAGGATTTTAGCTCTTCAACTTCACCTAAAATCATAGAATAGTAATTCAGAGGGCCAAGATTTCCTATCTAGTGCATAGCTACCCATTAACACCAGAGATCCAAACATACCATAGTAGAAGACCAGCGTAGAGAAACAAACAAAAACCAAAAGAGACGAATAGAACCAAGTGTTACTTATAGTTTACTGTTTTCCCTCTTTACTAGTTGCAGCATTTGACTGCTAAAAAAGCCAAACTTGACAAATGTCACAAGTTTTTTATATTGTTCTTTTTGACAACTTTGTGTTCCTCAGCTAGAAACTAAGATGGAAAAAGATGTATGGGTGTTGCCCTAACAACTGTGAGAACATAGTTAGGACCAACTCCATACTCATCCAAAAACGGTGCAATCCTTGAAAGTTCAAAATCAGCAACCTGTGCAGTGAGTTTGGATTCCTATAACGGTGGAATATGATGGGTTGGCTTGGGTTGCAGCATTTGAGTGCAAAAAAAAGTCAAACTTTTGACAAATGTCACTAACTCGCTACTTTTTTATTTTGTTATACATCTTAAAAACCTTTAATATCTATTTATCGCACTACCTCATGTATTTCGTCACATTAAAAATCACAGCACGAACACTTGTATAAACCTATGCATCATTTGCTGAACTTTGACTTTTGAAGTCAAATGGACGTCTTAACTTCAAAATTGATGATGATTCTCTCACGAAATTAACAAAAATATCTTTCTGCTTTAACTTTTGAAAAAAACATGATCAAAATTTTCCATAACATATAGAAATTTCTGGAAAATCTCGAGCCTGAAAAAGTAGTCAACATGACCTCAAAATATCAAATGTTTACTAATAAACTTTCTGTGAACATCTTCATTATAAACTTAGTTTGTTGCATGTCCTCGTTGTTGTTTATTTGTCTGTACGAAGAGTCTGAAGATTTTATCAAACGACAGAAACTACCAGAACTAGCCATGCTAAACTCAAATTTCAGAGAAGAGAGTCCCGGTGCAAGTGGTAGTGTCTCACCTTTTGACTCGAGTGGCATGAACCATCCAAAATCCGGATGTTGACAAAAACATGAATCCAGGGGTTATAACCACTGTATGCACTTATATAACATAAAGAAAAATTAAATATTTCATCAGAAAAAAAATACATGCCAAAAAATATTGAAACCACAAATGCTCCCAAATACACACCTGTAGAATGCAAATAATCAAGTCTCAGAAGTTACATATCTTTAGCCAATAACATAACGTTCCTCGGGAATAAACTTATAAACCAACATCTGCACAATCCCGAAGAACAGTTATATCATTCAGCCGGAAGTATACTTGTTCTTGTACCTCTATTATATAAATAAGTCGCAAGAGTAAAATTAAGAGCAATAAAACCGAAATAAACAGAAAGTGACTGAGAGAAGCACATGAGATAAGAGAAGAGCTGCTCAAACCAGTGATATTTTACTTATAAATTACTGTCTTCGCTCTTTATTAGTTGTATCATTTGACTTCTTAAAAAGTCAAACCTGTGAAAAATTTCACAAGCTTCCTACATTTTCTACATTATATTGCTGTAATTCCATAAAAATCGAACACTTGTACCAACAAACAGATCATTTTTTGATCTTTGATGTTTGAAGTGTAAAGTCAAATGTTTACCAACTTACTATGAACCTGTTCAGTATAAAGTTATTTTGCTGCACATTTTCTTATCCATGTCCTGATTGGTCTTTATTCATTTGCAGAACAAGTTCGACGATAATTTCAAAAGACAATAATTATGAGAACAGTCCGTGCTGAATTCAAATTTCAGAGAAGAGAGTCCCAGCCCAGTGCTAGTGTGTCACCAACTCACCATTCAACACAAGTGGCATGATCACATAAAAAGACATCCAAAACCGGGCGTTAACGAGACAAAAAACATGGATCCAGGTATTTAATCACAGTATGCACTATTATCCACATAAAAAGACCCCAAAAATGATATTCAACTATTTCTATTATTTCATTACCGAAAAACTACAAAAGACAAACAGTTTCATGTACATACACTACCCTTCAAGATCCCCACCTTTTATTGGACCAACATTATAACCTCTCTCTTGTCTGTTAGCTTGTAGGTCAATAAGTGTTTGGGATTATGGTGACCCTGAAATAAGATATGAAATTAGTTACAACAATGACGTTAAGCAAACTAAACAAGTGAGTGAGATTTTTTATTCGTAAACCATTTGACTCTATAACAAAGCCCGGCCCTCTAATAATAGAAATTACCCACTTTAACCCGTTTACCAACAAGGTCTGTCCATGCACCAATGTCCCTTAGCTAGCAAGTAAGACCGAAAATCCATCTATAATACATCCTACAACATTTATTTAGAGGCTGTTTGGATTTGCATTTTGATACAGCAGATAAAACAGTTTAGATGGCGTTTGTGATAGCTTCTTAAGCTCTTAGGTGTCGCAATGATTAAGCAAGAAAAAAAGGCTAACAATGTCAGATGTGGTCCGGGAGCTTGAGTGCATTCTCAAGAAGATGCACTAGTGCGTTTAAAGCATGATTCATTTGCATGACAAAATCAAAAGCCAATTGTTTTTTGTATTATAGTTAAAGAGCGACAGTATAGTTTATTGACTTAAACGATACAGCTAAGCACAAAGAAAATGTAAAAACAAAATAACACGATGCTTTAACAGCATTCTACATGAATTTCACTCATAATGATGCAAGTCACAAATATGGAAAAGAATGTAGCATATGATCCATTTCAATCTCATAAGATTCCATAAATGACATTACAAATAACATTAGTAACGGGACAAACCCCTCAAACCATACAAGCTCAATCCCATGGCCATATCTGGGGAGTTTCCCTGGCGACATGTCGCCAGGGAAACTTTTGAGATTTGGCGGGTAAAAGCCCGCCACACATTTTCTGCTTAACTTTGAAGCTAATTACGTATGACAAAGTTTCCCTGGCGACATGTCGCCAGGGATATATTTGGCAGGTTATTATCAAAAAATAATTATTGTAAAATACGATGGACGAAGTTTCCCTGGCACGGATAATTTTGGACAAAGTTTCACTGGCGACATGTCGCCAGGGATAAGTTGGAGGGAAAATTTCGCGCTCTTTCATTTGGTATCTGATTTTGGACGGATTATCCCTGGCGACATGTCGCCAGGGATACCCTAGTCAAACTTTGACCAAAAAGTAAATCTGCTTTATTGCCACGTCAGCGTTGTCGCGAGGGAAAAGGAGTTATCCCTGGCGACATTTTGTCGCCAGGGAAACTCCGGTCACCTGTTCCAGTTTTCTTATAGTGAAAGTACATTCTCCGTTCTCAATAAACCATTGACAAGGAGCATAAGTAACAAGATCCATGGAATAACAAAAATCACATTAAACTTAGAGAATACGGGTTTCTCTAACCTTGCTACAAAACATATATTTGAAATAAAAAGTAGCATATACCGTGAGTCTACAATCAAATAAGATTCCATAAAAGTAAAAACTAAAATAGATGAAAGTGTTTTACCCAAAAAAAAATAAAAAAATAGATGAAAGTGATTTTTCCACACCTTAGCTAAAAAATAGGCCCTCCGTCCTTACGTAACTTTACTTTGTAAATCCACACCTTAAAATGTAGGCTTTATCATTTTGATCAACTATCGTCACAATAAATACGTAAATCCGAGTGATCGAGTAGAAGAAGCGATTGCTTGTAAGAGCCCATGACGAATGAGTCAACTTTTCCAAAAACCCCATGATCCCAAAAATTCTTGATATGTTGCGAGACAGGGTCATAAACACCAAGTCTGGGCCATTCTGGGCGATCCGCCATTGGAGTTACGAATATAGGTTCACCGTTCTTCCTAAACCCCAATATTTAATTCACTGGTGCATCGATTGTGAATAGCTTTTTACAAGACGAAGCACACTCCATCACCCATACACTACAACAAAGTGCTTCCTCGACCTTAATGTGTCCCGACACAACAAGTGAGCCCCTTAGCTTAGAAACTGAGACATGAGGTAACAATTCGTTTGTTAAGCTATTTGGTAGGTCTACCACTTTAAACTTCTTGGTAATCAAATCAAATGACACAATCATGTTATTTGTGGTAGATTTGCCATCATCACCGGTAGAAATCTTCTCATAAGCACCCCAGTAAATAAACCTATCTATAACAACATGAGTTGTCGTATCAAGTTTAATTGATGGACGAGGCAAATTACCACTTGGAATCACATTCCAAACCCCGGAACTCAATGTAAAAACTTCAACATGCATTTTATTTGTAGATAAAATCTTCACAACCGTAGGATCTCTAGTGTCAGGACAGACCCCGAAACCAAAACCAGGCGAATTCCCATAGTAAGCTTGACTTTGAGAGTAAAAACTAGGGAGAGCAATACCAAATGATTTTCCGATAAATGGGTTCCAAATAATAAGCATCTTTTTTAAAGAGTTTTTATTATAATTACAATAAAAACACAGTAATCCATGACACGCACCAACAAATTTTGTAACACGATATTGTTTAAGCAAAGGAGATGCAACAAGAGATGGATCTAACTCGTGTTGTCCCATATAACATTTCATATCATAGTCTCCTATGTACCTTACCTCATGCTGATAACCACCATATGAAAAACTTACAATACGACTAGGTGGCTGTGTGTGGCGGGCGCCATACCCATTGATAAAGTGAGAGCTGCTGATAAATGACTTCCAGAGTTTCGAAACAGATCTGAACTTGATCGAAGGCTTCACAGGAAGCCATTTGATGATTTCCATTTAGATATCAAAAGGGATATTGTCTGACATTGTTCGACTTTTATAGGGTTTATGATTCCAGGAATAAGAACTATTTGAACGATTACGCTGGCTTCTTTTGTAGCCCTTTTTTTCTATTGTTAATTACTTAGATAGTCCGTGTGGTTTGCAAGGTATGATGGGTTTAGCCCCTAAACCTTTTTCTCTTCAAATCTCGTCTCTATGTTTCTGACCTGTTACGGGTTTGGCCAATCGACCTAAGTACGTTAAATTGACTAAGTTTGACTATTAGATAAAAGTAGAGGTGGCAAAATGGGCGGGCGGGTGGGCACCGACGGCGGGCAAAACGGGCGACGGGCTAAACGGATGGCGGGATAAACGGGCACGGGTGAAACTGGCGGGCTAAACGGGCGCAAGCTAAAACGGAGAAAAAACATATAAAAACGTAAAAATAAAAAATAAAAATACTTGTTTGAAAGCCGGGGATTAAAAAATTGAATATAAAAGTTTCGCCGAGTAGCCTAATTAATATTTTACATGTGTGCCCATTAAGCCCATTTATTTTCTTACAGGTTAAAATATTTAACTCTTTGATCCAATTCAATGCAAAGTCAAAAGAAAAAAACGAATAGAAGAGAAGATTGATAGGTGTGTAAACACCCATCCTTTTACCACTTAATTCGGGCTAAAACAAGACCAAAACACGTATTTAATATCATTTGTTTGGAATTATGCGTGGTTTTTGTGTTTATTGTGTTTTCAGAGACAACCGGATAAATATTGAAGAAAACATGAGATTGCACGGGTTTTACTGAAGAAAAAGGCTCAAGATAAAGTCTATTGTCCAAGAGATGCAAAAGATTTGAAGTCACTGGGCCTATTCGAAGATTTATCGAAGAAAAGGACCAAAGATGGAAGATTTATATAAGTCGAAGAAACTCAAGTCTATTAAACGAAGAAATTAAAAGACGAGTTGAATTTAATCGACAACAAATCCCGAATCAGAATCGAAAACGGAAACTTTTCTGAAAAGACGAAAAGACACGAAGAACGGGAGAAAGCCCACTAACCAACCAAAGGAAACACCTATAAATAGGCCATCCCACACACATTTTTGTAGCTAGCTAGTTTTTCTTTCTTCCTCCCTTTTCTTTCTCCTGGTTCGTATAACACCATCACCACTAGGGTGATTGGTGATTTTTATCTTTAGATCTTTAATCTTGTAATTTTAATTTTTGTTTAATCTTGTCAAAACATCAATCATTCAATACCAAGTTCTTGTTTAATCTTTCATTTCATCTTGTTCATCATCATCTTTATCTTCAAGTTCTTAAGTTTTTATTTTCTTGATTTGATCTTCAAAAGTTGTTTGGATTTGTGTTTTTATTAGTGGGATTTGTTGCTTATATTGTCTAAATGATTTGTGTTTAATTTGGTAAAACCTTTTTAAGTGTTTAATTTGATTTTGATTAATTTTGTGTTCCGTGTTCTTCGCTTCAACTGCTACTGTATCTGGGTTTCCATACTTCCGAACCAAGCAAAAAGTTCCGAATGAAGCATTCATTCGGAATCTTCCGAATCAGACTAAGTTCCGGATGAGTATGTTCCGAATGAGCAAGTTCCGGATGAGTGAATAGTATCTTCCGAATCAGTTAGTTCCGAATCAAGGTTTAAAGTTCCGGATCAGTTATTTTGTTTGGGTATTTTAAAGTTACTGTTTTACTGTTGATGTTTTACTATCTCTCTGCTCATATTTCACTATTTACATTTTAACTTTAATTTTAATTTGAACTTTAAATTTTCAACCAAGTTTTTGTTGATCTTAATTAAAGTAATTGCCTTTGATTTAAACTTTCATTTCCACTTCTTATTAGAATAGAAAACCAAACCCCTTCATTTAGTAACCAAGAACAATCATTCCACTTAAGACCTAGATCAATTCGAGAGGATATCGAGACATAAAATTGAACCCATACAAAAAGTGTGTATCAAATGGCGCCGCTGCCGGCTCTTCTCGTTAAGATCAAAAGTTTTTTGTAGAACTTGGATTTTGGGATCCGTTCCCCGTGAACGTTACTTTTTCAAGAAAATTTTAAAAAACAACTAAAAAATATAAAATTTTCAAAAATCCTAAAAAGTAAAAAACAATAAAAACCAAAAATATTTTTGCTTTGTTCTTCTTTGTTCGTTCTTTTGCAGGTGTATGCGCACTCGATCCACGTCTTATCAAGAGCCCGAGCCTCTCGATAACTTAGACATGGCTGGTGTTCAAAACAACAATAACATACCACCTCCGAACAACAATAATAACAACAACAACCCACCTTTCAACAACATGAATAACAACAACAATGAGCACCTTCCGGATAATCGCCCAATGATTGAATTGCTGCAAGCTCATGTCGATGGCAACATGGATCCAATTGTTATTCCACCAATTGCCGCCAACAATTTCGAGCTAAAGTCAGGCTTTATCCAGATGGTCTCAGCTCAACCATTCTTGGGACGCCACATTGATGACCCACACGACCACATCAAGAGATTTCTACAACTCACTAACACGGTCAAGTTCAATGGTGTTCCACAAGAAGTGATAAGGTTACAACTTTTTCCCTTTTCTTTAGAGGGACAAGCCCGGCATTGGCTTGCTAAGGAACCGCCACAGAGTATTCTCTCGTGGACGGATTTGGAAGCAAAGTTTATCAACTACTTTTTTCCACCCTCTCGTACTACCGCTTTGCGGAATGAGATTATAAACTTTGAACAAAAGTACGATGAGTCATTCAGTGAATCTTGGGATCGTTTTAAAGATCTTTTAAGAAAATGCCCACAACATGGTTTTACCAAAGTACATCAAATAAATACTTTTTACAATGGTTTAAGCATGAGTGACCAAGATTCACTGAATAGTGCCTCAGGGGGTAATTTATTGGCTAAGACTTCCAATGCTGCTTAGGATATCATTGAGAACAAGTCTCGTGTGCAAACCAAGAGCGTTAGGACCAATGTTGCTAGTGCTAGCACTAATGACAGCGACAAGCGACTTGACAAAATCACCACGCTTCTTGAATCGCTTGTCACCCACACCGTCAGCAACAACAACAGCAACAACGCCAAAAATGCACAAGTGAACGCTGTCAGCCAACCTTGTGAGATATGCGGTGGTCCCCACTCCTACACAACTTGTACCGCCACCCAAGATTACCCTGCTGAAAATGTGAATGCGGCATATGGCACCTACCAACAACCTGCTTATCAAGCTAGACCTCAAGGTGACCGTAACTTGCTTAGCTACCGCAGCAACAACTATCTTTCACCACCTGGCTTTCCTCCAACCAACCCAAACCAACAACAAAACCTTAACCGCCCTACTCAACAACAACAACAACCTCGACAACCATATATTCCACCTCACAAGCAGCAACAACCACCTCAACGTAACAATCAAGTATACCAACAACCCGCTTACCAACCACCTGCATACAATGCTCCTTCCAACCAAACCAACACTGCACTACACCAAGAGGTCGCCACCTATATGAGGACCAATGATGTGATAGTGGGAAATCTCCAAGAGGAAGTGCGCAACTTGAAGGCAGATCTGGTCAAGCAAGGGAATGATTTGCGAGCTGATATGAGAAACACGTTGGATAGCCAGACCAACGATCTAAGGAACATGATGGCTAGTTTTTTCCAAAGTAGTCAACCCTCTTCTTCGGGTACTCTTCCGAGTAACACCGTTGCGAACCCAAGAGGGGAGATGAAAGCAATCACTACTCGAAGTGGTAAAGGTACCAAGGAACCCGAGCTTCCTATGCCTCCACCGGTGGTTGTGACTAAGGAGAACGAGTCGCCTGCTCCTATTCCTCCTCCTTTCCCAATTTCTCCACCTCTTCATTCTACCCCTCCTCCACCCGTGGTTGTGAGTGATCCTATACTCCCAAAGCCTTCGTCTTCTTCCAATATACCTTATCCTTCTAGGTTGAGGAAAGAGAAGCAAAAGAGCAAGGATGATATTCAGGTTTCTAACTTTCTTAAAATGTTCAAACAACTGAATTTCAATATCTCCTTCGCTGAGGCTCTCGCTCACATGCCCAAATACGCCAAAATGTTTAAAGACCTTCTGAGCGACAAGGAAAAGCTCCTCGACATTGCTAACACCCAACTTAATGAGCACTGCTCCGCAGTGCTCTTAAGGAAATTACCAACCAAGCTTGGTGATCCGGGTCGTTTTCTTATCCCTTGCAATTTCCCGGGAGTAGAGAATTGCATGGCCCTAGCCGATTTAGGTGCCAGTATAAATCTCATGCCTCTAAGTGTTTGGAAGCAATTATCTCTCCCAGAGCTTGTCCCCACTAAAATGACTTTGGAATTGGCCAACCGTACGGTTGCTTATCCAGTGGGGATAGCCGAAGATGTTATCGTAGGAGTCGACAAATTCACCTTCCCTGCTGATTTTGTTGTCGTCGACTACGAGATGGACCCCCGTGTGCCACTTATTGTTGGTCGTCCATTCCTTAGGACCGGTCGCACTCTTATTGATGTTGAAGCCGGTGAGCTTATCATGAGAGTGGGTGACGATAAAGTAGTCTTCAACATGGGTAAGTTGTCTAAACAGCCTTATTCATATGAGAGCGTTAATTGTATTGACGTTCTTGATGAGGCTTGTGAAGAACACTTTAATGATGCTTGCAAAAGTATTCCTACCTCTCTTCCCACTGTTGAGACCGTGTCCTCTATTGATTCATCGTTGTCTCTATTTGGAGATAGTGATTTATTCTGGAACAATCTTGACGCTACCATAGGAGATGCGAATTTAGCTACTAATGATTCTCCCACCGAGGGGGATGAAGATATGAGTTTCTTTGACAATCTGCTCACCGAAGACAATCCTTCGCCTCCATCTCCCACGGTTATTGCTATCGATGCCACGACTTTGAAAACGCCTCCCGTCGAAAATCCTCTAGATTTGGAACTTAAGGAGTTGCCGCCTCATCTCGAGTACGTGTTCCTTGACGACAACAAGAAGTCGCCCGTAATTATTGCAAAGGATTTGAAAGATGAAGAGAAGACTCGCCTCGTTGCTGTGTTGAAAGCTCACAAGAAGGATATTGCGTGGAAAATCTCGGATATTCGTGGAATTGATCCTCACTTCTGCACGCACAAAATTCTCATGGAGGACGACTATAAGCCCACTATTCAAAGCCAACGAAGGGTGAATCCAAAAATACATGAAGTCATCAAAACAGAGGTTATCAAACTTCTTGATGCGGGTATGATTTACCCTATTTCGGATTCCCCATGGGTTAGTCCAATCCATTGTGTGCCCAAGAAGGGCGGAATAACCGTTGTTCCCAATGAACACAACGAGTTGATTCGCACTCGTCTCGTTACTGGGTGGAGAGTTTGTATAGACTACCGCAAACTCAATGATGCCACGAGAAAGGATCATTTCCCTCTACCTTTCATGGACTAAATGCTTGAACGATTAGCCGGTAATGAATATTACTGCTTTCTTGATGGTTTCTCGGGTTATTTTCAAATACCCATCGATCCCCAAGATCAAGAGAAGACTACATTCACTTGTCCCTACGGCACTTTCGCTTACAAAAGAATGCCTTTTGGTTTATGTAATGCGCCCGGGACTTTCCAAAGGTGTATGTTAGCTATCTTCCATGACATGGTTGAACAAACCATGGAAGTCTTCATGGATGATTTCTCGGTCTTCGGGGACTCCTTCTCTGCTTGCCTTGCCAATTTAGAACGTATGCTAAAGCGGTGCGAAGACACTCGCTTAGTTCTAAATTGGGAAAAATGCCATTTCATGGTAAAAGAAGGCGTCGTGCTTGGACATAAGATTTCGAAAGCCGGTCTTGAAGTAGACCGTGCTAAAGTTGATGTTATAGCAAAGTTGCCTCCACCTTCCACTGTGAAGGGTGTGAGAAGTTTCTTGGGTCATGCGGGCTTTTACCGTCGATTCATCAAAGATTTTTCGCAAATCGCTCGCCCGATGACCCACCTCTTAGAGAAAGATACTCCTTTTATCTTCTCCAAAGAGTGCCTTGACGCCTTCAACTCGCTTAAGGATAAGCTAACTAAGGCACCCGTCTTGGTTACCCCTAATTGGGAGCTGCCTTTTGAGTTGATGTGCGATGCTAGTGATTTTGCTATTGGAGCGGTTCTTAGACAAAGAGTGAATAAACACTTCCAACCAATCCATTACGCTAGCAAGACAATGACTGGGGCACAGTTGCATTATACGACAACCGAAAAAGAGCTTTTAGCTGTTGTCTATGCTTTTGAAAAATTCCGCCCCTATCTTGTCCTTTCTACCACCATTGTGTATACCGACCATTCCGCGTTGAAGTACTTGTTGACAAAGCAAGATTCCAAACCAAGACTTCTTCGCTGGGTTTTGCTGCTCCAGGAATTTAAAATCGAAATCCGCGATAAAAAAGGAGCAGAAAACTTCGCCGCGGACCATCTTAGTAGACTTGAGGATCCATACCAAGGGGATCATCCGACCAAAGAAATCAATGATTCTTTTCCCTTGGAGACCTTAATGTCTATAAACTCGAAGACGAATGAAACCCCGTGGTTTGCGGACTTTGCAAACTACTTGGCGGGTGGAATTCTCAAGGAAGGGTTGACGTCCCAGCAAAAGAAGAAGTTCTTCACCGACATGAAGACTTACTTTTGGGACGACCCTTATCTATTCAAACAATGTGCTGACCTGATTATTCGCCGATGTGTTGATGGACCGGCAGCGTCTGAAATCCTTGATGCTTGCCACAAAGGACCCACCGGTGGTCACTTTGGTCCTAACTACACCGCTAAGAAAGTGTTTGATTCGGGATTTTATTGGCCCTCCATATACCGTGACGCTCACGATATGGTCAAACGATGTGATGTTTGCCAAAAGCAAGGCAAAATCACACATAAAGACGAGATGCCTCAGAATTTCATTCAAGAGTGTGAAATTTTTGATGTTTGGGGTATCGACTTTATGGGGCCATTCCCTTCATCTAAAGGAAACAAATACATCCTTGTAGCCGTTGACTACGTTTCAAAGTGGGTTGAAGCCAAAGCTTTGCCTACTAATGACGCAAGGGTGGTTTGTAACTTTTTGAAAGCTCTATTCGCTAGATTCGGTGTGCCTCGCGCCATTATTAGTGATCGTGGGACTCATTTCTGCAACGATCAATTTGCTCGAGTCATGGCTAAGTACGGTGTAAACCATCGTCTTTCCACAGCCTACCACCCACAAACTAATGGCCAGGCTGAAATATCCAACCGAGGGCTGAAGCGAATTCTTGAAAGGACCGTGGGAGAGCATCGTGCCTCATGGGCTGATAAATTAGATGATGCTTTGTGGGCTTTCCGTACTGCTTACAAGACCCCGATCGGCTGTACGCCTTATCGTCTTGTGTACGGGAAAGCGTGCCACCTCCCCATTGAGTTGGAGCACAAGGCTTATTGGGCCTTGAAGTGGACTAATTTTGACATAAACAAAGCCGGTGACCTACGCAAGATCCAACTCAATGAGCTGAATGAACTCCGTAATGAGGCTTATGAAAACTCTTTGATCTATAAGGAAAGAACTAAGCTCATTCACGACTCCAAGATCAAAAACCGAGAGTTCCATGTTGGAGACAAAGTCTTACTTTTTAACTCTCGGTTAAAAATCTTTTCGGGCAAGCTCAAATCTCGTTGGTCCGGCCCATTCACCATCGCCCAAATTTTTCCATATGGTACTCTCGAGCTCGCTCAACCTAATGGACCAAATTTTAAGGTGAATGGCCAACGAGTGAAGTTGTACTTTGGTGAGGACACCTCTCAGGAGGTGATTCCATCCCTCACCACGTTCCCCATGAACTAATTTTGGGTCGAGTCAGGCTCGCGACTCGGTTATCAAAAACAAGCGCTCCTCGGGAGGCAGCCCGAGTATCTATCCCTTTAACCCCCTAAGTGTAGGGGAGGACCTATTTTGGTCGTTTGTGTTTGTGTGGTGATGTGCTTACAGGGATTACTGCAATCTTGGAAATCTTTGAAGAACCGTGCTCCCGTGTTATCCGACATCCGGTTCTATCTCTCAAACTATCGTGATTCAATTATCTTCATTCTCACATTTGAAATTGATCACTTTAGTCGTCTCTTCCTTAACTTGAGTTAACCAACGTGCACAATGTCATAAGTGTAGGGGAGACTTTTCCCACATGCTTAAACATTGAGGACAATGTTTATCTTAAGTGTAGGGGAGACTTCTATCGAAGTTTTAAGTGGACTTTTCCATGAAAATGCCTTCATTTAACCGGAAAATCCTATTTTTCAACATTTTTCAAATTTTTTATTAACTTTGGCCATTTAGTTGTATTTTTCAAATTTTTATCGTTGCTTTCATATGTATATATCCCGCAATAAAGTCAAAAATATTAATAAAGTGGTGTAGCTAGTTTAGGAATCTTTGACATATTAGGCCCGTTGCGTTTATTTTGACTCAACCCGAATAAACTTATCCAAGTTTATTCTAGCTAGTATCCTTAACCATGTAGACCTTAATTGGTTTATTAGGCTAAGTGTCCACGAGTCTCATTACTTGAGATTTTAAATTGTGGAGGACGAGAAATGATAGAGTCAATTATAAGTCGGTATTCTTGCGCAAACTCACTTGGTGTAATTATTTGCCTATTCTCCCATCACTTGCTAATAATTTTTCTGCAATAAGTAAGGTCTTACGATTTGAAAAGTTACTTAGCTTCTAGCCCAAGATCGTTTAAAAGTTGCTCGGTAATGATAAGAGTTCATAGCCAAGGCATAACTTATGAAGCGGGGCGCGAAGATTGGCGAGTCCGAAAAGGCCCTAACAAGGCATGAGGATTCAATTTTATTGCTGAAGATCCAAAGTGATGTGAAAAGCATTATTCCTAAAGTCAATATGAAGGATCAAGACTCACGACGAAAAGCAATCAACTCCCATAAAGATCATGGAGAAGTCTATCCGAAAAGACCCTAACAAGGTATGAGGATAAATAGATCCAAGTCCGAAAAGGAGGCGGATCGTTGTATCTCAAAATCCCAATTAGAGATTGAAGAAATAATCATGAAGTCGTGGTCAACAAAGTTGGAGTACCCCTCAAAAGTCTCCAAGCGAAGAAACTCTATTATGATGAGAAGACCATTATCTCAAGAACGTCTCTCGAAGATATGAAGTATGAAGTACATGCCAAATATCGGCCCGAGAAAGGTCTCAAATCGTGAACCAAGTTATGCCAAGATATGAACTTTTTGATATCCCGAGAAGCAGTTTTAAGAGATTTTGTCCTTTAGCTAACTATTGATCAAATCGTCCTACTTTGCTTTCAGCTTTAATAAACTATCGAAATAAGTCCAAAAATGCATCTTCATGATCATTCTAAGACAAAAATAAAATATAAGAGATACACCTAGGAATAAGGGAGTTTAAGCATTTAATTAAGCCATGTGTGTAAGTGTTTGAATTGCTAACTTATAATAACAATGATCTCGTTTTTAAGCTTAGTTTGGGGAACGTGAAACTTGAGGGTGATAAATCTTCGCAGCACCAAAGCCCTAATGTAAGTCATCGATTTCTCTACAAGTTATTTCCATGTAGCTATTTTCACGTGAAAATGGTTTTCTATCCCTTTGTTATCTTTGAAGTTTTATTTCTTTAATTTTTGTTTAGTAGGATTTTAAATAAGGCCAAGGTTGATTAATTATGAGAAAAGTGTAAACTTGCTTTATCACTAAGCATTGCATGAGGGCATGGCAATGGTTAAGTGTAGGGGATTTGATAGGTGTGTAAACACCCATCCTTTTACCACTTAATTCGGGCTAAAACAAGACCAAAACACGTATTTAATATCATTTGTTTGGAATTATGCGTGGTTTTTGTGTTTATTGTGTTTTCAGAGACAACCGGATAAATATTGAAGAAAACATGGGATTGCACGGGTTTTACTGAAGAAAAAGGCTCAAGATAAAGTCTATTGTCCAAGAGATGCAAAAGATTTGAAGTCACTGGGCCTATTCGAAGATTTATCGAAGAAAAGGACCAAAGATGGAAGATTTATATAAGTCGAAGAAACTCAAGTCTATTAAACGAAGAAATTAAAAGACGAGTTGAATTTAATCGACAACAAATCCCGAATCATAATCGAAAACGGAAACTTTTCTGAAAAGACGAAAAGACACGAAGAACGGGAGAAAGCCCACTAACCAACCAAAGGAAACACCTATAAATAGGCCATCCCACACACATTTTTGTAGCTAGCTAGTTTTTCTTTCTTCCTCCCTTTTCTTTCTCCTGGTTCGTATAACACCATCACCACTAGGGTGATTGGTGATTTTTATCTTTAGATCTTTAATCTTGTAATTTTAATTTTTGTTTAATCTTGTCAAAACATCAATCATTCAATACCAAGTTCTTGTTTAATCTTTCATTTCATCTTGTTCATCATCATCTTTATCTTCAAGTTCTTAAGTTTTTATTTTCTTGATTTGATCTTCAAAAGTTGTTTGGATTTGTGTTTTTATTAGTGGGATTTGTTGCTTATATTGTCTAAATGATTTGTGTTTAATTTGGTAAAACCTTTTTAAGTGTTTAATTTGATTTTGATTAATTTTGTGTTCCGTGTTCTTCGCTTCAACTGCTACTGTATCTGGGTTCCATACTTCCGAACCAAGCAAAAAGTTCCGAATGAAGCATTCATTCGGAATCTTCCGAATCAGACTAAGTTCCGGATGAGTATGTTCCGAATGAGCAAGTTCCGGATGAGTGAATAGTATCTTCCGAATCAGTTAGTTCCGAATCAAGGTTTAAAGTTCCGGATCAGTTATTTTGTTTGGGTATTTTAAAGTTACTGTTTTACTGTTGATGTTTTACTATCTCTCTGCTCATATTTCACTATTTACATTTTAACTTTAATTTTAATTTGAACTTTAAATTTTCAACCAAGTTTTTGTTGATCTTAATTAAAGTAATTGCCTTTGATTTAAACTTTCATTTCCACTTCTTATTAGAATAGAAAACCAAACCCCTTCATTTAGTAACCAAGAACAATCATTCCACTTAAGACCTAGATCAATTCGAGAGGATATCGAGACATAAAATTGAACCCATACAAAAAGTGTGTATCAAAGATATATGATTGAACTTAATTCTTGGCTTCTTCCGGTTGCAATATAAATATACTTAATAACACTAATGAGTTAGAACATATAAACATTTGTGTAACCAATTTATATGACATGTTTACTTTTGATGCAACATTTTTTTTCTTCTAGGTTGACCCATGAACAGAAAGAAGACAATTGATTTCTTTTTCAAGCAAGTAGAAGATGTCGTTCATGACCCTTTCAAACCCAAACCCAACCTCAACTTAAGAACAAGCCCAACCTTAAAATGAGACTCAAACTAATGGGATAACATTATGGAAGAGTCACTCAGGGCTAGATAAAATTGAGTTAAAACTTGAGTGGCAACATTATGAGGTGGGTAATGATTCAAAATCAAAGAATATTACTTCATTGTCAAAGTTCTGTAAAGGATTGAAAGAAACCGAGAAGTAAAAAATTTATGATAGATTGATTCGTCTTATATTAACCTTTCTCTTTTCAAATGAAACATACGAAAGAGCCTTCTCAAAAATAAAACTTGTGTAAAGAAGAATTCGTAGTACAACGAGCCATGGCTTTCATAAAAGTAGTTTGATTCTTACTGTTGAAAGAGATTGTTCGTACCCTTTCACTAATAACATAATTGATGATTTTATTCGAATACACAAAAAAATGTCCAAAAGATCAAACGCAAGGTATAGTATACTATGGTTACTTATATTTTCTCTAATTTATTATTTATACACAGTTTGTATTTTATATCTCAATTTTTTAATTTACAAGTTAATTCGTGAGACAAAAGATTAAGGCTAAACGATAACCGCTATGTTGCTAATCGTCATTGTCATTATTACGATTAAAGCTTCGTTAAAATGTAAGATACATGTTTCTTTAATTTATTAGGTACCTTTGTTTTTTCATTTATTTTTGGATTCTATGTTTTAACATATTGGTTCGAACTACATCTTTATCATTGTAAAATATTATTTCAGCCCCAGTTAACTTGAAATCTTGGCTCCGCCCTTGCTACTAAGGCAACTGATTTGCCGCTTTGGATTGTTAGATCACGAAATATTTCAACATCAGGTCTTGGATTGTCAATTTCACCTTTTAATGTATCCATTGTGATACCATATTCTGATATTCATTGTTTGGGCCGATTTCTTATTTAGACGCAACTAGTATTTCTCTTGGCAGGCTGGCCATCTTTTCCATAACTGATCATGGAGTAGCTGTGATTGAGGTCCTGATCAATCAAGAGCTCAAAAAGGCTTAAACTACTATCACGGGTAACCAAGTTTTCTTAATGAAGTTTTGAGA
This sequence comes from Glebionis coronaria, assembly GCA_025667525.1. Classification (NCBI taxonomy): domain Eukaryota; kingdom Viridiplantae; phylum Streptophyta; class Magnoliopsida; order Asterales; family Asteraceae; genus Glebionis; species Glebionis coronaria. Next base: position 582,840,834 of record CM046881.1, read on the forward strand.
AGCTTAGCTTAAAGTGTTTTGACAAAACTGTTTATTGCCTTTTTTATTTATTACATAAAATAAGCAAGTTATCAAATTACTAGTTTAAATAAGCAATTATCAACGCAAATAAGCATAAAACAACCCTTTTCAACTGTGACTTCTAAACTGGTCTTACTCTTAGAATGGGATTAAGAGCAGCAATAAAGGGCATTCATCCACTGTTATTGCCTACTTCAGTTATGAGTTTCTTATGTTTTAATGTTTACCTTCATTAGTCTTAATTTGATTTTAAACTTTTCAGTTTCATGTTTGAGTAGTGATGTCTTTTTAGCTATAAAATGATAGGGATCATTGTAATTCAATCATTCAGCAACAAGTATTTCCATTTCCACTGTCACTTTATTATTCTTCTGTATATTCTTCCATATAAGATCCATACTGATAACCAACATTTGGTATCAGAGAGATTGTGTTGTGTTAGTGTATGGTCAAGTGTATGCCAAAAATAACCATGGTAACTTCATCGTCATCTTCGGTTAATGATGAAAATGTTCAGAAAGGTGGTAGTATTACTATCCAGTATCCGATGCTTACAAAGACTAATTACGCAGTGTGGTCTTTGAAAATGCGGGTGAATTTGCAAGCACAGGGAGTGTGGGATGCAACTCAGCAAGCCGATGTCGTGGAGTGACAAGATCGGATGGCACTCGCAGCCATTTACCAGGCGGTTCCAGAAGATGTGCTAATGATGTTGGCTGAGAAGGACTCGGCTAAGGAAGCGTGGGAGACGCTTCGTATAATGCACATGGGAGCTGATCGTGTAAAGGAAGCCAAAGTACAAACCTTGAGAAGTGACTTCGAGGTTATTCGGATGAATAACGATGAATCAGTTGATGATTTTGCCATGAGATTGAATATAATTGTAACCGGTATTCACTCACTTGGTGAAACAATCGAGGAGATAACCGTAGTGAAAAAGTTTCTTCGGGCTGTACCGACCCGCTTTATGCAAATCGTGACCTCGATCTAACAATTTGGAGACTTTCAGACCATGACCGTGGAAGAAGTTGTGGGTCGCCTCAAGACCCATGAAGAACGACTCAGGGGATATGGAGATCAGGGAGAACCATCACTATTGCTCACACATGCTGAATGGTCATCACGTTCTAAGCGAACCGACGAAAAGGACTCGTCGACTTCCTCGAAGGGAAGAGGAGGAACTAGTGGACGGGGCCGGGGACGAGGCCGAGGTCGTGGTGGTGGTCGTGATTCTTATACATATAAGAATGATCAGAAATATGGCCATAGAGATAAAAGTAAGGTCAAATGTTTTGCTTGTGAAAAATTCGGTCATTACGCGTCGGAATGTCCGGATAAAAAGCAAGGTGAGGAGGCAAACCTCACCCAAACTGTTGATGAAGAACCTACTCTTATGATGGCAATTTCACAAGAGAATGTTTCTGGAGAAGTATTTTTGAATGAGGAGAAAGTTACTGTAAATCTTCTTCAAACGGGTGAATCTCGAGTTGAGTCCGAAGTGTGGTATCTAGACAATGGTGATAGCAACCACATGACTGGAGATCGTTCAAAGTTTCACGAGCTAGACGAACGAGTTACGGGCCGAGTGAAGTTTGGAGATGGATCTACTGTAGCAATTATGGGGAAAGGATCGATTTTATTCGATTGCAGAAACGATGACCAACGACTCCTTAATGGGGTTTATTTCATCCCAAGTTTAAAAAGCAACATTATAAGTCTTGGGCAAATGACAAAAGATGGGAGTCGGGTTAAAATGGTTGGATGTTTATTGAAGGTTTTTGACAGAAGTAACAACCTTCTGCTCAAGGTGAAAAGATCTTCCAACCGTCTTTATAAAACTCTTTTAAAGACGGGTCGCCCAACATGTCTACTTACGAAACAAGAAGAACCTGCTTGGTTATGGCATTCTAGACTCGGGCACGTGAACTTTTCCTCACTACGGAGATTGGTTGAAAAGAAGATGACATCAGGTGTCCCAATGATTACTCACCCAAATCAGGTGTGTGAAGGGTGTGTTCTACCTAAGCAAACCCGTATTCCTTTCCCCGACGAATCCATTTTTCGAGCTCAAAAACCTCTCGAACTTGTACACGCTGACTTGTGCGGTCTGATTACACCTACTACTATTGGAGGAAGTAAGTATTTTTTCCTTATAGTTGATGATTACAGTAGGTGGTCATGGGTTTATATGCTATCAGGAAAGTATGAAGTCTTTGATGCATTCAAACGCTACAAGAAGATGATCGAAGAAAGTTCGGGGTATAAAATAAAAACTCTCCGTACAGATCGTGGGGGAGAGTTCACATCAAAAGACTTTGCAAGCTTTTGTGAAGAAAGTGGTATAAAGAGGCATTTGATTGCACCTTATTCGCCGCAACAAAATGGAGTTGTAGAACGGCGAAATCGAACTATTATGGAGATGGCAAGGAGCCTCCTCAAAGGAAGAAATGTACCAGGAGAGTTTTGGGGTGAAGCCGTTAGACATGCCGTTTATCTACTGAATCGTTTGCCATCAAAATCACTTCCTGATATTACCCTATATGAAGCTTGGTTTGGTAAGAAACCGAGCCTTGAACATTTAAAAGTTTTTGGTTGTGTTGTCTTTGCAAAAACTACAGGTGTTCATCTTAAAAAGCTTGATGATCGAAGCAAAAAGATGGTGTACTTTGGAGTTGAAGATGGAACGAAAGGCAATCGTTTGTACGATCCACAAGACATGAAGTTGCGGGTTAGTCGTGATGTTGTGTTTGATGAAAAAGAAGGCTGGAATTGGAGTAAAGACGTGGAAGAGGCAAGACCAGTAGCCAACATCTTTACTATAATCAAACCACATCCCCAAATACCACCACAAACTCCAAAAAAAGCCCCGAAAGTGAACCCAATGAACTCGTAAGCCCTCAAACTACACATGTCAATTCTGGACAGCCAACTTTGGATGCTGTAATTTCTGATTCAGCCCCCACTAATACAGCCCTTGACCCATCTTCATCGTCCTCTACACATTCGACCAGCCCCTCATCTGTGTTGGGGCCTAGGGGATTTCGTTCTTTAGACGCTCTCTATGATGAAACCGAAATTGTGTCACTTGAACCCGAAGAATTAATGTTGTTGGAGACGGACATACCTACAACCTTTAAAGAGGCAGTGAGTATCAAGGAGTGGCGTGAGGCTATGCAAGCCGAATTAGAGTCGACTGAAAAGAACAAGACATGGGAACTCACTGAATTGCCACCAGGTCATATAGCAATTGGTTTGAAATGGGTTTATAAAGTAAAAAGAGACAACTTGGGAAATGTGGTGAAGTATAAAGCACGACTCGTTGCGAAAGGTTTCGTACTAAAGAAAGGGGTCGACTTTGATGAAGTTTTTGCACCGGTAGCTAGACTCGACACCGTAAGGCTCATTCTTGCCTTAGCAGCCCAAAATGGGTGGATAGTTCACCATCTCGATGTCAAGTCAGCCTTTCTCAATGGAGATCTCAAAGAGGAGGTTTATGTTACTCAACCTGAAGGGTACGTCAACAAAGATGATGGTCATAAGGTGTTTAAACTTTCCAAAGCTCTTTATGGTCTACGACAAGCACCTCGAGCTTGGAATGTTCGTTTAGATAAAACTATGAAAGGCCTTTGTTTTACAAAAACTTCTCAAGACCTGGTTGTTTACAAAAGAAATTCAGAAGGTAAAATTCTTATTGTTGGTGTCTATGTTGATGATTTAATTATTACCGGGTCAAATACACATGACATTATCGAATTCAAGGGGCAAATGAAGAATGAATTCGAAATGAGTGACATGGGACTGTTAGCTTATTATCTTGGAATAGAAGTTTCTCAATCGAAATAGGGAATAGCCTTATGACAAACAGGTTATGCAAAAAACATTTTGGAGCAATTCGGAATGCAAGAGTGCAACCCGGTAAATTTCCCCATGGAACCAAAATTGAAGGTCGGTAAAGACGAAGGTGGGGAAGAAGTTGATCCTACCGAATATAGGCGAGTGATTGGGTATTTGAGGTACTTGACTCACACTCGTCCTGACTTGTCATTCACCGTTGGAATTGCTAGTCGTTTTATGGAAAACCGACAACTTCGCATTTTAAAGTTGTAAAGCACATTCTGAGGTATGTTAAAGGTACTGTTAACTATGGGCTCAATTATGTGAAAGGTCAAGAAGTTGAGCATTTAGTCAAATTTTCGGATAGTGATCATGCTGGTGACGTGGTTGGTGCTAGAAGTACAAGCGGTATGATTTTCTATCTCGGAAGAAATGCGATTACATGGCAATCTCAGAAGCAACAGATTGTTTCTTTGTCCTCGTGTGAAGCTGAATTTATTGCAGCAACAGCAACAGCATGCCAAGCCATATGGCGTACAAATCTCGTAAAGGAACTAACGGAACGTGATATTGCCCCTATCACTTTGTTTGTTGACAACAAGTCAGCAATTACTCTAATGAAGAATACCGTGTTTCATGGTCGAAGTAAGCATATTAACACTCGTTTTCACTTCATACGGGAGTGTGTTGAACATGGGAAGATCATAGTGGAATATGTAAAATCCAAGGATCAAAGAGCTGATATATTTACTAAAGCCTTGGCAGAAGTAAGATTCACTGAAATGCGTAATGTACTCGGTGTGACTCAAACCGAGCTTGGTCCAGTTTGAGGGGGAAAATGTAACTTCTAAACTGGTCTTACTCTTTGAATGGGATTAAGAGCAGCAATAAAGGGCATTCATCCACTGTTATTGCCTACTTTAGTTATGAGTTTCTTATGTTTTAATGTTTACCTTCATTAGTCTTAATTTGATTTTAAACTTTTCAGTTTCATGTTTGAGTAGTGATGTCTTTTTAGCTATAAAATGATAGGGATCATTGTAATTCAATCATTCAACAACAAGTATTTCCATTTCCACTGTCACTTTATTATTCTTCTGTATATTCTTCCATATAAGATCCATACTGATAACCAACATCAACCATCTTTCCGCAATGAATGACTGCAATCATATCGGCATTTCTGATTATGCTTACACAATGGGCAATAGAAACTGTCATTCTATTCCCCATTATCCTATCCAAAAGCCTCGTGACAATTTTCTCTGATTGTGCATCAAGTGCACTTGCTGCTTCATCCAAAAGGAAAATACGAGCATCTTTAAGAATCTCTCTTGCTATAGAGATTCTTTGCTTCATAAAGTTGTGTTCCATGCTCACCAACCATCGTCGAGAAGGGTATACATGAAATTATATCAATATCAAGGATAGATTATACACGTGTCTTTAGTAGTGCTTCACATGAGCTCTTCGAATCAGTTATATCACATTATTAACGAGTTGTATTGAAGTTTTGTTTTCTCTGGAATATTGGAATATATGGAAATCGAAATAGGTTCTTGATTGCAAGAAATTTGTACAGTTTGGAAGACTCAAGATTTGTTCAACTGAAATGAGATGAACAACCCAGTTTCATTTAACCATCTATAGATCCTACGACATTTGTTTAGAGGGTGTTTGGATATGCATTTTGATACAGCAGATAAAACAGTTTAGATGGCATTTGTAATTCCTTCTTTAGCTCTTTGGTGTTGCAATGATAAACCCGAAAAAAGGCCAACAACGATAAGTACGTTCAAGGCATGATTTGTTTGCATGACGAAATCATAAGCAAATTTGATTGAATTACAGTAAAAGAGCTATGGTATAGTTTATTAACTTAAACGATACAACATAAGCACAAATAAACATGTATAAAATATAACACGATGCTTTAACAATATTCTACATGAATTTCACTCCATAGTCCATACTGCATAAAGTTATCTATATACAGCTTCCATAACCAATAAAAAACAGCATGTGAAAAGTCCGATATAGAATTATAAGATAAGATATGTTCCATAACCTTTCATCATCAGATTCAATTTAATTATCGGAATCGACAAATGTGATGATCATACCAGGTTTAAGCTGAACAGACTGAAGCGAAGGAGGCATTACTGCCATATACGGAAGGAAATCCTGCCCCATACATTTGTGTAGCCTGGCCCATGCCTACAACAACAAAGACGCACACAGAGTTATGAAGAGAACAAACATTAAATTTCCGATGTGTTTCTTCGAAATGAGAACTTCCATCACTTAACAGAAACAACATATCAGCACCACCACTTTTCAAGATTAACATTTACTAACTTCTGTTATTTTGAACAACAATGAGAATATTTGCATTACGAAGTCGAAACATCAGATAATTGTTTAAAACTTTAGATGCATCATCTCTAAATATGTCCTTTCCAACAGCCATTCCAACCGGACTAGCTATTGCCTTCAATAGCTACCCAATATTGCAATAAAATTGTTTTTGTAATCATAGCTAGCCTTTACTTATGAAAGAAACTGAAAAAAGAAATGGGCGAATTGAAAGTGTTTTTGGAAAAAGATGCATACAACCTCATGGCGGGTAGAATACAATAAACCCTCAAAGGGTGGCCAAGGACTTCAAGAGAAACACTCTTTTAATTCATTTCATCATAACCGTTTTTAAAACCTAAACCTATTACATATGCAATCACAATAAACTCTAAATAAACAAACAGTAAAACATAATTCTTATCCATAATAAAAAAACACAAATACTAATACTAAAAACAGGCGTCTCAGCCGAATCGGAGCTCAAAGAAAGTACCCCCTGAATAGCAAGACTACGAGGCTAAAAGTTAGTACTAATTAAGCACAATATCATTTTCTCATAATCAAAGTTCGATGCATCTATCTATTATGACATTAAGCAACAATTAAATTCGAAGAATTAAGGGAATTAAAGGATTGGAGTCTTTCTTTCTTCAACTTGAAATACATATCACTAAACAACTACTTCAAGTGAAGAAATTTTTTTAATAGAGAATTTTTCTTACTCGAGTAAAAGTTCAAGAAATGAAGCATTTTTTTAGTTTTTCATTGAAATAAATCAATGCTAAATCGATGCCAAATATACCTTTAGTAACATTAGATGATTTGATACATTAAAATAACAATTTGGTAGGGCTATCCGCATGGAACATTCTTTTTTGTAAGTACGAAACCACTTTTAGTTGCTCTCAGTGAGTCCTCATGTGACACTATGACATCTTTTTCACGCTTCAAACCTTTTGGGGCACCCTTTTGTCACACGTCAAGGAACAAAATTAAAATAGGTGACCCGGTCACCGAACTGATTTTGATGCAAAGTGGTGCTTATATAATTAAATATTAGATTAAGTTAGAAATAGCCCACGGACTTTCTTAAAATTTCATAATTAGGTACTGAACTTACAAAAATAACATTATTACGCACGAACCTAGTAAATGTGTTCATTACCACCAATATCATATATATTTGGAACTTCTAAAAATAATATTATCACCCACAAGCTCAGTAAATTTTTTTATTATCACCCACAATATTGGTGATAATAGAAATAATTTACTAATTTCGTGGGTGATATTTTGTTTTTGTAAGTTAGTTACCTAAGTATGAGAATTTGAAAAAAATTGTGGTTTTTTTTGGACGTGACCTGAAATATTTGGATTGTGAGTGTGTATGAGTATTTTGTATATATATTTTGGATAAAAATGATATTTTAATGAAAGGTGAGAGTGACGTGACCAAAGGCGGAACCACAATGAGACTAGAAAGGGCTATGCCCCCACCTAAATTTTTCATGTTTAACTATTTAACCTTATAGCTTATGTTCTAAACCTTGAACTTTTTAATTAAATTATAACTTAGCCCTCTAAAGTTTCTGAAATTACCCTTCAAGCCTCCTAAAATATCGACCAAGCTCCGCCACTAGGAGTGATCATTGTGGGTGAAACGTGAGAGGGAGTAAGGAAATGTAAATAGAAAGATAAAGTTGAGGTGATGTGAAGGTGGAGGGGTAATGATGTGATCATTGAAAGTAGTCTTAAAACAATGAGTATGTTAGCACGAAGGCGGAGGGGGCACATGACAGTTTATGTGGTTTGCCAGGGAGCAAGAAGACAATATCTCTTTTATATTTAATTTTAAATTTTATGAATAATTAAATTTTCATATCTTTACACTTATTTTTTCCAAAAAAGTAAAACATAGTAAGTACCAGATAATAAGTCAAGTTATGGCATACCATGGACATTTTCTATGGCAACATAACATGACAATACAAACTTTCATACTAGAGACAACATAACATGACAATAAATTAAAGGAAGATAAGCTAAGAGGAATCCCGGACTATGAGCCCTCATATGAGAAACTTCACATCTTGATAGACGCTGAGGCTTGAACTAGAAATTAAACATTTTTATAAAAAAATTAAAAAGAAATTCTTTTTTTTACAACAAATTTTTTTAAAATTATTTGTGTTATAATAGTAATAAAAAATTAATAATAAAAAAACAGAAAATTTAAAAAGAATTTTATTTTTATTTTTATTATTTATTTATTTTATAAAAAGAATTTTAAATTTTTTATATATTATTTAAAAAATAATTTTATTAAAAAAAGACTTTAAAAAAGAATTTTATTTAAAAAAGACTTTAGAAAATAATTTTTTATAACTTTTATGTAATTTTAAATTTTTTGTTATTATTATTGTTAACACATCTAGTTTTTAATAATAAAATAATTTAAAATTTTAGAAAAAATTGAAAACTTAAAGAATTTAAAGAAAACTTAAAGAATGTTTTAAAAAATATTTTTTATTTTAAAAATTTAGAAAAATTGAAAAAATAAAGGAAGTTATAATTTTTTAATAGAAAATGAGCAGATAAAATAAATTAAAGAATTAAGAAAAACAATTAATTATGATAATAAGAATAGAAACAAGGAATTGCAAAAATGATCTTTGTAGTTTGGTCAAATTGCAGATGAGTATTTTAGCCATTTTAAATTGACTAAGGACCAAAAGTGGAACCAAACCTACAAAATACGGAATTTTTTGCAATTTCAACATTAAACGAACCAAATTTGTTATTTGACTAAATCACGTAGACCATTTTTTCAACTTACTCTTTCTATCTCTACTACCTATAAAGAATTTATGCAAAAACCTTGAATGTTGAAAACACCCATAATTACGGAAATATTGAAAAATTAACTAACTATGGTAATGTTGAAATGTTGAAATCAGAGGCTTGCAAAATACGTGTGTTGTCCAACCAATATTGTAATCTTGGAAGGTTGTTATTTTCATCTTTCAATTCATTACATATCTTTACCATCTATAATGCATGTATCTCACAAGTTTTAAATTATCTAAACTTAAAAAGGAAGTCTCAAAAAATTTCGGGCCACACAACGGTTCTAATTCGATCAGTTATAAATATAAGCATAAACCTATCAACCATAATTATAAGTGCAATACCCGTGCGTTGCCCAGGTAGACTATATTTTATGACGTTTGTATTAGTTATAAAGAGTGGATATAGAAAATGCAAATTCATCAGGGATATAATAAGCATATATTTAGGTGTTTGTTACAGTTTTACATTTTACTTACTTATAGAAAGGAGATGTATAAAAATGCATGAAATGGAAGTTATCCAAATGACTGACTGTGGACAAAAGGTTGTCATTTGAATGTTTAAATTTATATATCACTAATATTTCAGTGTTTAAGTTTTTATTTAAATTATAATTTATTTTTTAAGTACTTGTTTATCTCTTTATAATAGGGTTAATATACACAAAAGTTATTAAAGTTTGCCAAAAAATTCGATTGTGTTACTAAAGTTTAAAGCCTAACAAATAGGTTACTCAAGTTTTGGTTACCTGTTGAACGGGTTACCCTATATGTTTTGACATTTTGTTGCCGGTAAAATATCGACGTGGCATTACTTTTTTTTAATAAAATTGATTTATTAATATTTACTAACAATAAACCTTAAATCATTCTTTGACCAATTCTCTTTCTTCTCTATCATTAATCTTGTTTCCATCACTAACTCTGCCACTTTGTCCCTGATAATTTGATCGCTTTTCAACGTAAACCCGATCTACGATTACTTACTCTTGTTATCAAACTTGGCATCCTTGATTTTAGCAGGTACCCCTGCCCGTGTTCGACCACTTAACCCCTTATTCATGGCAACAAACACTTTGGTTTCTATTATACCAATGGTAACACTTTGGTTTCTATTATACTAATGGTTATCTATCATACTTCTGCTTCCATCTGTGACCCTTCGATCTTTTGCACCATAAATAAACAACCCATCGGTAGATAAAAAATTGCCCCCGTGAACTTACGAATCTTATTCTCATTAATGGAAACATAATTATACCCTTATGCTCACATGGATCATGTTGCATAAAATGATTCATTTGATGAGTATCATCTAACAGATCACGATAAAGAGAGTTGAGGTTGTCACATAAAATTTAATGTGTCCATGTTCTTGAGACCTGACAGCAGCAACAAGTTATTTAATCAAGACCTACTGCTATTTTTCCTTTCCGCCAAAAAAGTAAAACGTAATATGAAGAAAGAAACTTCTTTTTTTTTTTTTTTTTTTGGTATACCTAGGTTTCCGACTCAACATTGTGAGCCGACTAATCCCAGGGCGACTACCCTTTTGGATAGCCCGGAGTCGTCGCAGGTGAACCTCCGTGGCCATAAGAAAGAAACTTCTTATGGGTATACGATACGTTGTTTTGTACATTTAGACATATGAACTAATACAGGGAAGAAAGAAACATTTGATACGAAAGAGTTGATGGAAGAATTCCCAATTGATTAAACTCGTATTGTGTTTATTGACTATTGTTTGAAGTAAGCTCATTTTATTTACTGAGATATGATTGTGGATGTTGAGGTTAGTTCTAAGGAGGATTTAAAGAGATAAGACATGTTGAAGATGAAAGGATAGGTTAAAGATGGAAGTTTGTGGTGTGCAAAAATACTCGTAAATGATATATAAAATATGAAAACATAAATGGATGAGTGGGACCCATAAAAGTCCAACGTGGCAAAAAAATCCCTAACCAACCGGTAGCCCCTCACAAAGGTAACACAAGTGTAGTTTTTATAAATGTTCAGTAACTCAAACAATAAACCTGTATACATAGGTAACCTATCTGTTAGGTTTTAAACTTTATTAACGTAATCGTATTTTTTGGCAAACTTTAGTAACTTTTGTGTATATTAACCCCTTTATAATATAACCAAATATCCTGTTAATTAGCACTTTTTTAAGAATTATATCAGAATTAGTTAAGATAATTTTTCATTTATCTTAGACATTTGATACTATTTTGGTAAGGGTACATGTCTAGTACCATCTAACGTAGGTCTTAGACATTTGAGACTATTTTGGTAAGGGTACATACAAACATTTGAGACTGTTTTATATAGTTAAGATAATTGAAGATGACAAAGGTATGATTTTTAAATTCATTGTCACACATTAGTCATGTGCAAATATCATTTTTAAATTCATTGTCACACATTAGTCATGTGCAAATATCAGGGTACATGTCAGACTGTTTTGGTATTTCCTTTATGGTGAAGATGCATAATTGTGACAATATAAGTCATATGAAGATATGTACAGGTATTTGTCAAATGAAACATGTCATACAATTTTTGCTATTATCCACCAGCAACACGATTGTTATCTTCAATCGTTGATATTATTTGGCACAACATAGAAAGACTAAGTTGGACTCACAGATAGAATTTGCACAATTTGACACAGCATACAATATTTGCTATTATTTTCTTCATGTGTGGTGATACAATTACACATGATGGATAATTAAACAAAGACTAATGCAAGCCAATGATGGGATTGTGTATTGTAAAATATCAAAAAAATATCATAAGATTTGTTTATTCATTCTTTATTCAAGAACACCTAATGAGGAAATAAAGAAAAGCATACTACTAAAGTAGTATGTGTAAAGGACAATAATAAATAAAATAGACTATTAAGATATTATTCTAAGAATACCTATGTTCATGTCTAAAACTAAACACGACCATCATCATTTAGGTCTTCATCTTCATCACTTGGAGCTTCATAAAAAAACACGCCACAACCTGTTTCTTCCTCTTATTTTCACTTGTGTATTCATGTTTCTTTTAAAGGGCGCCATTGGGGTATCCTCATCATTAGTTTCCTTCATTAGAATTTAAAGTAATGTAGAATGTTAGACTTTTGTCATAAAAAAGTTAAGGGACCATTACAAATAAGTATTGCACCAGTGAGTTATTCAAATCAAATATGATGTCCTAGTTACAAAATTGAAATAGGTTAAAACTTTGCATCAGTGGGTTATTCAACCCCAAATTTGTATCAACAATTTACTTACAGGTTGTTGAAGTGGCAAGGGTGTGGCAATGACATGTTGATCAGGTGTTGTTTCCCCAACCTTTGGAACATCAGCATGTTCAATGTTATTTGGAAGAGCATCAACATCAATGACCTCACTCCATTTCTAGGTTCTAAGGTTGTCTTCACGCTTACGTTTTTTTTGTGGCTTCTTTGTTGTTAACGAAAGCACGGATAATTTCAGCAATGCCCTGATTCACAACAAATAAAAAGTAAGACAATCAAATATTGTTCAAAGATGCATAAAACGATTGATTTGTAAAGATTTCACCTCATTATGGTCGTTTGCCAACATGGCTTGAATCATTTCAGCAAGTTTCTGATTATAATAAGAAGATTATAATTAATGAGTATATAAGTAAAACACTAAATTGTTTAAAACCACGAACCTGAATGTTTGCCATTTTTAGTTATAAAAAGCTGTGACGAATATTGTGATAGTTGGTGTTTTTGTTTTGTAGGTTGCAGGTGAAAGGGGCTCATGTATATATACTACATTTTAAAGTAGGATTGATATCAATTAAGCGGCAAAAAAAAAGTAATTCAACTTTCAATTTTGAATATATCTTATCTTTTACTGCTGAACATGTAAAGAAAGATGACCACATACATTTCCTTAAATGTAGAGGACTTTGTTTCTTCCTTATCATGTATCCAAAAGTTTATTTATAAGGGTATCATGAAATGTGGGAATAGAGACTACACAATCTTAGCCGTACAAATTAGTAATTAAATTTGATCCAAGGGACGAAAAACATGTACATGTCAGCATACTTTCTCTATGCTCCAGTGGCAATTTATATTATAATATGAATTTAAGTTTTCTTTCATCTGCCACTGACGGACCTACCATCGCTGGATTTGATGTTGCCTAAAAGTTTGTAGGTTTTTTAATTGAGCGTTTTTAATAGATCAATTATCATTACATTATTTATAATCAACGTGATAATTGAACTAATATTAAGAGGTTTAAGGTTGGAAGTGTAATGATATGTGTTCTTTTAAAATATATTTTACTATTATTGATGCGATGGGACTGTGTTTGACTAACTCTTTGATGTCTATATACTTTAAAACTTTTTTAATTCTTTCTTTTTGGTACATGATCTATCTACACAAGTACCATCTAGGCATTTCGAGAGTCAGATAATGAGAATTCTAAGACAAAATATCGCATAGCGTTCATTATTTGACACTAGTCATTTCCGTCGCTATGCGCGAGTACTCGTCTAATTATTATATAAACAAATTTCATTCTAAATAAAAAGAAAGTACCCATTTTATTACTACTAGTTGCAATATTTGACTAATAAAAGTCAAACTTATGACAAATGTCACAAGCTTTTTATATTGTTCTTTCGACACCTTTGTTTCTGGTCATACAAGTTCAATTTTTTGCTTGCATCATAAGTGAAAGCACAACACTAGTATAAACATATGGATCATTATTTGTACTCTGACTTTTGAAGTCAAGTGGTCTATTCTTTTACTCTAGTCGTTTAAATTAAAATATCGATTTGTTTACCTTTCTGTTTGCTTCAGTGTAAACTAAGGGGTGTTTACTAAAGTAAGTGTCAACAAATAAGTCACTTAATATGTCTTTTAGTGGAGAGAGTAAAGTTATAATGAGTCTCTCAATTAAGAGTAATAAAAGGTTTGAACCACTTTTGCTTTTCACTATAAAGTTCAAAAGGAAAAAAAACACCCCAAGGAAAAAAAAACACCCCAAGTTTAGTTATAATGAGTCGACACTCCACCTTGTCTTGCGTCTACGTGGTGGTATGTAGATATTTGTTAAGACCCTAACTGGCAAGACTATCACTCTTGAGGTGGAGAGCTCAGACACAATCGACAACGTCAAGGCTAAGATCCAGGACAAGGAGGGAATTCCTCCTGACCAGCAGAGGCTTATTTTTGCCGGCAAGCAGCTTGAAGACGGCCGTACCCTTGCTGACTACAACATCCAGAAGGAATCAACCCTCCATCTTGTTCTCAGGCTTAAAGGAGGTATGCAGATATTTGTTAAGACTTTGACTGGGAAAACAATTACTTTGGAAGTTGAGAGCTCCGACACGATTGACAATGTCAAGGCCAAGATCCAAGACAAAGAGGGGATCCCACCAGACCAGCAGAGATTGATTTTTGCCGGTAAGCAGTTGGAGGATGGGCGTACCCTTGCGGATTACAACATCCAGAAAGAATCGACGCTCCATTTGGTTCTTCGTTTAAGAGGTGGTATGCAGATTTTTGTCAAGACCTTGACTGGCAAGACGATCACCCTTGAGGTTGAAAGCTCAGACACAATTGACAACGTGAAGGCGAAGATCCACGATAAGGAAGGCATCCCTCCAGACCAGCAGAGGCTTATCTTTGCAGGAAAGCAGCTCGAGGATGGACGTACCCTTGCTGATTACAACATTCAGAAGGAGTCCACTCTCCACCTTGTCCTCCGTCTTCGTGGTGGTAACTGAATGAAATCTCAGTTCTTGTCTGGCTTGTGGATGTTTCTTTGTGATTGTTTTATGTTACTATTTGCAAGTGTGATGAACATTGTGGTACTCGTTTGATTCGAAATAATAATAGTTCTGTTTGGCGACTTGAAGTTTTTGTGGGCCTTGTTTTCTCATCGTCTTAGCATAAATAATAATAGTTATCAAGTGGGACTTTGATTAGTCTTATTGGCTTGGCATAAACCTAGTTCACGGGTGTGTTCACTGAACCAGCTTTGCTCGGGCTTGTTTTTTCTCGGGCTAGTTTTTTCTACGGTGTTAAGGATATGTTCAGGCTTATTTTTTCTTTAACGCATGTGGCCAAAATACTCTTCTTTGAACTGAACCCATTTTGATCCGTAGCGAAAGAGAATTGATACAACCACATAATTTTTACATAAAATTTTCTACATAATGATGTGTCATGTAACTTGGACCAATGAATGCTTTCTTTCTTCATTAACATTTTATTTTATAACTAATTATTTTGTTACACCTCATTATGTGGAAGTTTTTATGTAAAAATGGTGTGATTTTAGCATTTCTCGTAGCGAAACCCGTCCATTTTGTATCTCTAATTCAATAAAACAACTTTTGGTCATAAACAATACTTCCTTGTTTAATATAGAAATCTTGCGGGAATCTGCTATATTGTGAAGTCAAGGGTTCAATGAGCTCGACGGGCTGCGTCATAGAATGCTGAGCTCATGGCTTCTCGAGGTGTTACTGGTTGGAGTGGTTTTCTACAAGAGGTATAGATATTTAAACAACACTTTGTTAACTTGTAATAACGACGGCAGAAGCTAAGTGGGAACCCATGAACTGGCAAGGAGCTTCAGCTAGTCCTAGTGAAGCAAATGTTGCGGCTAGACATTCCTGATGATTCGAAGGATTTATCACATAATAGTCAGACATACCTTTTCATTTGTCACGTACTCACGAATTATTCATTACACTTTCTTATAACATCTTATTCATTAAGATGACATATTCTTTTTGGATTTTAGTTTAACTTTGTTGGTTGGCTTCTGAGACCTAGAGGCAATACTTATAGAAGTTACAACGGGTTGTCGTGTGTGTATACGTGGAAAAGGGTAAATCAAGGATCCCGATAAAGTTCTATATTTTCTAAAAAAACTGATTTATTTAATCTAATTCATGTGGTTTTCAAATCGAATATTTGATTACTATTTGCTTATTATATGTAACTAATAGGAAGATAAGCTAAGAGGAAGACCGGGCTATGAGCACATGTGTTGTTCCTCGAGAAATAAACTCACAAATCGACATCTGCACAAGTCTGAAGAACACTTATATATATTATCCGGCTGAAAGACTACTTGTTCTTGTACCAACTTATAAATAAATCATAACAGTAAAATAAATAGCAATAAACCAAAATTAATAGCAAGTGTTGTTGATTTAAAGCCGAGGCAAGCGCAGAATTTAAACCAATCTAGTTATACCTCTTCTGTCCGCTAAACAAAATATAGTCACTTGACCTCATAAAGTCAAATGTTTAGCAGTTAACTTACTTAACATCTTCACTATAATCAACATCGTCACCGGTTGCAGACGTCATCCTATCATGTTTCTCAAAAGGGTCTTCTTCCGGTTCTCTTGGAACTAATACAGACCTCCTATCATACTTCTCAAAAGCGTCTTTTCGAGTTCCCCTGGAACGAATACAGACCTCTCCTATCATACTTCTCACAGGGTTCTCTCGGAACGAATACACAGACCTCCTATCCTACTTCTCAAAAGGGCCGTCTTCCGGATCTCCTGGAACGAAAATAGACATCCTATCAGGCTTGTCAAAAGGGTCTTCTTCTGGTTCCCCTGGAACTAATACAGACATCATCCTATCATGCTTCTAAAAAATAGTCTTCCATTTCTGTTGGAACTAAATCAACCTTCCTGGCTATCCTAAAGGGTACTCACTCTGGGATTAGTCGGCTCGCATTGTCCAACTCAGGTTACCCAAAAAGATAAAAAATAATCAGCCATCCTATCATGCTTACGGCCTCCCCTTGCAGGATTTGCTTCAGAAACTATAACATCAGGAGGATTGTCATCTAAATCGTGTGTGGATTGCTTCCGCTTTCCGCTACGCACCATTGCAAAAGTAAAGAAAGAAAGAAAAAAAAAACATAACCCTTCGTGCAGAAATTTGGATAAACCAGTAGACATTTTCGTATAAACCAGGTATAACAGCTGGCACAACAAAAAACTGATTCTGTAATTGAAAGGTTTCCAAACAACAGAAATATCCATTCCAAAAATCACAGAAATTTATATGAGAATCAAATGTTGGATAATAACAGCCGCAAATGCTTAACGAGCTTTAAAAGTTACCAAGTATTGTTGGATCGTGAAGTAGTTCAACAAACATGGGAATAATGGTATATACGAACTGGATTGATCATGATAAAAAGAACTATAAAGATAAGTGACTTTTTCCCAACATCATCGTGTATTTCGTCTAGCAACATGCTGGGATTTCCAGTTTAATAAAGACAAACTCATATATTTACAGTTATGAAAAGAGACCCAAGCAATACGAGAGGAGAATGTAACGAAGTAAAGGACGCTAACAAGATTTCGACATGTAATGAACATCTAAAGGGCTTTTCATAATTAATTACACAAGCCATCCACTGTATAAAAGACATTCCCCAATTTTAAAAAAGTCATCAAAGACAAGGAGCAGATGTAACGCTATCCATGGAATAATATGAATTACTTAACAACATTAAATGACCGATAAAAAACAAAAATAGATTAATATCCGTGAATCATGATTGTCAGCACACCTTAATTACAAAATAGGCCCCTTGCCCTTTAGGAAAAGGAAGGTAATTAGGGCAAGTATGCACGACGATTTAGGAAAACCGTGTGTGAATGACCCTAAAAGTGAGTTCGTTCTCGAGGAGGCTAGTGTGTTGTGTAATTAATTGATTAATGATGATTTTATTTTTATGAGAAGAGAAAATAGAAATGGGGTGAGAAGAGAAAGACGGTTACGAAGACGGATCGAGCTAAGACGAAAAAGTCGTTCACGTAAAACCGTAAAAACTACAAAATTAAAATTTTAAAACCTAAAAATTAACTTAAAGCTAAAAGTAGTCTAAGATAATATAAATAAGAATAAAAATCCAATAAAAATATTTTAAAACCTTTTATTAATTAAATATTCAATTTTAAATGCTAATTAAAGCCCTAAAATTAAATATAATTAATCAAAATGTCCAAAATATTATTTTATTGAACAAATAACTTACTTATATTGTCTAAAGACTAAAAAGTATTTTTCCTAATTTTTAAAAGCTATTTTTCTATTTTTAAATTACTAAAAACTATTTTTAAACTAAAATAATTATAAAAAATAATAAAATAATGCCAAAAATAATTTATCAATTTTAAAAATCCTAAATTACACTAATGAACAGTAGAAAATTGAAAAAGTTTGAAAAATATAAAATTTTTCACTAAAAGACAAAACTAGATTTAAATTAAACCCTAATTATACTAAATTAATTCTACAAAATAATTAAAAGATGAATAGTGAAAACTTTTAATACCAAAAATCTTAAAATCTATTTCTTAATAAAAGAAAAATGTTGAAACTGAAAAATATGTATTTTTGGCACTAAATGCCAAAAACAGAAAAATAAAAGTTAATTAAAAATGCAGTAAAACCTAAAAATTACTAAATGAACAGTAATAATAATTCTAATTAATCTATAAAAATCAAAAATAAAATAAGAAAAATATAGAAACAAGTTTCAAGTCCTAATTCCCAAATAAGGGCACTAAAGACAAAAAATCAATGTTTCTGAAAGTGACATGCAAAGGATTTTGTCTTGTTGTGAAGCAGTACCAACTTGAGAACTACCAGTGGGAAGTTTGTTCCCACTGCTAGTTATAAATTTTGGTCAGTTGACCTATAAGCTCAGGAGAGCTTATTTGGTGGCTTATTTTTGGACAAAAAGGCACCCTTATACTCAGTTGAGTATAAGGAGTCAAATTACACACAAAAAACAAGCAAGTACTTCACAAAAATCCACACAAAGAGCACAAATAGTTTCTGATTAGTCATTCATGTTTCTGCTGAATAGTGACCCCTTTTTACTTGCACAAAAATGAAATTTAAAGGCTCATAACAGCATATAACCAATACACAATCCCTAAATAACCTATTATCTAACAATGGGCAAGATTTGAATAGCTAATTCAACAAGAATAGTCAACAACAAGCACTTTCTGATTTTAGCTATATTGTCCAATGTTTTAGCATGCAAATTTGTTCAAAATCCTACCAAACTGAAAGACAAGCTTAACATATAACCTATTACTACTTGTTGAGTGTGTATACAGGTTTTTAACCAAGAATCATATCATTAGACCCTATTTGAACCTTAATCCAAACACCCCTTTAAAATTCTGATAATGAAATTTTTCAAGCCAAATCAAATCAAATCCTAACCAAACTAATCCTAATCACCTATAACATGCATACAAGCACTAGAGAACATAATCAAACCATAAAACAAACATTTGAACAAGTTTCATACCAAATCAACAAATCACATAAATCATACACTTAAAACTGAAAATGAGAGAACAAGATTGCTACCTAGAGGGACCTACATCCAGGTCCCTCAATGACTGCTATGTCACCTCTAATCAGGTTGGGGCCTGAGCAGAACCTTGGACACCAAACTCCAATGAAACCTGCTAAGAAAAAATGAAGAACACACAATATGCAATTTTCTGAATTTCTTTCTCTTTTTAAAACCTTTCTCACAAATTTCTCAGACGTTTTTCTTTCAAAACACTTACACCAAATAACTTCCAATCCTGAAAAACCAAATCTTGAATCAAATTTTCACCAAAAATTTCCCTTTTTCAGAAACCCTTTTTTCTGAAAATTCAAACACAAAATGTTTGAATAATTTTAATGGAACTCAGATTTTTTCACAAGTTACTACCAACTTTTAAAACAAAGTAAAAAGGAATTATAATTTCATAACAAGAAAATACCAACTTTTAATTAATTTAAAAAGGCATTACATAAACTTTGAAAAAAAATCTGGAACAAGTTATAAAATGAAACCCTATGCTCTTATATAATAAGCTACAGAATTCTCTAGAAGTGAAAACCCTAGTTAATGAAATCCCTAAGGTGCCCCTTGAAAAAGTCTTCAATCTTGGTCAAAATCCGTCTTCATGTGATTGCCAGTTGGAATAGATGTACTTGTGATGATCTTGGCTGTTTATTCAGTCTTTGGGAGCAAGAAATCAAGATGGGACGTTGGATGTGTCTTTTTGGGGTTTTTGTGTGAAAGAGACGGGGCAGGGGTGGTCCATAGAGGCCACATGGGTTGAGTGGGGACATGGTTTTTGTGTGGGATGGGGTGACAAAAAGGTGAATCAAAGATCTGGAAAAGAAGAAACAAAACCCCCTTGTTTTAAGGTTAATTGGACCTGGGATTAATAGGGTTTATGGGGTGTTAGTGTGAGTTTTAATCCGTTTTAGGGGTTAAGGTTTTTAAATTAAGTGTTAAGTGGGAAAAGTGGGAGGGTTTGACTTCATTTGACCAGGTTTATTTAATAAACCTGGTGGGTTTGGGTTGTGGATTGGTTGGGTTTTGGACGGGTATGGGTAGGAATAATGGGTAGGGTCGGGTATTGGTGAGGTGTCAAGATCTGAGTGGATGATGAAGTTTAGTTGTCTGGGCAGAAAAGGTCCCCAAGGTTTCTTTCTTCTTTCATGTTGTAATAAACAGCCAAAACTTCCATTCCTCTTTATAATAAGTTTGCCATCTTGTCAAATTTGGCACAACAGCTTTTGCAAACTTTGTATAAGGACTTCTTATGTAATTTCTTCAAGGACTGAACTTGTACAATCTTGATAATTTAGGGACCACAATGCATTTTATGAGTATTGCAAGGGTATAAATTTCCAAGTCTTCAAAAATGAGGGACCAATGTTGCCAATCTTCAATTCTTCAAGGTCATTTTTGGAAATTCCAGATTTGGGCCCGGTTCATTGTTCGGCTTCGTTTCCCGTGTTCGTTTTTGAATGATTCTTGTGATCTTTTTGTCATTTCCTCAATATCCGTACCTAAAATACACAAGCAACAAACACGAGCATATATTTGGCAGTTTTAATGATATTTTATGCATTTTAAGCCCGATTTGGACGATGAGAATATGTATAAAAGCAGTCTCATCACTCCCCCATACTAAACCATTGCCGTGCCCTCACGCAATGCTAGAATAAAGTATCATAGCACCTCCAAAATTCATTTTTATTCACTTTATTGGAATGATAAACTAGCTACACTACCACTATTACTACTACTTGCGTTTTAGACATAATGTATGATTTTCATCGCAAAATGGGACGTTTAGGTTCATAGCATAAGAACACGTGAATGCTTCGTTAGAAATAATTTCATCGTCCTCGATTTTCACCCTAATTCCATGCTAAGCGTGCAACGAGATCATTGTCATTATAAGTTAGTAATGCTAACACTACTCATATGCCCTAATCACGTATTTATACTCCCATTATTCCTAAGTTGTATCTCTTATATTTTATTTTGTCTTGAATGTTTCACGAGGATACATCGTTGACTTATGCGATAAAAGAGATTTAGGTCTAAAAATAGAGTCCTAACGGTGTAACTAAGACCATCAAATCAATAACCCTTCCTAATAGACAACGATGTCAAAAAATTAAGTTGACAAGAAGAATCGATAAACACGGTTTTATAACGGTTTTGAACATGAGACTTATTACCAAGACTTTTATACGCCCCCTAACGGAAGGGCCTTATTATCTTTGGTTTACCTCCATCTTTTATTCAACTTCGCCATGAAGCTTTTATTATGACTTCGGTCATGCCTTGCCCTTTATTATCCGCCTCATCGGTTTTATTAGCCAAAGACGTATATCCTCACGCTAAGGCGAATTTTGGATCTTTAAAGCTTCGAAGATTAAGGCTTGATTCACTTTCAATTTTGCATAGATTTTTCGGCCTTGTGGGGCTTCAAATTGTTTGCTAGATTTAGGTGAGCACTTGAAATCTTATTATTGGGTGAAGCTTTCGATTATTCGGGTTGCCAATACTTCAAAACCGTGACGTTGGCGATACCTTAATGTCTTCCCAATTTAATTACACGGAAGCTACTAGAAAAGACTAGAAACCCAAC
Source organism: Glebionis coronaria (assembly GCA_025667525.1). Classification (NCBI taxonomy): domain Eukaryota; kingdom Viridiplantae; phylum Streptophyta; class Magnoliopsida; order Asterales; family Asteraceae; genus Glebionis; species Glebionis coronaria. The sequence continues at coordinate 582,862,916 of CM046881.1, forward strand.
AATCCTAACTAAACCGCTAAGTCAATATTTATTAAGCAAAAAATATTTACAGGCGAAGGGTGAATAAGCAAACAACGAGAACACATGAGTTTTTGAAAGAATATGAGTACTCTACGTTTAGCATAGTAACCTATAATTAACTCTATCATTTCTCGTCCTCATTTAAGAGACTTAGCCTAATGTGTAGTTAAGGAATCAAAGCTAAGTGCTCAACACGCACGGTCGAGTCAAAAATTACTCTTATTCTCGCCATCGGAAAACCTACATTCGTGTCTTCAAACACTTATAAAACATGAGAAAATTTTTAAAATTTGGCCATTTTAGCCTTATTTTGCAACAAAACGATAAAGATAAACTTTGGAAAGCGTGAAGGTTTGGCAAGGCAAGTATCTATTCACCCCCCCCCCCATACTAAAGTTAAACATTGTCCTCAATGTTTCGAGTCTAGGGGTGCAAACACCCCCATACTAGAGACGTAGTCGAATGCCTAATCTAGCATGGAAAGGGTGTAACCAATAAATTAATAGCCGTTTATGAAGTGTGCTATAAACCTAAGGTTAGAACATCAAGGATATATCATTTGGATATTGAGAAATGTCTTCAAAGCAAACGATCGAGTGCCCCCATAAAACGAACACGAGAGGCTCCAATCGTGAAGATCATGATCATCTAAAAACCACAATGCACAAACAACCATGGAACAAAGGTTGGAAGGGCACAAATCCCCTCTCATTAAACTAATTAGAAAGCAATAATATGTACATGGATAAGCATGGGTCTCCCCCACGAGGCACCTTGTTTTTGATAACCGAGTCAAAAGCTCGACTCAAATCCCCATAAATGTGATCATTTAGGGATAATCATGGTATGGTCAATTTTTAGTGGGGCTTACATGATAAACAAGGCCCAAAAACAACCGGTATAAAGGACTAAGTCCTTTGATGGTGCAAAATACCGGGATCGAAGATGGCGTTCTCGTTTTCATTGGAAAAACAAATCAACACCACTTCATCGTGTGCCAACAAAAACCCAAAGGGTTTCAAGAAAATAGATGAGAAGAAATAGAAGGGTGGGACAATGGGTAAGTCATAAAAACATTGAGCTACTCGAGGTAGACTCGCACCAATCAAATGAAAAGATTTTCCATTTATTGCATCGGTGGAAGACCGAGATTTCCATATATAAGCAATTCCAGGATCAAATATCTCGTCCTCGGTGGAGAAAGGGGAGGGAACATAAGGGGCTTCCCCCACACTAAGTCCACACAAAGCATCTTCAAAAGGAGAAGACGAGCTTGTAGTACTCAATACACGTGGTGATGACGGAGTTAGAGTTGTAGAAAAATCTTTTAAATTTAATTCAAAATCTTTTCCTTTTTCATCTTTTAAACTCTCCTTGTGAAAACCCGATTTAATTATGTCAAAAATATTTGGTGTTTCTAAAGCAATGTTAGTCACACTAAAAATTCTCACATTTGAAAACCGTTTTGGTATAGGTGGTGGTAAGTTTTCAAAACGTTTGTTAGCAAAGAAAACTCCCCCATCGGGATCTACACATTCATCATCCGAAGAATCATTCATGATTGGAATCGTAGGCTTAACACTCTTAACCTCCACCGGCGGAGGGGACGAAACTTCATTTTTCTCAACAACTTCTAAAACTCTTTTTGAAATCTTTTTGCAAATGTTTTTGATGGGATTGACATTGTACAAAGACGTGATAGAATACACATGAAAAAGTGTGGAGTTTTCAGTTGCATTAATGACGAGTTCTTCCTCATTGAAACGAAGAGTGATTTTCCTAGCATGCACATCGATAAGTACTCTCGAGGTATCCAAAAATGATCGACCTAAAATTAGCGGAACTTTAGGATGGATGGAATGTCAACAACAATAAAGTCTACGGGATAGTAGAACTTTACAACTTTCACAAAGACGTCCTCGGCAACTCTACAAGCTAGAATCGTAGAATGATCGGCCATCTCGATTGACATTCTTGAAGGAGTGAGATTGGGAAGATTGAGCGATTTAAAAATCTCAAGAGGCATCAAATTAATACTAGCACCAAGATCGGCCAAGGCGTAGCATTCTTCCATGTCTTGTATAGCACATGGGATTAAAAACTTGCCGGGATCACCGACTTTTTGAGGTATGCGGATTAGGAAAACCGAAGAACAACTAGACGATTTTTTGCAATTTCTCTTTGTTATTCAACATACTTTTGAAGTTCGCGGCAAATCGAGGCATCATGACTAAGGCGTCGGCAAAACTTATATTGAAATGCAAGTCACGAAACATTTTCATAAAGAGTTCAAATTGATAATTATTTCGTTCTTGTGCCTTTTCCTTGTCTCGTCTGTAAGGGTATGGTAGAGGTGGTGTGCGTTGGGGCATAGTAGGCATAGGCATCGACCTTGGAATCTCGGGTTCCATGATTTGTATTGGTTCAACCGTAGGTGTGGTTTGAGCGGTACTTCGTGGGCTTGGAATTTGCTCCTTTTCGACCACCACCTCGGGTTCTTTCTCTTTTTCCTTCTCCATAGAAGTACTTGGACGAGAAATGGGTTCTTTGAAAGTTTTACCACTATGAGTAGTAATAACCTTCAATTCTCCTTTCGGGTTCACGATGGTATCACTAGGAAGACCACCCGAAGAAGAGGGCTTACACATGATAGCTTCAAACATTTTTCCCATTCGGTCTTCAAACTTAGATTGCCTAGCATCCGCTTTTAACAATTCTTGCTTAATCTCATGTTGACCTTGCTCCATTTTTTGTTGATTTTGTTGGAGTCGTTGAACATTTCCTTCCATTTTATTAGCATGAGTTTTAAGTTCATTAGCAACTTCGTTTTTAAGCTCGTTTTTCAACTCGGATCTTAAGCTAACCATTTCACGTTGCATATTGTCAAACTTAGCATCGTTTGCCTTAGCATAATTCAAAAACTCTCCTTGAAGATTTTTGGTGTGATCATTTTGAAAACCTTGTGTGGTAGTTTGAAAATCACGGTTTTGGTTTTGGTTTGAAATTTGCCCATTTCCACTTTGATAATTACCCTTGTTGTAATTCCTTTGATTGCCTTGATAATTACCACCTTGGTTGTTGTTTCGATAGTTATTAGCATTTTGATTTGGTGGAGCTTGATTTTGGCGGGAACCTTGACCGTTTTGGTTATAAGTTCCCGTGGCTACATAAGCACTCAAAGTGTTACCATCCGCGGTAATGCACTCGGAAAGATCATGAGCTCCACCACACGACAAACAACTCTTAGAAACCGCTTTAACCGAAGCGGAATTTGAAGCTTCTTGAGCTTTCCAATGGGACATAAGGTTAGCAAATCTATCAAAAAACCGATTTTCTTCATTTGCTTCATCATGTAAAGCATTAATGATACGAGACGATGACGAGCCCAATTTGGCAACACTCGGTGTGTTACGAGGGCTATAAACCTTAGACCTATTCTCAATTATGACCAAAGCTTCTTCAACCGTTTTACACAAAAAATTACCACCCGCGGCGGCATTTAAATAATCTCTTTCATGATCATTAAGTCCATTGTAAAACGTGTCAATTTGGTGCAAGTCGGAAAAACCGTGATGAGGACATTCATGCAACATCTCCTTAAACCTATTCCAAGCCGTTGAAAAACTTTCATTTGATTCTTGTGAAAACTTAGAAATCTCATTTTTCAAATGCGTAGTCTTAGAGGGCGGAAAAAATTGGTTCACAAATTTCGAAACGAGATCCTTCCACGTCAATATAGAATTGGGTGGCTCTTTCTCTAACCAAATTTTTGCAGGCCCCTCTAAGGAATACGGAAAAAGCATCATCTTAATCGAGTCATTCGAGACATCCTTGAATTTACAAGTGGCGGTAAGACGATTAAATTGGCGGATATGGTTGTGGGGATTGTCCTTCTCATCACCACGGAATTTGTTGTTTTAGATCATCGACAACAAACCCGTTTTCACCTCAAAATTCTCCGCAAGGATAGCGGGAATCACAATAGCCTCTCCATAACCCTCGGTGGGTGCTTGAAGTAACTCCATCATAGTTTGATTCGCCATGGTTGGTGCTTCTCGTACAATGGGTTCGTCAATAGGAGACTCCTCACTAGAATGAGTTGGAGTGGGAGTTTTGTTCTTTCGTCTACGTGCACGTTTTGCTTGATTACGAGTTAGCATAAACGTCACGTACAACGTGGAGACGAGCAAAGAAGATTCTTTTTGGTGTTTTGTATTTTTCAAATTTTTTGTGGTTTTTGATGGTATTAACTTTTTTTTTTTGGAAATTGGTGAAATGTATTAAGTAGACAAAAATCTACAATTCTCCTCCTTAATCAAATCTCTCGATTAAAGAAGCCTCAAGGAATGAAAATGATCACGTGAAGTGAACGCCTTCGGTGACTTTAGAACGATGGTGGAACACCAAATCGTTCAAGAGGGTTTAATCAATGAAAACCAAGAAAATATATATGATACTTAGTAATACTTTAGGCGGCAAAACCCTCGATTAGCTCTCACAATCAAATACTCACAAGCAAGCGGAGGAAACAAGGCGGCGCGAAGCACTTAAGAGCCTTTTTCCTTTAGGTCGTGAAATACAACCGCCTTATACCCACCTTATAGTTTGCATTTTTCAAAATCGAGCTTCACGAAAGTATTTATCTATTTTTGCCTTTTTCTTTGGTTTGAGATTCGAATACAATGATTGGGTAATGACCTCCCAAGTCAAGGTTGTGATTTCTCACGTATTTGGAGTACATGTGAATTTATTGTTCTACGTATACAATATATTAATAATATTCACACAAAAACTGAAAAACGATAATACGTATTAGTAGAGTGCTACTAATACAAATACTAATTATGGCTATATAAAAAAAACAACAATTGTTCAATCAAAACACAACACGCCTCCCCGGCAGCGGCGCCAAAAATGATTGTTTAGTAAAATTACCCCTTTAGGAAAAGGAAGGTAATTAGGGCAAGTATGCACGACGATTTAGGAAAACCGTGTGTGAATGACCCTAAAAGTGAGTTCGTTCTCGAGGAGGCTAGTGTGTTGTGTAATAAATTGATTAATGATGATTTTATTGTTATGAGAAGAGAAAATAGAATTGGGGTGAGAAGAGAAAGACGGTTACGAAGACGGATCGAGCTAAGACGAAAAAGTCGTTCACGTAAAACCGTAAAAACTACAAAATTAAAATTTTAAAACCTAAAAATTAATTTAAAGCTAAAAGTAGTCTAAAATAATATAAATAAGAATAAAATCCAATAAAAATATTTTAAAACCTTTTATTAATTAAATATTCAATTTTAAATGCTAATTAAAGCCCTAAAATTAAATATAATTAATCAAAATGTCCAAAATATTATTTTATTGAAAAAATAACTTACTTATATTATCTAAAGACTAAAAAGTATTTTTCCTAATTTTTAAAAGCTATTTTTATATTTTTAAATTACTAAAAACTATTTTTAAACTAAAATAATTATAAAAAATAATAAAATAATGCCAAAAATAATTTATCAATTTTAAAAATCCTAAATTACACTAATGAACAGTAGAAAATTGAAAAAGTTTGAAAAATATAAAATTTTTCACTAAAAGACAAAACTAGATTTAAATTAAACCCTAATTATACTAAATTAATTCTAAAAAATAATTAAAAGATGAACAGTGAAAACTTTTAATACCAAAAATCTTAAAATCTTTTTCTTAATAAAAGAAAAATGTTGAAACTGAAAAATATGTATTTTTGGCACTAAATGCCAAAAATAGAAAAATAAAAGTTAATTAAAAATGCAATAAAACCTAAAAATTACTAAATGAACAGTAATAATAATTCTAATTAATCAGAAAAATCAAAAATAAAATAAGAAAAATATAGAAACAAGTTTCAAGTCCTAATTCCCAAATAAGGGCACTAAAGACAAAAAATCAATGTTTCTGAAAGTGACATGCAAAGGATTTTGTCTTGTTGTGAAGCAGTACCAACTTGAGAACTACCAGTGGGAAGTTTGTTCCCACTGCTAGTTATAAATTATGGTCAGTTGACCTATAAGCTCAGGAGAGCTTATTTGGTGGCTTATTTTTGGACAAAAAGGCACCCTTATACTCAGTTGAGTATAAGGAGTCAAATTACACACAAAAAACAAGCAAGTACTTCACAAAAATCCACACAAAGTGCACAAATAGTTTCTGATTAGTCATTCATGTTTCTGATGAATAGTGACCCCTTTTTACTTGCACAAAAATGAAATTTAAAGGCTCATAACTTGCACATAAGCTCACAAAACAGCATATAACCAATACACAATCCCTAAATAACCTATTATCTAACAATGGGCAAGATTTGAATAGCTAATTCAACAAGAATAGTCAACAACAAGCACTTTCTGATTTTAGCTATATTGTCCAATGTTTTAGCATGCAAATTTGTTCAAAATACTACCAAACTGAAAGACAAGCTTAACATATAACCTATTACTACTGTTGAGTGTGTATACAGGTTTTTAACCAAGAATCATATCATTAGACCCTATTTGAACCTTAATCCAAACACCCCTTTAAAATTCTGATAATGAAATTTTTCAAGCCAAATCAAATCAAATCCTAACCAAACTGATCCTAATCACCTATAACATGCATACAAGCACTAGAGAACATAATCAAACCATAAAACAAACATTTGAACAAGTTTCATACCAAATCAAAAAATCACATAAATCATACACTTAAAACAGAAAATGAGAGAACAAGATTGCTACCTAGAGGGACCTACATCCAGGTCCCTCAATGACTGCTATGTCACCTCCAATCAGACTGGGGCCTTAGCAGAACCTTGGACACCAAGCTCCAATGAAACCTGCTAAGAAAAAATGAAGAACACACAATATGCAATTTTCTGAATTTCTTTCTCTTTTAAAACCTTTCTCACAAATTTCTCAGACGCTTTTCTTTCAAAACACTTACACCAAATAACTTCCAATCCTGAAAAACCAAATCTTGAATCAAATTTTCACCAAAAATTTCCCTTTTTCAGAAACCCTTTTTTCTGAAAATTCAAACACAAAATGTTTGAATAAATTTTAATGGAACTCAGATTTTTTCACAAGTTACTACCAACTTTTAAAACAAAGTAAAAAGGAATTATAATTTCATAACTAGAAAATACCAACTTTTAATTATATGAAAGGCATTACATAAACTTTGAAAAAAAATCTGGAACAAGTTATAAAATGAAACACTATGCTCTTATATAATGAGCTACAGAATTCTCTAGAAGTGAAAACCCTAGTTAATGAAATTCCTAAGCTGTCCCTTGAAAAAGTCTTCAATCTTGGTCAAAATCCGTCTTCATGTGATTGCCAGTTAGAATAGATGTACTTGTGATGATCTTGGCTGTTTATTCAGTCTTAAGGAGCAAGAAATCAAGATGGGACGTTGGATGTGTCTTTTTGGGGTTTTGGTGTGAAAGAGACGGGGCAGGGGTGGTCCATAGAGGCCACATGGGTTGAGTGGGGACATGGTTTTTGTGTGGGATGGGGTGAAAAAAGGTGAATCAAAGATCTGGAAAAGAAGAAACAAAACCCCCTTGTTTTAAGGTTAATTGGACCTGGGATTAATAGGGTTTATGGGGTGTTAGTGTGAGTTTTAATCCATTTTGGGGGTTAAGGTTTTTAAATTAAGTGTTAAGTGGGAAAAGTGGGAGGGTTTGACTTCATTTGACCAGGTTTATTTAATAAACCTGGTGGGTTTGGGTTGTGGGTTGGTTGGGTTTTGGACGGGTATGGGTAGGAATAATGGGTAGGGTCGGGTATTGGTGAGGTGTCAAGATCTGAGTGGATGATGAAGTTTAGTTGTCTAGGCAGAAAAGGTCCCCAAGGTTTCTTTCTTCTTTCATGTTGTAATAAACAGCCAAAACTTCCATTCCTCTTTATAATAAGTTTGCCATCTTGTCAAATTTGGCACAACAGGTTTTGCAAACTTTGTATAAGGACTTCTTATGTAATTTCTTCAAGGACTGAACTTGTACAATCTTGATAATTTAGGGACCACAATGCATTTTATGAGTATTACAAGGGTATAAATTGCCAAGTCTTCAAAAATGAGGGACCAATGTTGCCAATCTTCAATTCTTCAAGGTTATTTTTGGAAATTCCAGATTTGGGTCCGGTTCATTGTGCGGCTTCGTTTCCCGTGTTCGTTTTTGAATGATTCTTGTGATCTTTTTGTCATTTCCTCAATATCCGTACCTAAAATACACAAGCAACAAACACGAGCATATATTTGGCAGTTTTAATGATATTTTATGCATTTTAAGCTCGATTTGGACGATGAGACTATGTATAAAAGCAGTCTCATCAAAGTCCCAATACAACCCTAAGTACCCCAAAACATAAAAAGAAAATAGGCTGATTTCAAAACTGTTTTGACCTCCGACTGTTGTAACCTGTTTTTGACCCACTTCCCGACCTCCAATTTAGTTCTCGTTTCTTGCATTTGAAAGCCAGTTCAATTACCTTTCCAGGGATACTTGGATCACAAAATAAGAGTTTGTAGTACTCCCTATATGATCAAAACAATTGACCCTAAATTCTGCCCAGTTTTTAAAAACGGATTTAATTAAATTAACCTAATTAATTACCCATAACTCCACTAATTACAAGCCCTAATTCACCTAATCATTATAATATCATTAAAATACAGATTTTAATTTAAACTCTAACCTAAGTCCATCATAAGATGATTATAAAAACATTAAAAACAATTAAATTGAAAAGGGTTATGAAGATTTACCTTTGATTTGAAAACCCCTAAATTTTTGATGAAACCCTAATTCCTCTTATATATTCGTCGACCAAAACTCTCCAGGAAGAAAAAAATGCGTTTGATATTATGTTGTATTCTTTATATAGCACAAAATCCTAGTCCAACTACAAGCCCACTTACCTTTTTCCTTTTTCTTTTTTTCTTTAATTCGTGTATAACTGACCCATATACTCTTTTTTTTTATTTTCTTTCTTTTTTTTATTATTGCTACTTTACTAATATTTCCTTAAATTTACTTAATTTATTTCAGCCCCTAAAGTTTCTAAAATCTCAAAACTGAGAAACTAGTCAATTTCACTCGTTTACCGTAAAAGACGTAAAATATACAGTTTTAAAAAATCTCAAATTTTGAAATAAACTTTATGACTAAGTCCTAAATGACTTAAAACCATCCCGAAAAATACTCACATGACTAAACACCTTACCCGAGACCTCTAAATGCTAAACCCCAAATCCTAAAAAAAATACAATGCTTATACGTATACCTAAACACCAAAATTAACACCATTTCATTTCATAGTCACTAATTGTGAGCTCATGAACATGAAATAACCGTTCCTCGATTTACTTATGAATACTCTATACCCATAAACGATATCCACACCAACCTCGTTCACGCAAAATAACATGTAAACACACTAAACAAATAGTCACACATAAATTAACCTAAAAATAGGACCAAGTGACGAACCTCAAAACCACGGTTGTCACATTAAATCATAACATACATTAGTTCAATAAACTGCATAAAAAAACTTGTTCAAACCAATATTATAATTTATATGATCCTTAAAACCTTTTTAGCAGTTCAACCAAACACCCCTTAAACTAATGAACATACAGATTTACCAAAGATTTATCGTGCAAGATCCACTCAAAACTTTCAACTAGAATATAAATCATGCACCAAATCTCATATAAACACAGAATAAGCAAGTATTTTTAGCTAAATCTTAAACATTCACCTACATCAACCAATTTCACAAACTTTTGGGCTTATATAAAAATAGGTAAGAAACTTACCTCCAAGGTGTACATTCACACCTTGGAGTGTGTGAGCTTAAGTGCAAAGGAGTGCACTAGCTTCCAATACTTCCCTGCTAAGATATAACAAACATCAACAGCATTTCATTAAATTAATTTTCAACAAATTTCCACTTTTTCACTCCCTTGTTAATATCAGAAGGACTATGTAGAAATCCTTTGACAGCTTAACTAGAGGTGAGAGTAATGCAGTCTTTCCAATGCCAACACAAAAAGGATATCAAGTTTAAAGACTTTCTTCTAGGGTTTATCACAGAAAACCAAAGAAAGTGATACCACCAACTCTCTTCCACCCAAGTCTTATACGTCCACTGACCCTTGATATCACTCAATATCGGGGTCTATGGTCACCTATAATCCTTAAATGAGAAGCTGTTTGGGGCTTTATCAACCTTCTTTCCTCAACCTTTTTTATAAAACCAAAAAAAAACTTTCAAGATTGTAACACAAGTAGAATCTTAAAAACGAATTTAACAAGAATCATAACAATAAGAGTCAAATAACATAAACTTGGAACTTGCTTTTCATTCATCAAACATTACACCACAATTCTCTTTAGACAGTGGGGATTTACAAAGTTGTGAACCCAAAGAAAAAACAAGAACACTTTGAAAATGAAACCTAAGGACCCTTTATATAGAGGGCTTACATGACTAGAAAGATAAAATAAAACTTAAACCCTAAGATTGAAGACCCCAAATTGCCCTTGTAGATGCTTTGGCATATTCGTTTGAAATTTGAATTTGAAGCTGCTCCATGTGATGATTCTTATTGTTTTGTGATCCCAATGGTTCATATAACGCGTAGGAATGAAGCTAGGATATTGCTTGTTGATTTGCTGGCTCGTTCTTGTTTGGACGTGAAGGGTGGGGGCATGTGCATGTGGGAAAGGGTTTTAGTGAAAGGGATGGTTGATTTTTGAGAGGCAGAGTGTTTAGAGGTAGTTTAATCATAAATCAGGACATTTTCTCCCTTTACTTTCAAGTGGTTAAGGTAATTAGTAACTAGGGTTTATGATAAACAGTAGTTAGTTTGATCTGTTTGGGTTTTAAAAGTGGTGTTAACCGCCCAAATTTAAACTTAATTCAATAAGTTTAAACCGGGTTAGTGGGTTGGGGTGATGTGGCGAATTGGGGGATTCTGATTGGTTGATGTGGGTAAGTGGGCTACGTGTCAAGCCAAGAGTGGGTGTGGGGGTTTGTGTGTCTGGGCAGAAATGGCCCTTCTTCTCTTTTGTTCTTTGCATATCCAGTTTTCATCAGCCAAAACTTTGGGTCCCTTTATAAATAAGTTTTTGTTTTTATAATTTTGCCACAAAAACTTTCATAAGGTATGATTAAGGGCATTTCATGTACTTTCTTGTATTTTCAAGGACCATTAATGACATTTCTTGAAACTTGAACGTCTTCTCTTGTGTAATTGACTTTTAGGAGGACTAAATGTGACAAGTCTTCATTTTAGAGGGACCATTCTTGCCAATTCTTCAAAGTTAAGGGTCCTTTTTGCAAATTTGACAAACTTTAAGGACCAATATTGTAATTATGAATATACAAGGGTTTAAAGTGTCTATTCTTCAATATTAGAGGACCCTTCTTGTATAATCTTCATTTCTTCAAGGGTTTTTCTTGGAAAATCTTCAATAGGGCTTGGTTCATTGTGCGGCTTCGTTTCCCGTGTTCGTTTTGCATGTTTCTTGTGATCTTTTGTCATTTTCTCAATATCCGTACCTAAAATACACAAGTAACAAACACAAGCATATATTTGGCATTTTTGATGATATTTAATGCATTTAAAGCCCGTTTTGGACGATGAGACTATGTATAAAAGCAGTTCATCACTCCCCCATACTAAACCATTGCCGTGCCCTCACGCAATGCTAGAATAAAGTATCGTAGCACCTCCAAAATTCATTTTTTATTCACTTTTATTGAATGATAAACTAGCTACACTACTACTATTACTTCTACTTGCGTTTTAGACATAATGTATGATTTTCATCGCAAAATGGGACGTTTAGGTTCATAGAATAAGAACACGTGAATGCTTCGTTAGAAATAATTTCATCGTCCTCGATTTTCACCCCAATTCCAGGCTAAGCGTTCAACGAGATTATTGCCATTATAAGTTAGTAATGCTAACACTACTCACATGCCCTAATCACGTACTTATCCTCTCATTTTCCTAAGTTGTATCTCTTATATTTTATTTTGTCTTGAATGTTTCACGAGGATACATTGTTTTGACTTATGCGATAATAGAGATTTAGGTCTAAAAATAGAGTCCTAACGGTGTAACCAGGACCATCGAATTAATAGCCCCTAATAATAGACAATGATGTCAAAAAATTAAGTCAACAAGAAGGATCTATAAACACGGTTTTATAACAGTTTTGAACATGAGACTTATTACCAAGACTTTTATACGCTCCCTAACGGAAGGGCCTTATTATCATAGGTTTACCTCCATCTTTTATTCAACTTCGCCATGAAGCTTTTATTATGACTTCGGTCTTGCCTTGCCTTTTATTATCCTCCTCATCAGTGGTTTTATTATGGCCAAAGACGTATATCCTCACGCTAAAGCGAATTTTGGATCTTTAAAGCTTCAAAGATTAAGGCTTGATTCACTTTCAATTTTTCATAGATTTTTCGGCCTTGTGAGCTTCAAATTGTTTGCTTGATTTAGGTGAGCACTTGAAATCTTATTATTGGGTGAAGCTTTCGATTATTCAGGTTGCCAATACTTCAAAACCGTGACGCTGGCGATACCTTAATGTGTTCCCAATTTAATTGCATGGAAGCTACTAGAAAAGAATAGAAACCAACAATCAAGACTAAACCGCTAAGTCAATATTTATTAAGTAAAAAAAATATTTACAAGCGAAGGGAGAATAAGCAAATAACGAGAACACATGAGTTTTTGAAAGAAGAGCGACTTCTACATTTAGCATAGTAACTTATAATATCATTTCTCGTCCTCATTTAAGAGACTTAGCCTAATATAAGTTAAGGCATCGAAGCTAAGTGCTCAACACGCACGATCGAGTCAAAAATTTCACTTATTCTCGCCATCGGAAAATCTACATTCGTGTCTTCAAACACTTATAAAACATGAGAAAGTTTTTAAAATTTGGCCATTTTTAGCCTTATTTTGCAACAAAACGATAAACAAAAAGATAAACTTTGGAAAGCGTGAAGGTTTGGCAAGGCAAGTATCTATTCACCCCCCATACTAAAGTTAAACATTGTCCTCAATGTTTCGAGTCTAAGGGTTGGAAACCCTCATACTAGAGACGTATTCGAATGCTTAATCTAGCATGAAAAGGGTGTAACCGTTAATTTTAAAGCCGTTTATGAAGTGTGCTAAAAACCTAAGGTTAGAACATAAAAGGAAATATCATGGATATTGAGAAATTCTTCCAAGCAAACGATCGAGTGCTCCCATAAAACGAACACGAGAGGCTCCAATCGTGAAGATCATGATCATCTAAAAACCACAATTCACAAACAACTACGGAACAAAGGTTGGAAGGCACAAATCCCCACATGTTACTACATTAGAAAGCGATAATATGTACATAGGATAAGCATGGGACTCCCCCACGAGGCACCTCGTTTTTTATTACCGAGTCATGAGCTCGACTCGATCCCCTCAATACTATTTATCATTGGGAAAGGTGATTTGGTCGAGGTAGTTCAAGGATGGAACTTCCCCGCCAAATTAGTGCTACAACCTATGTCCATTCACCTTGAAATTGGGGCCATCATTTTGAGCTAGCTCGATGGTCCCATATGGAAAAACCCGAGTCGCGGTGAATGGACCGGACCAACGGGATTTCAACTTACTGGAAAAGATTTTCAATCGTGTTAAAGGCCCATAAAGCATCGTCCAACTTATCCGACCAAGATTGTTGGTTTTCCCCAATCGATCTCTCCAAGATCCTCTTCGACGCTCGGTTTGAAACCTCGACTTGCCCACTCGTTTGTGGGTGATAAGCCGTAGAAAGACGATGTGTAACCCCATATTTCCTTAGGACCCTTTCGAATTGGTCGTTACAAAAATGGGTTCCACGATCGCTTATGATCGCACAAGGGGTTCCAAACCGAGAAAACAAGCTTCTCAAACACTTGACTACCACACGAGCATCGTTGGTGTGACAACCGTGGTTTTGGTTTTGTCACTTGGTCTTACTTTTAGGTTATTTTATGTGTGCTTACTTGAATTGTGTGTTTACATGTTTATTTTGTGTGAATGAGGTTGGTGTGGTTATCGTTTATGAGTATAGAGTACTCATAAGTAAATCGAGGAACGGTTATTTCATGTTCATGAGCTCACAAGTGGTGACTATGAAATGAAAATGGTGATATTGTGGTGTTTACGTATACGTATAAGTATTATAGTAATAGTATTTTTTTAGGATTTACGGTTTAGCATTTAGAGGTCTCGGGTGAGGTAATTATCCAAAAGAATATTTTTCGGGATGGTTTTAAGTCATTTAGGACTTAGTTATAAAGTTTATTTAAGAATTTGAGATTTTTTTAAAAGTGTATATTTTACGGTAAAACGCGTAATTTTGACTAGTTTTACGGTTTTGAGGTTTTGGGAGTTTTAGGAGCTGAAATAAATTAAGGTAAATTAAGGTAATATTAATAAGATATTAATTAACAATAAAAAGAAAAAAAAATAAAGAAAAAAACGAAATTAGGGGTGTTTGTGTCGGTTTAGAAGAGAAAAAAAAGGAAAAAAAAGGAAAATATTTAAGGAAAGTGGGCTTTGGGTTGGACTAGGATTCACCCATACCATATATAATGTATATACTAAACCAAATTCATTATTTTTCTCCTGGAGATGAAGGAAATTCGTGAGTCTTATAAAAAAAATTAGGGTTCTTCATAAAATTTGGGGGTTTTCATAAATCCAAGGTAAATCTTCAAATCCCTTTTTAATTAAATTGTTTTTATGTTTTCTTTAATAATCTTATGATGGATTTAGGTTAGGGTTTATATATAAACAATAAATTAATGTTGTAATAATCATAATATAATGATTACATGGGTTATGGCTTGTAATTAGAGGAATTATGGTTAATTAATGTGGTTGATTTTGTTAAACCCGTTTTTAAAAACTGGGCAGATTTTTGAGTCAATTGTTTTGATCATATTGGGAGTTCTACAAACTCTTATCTTACGATCCACATACCCCTGAAAAGGTATTTGAAGTGGCTTTCCAATGCAAGAAACTAGAACTAAATTGGAGGTCGGGAAGGGGGTCAAAAACAGGTTACAACAGTCGGAGGTCAAAACAGTTTTGAATTCATCCTGTTTTCTTTTTAAGTTTTGGGTTGTTTGGGGTACTTAGGGTTGCATGGGGATCTTCTCACGAACATGAGAGATGGTTTATATATTGTAATAAGGATCTGCACTTGGGCTAAGGTTGTGGTTTAGGGTAAGACCCCTTAATGGTAACAAACTTTTAGTACGTTTAAAATCAGGAAATCTGGAATGACAAAAGTAGATATATGTATATCGGGGCCTTAACAGTAGCTTTAAGGTTAGGACAAGTGGGAGGTGTTAGCCAACATATGTAAGGGTATGAATATTCCTTTTACAGAAACCATGACTATGTTTAAGTGGACATTTGACTTAAAGTTTTGAGACCTAAAAACTGGGACTGTTTTGTGTAAAATATGAACGGGATAGTTATTAAACTTAACCAAGTTAAGGACTTGTTAAGGAAGGGTAATGGGGTGTTTAAAGTTATAAATGGGGGTATTTATATGAGAGGAGGTTAGATGTCCATCATAGGTTGATGAACCATTTTAGAGGTTGGTTCATGTATTGATTTATGTGTTTTTGGATTATTAGCTTGGGGCTAGAGCAAGGACTTTGGAGAAGCAATCATGTGAGTTCATAGTCCCATTTTACTACGTTTTTAAATGTTTTTTTCCAGTATGGGATGGAGATGACACTTGAAATGTTCTTTAACATGATTTAGTACTATGTTATAAAATGTGTGGACATAAATGTGTTATTGTGTGACTTGCGTGCTTATGTGTTCTCATATGTGCTTTGGTACGTGTTCTGCTATGTGAATCTTGTTTGGATTGTGATTGGCTTTGGTACATAGATGTATGGGCGTCTATGGGACCAGTTGTGATGTGTGTGGAGCGTGGGGCACGATCCGTCCTGAGTACTTGTGCATCGTCTCTTCGGAGGCAAGATATCTCGACGGGGATATAGTTCATCTTCCACAGGTGGTGTGGGAAAGATCCGGATAGTGTGGTGTGTGTTCTTGTGCGTGTGACGGGATACTTATTGATTGTTATAATGTGCTTTGTGAATTTTAGATGTGGTTGGTACTTGGCTTGAGTTTTTTTATGGATGCATGTAGCATGATTATCACATTATGGTCCATTACTATAAATTGTTTTTCTTCAACTTATTTACAGCGGATGTCAATGTTTTTTTATGATGTTCTAGATAACTTAAACCTATGTTCTCACCAACTTTATGTTGACAGATTTTAGTGTCATTTTCAGGTGAGGTAGTTGTGCAAGATGATGTTAGAAGTGGCTAGAGTATAGAGGCTGCTAGGATTGCATTCGGAGGAATCCCTTTCCTCTTAGATTTTATTTTGTGTTTTGATTAAGTGAATGTTGTGGTACCTATATGTTTGATGTTTGTTTATTTGTATGTCTTTGGTAAGAGGTAGGCCTGTTACCTACTTACCTAGACGCCTGCATTGTTGAGATATTGTCACGACATTTGTGTCGCCATCTATGATATTTCAATTTCATTTAGTTCTCTCTATAGACACACTGTTGTTGTGATGATATCCATACGTCGCACCCCATATTCCGCCATGGTGGGGTGTGACAGAATGGTATCAGAGACAATGGTTATAGAGAATTAGGTTGCCTAGTCGTGTAGCCTAGTCTATAGCTTAAGGGTCCCTGCATATAGGCGTCATAGGAGTATGTGTGCATTTTATAGTAATTGATGTGTTAGAATATTATTTTTGCAGTATTTGTTAAGTTATGAACTACTATGGTTCATACTTAACAACATGTTATTTTCTTTACGAGTTTTGATTAGTGCGGGTGGAACCATGGTCGTATACGCTAGTCATTGTTGGATTTCGCTTAATTATGTTTTCATGTTCTTTATACATTTCGAATTTTGTCTACGCTGGTTCAGCTGGACTACGAGTTTATGTGTTTCGTGCATTCGCTATGTTATTTTAATACATGGGGTTTTGGATCTTATCTTGTGTGGTTATGTGCTTGTGAGTTGTTGGATTATGTGTTATGTGTAGTATTAATTTCTTATAAGTGTCATCATAGGAGGGAGTACAGTGGTGAAAGGGAACATGTATAATTATGGAGGCCTACATAATTATATATGTGCCACAACACCACTGGATTTTCAAGTATGATTGCATGAAAGAGAGTTAATACATGCTTGTATAGTATATGTTGGATGTATTTGAGTGTATGTACGCTTATGCCTATGTATGTAAAATTATTTTCTACTTACCGGTTGTATTCTTGGGATGGTTGCTAGCTCGTTTCTCTTTGAGATGTTCAACTTCTGTAGTAGCGCATTTCTCGGGTCCTCATTTCACGTGTTTTTTTGTACGGTACTTTTGGCGTGAAGGATTTTGAGATGGTGGAGATTTCTTTTTGGGGTAACGATGTCTTTTGTTTTGAGTTATACATGGTAAAAAAAATAGAACTTGCAAATTGAAAAAAAAAATAGTTGTTGGTAGTCGATGAAATAAGGAAGTGTCGGAAACATGTTTCAAATAAGGTGGAATATAAATTCTTTAACATATAAGCATGACTCGGTTATTTTAAAATATTTTGGTTTTGATCATCTAAAGTTATTGTTCTTAAATTAAAATTTTTGTTCTTATTTAGTGAAATATGTTAAAATCATGTAATTAATAGAGTTTTAATTTTCTGGAATTAAAATAAATTAGGTTCTAGTTTTGGTAATTAATGGGGGGTTTTAGGGTTTAAAAATCGTTTTGGTCATAACTTATTCGTTTTTAAAGGTTTTTGGGTGATTCAAAAACCTAAAATTATGTACTCGGAACATACTTTTCAAATATTCAGAAAGTTTTGTAATTGGAAGTCAGTAGCTTGGTCGAATTAATTTTACAAGTGTTGAGTTCAAGGTTAATTTTCGGACAACATGGGTTAAACTCGTGTTTTGGGTATTTTGCGGTAATGAACACTTGGAGGGTTAACATTGAGATGAGTTGGGAAGGAATTTGAGAGTTCTTTAGACCTTATTATACGTGGTTATATTTTGATGAGTTTTGATTTATGGTATTTATGAGTAAGACTGAAATCGGGGTGACAGTGTTAAACCCGTTGAGTTATGTGACGGCTCCTAACTTGGTTTCAAGACAGTTCTTGTTTGATGAGTTGTGAGATTTAGTTAGGTTGGTAACATAACTTTATGGTTTTGATAAGTTTCCTCGTGGACGGTTAAGGCTCATGTGTTGTTGGTTGAGATTATTTTCGTGTAAACTGAGTTCACGTTTGAACGTGAAGGTTTTATCAGGGATATGCATCCTCGTTTGTTTGCTGAGAATAAGTTTGAGTTTGGGAGTGAATCTCGGGACGAGATTTCTATTAGGAGGGAGTGATGTGACAACCGTGGTTTTGGGTTTGTCACTTGGTCTTACTTTTAGGTTATTTTATGTGTGCTTACTTGAATTGTGTGTTTACATGTTTATTTTGTGTGAATGAGGTTGGTGTGGTTATCGTTTATGAGTATAGAGTACTCATAAGTAAATCGAGGAACGGTTATTTCATGTTCATGAGCTCACAAGTGGTGACTATGAAATGAAAATGGTGATATTGTGGTGTTTACGTATACGTATAAGTATTATAGTAATAGTATTTTTTTAGGATTTACGGTTTAGCATTTAGAGGTCTCGGGTGAGGTAATTATCCAAAATAATATTTTTCGGGATGGTTTTAAGTCATTTAGGACTTAGTTATAAAGTTTATTTAAGAATTTGAGATTTTTTTAAAAGTGTATATTTTACGGTAAAACGCGTAAATTTGACTAGTTTTACGGTTTTGAGGTTTTGGGAGTTTTAGGAGCTGAAATAAATTAAGGTAAATTAAGGTAATATTAATAAGATATTAATTAACAATAAAAAGAAAAAAAATAAAGAAAAAAACGAAATTAGGGGTGTTTGTGTCGGTTTAGAAGAGAAAAAAAGGAAAAAAAAGGAAAATATTTAAGGAAAGTGGGCTTTGGGTTGGACTAGGATTCACCCATACCATATATAATGTATATACTAAACCAAATTCATTATTTTTCTCCTGGAGATGAAGGAAATTCGTGAGTCTTATAAATTAAATTAGGGTTCTTCATAAAATTTGGGGGTTTTCATAAATCCAAGGTAAATCTTCAAATCCCTTTTTAATTAAATTGTTTTTATGTTTTCTTTAATAATCTTATGATGGATTTAGGTTAGGGTTTATATATAAACAATAAATTAATGTTGTAATAATCATAATATAATGATTACATGGGTTATGGCTTGTAATTAGAGGAATTAGGGTTAATTAATGTGGTTGATTTTGTTAAACCCGTTTTTAAAAACTAGGCAGATTTTTGAGTCAATTGTTTTGATCATATTGGGAGTTCTACAAACTCTTATCTTACGATCCACATACCCCTGAAAAGGTATTTGAAGTGGCTTTCCAATTCAAGAAACTAGAACTAAATTGGAGGTCGGGAAGGGGGTCAAAAACAGGTTACAACAGTCGGAGGTCAAAACAGTTTTGAATTCAGCCTGTTTTCTTTTTAAGTTTTGGGTTGTTTGGGGTACTTAGGGTTGCATGGGGATCTTCTCACGAACATGAGAGATGGTTTATATATTGTAATAAGGATCTGCACTTGGGCTAAGGTTGTGGTTTAGGGTAAGACCCCTTAATGGTAACAAACTTTTAGTACGTTTAAAATCAGGAAATCTGGAATGACAAAAGTAGATATATGTATATCGGGGCCTTAACAGTAGCTTTAAGGTTAGGTCAAGTGGGAGCTGATAGCCAACATATGTAAGGGTATGAATATTCCTTTTACAGAAACCATGGGTATGTTTAAGTGGACATTTGACTTAAAGTTTTGAGACCTAAAAACTGGGACTGTTTTGTGTAAAATATGAACGGGATAGTTATTAAACTTAACCAAGTTAAGGACTTGTTAAGGAAGGGTAATGGGGTGTTTAAAGTTATAAATGGGGGTATTTATATGAGAGGAGGTTAGATGTCCATCATAGGTTGATGAACCATTTTAGAGGTTGGTTCATGTATTGATTTATGTGTTTTTGGATTATTAGCTTGGGGCTAGAGCAAGGACTTTGGAGAAGCAATCAGGTGAGTTCATAGTCCCATTTTACTACGTTTTTAAATGTTTTTTTCCAGTATGGGATGGAGATGACACTTGAAATATTCTTTAACATGATTTAGTACTATGTTATAAAATGTGTGGACATAAATGTGTTATTGTGTGACTTGCGTGCTTATGTGTTCTCATATGTGCTTTGGTACGTGTTCTGCTATGTGAATCTTGTTTGGATTGTGATTGGCTTTGGTACATAGATGTATGGGCGTCTATGGGACCAGTTGTGATGTGTGTGGAGCGTGGGGCACGATCCGTCCTGAGTACTTGTGCATCGTCTCTTCGGAGGCAAGATATCTCGACGGAGATATAGTTCATCTTCCACAGGTGGTGTGGGAAAGATCCGGATAGTGTGGTGTGTGTTCTTGTGCGTGTGACGGGATACTTATTGATTGTTATAATGTGCTTTGTGAATTTTAGATGTGATTGGTACTTGGCTTGAGTTTTTTTATGGATGCATGTAGCATGATTATCACATTATGGTCCATTACTATAAATTGTTTTTCTTCAACTTATTTACAGCGGATGTCAATGTTTTTTTATGATGTTCTAGATAACTTAAACCTATGTTCTCACCAACTTTATGTTGACAGATTTTAGTGTCATTTTCAGGTGAGGTAGTTGTGCAAGATGATGTTAGAAGTGGCTAGAGTATAGAGGCTGCTAGGATTGCATTCGGAGGAATCCCTTTCCTCTTAGATTTTATTTTGTGTTTTGATTAAGTGAATGTTGTGGTACCTATATGTTTGATGTTTGTTTATTTGTATGTCTTTGGTAAGAGGTAGGCCTGTTACCTACTTACCTAGACGCCTGCATTGTTGAGATATTGTCACGACATTTGTGTCGCCATCTATGATATTTCAATTTCATTTAGTTCTCTCTATAGACACACTGTTGTTGTGATGATATCCATACGTCGCACCCCATATTCCGCCATGGTGGGGTGTGACAGTTGGTGGGCAAAGCCTTAGCTTCCACCCACTTAGATAGGTAGTCAACGGCGACAAGGATGTACTTATTACCACGAGATAATGGGAACGGCCCCATAAAGTCAATGCCCCAAACGTCAAAGATCTCACACACTTGGATGATATTTTGTGGCATTTCATCGTTTTGTGAGGCTTTTCCTTGTCGTTGGCATGAGTCGCACGACTTCACAAGTGCATGTGCATATCGGTAAATAGTAGGCCAAAAGAAACAGGCATCAAAAACCTTATTAGCCGTGAGGTTAGCACCGTGGTGACGACCCGTGGGTCCCTCGTGACAAGCTCTAAGAATGTTAGAAGCTTCGGTGCTAAAGACACAACGTCGAATAATTTGATCCGCACAAGTTCGAAACAAGTAAGGGTCGTTCCAAAAATAGAACTTGACGTCATGAATGAATTTTCGTTTTTCTTGAGTCGTCATACCCTTGATGATGACGTTGCCCACATGGTAATTTGCGATGTCCGCAAACCATGGGGTGGATCAATCAAGCTTATAATTCACTACACCGAGTGTCTCGAGCAGAAATGTTTCGATGATTTGCTTTGGCTCGTAAACACTTTGGTGAGGATCTTCCAAACGAGAAAGATGATCGGCCCCTAGATTCTCAGCTCCTTTTTTGTCAACGATTTTGTGATCAAATTCTTGAAGGAGGAGAATCCAACGAAGTAATCTCGGCTTTGCATCTTGTTTAGCCATAAGATACTTGATGGATGAATGATCCGTATACACTATGCATTTAGTCAATACGAGATAAGGTCGAAATTTCTCAAATACATACACCACGGCAAGGAATTCCTTTTCCGTTGTAGTGTATTTTAGTTGAGCCTAGGTCATCGTCTTGCTTGCATAGTGAATAGGCAAGAAGTGCTTATCATGACGTTGCCCCAATACGGCCCCAATAGCGTAGTCACTAGCATCACACATGAGCTCAAAGGGGAGGTTCCAATTGGGAGCAACAAGAATGGGAGATTCGGTAAGTTTCCTCTTAAGGATTTCAAAGGCTCGTACACAATCTTCGTCAAAGACAAAACGTGCATCTTTTTCGAGGAGATGTGTAATAGGTCGAGAAATCTTTGAAAAATCCTTGATGAATCGACGATAAAAGCCCGCGTGGCCTAGGAAACTCCTAACTCCCTTAACGGTTTTGGGATGAGGTAATTTGGCGATGACGTCTACCTTAGTTTGATCTACCTCAATCCCCGCTTTCGAAACCTTGTGCCCTAAGACGATTCCACGTTTAACCATAAAATGACATTTTTCCCAATTGAGCACAAGGTTGGTTTCCTCACAACGCTTCAACATTCTCTTAAGATTCGACAAACACGAAGTGAACGAACTACCAAACACGGAAAAGTCATCCATGAAGACTTCCATCGTCTCCTCGATCATATCATGAAAATTAGCCATCATGCACCTTTGAAAGGTTACCGGTGCATTACAAAGTCCGAATGGCATTCTACGACAGGCAAACGTTCCATATGGACACGTAAACGTAGTTTTTTCTTGATCACGAGGATCTATGGGGATTTGGAAGTAACCAGAAGAACCATCCAAAAAGCAATAAAAATCGTTTCTCGCAAGACGCTCCAACATTTGGTCCATGAAGGGCAAGGGAAAATGGTATTTACGAGTGGAGTCATTCAACTTACGATAGTAAATGCACACTCTCCATCCGGTCACGAGTCTAGTTGGAATTAACTCGTTGGCATCGTTTGGCAAAACGGTCATTCCTCCCTTCTTAGGGACACAATGAATAGGACTCACCCAAGGGCTATCGGAAATAGGGTAAATCATTCCCGCGTCAAGGAGTTTTAGGACTTCCTTTTTGATGACGTCGTGAATTTTGGGGTTCACACTCCTTTGACATTGGATTGCGGGTTTGTAATCTTCTTCCATTAAGATTTTATGGGCACAAAATTTGGGATCGATCCCCTTAATGTCGGATAACTTCCACGCAGTTGCCCCTTTGTGATCCTTTAGAACATCGATAAGTGCGGTTTTTTCATCATTTGAAAGATCCTTCGCAATAATAACCGGTAACTTATCGTCCTCCTCCAAAAATACATATTCAATGTGAGGAGGTAAATCTTTCAACTCGAGGATTGGTGGTTCCTCAATTGACGACTTGGGCTCGATACTCATAACCTCCTCGGTTGGGGGAAATGGGAAATCATTAAGAAAATCCTTGATAATCGAGAAGTCCTCATCATTGTCGAGGTCTTCGTTACAAGTACGTGGAACATCGAATTCTTCCAACGTAAAACCACCACCTTCAAATGGTGTGAAGGTTGCGTGTCGAGTTATCAAGAATGAGATCAAGCATAGTGGGATTGCCACTATTTTCATCATCACCAAAACCTAGAACTTCTTGTGAAAATTCCTCGCAAACAACGTCGATCATCAACGAGGTTTATGGTAGCAACGGAATAAACATGAGAAAGTTGAGAAATTTGAGTTGCGTTTATAACAAGTTCCTCGTCGTTGAAACGTAAGGTGATATTTCTAGCATGCACATCAATTAAAGCCATAAACGTATCTAAAAACGAACGACCTAAAATGAGAGGAACTTGAGGATCCGTGGGAATATCGACAACGATAAAGTCTACGGGATAGTAGAATTTTCCCACTTTCACAAAAACGTCTTCCGCCAATCCACATGCGGGAATCGTGGAATGATCGGCCAACTCGATAGACATTAGTGAAGGAGTAAGATTAGGAAGATTGAGCGACTTGAAGATTGCAAGTGGCATCAAGTTAATACTAGCACCAAGATCGGCCAAGGCATAACATTCTTCCTTATCTTGAATTGCACAAGGAATCAAGAATTTACCGGGATCACCGACTTTTTGAGGTATGCGGTTAAGATAAACCGATGAACAACTAGATAATTGTTGCAATTTCTCCTTGTTGTTGAACATACTCTTAAAGTTAGCGGCAAATCGAGGCATCATGACTAAAGAATCGGCAAAACTCACATTAAAATGAACGTCACGAAACATTTTCATAAAAAGCTCAAATTGATAATTATCGCGCTCTTGACGTTTCTCCTTTCTAAGTCTCGATGGATAGGGAAAAGGTGGTGTGGGTTGAGTCATAGGCATAGCCTTTGGAATCTTGGGTTCCAAATGTGGTAATGGGTCAACCGTAGGTGTGGCACGAGCGGTACTTCGTGGGATTGGGACATGCTCCTTTTCGACCACAACCTCGGGTTCTTCCTCAATTGCATCCTCCATAGGAGAAATTGGTTGAGGAGTCGGTTCCTTAAATGTCTTACCACTTCGTGTGGTAATCACTTTCATCTCTCCCTTCGGGTTTGATATGGTGTTACTAGGTAGGCTACCCGAAGTAGAGGCTTTGTTCCCCATGATTGCTTCCAAAATAGCATTTAGCTTAACATCTTGACTGACGGCTTTTTGGTCTATCCTTTATTCAAGCCTAGAATGACTTTGCTCAATTTTATTGTTTTGACCTCTAATTTGATTAGCAAAATCGTTTTTCAACTCATTTTTCATATTGGCATTTTCCTTAGCAAAATTAGCTAACTCCTTTGCGTTTTTAGCCGTTTCCCTAGCTTGACTAGCCAATTGCTCTTGAATGTTTTCTAAAATCTTATCATTTGCCGTAGCATAATTCAAAAAGTCATTTGGAAACTCTTTAGTGTAAGAATTTTGAAGACCTTGACTTGGGTTTTGAAAATAACGGTTTTGGTTTTGATTTTGAAATTGACTACTACCCCCTTGATTCCCGTAGCTGTTTCCCTTATAATTGTTCCTTTGATTTCCTTGATAACCAACTTGATTGTTTCGATAATTGTTATAATTTTGATTTGGTGGAAAACCCGGTGGAGTCAATTGATTAGTGCGGGTAACTTGACCGTGCTGGTTATAAGTTGTCGCGGCCGCGTAGGCACTCGAAGTGTTACCACCGTTGGTAATGCACTCGGAGTAATCGTGAGCTCCACCACAATACATACAAGAAACCTCAACCACTTTAGCCGTAGCGCGAGTGGGTTGTTCACCAACTTTAAACTCAATTAACAATCCCTTAAGCTTATCAAAAATCTTATTTTCCAAATTAGCCTCGATTTGGCAAGTATCAATGGTTTGTGACAATGAAGGCGAAGGTGAAGACGAAGTCTTACGAACACTCGACGTGCTACGAGGACTATAAACCTTAGACCTATTCTTAATGATTAACAATGCTTCCTCGACTGTTTTACACAAAAAATTACCACCTGCAGCGGCATTAAGATAATCCCTTTCATGATCATTTAAACCATTGCAAAACGTGTCAATTTGATGCAAGTCGGAAAAACCATGAGGAGGACATTCGTGCAAAATTTCCTTAAACCTATTCCAAGCCGTTGAAAAACTCTCATTATACTCTTGTGAAAACTTTGAAATCTCGTTTTTCAAATGCGTAGTCTTAGAGGGCGGAAAAAATTGGTTCACGAACTTTGAAACGAGATACTTCCACGTCAATATAGAATTGGGTGGCTCTTTCTCTAACCAAATTTTGGCGGGCCCCGCAAAGGAATACGGAAAAAGCATCATCTTAATCGAGTCGTTAGAGACGTCCTTAAACTTGCAAGCGACGGTAAGACGATTGAATTGGCGAATGTGGTTATGAGGGTTGTCCTTTTCGTCACCACGAAACTTGTTGTTTTGAATCATGGACAACAAACCCGTCTTAACCTCAAAATTCTCCGCAAGGATAGCGGGAATCACAATCGCTTCTCCATAACCCTCAGTGGGTGCTTGAAGTAACTCCATCATAGTACGATTAGCCATGGTGACTTCTTGTTCTACGATAGGTTCATCAATAGGAGACTCCTCACTAGAAAGATTAGGGGTAGGTGTGGACTCCTTTCAGTTTCTTCGTTTACATGCACTTCTAGCTTGGTTGTGAGCTTGCATAAACGTCACGTACAACGTGGGGATGAGCAAAGAAGATTCTTTTTGGTGTTTTTAATTTTTCCAATTTTTTGTGGTTTTTGATTGTTTTTACTTTTTTTGCATTTTGTGATTGTATTAGGTAGACAAAAATCTACAAATCTCATCCTTAATCAAATCTCTTGATTAAAGAAGCCTCAAGGAATGAAAACGATCACGTGAAGTGAACGCCTTCGATGACTTTAGAACGTTGGTGGAACACCAAAACGTTCAAGAGGGTTTAATCAAATGAAATCAAGAAAATATATATGATACTTAGATAATACTTTGGTTGGCAAACTCTTGATTAGCCCTTTTTATCTAAACACTCACAAGCAAGCGGGGAAACGAGGCGGCGCGAAGCACTTAAGAGCCTTTTTCCTTAGGGTATATTTTATAATACCCGCCTTATACCCACCTTATAGTTTGTGTTTTTCAAAATTAAGCTTCACGAAAGTATTTATCTATTTTGCCTTTTCTTTCTTGTTTGAGATTCGAATACAATGATTGAGTAATGACCTCCCAATCAAGGGTTGTGTTTTCACACTTTTGGAGTATTTGTGAATTTATTGTTCTACGTATACAATATAGTAATAGTATTCACACAAAAACCGAAAAACCGATAATACGTATTAGTAGAGTGCTACTAATACAATTAGCTATTATGGCTATATAAAAACAAAAATTGTTCAAATCAAAACACAACACGCCTCCCCAGTAGCGGCGCCAAAATGATGGTTGTAAATTCACACTCGTTTAGGAAAACGAGGCAAAAGCGGTAAGTATTAAGTGTTCGTTTAGGAAAACGAAAGCACTTATGACCCTTTGTGTGGGATCGTTCTCAAGGAGGCTTGGTGTATGTGTTAAGATATGATTAATTTGTGATTATATTGATGAGAAAAGAGAAAGAAAAAGACGAATTACGCTAAAATTACCCTACGACGTAAAAAACGTAAAATCGTAAAATTCGACGAAAAATGAAAGTGTCCTAAAAATTACCAAAAAGTTACCTAAAATCAAGAAAAATGTAACTAAGACAAAAATGCAAGCAAAAATTTCCAAATTTTTTTAATAATTTTATATTAATTTTTAAAGTCTAATTAAAAACCAAAAATTAAATAAAATCAAAAATAAGTCAAATTGGAAACTTTTTCTTTTGTAAACCTCTAAAATACTATTAAAAACTTAAAAACTATTTTTCCAAATTTTTAAAACACTTTTTTTCTATTTTTAATTACTTTCTAAAATTAAAACTAAAAATAATCATAAAAATTAAATATAAACGTGAAAAATAAAATTTTTAATTCAAAAAGTCCTAAATCTATCCAAGAACAAAGGAAAATTGAAAAATAGCAAAAAGGCTTAATAAATAAGCTGAAATCAGCTTATTTATAAGTTGTCTAAATTAATAAGCTAAAATCAAACACACCTTAAATAATAGATAATGCAAACGTTTACCAATCAAAGACCCTGGGGCAGATGGTAAACGCGTTTGTGTGTGAGAGGAGTGGCGCAGGTTCGAGTCCTGGCCACGTCCTTTTTGGAAAAAGTTTTTTTTTATTTTTTTCTTTTTATAAAACTCAAACCTGATGACTTAAACAACTTCAAAACTCAATCAAAAACTAATTTCAACAAAATTTAAGCTAGTTAAGATAAAAAAAACGTGTCGAGTATCAAGATTTGGCTAGAGTAACTAATTTAAAGAAAAATAGAGCTATCTGAGATCCTAATCGTTCTTTGACAGCTCTAAAACCCAACTGATGAAATGGTGACCTGGTTTGGCTTGTTTATGATGATTGCTTGGATATTTTGGCAAGATAAGGCACCCCCAAGTCAGTTGACTTGTGGGAGTCACAAATAACACAAAAACAATTAGATTCAAAGCAAGAATAGCAACCAGTTAGTCAAAATCAGTCAAGTTTATCACAGAAACAATCAATGGCCAGGTCTGATGACTAAAACTGACACAAGAGGTTCACAAGTGAGATTCAACAGCCTTTAATTAACTCCTTAGTGCACAAGACCACAAATCCAAAGTATGCAATCCTAGGTGACCATTAGAACTAGTATATTCCAAGTTTATAGATTTCAAAATTACACAAACAATCTAGTTCAGCAGAATTAATAAATTGAGCTATTTTATCAATTTTTAAGCAAGAAAAATCAAGCACTTGTTTCAAAACTTAAACCATAACATACATTAGTTCAATAAACTACATAAACAAAACTTGTTCAAACCAATATTATAATTTATATGATCCTTAAAACCTTTTTAGCAGTTCAACCAAACACCCCTTAAACTAATGAACATACAGATTTACCAAAGATTTATCATGCAAGATCCACTCAAAACTTTCAACTAGCATATAACTCATGCACCAAATCTCATATAAACACAGAATAAGCAAGTATTTTCAGCTAAATCATAAACATTCACCTACATCAACCAATTTCACAAACTTTTGGGCTTATATAAAAACAGGTAAGAAACTTACCTCCAAGGTGTACATCCACACCTTGGAGTGTGTGAGCTTAAGTGCAAAGGAGTGCACTAGCTTCCAATACTTCCCTGCTAAGATATAACAAACATCAACAACAATTCATAAAAATAATTTTCAACAAATTTCCACTTTTTCACTCCCTTGTTAATATCAGAAGGACTATGTAGAAATCCTTTGACAGCTTAACTAGAGGTGAGAGAGTAATGCAGTTTTTTGAATGCCAACACAAAAAGGATATCAAGTTTAAAGAATTTCTTCTAGGGTTTATCACAGAAAACCAAAGAAAGTGATACCACCAACTCTCTTCCACCCAAGTCTTATACGTCCATTGACCCTTGATATCACTCAATATCAGGGGTCCATGGTCACCTATAATCCATAAATGAGAAGCTGTTTGGGGCTTTATCAACCTTCTTTCCTCAACCTTTTTTATAAAACCAAAAAAAACTTTCAAGATTGTAACACAAGCAGAATCTTAAAAACGAATTTAACAAGAATCATAACAATAAGACTCAAATAACATAAACTTGGAACTTGCTTTTCATTCATCAAATATTACACCACACTTCTCTTTAGACAGTGGGGATTTACAAAGTGGTGAACCCAAGGAAAAAACAAGAACACTTTGAAAATGAAACCTAAGGACCCTTTATATAGAGGGCTTACATGACTAGAAAGCTGAAATAAAACTTAAACCCTAAGATTGAAGTCCCCAAATTACCCTTGTAGATGCTTTGGCATATTCGTTTGAAATTTAAATTTGAAGCTGCTCCATGTGATGATTCTTGTTGTTTTGTGATCTCAATGGTCCATATAACACGTAGGAATGAAGCTAGGATATTTCTCGTTGATTTGCTGGCTCATTCTTGTTTAGACGTGAAGGGTGGGGGCATGTGCATGTGGGAAAGGGTTTTAGTGAAATGGATGGTTGATTTTTGAGAGGCAAAGTGTTTAGAGGTAGTTTAATCATAAATCGATCTGGACATTTTCTCCCTTTAATTTCAAGTGGTTAAGGTAATTAGTAACTAGGGTTTATGATAAACAGTAGTTAGTTTGATCTGTTTGGGTTTTAAAAGTGGTGTTAACCGCTCAAATTTAAACTTAATTAAATAAGTTTAAACCGGGTTATTGGGTTGGGGTGATGTGGCGAATTGGGGGATTCTGATTGGTTGATGTGGGTAAGTGGGCTACGTGTCAAGCCAAGAGTGGGTGTGGGGGTTTGTGTGTCTGGGCAGAAATGACCCTTCTTCTCTTTTGTTCTTTGCAAATCCAGTTTTCATCAACCAAAACTTTGAGTCCCTTTATAAATAAGTTTTTGTTTTTATAATTTTGCCACAAAAACTTTCATAAGGTATGATTAAGGGTATTTCATGTACTTTCTTGTATTTTCAAGGACCATTAATGTCATTTCTTAAAACCTGAAGGTCTTCTCTTGTGCAATTGACTTTTAGGAGGACTAAAAGTGAAAAGTCTTCATTTTGGAGGGACCATTTTTGCAAATTTGACAAACTTTAAGGACCAATCTTGTAATTACGAATATACAAGGGTTTAAAGTGTCAATTATTTAATATTGGTGGACCCTTCTTGTATAATCTTCATTTCTTCAAGGGTTTTTCTTAGAAAATCTTCATTAGGGCTTGGTTCATTGTGCAGCTTCGTTTCCCGTGTTCATTTTTGCATGTTTCTTGTGATCTTTTGTCATTTCTCAATATCCGTACCTAAAATATACAAGTAACAAACACAAGCATATATTTGGCATTTTTGATGATATTTAATGCATTTAAAGCCCGTTTTGGACGACGAGACTATGTATAAAGGCAGTCTCATCAACACACGTATTTTATTCTATCTTACCTAAATATTATAAACCAAATATAAACCCACACTTTTGATAGATTGAGTTTTAAGGATGTAAACCCCATTTCTCTTCTTAAGATTTGAATCAAACATATATTTGCTGGGTTTTCAAATCTAAACCCACTTAAAAGTAGGATACCAAATGCACCCTTAGAGAACAAAAATAACTTTTTATTTTTGTTGGGATAAGGACAAAACGTTATGACGAAAAAGTACTATAATGCCCTCACTTTTTATCAGATAACAAGAGTCAATTATGGTTGTTAAAAACCACTCAAGGGTGGCCTAGTGGCAAAAATATTTGTGGCTATCACTTCAAAGTGTGTGAGGTCTTAAATTCAATTCACTCTAGGTGCAAACAACCTTGAAGTGGCCATGCCAACCTCCTAAAAAGGAGGGCTTTACCTGGTTTGAGTATGTGTGGCGGTGAGCTCAACCTCGTGGATTAGTCGGCCAATGAGTCGAAAATCACAATTACCAAAAAAAATAATTATGGTTGTTAAGAGGAAGGACCAACCCAACATAATGTTTCCCAACTCTAATTAAAAAAGCTCTAAATTGATTTTTCATTTAACAAATAGTCGATAACCCTAAATTAAAAAAATCTAAATTAATTTTTCAATTTTGTTACTAAATTAATAATCAATATTGACGACGAATGAAAAACCTTAAATTTAAAAGACTGGAAAATTAAAAAAAAACTGGAAATTTATCATAAAGACTAAAAAACTCTAATAAAAATCTCTAAGTGGATTTATCAGTTAAAGAAAGACTAAAAAATTAAAAAATGATTCAATTAGAGAATCAAACTTACCTTTTATTGGGAAGATGTAACCCTTATACTAAATCGACTAAACAATATGGGTTTGTGGATTGAAGCTTGTTGGATCGAGAGAGAAATATAGTTTGTGTGTTTTTTGTTTTGGATCGAATATTGAGGCGGGTTTGTTTTAGTGCGAGTCTTTTTTAATTAATTGTTGACTCCACGTAGACAATTTGACTCCGCGATGAAGTCCACGTAGATCGCAATCGATAAATACATGTTAAAACATTATGGGTAACTGGAAATTTATCATAGGTTTTGTATTTGTTATCGGGCCCGTTTGTAACATTGTTTATGAGTCCGGTTATTTCTTAGGCCCATCACACGAACATATACATCCTGTTACATAATAACCCAGTTGATGTCTTCACCCCCAAATCTCAAATTTCTAAACACTCACATAAACCCTAGACAGAAATCTTTGATCTCCGGCGTATCACGACGGCACACTACGGCCTTCAAAACCCAGATTCAAAATCACCTCCTCTCCAATACCCACTTTTCAGTTTTCACCAATTCATCCTATTTCATAAGTTACCATAAACCCTAGAAAAAGAACAATGTCAGACAACATCCCTTTTGATATCCAATTGGAAATCATTAAAATGGTTTCTGATGTCAAGTCTCTGGTTCAGTTCAGGTCAGTTTCCAAGTCATGGAAGTCTTTTATAGATAGCAGTGAGTTTATCAAAAGTTATGGCGCCCGCGACACTCAGCCACATAGTTTTATGCTAATGTACGAGGCTCATCGTGCAGAAATTGAGTTCAAATATGCTAGTTTAGTAGAAGAAGACGATAATGAAACTTTAAAGGTACAAAAACAAGAGTTTTCTCCATTTGTTGTGTCTCATTTGCTTAAACGATATGATTTTACATATGTTGTTGGCGCGTGTCATGGATTAGTGTGTTTTCGTGGTCATAATATAGGTAATTACAGAAAGATGGTTCTTATTTGGAACCCTTGTATTGGAAAATCAGTTGGTATTCATCTCCCTAGATATGACCGTGAGAATGACACTCAGGCTGTATATGGTTTCGGGGTCTGTCCTGTCACTAGTGACCCTACCGTCGTTAAGGTTGCACACGTAGTTAACAAACATTGGCATGCTGAAGTTTTTACATTGAGTTCAGGGGTTTGGAATGTGATTCCAAGTGGTAATTTGCCTCGTCAATCAGTTAGGCTTGATAAGTCAACTCAGGTTGTTATAGACAGGTTTATCTATTGGGGTGCTAGTGAGCAAACTATTGGTTATGTTGGAAACTATGCCACAAGTAATATGGTTGTGTCATTTGATTTGATTACCAAGGGATTTAAAGTGGTAGACCTACCAGACAACTTAACAAATGAGCTATTAATATCTTTGCACGTGTCTGTTTCTAAGCTAAGGGGGTCTCTTGTTGTGTTTGGATACATTGTGCCCAACGGAGCTTGTGGTGTTTGGGTGATGGAGCGTGATTCGTCGTCATTTACAAAGCTATTCTCATTTGGCACACTCTCTTCCAAAATATTGGGGTTTAGGAAGAATGGTGAAACTATATTTGAAACTCAAAATGAGGATGATATGTTCTTCGACCCCTCACACCTAATCAAGAGTACACTTCATGTTTACAACCCTTCTTCACAGCAAATCAAGAATGTTGAGATTTCTGGAGTAGCGGGCACGTTCTTCATGGACTCTTACAAGCAATCGTTACTTCTACTTGATCACCCATAATTACATATATATTCTGACGGTAATTAATCAAAAAGATGATCACAAGTGATACGTCACCTAAGTAGGTAAGGGCCTAATTTGTTTCTAAGGTGTGGAACAATCATTCTGCTTTAATGTTATTTGTAATGTCATTTGTGGAATTATGAGATACGTCACTTTTAGCCTTATTAGTGTGCTATATTGTTTGTACATGTTTGTTAGTGCTTATGTCATTTAAGTTTATGATAAACCATACTTGGGTCACATTTTTGTGAACTAATCTGCCATTGATATTCTTCAAAACCATAGAAATTTCTTGCAATCAAGAACCTATTTCGATATCCATATATCCAAGATCGATAAATCAATCTTGAAGATTATATCACACAGAGCCTTTTATATAAAGTTACATATCTACTGTTGGGAATGCGACGGTATGGTATGTGCTTCTGTTGACCTCTTAGGTAATATTGTCTCACTATATAAGACATAGTATGACATTTAGGGAGTGTTTGGGATTGTTATTTAGTACTAAAGAAAAACATCTTTTGAGGGTTTTAAACTTTGCTTCTTTGAACTGCTTATTTTCTAAAAATCTGAGAGTACGATAAGCTGAACTAAGCAGTAAAAACTTGGAAAACAAGATCTAATCATGTATATATAGCACATGTATCTCCTAATATAGTAAAAGCATGTTCGGGTAATGAACATGTGACTAGACAACTAGTCAAATGCCGCAATTGGTAAAGAGGGAAAACAATAATCTATAAGTAAGATTTAGTTCTAGTTGTCTCTTTTGGTTTTGGTCTGTTTGTATGCGCTGGTCTTCTACTATGGGATGTTTGGATCTCTGGTGTTAATGGTTAGCTATGCACTACAGAGGAAAGCCTAAAGTCCTTAGTTGTAGTTGTTCTTTCTGGTTCTTGTGACTACTCTGTGTATTAAGGGGTGTTTGGTATTGGGTATCTGCTACTGTTCCATTAGGCAGTCTAGGTTATCTCCTTTTCAATCTTGCTATGATTGCCCTTAATCCAGGTTATGCTGATCTTATTCTTGTATTTCTGGGTCAGATGGCTATGTAACGTGTAACTGAACTCATTTTAACTTGGATCTCATCGCCCTGTGAGTGTGTATGATGAGTCTCGTTTTATGGCGGTTATTATCCAACATTTGATTCTCGTAGAAATTCATGTGATTCTGGAATGAATATTGCGAATCAGTGTTTATTGCTGCGCAAGATGTATAACACGGTCTATATGAAATTGTTTTTTGTTATGGGGTTTATTCTAACAGTAACGAGATTATTTAGATTATGCATGTTTCAAAATATAAACTTGCATCCTATGTCAATTCGAAGTTTGAC
Organism: Glebionis coronaria; assembly: GCA_025667525.1. Taxonomy (NCBI): domain Eukaryota; kingdom Viridiplantae; phylum Streptophyta; class Magnoliopsida; order Asterales; family Asteraceae; genus Glebionis; species Glebionis coronaria. The sequence goes on from CM046881.1 coordinate 582,897,381, forward strand.
TTTTTAGGTCATCTTGACTACTTTTCAGACTCAAGATTTCCCGAAATTTCTATATGTTCTGGAAAATTTTAATGATTTTGTCAAAATTTAAGGCATAAGGCTGGGCGCAACGCGTCGTCTTTTAATCGGTCCCCAGTAGGTCGCGACCGAATCGTCGCGTTGCGGCGATTCGGTCACCGGTGAAAATCGAGGCAAAACGACCCTAGTCGCGATCGGTTCAATTGTGAGAAAGTGTTTGTGTAAAAAAAAAAAAAAAACCTACCCTGTTTCTGTTTAAAAAAAAAATTTATATAATTTGTAAATGTAAAAATCTTATATTCGAAAGTTAAAAATTTATTTAATACTAATAAAACTTGAAAATACTGAAATACAATAGGAAATGCAATACGATAATAAAAATAAAATTACATAATACGATTAGTCAGTTCCCTGATCCGAATCCGATAACAGACCACAAGGAAACTCCCAACGCAATGTTTCTTCTTCATCTTCTTCAGCCATAATTTGCGCCTCTCGCTCCCTTCTTTCCCTTTCTTCTTCTTCCTGCATTTGTCTCAACACTTTTTGATCTAGGTATTCTTGATACACCTCATTGTCAGTCATTCTGCCATCTGTGAGGTTTGGAATTGGAAAGGGTAGATCGGGCGACTCATTTCTTATTCGGTGTTGTTGCGACGAAGGACCGATATGTGTTGTTTGATATCGGGACGAAGAACCAAAGTTATTCAACCATTTAGTATTTTCTTCAATTCTGGCCTCAAATTTTGTCGCCTTTCTTGCGCAAGATCTCCGGAGGCTAAAATCCAATTCAGCTTGCTTACTAAGATACGTGTCGATAAACTGACGCTCCTGTGGGGAGAGATCACGGCATTTCTTACATGCCGAGCTCAATTCCCTATTCTCTTCGGACGCAGCATCGAAATCATCACCTAACTTCGTAAGCTGCTCGTAACGGCGTTGTTGTTGAAGTATTTGTCTGTTAACTATAGCCTTAATCTCGGCTTCGGTATGTGGGAATGAGCATGCCATTTTTTATTTCTGAATGTGTGTGTGAAAAAACAGAGTTGTGTGTTGAGTTGTGTGTGAAATAACTGTGTGTGAAAATATGGTATTTATAAAGAAAAAATATTGATTTAAAAAAAAAAAAAAAAAATTTTACTAGGTCGCCGGGTTGTGGCAAATAGGTCGCACTAGGTCGCCGACCGAAAAAACTAGGTCGCGACCCCCATGCGTTGTGCCTAGCCTAAAGAATAGTAGAAAGATATCTGTGTTAATTTCTTAAGAGAATCACCATCAGCTTTGAAGTTAAAAAAGTTGATTTGACTTCAAAAGTCAAAGTACAGGAAATAATTCAGGAATACATCAGGTAGTACGATAAATAGATATTAGAGGTTTCTAAGATGTAGAAGAAGATAGAAAACTTGTCACATTTTGTCGCAAGTTTGACCTTTTGATAGGCAAATGATGCAACTAGGAGAGAGTAAAGACAATACTCTATAAGTAACATACCGGTGGTTTGAGATGCTCTTTGATCATCACCTGCACTTCCCTCAGCCATAATCAGCAACGTTTACACGACTATGGAGTTGGGCCTAAGGATGTTTCAACGGTCGTTAGTAAATCAGTCTCGATTAAGATATGAAATTGCTCATATAAAGGTTCATAACCTGGTCATCCTCGTTAGTAAATCGGTCTCGATTAAGATATGAAATTGCTCATATAAAGGTTCATAACTTGGTCATCCCCATACGGTTATCTTCCTTTAATTGCATAGAATATGGGTTGGTTTAATTTTCACCCTAAACAAGAAACCATGGAAGTCTTTCATCAACACCTCTAGAGTCCGAAAGAGTGGTTCAAGACGCGCTGTAGAGGGTTATGATTAATAGGACTACTGTTGTTGTTGCTCGTACATGCTGTACTGCAACTATTACAGGAGCAGATGTAAACGTTGTCATTAAGAACGGTGTCATCTTTGAGAAAGGAAAGCATGAAGATTTAATCGATATCAAGAAAGGATTCTACGCATCTTTAGTTGCACTTCACACGAGCTTCGGTATGTGAAAAGAACGAGCATCGACAATGCAAGTGCAGTGAGGGTTAAATCGAGCGAGCATTGACACTTGTTATACGTGCATTATATGCTGATGCAATGCATTATCCTTGACTCGCTTTTCCATTCCAAACCTATTTTAACAGAACTTGGGATCCAGTTATGATCCCGTTACCTAAATTCTTCAGTCCACTGGATCACATATCTCATGCAAAAAGTGTACCCTTACTATGACTATATGCTATCCCGTTGGATTACGCGTTATTCCGACCGCTCCCACCGAACAAAGAAGCCGTTGATTCTAATACGCTTCAGTACTATACGTAATGTTGTATTTGAACTTCACAAACATCCCGATCGTGGTCACATAATCGAGATGGCCTTCAAAAGGGGCAACGAGCTGATGCTACTCTCGATAATGCCAACACTTACGACAGTAATCTAATTAAACACGTTCTCAACAACACGGGTACACCTAAACACCCGGGTATGGCTGTTAGCACATTCATTTACGAGCTTTATAACGGAGATTGGAGATCAGGAGCTGTTTCTGAGAATAACTAGGGGCTTTTTTATGGTAACGGGAGACCCATTTACATCCTGCATTTAACAGGTTCGGGTACTATGTTGGCTAATGACACCACGAACCAGACTTATTGTGGAAGGCGTGGAGCCGTGGACCGGAAGATGTTACAAACTGCTTTGGATTGGGCGTGTGAGCCCAGGAAAGTTGATTGTTCGGCCATGGTGCAGGACGCACCGTGTTATGAGCCAGATATGATAGGATGGGTATTTCTGAAGTGTTCTGCACACGCGACATATGCTTTTGATGCTTATTCTCATAGGATGGATGTGGCTGGCTAGTGTCACTAATACTACGGATCCAAGTTAGCTTTTTGGAGTTATATGCATACGGAAGTTGTATTTTGTGCCTGCAAGGTTGCATTTCATCGTCACAAAACTAAATGTATTATATTTATTCTTTTTCATTACAGGTCATGGTAAATGTATCTTTCCATGAAGGTAAAATTAAATTTCTGTTTATCATTAGATGCTGATGCAACGCATTGCAGATGGATTAGGTATGTTTGGTGAGGATATTAGTGGTCGAGTGAAAAAGTGAAGTTGCGTTCAGTTGAAGTGATGAGAAATAACTATGATTATACGTTAGGATGTATCTGTCTTGATTTAGATGCATCTCGAATGAATTGAATTCACCTGATTAAGTTGACACATCTCATGAGAGTGTCCCGACGCGGAGGTTTCAAGTCAAAGAAAACTCATTCAAATAGGCCTGCTTAATAGGTAAACACTTGGTCAAAAGTAATATGGACATGAATGATTAAAAGGTCCAAAACCGGTGAGCAACTAATGCATCTGTTTTTGGATGGATATACATATGCTTGCTTGTAGTAATCGTGTTGTTGGCGGTCTGATATGTTATGACCATCTCGTATGTAGCATGTTGAAAGAAAGACTACTCATGATGCTGAGCCAGACCAAGCGATCTGTGCGAGTTATACGTCATCTAAGCGCCACGAAATTTATCTTTTTGTGGGATACTAATTGCAAAGGTCATGTTAAACTAGTTTAACCTTTTACTAAAAAAAATCGCTAAAAACTAAAAAGATATGCATGGCAGGAACCGAAACTGCCACCTACGCAGCAGTAACCACAATGCTCTAACCACCTGAGGTAATGGGCCTAATCAAGCTTTTATCAAAACAAGTCGATACTTTGCAATTTATACATATATACTCAAAAAAAATTAAAACTTTAGGGTCAAACCATAAGGACTACTTAAGTAATTAACTCTTAAAGAAAAAAGGGCTATAAAAATAAGCCATGTAGTCCTACTAAGCCAAAGATAGTTGTTATTGCTCGAAACTTAAACCCTAAAAAAGATCGAACAATGTCAGACTATTATATCCCTTTCGAAATCCAAATGGAAATCATTAGATGGCTTCCTATCAAGCCTTTGATGAAGTTCAGGTCGGTTTCCAAACCATGGAAGTCTTTTATTCACAGCTCTGACTTTATCAAAAGTTATGATGCCCGCCATATGCAGCCACATAGTCATATTCTAAATTTATCATCAGGTCTTGTGGACAAGTTTATTTATTTGGTAGATGATGATATCGAAACTTTTAAGGTACAACAAAAAGAGTTTGCTGTGTCTCCTTTGTTTAAACAATATCGCCCGTCATTCGTTGTTGATGCGTGCCATGGATTGCTTTGTTTATTCGCTTATAATTCAAGTAATAATAATGGGATGATTGTTATATGGAACCCTTCAATCCAAAGATCAGTTGGTATTTCTGTCCTGACACTAGATACTTTTTTTGGTTTCGGGGTGTGTCCTATCACTAGAGATCCTACTGTTGTGAAGATTTTACTAAAGCCCAACAAGCCTTGGCATGTTGAAGTGTTTACATTGAGTTCTGGGCTTTGGAATGAGCTTCCAAGTAGCAATTTGCCTCGTCAATCAGTTAGACTTGATGAAACTCAGGTTGTTATAGATAGGTTTATCTATTGGGGTGCTTGGGAGAATACTTTTATAAACTATATGGTTGTGTCATTTGATTTGATTACCAAAGAGTTTAAAGTGGTAGACCTTCCAGATAGCTTAACAAATGAGATAACTGACTGTGTGTCCGTTTCTAAGTTAAGGGGGTCTCTTGTTGTATCCGGACACATTAAGGTCGAGGAAGCACTTTGTTGTGGTGTATGGGTGATGGACCATGACTCGTCCTTTAAAAGGCTATTCACAATTGGCACACGAGTAGATAAAGTATTAGGATTTAAGAATAATGGTGAAACTATAATTGAAACTAGAAAGGAGGCTGAAATTTTAACAACACTTGATGTTTACGACCCTTGCTCACAACAAATCAAGAGTCTTGGGATTTCTGGAGTACGTGGAACATTCTTCATGGGCTCTTACAAGGAATCACTTCTTCTCCTTGATCACTCGAACGTGTTACGTAAGGAGGGATGCGGGGCTATTTTGTAGCTAAGGTGTGAAAAACTCACTTTCACACATTTTAGTTTTCTTATGCTGTTAAGTAACATCATTAATAGAATCTATGCAATTGTAGATGGATTATATGCTAGTATGCTACATATTTTTCAAATATGTGATTTAGTGTGATTTTTATTATTCCATGGTACATGCCTTATTGCTTGTCTAATTTATTATGACAAGCCTTCTAGACCTTCATACTTGTTTATATCTTGTTACCGCTCTTTGCTTCGTTACATTCTCATTTTATTATGCTTGCTGGCGGTTGCTTTGGATACTCTGTAATAAAACACAAGGTTATCAATCTTTAAAGCGATCCTTTGATAGTTTCCTATAGACCACAATCAATAGGACAAATGTGGGGTCATGTTGACAGTTGACTACTTTTCTGACTAAGATTTCCAGAAATTTCTAGAAAAAAGAGAACCATCATCAGTTTTGAAGTTGAAGAAGTTCATTTGACTTCAAAAGTCAAAGTACAGGAAAGGATCCATTTCTAATGTTCATTAAAATATATTCGTTTTCAATGTAATATTAGTGCATACTGTCGTTAAACCTCCTGGATCAACGTTGTTGTCTCGTTAACGCCTGGTTTTGGGCCGTTTCATGCCACTTGTATTGAATGGCGGCACAACCCACTTGAGCCAGGACTCTCTTTTCTGAAATCTGAATTTAGCATAGGTAACTCTAGTAGTTGCTGTCTTTTGATATAATCTTAGTACTCATCCTGTAAATAGAAGAACACGAGGAAATGAATAATGAAAATGTGCAACAAGATCACTTTTGTGAAGAGGAGGTTCACAGTAAGTTTATTGGTAAACATTTTACTTTTTGAGGTCAATAGACTACTGATTTAATACAAGACCCAATTTTAAAAGTCGAAGTAGAGAAACTGATCCATATGTCAAAACAACAATATTAAAAACTTGTGACATCTGTTACGAGTTTGACTTATACAGTAGTTAAATGCTGCAACTAGTAAAGAGCGAAAACAGTAATCTACAAGTAACACTTAGTTCTAGTTGTCTCTTTTGGTTTTTGTTTGTTTCTCTGCACTGGTCTTCTACTATCGGATGTTTGGATCTCTGGTGTTAATGGGTAGCTATGCACTACAGAGGAAAGCTTGGCCCTTTGAACCACTCTTCTATGAATTTTAGGTGTTGTTGAAGAGCCTAAAGTCCTTAGTTCTAGTTGATCTTTCTTATGACTACTCTGCGTATTAAGGGGTGTTTGGTATTGGGCATATGCTACTGTTCCATTGGCAGAATTGGCGATCCATTTCAATCCTGCTATGATTGCCTATAATTCAGGGTTTTCTGATCTTATTATTGTATTTCTGGGTGTCTTCTTATGATTCTGTGCTATTGTCCTTTGCTATGATTGCCTTTAGTCCAGGGTTTTCTTATCTTACTTGTTCTTAGCCCACCTATGCTCCTTGAGTTTGTTCTTGGTTTGCCATGGGCTGGTTTCTCTTTATCCTTTTTGGTGGCTATAAAATTTACCTTTTCCCATAAAAAAAGAAAAGAAACATTCTCATCGACTCCAAACTCATTGCACAAGTTGCTGATTTGAACTTCCAAGGATTGCACCGTTTTTGGACGACTATTGAGGTCCTAACTATGTTTCCGCCATTGTTAGAGGAACACCTGCAAGTCTTTTCTATCTTAGTTTCTAGCTGATGAACCATGGTCTATGGACCAGCCTTGTTTCTTTACTTGACTCAGGAAAAAAGCTAGCTAGAAGAGGTGGCAAAATGGGCGGGTTGGGTAATGGGTGAAAATGGGTAGGTTCTGGTAGGGAATCTAGCTTACTTGTTTAGCTTTCTCAACGTCATTCATTAAAAGATTTTTCATATCCTGTGAGGTTACCTTGATCCCGAATACTTATTTTTTTTTTAAAGGCAACAATATATATAAATAAACAAAACAAAATGATACAAAGCTCACAGACAAGAGTGACGTTTATAGACTAAGTTGCACTTTTAGAGATCTTGATAAGTATGAACTGGTATCACATGACAAAATATTGTGTGTATCCTTTGGTTTTTCTCTTTAAATTACCTTAATGTATCTATATTACTCGACCGTCAAAATGGGTACCTTTTCAGGTATGGGTTGGTTTCACCCTAAAACACTTTTTCTTCCAAAAACACAGCTTTGTTTTTATAATTAGTTAGTTGCTAAATATGATCATAAAGTTCACATTTTTCCAACAATAATCTAATTATTGATATAAAATTGCTTTTAAATTGTTTATGTACATATTAAAGATAAATCTTGTTAGCGTTCTTGGCTTCATTACATTCTCATTTCAGTATACTCGGCGATTACTTTAGATTATATGTAAATGCAAACACAAGTTTCATATGCAAAAAGATATAACGGGACATAAATACCCTTTAATTTAACAGTCAAACTAAGTCAACTTAACGGAGTTAAGGTCAAAGGACCAAACCAGTAACGGTTCAAACCACAAAAACGAGATCCGGAAATAAATTCTAGGGACTAAACCCATAATATCTCACAAATATATAACTCAAAGAAAAAGAAAAAAAAAGCCTACATAAGAATCACCGGGAGTTCTAAACAGCCAAAGCAAATGTTTATTTGCTTGGATTCAGACAAAGGAGTTCCATCTTACTTGCTAGTTAGCATCGTGTTATATTGTTTTTACATGTTTTACATGTTTTCTAGTTAGTCTTTTTCCTGAAAGTTTATGGACTTAAATTAATAGTCGTGAGATAGGATCGAACTCGGGATCACGGGATTGCACACATAACGTAAAGGGTTAATTTATTTATTAAATATATATTTTATATATATTTATTAAATCAAACCAAAGCTTAACTAACGATCGTTGATAAATAAAAGTTAAGTTATAACGACCGTTATGGAATTAAATAGAAGCTAAAAGAAGAGAAGAATGGAAAGTTCCGGAAGACCCCTTGGGGGCTTCTTAGGCGTCGACTAGAACAAGGGGGAGGGGAAAAAGGAAAAGATTTTCTTTCCTTAAATTTATTTGGCTTGGAAAACAAGTTTGGATAGCCTATATAAACACTCCTTAGCCTTCATAATTTTCCATCCCACTCTCTCTTCTCCTCTCTTGGCCGATCGACACCCACACAAACCTAGGGTTTGTTTGGGTTCTTTTGGTTTTTGATTTAGCTCTATTATCTAGTCCTAGCCCCTCTCTAGGGTTGGTGGGTAGATATTCCATAAGCGTTGAAGCTCGGTTTGTTCGTGCTAGACTCACGGTTAACTCGTTGTATTACGTGTGTACAAGAGCGTGATATAATCTTCCTTTAGATTATATTCTTGGTGGTGTTCGTGATAAACCCTAGTTGCCGTTCGTTCCGTCGTCTTGTGGATCTTGCTAGGATAAAGGTATGTAACCCTAATCTTGATTAATATAATTGTGTTAAATTAATGATCTTGTTAATCGCTTCCGCTATGCGTGCTTTGATCCATATTAGGGTTTTAAATAATTGTTATGAACTATATAAACCAACAGTGGCATCGAGAGCCGTTTTAACATGATTATAATTATCAAGATCTAAAGTTTTTTTAACTAATATTGATTTGTGTTAAAAATTACATGTTGCTTTTTAGGTTTTATGAAAAATTAGGGTTTTGTTTTTTATTATTATTAAAATCAACTTTTGTCGAGTTTTTTTTTAAAAAAAAAAAAAATTTTTTGTAAACCCTAAAATTACATGGTAATTGACTTTAGATGTTTTGCATGAATTAATTGTTATGTCATGTGTGGTTACGATCCGTAGTTTTTTAATTGTTAAGAGAATGTGGGAGATCCGTAATGAACGTGCATGTTTTTTACGGATCATATAATTTTGATTGCTATTTGCTTTATTTGATTCAAAGTTTTAAAATTAGGGAAGACTTTTATGTTTATAAAAACCCTAGATTTGATGTTCTTTGAATAAAATTGTTATGCATGTGGCTATTTGATTTAGTTTTTTTTTTGTACTACTTGTTTTCATACGTTTTTTTATTGTATGTTGTAAACAAGGGTAATTTTTTTTCCCAAGAAAAATAATATGGACTAAATCTTATCAAAATTAATGAATTGTTTTGAGATGTAAATTACATATGATTTGCGTTGATTAGAATTGCAATAGCAACTTAACGGCCTACTCAATTTTGGCAACTATAAAGTGGGTATAACGCACCGCTGGTCAAGTACCCGGTTAAGGAAGGAGGTGTTATGCTTCAGCGCTGACCAAATTCCCGGCTCGCCTGTGCGTCAAAATTGGAATTACCTACGGTTGTTATTGGTATAATTCTTTAAGGTTGATTTAAGTACATTGATTCACATCCGAAACACAATGAATAAGGTTATTGCTTTGTGCTATAACTGAGTTCTAGAAAAAGTACGGTGTAAATTTAGTTGTGTGTAAAATCTTTAATTGGTTGATCCAATACCTCAACTTGCAAGTATATGATGAATTATTTAGTCTCACCAAAAAGTTTACTAAACGATTTATTAAACTTATGCTATGGAGATGTATGCATGCTTCTCCATGCATGATTTTGACACCAAAATCTATACCCTAAATTTAAGTCATATGCCCTCTAATTGACGAACACTTGAAGTTACAATTGTCGTCATATAAGATATCGGACGATGTTGTAATGGAGAGAAAACTTCATGACTGAATAAGATTGCACATGAAGGTTTTACGTTCTTTAGATTAGTCGACTTAATTGAGTTACTCAGTGAGAACTGGAAACTTAAGGCATAAAGAAGGGATAAAACATGTTTACAATGCAAATGATTTTGGCAATGTAAATCCCTTAACATATCTAGAAATTGCAATTTGATTTGGCAATTATTGTTCGACAAGTTACTGTGTTGAATACATTTGTCACTAGCAGATCAACTGATGTGATGAATCTATGTCAATATGGGTTCTAGTTTTTCAAGGAAAATACTATGGTTTTATTACCGGGGTAATTTTATTTTCTTGAATTGTATTATCGAAAATACTAATGTTTGAACTTATTTCTGTAGAAATGGCTCAACCCGAAAGCAATCTGACAATAAGCTCGGCGTTCAAAGCTTTCTTTGAACGGCCTGAACTTACTGGCCCAAATTTCAATGACTGGTACCGCTCACTAAGAATTGTTCTGAGAGCAGCGGGTACTATCAATATCTTGGAAACTCCTTTTCCGGAGGATCTTGCTGAAGGAGCATCTGATGCGCAAAGGCTTCAACACGCCGCTAACATTAAGAAGCACCATGAGGTGGCTGCTGTAATGTTAGGGAGAATGGCTCCAGCACTTCAAAGGAAGTATGAGCTATTTCCACCTCAGGCAATGCTTGAGGAACTTAAGGCAGTGTATGAAACGCCACAGGCTGTAGAGATCTATGATCTTGTTGATGCTCTACATAGCTGTAAGCAAGCTCCTGGAAAGTCCGTAAGTGCACATTACTTGGAGATGAGAGGTTATATGGAACAGCTCATCGCACTACGACAACCCTTTGATCATGCTATGGCTATTAACTTGATCAACAGGTCCCTTAATAAGGACTTTGGTGATTTTGTTCGTAACTATAATATGCATTGCACGGGGAAGACAGTTAATGATTTGCATGCAATGATCATTGACTTCGAAAAGGGTTTGAAAGATAAGGCATCCACTGCTACGCCTCAAGTACTTTATGTACAAAAGGGTAGAGTGTCTAAACCTAAACCGCAAGGGAATAAGAAGCAGAAAGGCAAAGGCAAGGCTGATAAGAGCAAGCAAGTTGCGACTACATCTAAGCCGAAGCAGAACTTTGCTAAGAAATCTCAGAAAGATGAGACTTGCCACTACTACAAGATGACTGGACACTGGAAGAGGAATTTCTCTCTCTATCTCCATGAAATGGCAGAACATAAGAAGAAGGCTGAGCAAGTTGCTGCAGCATCATCTTCAGGTAACTTATTTATGATAGAGTTATTTAATCTTTCATACAAATCAAACTCCTGGGTATATGATATGGGATGTGGTATTAACATTTGTAATACCCTGCAGGGATTTGAGTTGAAGAGGAGACTATCCTATGGGGAACAATCTCTGCAAGTGGGCAATGGCGCACAAGCACCGGTTGGAGCTATAGGAATATTTAAATTAGTTTTACCTTCGGGTTTAGTACTGTTTTTAAGTAATTGTCATTATGCACCTACAATTGTTAGGGGTGTTATTTCCTTTTCTTGTATGTTGGATCTTGGATTTACTCACACGATTGATAATAATAGAATTTCTGTTTTCAAAGATGGTCTATTCTATTTTGATGCAATTTCTGTGAATGGTGTTTTTGAAATTAACATGCATGATGAAAATTCCAAGAGAAAAAAATAATACTGTTTTTAGCATGAATAAGAAGAGTAAGTTAGACAAGAACTCTTCTTATCTTTGGCATTGTAGGCTTGCCCATATTGGGAAGACTCGCATACAAAAGCTGCAACGTGATGGGCTTTTGGAAAGTATCAATGATGAATCATTTGATAAATGTGAATCTTGTATCTCTGGAAAGATGACCAAGAAACCTTTTAATAACAATATTGAAAGGGCTACTGAACTACTTGGTTTGATACATACTGATGTGTGTGGACCACTTAGACATGTGTCAAGGAGAGGTGCTAGCTACTTCTTAACGTTTACGGATGATTATAGCCGTTATGGTTGTGTTTATTTACTTAAGCATAAACATGAGGTATTTGAAACATTCAAAACATTTAAAGCAGAAGTAGAGTTACAACTAGGAAAGAAGATTAAAGCTCTTCGTTCTGACCGTGGTGGTGAATATTTAAGTCAAGAGTTTAAAGATTATTTAAGTGAGAATGGAATTGTTCAGAAACTTACTTCTCCGTATACTCCACAACAAAATGGTGTATCTGAAAGGAGAAATCGTACATTATTAGATATGGTGCGATCTATGTTTAATCTTACAACTTTACCATTATCTTTTTGGGATTATGCTCTTGAATCTTCTGTTCGTATTCTAAATATGGTTCCCACAAAGAAGGTAGATAAGACACCATATGAACAATGGCATGGCAAGAAGCCATATTTGTCTTATTTAAAAGTTTGGGGTTGTGAGGCGTATGTGAAACGTGACTTTGGAGATAAACTCCAACAACGCTCAGTAAAATGTATCTTTGTAGGTTACCCTAAGGAAACTATAGGTTACTACTTCTATTATCCGGATGAGAACAAAATAGTTGTGGCTCGGTATGGAGACTTCCTTGAAAATGATCTTGTAAATCAAGAATTCAGTGGGAGAAATTATGATCTTGAAGAAATTCAAGAAGATACATTGCCTTCTGAAAATACTAGCGAAGAAATTCCTGTAGAACCAGAAAGTCTGAGTGTTCCACCGGAATTAATTCCTCCACGTAGGTCTCAAAGGACTATACGTGCGCCAGAAAAACTATGTCCTTACATAGAGGATGATGAGGAGGAAGTAGGGGATCTTGGTGAACCTGCTAACTATCGATCCGCAATGTCTGATCCAGAAAAGTCAAAATGGATAGTTGCGATGAATGAGGAAATGAAATCCATGGAAATCAATGATGTTTGGATTCTTGTAGACGCGCCTAAAAATGCTAAAGTAGTGAAAAATAGGTGGATCTATAAGAAGAAAACTGACATGGATGGTGATGTACAATCCTATAAAGCACGTTTAGTGGCTAAAGGTTTTACACAAACTTTTGGCATAGACTACGAGGAGACATTTTCTCCTGTAGCAGACTTACGAGCTATTAGGATTCTCATAGCTATAGCAGCATACTATGACTATGAGATATGGCAAATGGATGTTAAAACTGCCTTCTTGAACGGTCGCTTAGATGAAGACATCTATATGCAACAACCAGAAGGGTACGTTGATCCTAAATATCCAAAGCGCGTGTGCAAACTTCAAAGATCTATTTATGGTTTGAAGCAAGCATCACGTCAATGGAATAAGCGATTTGATGAAGAAATCAAAAAGTTCGGATTTATTCAAAATCGTGATGAGCCATGTGTATATCGCAAAGCCAGTGGGAGTAATGTAGTGTTCCTAATTCTATATGTCGATGACATATTAATCATGGGAAGTAACATTCCAAGACTTAAGGAAGTTAAGGACTATCTTGGTAAATGTTTTTCTATGAAAGATTTAGGAGATGCTGCATATATTCTGGGAATTAAAATCTATCGAGATAGGAGTAGACGGTTGATTGGTCTTAGTCAAGATGCTTATATTGATAAGATATTGAAGAAATATAACATGCATAACTCTAAGAAAGGTTTTTTACCGATGGAGGTTAAGCATGAGTTAAGTCATGAGAAAGATGCATCATCACCTAAAGAGGTGGCTTACATGAAGAAGGTGCCTTATGCTTCGGTAGTAGGATCTATTATGTATGCTGTAAGATGTACAAGGCCTGATGTGGCGTTTGCTCAGAACTTGGTCAGTAGATACCAACAGAATCCAGGAAAGTTCCACTGGACTGCTGTTAAACATATTCTGAAGTATTTGAGAAGTACGAAAGATATGTTTTTGGTATTCGGGGGTAAACCAGACACAGAACTGAATGTAACAGGGTTCTGTGATGCGTCCTGGCAATGTGATAAAGACGATACGAAGTCTCAGACGGGTTACGTGTTTGTCATCAATGGAGGAGCAGTTGACTGGAAGAGCAGTAAGCAGAAAACCATTGCTATGCATGCGACTCAATCAGAGTACATGGCTGCTTCAGAAGCTGCAATGGAAGCTGTTTGGATTAGGAAGTTTATTGGAGATCTTGGAGTGATGCCTTCAATTAAAGAACCTATTGATATATATTGCGACAATTCTACGGCAATAATATTCGCCAATGACCCTGGAGTTATGAAAGGCGCCAGACACTTTAAACGTAGATATCACTACGTTCGAGAACAAGTGGAAGCTCGAGAAATAAAATTAATAAAAGTTCACACAGATGATAACGAAGCTGATCCTTTTACTAAGGCTTTATCTAGGCCTAAGGTAGTTAAGCATGCCAAGGCAATTGGGCTGCAACTAGCTAGCGAATTCATGCAATAAATCTGTTGATTAGTATTTGGATAAAGGATGTAAGACATTATTGAATTGATGAAATAAAGAATGGATTTCGTTTATTTTCTGTTATTTGATTTTGTATCCTATTTTACATGTTTTAATCCGTGAGCATTATGATGTTTCTAAATGTCCGTTGTCGATTAATAATATGGGAGTATTATTAAACTAAGACAATTCAAAATAGTGACAGAGTATACTTGAAAGTATATTGGTCAATTTTGGAAGATATTTGATGGATCAAATATTGGACTTATCCCAACTATGTGATTTTACTTTATGGGTCTTTGTCATTAAGTAAATCATAAATAGTTATCCTTAGACCTGAGATACCAGAAAACTGCATTGAATGTAGTGCATTTCTGTAAGGTAACCTAACGCTAACGTAACTGGTAGTCATAAGGGTTATTTTCAGAAGTGTTACGAAGTTCATGTGTTTTGCTTGTAGTCGAAATGGGATTCGTTTCCTTCAAATTTATTTTGAAGTATAAATGCAGCTGGGCCCCTCGGGGGAGTAGTAAGATGTTTGTGTGGCCACACCCAAATGTGTTTTGGTAATCTTGCTATATCCGTAAACGAGAAACAGGATAGTTAATGAAGGAATGACTAAGATCCATATCCTTATTAACAATGTATTTGAAATGAAAGGATAATAATATTGATGTAATCATTAAAAGGTTCTTGTCCAGGAGACCTTACTCGGTTTGTACTAGTGACATTGCTAGTGTAACTAGACGCTAGTCAATGTGATCACGATATTAGAATTTTGTCCAAGTGGGAGCTGAAAGTTTATGGACTTAAAATTAATAGTCGTGAGATAGGATCGAACTCGGGATCACGGGATTGCACACATAACGTAAAGGGTTAATTTATTTATTAAATATATATTTTATATATATTTATTAAATCAAACCAAAGCTTAACTAACGATCGTTGATAAATAAAAGTTAAGTTATAACGACCGTTATGGAATTAAATAGAAGCTAAAAGAAGAGAAGAATGGAAAGTTCCGAAAGACCCCTTGGGGGCTTCTTAGGCGTCGACTAGAACAAGGGGGAGGGGAAAAAGGAAAAGATTTTCTTTCCTTAAATTTATTTGGCTTGGAAAACAAGTTTGGATAGCCTATATAAACACTCCTTAGCCTTCATAATTTTCCATCCCACTCTCTCTTCTCCTCTCTTGGCCGATCGACACCCACACAACCCTAGGGTTTGTTTGGGTTCTTTTGGTTTTCGATTTAGCTCTATTATCTAGTCCTATCCCCTCTCTAGGGTTGGTGGGTAGATATTCCATAAGCGTTGAAGCTCGGTTTGTTCGTGCTAGACTCACGGTTAACTCGTTGTATTACGTGTGTACAAGAGCGTGATATAATCTTCCTTTAGATTATATTCTTGGTGGTGTTCGTGATAAACCCTAGTTGCCGTTCGTTCCGTCGTCTTGTGGATCTTGCTAGGATAAAGGTATGTAACCCTAATCTTGATTAATATAATTGTGTTAAATTAATGATCTTGTTAATCGCTTCCGCTATGCGTGCTTTGATCCATATTAGGGTTTTAAATAATTGTTATGAACTATATAAACCAACATTTCCATCGTGTTAGTATCGTTTATTTATGACATACTTCGGGTATTTTGCTGAATACAAACACATTTTAGTTTTAGTTGAACTAATCTGCCATTGATATTCTTCAAAACCGTACAAATTTCTTGCAATGATATCCATATATCCAAGATCGATAAAATCAATCTTGATGCTTCTAAAACTATATGGTAGCATGGAGTTACAACATCCATCTACTATGTTGCAAATTATAAGAGATGTTTATCTCACAGTGAGCCTTTTTTATAAAGTTACATATCTACTGTTGGGAATGCGACGGTGTGTTATGTGCTTCTATTCTAGCTAACTGTGACCTCTTAGGGGGTGTTTGGGATTGTGTTTTAGTACTAAAGATAAACATCTTTGTGGGTTGCAAACTTTGCTTCTTTGAACTGCTTATTTTCTAAAAATCTGAGAGTACGATTATCTGAACTAAGCAGTAAAAACTTGGAAAACAAGATCTAATCATGTATATATAGCACATGTATTTTCTTATATAGTAAAAGCATCTTCGGGTAATGCACATGTGACTAGACAACTAGTTGATCGTTTTGTCTCTTTTAACTTTTATGTTCAACTTGTTTATTAGTCTAAAAGAAATTGCGATTTTTATGTTTTTAATGTTTTTATATTCAAAAACCAGTATAGATTAAGCGAGCACCTAGTCTTAAATACCATTTAATAATGGCTACTTGTAAGTATTATAATTAGGCATGCTTTAAACGCACTAGTGCATCTTCTTGAGAATGCACTCTGTTGGAATTTATAAATACTAGTTAACCATTAACTACGAGTACGCAGCGGAATGGATCTAGTATAACATACATGATTAAGCACATAATAAAAAACAATTTAAAACCAACCTTTAATTAATTGAATAAATCAATTAATACGTCTTGATCTTGATCTTGAACTTTAACGGTTAAATTACCGTCTCCATCGTTTGCTCACACGACACGTCAAACGAACATCACTACGATGCTAGTAGTAACTTCACTTCTCAAACAACAAGTGTTTACATCTTGTAACTAGAAACCCTAGATCCAAAACCCTAATTGGGATTACGTAAGGATCGGTTTATAGAACGTTACAAGATTGATTAACCCAAAATCACATAAACCCTAATTAGGATTTATGTATGTCGAACCACCAAGGGAGAACTAAAACCTAGATTTAGAGATCTAGGGTTTAGTTATAAAGCTTAAGACTTTATAAGAAAACCACCAAAAAGGATTGATCTTATAAGGGTTTAACCTTTATGTGATTTTAGGGTTAATGGGAAAATCGTATGGTTTGGTGTGTTTGGTGGGTCGATCGGATGCAGCAAGGAGGCAAGGGAGAGGGATAAAAATTATGAGCTAGGTGTTTGTGTATTTATACACATTCTCCACCTCCTCAAAATCTTTAAGGCCCAACCCAAGAAACCAATTAAGGAAAGGATTACCTTAATCAAATATTCTTGAATATTTACTTACCAAAAACCAATAACCAAAAATCTTCTAGAATCCCCTATATATAATATCCGGCCGATTATGGCCTAGGGTTTCTAGAAGTCGATTTCCTTCCAAAATTTAAATAACGCACTCGTATTAAATTAATTAAATCCCGTTAATTAATTTAACCACCGTTAATTAAATAATAAGTGAAGTTTTTATTAAACGTTTAATTATAAATAATAAAACGTAAATAAAAGTGTGTTCTCCGCATTGAGTGTATGCCCCCGATAGGCTCACGTATTTCCGATGGCTAAACGATCGCATATCCCAACAGCTCCCACTTGTGAGAGTTTAGACATACAGCGTCCATAATGAAGTATCTAGCAACACTTCATTATAACCGGAAATCACTGAGGTATAGTTTCAAGAAGAATATCTCAAAAGTATTAATGGTATACGATTATGTGACTTGCTAATAATCATCCCTTTGTTACTAGTACCGTTTAAACCATAGATATGGATCCTAACTCATTCCATGAAGTTTAAATTATAGTTTCTCGTTATAGAAGTTAATTCAGATATACCAAACGTAAACAAGTATCATCTTGATTTACACTTTGGGTGCGGCCACACAATTATCTGATTAATTCTGGAGAGGGCCCAGTGGTACTTCACTGCACTATATCAAGTGGAGGAACAAATTCTTTATTGACTACAAGTGTCTGTGGATGCTGCTTCACAACACTTCCAATTAGAGTCTTTATAACTAGGTCTGGCGAACTAGCGTTGGACATAGAATCAAGAAGTGATATTCACACATGCACAAACTTGTTTGCATCTCAAGTCTAAGGATGATGACTAAATCACCATTTTCGCAATCTTACTCATGACAAGGATCCAAAAGTAACGATTCGAAAGTTCGGGGTGTCCAATACGCATCCCTTATGAATAACATATGAGTTTGGTGGGAACCGTCCATATATTCAAAGAATATAACCAACACTCACATTTGTCTTAATGTAGACAATACTCCCATATTGCTAACCGACAATGGACATATTTAGAATAATCAAATATTCAAGGATTTAAACATACAAACAAAGGGCAACAATAATTATATGAATGAATAACAAATACCAAGTATCTTTATTCATCAGAAAATAATTATGGTCTTACCATCCCAATTATCCAAATACTAAAATAGATATGCATGAAACTAATTTAGCAAGTTGAAGTCAAATGTTTCCAACATTCTCAACTATTCTTTAACAAGAAAGCTAAATAGTTATCTAAGTAAAGTTTCCGAATACTTGTTTCAAATTTCTCAATTGTGAAAGATTTGGAAAACAAGATGAGTGTCTTTTCTTACATGCTCATACTATTTGCAAGTTTCATAGTAGGGGATATCGTCAATCCTTGCATAAGGTATTTAACATCAACGATATTCTGACAGTCATCTTTACAGTTTCTTAAAATGTAAAGTATTCTTATTCCTTAATGTGTAATACAACAATGCTCATTGTGAGCATATCTAGTAAGTAGATTTATCATAAATGATAACATCTCACTTTACTAGATTGATTATCCTCTAGCATCAGTGTACACATACATCACTATGCTTTATAATTCGTAAACATTTGTTTTAACAACAATCTAAATACTCTCAATTAGATATTGTTTTGTCATCTCACTTTGCTCTTGTACAAAAATGACCACAAGTCGTATACACAATATAATATTTATACATAATGAATCCTTAGTTAAAAACATAAGGTTTCCATTCATGTTATAAATTATGTCAAGTGAAATATATCAATCAAGATTTGCTTTTGAATGATGTATTGCATTGTGTTGGACTTAATTACCGCATATGTTTATTTCAATAAACATTTATTCCAAAGTCGTTTGTTTTATTCCATAAATTCTTAAATGAAGTTTCATTCCAATCGTAAGGATTATCATCTAGCTTAAATGGAATGATATCTTCACTATGTTATACAACATATGAATTTAAAAGAAAAACATAGTGCTCCCACTCAATGTCAAGTGTACTCCAAACTCGTCTAAATTTAATTGAAATCATATTGAATTAAATTCTAGATTTAGTTTCTAGATGCATGATTTAATCCATGCTTGAATTAATCATCTTGTATACTCAATAAAGATTTTATAGATTCATAAACCTTTTGATTATACACCATCCTCGCTAAAAGGTAATCATAAAGGGAAACCATAAAGTTTAATTGACATATTCCATTTACATAGAAACATATATGACAATCAATTATCTTTATTTAATCAATGCGTGCATAGAAGAATAATTTAATCGTAGTCAATTGCTTGAGTATAATTAAAAGCTTCCTATTATTAGCCATGCATTAATTATGTATACCATTTTGTCCTTGTGAGTCTTTCTTCAAAAGAAACTCCATCCAACCTCATAGG
Organism: Glebionis coronaria; assembly: GCA_025667525.1. NCBI lineage: Eukaryota > Viridiplantae > Streptophyta > Magnoliopsida > Asterales > Asteraceae > Glebionis > Glebionis coronaria. The sequence continues at coordinate 582,917,021 of CM046881.1, forward strand.
TTCATAATTAGAAGAAACATCAATCAAATTCAATAGATTGATTTTCCCTTTAAGGACTGCATCTTATCATTCATATTTCTAAGACATTTATCAGATTCAAGATATGATAATATTCATTAGTAGTTAGTAGATTACAAATATCTCCTAACTTATATTCCTCAGCATTGATATTAAAATATCAATCAAGTGATGAGGTATCTTTGCAGATTTATGAATGAGAGTAACATTTACTTTGGTTTGACATTTCCATGCTTAACCAAAATATGACATCAACAAGTGGATTTTGAAGATTGTGTATTTTGCTCTTGAATATCTTCAAGATTTGTTATAACTCCCACTTACTTTTGTAAGTAGAGATCATTCTCTAAATACTAAGTATTTAAGCAACAATAAATTGTTCTTAATAGAGAGACTACAAAACACATTTAAACTCTTAACTCAAGTTTGTTAATACTATGCTTCAAAAGATATTAACAAATTAAAGAATTTAATCAAGACATATTGGGATTTCTCCCAAGAACCCTAATTAGGGTTTATAGCATGAACCCTAATTCTTGTATCACTCTTTTAACCAATAACCTTAGGAAAGGTTTGTGTTACGTCAAGCTAGGAGGAACACCAACACTACATTCGTCAAGCACGGAAGTGTAGGAAATCGAAAAACCTAAAAGGTTTTAAGATTTGATTGGTTTGAGTGAAACAACCGAAAATCCCTAATAAATTAGGGTTTCCAGTTATGGGTTGTCTTGAATACCTTCTAGGTTTGAACTATATTGAGTGTATCAATGACACACGCAATTTTCTAACCTTGATAGATCCCGGAGGTAGAATAATTACAGCTATCATAAATCAAACTATATGAATATAGTTTGTTTAAACTCTTTAGACATACCATAACATTCTGGTATTCTATGAGTATTGGAATTGTGAGACTACATCAGAATTCCATAGATAACTTAGTACAAGTTATAGTAAATACAATTATGGTTAAGATATAATAATCATAATTTTGAAGTATAAAATTAACTTGAAATTACTATTGAACTCAAGAGTTTGCGTTCATGATTGCTTTAGTTAGTATAATTATGTTTTTCCTTGATAACACATAATTATAAAGTCCTTGAATTACTCACCGACTTATAACATAAAGTATGTAGTAAAATAGTTATGTCTTCTTGTCAACACATAAACATTAGATCTTTGAATAATTCAAAGATCTAATGTTTATGTGTTGACAAGAAGACATAACTATTTTACTACATACTTTATGTTATAAGTCGGTGAGTAATTCAAGGACTTTATAATTATGTGTTATCAAGGAAAAACATAATTATACTAACTAAAGCAATCATGAACGCAAACTCTTGAGTTCAATAGTAATTTCAAGTTAATTTTATACTTCAAAATTATGATTATTATATCTTAACCATAATTGTATTTACTATAACTTGTAGTAAACTACTGAAGTAGCTTCCCACTATATCATGACATTGAATGTAGTAGGACAACAAACATCTTGTATGTTCAAGTCCTAGTAGTATTATTAGCTTTCTTACCTTTTGGGCAAATGAAACTAATCATATGTTGTTCCTTGCACATACTTTGCAATTTCTCCCACTTGTGTAAGGCACAACATCATATTATGTAGACAAGCCATACAACATGTGGTTGATTGTGTAACCAATATGATAATGTCATTGATATTATAAGTAGATATAGAGCCATAACTTTAGACAAGGAATTGTGGATTATTATTCTATAGATAACATTTCAGAAAGCGACATCAGAAAGGCAGCGTGTTATCATATAAAATAAAATGCAATTTCCTTTAAGTAATGGTTATTCATATTTGGAAGTGATGAATTATTTCAAAGCAAGTTCAAAATAATATGGATGACTAAGCAAGAAAATAATCTTGTAGCTCCCACTGAAATTGACAATATTACATGGATATTATTTCAGTAATAAACTGCAACGCTCCCACTGTATTTGTCAACATAAGAGATGTTACATCACCAGTAAAAAGTGAATAGCAATTTATTGACTTCCTTATCTTTGAAAAAAAAATGCCTACAAGTATGCATGTACTTAGGTATTTGAACAAAGTATATGAAATTCTACTTGTGTAGATGAGGGACTAGCCGTTCATGCTTTCAATTAACTTGACTATTTAGCATGCAATTCCTCCTTTATCGTCTACATAGCCACAAGGGTATTTAGCACTTTAAGGAATAACAAGAGTCCAAGAAAGATACCTAGCGAAGTGCTAGTAAATTCTTTACTCTTTGCGGTTTAAACTCATACATCGTGACAAGTGCAAGATGTTATTTATTTTGGTAGCTATAGACATTAGGTACACAAAATATGTTATCTTTCAATGTTTTCAGAACCGGGTTAGGATAATGAAATATTAAAAGTGAGTTTAAATGCAATCGATAACGATTCGATTATGGTCCTATCTTATTCTTGTCAACTAATGAGAAGAGATAGGAGTAAGTCTCGCTTTTCTTACCAGGAAAAGAGACAATGTTTGTTTTCTATAAGAAAATAACTTTAGTTTACGAATTATGTTGCAATAACACAATTAATAGGAACTTTAGAAAGTTCAATTTAGTATTTTCGATAATTAAATTCTTAATAGAATTAACTACCCAATTAATTACTAATAAGACTAAGATCCTACTTGCACTCCCACTCAATATTAGAGGTCCGACCGTCTAATAGCAAGTAGGGCAAGAGGTAAGCGTCGGGCGTTAATTGCATTACAAGTGAAACTCTTAGAATTATGAGACGATTCATGAAGTTTATTGTTGTAGAGTGTTTGGATGGGACGTTCTCTCATCTCTTTCAAGTACCATTGAACATCTCAAACAAACTTGTTCTACACGTAATAAAGTCATGAGTATGTTTCATCTCATCTTATGCCTCGGGTTCCGAATCTGACCGGGAACTCGATTTAAGTCGTACCAATTTAAAAGCATGCAATAATTGGCAAAGGTCTGACCAGTGACAAAAATCGCCTTGGGTGCATGATTCGCCCTAGGTCTGACCAGATGACGAAAAAGGACTACAAGTGCTATTAAATTGGGTGGCATGGACTTAAAATTCAAATAGGTATCACATAAGTTTTAGAAAACAAATGTCAAAAACGTGTAAAAGATGCATGCAATCATCTTTTAGCACAAGTTAAGAAAACGTTTTGTTAACTTTGATTTAGGCGTGTTTACTGCGGGAAAAGATTAAAGAAGGATCAAACCCTATATCCTACTCTTCATGCGCCCGAGGGCGCAAGTGCTTGGGATAATTATCATATAGATGCCGAAACATGTACATGACACGGGAAAAGATTAAAGATCGTTCAAACCCTAGATAGCTTGACTAGAGCACGTAGTGCAATAGCAAGTCCACCATTAGTAAAGCAAAAAAAAGTTGTTTTTAAGTATTATAAACCAATTAATTTTGCAAATCACGTCGTTGAGAAGATAGTTTATAAGCCATCATTACGGTATGTAAGCCCAACTCGAGTGACAATATGATTTCGCAAAACAATTCGATTATAATAAAAACAAGTTTCATAGATCTTATGTCCATATTAATATTTGTTCCAAAAATAAGTTTTAACAAATAACACATAGCCGATTCACAAGGAAAATATGTTGTATTAATATGACATACTTTTTAAAGCTAGTTTCGATATAAGTAGAGATCCGTTTTTATGATTCCTAGAATCTTGAATTATTACGTTTTGCAATTCATAATGGAAAACAAATAAGCACATAAAAACAGACTAGAAGGGGGTAGAAGCAGAAGACAGACTCTATATGAAAGCGATAAATCATATAAGATCCAAGTCTCGAATGAGTCTTCCCCTAAATTGAGGACCAAAGACCCTCATCAAGTTTTCGAGCAAGGTACTTGATGACGTGCAAAGTATCACAAAAGTGAGATGCAAAAGTCTTTGACGGATAATAAAACACTCGTAATTATTAACCGGTTCAATTTAACCTACCCAATTTTAACCATTATCTAGATCAAGATTAAAACTTTATGACAAGTATGCATGTAATTGCCATAAAAACATAAATAAAAGAGATTTTAAAGCGAAGCAAGCGTGTTTTATTCTATGTGTAACCCATGAATGCCATACGAATTGACTCGTGATGCCACTGTTGGAATTTATAAATACTAGTTAACCATTAACTACGAGTACGCAGCGGAATGGATCTAGTATAACATACATGATTAAGCACATAATAAAAAACAATTTAAAACCAACCTTTAATTAATTGAATAAATCAATTAATACGTCTTGATCTTGATCTTGAACTTTAACGGTTAAATTACCGTCTCCATCGTTTGCTCACACGACACGTCAAACGAACATCACTACGATGCTAGTAGTAACTTCACTTCTCAAACAACAAGTGTTTACATCTTGTAACTAGAAACCCTAGATCCAAAACCCTAATTGGGATTACGTAAGGATCGGTTTATAGAACGTTACAAGATTGATTAACCCAAAATCACATAAACCCTAATTAGGATTTATGTATGTCGAACCACCAAGGGAGAACTAAAACCTAGATTTAGAGATCTAGGGTTTAGTTATAAAGCTTAAGACTTTATAAGAAAACCACCAAAAAGGATTGATCTTATAAGGGTTTAACCTTTATGTGATTTTAGGGTTAATGGGAAAAATCGTATGGTTTGGTGTGTTTGGTGGGTCGATCGGACGCAGCAAGGAGGCAAGGGAGAGGGATAAAAATTATGAGCTAGGTGTTTGTGTATTTATACACATTCTCTACCTCATCAAAATCTTTAAGGCCCAACCCAATAAACCAATTAAGGAAAGGATTACCTTAATCAAATATTCTTGAATATTTACTTACCAAAAACCAATAACCAAAAATCTTCTAGAATCCCCTATATATAATATCCGGCCGATTATGGCCTAGGGTTTCTAGAAGTCGATTTCCTTCCAAAATTTAAATAACACACTCGTATTAAATTAATTAAATCCCGTTAATTAATTTAACCACCGTTAATTAAATAATAAGTGAAGTTTTTATTAAACGTTTAATTATAAATAATAAAACGTAAATAAAAGTGTGTTCTCCGCATTGAGTGTGTGCCCCCGATAGGCTCACGTATTTCCGATGGCTAAACGATCGCATATCCCAACACACTCAAGCTCCCAGACCACATCTAACATTGTTAGCCTTTTTTTGGCTTTATCATTGCAACACCTAAGAGCTAAATCACAAACGGCATCTAAACTGTTTTTAACTGCTGTATCAAAATGCATATCCAAACACCCTCTAAATAAATGTTGTAGGATGTATTATAGATGGTTAAGTGAAACTAATTTTCTGATTTATCCAAACACATGATTTTGGCATCCCCAAATTGAGGGACTAAAAACCAAGCACAATCACGGCGATGAAAGTGATTGCAGCTGCGGTGACTATTTTTTCTGTTTTGTGTATGGAGCCTGCTGTATGCATGTTGTAATAACAAATATCACCAATGGTAAACACAGGAATCATTTCATATTAGACGCCATCACTTCATGTTTTATGTGTTTTTATATCAGTGAACCCATGTATGAAAGCACTGTAGAAGTGAGGGATATCGTGATTATATCTGTTATTGTTGATCTCCAGCTGTTTATTGGTACAAGCTGTTATGTTATGTTTCAGTTCTTACACACGGGAAATCAACATGGAATTTTTGGGAATGATTTAAATATTGCAACCGTATTGTTGGATGATAATCTTACAGCAAAAATCAGTAGTTGCAGCATTTCATAATCACCAAAGGTAATTTCTTGATACTTAATCACATTGAGTAAGACATGATCTAACCTCTAGACGCTGAAAACTTTCTTAGCAGAGACGTTGGGAAAGCCCTCTAAACACACACGACGCTTCTTCTCAGGTTTCTCACAGGTATGAGATCTGATTTCGTGAATGGTCTTTGTTTATATTATACTACTATAATTTATGGAGTATTAAATTATGTGACGATTCGACCCATTCCCTAATGAATGGGTCATTTTGGGTTGTAGTTTACCCCTTATCAGTCAAATGAGTAGTTTTATACTGAATAAGATTAGAAAAAAATAGCTAAAAGGACATGGGTCGAACAGGTTGAAAATTGAAATTCCTCGAAGTGCTTACAGTGTCTTATGAGTAGTTTTATACTGAATAATTATAGATTCTAATACATCAAGTAAACCAAAAACTGTTCATAGGTCAACCCTAACATATAATGTTTGATTTGCGGACCTACAAAAACTCACTGCCAAAGTTGCTGATTATGGACTTTCAAAGGCTTGCAACACTTTTGGATGACTACGGAGTCGCTCCTAACTACGTATTCACTGTTGTCAGAGAAACACCGTAAGTCTTTTTCCATCTTACTTGCTAGCTAAGGGACCTTGGTGCATGGGCAGACCTTGTTGCTAAACGGGTTAAAGTGGGTAATGTCTGATAGAGGGCCGAGACGGGCTTTGTTATAGAGTCAAATGGTTAAAGTGGTGACACACTAGCACTGGGCTGGGACTCTCTTCTCTGAAATTTGAATTCAGCACGGCCTGTTCTCACAGTTGTCTTTTGAAATAATCGTCGGACTTGTTCTGCAAATGAAGAAAGACCAGGACATGGATAAGAAAATGTGCAGCAAAATAACTTTATAATGAACAGGTTCACAGTAAGTTGGTAAACAGTTGACAGGTTTGACTGTTTTAAAAGTCAAATGATACAACTGATAAAGAGCGAAGACAGTAATTTTTAAGTAAAAGACCACTGGTTTGAGCAGCTCTTCTCTTATCTCATGTGCTTGTCTCAGTCACTTTCTGTTTATTTCGGTTTTATTGCTCTTAATTTTACTCTTGCGACTTATTTATATAATAGAGGTACAAGAACAAGTATACCTCCGGCTGAATAATATAACTGTTCTTCGGGATTGTGCAGATGTTGGTTTATAAGTTTATTCTCGAGGAACGTTATGTTTATGGAATTACAGGTGGAAACAATATAATGTAGAAAAAGTAGCGAGTTAGTGACATTTGTCAAAAGTTTGACTTTTTTTCGCAGTGAAATGCTGCAACTAGTAAAGAGAGAAAACAGTAAACTATAAGTAACACTTGGTTCTATTCGTCTCTTTTGGTTTTGGTTTGTTTCTCTACGCTGGTCTTCTACTATGGTATGTTTGGATCTCTGGTGTTAATGGGTAGCTATGCACTAGATAGGAAATCTTGGCCCTCTGAATTACTATTCTATGATTTTAGGTGAAGATGAAGAGCTAAAATCCTTATTGTGATTACTCTGCGTATTAAGGGGTGTTTGGTATTGGGCATATGCTACTATTCCATTGGCAGTCTTGGTGATCTCCTTTTCAATCCTGCTATGATTGCGCCGTTTTTGGATGACTATGGAGTCAGTCCTAACTATGTTTCCACCGTGTTAGAGGAACACCTGCAAGTCCATCTTAGTTTCTAGCTAAGGAACCTTAGTGTATGGACCAGCCTTGTTTCTTTCCTTGACACAAGACAAAGGCTAGCTAGAAGAGGTGGCAAAATGGGCGGGTTGGGTAATAAGGGGGAACCTTGGTCTATGGACCAGCCTTGTTTCTTTCGTTGTAAGTTCTCGTAGGGAGTCAAGCTTACTTTTTTAGCTTTCTCAATGTCATTCATTAAAAGAATTTTCATATCCTGTAAGGTTACCTTGATCCCGAATATTTATTGACCCATTGGCTCATAGACAAGAGTGACGTTTATAGACTAATGGGTACCTTTTCTGCTATGGGTTGGTTTCACCCTAAACACTTTTTCATCCTAAAACAAAGCTTTTGTTTTTATAATTAGTTAGTCGCTAATTATTCTAATTTAATTATGTTCGGCGGCACTTTGGATAATCTGTAAATTTATACAAACACAAGTGACAAGTTTATCAATCACTGAATATGCATAATTTGTTTAGACATTAACAAATAAATTACTAAATACATATACAACCACATCTGGTTCACTGAGCATAATTTGTCACGAGTTTGACTTTTTCAATACTCAAATGCTGCAACTAGTAACTAGTAACGAGTGAAAGTGAAAAAAGTAATCTATAAGTAACATATGGCTGGTTTTAGAAGCTCTTTGGCTATCCGTTGCGCTTCCCTCAGCCATTAATCAACAACAGTTGGTGATAAAGAAAAGTTTAAACCTGACAAACTACAAGGACGATTTAAGTAATTAACCCTTCAAGAAAAAAGGCTACAAAAGAACCCTCGAGTCATACTTATAACACCCAAACTAATCGTTCATTGCTGGAAACATAAACCCTTAAAGAATGTCAGACTATATTCCTTTTGAAATCCAAATGGAAATCATCAAATGGCTTCCTGTCAAGCCTTTGGTTCAGTTCAGGTCGGTTTCCAACCATGGAAATCCTTCATTGACAGCTCTCAATTTATCAAAGGTTACGGCGCCCACCACACGCAGCCACGTAGCCATATCCTAAGCTACAAATCTGATTATTCTCTGAATGAGTTAAGGTACATTTTAGAAGATGCTATCGAAACTTTTAAGGTGCAACAACAAGAGTTTGCTCCATTTGTTGTGTCTCCTTTGCTTGAACAATATGTTGTTTATATGGTTGTTGGTGCGTGTCATGGATTAGTGTGTTTTAATGGTTTCCATAGAGGTTATGGTAAATGGATGCTTGCTATTTGGAACCCTTCTATAGGAAAATCGTTTGGTATTGTTGTCCCGAGTTATCAGACTCAGACATATAATTATGGTTTTGGGGTTTGTCCCGTTGCTAGTGATCCTACCGTTGTTAAGTTTACATGTACAGATAACATGCCTTGTCATGAAGTTTTTACAATGAGTTCAGGTGTTTGGAATGTGATTCCAACTGGTCATTTGCCACGTCAATCAATTAAAATTAATACGCTTTCAAATCAGGTCGTTATAGATAGGTTTATTTATTGGGGTGCTTATGAAGTTATTTTGGCTGATGATGGTGAAGCTACCACAAGTAATTTGGTTCTCTCATTTAATTTGATTACCAAGGAGTTTAAAGTTTTAGACCTACCAGACAGCTTAACAAACAAGCTATTAGCGTCCATGCACGTGTCTGTTTCTAAGCTAAGGGGGTCTCTTGTTATCTCTGGATACGTTGTGGCCGAGGGAGACGTTCGTTGTAGTGTATTGGTGATGGAGCATTCGTCTTTTAGAAAGCTATTTTCCGGTTCGCCTTTTAGAAAGCTATTCTCCAGTTATAGAATACTGGGGTTTAGGAAGAACTATGAAACTATTTTTGAAACTGTAGAGGTGGACGCAAGGTTTTCCACGCTTGATGTTTACGATCCCTATTCACAACAAATCAAGAATTTTGGGATTTCTGGACTACGGGGCTCGTTCTTCGTGGGCTCTTACATGGAATTGCTACTTTTGCTTGATCACTTGGATTCACACGTATATATTATGACAACTCATCGAAATGATGATAGCTACATTTCAAGGGGCCTATTTTGTAGTTAAGGTGTGCTGGCAATCATGATTCACGGATATTAATCTATTTTTCCTTTTTACCGGTCATTTTTTTTTTTTTGAACAAATTTTACCGGTCATTTAATGTTGTTAAGTAATTTCATATTATTCCAGGGATAGTGTTACATCTGCTCCTTGTCTTTGATGACTTTTTTAAAAATGGGGAATGTCTTTTATACAGTGGATGGCTTGTGTAATTAATGATGAAAAGCCCTTTAGATGTTCATTACATGTCGAAATCTTGTTAGTGCCCTTTACTTCGTTACATTCTCCTCTCGTATTGCTTGGGTCTCTTTTCATAACTGTAAATATATGAGTTTGTCTTTATTAAACTGGAAATCCCAGCATGTTGCTAGACGAAATACACGATGATGTTGGGAAAAAGTCACTTATCTTTATAGTTCTTTTTATCATGATCAATCCATTTCGTATATACCATTATTCCCATGTTTGTTGAACTACTTCACGATCCAACAATACTTGGTAACTTTTAAAGCTCGTTAAGCATTTGCGGCTGTTATTATCCAACATTTGATTCTCATATAAATTTCTGTGATTTTCGGAATGGATATTTCTGTTGTTTGGAAACATTTCAATTACAGAATCATTTTTTTGTTGTGCCAGCTGTTATACCTGGTTTATACGAAAATGTCTACTGGTTTATCCAAATTTCTGCACGGGTTATGTTTTTTCTTTTTTTTCTTTCTTTACTTTTGCAATGGCGCGTAGCGGAAAGCGGAAGCGATCCACACACGATTTAGATGACAATCCTCCTGATGTTATAGTTTCTGAAGCAAATCCTGCAAGGGGAGGCCGTAAGCATGATAGAATGGCTGATTATTTTTTATCTTTTTGGGTAACCCGAGTTTCCAACTCGACAATGCGAGCCGACTAATCCCAGAGTGAGTACCCTTTTGGATAGCCCGGAAGGTTGATTTAGTTCCAACAGAATGGAAGACTATTTTTTAGAAAGCGTGATAGGATGTCTGTTTTCGTTCCAGGAGATCCGTAAGACGGCCCTTTTGAGAAGTAGGATAGGAGGTCTGTATTCGTTCCAGGAGAACCGAAGAAGACGCTTTTGAGAAGTATGATAGGAGGTCTGTATTAATTCCAGGAGAACCGGAATAAGACCCTCTGAGAAGTATGATAAGAGGTTTGTATTCGTTCCGGGAGAACAGGAAGAAGACCCTTTGAGAAGTATGATAGGAGGTCTGTATTCGTTCCAGGGGAACCCGAAAAGACGCTTTTGAGAAGTATGATAGGAGGTCTGTATGAGTTCCAGGAGAACCATAAGAAGACCCTTTTGAGAAACATGATAGAATGACGTCTGCAACCGGTGACGATGTTGATTATAGTGAAGATGTTAGAGTAAGTTTACTGGTAAACATTTCACTTTATGAGGTCAAGTGACTATATTTCAGACTTTACTTTCCAGTAAGTATCGAGTGTTCTAGTATATTTTGTTTAGCAGACAGAAGTGGTATAACTAGATTGGTTTAAATTATGCGCTTCTTGCTATTAATTTTGGTTTATTGCTATTTATTTTACTGTTATGATTTATTTATAAGTTGGTACAAGAACAAGTAGTCTTTCAGCCGGATAATATATATAAGTGTTCTCCAGACTTGTGCAGATGTCGATTTGTGAGTTTATTTCTCGAGGAACAACACATGTGCTCATAGCCCGGTCTTCCTCTTAGCTTATCTTCCTATTAGTTACATATAATAAGCAAATAGTAATCAAATATTCGATTTGAAAACCACATGAATTAGATTAAATAAATCAGTTTTTTAGAAAATATAGAACTTTATCGGGATCGTTGATTTACCCTTTTCCACGTATGCACACACGACAACCCGTTGTAGCTTCTATAAGTATTGCCTCTAGGTCTCAGAAGCCAGCCAACAAAGTTAAACTAAAATCCAAAAAGAATATGTCATCTTAATGAATAAGATGTTATAAGAAGTGTAATGAATAAAACGTGAGTACGCGACAAATGAAAAGGTATATCTGACTATTATGTGATAAATCCTTCGAATCACCAGGAATGTCTAGCCGCAACATTTGCTTCACTAGGACTAGCTGAAGCTCCTTGCCAGTTCATGGGTTCCCACTTAGCTTCTGCCGTCGTTATTACAAGTTAACAAAGTGTTGTTTAAATATCTATACCTCTTGTAGAAAACCACTCCAACGAGTAACACCTGAAGAAGCCATGAGCTCAGCATTCTATGTCGCAGCCCGTCGAGCTCATTGAACCCTTGACTTCACAATATAGCAGATTCCCGCAAGATTTCTATATTAAACAAGGAAGTATTGTTTATGACCAAAAGTAAAGAACGTTGTTTCATTGAATTAGAGAAACAAAATGGACGGGTTTCGTAACGGATCAAAATGGGTTCAGTTCAAAGAAGAGTATTTTGGCCACATGCGTTAAAGAAAAAATGAGCCTGAACATAACCTTAACACCGTAGAAAAAACTAGCCCGAGAAAAAACAAGCCCGAGCAAAGCAGGTTTTATGCCAAGCCTCAATAAGACTAATCAAAGTCCCACTTGATAACTATTTTTATGCTAAGACAATGAGAAAACAAGGCCCACAAAAACTTCAAGTCGCCAAACAGAACTATTATTATTTCGAAACAAACGAGTACCACAATGTTCATCACACTTGTAAATAGTAACATAAAACAATCATAAAGAAACGACCACAAGCCAGACAAGAACTGAGAATTCATTCAGTTACCACCACGAAGACGGAGGACAAGGTGGAGAGTGGACTCCTTCTGAATGTTGTAATCAGCAAGGGTACGCCCATCCTCAAGCTGCTTTCCTGCGAAGATAAGTTGAAGAATGTCAGACTATATTCCTTTTGAAATCCAAATGGAAATCATCAAATGGCTTCCTGTCAAGCCTTTGATTCAGTTCAGGTCGGTTTCCCAACCATGGAAATCCTTCATTGACAGCTCTCAATTTATCAAAGGTTACGGCGCCCACCACACGCAGCCACGTAGCCATATCCTAAGCTACAAATCTGATTATTCTCTGAATGAGTTAAGGTACATTTTAGAAGATGCTATCGAAACTTTTAAGGTGCAACAACAAGAGTTTGCTCCATTTGTTGTGTCTCCTTTGCTTGAACAATATGTTGTTTATACGGTTGTTGGTGCGTGTCATGGATTATAGTGTGTTTTAATGGTTTCCATAGAGGTTATGGTAAATGGATGCTTGCTATTTGGAACCCTTCTATAGGAAAATCATTTGGTATTGTTGTCCCGAGTTATCAGACTCAGACATATAATTATGGTTTTGGGGTTTGTCCCGTTGCTAGTGATCCTACCGTTGTTAAGTTTACATGTACAGATAACATGCCTTGTCATGAAGTTTTTACAATGAGTTCAGGTGTTTGGAATGTGATTCCAACTGGTCATTTGCCACGTCAATCAATTAAAATTAATACGCTTTCAAATCAGGTCGTTATAGATAGGTTTATTTATTGGGGTGCTTATGAAGTTATTTTGGCTGATGATGATGGTGAAGCTACCACAAGTAATATGGTTCTCTCATTTAATTTGATTACCAAGGAGTTTAAAGTTTTAGACCTACCAGACAGCTTAACAAACAAGCTATTAACGTCCATGCACGTGTCTGTTTCTAAGCTAAGGGGGTCTCTTGTTGTCTCTGGATACGTTGTGGCCGAGGGAGACGTTCGTTGTAGTGTATGGGTGATGGAGCATTCGTCTTTTAGAAAGCTATTTTCCGCTTCGCCTTTTAGAAAGCTATTCTCCAGTTATAGAATACTGGGGTTTAGGATGAACTATGAAACTATTTTTGAAACTGTAGAGGTGGACGCAAGGTTTTCCACGCTTGATGTTTACGATCCCTATTCACAACAAATCAAGAATTTTGGGATTTCTGGACTACGGGGCTCGTTCTTCGTGGGATCTTACATGGAATCGCTACTTTTGCTTGATCACTTGGATTCACACGTATATATTATGACAACTCATCGAAATGATGATAGCTACTTTTCAAGGGGCCTATTTTGTAGTTAAGGTGTGCTGACAATCATGATTCACGGATATTAATCTATTTTTGCTTTTTATATGAGTTTGTCTTTATTAAACTGGAAATCCCAGTATGTTGCTAGACGAAATACACGATGATGTTGGGAAAAAGTCACTTATCTTTATAGTTCCTTTTATCATGATCAATCCAGTTCGTATATACCATTATTCCCATGTTTGTTGAACTACTTCACGATCCAACAATACTTTGTAACTTTTAAAGCTCGTTAAGCATTTGCGGCTGTTATTATCCAACATTTGATTCTCATATAAATTTGTGTGATTTTCGGAATGGATATTTCTGTTGTTTGGAAACATTTCAATTACAGAATCATTTTTTTGTTGTGCCAGCTGTTATACCTGGTTTATACGAAAATGTCTACTGGTTTATCCAAATTTCTGCACGAAGGGTTATGTTTTTTTTTCTTTATTTACTTTTGCAATGGCGCGTAGCGGAAAGCGGAAGCGATCCACACACGATTTAGATGACAATCCTCCTGATGTTATAGTTTCTGAAGCAAATCCTGCAAGGGGAGGCCGTAAGCATGAAGCAAATCTTTTTGGGTAACCTGAGTTGGACAATGCGAGCCGACTAATCCCAGAGTGAGTACCCTTTTGGATAGCCCGGAAGGTTGATTTAGTTCCAACAGAAATGGAAGACTATTTTTTAGAAGCATGATAGGATGATGTATGTATTAGTTCCAGGAGAATCGGAAGAAGACCCTTTTGACAAGCCTGATAGGATGTCTGTTTTCGTTCCAGGAGATCCGGAAGACGACCCTTTTGAGAAGTAGGATAGGAGGTCTGTATTCGTTCCAGGAGAACCGAAAAAGACGCTTTTGAGAAGTATGATAGGAGGTCTGTATTAGTTCCAGGAGAACCGGAATAAGACCCTTTGAGAAGTATGATAGGAGGTCTGTATTCGTTCCAGGGGAACCCGTATAGACGCTTTTGAGAAGTATGATAGGAGGTCTGTATGAGTTCCAGGAGAACCAGAAGAAGACCCTTTTGAGAAACATGATTGAATGACGTCTGCAACCGGTGACGATGTTGATTATAGTGAAGATGTTAGAGTAAGTTTACTGGTAAACATTTCACTTTATGAGGTCAAGTGACTATATTTCAGACTTTACACTTTCCAGTAAGTATCGAGTGTCCTAGTATATTTTGTTTAGCAGACAGAAGAGGTATAACTAGATTGGTTTACATTCTGCGCTTGCCTCGGCTTTAAATCAACACTTGCTATTAATTTTGGTTTATTGCTATTTATCTTACTGTTATGATTTATTTATAAGTTAGAGGTACAAGAACAAGTAGTTTTTCAGCCGGATAATATATAAGTGTTCTTCAGACTTGTGCAGATGTCGATTTGTCGAGCTCATTGAACCCTTGACTTGACAATATAGCAGATTCCCACAAGATTTCTATATTAAACAACGAAGTATTGTTTATGACCAAAAGTAAAAAACGTTGTTTCATTGAATTAGAGAAACAAAATGGACGGGTTTCGTAACGGAGCAAAATGGGTTCAGTTCAAAGAAGAGTATTTTGGCCACATGCGTTAAAGAAAAAATGAGCCTGAACATAACCTTAACACTTCGTAGAAAAAACTAACCCGAAAAAAAACAAACCAGAGCAAAGCTGGTTCAGTGAACACACCCGTGAACTAGGTTTATGCCAAGCCAGTAAGACTAATCAAAGTCGCACTTGAAAACTATTTTTATGTTAAGACGATGAGACATATCAAACCAAAGGAAAATGATTATTCTTCCTACTTTTTGTTCCTACATATCCTCCTACTCATGAAATTAAGACAAGTGGAAAGAATGAAATTAAGAGAGAGAACTAGTGCACTACACATGTTATATGATTGCATTGATAAGACACATTTAGTAGGATGATCTAGCATTACTCCAAACCAAAACAAAGCCCACATAAACTTAATCAAGTCACCAAACAGAACTATTATTATTTCGAATCAAACGAGTACCACAATGTTCATCACACTTGTAAATAGTAACATAAAACAATAAAAATGAAACATCCACAAACCAGACAAGAACTGAGATTTCATTCAGTTACCACCACGAAGACGGAGGACAAGGTGGAGAGTGGACTCCTTCTGAATGTTGTAATCAGCAAGGGTACGTCCATCCTCGAGCTGCTTTCCTGCAAAGATAAGCCTCTGCTGGTCTGGAGGGATGCCTTCCTTATCCTGGATCTTCGCCTTCACGTTGTCAGTTGTGTCTGAGCTTTCAACCTCAAGGGTGATCGTCTTGCCAGTCAAGGTCTTGACAAAAATCTGCATACCACCTCTTAAACGAAGAACCAAATGGAGGGTCGATTCTTTCTGGATGTTGTAATCCGCAAGGGTACGCCCATCCTCCAACTGCTTACCGGCAAAAATCAATCTCTGCTGGTCTGGTGGGATCCCCTCTTTGTCTTGGATCTTGGCCTTGACATTGTCAATCGTGTCGGAGCTCTCCACTTCCAAAGTAATTGTTTTCCCAGTCAGAGTCTTGACAAATATCTGCATACCTCCTCTAAGCCTGAGAACAAGATGGAGGGTTGATTCCTTCTGGATGTTGTAGTCAGCAAGCGTACGACCATCTTCAAGCTGCTTGCCGGCAAAAATAAGCCTCTGCTGGTCTGGAGGAATTCCCTCCTTGTCCTGGATCTTAGCCTTGACGTTGTCAATGGTGTCTGAGCTCTCCACCTCTAGAGTGATAGTCTTGCCAGTTAGGGTCTTAACAAATATCTGCATACCACCACGTAGACGCAAGACAAGGTGGAGTGTCGACTCCTTCTGAATGTTATAATCGGCCAAAGTGCGGCCGTCCTCAAGCTGCTTTCCAGCGAAAATCAACCTCTGCTGATCTGGAGGAATTCCTTCCTTGTCTTGAATCTTAGCCTTTACGTTGTCGATGGTGTCTGAACTCTCGACTTCCAAAGTGATTGTCTTTCCAGTAAGGGTCTTGACAAAGATTTGCATTCCTCCCCTAAGCCTGAGCACAAGATGGAGAGTGGACTCCTTTTGGATGTTGTAATCGGCCAAGGTGCGACCGTCCTCGAGCTGCTTGCCAGCGAAGATCAACCTTTGCTGGTCTGGAGGAATCCCCTCCTTGTCCTGGATCTTAGCCTTAACATTGTCGATGGTGTCTGAGCTCTCGACCTCGAGAGTGATGGTCTTGCCAGTGAGGGTCTTAACGAAGATTTGCATCTGTACAAGAAAGTTAAAACAGGGTAAGAACCCTAGCAACAATTATATCGTTCTGAATCACAAAAGCAAGAAACTAGTGTTGCCAATTAACAATACTAACGATATGAATCCCTCATAGACTCGAATACCATGAGTTACTGGAATACAGAAATATCTTAATAACAATAACTTAATAACAATGGTCCCAACTGATGAAAACAACCAACTCATAATATACTATTAGACACTTGGATTTCCTATTGCCTTTTAGTGAGAAGACTAATCTAGTGGATATTTTAATTTTAAACCTTTAAATCCCTATCATATTAGGAGGTGTTTGTTTTGTCTTATATAGCCGGCTTATGACTTATTTGGTTTGACCCCCTTATAATTCATAAGCTCGCTTGTTGTGTCTTGTTTAGAAGCTTTTAGGATTTAATAAGCTTATTATGACAGTAATAAAGTTATGTAGGCAACAGAAAGTTTCAAAATAAGTGAGGTCAGAAGCGGAAAAACCAAATAAGACATAAGCCTGCTGTATAAGAAGGAACAAACACTGCCGTACTACATAAACACAGTGCACATCTTTCTACACATTATTCAACCAATACATTTCAATTACTAACAGCAAACACAGAATAATCCATCTACTCGGGGCGGAAACAGCTCCAACTTATAACTACGTAAACAGCCCTGTTTTGATCTACATAGAATTCAACTAATAAAACCTTTAGGGGGTGTTTGTTTCAGTTTATATGTGGGCTTATGAAATTTGAGGCTTATGAAAAATAATATGAAATCAAATAAGCTGACATAGTAAAACATAGATAACATGAATCACAATCACAAAGCAATAATTGATAATAGATAGAATAAGCATATATTTGATCTACATTGAGCATGACTTAACCTAACAGATAGTTGACCTAACAAATAGATATTGATAATAGCAGATCAAACAATAAATAATAAACAATCCTTAACCTACCTAATAAGCGGAAAGTGAGCGTAAGCGGAAAGCCATAAGCCCGCTGTATAAAATATAATCCGAAATCAAATAAGGTCATATAAGGCAACATATAACATGAATCATAATCAGAAAACTAGTTATACAAATTCAAATTAACATCTGGTAAGCATATATTCAAGATGACGTCATCAAGCAAGCACATACAGATCTAAACGATCATAAACCTAACAGATGGTTGACCTAATTAATAACTGAAGATGATAGCAGATGAAACAATAATAAATAAACCTAATAAAGAAAATGAAAATTAATAAAACAAGGGAATTATATATACCTTTGGGTTTCAGAACGAAGATTGAATTTGTTTGAATGAATGAATGTGTGAGGGTGGTGGTTGACTAGCGTTACTTTGGTGTTGGGTGAAGGTTGGTGGAGAGAGTTATCGGTGGGTGGAGGGGGTGTGATTTTAAGTAGATTTGCTTTGGGTTGGGTTGAACTTGAAGTTAATAATGGGTCTAACTGGTTATAGGTCAAATGCTTTGGATCGGTTCAATCTAATAACTTACAATATTTGACTATTTTTTAACATACTCAAATGTTTTTATTTATATTCGTTCGAATTTTACGTTTTGATCATTTGTTTTAAGTTTTTCATCGATTTTTATGTTTTGATCAATATTTTTATGTTTTCGTCAGTAAATTTACGTTTTCGACATAAAATTTACGTTTTCGTCTGTAAATTTACGTTTTAGTCAGTAAATTTACGTTTTAGTAAGAAAATTTACGTTTTCGTCAGAAAATTTACATTTTCGTCTCTAAATGTACGTTTTCGTCAGTATGTTTACGTTTTCGTCAGAAAGTTTACGTTTTCGTCAGAAAGTTTACGTTTTCGGCTGTAAATTTACGTTTTCGGCAGTAAATTTACGTTTTCGTCTGTAAATTTACGTTTTCGTCAGAAAGTTTACGTTTTCGTCTGTAAATTTATGTTTTTGTCTGTAAATTTACGTTTTCGTCAGTAAATTTACGTTTTCGACAGAAAATTTACGTTTTCGTCAGTAAATTTACGTTTAAGTGAGGAAGGTATTAATTATTGACCTGGAAATCCGTAGTTAATACCCTTTTGTTTTGATTGAGGTAGTGATTAGGGTTTATGTAGGTGAATAGGGTTAGTTTTGATGCGGATTTGGGGGTGGTGATTATGTTTGGCGGGGTAATTTAATATAGTTTAATAAGTTTAAACTCTTTTAACTATACTAGCAGGGTACCCGCGCAATGCGACGGCGGGTACCCTAAAATTAAAATTTATAACGTGTAATGTTTTACGATTATATATGTTTCGTGAAAGTAATTTTACAAATGATGATAGTTTTAAGTCAGAGTAACTTACACAATAACAAACCAATAACATAAAATGCCACCGAAACTACAAAACATCAACCAAAACACCTAAACTCAAACACCACTAATTATCAATATATGCGGCGGTGTTGGTGGGGATCCTAATGGTGGTGGTGGCAGCGATTCAGAAATCAGATAGTATTGGTGGTTCGAGGAACGTTGATAGCTGAATCTTTTGTGTGTATTTTTTCGTCTTTTGATAAATCATGAATTCTTTTTATACTAAAATTTCGTAACTGATATTTTAATGTATATCAATAAGAAGTTATTTGTAGTTTATGTTACATGTATTTATAAAATGGTTACATAATTTCTCATTAAATTCTTTAATTTCTCATTAAATTATTTATTAATGACCTAAACCCTTATTGATTCATATTTATTATTAATTCATATTGTCATTTAAAGTACTTTTTAAATGTGGTTTGAAAAACGTATATGCATTAAAACCTAGACTGATTTTCAAAATGATCATAATATAACTTTATGTTTTTAGCAATGTTTGAGGCTGAAAATTTTAAGACTTCTAAATATAGAAAAAGGGTTAAATCTTTTATAAAGTAGTAAGATTAAGTTGTAGTTAGTGGGTTTGGCTGGTCATGGGGTGATGTGGCGTGGGTGGTGACGTGTAGATAGGTGAGTGGTGGAGTAGGTGATGTGGAGGGTAGTGATTGGATGGTGAGGTGTGGTGGTCTGGACAGTATTGGTCCCCCAGTTTGCAACTAGTCTTCATAAGAAGTATTCCCTGCTTTTCTTCATTTCCCTTTGTAAATAACTTAGGGTAAATTGCAGAATTGGTCCTTCTTTTTGAATATTCATGATGTAAGGATTAAACTTGCATATTTATCAATCTCCAAGGGCTTCTTGTGTACATTCTTGAAACTTTATGGACCAAACTTGTATAGATAAGATTTACAAGGGCCAAAAGTGCCAAGTCTTCAAAAGTTGAAGGACCATTCTTGACAAATCTTCAAATCAAGGACCATTTAGGAAATTCATTGTTCGGGTCCGGTTCTTTGTGCGGCTTCGTTTCCCGTGTTCGTTTTTGCTTGATTCTTGTAATCTTTTGGTGAATTCACGATATCTGTACTTAAAATACACAATGAACAAACACAAGCATATTTTGGGGTATTTTAATAATATTGTTAGCGTTTTAAGCCCGATTTAGACGATGAGACTATGTATAATTGCAGCCTCATCACTTTCCTTGTTTATGTGGATGATATTATTGTCACTTAATGAAAAGGAAATTGACAGCTTAAAAAAAATTTAAAAGGAAAGTTCAAAATCAAAGATTTGGGAAAATTGCAATATTTTTGGGGATTGAAGTTGTTAATACCAATTCCGGTGTTTGTTTGAACCAAAGAAAATATGTTTTAGATCTTTTGTCTGAATATGAAATGCATGCTTGCAAACCATCTAAGACACCTTTAATGGCAAAGCTGTTAATTTCTAATGAGGCTTCTAAAAGTGATCCTTTGTTGAAAACATTGTAGATTATCAGAAACTTATGGGAAAGCTAATTTACTTGACCAATACTAGGCCTGACATTTCAGATATTGTGCATTGTTTAAGTCAGTTCATGCATTCCCCTTTGAGATCTCATCTGAAATATGCTTTTAGAATTCTGAGATACTTAAAGGGATCTCTAGGTTAGCTGAGTGAAGTGTGACATCTAGCTGAGAAGGTAAAAGTATGGAATGGAATGGTAGTGTCTGATGGTTGAAATTTATTCTTGTCAGAAATTTCAAATTTATAGTTTTCGTCCTTGTTCTGCAGAGTCTTCATAGTATAAACAGCATCAGCATCTTGAGAAATCTCCAAAGCATCGGCAGTCTCAGCATTTGTGCGGTCTTCAAAGTGTTAGTAGCATCAGTATCTGGTAAAATCTTCAACTCACGAGCAGCATCAACATCTGGTAGAATATCGACAAGTGGAAACGCCTGAGATGCTTGAGGATCGATTAGCAATATCCATGGAGTAGGGTACTTGGAGTACACCTGGACTACCGTACATGAAGTACAAAATGAATACTGCACATGGAGTATATCTGAGACACTGTACGTGGAGTACACATGAAATACTGTACATGGAGTATAACTGAGACACTGTACATGGGGGTACATATGGAATAATATACATGGCACTGGTGGAAATTTTATGGGATGATCGATACTGGTGTCGCTTGTCTGACATGATCAAGCGAATAATTTGATTTAAACGGTAGTAAGCTGATCTGAAATGAGTAACATGGTAGGCTGACAATTCCTGCGTCGACTTACTGCTGGCTGTATCGAGGCTGAAAAGTATGATATAATCGAAGTCCCAACAGTGGTCAGCATGAAGCATGATCAATAAAGGCCAATCGTGATTTATCATGAAAACGGTTTTACTGAAATTCTTTTTGTGTCTTAGCATGGAGACATTTATCATTCTGCTGAACATAAACCCTCGCACGGAGACATGAAACTGAAACAGCGTGGAAGCGACATCAACTTGAGATTGTGCGAACTGGATTGTTATAAAGACTATAAGAGTATGATCAACTGAGGTTTAACATCAACTGATGTGGATGGTTATGGTTCAATCCACAGAATTCGAGGAACAAAACATATGACTAGGTATGGGTGATTCTGGTTCGATCCATGCTTGTCAAAATTTTCTGAGAACTGTCATGTATAGAAATTTATAATCTGGGGCTAAATATGGTTGGTTGTAGTCAAGTCCATACTTGTCCAAATTTATGAATTGTCCTGATATGACAAAGGTGAACAACTATGAATCGGTTCGTAAAACAACCTTCGACTGAATAGCATGAAATTTGACCTGAACAATGGTGAACGTGTTAGTGCAAACATTACGATGCTTTGTCGATATAATCTCTTTATGTTTTGTTGATGACAAACGTATAATTCGCAATACATTATGTAAAATGTTAAGGTACTCGTAATTACTCAAGAATACATTTGTATACTTCTCTCGACACCTCCAAGATCGCATTCGGCATGAATCACTCAAGATATGTACAAACATGTCATTAACCTAACTAAGTGATCAAGGATTAATATTTTCTTAAAACTCACATTTAATCAAATGTGACAAAAGATTTTAATTAACTTTATTTTTAAGAAAATGTTTTATTAAAAAGAAAATGGAAATTTGAATTTGGCATATTCCATATGCCAAAGGAATATCCTTTGAGGGTATAAACTACCCCAGATGGCATATCCCCACTAAAGGACAAATTTGCACGGACTCCAATGCGGAGGTTCCTTAAAGGAACCCGCGGTTCCTTATTGATAAGGAACCGCGGGTAGAGATAAGGAACCGTGGGTGTTTTTTACCGTTGCAATGTTGCCCTATAAATAGTGGATCATTTCCAGATTTTTTTTCAACCCTTTTTGCACAGTTTCTTCAAAAACATCTTTAAACCCTTGATTAGTTAGTTTAGATTAATATTGTTTAAGATGTGATTCTCTCCTTCAATATTCTCATCCTCTTAAGTGCAAAGAGAAGATCACTCACACATTTGTGATGTGATTAAAGATGAAGTCTTGATGAAGATCATCATGTTCATCATTTTTATTTGTGTCTTGTGTAGTTCCAATGTATATGTGTATACTTAGATCAACCTTGTATAGATCCAATGTATATGGGTATACTTGGATCAATATTGTGTAGATCCAATGTATTTGTGAATACTTAGATTAGTTGTGTTAATCCATTGTATTTGTGAATGCTTGGATTAAGTCTTGTGTAAATCCATTGTATATGTGTATACTTGGATTTATGTTGTGTAGATCCAAGTTACATGTGTACACTTGGATATGTGTTTTATTGAGTTGTAATATGTAAGAGTTGTGAGTTCTCACTAAACTATAAAGTGATGCGGTTGTGTCTTGTGAGTTCTCACTAAACTATAAAGTGATGTAGTTGTGTCTAGTGAAGTTCTCACTTAGCTTCAAAGTGAAGAGTCGTGAAGATTGGTTCTACCTTTCGATTAGAACTCGACATCTAGCCTTGTGTCGTAAAATGGTGAAGTAGGCAACGTTGTGAAGATTGGTTCTACCTTTCGATTAGAACTCGACATCTAGCCTTGTGTCGTTAAATGGTGAAGTGGACAACGTTGTGTAGATTGGTCCTACCTAAGATTAGGACTCGACATCTAGCTTAGTGTCGAAAATTGTGTAAACGACGTGTATGGTTTTCTTCGCCTTGAAAGGAGTTTTGTTGACTAGTGAAGTAACTCTCGAGTAAGGTGTACTCGAGGAGTGGAGTAGGGCGAAGAGGAGCTTCGTGACTGAACCACTATAAATCATCGCGTCGGTACTTTCATTTACATTTATGTCTTTACCTCTTTAGATGTATTTATAGTTGCATGATTGTTGTTATGTGTTGTGTGCATCTCATAATCTAAACATCTAAGTTGCGGAAAAGTTAAGGCCAAGTACGTGTGTGCTTCATGTTTAGATTATGGTCAAGTGTACATCACTTAGTCTAAACATCCTAGTTGCGGAAAAGCTTATGCTTAGTACGTGTGTGCTTAATGTTTAGACTATTGCTTGATGTACTCTTGATTTGATGTGTTTGTGTGTTTACTTACTTGTAGTATTTATCTTTAAATCAAACACATCTCATATCTAGTCAAGCTTGATCGAGAATTTGATACAAAGGATTGTTAAAGTTTAACAAGTAACAAATGGCATCGTCCACTGTCGGCGGTTCCTTAAAGGGACACGCGGTTCATTAGTGATAAGGAACCGCGGGTATGTTTAAAGAACCGCGCACAGTGAATTATGCGAAATGTTCTAAAAAATGAACTAGAAACTATTCAACCCCCCCTCTAGTTTCTACAATTGGTATCAAAGCAAGGTTATTCAATATCTTTGAAGTATATTGTACTTTAAAGCTTGGATCGATCTTTGCTCTCTTTTTCAAAACAAATGGTTTTTAAAATGAAAACGATTTTTAAAAATAGAGACGATCTTTGTATCAAATTGTTCATGAAGAGTGATTACTTATGAAATGTGTTTTGTTGTTCCATTCGTACAAGTTTTGGTGTTAAATAAACTTTGTATAATAGCTTGAAAATCTTTTCATGTTTGGAAGTATAAAAATCTTTTGTGTCATAATTAACTCTAAAATATGAGTTCTATGTATCTAAAATGTTTTTTTAGAGTCCTAAGTCCTTCCAAAAAGTTACCAAATGATTTTGGCCAAAAACCCCATTTTTGTCCTCTTGACGCGGTTCTTTATCTATTCCCCACGGTTCCTTATCAATAAGGAACCGCGGTCAGTCCGACACAGATTTTTTAGAACTTTGAAAAATCATATAAAATCAACCGTAAGTCCGTAGAAGTCGTGCCACCCGTCATTTCGAACGTAATTGAATTTTCTTTCAATCAAATATGCTTCCAAACCTTTATTCAAACTTTAAAATTTGGATGGTTTCTAAGTTTCATTGTCCATAATATTGAGCGTCGGTTTGTCGTAAAACTTGTGTTTTACTCTTTTCTATTAAGTTAAACATCTCTTGGTGATATATCTTTGAAAATTGATATATTTACAAAGTGTTAAACTTAATTAAATTTTAAATGGGTCAAAGACTATTTTCAAATAAAATCAAGCTATGAATACTTTGTTTTATCTAACACTCAAAACATGGACGAATGCTTTTATGTGTTAAGATAATTGTTTGTGTGTGTTTCCTTGTGTGTTATTATTATATGTAGACATTAGTAAGTGTTCCTTGCTATTTGTAGTAGTATCGCTTATATGTCTAGTCTCTTGTGCCTTGCTTGGTATTTGTTAGTATCTAGTTTTTCCTAATTAGGATGTATGCTAGATTTCTTGCATTTTAGTTGCAACATTATTTGTGCATTGCATATAGGATCAATATCTCTAGGTTTACATATGTTATATAAACATCTTGTACACCTCGTTATGTTTATTAACACTCTTAGGTTTGAAAGCTTTGTGAGCTTGTCAAATCTTTTGATGTGGGCCGTCTTACTCGATCATTGTCTTATTAATTCAAGTAGATTAATGTCTCACTATAAAACATGAAACACCCTTTGAAAAACTTAGCTATTTTCTCTGAAAGGAGTGTTAGTGGGAATCAAGAAAGATTTCAAATATATATCAATTCATTATTCAAATTATGATTGATATCATTATTGAATCTAATTGACATATTTTTAGTGTAGATATGAATGTGGACTATTAATAATATACATCGGCTCATAACTCACACTTGTGTTGTCGATGGTATATTGAATCTACTTGTTCAAATTATTAGACATGTTTTGTTTAATAATTACTTATAATGCACAATGGAGTCGGTTTGACAACTTGGATGTTTCATCTGAAATACTCAAGTAATTTACATTGCAATGCAATTTGTAAATGTGTCATTTTTGAAAGACCAATCAAAAGTGTTCCTTTGTTTTGTGTAAACATTGTTTATACACTTCAAAGTTATTGGCCTCAAATTCTATTAAGGTAAATAACCTTAACTAGACTTGTTTGACAAGATTTGCAGTGGTGCATTCTTAACCCTCATTAGGTTGTGCATTGTGTCGTCACGCAAGTTTCATCCTTGTTACACTACATTAGACAAATGTAGGAATTACATTTTTTCTAACATGAGAATGACTACTAGAGAACCTATTGCACTAGAAATTCCATTTGACCTAACGGTTAAATTACTTCATGTGAGAAGTTGAGTTGGTGTATAACTCGTAAAAATGGTTATGCTTAGCCGTAATTGAGCATCTCTAGTGATAGTCTCATACTCAGTCTCAAAATTGATTAAATGGCTCTTCCTAATTATGACTAATGATAGCTTACATCGATGAACTTTGTATGTCATTAGGAGTCTTTTTCTTTTGTAGCCATTAGGTTTTTCTTAACTTTCTTCCTAGGTGCTAATTGAACCTATGTGTTTTTCCTTTGTGTGTGTTCTAGTTTTTATTGCTCTTAAGCATGACTTTATGATAAGTTAGACTAGAATATTAGGATTTGTTGAATTGGAAAATCCTCCATTCACCACCTAAACCAAGCCTCTGTAGGCGGTTCTTTAAATAGACCGCGGCTCCATATCAATATGGAACCGCCGGTGGAGATAAAGAACCGCGAGCAGAAGCTCTCAAATTCGGGTTTTCTGAAACTTCCCAATTGTTCCAACACCCTTTGGAATCTTTGTTTCAAAACTTTTATCACCCCCTCATCCTTTTAAACACTCCTTGTTAACCATGTTCTTGACACTTCAAACCACTCATATTTACCATTCATTACAACCATGGTTTCTACAAGAACCTCAAAATCACCCAAAACCTCCTCTTCAAATAGGAACCTCAAAATCAAGATTAAGTTGCCCAAACTTAACTCTTCACCTTTTGCCACACCTAAGAATGAGATTGTGCCCATTCTCATCTCTTCATCACCCTCACCACCTCTTGCACCATGCAAGACTACCTCAACCCATGGTACCAACCATTCACATGGTTCTACCTACCCTTCATTCAAATCTAGAATGAATGAGTTAACCTCACCCTTTACTCCTAGTACTCTCTTGGATGTGACTACTCAACCTCAACCTATCCAAAGCATTCCCTTTGAGAATGACTTTGTTGAACCCTTGGTGACTTCACCTTTTACCCCACCAAATTCACCCTCTTCACCCATCTCACCTTTGGAGAACATACCACATCCTCCACCACCCACATCACCCATCACCTTGTCTTATAATTAAGCATGTGCATTGCTTATTAATAAGACACCTAATTTAAGAAAATCTTATATTTCTAGTGTAACTAGGATTAAAATTATGCTTAAGTTTTAGGCTTGTCTTTCATACATTTTTGTATGATCTTTACTCTCCTGTATTTCCTTTCATGTTTTTCAACATGATTTGTCTTTGGGTCTTGGATCTCGTTATTCTCGTGATCTTTCTTTTCTTCTTTATTTTCTCACTCGGTTATCAAGGAAGGTTAGATTTATATCCAATTCGTCTCCTAGTAAGAGTGACAACTTAAAATATTTCTTTTGAAATATTCAAGCAATTTTAACTTGCAATTGGAATTGTTAAAAGTCATATCTGAAGCATTGACTTTCAAG
The DNA here is from genome assembly GCA_025667525.1 of Glebionis coronaria. Lineage (NCBI taxonomy): Eukaryota > Viridiplantae > Streptophyta > Magnoliopsida > Asterales > Asteraceae > Glebionis > Glebionis coronaria. The sequence goes on from CM046881.1 coordinate 582,944,318, forward strand.
CCTTTTAGCATCTTATGTTAAATTGTTTGACCAAGTGATTTTCCTTTGAGTCGATAACGGTTTTTGGACACCCAATGTCCACGGTTCCTCAAATAACCTTGGGTCTCATTATTGATAATGAACCACATACCTATTTAACAAACCGCGGCCATTGAGTCCCTTGTTCGTTTTGGTCTTTTCCTCTTTTGACGAGTTTTCTTGAAGATTCCCTCTTTTCTTCTCTTTTGAGTTTCTTCTCTCGTTTCGTGAAGTTATCCTTAACTTCTTTGTTGAGTCTCTCTCAATTCATTTTAATCATGCACTTCTAAGTCGAGTCACTTTCTTCTATTCTTTCTAAACTAAGTTGAGTCGAGCCTCACCCTTTCCTCATCATGTAATTGTTTTTTGAACATTCATAATGATTGAGAAGAGCTACGAAACTTTGAGCATGTAGTTTATCGTATGCTAAACACCATTTGGTGTCGACATTCATAAGCATCCTTGCCTATAATGTCTTATATCCAGAATATTTTTTTAAAGCGTCGATTTATCCGCTTTTGGTTTTCTTTTTTTTTGTTCAAAAATGTCTCTAGGTTGAGATATTTTTGTTCTTCTTTGTTGAGAGTTGATTGCGGTTAAAATTTACAATTAGTATGGGCGATTCCATCAATTCTAAGTTTTTAACCCCTTGAGATGATATCTTCAAATTCTTGGATGTTTCTTTTCTATCTCTATTCCAACAATTTTGAATTGATTTCCTCAAAATCCTCTCCTTGTTTTTTTGAGAGTTGATGGTTAAATCTTGAATTTTCTTGGGTGATTCCAAAAATTCTAAGCTTTTTACCCTTTTGACATATTACAATTGGTATGGATGTTTCTTTTCTACCTCTATTCCAACAATTGTGAATTGATCTTGTCAAGATCCTCTCATTTGTTTTTTTTGGATTGATAGCATCGCGTGCACACTTATTTCTCCAATGCTTGTCATTGTTTGTGCAAACGACTTGTTTATCATCCTCGTTTTCTTTTTCCATCATAGTCATTCTTCCTCTCTTTTCGACTATATGGGATCTTATTTTTTTATCATTGTCATACTCTCTTTGATTTGGTATTTCTTGCCAAAATATTAAAAGTGGAGTATGTTCTCTCGACAATATTTTTCTCTTAAATTGGTCATCTCTTTTCTCTCTTAGTCCTATTTATATATTTTTTGGTGTCACCAAAATAAGTTGGGTTCTATTTTCTTTCTAATAGCCCTCTTATTTTTCTTAACTTGTCATATTTTTGACACTTCTAAAAGTTAAGATTGTTTTAGCTTTCTCTCGAGTCCCTCTTTTTTTACTCGAGTTGTTTAAAGCTAACTCCGTTTGGGTGACATCTCATTATGCATATGCTCTTGTCCACTAACTTTGTTTTGTAGGACACTTCTAACCCAATTTTGTAGCTCGTCACTATTCTTGCTTTGTTGGTGCCTCAAGCAAGGGGGAGCTCATATCAAGGGGGAGCATTTGCAAGAGTTCAATTCATTACATTTGCGATTGTTGACTCACTCAAATTGCATTCATCGAACATCTTGCAAGTAATGTATTTTGGACACTCGTAGATAAGCACATTATTATGCTTGGAGTTGGTTAACCTATGGTGATTGAAGACTTCACCAGGATGACGCAAGCTCAATATTTTTGTATGATGGGTGTCTGGATTCTCGCCTCTCAAACGAAAACCACAATGGATGATTAGATTTTTGGATGCATGTTCTCTCGAAGTCGGTCCTCCTCTTCTACAAATGAAGACTACCTTTCAGATGCAAGCTCGTGTGACGTCAATTCTTTTCTTCTTCAAATGACGTGCTTTCGATGACTACCTCTTTAGACGTGTTCTCTCTCGACGTTGCTTCTTCTCTTCTTCTAGACGTTGACTACCTTTTTGATTTGACAAAAGGGGGAGAAGTAAGTGTAAACGAGTAACTTATGCATTTTAATATGTGTTGCAGTTTACTTGTTTGTCATCATCAAAAAGGGGAAGATTGTTAGTGCAAACATTACGATGCTTTGTCGATATAATCTCTTTATGTTTTATTGATGACAAACGTATAATTCGCAATACATTATGTAAAATGTTAAGGTACTCGTAATCACTCAAGAATACATTTGTATACTTCTCTCGACACCTCCAAGATCGCATTCGGCATGAATCACTCAAGGTATGTACAAACATGTCATTAACCTAACTAAGTGATCAAGGATTAATATTTTCTTAAAACTCACATTTAATCAAATGTGACAAAAGGTTTTAATTAACTTTATTTTTAAGAAAATGTTTTATTAAAAAGAAAATGGAAATTTGAATTTGGCATATTCCATATGCCAAAGGAATATCCTTTGAGGGTATAAACTACGCCAGATGGCATATCCCCACTAAAGGACAAATTTGCACGGACTCCAACGCGGAGGTTCCTTAAAGGAACCCGCGGTTCCTTATTGATAAAGAACCGCGGGTAGAGATAAGGAACCGCGGGTGTTTTTTACCGTTGCAATGTTGCCCTATAAATTGTGGATCATTTTCAGATTTTCTTTCAACCCTTTTTGCACAGTTTCTTCAAAAACATCTTTAAACCCTTGATTAGTTAGTTTAGATTAATCTTGTTTAAGATGTGATTTTCTCCTTCAATATCCTCATCCTCTTAAGTGCAAAGAGAAGATCACTCACACATTTGTGATGTGATTAAAGATGAAGTCTTGATGAAGATCATCATGTTCATCATTTTTATTTGTGTCTTGTGTAGATCCAATGTGTATACTTGGATCAATCTTGTATAGATCCAATGTATATGGGTATACTTGGATCAATATTGTGTAGATCCAATGTAGTTATGAATACTTGGATTAGTTGTGTTAATCCATTGTATTTGTGAATACTTGGATTAAGTCTTGTATAAATCTATTGTATATGTGTATACTTGGATTTATGTTGTATAGATCCAAGTTACATGTGTACACTTGGATATGTGTTTTATTGAGTTGTAATAGGTAAGAGTTGTGAGTTCTCACTAAACTATAAAGTGACGTTGTTGTGTCTTGTGAGTTCTCACTAAACTATAAAGTGATGTAGTTGTGTCTAGTGAAGTTCTCACTTAGCTTCAAAGTGAAGAGTCGTGAAGATTGGTTCTACCTTTCGATTAGAACCAATGTTTTAAAACCCGGGTCTTAAATCGACCCGATCGAGTCGCCGGGTCCGGGTCAACCCGGGTCGACCCGGGTCAACCCGGGTTAACCCGGTTTTCTAAAAAAAAAAGGTTTATATTTTTAACAATTAACAAAATTATACTTATAAAAACCTTAAAAACTTACGTATATTGAAAATATAAATTGTTTACCAACCAATATAATATGTAAAAATAAAATTCTGTCGCAAATACGTAAAATTTAAATTTTTTTTTCAAAAAAAATATGAAAAATTCGAAACCCGGCCGGGTCTTGAAAACCGGGTTGACCCGGGTCACCCCAAACCCGCCGGGTCAAGCCGGGTTTCGAAAATATGAAACCCGGGTCAATATGACCCGTTTTTTCATCCGGAACCGGTTCAACGGTTGACCCGGCCGGGTCGACCCGGGTCTGAAAACATTGATTAGAACTCGACATCTAGCCTTGTGTCGTAAAATGGTGAAGTAGGCAACATTGTGAAGATTGGTTCTACCTTTCGATTAGAACTCGAAATCTAGCCTTGTGTCGTTAAATGGTGAAGTGGGCAACGTTGTGTAGATTGGTCCTACCTAAGATTAGGACTCGACATCTAGCTTAGTGTCGGAAGTTGTGTAAGCGACGTGTATGGTTTTCTCCGCCTTGAAAGGAGTTTTGTTGACTAGTGAAGTAACTCTCGAGTAAGGTGTACTCGAGGAGTGGAGTAGGGCGAAGAGGAGCTTCGTGACCGAACCACTATAAATCATCGCGTCGGTACTTTCATTTACATTTATGTCTTTACCTCTTTAGATGTATTTATAGTTGCATGATTGTTGTTGTGTGTTGTGTGCATCTCATAATCTAAACATATAAGTTGCGGAAAAGCTAAGGCCAAGTACGTGTGTGCTTCATGTTTAGATTATGGTCAAGTGTACATCACTTAGTCTAAACATCCTAGTTGCGGAAAAGCTTATGCTTAGTACGTGTGTGCTTAATGTTTAGACTATTGCTTGATGTACTCTTGATTTGATGTGTTTGTGTGTTTACTTACTTGTAGTATTTATCTTTCAATCAAACACATCTCATATCTAGTCAAGCTTGATCGAGAATTTGATACAAAGGATTGTTAAAGTTTAACAAGTAACAAATGGCATCGTCCACTGTCGGCGGTTCCTTAAAGGGACACGCGGTTCATTAGTGATAAGGAACCGCGGGTATGTTTAAAGAACCGCACACAGTGAATTATGTGAAATGTTCTAAAAATGAACTAGAAACTATTCAACCCCCCCTTCTAGTTTCTACAGAACGTTTATGGCTGGTTCACCAAGTAATACTTGACTGATAACATGAATCTGTCATGAGTAAGGGTAAACACCTATGGGTCGGTTTACCAATAAAAAATTTGAACGGGCAAGGGTGAACGCCTATGGGTCGGTTCACCAAAACAAAATTCGCAGAAAAGCACATGCGACTAAATATGGCCAGTCTTGTACCAACCTTTTACTTAGTCAAAAACCTTAAGAAAACCGACTGATAACTGAAGAAAACTGACTGATAAATGCATGAGAAACATGAAAGATAACAACGAGGTTCCTGGTGACTACCCACTAGTCACAGGTCAAGTTTTAGAGCCTACAGGTCGAACCTTGCGCTCTGATACCATAATTGTAACACCCCACTTGGATAAGTGGACCGTTACGTTTATTTATGGCGTGTCATCAAAGCATAAGGTAAATGTCCTAAAACATTAACTGACCATAAAGGAAATACCGGAATCAAACATCGGTAATCCAAACATAAGCTCAAAACATGAAAAGTAAAATACTGAAGGAAAGGACTAAACAATGTCCAAATAAGCAGAATAATGTAAGAAGTGCATAAAGTAAGAAGTCCAGATAGCTTCCATTCAATGCACATGCTCTCATAATCCTAAGAGCGTCCTGGTGTACCTGCCGTTAGAACATGAAAGAACTACGACTGAGCATAACGCTCAGTGAACGGATATAAAGCATGATAAGGAATTACTGAAATGAAACAGATGATAAAATACTGGAGCTGTAAGACTGATAAGTAAAGTTGCAGCGGAAATCTGTGTATAATCTGTAAAGTCTGATTTATAATAGTAAAGCTGAATTGTTATCTGTTAAATCTGAAAACATGCATTTACTGTATTTTAATTGCCAGAGCTTATATAGGTCATGTGTTGTAACAACGATGCATGAATAACTGGAGGGGTGACCTCATCATGTTGTAGAGGGGTGACCTCTAAATGCTGTAGAGGGGTGACCTCTAAATACTGTGCTGGGTGGAGGGATCAGCTCCAATGTGAAGGATGTAGAGCACACACCACATTCACCCAATAAACTGTAAACTGATAAGCCTAGGATGCATCCATACGCCCCACTAATAATACTGATAAAATCGTCAAGCTGAGCTGAGTGGGACGATGCAGGATATCACACTCCTGCATGTGAGTCACGACACCAGTGCCTCAAGTGTCATGGTTACGGTACCTCCATAACTAGTACATAAACTGATCATGCTTGTATATAAAGCTCAGGCAATTTATTTAGTTATTAACATGATTATTGATAAGCTGAAAACATATACTGGGGAAAACATTTGGCTGCAGACGAGGAATCCTAATCATGCATAGAAAGGAAGTCCGAACTGAAAGAACGGAGAATCCGTACCTCGTGTCCAGTAATGAAATAAGACTGAAAGCTGAAAGATCTATCTGACTTCATGGTTACTACATAAATAACGTGCGCGAAAATAAGTTGACTAATGTTATATCTTTTACTGCTCTTAACTGTTTTCGTTGGATTTAATTTATACTTGTATTATTGTTTGTATATAATCTAATAAGTTCTTACTGTTCATAAATATTACTGATCTAATGTACTCTGCATTTCTGATTATTGTATAATGTATAATCTGGCATTACTATAAATAGTAACTCGTTATAATTAGAAAGTTTCCTAATTAGAAATATTTCCTATTTAATATCTTTAAATTAAATTATTTATAAATCATAAGTTTTTAATAGGATAAAAATGATAAAGCTAGAATTAATTTAATTTTATTAATTAGATTAATAAAATTGGACAATATAATTAGTTTATTTATAAAACTCATTGTTGGAAACTCACTTTATGTGACGACATTTAAGGATTCCCATTAGTTATCATAGTCACACACGTTTAGACTAGACTAGGTTTTTGTACTGTTAAGCATGTCGTGTGTGACTATATATACCCCTCCTTAGCTTCCAAGGAGGGGTGTTGGTTGTGTCACATTTCACCTTAATACATTTTCTATCATTTCACACACATCTAACCTCTCTCTCTCTCTCTCTAAGCCAACAATGGCTTCCACCACCATCTACCACCACATTAGACCACCGGATCCTATAATAGCATTTCTACATTTGGCATCAGAGCCACGGTTCCATCCTTGGATCGTGTTTATATACTCGATTTGGTGGTCTAATCTATTCTCTGTGTCTCGTTATATATTCATTTTTGTCTAATTTGTCAAAAAAAATTGTCACGTCATGCTATTGTTTTTGTCCAAACAGCTTGTTATCATGTGTCATATTATATTTTTATTGTCCAATCTGTCCAAAAGAGTTGGTTCATTTCTTGGTCTGCTGGTCACAATCTCATCAGTCACTTTATACTATATTTGGTCATCTTTTGTATATTGGATTATCACTTTAGTCCTCATCTAGGAGTACTGTTTTTTCTGGGTTGTAACAATTTTTTGAAGATGAAGGTGTATTTACCCAGAAAACATATTCAGATTCATTGTCCCGAATTTTCAGGAAAAAGAACATTTTTGGACTATGCTACTTGGTACGATCGCATGATTGCGATGGGTTGTGTTTTTCACACATTCCGATGGGTTTGACTTACCCATTGCGATGGGACTCATTCCGATGAGTCACATTGCGATGGGTGGTCGGGTCTGTCGCAATGGTATATGCTTAACGTAATGCTGCCCGTTTATTCTTTCACATTGCGATGGATTTTGATTGCGATGGGTTTTATAGAAGATATTGCGATGAATTTTTTTTACAAAAAGATTTATTGCGATACAAAGACTTGAACACTTGACTCGCTTAACACATGACCCGGGACCAACTGTGTGACCAAACCGAACGTAACCTAACCAAGACTGACACCCATCTCAACCGAGTCAACTCGGTCATTACCGAGTTGACTCGTTAAACTCACTGAGTCGACCCAAAAATCAAATCCAATCCCATCCAACCTTTTAACTCCTCAACACCATAGCTAACCTAATCCCTTCGTCACTTAAATCCCATCTAGACTCGGACTTAATACAGAATATCAAAAAAGATCTCAGTTTTTTTGTTGTTTTTCGATTAAGGATCCCTTTAAAGATCTTTTTATCAAAACCTGTTTTTCATCATAGATCTTATTGTTTGGGGTTTTACCCATTTTACTGTACGAAAATAAGAATGGTTTTTAACAAATATGTTAAAACCAATCTTTCTTTCGAATTAGTCACATCAAATCAACATGCAACATCATATTACACCTACCCGAGATCATTAGATTGATCTTGAAGTCGCGACTAATTTATCTTCATCTTGAATATATAAGTGTGGTTTGGTGCTTAGAATAATGATTGCTATCAAGGATGAATGTTTTTTTTTTCTTTTAAGCAACATGATAAGCATACAGTGGGTTAGATTAGATGTTGGTGTTGTTCGCTGCGTTTGGTTTGATGATACTGAGTCAATTCGTGATGAGATTACTAAGAGGTGATGTTTATGGTTAGGGTTAGAGGACTGAGTGGATCTGCTTTCTTTAATCTCAGAGGTTTTGCTAAAATGGTGGCTGAGAGAAAAAGTTGGATGGAGGTGACTGATTAGATAATTAGGGTTATGTGTAATTAAAAGCCATTTATATTTACATGAACTACCTAGTTATCTCCGTCCAATATTTTATTATTGGGACGTGTATTAACACCTCACCGGATTTCTTGGACCGGGTTCTTGGACAATTCATGGGCCATGGAACAAGTTTAAGTTTACAAGTCTTGGACCGAGTATTGAACAAATGGGCTGGGCTTAACAAAATGATGGATTGTAGCCAATTATTTCATCAATTGGGCCGTATGACTTGTTTTTAAATACACACAAATTTTTAGCAAATTTGTATTTTTTGTATAAATTGTGTGTATTAAATTTTACTTTGGACATTATCGGGACAAAAATGACGAGACAAATGTGACAAAATTTATTTGACGAGGCCAAGAAAAATGGGCGATTTTTTAGTGGCTACAGATTTTTTTTGGATCGGATATTAATTATTTGAAGACGGAGACGAATTTTTCGAAGGCGTGTATTTATTTTATCTTTTAATAGATAACTTGTTCGTGCTTAATCTTAGAATGAAGACTTGGTTATCTGGTTTCCGGGTTCGGGGTGGATGGTTGATGACTCGGATAACTATCACTCAAAGGGGTTACTTTGTTGTACTCAGTGTCACGCGCATAGTCGACGTGGATAATTTCAAGAGGGGTTGTGCTTATAGACATCTTTAGTGATGCATTGGGCACTTAAAATTTTATCCACCGTTCTTCATTCAACAATAGTGCAAGCTTAAGTCACAAGATCGAAGGATTCTTATTCAGTTTCAGGTTTGATGTATCTGGTTCATTCCATCAGTGGTCACTTCAAATTGCCTTCAAGTGGGTTGGTAAAGATGGCCATGGAGAGTTTATGAGAAGAGATTTTCAATCAACAACTGATTCTCACCGAATATAATTAAACTTATTTATTATTCTCACGAGAGTTCAGGTTCATGTGCGTACAATTTATTGATGGTTCCGAGTTTCGAAACCATCAAGGGGGAAGAAGAAGACACATTGAACGCACAACGAGTTCACGTGATGAACTTCATACCTTCTTTTGATTTGAAGACATTCCGGGATGACATTTGTCATAGCCGCAGAGAAAATCAGTGTTTTAACTCGTGGCGTTATCAATCTCTAAACGGTACACTATTGATTCGATGATTAATTGTTTGGTTGTTGCAATTATTCATCATCATTATCCTATATGCATTCCCGGGACTTAATTGACTCTGGTGCATCTCCGGAAGAAGATATGTGCATTTCCGGGACTTAATTGACTCTGGTGTTACGATGTCAACTTCATGAATGGGATAAAGTGTCCACCTCAGTGTTTGAGCTTCATAATGGGGATTGGTTTATTTTCTTCAACCATGTGGGGGAAGAAATGTCTTGATTCTTTCTGGTATGCATAACTTGAACTCTCAGGGGGAAGAAAAATTCAGAAGAATTATTCAAGCGTGAGAAGAGAAGGTGTTGATCTACTTGGTGTACCCCAAACTTTCAAGTTGCTTACGAGGATTGTCGATTTAGGGGGAAGCTATTTAAAAAGCTTCTACATCAAGTTTATGTGGCATGAATTAGGGGGAAGCTAATTCAGAAGCTTCTCCTTAACCAGAAGTGTATGGGTTACTTAGCTCGTGCCGTTACAGTATTTCTACTACAAGTTAAAGATGAGTCGTTTTGAAGTCAAAGGCCTCAGAAGACATCATCAGCATTGGACGCTTCATGAAAGCTCTTGTTCTTATCATTATGTACTTGTTAGGAAAAAATATTGTAAGGAATTCTACACGTCGTCCCATGGGGGAAGATTGTTGGAAACTCACTTTATGTGACGACATTTAAGAATTCCCATTAGTTATCATAGTCACACACGTTTAGACTAGACTAGGTTTTTGTACTGTTAAGCATGTCGTGTGTGACTATATATACCCCTCCTTAGCTTCCAAGGAGGGGTGTTGGTTGTGTCACATTTCACCTTAATACATTTTCTATCATTTCACACACATCTAACCTCTCTCTCTCTCTCTCTAAGCCAACAATGGCTTCCACCACCATCTACCACCACATTAGACCACCGGATCCTATAATAGCATTTCTACATTCATTTATAAAATAATTTACCAATTCAAATAATTTGTGGTTCTCACTGCTTGTCTTAAGTTCCCACTGCTTGCCTTAAGTTCCCACTGCTTGTGTAATATTCCCACTGTTTGTATTATAGTCCCACTGTTTGTGCAGTGGTTCCCACTGCTTTCACTGTGACAAACCCAAACACCCCTTTTGTTGTGAGTTAGACCCAAACACCCCCTGCTTGTGTGATAACCCCAAACATCCCTGTTAGTTATTTGTTTCTCACTGTTTTCACAACCAAACGCACCCTGAATTGAACAAACACCCCTCGTTTGACCTTCTGTGGCTGTTTTGGTCCGGCTTGTCACCAACAAACACCACCAAGAGTTTTTAACTCTCGGTTTGCTACTGATGGTCCAACCGCCCCACTATGGGTTGTGGTTACTCGCGGCTGTCATAAAGAAAGGGTCACCAAGACCCTTATAGCTTGGTTTCATAAATCAACACAACCCGAAAACCCCATGTTTATCATATCATGAACATTAGCCAATACTCAAACGTTTTCTTTGATTAGCATAAGGATTCGTGATTATAAAACAGAAATGAAAGAGGGATATGTGATACCGTTAGAGATTGATAATAAAAGGATGAACACAACGATTTCCTGATGAAAAACCAGTCGAAACCCTCTCTTTTTTGTCCTTTCTCGGCGGCCACACTAACCCTAATATTCTTTTTTTTTGTTTCCTGATTATGGCAAAGGGGTAAACCCCCGTGTATACTTTTTGTACCAATGGGCCTAAGCCAAAAATCTTCCCTTTCTTTATTTGTATAACTTTTTCATTTCATTTTTTTGCCTTAAGCATTATTTACGTGCCGTCGTATTTAATTCTCGCGATATTTCTGACTAAAGAATTATTTTTTTGGAGTAATTAAATGAATAGCTTTTTAAAAAAAAAACTGCGTATTTTAATATTTGACTATTTAAATACGGGTTTTACAATTCTTCTCCTCTAACAAGAATAATTCGTCCCCGAACTAAAGATACGACCATACTGGGTTTTACAATTCTCCCTCTCTAAAAAAAATATTTCGTCCTCGAATTAAAGATACGACCATACTGGGTTTTGCAATTCTTCCTCTCTAAAAAAAAATAATTCGTCCTCGAATTTAGGTGATTTAAAATGAGGAATATATCTAAACTGAACGACATATGGACTGAAAGAGCATAAAAGCTGAAACATATAAGCTGAAGTGTGACAACCCTAGTTTTGAGGTTCGTCACTTAGTTTTATTTTGTGCTAGTTACGTGTCTCTATGTGTTTATGTGCTTATTTGTGTGTATAGATTGTGGTTTGAATATCGTTTCCGGTACGGGGTACCTTGTGAGTGAAACGATGTGTGATGAATTCATGTTCATGAGTTCACATGGTAGTGACTATGAAATGAGATGGTGATATTTAGTGGTTTTACGTATACGTATATGTATTATAGAAAATCGTATTTTTACGATTTATGGTTTAGCATTTAGAGGTCTCGGATGAGGTAATTAGTCATATGGATATTTTTCGGGATGGTTTTAAGTCATTTAGGACCTAGTTATAAAATTTATTTCAAAATTTGAGATTTTTTATAAAAGTGTATATTTTACGTCTTTTACGGTAAAACGCGTAAAAACTGACTAGTTTTACGGTTTTAGGGTTTTGGAGGCTTTAAGAGCTGAAATAAATTAAGGAAAATTAACGTAATATTATTAATACATATACTAATAATAAAAAGAAAAAAAACGAAAATTAAGGGGGTGTTAGTTGGTTTGGACGCAAGAAAGAAAGGAAAAAAGGAAAAAAAAAGGAAAATAGGAAAGTGGGCTATTACACTTGGGCTAGGACTTTATACATGGTTATATAAGGATTTTAAAGAGGAAATAAAACATAATTCCTTGGAGATTTAATAAAACCGACGGTCACCTAACAAAAGTTAGGGTTTCTTCATAAAATTTGGGGGTTTTCATAAATCCAAGGTAAATCTTTAAAACCCTTTTCATATTAATTGTTTTTAATGTTTCTATGATCATCTTATGATGGATTTAGGTTAGGGTTAATTTAAAAACAGTAAATTAATGTTATATTAATAATAATATGATGATTACATAAACTAGGGCTTTTATTAATTGGGGATATGGGTGATTAATTAGTTTAATTTGATTAAACCCATTTTTAACAACTGGGCAGAATTTTGAGTCAATTGTTTTGACCATATTGGGAGTTCTACAAACTCTTATTTAACGATCCAAGTACCCCTGGAAAGTTATTTGAAGTGGATTTCCAATGCAAGAAACGAGAACTAAATTGGAGGTCGGGAAGTGGGTCAAAAACAGGTTACAACAGTCGGAGGTCAAAACAGTTTTGAATTCAGCATGTTTTCTTTTTTAAGTTTTGGGTTGTTTGGGGTACTTAGAGTTGCATTGGGATCTTCTCACGAACATGAGAGATGGTTTATATATTGTAGTAAGTATCTGAACTTGGGCTAAGATTGTGGTTTAGGGTAAGACCCTCTAATGGTAATGAACTTTTCATACGTTTAAAATCAGTGAATTCTGGATAGGTAGCAATATATACACATATATCGGGGCCTTAACAGTAGCTTTAAGGTTAGGGCAAGTGGGAGGTTTTTGCTAACATATGTAAAAGTAGGAATATTTCTTTTACAGAGATCATGGGCATGTTTAAGGGGGAGATCGACCCATAGTTAAAGGTATGAAAAACGGGATTGTTTTGGGTAAAATGTTAACGGGACGGGTTATGAAGTAAAAGGAGTTAAGGGTTTTATAGAGGGGTGTAATGGGGTGGTTAGAGCTTATCAATGAGGTATTTATATGGGAATAGGCTAGATGTCCATCATAGGTTGATGAGCCGTTTTAGTGATTGGTTCATGTTTTGATTATGTGTTTTTGGTTTGTTAGCTTTTTGCTAGTGCGAGGACATTTGGAGAAGCTTAATCAGGTGAGTTTCATAGTCCCATGTTTACTATTGATTTTGACTTCCAGATGGGATGGAAGAGACACTGTGTTGAGTTATTTATAAATTGTTGCTGTGAATGTTTTATGGTTGTGATGGACTTGTGTGTACATTATGTGATTAACTGCTATGTGATTCTTGATTGTGTATGATTTGGATCGGGGGACACGTGCCGTCTCAGTTATTGTGGTTTGACAAGTTAGGGGCCTTGTGGTTTGCCAAGGTAGTGGCCTTGGGATAGGTACATAGCGTGATCGTCTATGGGACCAATGGTAAATGACAAGGTAGTGGCCTTGGGATAGGTACATAGGTGTATGGGCGCCTATGGTACCATGGTTGTTGGTAAGGCGTGATACCTTGGTAATTATGGTTGTTGGTAAGGCGTGATGTCTTGGTAATTGTGGTTGTTGGTAAGGCGTGATGCCTTGGTATTATGATGATTGATTTATCTTGAATGCTAGTTGTTAATGCATACTTGTAACACATTGTCCATATGTTATTGTGTTGATGGTTGTTATTCACAGCTTGTAACTGATTTAGCGTTGGAGTCTAAACCTATGACTCTCACCAACATTATGTTGACGTGTTTTAGTGTCTCTTTCAGGTGATGTTATGGTTAAGCTTGAGAACATAAGTGGCTAGGATTTGGAGAGCGTAGGATATGCATTTAGAAGGAGATCCCCGTTACTTCTTAGATTCTTTTGCTTGTTTTATAAGTGATATTGTTGGCACCTATATGTTTGATTTGTTGTGTTATTTGTTTGTCTTGGGTAAGAGGTAGGACTGTTACCTACTTACCTAGACTCCTGCATTGTTGAGATATTGTCATGACATTTGTGTCACCATTTTATGACATTTTTTATATCATTTAGTTATCTCTATAGACACGCTATTGTTGTGATGATATCCATACGTCGTGCCCCATATTCCGCTATGGTGGGGTGTGACAGAATGGTATCAGAGCCAATGGTTATAGAGAATTAGGTTGCCTAGTCGCGTAGCCTAGTCTATAGCTTAAGGGTCCCTGCATATAGGCGTCATAGGAGTATGTGTGCATTTTATAATAATTGATGTGTTTGGATGTTATTTTCGTGATATTTGTTAAGTTATGAACTACAATGGTTCATACTTAGCTACATGTTATTTTCTTTTCGAGATTTGACTAGTGAGGGTTGAACCATTGTCGTATATAATAGTCGTTGTTGGATTTCCTTTAATTACGTTTTCATGTTCTTTATACATTTTGAATTTTGTCTACGGTGGTTCAGTTGGATTACGAGTTTATATGTTTCATGCATTGGCTATGTTATTTTAATACATGGATTTTGGACCTTATTTTATGTTGTGGTTATGTGCTTATATGATTTGTAGGATCTATGTGCTTATTTGAGTTGGTAGACCGATGTGTTATGTGTAGTATTAATTCTTATAAGTGTCATCATAAGAGGGAGTGCATTGGTGAAAGAGGACTTATATAAGTATGGTGGCCAACATGGTTATACAAGTACCACGACATCAATGGATTCCTAAGTATGGTTGCATGAAAGAGGGTTAATACATGTTTGTATAGTATATCTTGGATGGATTTGAGTGTATGTACGCCTATGCCTATATGTAAAATTATTTTCTACTTATCGGTTGTATTCTTGGGATGGTTGCTAGCTCGTTTCTCTTTGAGATGTTCAATTTCTGTAGTAGCGCATTTCTCGAGTCCTCATTTCACGTGTTTGTTTGTACGGTACTTATGGTGTAGAGGCTATTGAGATAGTTCAAGAATTTCTTTGTTTTTACGTTTGGGATAAAGGTATCTTTTGTGTCGAGTCTTGCATGGTAAAAAGATTGGAATTTACAAAGAGTTGAAATACTTGTTGGTAGTCGGTGAAAAATAAGGTTAAAGTGTCGGGAACGTGGTAAAAAAATATATATATAGTAATTAAGATCCATTAATGATGTTTAGAAGGTTAGTGCATAAAGGTGTAAAACAGTCTGATTTTTTTAGGGCTGTCTTGTGTTGACTGTTCCAGGCAGTAGGTTGAACCTTTGGTCGAGAATCTTTTTTTTTAAAATTAAGTTCAGAGAGTCTACTTTTCAAAAATGTAAGATTTGTCGAAAATGGAGTTCGGTAAGGTCGTCAAACAATTTTTACAAAAACAGTGCGTTGTTCAGGAATAAATTTGGATTTTGGGAATTTGAGTCAAAACGTAACCAAAAGGATAAGATAGACAAATATTTTTGATTTGGGAACTCTTTATAATGTAAGTAAAAGGACTGGAGTTTTTCAATAAAAGCTATGGTGTTAAGGTCGGGCTTTTGGTGACAAACATTTAGCATTTACAGAAAATCAGTTTTGATAAAAAACGACTTTTGGCGTAGAGACCAAACGGAGGGGTTAAACGTGTAAGTAGAAAGCGAAATTTGTTTTTGGAGTTTTTAGATCATAGGAAAAAATAAATTCAGTAGGATGGTAGTCAAGTGTGGTGTTAAGTTCGGTTCATGTGGTCGTAATACGTTTCGGTTGTCGTTGGGTGCTTCTTGTGTCATTGGTCCGTTTCCATGGTTCGTTTGGAGTCGATACATGTTTATGTTTGAGTATATTTTGGAGTCTCATGGTTTTGGTTCATATTTTTTTTAAATTCGTTCATGTAATCTTCCGTTAGTCGTCCATGGGTTTGATCTATTATCTGAAGTTGGGGGTCCTAAAATTTGTCGTGAACTTATAGTCATTGGGAGCGTTGTTGTAGTCATACGGATGATCCAGTTACGTTCTTATGATAGAGATGTGTTGGGATAGAATTTGAGAGTTCTTTAGACCTTAGAACACGTGGTTATATTTTGATGAGTTTTGATTTATGGCATTTATGAGTAAGACTGAAATCGGGGTGACGATTTTAAACCCGTCGAGTTATGTGACAGCTCCTAACTTAGTTTCAAGACAGTTCTTGTTTGATGAGTTGCGAGATTTAGTTAGGTTGGTTACATAACTTTATGGTTTTAATAAGTTTCCTCGCAGACGGTTAGGGCTCATGTGTTGTTAGTTGAGATTATTTAGTATAAACTGAGTTCACGCTTGAACGTGAAGGTTTTATCAGGGGTATGTATCCTCGTTTGTTTGCTGAGAATAAGTTTGATCCTAAGGAGTAAATCTCGGGACGAGATTTCTATTAGGAGGGAGTGATGTGACAACCCTGGTTTTTAGGTTCGTCACTTAGTTTTATTTTGTGCTAGTTACGTGTCTCTATGTGTTTATGTGCTTATTTGTGTGTATAGATTGTGGTTTGAATATCGTTTCCGGTACGGGGTACCTTGTGAGTGAAACGATGTGTGATGAATTCATGTTCATGAGTTCACATGGTAGTGACTATGAAATGAGATGGTGATATTTAGTGGTTTTACGTATACGTATATGTATTATAGAAAATCGTATTTTTACGATTTACGGTTTAGCATTTAGAGGTCTCGGATGAGGTAATTAGTCATATGGATATTTTTCGGGATGGTTTTAAGTCATTTAGGACCTAGTTATAAAGTTTATTTCAAAATTTGAGATTTTTTATAAAAGTGTATATTTTACGTCTTTTACGGTAAAACGCGTAAAAACTGACTAGTTTTACGATTTTGGGGTTTTAGAGGCTTTAAGAGCTGAAATAAATTAAGTAAAATTAAGGTAATATTATTAATACATATACTAATAATAAAAAGAAAAAAAAACGAAAATTAAGGGGGTGTTAGTCGGTTTGGACGCAAGAAAGAAAGGAAAAAAGGAAAAAAAAAGAAAATAGGAAAGTGGGCTATTACACTTGGGCTAGGACTTTATACATGGTTATATAAGGATTTTAAAGAGGAAATAAAACATAATTCCCTGGAGATTTAATAAAACCGATGGTCACCTAACAAAAGTTAGGGTTTCTTCATAAAATTTGGGGGTTTTCATAAATCCAAGGTAAATCTTTAAAACCCTTTTCATATTAATTGTTTTTAATGTTTCTATGATCATCTTATGATGGATTTAGGTTAGGGTTAATTTAAAAACAGAAAATTAATGTTATATTAATCATAATATGATGATTACATAAACTAGGGCTTGTATTAATTGGGGATATGGGTGATTAATTAGTTTAATTTGATTAAACCCGTTTTTAAAAATTGGGCAGAATTTTGAGTCAATTGTTTTGACCATATTGGGGAGTTCTACAAACTCTTATTTAACGATACAAGTACCACTGGAAAGGTATTTGAAGTGGATTTCCAATGCAAGAAACGAGAACTAAATTGGAGGTTGGGAAGTGGGTCAAAAACAGGTTACAACAGTCGGAGGTCAAAACAGTTTTGAATTCAGCCTGTTTTCTTTTTTAAGTTTTGGGTTGTTTGGGGTACTTAGAGTTGCATTGGGATCTTCTCACGAACATGAGAGATGGTTTATATATTTTAGTAAGTATCTGCACTTGGGCTAAGATTGTGGTTTAGGGTAAGACCCTCTAATGGTAATGAACTTTTCATACGTTTAAAATCAGTGAATTCTGGATAGGTAGCAATATATACACATATATCGGGGCCTTAACAGTAGCTTTAAGGTTAGGGCAAGTGGGAGGTTTTAGCTAACATATGTAAAAGTATGAATATTCTTTTTACAGAGATCATGGGCATGTTTAAGGGGGAGATCGACCCATAGTTTAAGATATGAAAAACGGGACTGTTTTGGGTAAAATGTTAACGGGACGGGTTATGAAGTAAAAGAAGTTAAGGGTTTTATAGAGGGGTGTAATGGGGTGGTTAGAGCTTATCAATGAGGTATTTATATGGGAATAGGCTAGATGTCCATCATAGGTTGATGAGCCGTTTTAGTGATTGGTTCATGTTTTGATTATGTGTTTTTGGTTTGTTAGCTTTTTGCTAGTGCGAGGACATTTGGAGAAGCTCAATCAGGTGAGTTTCATAGTCCCATGTTTACTATTGATTTTAACTTCCAGATGGGATGGAAGAGACACTGTGTTGAGTTATTTATAAATTGTTGCTGTGAATGTTTTATGGTTGTGATGGACTTGTGTGTACATTATGTGATTAACTGCTATGTGATTCTTGATTGTGTATGATTTGGATCGGGGGACACGTGCCGTCTCAGTTATTGTGGTTTGAAAAGGTAGGGGCCTTGTGGTTTGCCAAGGTAGTGGCCTTGGGATAGGTACATAGTGTGATCGTCTATGGGACCAATGGTAAATGACAAGGTAGTGGCCTTGGGATAGGTACATAGGTGTATGGGCGCCTATGGTACCATGGTTGTTGGTAAGGCGTGATGCCTTGGTAATTATGGTTGTTGGTAAGGCGTGATGCCTTGGTAATTGTGGTTGTTGGTAAGGCGTGATGCCTTGGTATTGTGATGATTGATTTATCTTGAATGCTAGTTGTTAATGCATACTTGTAACACATTGTCCATATGTTATTGTGTTGATGGTTGTTATTCACAGCTTGTAACTGATTTAGCGTTAGAGTCTAAACCTATGACTCTCACCAACATTATGTTGACGTGTTTTAGTGTCTCTTTCAGGTGATGTTATGGTTAAGCTTGAGAACATAAGTGGCTAGGATTTGGAGAGCGTAGGATATGCATTTAGAAGGAGATCCCCGTTCCTTCTTAGATTCTTTTGCTTGTTTTATAAGTGATACTGTTGGCACCTATATGTTTGATTTGTTGTGTTATTTGTTTATCTTGGGTAAGAGGTAGGACTGTTACCTACTTACCTAGACTCCTGCATTGTTGAGATATTGTCATGACATTTGTGTCACCATTTTATGACATTTCTTATATCATTTAGTTATCTCTATAGACACGTTATTGTTGTGATGATATCCATACGTCGTGCCCCATATTCTTCCATGGTGGGGTGTGCATTGAAGGATCATTCGTCCTTTATTTAAAACATACTACTGCTGAAAGGGTATAAACGTGACATGACTGAAGTAAACATGGAATGTAACATGACTGAAAGAACTTAACTGAATTCATTAGAGGAAAAAGGATGAGAGGTCTGGATGGACTCCTCTGTTTCGAGTAGCCTCCCGCTCGAAACGATTCCTTCAACAGATCTAAACATAAAAAAAATCTTGGTCCTGTTGACTCTGTTCTGATGAATGCTAAAAATTTATGGTTCCATACTTAAGATGGATTTCCTGAATCTGATAGGATGAATAAGCTATAGCATGTAGGATACATGAAGTGGTACGTATAATATCTTGAAAGATAACATTTATATATCTGAGCAAGCTGCTGAAAATATATAGGGACGAACTACGTGAACAATTTTGAACGTGTTACGTGAGCAATTGTGAACGTGGTTCACGATTATATGAGGAATGTTGGGCATGGAGTATATTGTGCACGATAATACATGAAACATACTGTGAACGTGATGCTAGGACGTATCATGAACATATGCTGACTGAGGAAAGAATGCCAAACGATACGGCCTGAGACGTGAAACGTCTGCCTGAGTATGGAGAAGCTCTGCTAACTTGAGTCTAGTTTCTTAAGCTTCCTGTAATCGAATTCGGTAATAAACTGAGAAACGTGTATCGCGAAATGGCACACGAGCTTGAACGTGAACAATTTTATGAACGCTAACGTGAGCTTAAATCATGAGATAACACGAAACATGAATTGAAACAGCATCATACTACGAATGAGACGTAACGTGAAAATGAATACACGTGAACGTGAATGTGAACGTTCACGTGATCATGAATGTGAGCGCGATTCGCGAACGCTAATATCCATCTCACAAGATTGTTGATGGAATTTATCTTGGAATCATACGATCTATTGCTGAATTTCCTGCGGATTTGTTACTGCGTAATCATCTCGGATAAAAGAAGACGTGTAGGATGAATTAAATGATTAACAACGAATTAGATAGCAATCATGCTTCGTCTGAGTCTGTGGTAACTGACAATAACCTCTATATAATCTTATCTCATTTATGTTCAGAAATTTCTAATGGTTGTAATAACTCACTAGTATGTCGGTGTTTTATCTAGAACCTATGATATGTCAGGCATTTAGATATGAACATAGCTGCATCAGTTGTGTTCTACTACTTCTATCAAACATTCTGTCTGGGATTATGGTACATTCTGGTGGAATTTGGGTGAATAGTCGTGAAAGAATTTTGAGTCTGGGTAAAATAGATCTCTCCTAGCGTAGGATCTTATGTGATACAAGATTTTAGTGTAGGACCTCTCCTTTATGCGTAAGCTTAGCCATGGAAGCATAATCGTGGGAACTGTCAGAAATTCTGCGGTAATAGCCAACTAAATTCTAGAAAATTTCGAACTTCGGTCACAGACGTCGGTCGTGACCATCTGTTGATGGCCTTCACCTTCGCAGTATTTCTGAAATTTCTTTCTGCTGAAATGGTGTGGTCCAGAAATGCCACCATGTTCTACTGGGATTCATATCTAGAAAGCTGGGTATATAATTTTTCTCCTATCAAAGAATCTATACAACTTTGAGAAGATGATTCTCTTGAACCTCTCTAGAATTTAGAAGATTAGAATGTTATCAAAAAACATACTGACGATTTTGTCTGTGAAGTCATAAATTTTTTTTTCATAAATTTCATACTATAGTAGGAGCATTAGGGAGCTCAGAAGTAAAATTTAGAATTTTTAAAGTGACTATAATATGCGCAACAGGAGTCTGAAGAACATCATGTTCTTTCCCTCACCACTATTGGTGGCATGATCGTGAATTCTTCTATTAGAATGTTTAAAACACCTCGTAGTAGGTCAAATAGACTTTCTATTCGTGGAATGAATATCGATTAAGAATGGTTATCTGATAAGCAACTCTTTTAACTCGGCTGAAACCCTGCAATAAAGAGTTTTGAAAATGGGTTCTGTTTTTGGGACAAGCTTGATTTTAAATTATGTCTCGTGGTCAGGAAGGAATTTCTGGAAAACCTTCCGGAATTACATCAGGAAGTTTGGGAAAATCTGTTGATCATGAATTTAAGGAATTATAGAATTCACATCAGGAATGCTGACTAGAAGTCTTCGCAACTATAAGATAATTCTTCACGTGCTTGTAAAGCTGAACAATTTGTACTGATTTTTCTGGCAGAAGTAAAATGAATGTGTTCAGGAGTTAGTAAGATGGATCTCGTCGTCAAATGAAAGAAAAACTTCAATAAGTGTGGGTGATACTATGGAGTCTTTTCTGGCTGGGAGGTAAGTAATACATGATTTAAGATAAAGCTGACATAGGAATACATGAAGTAAACGTGACAGCTTTCACTGATTGTGTTCATCTGTGACCTCACAGAATGAACACTGCATGTCTAACCTGAATAATACTCCGGTGGTGGTAACTGAATTGTAATGGTTTGATTTATGCGTGGTATAATAGAACGGTATACTCTCTTGGAGGGTACCCTGAATTACTGAGGACTTGGTTTATAAGGCATACTGGAATTATGTAACACCCCCAATTTCACAAGGCGGCGGAATATCAACATTGGGTGTTACTTCATAGCACATCACACATAGTCATAGAAAACGACCTCAAAAGAGACGTTTTATAAAATAAACCATTCGATAATTTTATTAAATCAGAGTTAACTAAAAAAGAGGTCCCACCAATTTATACAAACCTTAATAAATAATAAAGATTTGTCAAATGTATCGAATGGAAATTGTTAGTTTTGCCTTTACTTTATCCTGCGCGGCTCCATGCTCCAGCTGCTCTTAAACCTACACATCTGTGAATACATGCTAACATGTCAACACAACGGTTGAGTGAATTCATAGGTTTTTAATAAACAATAATGGGTTTTTAAATAAACCATAAAGCTTTTGAACACAAGAATCTCATCCACTGTCGATAGTGCAACACATGCAATACCCAAAGTCCACGCTATTCTACTAAGCCATGACACCGAAGCCTTAAGTATAATAATGCCCTAGTCAGGTATTTTGCCGAATACCCCCTTACTTCTAATACAACACACCTGGCTGAGCCTCCAACCCACAGGTGCGACCTGCCCAGGTGGGGGCCATCCCCGATGGATCCATCCGTCTGTACCAGCGCCTACCCATCAAGGGTAGTTAACGGTTCATGGGTTTATAGGGACTTTCCAAATTTTGGCAATACAGTACTTAGCAAATAGCGGTTCACAATCAATACAATCAACGCTTGTGTTCATCTTTCAAAAGCATTTAATCAGCCATCTTACATTCATTTACAACAACATGTATTCGTTCAAAGCATATAGCAAACCACATGTTTATTCTTAAACATGTATTCTCTCAAAACCATATATATAAACATCATATTTTATACCAAGAGCATGTATTCCCCCTCGCGGGTTTATAAATACATATAAAGCAGTAAAAGCGAGGCTATGAACTCACCTGATATAGCTATCAACGTTTATCGAGGAACAAACATCCAATAGTCGATACACGACTTCACGAGATAACAATCAATCGTTGATCGAGAGCGAGATGCCCAAACGGTCGTCATATGACCGAACGAGACCTATAATGACGAGACGCGTCTTAGGCTCGAAACTATACATAAGTCAAACATATATGTAAATAGTTCACTTTAGTAAGTTTGGACATTGCATAAGTTTTATAAAACTTTTCATAACCCAATTCTTACAATTTACCCGACATGTCTTGATAAATAGATTATATCGCCTGAACCGTAAATCATCTAGGCGAGCTATTTATATCAAAATTATTATTAACTTATATAATTTACTGATTATAAGTTTAATTACCCCTAAAATATACTTACCATAGCTCAATTGCTCATTTTCTCACTTAGAAGAGTTGGCTGTTTTTCGCTGCCAACTTCAGTCCCACCGTTTCCCCCGCCATTTACAAACCGTTTATCCGTAGAAAACCATCCGATTCGTGTGTGTTCTACATAAGTTTAGCTACAACTTTTAGTTTTACATATTTATATGTTGGTATACGAAATTTATGAGTAAACAGCCAATCTTTCCAGTAGGTCAGTTTCTGACCTATTTTACTAAGTCAGTCGTAATTTATTCTCCGAGAATCGCCACGGGACGAGTCACCCGACAAAATCACCACAAAACATAGGCCTATATCCTTATATTTTTATCTAATACTCATTACCTACTTAACTTCCACAGACCACACGTTTTATCCACTGACCTAAACAAGAATTCACGACAATTATATAGGGCTTCTCTAGGCTAGTTTTTATACTTTCACAAATCATATACAATGTCCAACACTCCTAATCCAAATAATAAATCATAAAGTCAGTAGTGACATAATTATTAGATAGTCATAAAAATAATATACAAATAGAAAAATAAGAATAAAACAATTATCCTTACAAAGATGAAGATCAAATGACCATTAGTGATTTAATCCTTCTCTTCTAATTCTCATAGTTATACTTTGAGATAGAAAGTACTTTGTTGTTTCTTGGCTCACGTAATAACCAAGAGAAAGAGGGGTGGAATTATTTACTTGTTGTTGTTGATAAAATGAAATGGAAATGAAATATATTGTTTATCTATGTAGTTGATGTTGTAATAGAAAAGAAAGACTAATGCATACGTGAGTTTGAAAGATTAAAATGAAGCATTGGTGTAGACATAATGGCATATACTCGTGTAGTATTTGCTTCTACAAAAGAAAATCTTGAATGAATAAAGTGACTAAACTCTCATACGTGTGTATGCAAGAGGCTTTATTTCGTTACAAGTTTACACGTGTTTACTAAAGGTTCTTATAAATCTGTAGGCATGTGCGTAGAGATTGTAGGAGGATGACTTATTTAATAAATTGTTTCATAAATTAATAAAGCGGGTATTATCGAAGTGCGATATTTTAAAAGTTACGCGATTTAAAAGATACGCGTTAAACACGAAAAATTAACGTCCAATATAAAATAAAAACATCGACATTCGGAGAACATTTATATTTTGATAATTAAATGAGGGATTATGATTTAAAAAAAACTTTAACATGTTATATTACGAATGACACCTAAAGGCGTAACGTAAATTATCAAGAATTCTCATAAAACGAGAAATTAAAACGACGACAATAGAAAATATTTCTATGTCATAACGAGGATATTTACGGTTGACGACGGACATAGACTTTGCCGATAAATAATAAATGACACATATTCGATACGTTAAAATCATAATCTTGTCGTCTAGTCGAGAAATCAATATTATTCGTCGAACGAACATGACAAATAAAAGTCGATTAATAAATATTGTTCTGAATAATAGAATTAGTATTAGAACTCGGTCTAAATGTTGATTTTAAAGTTCGGGTTATTACATCTGTAACACCCCCAATTTCACAAGGCGGCGGAATATCAACATTGGGTGTTACTTCATAGCACATCACACATAGTCATAGAAAACGACCTCAAAAGAGACGTTTTATAAAATAAACCATTCGATAATTTTATTAAATCAGAGTTAACTAAAAAAGAGGTCCCACCAATTTATACAAACCTTAATAAATAATAAAGATTTGTCAAATGTATCGAATGGAAATTGTTAGTTTTGCCTTTACTTTATCCTGCGCGGCTCCATGCTCCAGCTGCTCTTAAACCTACACATCTGTGAATACATGCTAACATGTCAACACAACGGTTGAGTGAATTCATAGGTTTTTAATAAACAATAATGGGTTTTTAAATAAACCATAAAGCTTTTGAACACAAGAATCTCATCCACTGTCGATAGTGCAACACATGCAATACCCAAAGTCCACGCTATTCTACTAAGCCATGACACCGAAGCCTTAAGTATAATAATGCCCTAGTCAGGTATTTTGCCGAATACCCCCTTACTTCTAATACAACACACCTGGCTGAGCCTCCAACCCACAGGTGCGACCTGCCCAGGTGGGGGCCATCCCCGATGGATCCATCCGTCTGTACCAGCGCCTACCCATCAAGGGTAGTTAACGGTTCATGGGTTTATAGGGACTTTCCAAATTTTGGCAATACAGTACTTAGCAAATAGCGGTTCACAATCAATACAATCAACGCTTGTGTTCATCTTTCAAAAGCATTTAATCAGCCATCTTACATTCATTTACAACAACATGTATTCGTTCAAAGCATATAGCAAACCACATGTTTATTCTTAAACATGTATTCTCTCAAAACCATATATATAAACATCATATTTTATACCAAGAGCATGTATTCCCCCTCGCGGGTTTATAAATACGTATAAAGCAGTAAAAGCGAGGCTATGAACTCACCTGATATAGCTATCAACGTTTATCGAGGAACAAACATCCAATAGTCGATACACGACTTCACGAGATAACAATCAATCGTTGATCGAGAGCGAGATGCCCAAACGGTCGTCATATGACCGAACGAGACCTATAATGACGAGACGCGTCTTAGGCTCGAAACTATACATAAGTCAAACATATATGTAAATAGTTCACTTTAGTAAGTTTGGACATTGCATAAGTTTTATAAAACTTTTCATAACCCAATTCTTACAATTTACCCGACATGTCTTGATAAATAGATTATATCGCCTGAACCGTAAATCATCTAGGCGAGCTATTTATATCAAAATTATTATTAACTTATATAATTTACTGATTATAAGTTTAATTACCCCTAAAATATACTTACCATAGCTCAATTGCTCATTTTCTCACTTAGAAGAGTTGGCTGTTTTTCGCTGCCAACTTCAGTCCCACCGTTTCCCCCGCCATTTACAAACCGTTTATCCGTAGAAAACCATCCGATTCGTGTGTGTTCTACATAAGTTTAGCTACAACTTTTAGTTTTACATATTTATATGTTGGTATACGAAATTTATGAGTAAACAGCCAATCTTTCCAGTAGGTCAGTTTCTGACCTATTTTACTAAGTCAGTCGTAATTTATTCTCCGAGAATCGCCACGGGACGAGTCACCCGACAAAATCACCACAAAACATAGGCCTATATCCTTATATTTTTATCTAATACTCATTACCTACTTAACTTCCACAGACCACACGTTTTATCCACTGACCTAAACAAGAATTCACGACAATTATATAGGGCTTCTCTAGGCTAGTTTTTATACTTTCACAAATCATATACAATGTCCAACACTCCTAATCCAAATAATAAATCATAAAGTCAGTAGTGACATAATTATTAGATAGTCATAAAAATAATATACAAATAGAAAAATAAGAATAAAACAATTATCCTTACAAAGATGAAGATCAAATGACCATTAGTGATTTAATCCTTCTCTTCTAATTCTCATAGTTATACTTTGAGATAGAAAGTACTTTGTTGTTTCTTGGCTCACGTAATAACCAAGAGAAAGAGGGGTGGAATTATTTACTTGTTGTTGTTGATAAAATGAAATGGAAATGAAATATATTGTTTATCTATGTAGTTGATGTTGTAATAGAAAAGAAAGACTAATGCATACGTGAGTTTGAAAGATTAAAATGAAGCATTGGTGTAGACATAATGGCATATACTCGTGTAGTATTTGCTTCTACAAAAGAAAATCTTGAATGAATAAAGTGACTAAACTCTCATACGTGTGTATGCAAGAGGCTTTATTTCGTTACAAGTTTACACGTGTTTACTAAAGGTTCTTATAAATCTGTAGGCATGTGCGTAGAGATTGTAGGAGGATGACTTATTTAATAAATTGTTTCATAAATTAATAAAGCGGGTATTATCGAAGTGCGATATTTTAAAAGTTACGCGATTTAAAAGATACGCGTTAAACACGAAAAATTAACGTCCAATATAAAATAAAAACATCGACATTCGGAGAACATTTATATTTTGATAATTAAATGAGGGATTATGATTTAAAAAAAACTTTAACATGTTATATTACGAATGACACCTAAAGGCGTAACGTAAATTATCAAGAATTCTCATAAAACGAGAAATTAAAACGACGACAATAGAAAATATTTCTATGTCATAACGAGGATATTTACGGTTGACGACGGACATAGACTTTGCCGATAAATAATAAATGACACATATTCGATACGTTAAAATCATAATCTTGTCGTCTAGTCGAGAAATCAATATTATTCGTCGAACGAACATGACAAATAAAAGTCGATTAATAAATATTGTTCTGAATAATAGAATTAGTATTAGAACTCGGTCTAAATGTTGATTTTAAAGTTCGGGTTATTACATCATCTACCCCTTTAGGAAGCGATGTCCTAGCGCTTAATTCGTCTCAATAGTCTTCGGTTAAAGGGCGAAGAGGTGAGAAATAGACAAGTCATCACCGAGATTTCTAACGAAGGTTGGTTGAACAAAAGTCAAAGCAATGAGTATACATAACAGGCACAATTGAACGGTTGAATGTAACTTGAATCCTTATAAGGAAAGAATAATACATAACTCGAAAGAGAAGCCATTGAAAGCGAAAAATTAACAAGCTGTCAATTTTTGAAAGTGCTTCAAGGTACATTACTACTAGCTTAAGCATGCGGCGGTCGATATAAGTTAGAAAAATTCCACATGAAAAGTGAAGAGACAAAATAATTGGGCGCATTTGAGAAATTTTCCAATGCGACAATCAATTTAAAACAATCGGTGATCACGTCGATCAAATTAAAACACACATCGTCCACGGGTCTGATAAAAACTATTACATCGTAAAAGAAAATCGCATGGATCACACATAAGTCCATCGAAACATTACAAAATAATCAAGACGAGGTAATTAGTACTAGTCGTACAAAATCACCTAATTACATTGATCTCGAACATGCAAACTTATTTCGTCAAAAGTGAATTCATAAACACAGAAATCGTTCGGAGTATACATTACTCGATCGGAGGAACTATGATCCAAAACCAAATACAAAAGCCATCATTAGGCACAAATAATCTCATTACAACATGCTTGCAAAATAGCCAAGCCGTTCCAAATCAAATAAGTTCAATCAAGTTAAATCATGCTTGCTAAGTAGCCAAGCCATGATAAATAAGAATATTTAATAGGATTTTCAGATAAGTCCAGTCAAAGGAAAGTTTGCAAGTTAAAGGATGTTCACGATCTTGATTGCATAGATGCATATCGAACAATATTTTCGTCATGAGAGTGTGCTCATACACGGATCTATGCCCAAATGACATTGCAGGGTACTCACAAACGGATCTATACCCAAAAGATATTACAGGGTTCTCACAAATGGATCCATACCCAAAATATTTTCTCGTTACGTTTGAAAAATTCTTCGGCGAACCATCCATAATAACAGGAAAGAATCTCAAGATCTTTTCATTCACGATGAGTTGTGTTGATAACTTAATCCTCAGTCAATCCACAAGAACACAACTAGTGTTGATTAAACAAGTCATCTGTTCTCGGAACAGGTAACGGTTCTTAACGATTAGCTTATAATGCTCGCGATAGTTAGGACACATTAGAAATGGTCCATATAAATCATAACTATATAGAATTATAACGGGTTACTCCTACATAGACGATAATCAATAATAACGATAATGCCGACGGTTATGAACATTTCGTACCAACGAAACACGAGTCGAAGAAATACACCCGTATACAAAAATAATCACAAACTGAGTCAAGCATTCTTGAGCCCACTTGTTTATAATTTTTGTTTACATCCAAAGGCGTCCCAATCCATGTAAACAAGAATTTATAAATTTATGGTTCGGGAACTTATAACTTTCTTGTTCAAATAAAAAGGCGTCCCAATTTATTTCAACAAGATGATTATAAATCATCCTACTCAGTAATACCGTCACAAAACACGATATCATAACCAAATTAAATTCCAAGAAAATTACAGGGTGTCAAACTTACTCCATGATTTCTGTATTCAAACGTCCCATTCCATCTGAATAAAAAAACCATAAACAATCTAAGGTCCAGTGGTTTAAAACTTTCTTATTCAAATGTCCCAATCCATTTCAATAAGAGAACCTTAAACGACACATAGTTGGACGATTTAAAATCTCTATATTTAAATGTCCCATTCCATTTAAATATAAGGTATTAAATTGCTCAACTAATGACTACTATGAGCATATCTTTGTTGTACCCAAATTATATAATGATTTGGGTATATATATTTTAGGTCCAACATTGGCATCCTCCTTTTCGCCACAAAACGTAATCAAACACAATTAAATTAAACGTTATATTACGTAGAAGATCTCTCCTTGAAGGAATGATTCTCCAAAATCATAAGGAGTGCAGAAATATAATAATACGCTTATCAATTACGTTTCAAAAGGAGATGTCCTAAAATGGCACATCATGATGCGATGAAAAAAAATCGAGCTTAAATTAGTCGACATGCGATAGATTATGAAACATTATATATGTACCCAAAATATCAAACGAGGTCCATACTCGTATTCGGATAATAAAATAATTATCAAGAAAAGTGATTGGCGGCGAGGCCAAACTCTCTGTAAAACCATATCATAAAACGTACGATAATCACGCAAGGACCATTGCTTCATGCGCAATGCCCATGAATACCATAGTATATACATTCATATACATACAACCATTTCTACATACACACATGATCACATTATCACAACCAAGCATTGGTTTCTAGGAGCCATGAGCGCGCAGATACTTTGTAAGGCAACCAAACAATCTTACGAAAGAGCAGTTATAGTCTAGGTTTCGAAAATGACCTAGTTCTCTATAACTAGTGCTCTGATACCAATCTGTAACACCCCCAATTTCACAAGGCGGCGGAATATCAACATTGGGTGTTACTTCATAGCACATCACACATAGTCATAGAAAACGACCTCAAAAGAGACGTTTTATAAAATAAACCATTCGATAATTTTATTAAATCAGAGTTAACTAAAAAAGAGGTCCCACCAATTTATACAAACCTTAATAAATAATAAAGATTTGTCAAATGTATCGAATGGAAATTGTTAGTTTTGCCTTTACTTTATCCTGCGCGGCTCCATGCTCCAGCTGCTCTTAAACCTACACATCTGTGAATACATGCTAACATGTCAACACAACGGTTGAGTGAATTCATAGGTTTTTAATAAACAATAATGGGTTTTTAAATAAACCATAAAGCTTTTGAACACAAGAATCTCATCCACTGTCGATAGTGCAACACATGCAATACCCAAAGTCCACGCTATTCTACTAAGCCATGACACCGAAGCCTTAAGTATAATAATGCCCTAGTCAGGTATTTTGCCGAATACCCCCTTACTTCTAATACAACACACCTGGCTGAGCCTCCAACCCACAGGTGCGACCTGCCCAGGTGGGGGCCATCCCCGATGGATCCATCCGTCTGTACCAGCGCCTACCCATCAAGGGTAGTTAACGGTTCATGGGTTTATAGGGACTTTCCAAATTTTGGCAATACAGTACTTAGCAAATAGCGGTTCACAATCAATACAATCAACGCTTGTGTTCATCTTTCAAAAGCATTTAATCAGCCATCTTACATTCATTTACAACAACATGTATTCGTTCAAAGCATATAGCAAACCACATGTTTATTCTTAAACATGTATTCTCTCAAAACCATATATATAAACATCATATTTTATACCAAGAGCATGTATTCCCCCTCGCGGGTTTATAAATACGTATAAAGCAGTAAAAGCGAGGCTATGAACTCACCTGATATAGCTATCAACGTTTATCGAGGAACAAACATCCAATAGTCGATACACGACTTCACGAGATAACAATCAATCGTTGATCGAGAGCGAGATGCCCAAACGGTCGTCATATGACCGAACGAGACCTATAATGACGAGACGCGTCTTAGGCTCGAAACTATACATAAGTCAAACATATATGTAAATAGTTCACTTTAGTAAGTTTGGACATTGCATAAGTTTTATAAAACTTTTCATAACCCAATTCTTACAATTTACCCGACATGTCTTGATAAATAGATTATATCGCCTGAACCGTAAATCATCTAGGCGAGCTATTTATATCAAAATTATTATTAACTTATATAATTTACTGATTATAAGTTTAATTACCCCTAAAATATACTTACCATAGCTCAATTGCTCATTTTCTCACTTAGAAGAGTTGGCTGTTTTTCGCTGCCAACTTCAGTCCCACCGTTTCCCCCGCCATTTACAAACCGTTTATCCGTAGAAAACCATCCGATTCGTGTGTGTTCTACATAAGTTTAGCTACAACTTTTAGTTTTACATATTTATATGTTGGTATACGAAATTTATGAGTAAACAGCCAATCTTTCCAGTAGGTCAGTTTCTGACCTATTTTACTAAGTCAGTCGTAATTTATTCTCCGAGAATCGCCACGGGACGAGTCACCCGACAAAATCACCACAAAACATAGGCCTATATCCTTATATTTTTATCTAATACTCATTACCTACTTAACTTCCACAGACCACACGTTTTATCCACTGACCTAAACAAGAATTCACGACAATTATATAGGGCTTCTCTAGGCTAGTTTTTATACTTTCACAAATCATATACAATGTCCAACACTCCTAATCCAAATAATAAATCATAAAGTCAGTAGTGACATAATTATTAGATAGTCATAAAAATAATATACAAATAGAAAAATAAGAATAAAACAATTATCCTTACAAAGATGAAGATCAAATGACCATTAGTGATTTAATCCTTCTCTTCTAATTCTCATAGTTATACTTTGAGATAGAAAGTACTTTGTTGTTTCTTGGCTCACGTAATAACCAAGAGAAAGAGGGGTGGAATTATTTACTTGTTGTTGTTGATAAAATGAAATGGAAATGAAATATATTGTTTATCTATGTAGTTGATGTTGTAATAGAAAAGAAAGACTAATGCATACGTGAGTTTGAAAGATTAAAATGAAGCATTGGTGTAGACATAATGGCATATACTCGTGTAGTATTTGCTTCTACAAAAGAAAATCTTGAATGAATAAAGTGACTAAACTCTCATACGTGTGTATGCAAGAGGCTTTATTTCGTTACAAGTTTACACGTGTTTACTAAAGGTTCTTATAAATCTGTAGGCATGTGCGTAGAGATTGTAGGAGGATGACTTATTTAATAAATTGTTTCATAAATTAATAAAGCGGGTATTATCGAAGTGCGATATTTTAAAAGTTACGCGATTTAAAAGATACGCGTTAAACACGAAAAATTAACGTCCAATATAAAATAAAAACATCGACATTCGGAGAACATTTATATTTTGATAATTAAATGAGGGATTATGATTTAAAAAAAACTTTAACATGTTATATTACGAATGACACCTAAAGGCGTAACGTAAATTATCAAGAATTCTCATAAAACGAGAAATTAAAACGACGACAATAGAAAATATTTCTATGTCATAACGAGGATATTTACGGTTGACGACGGACATAGACTTTGCCGATAAATAATAAATGACACATATTCGATACGTTAAAATCATAATCTTGTCGTCTAGTCGAGAAATCAATATTATTCGTCGAACGAACATGACAAATAAAAGTCGATTAATAAATATTGTTCTGAATAATAGAATTAGTATTAGAACTCGGTCTAAATGTTGATTTTAAAGTTCGGGTTATTACAAATTATGAGTCTTGACTCGTGCCTTGAGAAGATATCCGTAGCAGGAAGATATCTTTATGACGTGTATCATGACTGGTGTCCTGACAAGTGTCTTCCGAAATGATACTTGAGACCTGTGTCTTGACTGTTGTCTGACCATGCATTTTAGTAGGTGAGTCTGAATAAGGTTAAGAGTTTCTGGTAATTGCTAAGATTGGCGGACCGGTTAGACTGCTGACCTCTGTATTTTTGGTCACGTCCGTTCTGGAGTTCCGATGGTTACTGACTGGTTAATTATAAGCACGGTGGTTGTCACTAATGCTTCGTCTGTCGATTTATGATGGTCATTATCATGACCGTGATTCATGTAACTATTCTGCTGAGTGGCCGACTGAGTTCCGGTTCCCACTCTTCTGAATGAACGGTTAGCTGAGTGAAGTGTGACATCTAGCTGAGAAGGTAAAAGTATGGAATGGAATGGTAGTGTCTGATGGTTGAAATTTATTCTTGTCAGAAATTTCAAATTTATAGTTTTCGTCCTTGTTCTTCAGAGTCTTCATAGTATAAACAGCATCAGCATCTTGAGAAATCTCCAAAGCATTGGCAGTCTCAGCATTTGTGCGGTCTTCAAAGTGTTAGTAGCATCAGTATCTGGTAAAATCTTCAACTCACGAGCAGCGTCAACATCTGGTAGAATATTGACAAGTGGAAACGCCTGAGATGCTTGAGGATCGATTAGCAATATCCATGGAGTAGGGTACTTGGAGTACACCTGGACTACCGTACATGAAGTGCAAAATGAATACTGCACATGGAGTATATCTGAGACACTCTACGTGGAGTACACATGAAATACTGTACATGGAGTATAACTGAGACACTGTACATGGGGTACATATGGAATACTATACATGGCACTGGTGGAAATTTTATAGGATGATCGATACTGGTGTCGCTTGTCTGAAATGATCAAGCGAATAATTTGATTTAAACGGTAGTAAACTGATCTGAAATGAGTAACATGATAGGCTGACAATTCCTGCGTTGAGTTACTGCTGGCTGTATCGAGGCTGAAAAGTATGATATAATCGAAGTCCCAACAGTGGTCAGCATGAAGCATTATCAATAAAGGCCAATCATGATTTATCATGAAAACAGTTTTACTGAAATTCTTTTTGTGTCTTAGCATGGAGACATTTATCATTCTGTTGAACATAAAACCCTCGCACGGAGACATGAAACTGAAACAGCGTGGAAGCGACATCAACTTGAGATTGTGCGAACTGGATTGTTATAAAGACTATAAGAGTATGATCAACTAAGGTTTAACATCAACTGATGTGGATGGCTATGGTTCAATCCACAGAATTTAAGGAACAAAACATATGACTAGGTATGGGCGATTCTGGTTCGATCCATGCTTGTCAAAATTTCCTGAGAACTGTCATGTATAGAAATTTATAATCTGGGGCTAAATATGGTTGGTTGTAGTCCAGTCCATACTTGTCCAAATTTATGAAATGTCCTGATATGACAAAGGTGAACAACTATGAATCGGTTCACAAAACAACCTTCGACTGAATAGCATGAAATTTGACCTGAACAATGGTGAACGTTTATGGCTGGTTCACCAAGTAATACTTGACTGATAACATGAATCTGTCATGAGTAAGGGTAAACGCCTATGGGCCGGTTTACCAATACAAAATCTGAACGGGCAAGGGTGAACGCCTATGGGTCGGTTCACCAAAACAAAATTCGCAGAAAAGCACATGCGACTAAATATGGCCAGTCCTGTACCAACCTTTCACTTAGTCAAAACTTTAAGAAAACCGACTGATAACTGAAGAAAAATGACTGATAAATGCATGAGAAACATGAAAGATAACAACGAGGTTCCTGGTGACTACCCACTAGTTACAGGTCAAGTTTTAGAGCCTACAGGTCGAACCTTGCGCTCTGATACCACAATTGTAACACCCCACTTGGATAAGTGGACCGTTACGTGTATTTATGGCGTGTCATCAAAGCATAAGGTAAATATCCTAAAACATTAACTGACCATAAAGGAAATACCAGAATCAAACATCGGTAATCCAAACATAAGCTCAAAACATGAAAAGTAAAATACTGAAGGAAAGGACTAAACAATGTCCAAATAAGCAGAATAATGTAAGAAGTGCATAAAGTAAGAAGTCCGGATAGCTTCCATTCAATGCACATGCTCTCAGAATCCTAAGAGCGTCCTGGTGTACATGTCGTTAGAACATGAAAGAACTACGGCTGAGCATAACGCTCAGTGAACGGATATAAAGCATGATAAGGAATTACTGAAATGAAGCAGATGATAAAATACTGGAGCTGTAAGACTGATAAGTAAAGTTGCAGCGAAAATTTGTGTATAATCTATAAAGTCTGATTTATAAATAGTAAAGTTGAACTATTATCTGTTAAATCTGAAAACATTCATTTACTGTATTTTAATTTCCAGAGGTTATATAGGTCATGTGCTGTAAC
Source organism: Glebionis coronaria (assembly GCA_025667525.1). Taxonomy (NCBI): domain Eukaryota; kingdom Viridiplantae; phylum Streptophyta; class Magnoliopsida; order Asterales; family Asteraceae; genus Glebionis; species Glebionis coronaria. The sequence continues at coordinate 582,979,546 of CM046881.1, forward strand.
AACGGTGTATGAATAATTGGAGGGGTGACCTCGTCATGCTATAGAGGGGTGACCTCTAAATGCTGTAGAGGGGTGACCTTTAAATACTGTGTTGGGTGGAGGGATCAGCTCCAATGTGAAGGATGTGGAGCACACACCACATTCACCTGATAAACTGGAAACTGATAAGCCTAGGATGCATCCATACGCCCCACTAATAATACTGATAAAATGGCCAAGCTGAGCTGAGTGGGACGATGCAGGATATCACTCTCCTGCATGTGAGTCACAACACCGGTGCCTCAAGTGTCATGGTTACGGTACCTCTGTAAATAGTACATAAACTGATCATGCTTGTATATAAAGCTCAGGCAATTTATTTAGTTATTAACATGATTACTGATAAGCTTAAAACATATACTGGGGAAAACATTTGGCTGCAGATGGAGAATCCTAATCATGCATAGAAAGGAAGTCCTTACTAAAAGAACGGAGAATTCGTACCTCGTGTCCAGTAATGAAATAAGACTAAAAGCTGAAAGATTTATCCGACTTCATGGTTACTACATAAATAACGTACGTGAAAATAAGTTGACTGATGTTATATCTTTTACTGCTCTTAACTGTTTTCGTTGGATTTAATTTATACTTGTATTAATGTTTGTATATAATCTAATAAGTTCTGACTGTTCATAAATATTACTGATCTAATGTACTCTGTATTTCTGATTACTGTATAATGTATAATCTGGCATTACTATAAATAGTAACTCGTTATAATTAGAAAGTTTCCTAATTAGAAATATTTCCAATTTAATATCTTTAAATTAAATTATTTATAAATCATAAGTTTTTAATAGGATAAAAATGATAAAGCTATAATTAATTTAATTTTATTAATTAGATTAATAAAATTGGACAATATAATTAGTTTATTTATAAAACTCATTTATAAAATAATTTACCAATTCAAATAATTCGTGGTTCCCACTGCTTGTCTTAAGTTCCCACTGCTTGCCTTAAGTTCCCACTGCCTGTGTAATATTCCCACTATTTGTATTATAGTCCTACTGTTTGTGCAGTGGTTCCCACTGCTAGTGTAGTGGTTCCCACTGCTTTCGCTCTGACAAACCCAAACACCCCTTTTGCTATGAGTTAGACCCAAACACCCCTTGCTTGCGTGACAACCCCAAACATCCCTGTTAGCTATTTGTTTCTCACTGTTTTCATATCCAAACGCACCCTGAATTGAACAAACACCCCCCCGTCTGACCTTCTGTGGCTGTTTTGGTCCGGCTTGTCACCAACAAACACCACTGAGAGTTTTTAACTCTCGGTTTGCTACTGATGGTCCAACAGCCCCACTATGGGTTGTGGTCACTCGCGGCTGTCATAAAGAAAGGGTCACCAAGACCCTTATGGCTTGGTTTCATAAATCAACACAACCCAAAAACCCCATGTTTATCAAATCATGAACACTAGCCAATACTAAAACGTTTTCTTTGATTAGCATAAGGATTCGTGATTACAAAACAGAAATGAAAGAGGGATATGTGATACCGTTAGAGATTGATATTAAAAGGATGAACACATCGATTTCCTGATGAAAAACCAGTCGAAACCCTTTTTTTTTGTCCTTTCCCGGCGGCCACACTAACCCTAACATTCTTTTTTTTTTTGTTTCCAGATTATGGCAAAGGGGTAAACCCCCGTGTATACTTTTTGTACCAATGGGCCTAAGCCCAAAATCTCCCCTTTCTTTATTTGTATAACTTTTTCATTTCAATTTTTTGCCTTAAGCATTATTTACGTGCCGTCGTATTTAATTCTCGCGATATTTCTGACTAAATAATTATTTTTTCGGAGTAATTAAATGAATAGCTTTTTTTTAAAAAAACTACGTATTTTAATATTTGACTATTTAAATACGGGTTTTACATGACGTGTAGAGAGGTGAGTGGTGGAGTAGGTGATGTGGAGGGTAGTGATTGGATGGTGAGGTTTGGTGGCCTGGACAGTATTGGTCCCCCAATTTGCAAATAGTCTTCATAAGAAGTATTCCCTGCTTTTCTTCATTTCCCTTTGTAAATAACTTAGGGTAAATTGAAGAATTGGTCCTTCTTTTTGAATATTCATGATGTAAGGATTAAACTTGCATATTTATCAATCTCCAAGGGCTTCTTGTGTACATTCTTGAAACTTTATGGACCAAACTTGTATAGATAAGATTTACAAGGGCCAAAAGTGACAAGTCTTCAAAAGTTGAGGGACCATTCTTGACAAATCTTCAAACTTCAAGGACCATTTTGGAAATTCATTGTTCAGGTCCGGTTCTTTGTGCGGCTTCGTTTCTCGTGTTCGTTTTTGCTTGATTCTTGTAATCTTTTGGTGAATTCACGATATTTGTACTTAAAATACACAATGGACAACACAAGCATATTTTGGGGTATTTTAATGATATTGTTAGCGTTTTAAGCCTGATTTGGACAATGAGACTATGTATAATTGCAGCCTCATCACTTTCCTTGTTTATGTGGATGATATTATTGTCACTTAATGAAAAGGAAATTGACAGCTTTAAAAATTTTTTGAAAGGAAAGTTCAAAATCAAAGATTTGGGAAAATTGCAATATTTTTGGGGATTGAAGTTGTTAATACCAATTCTGGTGTTTGTTTGAACCAAAGAAAATATGTTTAGATCTTTTGTCTGAATATGAAATGCTTGCTTGCAAACCATCTAAGACACCTTTAATGGCAAATCTGTCAATTTCTAATGAGGCTTCTAAAATTGATCCTTTGCTTGAAAACATTGTAGATTATCAGAAACTTATGGGAAAGCTAATTTACTTGACCAATACTAGGCCTGACATTTCAGATACTGTGCATTGTTTAAGTCAGTTCATGCATTCTCCTTTGAGATCTCATCTGAAAATTGCTTTTAGAATTCTAAGATACTTAAAGGGATCTCTAGGTCTTGGTATTCATGTTGCAAAAAACTATGGTATGTCTCTTAAAGCCTTTTCAGATGTTGACTGGGCTAAATGTATTGTGACAAGAAGGTCTGTGACTGGTTATTGTGTTTTTTGAATGGTAATTTGGTTTCTTAGAGAAGTAAGAAGCAACATACTCTCTAAATCTTCTGCAGAAGCAGAGTGTAGGGCTCTTGCTTCTGTTACAAGTGAAGTCATATGGATCCTTAAAATCTTGAAAGATTTAAACTGTTATAATCTTTTACCTGTGGATCTATTTTGCGATAGCAATTCTGCTATTAAAATAGCAACCAACCATGTTTTTCATGAAAGGACTAAGCACCTTGAAATTGACCTTCATTTTGTAAGAGAGAAAATTTTAAGTGGTGTTGTTAAAACTGTAAAAGTGGACTCTGCAAATCAAATTGCAAATATCCTAACTAAAGGGTTGGACATAGATTTGCACCAAAAGTTTGTTGAAAAACTTGGTATGATGAACTTATATGGGTTATCAGATTAAGAGGGGATGTTAAAATATTAGACCTAACCTGCTAACCCATGTTAACCAAAGGGGCTTATTATGTTTGTTTGTAACCTTTCAGTTATGTTGTTGGACTTGCTGTGCCAGACATACTTGGAGTGAGGGACTAAAGCTGGAACATTGTTATTTCCTTCTCAGCCTAAAATGAAGCTAAGGCCCATGGACACAGCCCATGGGCTCAATGGTCGACTTATTGCTTTGGGTTATATTACCCTAGCCTTAGCTAGGGTTTCTTCATATTGTTAATTTGCCTGTATGTTTTTACACATAGTTACTCTCTCTTGTTTTTATCTTAAAACCCTAGTTTGATCTCTTTCTTTTATGCTTTAATATGTAAAACTATTATCATGTAGATAATAGGACTACACGTGATTAGCATTGGTAGTATTTTGTTTTATTTTGTCTTTAATCTTTATATCTTGTTTAATCTATCAAAAGTTGTTTGGGATCTCTTGAATCATGTTTTTTTACAAGTTAAATGATTGGTCAACAAAGTGGAATTTATTTTAATATAAGATAATTGAAAATAATATTGTATAGTTATAGTTGGATACAGTGGCGGATCTAGGATTTAAAATTATGTGTGGCACGATTTTCGATTCACTTCGTTAATAGTTTTTAGCTTTAGTCGTCCATTTACCAAGATAAAAATTAGTTTTTTCCCGCATATGTGTAATTTAAACATAGTACGGAGTATAAAATTAACATAAACGAAGTGGGTGCATTTACACCCTATTATAGGCCGTTATCATAACACACACTTTATAACAGCACAATAACTAAAACATCACACATACCTTACTAAAAAAAATAACCAAATAACGCCCGTTAAAAGGCCGACGAAGTGCCGTATAACAACCCTAGAACGAGAATGTAGATACAGTTACCTACTGTTACACCGTCCACTCTCTTAAATTGTAAAACTAGTTAAACGTTACAAAATCTATACAACTATCTTTTTCATAAATTAAAGACTAATTATAAAATTAATATTATATGATTAGAAAACTACATAAAAACCCATACATTAGTATTAATTTTGTTAGTGTATATGATCAATGAATAAAAAACACATATATTATAAATAAATATATATTTGGATGGAAATGGCCCTACGTATAGCCACTCAAACGTACAAAGTACTAGTAATAGACAATGTCAACAAAAAAAGGACAAAAAGTCAAAAACTGTGCATCTCTTTCATCTCTCCCATCATCTTTTCTCTTCAAAACAGAGTTTGAAACCCAGTTTTCTCTTTAACCAGGTGTAGCACTTCAAAATTTTTTACAAAATATCACTAAAAACTACACTTCTTTGCAAGTGGCACGTGCCACATGTGGCTCATAGGTAGATCCGCCCCTGGTTGGATACCTTTTTTCTTGAGCAAGATAGTTGCATACCTGACAAGCAAGTAAATGGGTTGTTTGATAAGAAAATATGATTAAGCGCTGAATGAATCAAATATGCTGAATAATTCAAAGATTCTGAATGGACTAGTTCTGAACCAAAAAAACGTTTGAAAATTTATCTGAATCAACTCTCTGAATAATTAGAATTATTATTTTTTTTCTTCACGTGACATGATGTAAATTGAAATTAACATTCTAATATTAAAAAAATAATTTTTTATGTAGAAAAATGTTCTATGAAGTTATATAAACGTGCATGATCTTGAAAAAAATGACAAACGTGTTAGTTAGTTTTATCACAAGATTAATGAGATAATCAAGAAACTTTCAAGAATCATTAAAGAGATATTAGAAAAGTAATAGAAAGATAGAAAGGAAATCACCTTGTAATGGTGAAAATGGTGCATCTTATTTCATTCCATTCATGTGGTATTTATACTACAAATTATACTATTGATTTCATAATTTACATTGCAAGTAATAGTGGACATAGCCTCATTATTACTCTAGTATTGAAAATGTCAATAATATGAATATGCTGTGATGATAATTGACGTATTCATAACACTCCCCCTTGAGTGCCACTTTTTCAACGTAGAGTCAACCGTAAAGTATTGCCTCGTTAAAAACCTTGCTAAAGAAAAACCCAGTGGGAAAAAAACTTTAGTCAAGGAAAAGAGTGCAGTGTATAGTTGACTCCCCCTGATGTAGACATCCGTAGAGTATTATGACTTCTGTACATGTCGCATGCCAATAGCATGGACATGTTTCCTAAACACTGAATTTGGGAGTGCCTTGGTGAAAAGATCTGTTGAATTGTTGCTTGATTAGACATACTTCATTTCAATCTGATTATCCTTTATGAGATCTTGAGTGTATGCAAAGTATCTTGGCGGTATATGTTTCGTCCTGTCGCTTTTAATATAGCCTTCTTTCATTTGTGTGACACAAGCTGCATTGTCTTCGTAGATGAGTGTTGGGCTTTTCTCTTCATTTAGCCCACAAGATGTCGTAATCATATGTGTCATTGACCGCAGCCATACACATTCTCTGCTGGCTTCATGTAGTGCAATAACTTCAACATGATTTGATGATGTTTCTACCAGTGTTTGCTTTTGAGAACGTCATGAAATAGTAGTTCCTCCATTTAAGAACACGTAACAAGTTTGAGATCTAGATTTGTGAGGATCAGACAAATAACATGCATCAGCATAACCAACCAATCCTTGTTTTGAATTGTTAGAGTAAAATAAACCCAAGTCAGTTGTTCCTCGAAGGTATCGGAATATGTGCTTGATTCCATTCTAATGCCTTTTTGTAGGAGATGAACTGAATCTTGCTAACAAATTAACTGCAAAGGAAATATCGGGTCTTGTACAATTTGTTAGATACATACGGGAATTCTGGACCAAGAACATCTTCATCTTCTTCACATGGGCGAAATGGATCATTGTCAATATTCAGAGATCTTCCTACCATCGGTGTACTTAAAGATTTTGCTTTATCCATATTGAAACGTTTTAGGACCTTCTCGGTATAATTTGATTGATGAACAAGTATGCCGTTAGGCATGTGCTCGATTTGCAAGCCAAGACAATATTTTGTCTTCCCAAGGTCCTTCATTTCAAATTCTTCCTTTAAGTGCACAACGACTTCATTGATTTCTATATTTGTACCAATGATGTTGAGATCATCAACATAGACGGCTATAATTACGAAACCAGATGTTGTTTTCTTGATAAAGACACAAGGACATATAAGATTACTCTTATATCCTTTGCTTTTCAAATAATTACTTAAACGATTATACCACATGCGTCCAGATTGCTTTAACCCATACAAAGATCTTTGTAATTTGACAGAATACATGTCTTTGGGTTTTGCACTTAATGCAGCTGGCATTCTAAAACCTTCGGGTACTTTCATATAGATATCACTATCAAGTGATCCATACAAGTAAGCCGTAACAACATCCATAAGACGCATGTCTAAGTTTTCATAAACTGCTAGGCTGATCAAGTATCGAAATGTAATTGCGTCCATTACTGGAGAATACGTTTCCTCATAATCAATCCCTGGTCTTTGAGAAAAACCTTGAGCAACAAGTCTAGCTTTATATCTTATGACTTCATCGTTCTCATTTCGTTTTCGTATGAAAACCCATCTGTACCCAACTGGTTTCACAGTTCCAGGTGTGAGGATAATTCGTCCAAAAACCTTTCGTTTATTAAGCGAATTTAATTCAACTTCCATTGCTTCTTTCCATTTGTTCCAGTCATGTCTACCTTGACATTCCATGACTGATGTTGGTTCTAGATCATAATTTCCATTCATGATATCACATGCAACATTATAACAGAATTTATCATCAATAATTTCTGTTTCAATCTGGTCCAATGATATTTTTTAGTGACCATAGTTGATTGAAATATCTTTATTGATATCATCAATTTTCTCTTCTGAAAGAGCAACATTTTGTGTTCTTTGAAGAACAATATCCTCATGGATAGTTGTATTTTCAGTTGCTTTTCTTTTTTAGGATTTTTATCCTTAGAACCAATTGGTCTCCCACGCTTCAAACGTGCTTTGGACTCTTGAGTGACTTTATCATCAGATTTTGTGTCTGGAATTACAACCCGGGCTAGAGCATTAACAGCTGGTATGTAAGATTTAGTCACTCTTTTTGTATCAGTGAATGCATCAGGTAACTGATTTGTAATCTCTTGCATGTGCATTATCTTCTGAACCTCAGTCTCACTTTGTTTAGTACGAGGATCAAGATACATCAGTGAAGGTTCACTCCATGAGACATCTTTCTCATTGTTTTTCTTTCTCCCCCAAGCGGAGGGAAAAATGCCTCATTAAATTGGCAATCAGCAAAACGTGCTGTGAAGACATCACCTGTCAAGGGTTCAAGATATATTATGATAGAATTTGTTTCATATCCAACATATATCCCCAACCTTCTTTGAGGACCCATTTTTGTTTGTTGGGGTGGTGCAATAGGAACATATACTGCACACCCAAAAATTCTAAGGTGGGATATGCTTGGCTCTTGACCAAAAGCAAGTTGCATTGGAGAGTACACATGGTTTGCACTTGGTCTCATGCGTATCAAAGACGCAACATGCAAGATTGCGTGACCCCATATAGATATGGGGAGTTTCGTTCTCATGATCAACGGTCTAGCTATCAGCTGTAGACGCTTAATCATTGATTCAGCTAAACCATTTTGCGTGTGTACATGAGCAACTAGATGTTCAACGACAATCCCTACTGACATACAGTAGTCATTAAATGCTTGAGACATGAACTCACCAGCATTATCAAGCCTTACACGTTTAAAAGTGTAATCCGGAAATGTGCTCTCAATTTAATGATTTGAGCAAGGAATTTTGCAAACGCCACGTTACGAGTTGATAACAGTGATACATGAGACCATCTACTTGATGCGTCTATTAGGACCGTAAATATCTAAATGGTCCACATGGTGGATGTATCGATCCAGAAATATCACCTTGAATTCTTTCAAGAAACACAGGTGATTCTTTTTCAACTTTGAGTGGCGATGGCCTTGCAATTAACTTCCCAAGAGAACAGGATGTACATGGATCCATTTTATCGATCTTAAGGATTTTATGATTCTTCAATGGATGTCCATGTGTACTTTGAATTATCCTTTTCATCATTGCCAATCCTTGTGAGACCCCCAAAATCTGACATGGAACAACTAGGCAACGAGGGGTAACACGTCATAGTACAAGAAACAATGAATTTCAGTTCATACAAAGCTTACGAAATAAAAACATGTATATTACATCATAAAAGGTCAGAGTTTTTTTTAACATAGGTCCCAGAGTTTTAGAAGCGGATATTTATATTATTTCGTCTCAATTTATAACATAAAGTTGCCCAAAAGATAAAATAAACTTCTGACAGTTTATATAAAACCAATCTTTCAAAAGCATCACAGAAATCTCCAAGCTGCGATAATATCCTGCGGGCTCCCATCCAAGCAAATCTAAGTAATAATACCTGAGATTAAACATGTAAAATCGTCAACATAAAGTTGAGTGAAATTCATAGGTTTAACAGTAAAAGTGTGGAACACAAGCATTCATTTGTAAAACAAGTAGTATGGAGTTTGGTTCGTCAACCATAGTCCGAAATCATTATTATTGCTGTTCAGTTCATGAACTGAAGCTTAACTCAGTGTAAGTTCCTCTAGGGAGTATTTAGCCTAAATACTCAAGTAATAAACAAATATCAGTGCGTCAAGGTACTTGAGACGGGGATAGTCAATCCCGATGGATCCACCCACAACATTCGCGCTTAGTACTCGAAATTAACGGTTCATGATCGGGAGAGGAAACTTAAGGCTAGACTAAAAGCAATAATAATATTGAAAACCTGAAATCATACATGTTCTGGATAGCATACAAGTTCTGGATAACATACAAGTTCTGGATAGCATATAGTTTTTAAATGGTTGTGTTCCACCATGTAAAATCTCACCCCGTGTTTAGAAACCATGTACAAGTAAAAAGGGGCTATGAACTCACCTTAGCCACGAGGTAAGTCAATCACGGTACTCAGCAACTGAGTAGAAACGGTAGTGGTAGACGATCACCGACGACATGGATGCCCAGGGAAACACGAAAAACGCAACCTATCAAAATAAGGCGCGCGTTAAGACTCGAACTCAATATCGATATATACCAAATATAATATGACTCAAATGTTTTCAAAGTATTCATGTTTCAAAACCATTGACACGAACCAAATGAATCCTTTTATCCAACGTTATTCGTTAAAACACTTGAACACTTGAAAATGACCTGTTATACGACGCCAAGTTAACGCAAGTCAAACTATTCTTTACCCTTACTTGGACGAGTAGCTAAGTCATTTATATAATGACTAAGCACTTGAATAAGTCATCATGTCCGATGATGAATACTCAAACTCACGCAACACAAACATTGAACTACGTGTCCAAAATAAAATCAGCAAGTACACCCCGAATGTACACACCGATCTACCCTATCTAGACTTGTCCGTTTTAGATGAAAATTGGTGTCAAGGTCACTTATAACCTGTATAAGACCTCACCAAAATTTGAGCCAAAGTTCACACTTTAAAATCCATCAGCTCGACACTTTACTCGACTCCAAATTTTGGGACAAATTTGTACACTTGTTTTGTAAAACCGTTTGGACCACTTTAAAAGTACAAACTCGACAATCCGTCTTTTGAAATCACTACTAGACTCATCAAACTCAGTTTGTAAACTTTTAAAATCAGTAGTATCAACTATCTAACCAAGCCTAAAGTCCCCGAGAGTCGACCCAAAATCAGCCACAATTTCGGATTGTGCCGACTTGCGTCTCCTGGTACACGAAAACTAAAACTAGCATAACTTTTGACTCGTAATGACTTAGAAGCTCTATCTTATACCAAAACGACCGTCTCGGAAAACTCTACAACAATTTCAAATAATATTAGTATTTCTAAGACCTTTAACCCACGAAACATTCTGTTTAAATCTGCTGTCCCAAATTAGCCTTTTATAAAACATGACAAATCAACTTTTCAACCAAAACCACTCATTCCTATACCCCTAGGATCACTATACTATCATTCCCATCAACCAAACACTCCTAAAAACACTTGCATGTAAAATCTAACAAAATCAAAGATCAAAAATACAACTTTTAAGGATTAAAATGTGATGTTCTTACCAAAAAACAATGCATGCAAGATGATTAAATCATCATACAATCATGAAATCAAAAGTTCTTGAAATTTTGATGCATGTGGATGATTATAGTATCAAAATAACCACCATAAAAATCTATGATGTGGTGTTTAAATTGTTTTTAATTGATCATGTTAGAATCTGATGAAAATGGGGTGTTTGTGGTGGTGTAGGTGACGACAAGGGTGGAGGTGGGGAGAGAGGTGAAGTTTTTTTTTAAATTGTTTGTATGTGTGTGTATTTGTGGAAGTAAAATTGTTTATATAGTTCTAGTTAAGTGGAGGGGCTAATGTTGCCAACTTTGAAACTTGTGGACTTAAAAACAATTAATAGTTTTTAAGGGTAGAAAATGGTTATTGGTAAATCTTGAAAATATTTACGGGGCCCGGGTTTCGTAAAAATACTTTTCAAAAGTTACAATGCATCATAAAAATGATTATACGATTTCTCGACACGACTTAATACGTAATTAAAACGAAATCGTCGAAAATATTAATTATCGAAACAATCGATAAATAAACGTAATATTTTGGGCATCCGTCGGTATCGTGATCACTAGGAATTCTCGTTGTACATTGTTTTTGAATAAACTCGTTGTAAAACGCACGCGGGTGATTTTAAATCAAAAAAACTTTGATTTAAATTAAATATGGAAGAATAAAATAAAAATTTTATAATTCCATACAAAGTATTTATCAATGATCAGAAAATACTTAAAAAAAAGTATAATTTAAAAAAATCTCAGGATTTACATATAGCAATACAAGAAAACGTAGTACGTTGGAAAATTCAAAAACACGAATAAAAAGAATAAAATAATGCTGGGAAAGTACGGTTCTCACAATCCTGGATGACCTAATCGATCATGCCATAAACTGACTATACCAGGATCACAATATTTCTCTTTAATCACTATATTTGATTCTGCTACACTTAAATGTGTATAATGCAATCCAGAATGGAGCATTGGCAGTTTTTCCAGTACAATGCTTTTATCAATTATATGCAAATATTTCTCGTTCTCAATTGTTGTAGTTTGAGTGTCATATCCATTAAGATATATGTCACCAAAACTTAACAAGTCTCTACTCGACTTAGGAGAAAATATAGCATTGTTTATCAAAAACTTTGTTCCATTTGGGAGTATGAAATTAGCTTTTCCCATTCCTTCTATCAAGTCCACGGGACCTGATATTGTACGTATTGTTCCTTTGGTTGGTTTGTATTCTGAAAAATATTTCTTTGACTTGAGGATAGTATGTGTAGCACCGCTATCTTCTATACATAGGTCTCCAACCTTTTGTTGATGTTGTGCTCCAATAGAATTCATTTTAACTTCAAATAAAATTTAGAGCATATGTATTAGAAAAATAACTAGAAGTTCATATTATTCAAAGTTATTTTACATGAAAATGAAACTCTAGTTATCGAATGAAAAATCACACTTGAAAAGAAATACATGCGGAAGGGAAATACATCAAAGCAAAATACATATTTAGATCATTTAACATAGTTCATCTCAGATATCCATATCATTGAAGAAATCTAAAGTGGTCAACTCCGTGTCACCACCAGAGTAGTCTGAGACATCCAAGTCATTGTTTCCGAAATTAACTTGGTCTACAAGATTAACCTCTTTCTCATTTTCTTTGAGAGATGCTTGATACAACTCATAGAGGTGAGGGGCTGTTCGACACGACTTTGCCCAGTGGTTTGAGCTACCACATCTAAAGCAAGAACCATCAGTGTTCTATGATGGACCGGATTCACCATTATGCTTGCGCTTGCCCACATTTTTTGCCTTATTGTTTCGTGGAGCATAATTATTGGTTCTTTGACCATTACCACGAGTGAATCCCCGAACATGAGTATAAACTCGGCCATTTTTCTTGTTTCGATCACAAGAACGTTTGTGGCCATGGGAATTCTTTTTTCCAAATTGCACCCGACCTTTTCCATGACTTTGGCCTTGCCCACGCATAAAGCCTTTGGTATCATTTTTGGTAGCATTCACTTCAGGATATGCTAATGATCCAGTGGGACGAGACTGATGATTTTTCATCAAAAGCTCGTTATTCTGTTCAGCAACAAGAAGATAAGCATTTAGCTCAGAATATCTTGTGAATTTCTGTAGTCGGTATTGTTGTTGCAAGGTCATGTTTGATGCATGAAATGTGGAGTAAGTTTTCTCCAACATATTTGCATCAGTAACAGTTTGTCCACAGAATTTAAGTTGTGAACAAATCCTGAACAAAGCAGAGCTGTACTCATTGACCTTTTTAAAATCTTGGAATCGTAAAGATCTCCATTCTTCTCGGACACCTGGAAGTAAAACTTCCCTTTGATTATCAAAGCGATCCTTAAGATCTTTCCAAAGAATACTTGGATCTTCAGTGGTAAGGTATTCAAATTTTAGTCCATCATCAATATGTTTACGAAGGAAAATGTTTGCCCTCGCTTTATCTTGAGGTGGACTATCATTGTTTTCAACAATTGTTTGTGAAATTCCCATAGATTCAAGATGCATTTTAACATCAAGAACCCATGGCATATAGTTTTTTCAGTGACATTAAGATCGCCAAATTCAAGCTTTGATAAGTTTGACATTTATGAAAATATCAAGATGTAGACAAATAACATATTATTAGAATCCATTAATATTGATGCAGATTGCAATACAGAGTAATGGAAGAATAACAGATACATACAAGCCAAAGCAAATACAAAAATCTCCAGGTGAGAGATTAACCATTGGATAAATAAGCAGAATCGTTGCGATGATGATAACAACTAAAAACGGGCTAATCATCCTTGAAAACTTCGTTGAGCAAAAAAAAACTTGATTTTTAAGAAAGATGATGATTTATTTTGTGAAAATTTTATGGATTGACAACTCTGAATTTATACTGAAAAATATAAACGTTGTAAAGCTGTTTGTTTCTATTTTCGACCGTTACAAAACTGTTGTGAGAATATACCTCTTTTTTTTAAATATTATTAAAAAATGGTTAAGAATAATAAATAAGAATTAAACTGGTTTAACACATTATGATAAATATACAATGTAAAGATTAGTAAACATGAGAATAAGAATTAGTGTGTGAAGATAAATTACTCTAGTATTGAAAATGTGGTAACCAATAATATGAATATGCTGTGATGATAATTGACGTATTCATAACAAAACGGAAGTTTTGTTATTTTGAAATTCTTAAAATTAAACATTTAACGAGCATCATAGAACTTGTGAAGTACATACTCAAGTTATAATAATTAAAAAGTAAAAAACAAAAAGATGAAATGGAAGGAGCAAAAGTGCATTGAATGATTTTGCATGTTAGTGGCCCTGAGTGATTCAAAGGCTTTCCGAATGATACAGTGACATTTATTTTTCTATCAAACTAGGTGTATACTGTCCGATTCCGATTCATAAATTCCTTCTTAGAGCATACGCAGTGGTGCAAAATCTTTCATGACTTTTTGTGATCTCAGAGTTATGTGGCAATAAATATCATAAATGAAAAAGTCATTTGTGTCAAATACTCCCAATGCAACAAATCTTTTCAAAAGCTTTTGACAAACATTTTATACAAACTATCCTTATCTATTTATATTTGTACAAAATATGCTTCACAATGGTAAAAGATGAAAAGATTCACAGTGGTACAGGATGCAATGCAAACAATCACAGTGGTACAAGATGAAAAAATGCTTGATAAAAACTAAATTCTACTACTTGTGTGGATTGTTTCGTGTTTATGTAAAGTGGGTTTACTTGTATCGAACCATGAACTATTTTATCTCCACACTGTTTTATCTACTTCTCTTGCTATATCATTAAATCTCAGTTATGCAAGACTTGAGATATGCACCAAATATGCAGGTATACTACAGCTAACATATGAACCAGCTCAGCTAAATTCCATATTTCATCATATAACAGAAAGTGGATATATGTGTTTGATGAAGGGTATAAAATAAAACTTGCATTTAATGAGAATAACTTGTTCATTTTCTGTCAAACACTTTTCATTTTATAAGTCATTGGACACAAAGTCATTTGATAAGTCTTCTTCACAATGGAGAAAGTCATACAATAGCTTTCTGAAACAGGAAAAAGCTATTCAAAATTAGCCCCATTGCAGCTGCTCTTAGTGGTTTAATTCAAAGGCTATTATTAAACAGGGCCTACTTACATAAAAATAACTAGTTGAAAATTGAAATACACAACTAATTATCTTTTTTGAAAACTAGCATGGACTATGCAGCAGCGAGTACTCATAATTATTTTTTGAGACTAACAAATATTAACCTCTTATCCATTAAGTTTGTATTGTTAAAATTGTAAAAAATCGAAAAAACCTCTAAATTTTAAAAAGGTAATAGTTAATAAAAATATAGCAAATGGATATTGAATTAAAAAGCATAAAACTTTAGAAAATATAGTAAAATTAGATTATAAATATAATAAATAAATAAAAAGATTTTTCAATTTAAAAGAAAAAATGTTATTAAAATAGGTTATTACAAAAGTTTGTTACAAAAAGTTGTTAGAAAGGGTTATAATATATATAACTAGCTTCGAGGCCCGCCCGCTGGACGGCTAGCTTTAATAATAGTGATTTAAAATCTTAAAGATGGAGTAAAAATTATTGATATACAAATCATAAAATGATACAGTAAGTAGGAAAAAAATAGAAAGAAGTATGTCAATAGTTAAACATCAACTAAAAATAAATCCATAACAACTTGATTGTCGATAACATAATTCTTTTTACGAAGCGTTTTGCCGTAGAATTGAAACAGTTGTCATCTTTGTCGCAGTAATAAAACTTTGTGATGGATACCCCACGGGATGACTCGGGTGTGGTCAACACTAAAATGATGCCTTTTTGGAAAATATACCCGAAAAATAAACCAAAATTCCAGTCAAACATATAGTCGTATCATATAATCATACTGCTTATAAGATTACAGTTAGGATTCTATATTAAAAATCCTATTAATAGCTTTAGTATTCAAACTATGTGAAACGGTATAGTGCAGGCGGGACTTGGAATACTAATAACCACTTATCACAGTATGACTTGGCTTTTGTGCAATTAGACCACTAAAACTGCTTGGAAACCATATCATAATAATCAACGACCCATTATGCTCAGAATTTCGCATCTCTTAAAAGCACGCACATATGTGACTATTAGAAAAAATAAATCAAACAGCTACTTTAAAAAAAAGCAGCCAACTGAACAATGGTTTAAGGGGATGTTTGGATTAGACAAATATTTCTGTGTTTTATGTGTTTAAACATCTATTAGATTCATATTTACATAACAATTTATGCCATGAAATTTTACAAAAATTTCCTAACTGTATCGAATACTTGAAACTATATTTTGTAAAAAGAACGTAAGGTACTGATTCAAAACGCGCTTGAGATCATTAACACACGGCTCTTGAGGATCGTCAATATAGACATTAAGAGGAACACTATTGAGATATATGGTTAAGTGTGGAAGTCAGATATGGCACACAGCCATGTTGACCTGATCCACAATCATGAGAGCATATTTCTGCCGGGAAAGAAAGAGTTTGTCTTTGGTGCAGGAGGCGAAAATTGCAAAGAAATAGCTGAAGGTGCTAAGTTTACTCATGAGCTAAGGGACAAGATTATTTGCTTTAGAAGTTATGCTTGGCATAGTTTACCTACTGGTTTAAAAAATGTCATATGGTTTTAGTTAAGGTACTTGTAATATTACTTAAAATGTGTAAAATTATGTGAATGTTTCCCAAAGGCTACTTTACTATTTGAACTAAATAAAAAACTACAGGAAAGCAAAAAAATACAACATACCTGAAATGAAATATAGGAATCATAGTCGATGCATAACTTCTTTAAAAATGACATTGTTTGTCTAGTTGCAATAATGGCCATCTTTATCGCAACACAATACCTTTAGTCCTTTCTTGCTTTTTACTATGGATACAGCAACATAAAGTTGATCGTGCGAAAATATCGGTCGCTCCAAATATATACCAACCTTGAACAACGTTTGTCCTGGCTTTTATTAATTTTCATGACAAAATAAAATGCTACAGGGAACTGTCTCCTATTTAGCTGAAAAGGCATTTTTGTATCTGATAGGATAATACTCATTTGAGGCATAGCCACGACTGTAGTAATAGCTGAAAATTCATCGGCTTTCATTGTAGTTATAGCTTCAAGGCTACCATACAGTGTCCAGTTATTGACTAAAAATTACCAGATGATAATGTCATTGTGTCGATATGGTGTTTACATTGGGAAAAGATTGACAACGACGATGAGGGAGTTTACCTTCGTATCATTCACTTTGACCCCTTCAGGTTTCTTAAATACTTTGTTGAGAGAGTTTACCTGTTCCAAATCGCCAACAAACCGTCCGTGGAAGTTTCATGTGCGTTAAGGTAGTTTACCTGCTACAAAATATTGTATAGTTACACTCTTTGTCCATGAAAGTTTTGTTGTTGGATTCAATAACAATTCAATGCAATGTATTATCTAATATGTCGTTGATAATAATATGCAGATGGAGGAACATAAAGCATTCGAACAACTAAGGACATTGGTGCCTTTGCAAGACCAGTGTCAAGTTACCGCAAGCCTTTGTTACTCCGGAAGTATGGATACAATGACTTTTAGTGTCAAGTTACCGCAAGCCTTTGTTACCCCGGAAGTATGGATACAATGAATTTTACTAAATAGTAACGTTATATATTACTCCTATAGATAATTTGTAACTTTTGGCAATGTTCATGTACACAGGTCATCGAAGGGAGTCACAAAACCAAGATACACATAGTTGAAAATCATTCAAAGAATAGAAAGGAGAAAGCTGGTGGCGGTGGATGCATCAACGTCATTTGCAGACTGAAATATTAGGTGATCTTTGTATGTAAAAATATACCGACAATGGTTTTTTTAGATATAATTGTATTATTTTGATTATTTTGACCCAACAAAATGTAAATTCACTAATTAAAATGATCCTATATATTGATATCCACTTACAAAATGCACATCTAAACACCCTAAAAATAAGTTTGTTATTATGTATAGGTCATGTTGTTTCTATTCTGCGTATCATAAATCCAGCAAGTCTAAATGATACATATATCTTTTTGGAATAGATGGGGTATTAGGCCTCACTCAATCCCGCTATACCAATATAAGTTCATATTCAATGGTAAGTAACGTATGCGTGTTTTTATGATCGTGTAGCCTAATCACACTCTAACCATGTTTTTCATAATATGCTACTCACATAGATCATATATATATGATAGTCAAGTTTATTACTTTGCATAGACCTAACATGTGTATTCACAAAGAAAATAAAGATGCCATTAAAATAACGTATTTAATTTCATTAAGCATTGAGTAATCTGTACTTGACACCAAAGATGTGATAATTTCATTGACTATAAGAATTATATACCATCAATCTATTACTTCACTTCTTCTTTTCACCCATTTTTTGTGACCGTGTCAAAAATGGGTATAGGTCATTATTTTGAACATTGTTTATAAACAGTTAATGTCAAGGCAAGCTAACCCCTACCAATTAGCATGATTACCTGTTACATACACACGCATGACAAAGTCATTGTGGTGTTAAATCAATATATTAGACTATTAGAGAGCACTTGACCCCAAATGAAATGTATTTTGGACAACTATGATGTGAAATACCAAATTTTGAGGTATTATTCAATTACATGATTCCATGAATGAAAATTAAAAGTGAACAATAGAAAAAAAATTGATATGATAATTCAATGGCCTAAAATTTATACAATTGAAACAAATTATAATCGGATAAAATTAATATGATAAAAATGAATATGTTAAACATCATAATCGGATAAAAAACATACCTAAAAAATTGCCAGAAGGTTTACATATTGTGGATTCAGAATTAAGGCTGCTAATTCATATGATGAATTGAATGGGTTAAAATTAACTATTCAGAATATAGGTTGTGTAATGTACAACCGTTTTTTTTTTTGCATGATTAAACATATATGTGGGTCAATCCAACGATTTGATAAGATGGATATGGTGGGATGTAGAATTTGGATAACTTTTAGGTTGATTGATTTCATACGGTGGTGTTAATATCGTGGATATAATTGATTGAATGTATCTGAATGTCGGTTGTATAATTAGGTGATAGTTGATAGATTTCTTACGGTGGAGATGGTGGAATACAAACTGGATCTGAATGTTGTTTGTAGTAGATAAATTATTTTTTAGGTGATAGTTGATAGGAACCGTTGATTATTTTAGAATTTATAGGTGTCATTTTTTTAGATTTTTAGGTAAAGATGGACTGTTACAAAACCTTCTTTTATATAGGTAGTAGATAGATGTTGATGAATATATCAACAATTTGCTTTATTTAGTAAGAAAAAAAGTCTGAATTTTTAACTTTACTATTTTAAAAAGGTCTCAAATACTTTATAAAGTAGTATATATTGCATTTCATTTTATAAGTAGAGGTATATTTAACAACTTTAATTAGTATTTTTTAAGTTCAATAATTTTAACAAATATATTTGTCTATTTATGTTTAGTACAGATTAAGAATTCTTATTATATTATAATATGTTTTGGAAATTTGCGAAACCATGTTGGAGAAAAAGAACGTTGCATTGCATAGCGTGTTGTGACCCGACTTACTTACAAAAAATAAGTCGTTCGGTTTTTGCCTGTCATTATGGTAGTCCATAAACCATAAACCAGTCCATAGTTACTTCAAGAAGGAACCGATTCACGAATGTTTAACAGTTCTTTAGTTCCCCTTGAAGCCGATATCATCTTTTCCACTTTCATGTTAACCCCAAATCTATTAGCCTTCATTTCATCAACCCTCGCATAAACCCTAGAAATCTTTGATCTCCGGCGTATCACGACGGCACTCGACGGCCTTCAAAACCCAGATCCAAAATCACCTCCTCTCCAATACCCACTTTTCAATTTTTACTAATTCATCCTATTTCAATAGTTACCTTAAACCCTAGGAAAAGAATGTCAGACAATATCCCATTGGATGTCCAATTGGTAATCATCAAAAAGGTTTCAGATGTCAAGTCTCTGGTCCAATTCAGGTCAGTTTCCAAACACTGGAAGTCTTTTATAGACAGCACTGAGTTCATCAAAGGTTACGGTGCCCGCGAAACACAGCCACATAGTTTTATACTAATGTACAAGGCTCATCATGCAGATAATGAGCTAAAGTATGTTAGTTTAGTAGAAGAAGATGATAATGAAACTTTAAAGGTACAACAACAAGAGATTGTTTCCCCTTTGCGTAAACGATTTCATGTTACACATGTTGTTGGTTCGTGTCACGGATTAGTCTGTTTTTATGGTTATAATATAGAAACTTATATAGAGATGGTTCTTATTTGGAACCCTTCTATTAGAAAATCATTTGGTATTTATGTCCCTAGATATAACCTCGAGAATGACATTCAGGCTGTATATGGTTTCGGGGTCTGTCCTGTCACTAGTGACCCTACCTTTGTTAAGGTTGTATGCGTAGGTGACAAACCTTGGCATGTTGAAGTTTTTACATTGAGTTCAGGGGTTTGGAATGTGATTCCAAGTGGTAAGTTGCCTCGTCAATCAGTTCAACTTAATCATTCAACTCAGGTTGTTGTAGACAGGTTTATCTATTGGGCTGCTAGTGAGCAAACTATTAACGATGATGGAAACCAGAGCACAAGTAATATGGTTGTATCATTTGATTTGAATACCAAGGAATTTAGGGTGGTAGACCTACCGGAAAAATTAAGAAGCGGGTTATCATCATCTACGTTGTCCCTTTCTAAGCTAAGGGGGTCTCTTGTTGCGTCTCGGTACATTGCGACCGAGGGAGCTTGTGGTGTATGGGTGATGGAACATGATTCAACATTTACAAAGCTATTCTCATTTGGCACACAATTTTGTAAAATATTGGGGTTTAGGAAGAATGGTGAAGTTATATTTGAAACTCCAATGGAGTATGAGCTGTATAGGACACTTGATGTTTACGACCCTAGCTCACAACAAATTAAGAGTCTTGGGATATCTGGACTACTACGCTCGTTCTTCATGGACTCGTATAAGCAATCGCTACTTCTACTTGATCACCCCAGAATTACATATATATTCTGAGGATAATTAATAAAAAAGAGGGGTCATATTTCAAGGTGTGGATTTACAAGTGATATGTCACCTAAGGAGGGAGGGGTCTTATTTTGTAGCTAAGGTGTAGACTAACAACCACTTAAATGTTATTTGTAATGTCATTTATGGAGTCTTATGAGATTCTAAATGGATTATATGGAGTACTTATTTTTCAGATATATGTGACTTGCAGCATTAGTGAAATTTATGTAGAATGCACTTAAAGCATCGTGTTATAGTGTTTTTTAAATGTTTGTTTGTGCTTATGTCATTATGTGGTTACATGATCCTTGTATGGTTTAAGTTATGACAAACCATAATTGGGTTTTTTACTGTAAACAAGTGTATATCAAAATTTTAATTCGAACATTTCCAAAGATAACTTCATCCGATCTTTACAACTACAATGCTTTGACAAGATAAATAATGCAATGAGAATGTCAAGATAAGAATGTAAAAAGATTCATGTTTTTGTAGAAAAAGGAAGTTGTCAAGTACATTGCATTTTTTGTGCATTACTATTCGAAACACGTTTCCTTGTTTAAGTGCATTTACTGCAGCTAGAGACTAGAGCTGCAACTTCCAAGATGTTTGAACTTTATGCAGAACGCCTGAAATAGACGCATACAAGTACAACACAAAGGGGAAAGTATCAGCTAACCAAAGGACTGGATACTATTGTTGGTGAACATGAAAGACAACTATATGGTGGACATAAGCAAAGATATTGTCCCCGAGTCCATGAAGATTGAAGTCACCTGAGTAGATGAACCTACAAAAACACCTCCTAAAGTCCCACTAACACGCCTTTTCTATCTCAACAAGCCCGAGATACCTGAGATTGCAATTGGATCAATTGCAGCTATAACTAATGGAATAGTCCTACCAGTTTTCGGCATACTGATATCTAGCATGATTAAGATCTTCTATGAACTACACTTTTAAGATGAAAAGAGACTCAATATTCTGGGCTCTAATGTTCACACTTGTGGAGTAGTGTCCCTCTTTTCATTTACGGGAAGCGAGTCAGGTGGCAAGTGATGCAGTTTGGAGTAAAAGGACAGTGGCATTTTTTTGTGCAGCAAGAGAAACTGGTAAAAGAGTACAGAAATAAATGTGACACTCCTAAGAAGAAAGGCATACAACAAGGTTTGATCAGTGGGGTCGGGTTTGGTGTATCCAATTCGTTACTATTTATTATGTACGCAGCTAGTCTTTACGCTGGTGCTCGGTTTGTTGAGGCGGAAATGACTACATTTTCATACGTTTTTCTGGTATTTAACAGTGACAGCATATGCAGTTTCTCAATTAAGCTCTTTTGCACCCAATACAGGCACAGCCATGAGTTCTGCTGTTTTGAATTTAACATTTGTTGGAAATACGTTTTACGTATTTATGAAGGATCGGTCGCTCCAACGATAATTATGTAATGGGCTCGTGGTCTACTTTATAATGTATAGTCCATATAGCCCACATGTAGGGTGGGCTATATATATACCCCTCCTAGCATGTTAGGAGGGGGTTGGTCATTCATTCATTCACTTTCATCAATCTAATTCACTTTCTCTCTCTACTTATCTTTTCTCTCCTTTCTCTCTCTACATCTAATCCTCCATCTTCCCCATCTCTTCCACCAAATCCATAGATCTAATCCATCCATTACCAAATCCTTAGAATTAGTAGGCCTTCAATTGGTATCAAGAGCCATGGTTGAATCTTAGGATTTGCTTATTTTTTATCTTTTGATTTGGTGGTAAAAATCCCTTCTTTTCTAATTGTTTATCAATTTTTTTTCATCATTCTATCAACTTTTTATCAATTTTTATAAATTTTATCTATTTTTATTTTTTATCAGTTCTATTTTTTTTTTTCGTATGTTTTTACCATCAGTTTTTGATTTTCAGTTTTTTAGTCTCATTTTATCAAGTTTTTTAATAATCAGTTTTTTGTTTTTCAATAATCAGTTTTTTATCATATTTTGTCTAATCCTTTTTTAATCAGTTCCTTTGTTTAATAATTTTTTAATCAGTATTTTTTTTCAGTCTTCTTCTTCATGTTTTTCTTAACAGTCCATGAGTCCAATCCTGTCCAAAAATAGTCCAAACAGTCCAAAAATTGTTACGAGTGTCATATCAGTCCATGAGTCCTATCCAATCTGTTAAAACTGTCAATCAATCTTTTTTATCCAAAGTTAACAGTTTTTTCGTTGTCAGATTGTGTCTTTCCGAATAGACCATTTTTTTTTCAGCATAGGAAAAACTTCCGAATAGACAACACTTTCCGCATGACAAAAAATTCCGCATGACAAAAAGTTCCGCATGACACAAAGTTCCGCATGACACAAAGTTCCGCATGACACAAAGTTCCGCATAGACAAAGTTCCGAATAGACAAAGTTCCGAATAGGGAAAGTTCCGAATAGGGAAAGTTCCGAATAGAAAAAGTTCCGAGTAGAAAACTTTCCGAGTAGAAACATTCCGCATAGACATTTTTTTTCAGATAGTTATTCTATTCGGAAAAGTCACACTCGACTGAAAAATTTATCCAAGACTCACAACCTTTAACTGACTCAAATCATGCCCCAACCAAGACTCGTCCTATACTAAAACCTCACAGTTTCGACTCTATCTCACCCACCCACCCTCAACATCTCTCGACACCTTTACTCTCGACTCCAACCCTTACCCTCTCTGACTCACTCTCGAACCACTCACAAACACACCTCTCGTCTCTCACACCGTTCGACACATCACACCTCACACAAAACTCGACTCACTCTCTCCCTCGAACAGACCCAATCACAAACCAAAAGACTCCATTTTTTTTTTATCAAGACTCTAGACAAA
Organism: Glebionis coronaria; assembly: GCA_025667525.1. Taxonomy (NCBI): domain Eukaryota; kingdom Viridiplantae; phylum Streptophyta; class Magnoliopsida; order Asterales; family Asteraceae; genus Glebionis; species Glebionis coronaria. Next base: position 583,003,260 of record CM046881.1, read on the forward strand.
CCGACAACTCTCACCCTCTCGTTACTTCTCTCGACATCAACATCAACAACTCACCAGACCCAACACCCTCCCACGACTCCTCACTCCCTCAAACTCACGAAACCTCGACACAACCACTCGTACACCCTCACAAACTCACCAATCGACTCAAACCCACACCCCACTCACCCACAGACACAACGAACCAACAACCCAAAGCTTCACACTATCTCAAAACGTTTCACACTCGACTCTCTCAAAACCTTTCACACTCGATAAACAACTCTGACCAAGACTCTCGTCCAACATCAACAACATTCTCGCACACCACTCAAGACTGACCAGAAGGACTCTACAGATGAGAGAGAGACTCAACAAAAAGATTAAAAGAAATTAATTGGTACCTACCCGAGATCTCCTTCAAGATCTTGAAGCATTTTCTGTGTATATGATTTCTTTGATAGATGATTTCTTTGGGTAGGATTTTTGGATCTGTGTAGTTGAGTCAAAGAAGAAAGGCGGGGTTTTTAGAGTTATATCTCCTTGAAGAGACGAGGCTTCTGCTGTGATTAGGGTTGTGAGGAGAGAGAGTTTCAGTGTTTGGGAGAGAGTGACGGAGGAGCTTTATGTTTGAGAAGAGAGAGTTGGGTAGATTGGGGAGTGGCCGGTTTGTGTGTGTGTGTTTAGCAGAGAGAGAGAGAATAGTATAAGCTATTAAGAGGCGGAGTAAACAAGAAGCAAAAGTGGGTTGGGCGGTGGCAGTATTGTGATTGGGCCACGTGTTTTTGTGGGCGGAGGAAACAAGACCAACACACCGACAGTTCTACAACTTCTATTAGATTTTTTTTATTTGTTTTATTTTATTCTTTCTATATTAGATTTTTTATTAAAACGTTTTTTAACTTATTAAAACGTTTTTTAACTTAAATCAGATTTTCAAAACGTTTTTTATTAGGATTTTATTTTCTAAATCACATTTATTTTTTTATTATTTTATTATTTTTATTTTTAGTTAAATTAATCCTTTTTATTTTTTATTTTAAAATATCACATTTTATCTTAAAAATATCACTTTTATATTTTTATTTTTTCACTTTTATATTTTTTAGCATTTTGTTTAGTAATTTTTGGCAAATCGTGTCGAAGCGGGTATTTTCAAAGTTAATGTGGAAAAATATTTGCCGGGTTAAAAGTTATTGTGGCCGGTTGTAAAGCCAAAACTGACGCGTGAAAGTGACGGGATTTTTACTTAGCAAATACGGATTTTTGATCGGGTTTCATTCATAATCGTTTGAGCCGTCAACATCTTTTGAGCCGAATTAAAGTGTAAAAACCCGACAACACCAACATCCACATCATTTTTCTTTATCTTTCCTCGATTTTAAATGGATTCGTTCAATTCGATACTTCAAGAGGGAGACTTGCATCACAAAGCTCGAGAAAGTGGTATAGATTCATTTCAAATGCTCCAGTCTCATCTGGTCACTCTTTCGGGAATTCAAGGAGGGAGCGAATTTGTGACAATCTTTGGACAAGATCGTCATATATTCATCGACTCAATCTTCACCACTTTGACCGAACTCGCCGAGCAACTCAACCACAATAAAGATTTTAATCACTCTGCATCGGCACTTGCATATAAGGCTCTTGTGACACAACTCACGCCTTTCCTCCGATTCAATATCATCCAACCTGAAAGTTCAGTGATTTGCCAATCATTTCTTCGAGATACACATACTGAACTTCGAGTCTTCCGTGATACAATTCTGAAACTCATGACATCAGTCTCGTCTTCGATTTATCAACAATCACAACTTCAGCAAACATATGATAATGGAGTGCAAGAATCAATGCCGCAGATGCAAGAAGAGAATGGTCATACGGTTGACAACTTGGAGCCTAACGATGGCAAGAGCACGGATTCAGAAGGACAACATGCTATCAGTGGCACGTCGGGGAATGTTCACGAGATTTCTCTTGATGACACCTTACCCATATATGACGAAGAGCCTGCAAACATGGTACAATGTGATGTTGGTTATGATGTATATGTTGATAACATGCCGCATATTGAGCATTCTGAACCTAATTATGACAAACATGGGATGGAAAAGAGTGATAGAAATACCACTTCTGATTCATCCGATGTAAGTCATAATGGGGGAGAGATTGTTCAGAATGCTATAGTACATCATGAAAATTGTATTATAACTGCTTCATTGTCTGCTTCTGATTCCAAGATTAAAGAGCTCGAAATGATCGTAGCTCGGCAATCAAAAGATCTTGAGGATGCCAAACTTGAATTTTCTAAGAAAACGGTCAAATTTGAAACATACTTTGAAAAACTTGAAAAGTTAAACGTTGTTCTTGAAAGAAAATTGGATCAAACTGTTCTAGATTCTAAAGCTGAAAAGGATAATCTTTTGAAACAAATTCAACTGCTTGAATCTAAGTTGGCATCCCAAGATATCGTGCTCAAAGAAAATGAAACATTAAAGGCTCAAGTACAGGAAAAGGTTTTTGCTATAGCTGCGTTGAAAAACGAATTAAGGAAAAATAGAGGACCTAGTGTGGACACTAAGCTTGAAAAACCATCAATCTTGGGGAAACCGCCTACAAATCAGTTCGTCAGACAACCAATTGTCAGACAACCTACTGCATTTAGATCCGAGCGACCACAATCCTCGAGACCGCGGTTTGCCTCCCAAGTTGATTTGGTTCATCTTATTAGACCAGTTACTCCAGCAACTAGGCCCAATGTGATCACTCCAGCTTTAGCAAGACCAAATCATATGATTGCCTCTAGTTTCCCTAAAAATACCAAGACCACGTCTAGAACTAGTTCAAATGACGTTTGCCATAAATCTGGTCAAAGGGAAGCTATTCTAAAGACACATGTAAGAGATAGCAATGTCCAACCTAGTCAGATGCCTTCTAGATTACCCAACACTGCTAACCGTAGCATGCCATCTTCTAGGAGCATCGATCAATCATCTAGGAATTATTCAGACATTAAATATGCTACTTGTAAAACATGTAGAAAATGTGTCTTTACGGCAAATCATGATGCTTGTGTCAAGAAATTACTTGATGAGGTGAACTCCCGTGCTAGAATTAAGTCCCAGTGGATAGCTAAAATCAAACCCTTTGGTAAAGTTTGGCGCCCCACTGGTAGAACTTTTACTCTTGTAGGAAACGAGTGCCCTTTAACTAGGATAGTCTCTGATTCTACGAAGACTACTAGGGAGGAAATTGCAAAGGAGGATACATCACTTAAGCCTGAACTTAAGATTTTCTATAAAAGGAAACGTTTGCCTACTAAGACAAGTGAATCATCCCTTCAGGCCACCTCTGACACAAGTAAAGCCAACTGTGAACCCTCACGTGCTTCAAAAATAGATATCTCTAACCCATGCAAAAGTATACAAACTTCTAATGAGAATGCAGGTACCAAAGTTGATGTTCCAAAAGAACGAAGCGGTCCAATCATTGTATACCGTTCAACTAAGGACACTCTTAGAGTTTGGTTGCTGAAGAAGCAGATATCAGAGAAACAAATGTCTCAGGGGATTCATGGTTAAGCTGCAAACAAGGACTTATAGTCATATCACAGACTATAACTCGATCATTAAAGAAAGGAAAGTTTATCGCCGATGATAAACTTATCCTAAAAACGAGAAATTCATTTTTCTCGGGCATGAGTTTATATCAAAAACATTCCAAGTTTTTAAGCTCATGCATCAAGGCTTATAGATAAATGTCAGTCTGTAACCCGTTCTTCAAAGGTAGGAGAGTTTATCGCCGATGATAAACTTATCCTAACAACGAGAAATTAAGTTTTCTCGGGCATGAGCTAATATTAAAAACATTCAAAGTTTTTAAGCTCATGCACTATGGCTCATCGTTAAATGTCAGACGATGACCCGTACTTCAAATAAAGGAAAGTTTATCATTAATGATAAACTTATCCTCATAACGAGAAATTCAATTTTCTCGGTCATGAGCTTGTCTTAAAACATTCGAAGTTTTAAGCTCAGAAAGGAAAGTGTATCTTTTAAATAAGAGAACTTTTCCTCATAACGAGAAATTAATCTTTCTTGCTCATGAGCTTTCCGTTAAAACAGTCAAAGTTTTCAAGCTCATGAACACGACTTCTAAGTAAATGTCAGCTTAGGACTCGTCCTTCAGATAAAAGGAAAGTTTATCACCGATGGTAACTTATCCTTAACAACGGGAAGTTCACAACTTCTCGGACTTGAGCTCGCTTTTAAGATATTCAACATCTTAAGCTCAAGTAATTGTTTTTTCAAAACTTTGAACACAATTTTTCGAGAATTTCTCAAAAGGTTTTTCTAAATCTTTCAAAATTATGTGTTCAAAAATGTTTTGATAAAAAGAGCATGTCTTCTGAAATCGATAATATTTACGAACCTAGAAATGTCATTCAATAATGACACGGGGTTGTAAATAAAGTTCGAGCAGAAGTTCAAACTTTTAAAACATGCTCAAAATGGTTTGCTATTATTTCAGATAGCAACCCGCTTTTCATAATCAAGTCAAGCATTTCACCGGAAAGCTTTGACTCTACAACGAGAATTAATTTTCTCGGGGACGTGCGGAGGTGACCAACATTCGTGAACAAGAACCATGTGCTTCTTTCATATGCTGTTCTCCATTATTCAGGTCCAACCTCGTACATTGCTAATCTTGTGAATTCATTATTATATCTGATCTTTGCACGTAATAAATACCTTACACTTGTGTTTAAAAGGTATTTAATTTACGTTTCAAGTACACCCTCATTAATTTGAGGGGGAGCTTGTTAAAATCATGAAGATAATTGGATTTGCATTTTTCTTCCCAAATTTTCTTAAAATGCTATTAAATCAATTGATATTAAAAACATCGATTGGGTTAATATTTTTAATATGGGGGAGAAAATGTGATTTAATATGGGATATGATCAATCATAAATGGTTTGACTTAACGTGTTAGCTCATCCCGACATGTACGAAATGTTTTCGAATATCGTAGCATATGTTAAGGGGGAGCAAAATGGATTTGCACTTCAAAATGGATTTCATGGTGATTTATACTTACCCGCAACCCATTTATTTCACGACGATGAAGATTGTGGTGACATAAGGATGGTAGGATAGGTTAAAGTCCAATGATTTCTCTAGAACCGGAGGAATCTTCCCAAGGACATTCCATAGCTAGAAATAGTAGTCCTTAGGAAAGATGGAGAAAGATTGTGAACGTAGCTGAATGCCGACCAAGTACTTAAGTTAGCACTGGAACAATCACAACAAGGTGCTAGTGATGACGTATTGGTAAGCATTGAAGGGGTTGAAGAATGAAAAAGAATTGTAAAGATAAAGGGTGTAAAGAAAGAAGCCCTCCTTACAACTTTAGGCAGAAACCGGGTCAATACATATGCTATTGAGGTCATTTTTTGCTAATGATTCTCGGTATTGAAGAAAGACATCATGGACCCAGTGATGCAATGCACAACCCTTCCCAGCTAACTCAAATATCTCTCAAAAGGTATTTGTTTTAATCACACGGAGATCAACACATTATCTACTGGTTTATTCACTCCGAATAAATTGGTATTGAAAAGGTGGCACTCCTCTCCAGCCTCCGATCACTAAAATCCAAAATGCACGATCGAGTCTAGAGCCATTTGAGATCATCAAATATCTCATTAGGACACACTTTCATATTCACTTGCTTCTTCACACAATGTGAAAAGTAAGAAAGATCTTAAGAGTCCTACGCAAAATCTTCATGATCTTGCCTGAACATCCGAGTAATACGAAAGTATTTACAATGAAGATGGAAATCCTTCTTGAGCGAATATCAAAAAGCTCATGGTAGGTGACTTGTGCGATTCCTTATGAATCAAACTTGTGATAACTGGAAAGCAACAGTGGTTTAATTCTTAAATGAATTTAAACACGTTCCAGGCCTCTACGCATTATCATATGATCTTGCCAGAACATTCAGAGTAATACTATTAAGTATTTACAGTGACGAATGGAAATCCTTCTAGTGTTAACATCAAACAGCACTTGGTAGGTAACTTGCAAGATTCTTTATGAATCAAGCTAGTGACAACTGGAAAGCAACGATGGTGCGGTTCTTAATTGAATTTCACTTGTTCCAGGAACATGAATTGACGGCTTCAAATCATGTGGATAATATCATCCAAATGATTCACTCTTTACGTTCGCAGTCAGCTTTGGACGGTCGAGTAAAGAGAACGGGTTTACCCGCGAAATCTTGTCAAGGAGGTTCTTAATTGAAACTACCTGCCACAAGTACGATATTTAATATCGTCCAACGGTCTTCACCGACCGGAGGTAAAATGCTACCGAATTAGAATGAAATGTTCAAGGCCATTTCATCCGTGTATATGGTTTGTTGCTAACTGTCTTATGCAGCGTAACAAGAAGGTGGCATTGCGGTGTATAATCCAGAAGAAGTCGTCACCACATGCTTATACTACACACACTTAGTACTTCAACAAATTCAAGAAAGTCTGAAGGTCAAGTCTTCCGCTGTATCAAACTCTGAAGCTTTCAAGAATTTAAAGGTATAAGTATGTGGAACATGAAGTCACAAAGAGGCAAATTTCACAAGTGATGAATGCACAAGGTCAAGGCAAGGAAACATGCTCAAGACTAAAGTCAAAGATCATATCAAGCATATTCACAAGAACAAGATCGAAGACTCAAGCATAGATGCTAGGTTTAAGATTTTGTAAAATGGTGTGACCTCCCTTAGGGGGAGATTGTTGGAAATGTGTTTTCCCAAAGAAAGTCTCGGTCACATCATTATTAGCATAGATCACGAGCCATAGGATATTTAGAACTTTGTAACTTGGAGCGACCTCCCTTAGGGGGAGATTGTTGGAAATACGTTTTACGTATTTATGAAGGATCGGTCGCTCCAACGATAATTATGTAATGGGCTCGTGGTCTACTTTATAATGTATAGTCCATATAGCCCACATGTAGGGTGGGCTATATATATACCCCTCCTAGCATGTTAGGAGGGGGTTGGTCATTCATTCATTCACTTTCATCAATCTAATTCACTTTCTCTCTCTACTTATCTTTTCTCTCCTTTCTCTCTCTACATCTAATCCTCCATCTTCCCCATCTCTTCCACCAAATCCATAGATCTAATCCATCCATTACCAAATCCTTAAAATTAGTAGGCCTTCAACATTTTAGATCGGAAGTCAGAGATTGACCCGAGTGATGAATCAGGAATGACATTAAACATGGTCTAAGGGGAAATCGAGCTTCATCACATTAGTTTTAGATATCCCACTAGACCAGATGTCGAAATAGTTTGTGATCTATGTTTAACAATCAATAGTGGGAAAACGGTCGCGTTGGTTGGCGAGAGTGGGAGTGGGAAATCGACAGTTATATCACTTCTCCAAAGATTCTACTAGCCAGATTTGTATACACTCGATGGAGTAGAGTTACAAAAATTTCAACTCAAGTGGCTTAGGCTGCAGATGGGTCTGGTGAGTCAAACACCCGCGTTGTTTAAGAAAACCATCCGAGTAAATATTAGTTATGGAAAGGAGGGTGAAGCAACCGAGCTGAAATATGACTACTTGTAAGGACCCCGTTGATGTGTTTAATCTCTTACCCTGGGATCGCAGTCAGAGCAAATCCGTATTTCATGCCATAAGATGAAAAGAGACTCAATATTCTGGGCTCTAATGTTCACACTCTTGGGGGTAGCGTCGCTCTTTTCGTTTACTGGGAGATCATATTTTTTCTCTGTTGCGGGTGCTAACTAATAAGGACAAGATCGTTATGCTTTGAGAAAGTGAAAAATATGGAGGTTGGTTGGTTTGATAAGAGTGAGAACACAAGTGGTGCTATCGGTGCACGACTGTCAGCAGATGCACCCAGTGTTCGTGGTTTAGTTGGAGATGTGCTTGCTCAGACTGTACAGGGTCTATTTTCTTTTGTTGTTGGTTTGACCATAGCTCTTTCCACGTGCTGGAAATTAGCCCTTGTAATTCTTGTTCTGAGAAAGCATGAGGATCTAATCAATATTGATGGCGAATTCTATGCATCTTTAGTTGCATTGCACCTTGAGCTCTAACAGTAGCTTTGTTATGTCATTGTCATGAAAAATGTGATAGTAAAGAGTTATACCTCTAATATAATCCTTCCAATATCGATAAACTTGATCTTGATGCTTCTGAGACATGTTTATATGACAGTGAGTTACAGCACTATGTTGCAAATTATAAGACATGTTTATATGACAGTGAGTTTTTTATATAGGGTAGCATATATCTACAGTTGGAAATGCCATAAGGTATGATATCTGCGTGTGTTCTAGCTAACTGCGAGCTCTTAGGTAATACCGCGTCACATATATACGAGACATAATATAATCTATACATTTAAGAAGTGTTTGGGATTGTGTTATAATACAAAAGATAAACAGCGTAGAGGCCGTCAAGATTTGCTTCTTCAAACTGCTTATCAATATTTTAGAGTGCGATAAGCTGAACTAAGCAGCAAAAACTTGGAAAACAAAATCTAATTCGAAATGCGTCTCCTTGTTTAAGTGCATTTGCTGAAGGTAGAGCTACAACTTCTAAGATGTTTAAAACTATAAACAGAAAGCCTGAAATAGACGCGGACAAACACACAGGGGAAAGTATTAAGCCACATTCATGAATTATGGTGATATAGAATTAAAGAATGTGTATTTCTGAACGTTTGAAATAGACGCATACAACACGCAGGGGAAAATATTAAGCGGGAAGCCAATGGTTATTTCACTTCTTTAAAGATTTTACAGTCCTGATTTGGGTAGTATTACACTCGATGGGGTCGATTTGTAAAATTTCAGCTAAAACGGCTCAGGCTATAAATGGGTTTACCCTTGTTAATTTTCCCCACACATCAACACGCACAACAATCACACGTCCATCTCTCAAACACCTCTCTAATTCCCTAAAAAGGCATATTAGGCAGATTAGCTCACAACCAGCGTCAACAATTCCACCACTTCAACACCTGTAACATCAATACCCCGATCTCTCTCAACGCCATAATAGTCCTTCAACACCTGCAGACATGTTTAACGAGTTTATATGGTTAAGTTACATTGGATACATATAAATAAGTTAAAAAAAACCACAACTTCCAAATAGAAGCATGAAATAGCTAGCCTAAAAGCTGATCCTTCCCAGTAAAGCCCTACTCGGTTTCATGGTCTATACCGGCATGCTGCAACTATAGCGATTACAGTAGTCCCATTTAGAGTCCAGTTAGAATAGGCACCAACCTTTCAAGTTAACGAAGGGGAGCAAGTCAAAATGGGTTAAACGGATCATGAATGCGTAAATCTAGCTTGTGTTCATCAAATAGGTTAACTAATATCTACTTTGACCCGTAACCCAACCTGAGCATCTCTGTACATTATATGCTGATGCAATGCTTTACTGATGCAAGTCAAAAGTATTATGGACATGATTTTGGGTTTTACCCGGTCCAAAACCAATCGATGTGACATGTGTAACCCTAAAATCTCACTATATATAGTACTACTCCTTATTAGGTCATATTTCCATACAAGCCGCCCTTCAAAACTCAGATCCAAAAGCACCTCCACTCCTAATTCAACTTTTTTCAAAACTTCACATAAGTCTTATAATCTCAGTTTCTTATTGGGGGCGTCGTAACCATTGATAAAGTCAGAGCTGTCAAGGCATTCATTTGATTCAGTTCCCGTTTCGAAACCATGCAAGTCTTTTACTGACAGCTCTTACTTTATCAATGGGTACGGTGCCCGCCACAGCGACCATGTAATGAGTCTGGTTGCTAAATGAACTTAGTATAGAACGCATGTAAACTTTGAACCACTGTGTGGCTGCTGTAACGTTTGTTAAACTCAGAAGTGTCTATAAAAGACTTCCATTGTTTCGAAACTGACCCGAATCAATGACTTGACTTCAGAAACTTTTTTGATGATTTCCATTTTAAAAACTTTTGTGAAGTCAAGTGTCATTCGGTTTCCAAACCTTGAGAAGTCTTATATCGAGATCTCTGAAAAGTGCCCACAAAGACATCCGCCATATAGTCGCATTTAAGGTGTAGATTTAGAAAGTGATATCCTAAGGAGGGTGGGGCTATTTTGTAGCTATGGCGTGGAATCAATGATTTCTAATGTCTTTTTTTGCAAGTATTTAGAATGTCATTTATGGAATCTTATGAGATTGTAAATGGATTTTATGATGTTTTTTGTTCAGATATACGACTTGATTGTAGCATTATTATTGAAATTCATGTGAATTATGTTGTTTTTACATGTTTTTTGTCATCAGCTCATGTGTTTTAACTTATGATAAACCATCTTTTTCTGTAATACAAACACGTTTTGCTTCTGATATCCTCGCACAAACAAATCATGTTTTAAACGCGCTTAAACACACCCTTAATTTGTATCTATTTCTGACATCTTTTCGAGAATGTACTTAAGCTCCCGGAACATGTCTATTGTTGGCCTTTTTTCCGCGTTTACCGATGCAACACCAAAGAGCTAGATATACAACAATGTAAGAAGCAATCAGAAACACCATCTAAACTGTTTATCAAATTTCCATATATTCAAATACAGCATTACAGAAACAAAATACAATACAACTAAGTGCAACAAAAGGTAAAGTGACATAACTATTCCAAGAGCTCATGATCATGTGAAGCGCTACTAAAGACGCGTTACATTATGATGGCAGCCGGCTCTTATAGTTCTCGTTAGAGTTTGTCATCTCTCATTGTTGGTTTGAGTATAGGCTGTATAGCGTTGACATCATGCTGGCAGCTGGCTGTTATAGTTCTTGTTCTCATTCCCATCATAGGAGCTACTCCCATGAAATATGGAAAAGGGTTTAGTGCTGATGCAAAAGATCAGATATGTGAGGAAGTGAGTCTGGTACCGGTTGATAGTTAATATAAGGACAGTAGGTCGGTTTGTGCAAAAGAGGAACGGGTTATAGACTACAGTAATAAATGTGAATGTCTTAAGAAATTGATAAGTGGGCTCGGCTTGTTGAGGGGGAAAAGACTATTTTCGCTAATGTTTCGGAGTCTGCTATGTTATGAGACTAGCGGCGTTTGCAGTCTATCAATCGAGCTCGTTTGCACCAGACGAGTAAAGCTATGAGCTCTGCTGTGTCACTTTTCGCGAGTCTTGAAAGCATTTCAGAAATTGACCCAAACGATGAATCAAGTATTGCACTGGATACGTTCAAAGAGGAAATTGACTTCCGTGATCTAAGGTTAACAATCCAAAGTGGCAAAACTTCCGTAAGTAGGCGAGAGTGGAAGCGGGAAATCAAGGGTTACCATTCTGATTCGGATAGTATTACATCCCATTTGCACACAACATAATATTCTCTAGTCTGTGTTTATTTATATCTGCAGGGTGTAAGTGTAATCTTTATAAAAGTGGTGTTCTTTTTTTATGCCACAAAAAGTAGGCTATAGCCCTGCATATAGCAGGCATCATATCCCCTTATGGACATGAGTTTTGGTTTTACCCGGTCCAAAACCAATTGATGTGACATGTGTAACCCTAAGATAAAATATGGAAAGTACTTGGTGCTGATGCAAAAGATCAGACTTTTCAACCATAACAGCAAGTCAGATAGGAGTGATGCGGTTGGGAGTATAAGGACAGTAGGTCATTTTGTGCAGAATAGAAATTGTTTATAGGTTACAGTAATAGACATTGATGTCCCGAGAAAAAAAAAGGGATACAACAAAGTTTAGTAAGTGGGGGGGATCGGGTCGGGAGTTTCGTCTTCATTACTTTTCTCGATGTATGCAGCCATTTTTTACTTTGGTGCTCGGCTTGTTGGGGCTGGAAAGACTAATTTCATAGATGTTTTCATAGTCTTTTATGTTATGACTCGCGGACGTTTCATCAATCAAGCTCGTTTGCACCAGATACGCGTAAGCTATGAGCTTTACTGTGTCAGTTTTCACGATTCTTGATAGGAAGTCAGAAATTGACCCAAATGATGAATCTGGTATAACACTGGATATGTTCAGAGGTGAAATTGACTTTCGCCACATTAGTTTTAAATATCCCACAAGACCTGATGTTGAAATATTTCGTGCTTTATGTTTAACAATCCAAAGTGGCAAAACTTCACTTCTTCAAAGATTTTACAATCCTGAATCGGGTGGTATTACACTCGATAGGATCGAGTTACAAAATTTTCACTAAACTGGCTCAGGCTGCAAATGGGCAGTATCCCAAGTACCCGTCTTCTTTACTGACACAAATAATAGATGCTTCTGAATTAGCGAAAGCGCATGAATTCATTTGTGCGTTACACCAAGGCTATGATACAGTGGTAGGAGTAGGAGAACGAAATATACAACTGCCGGGTTTAATCGAAAAAGATACTTCTTATATATTAGTAATTCCAACACTTATAACAGTAATTTAATTAAACACGTTCTCAACAACACGTGTACACCTAAACACCCAGGGATGGCTGTCAGCACATTCGTTTACGAGCTTTATAACGGAGATTGGAGGTCAGAGCTGTTTCCGAGAAGAACTGGGGGCTTTCTGATGGTAACGGGAGACCCATTTACATCCTGCATTTAACAGGTTCGGGTACTATGTTGGCTAATGACACACCACGAACCAGACGTATTGTGTATGGAAGGCGTGGACCGGGAGATGTTGCAAGCTGCTTTGGATTGGGCGTGTGGGCCCGGGAAAGTTGATTGTTCGACCATGGTGCAGGCCGCACCGTGTTATGAGCCAGATATGATCGATAGAATGGGTATGGCTGAAGTGTTCTGCACACGCGACATATGGTTTTGATGGTTATTCTCATAGGACGGGTGTGGCTGGCTAGTGTCACTACTACGGATCCAAGTAAGTTTTCCGGTCTGTATATTGTGCCTGCAAGGTTGCATTTCATCGTCCCAGAACTAAATGTATCATTTTTGTTCTTTTTCGTTAAATGTATCTTTCCAGGAAGGTAAAATTAACCATCTGTTTTTCATTAGATGCTGATGCAATGCATTGCAGATGGGTTACGTATGTTTGGTGAGGATGTTGGTGATTGAGTGAAAAAGTGAAGTTGCGTTGAGTGACGTGATGAGAAATAACTATGATTATACATTAGGATGTATCGTCTTGATTTAGATGCATCTCTAATGAACAGAATTCACATGATTAAGTTGACACATCTCATTCAAATAGGCTGGCTTCATAGCTAAACACTTGGTCAAAAGTAATATGGACATGATGAAAACCCGGTCCAAAACCAGTGAGCAACTAATATGGAGTTGGGCCTAACGATGTTTCCACGGTCGTTAGTAAATCAGTCTCGATTAAGATATGAAATTGCTCATATAAAGGTTCATAACTTGGTCATCCCCATATGGTTCTCTTCCTTTAATTGCATAGAATATGGGTTGGTTTAATTTTCACCCTAAACAAGAAACCATGGAAGTCTTTCATCAACACCTCTAGAGTCCGAAAGAGTGGTTCAAGACGCGCTGTAGAGGGTTATGATTAATAGGACTACTGTTGTTGTTGCTCGTACATGCTGTACTGCAACTATTACAGGAGCAGATGTAAGCGTTGTCATTAAGAACGGTGTCATCTTTGAGAAAGGAAAGCATGAAGATTTAATCGATATCAAGAAAGGATTCTACGCATCTTTAGTTGCACTTCACACGAGCTTCGGTATGTGAAAAGAACGAGCATCGACAATGCAAGTGCAGTGAGGGTTAAATCGAGCGAGCATTGACACTTGTTATACGTGCATTATATGCTGATGCAATGCATTATCCTTGACTCGTTTTTCCATCCCAAACCTATTTTAACAGGACTTGGGATCCAGTTATGATCCCGTTACCTAAATTTCTTCAGTCCACTGGATCACATATCTCATGCAAAAAGTGTACCCTTACCATGACTATATGCAATCACAATATGCAATCCTGTTGGATTACGCGTTATTCTGACCGCTCCCACCGAACAAAGAAGCCGTTGATTCTAATACGCTTCTGCACTATACTAACTAACGTTTTTAATGCCATAATCGACACTAGTTATTTCGCAATGTCGTATTTGAACTTCACAAACATCCCGATCGCGGTCACATAATCGGATGGCCTTCAAAAGGCGATGCTAACGAGCCTGATGCTACTCTCGATAATGTCAACAGTACTTATAACAGTAACTTAATTAAACACGTTCTCAACAACACATGTACACCTAAACACCCAGGGATGGCTGTCAGCACATTCGTTTACGAGCTTTATAACGGAGATTGGAGGTCAGGAGCTGTTTCCGAGAAGAACTGGGGGCTTTCTGATGGTAACGGGAGACCCATTTACATCCTGCATTTAACGGGTTCGTTTACTATGTTGGCTATGTTAGAAATATAGGGTCTTGATAATCGATGATTGCCGGATAGTTCTTGAATCGTGTCATACACTTTACTAATACAATATTTCGACCCTATTTGTGCCTTGGGTTACACGAAATTTGTACGGGGATAAGACAAGAACAACACTCTATTTCTAGGCACAAGATTATAGAGCAAAACATGGACAATGTGTATGTTATGATCTTGAGACCAAAATTCTGTTTATATGTGTATATAAAACTTCAATGGTGGTTGTAGAGAAGGTTATTTCTCTCCATGAAAAGTCACACCTTTTAGGCAAAAGATACAACATTTATGTCTGTATCCAGCGACAGTTTTGTAACAGTTAAACCGTCGCTAACTGTAAACCAGAAATATGTCTGTTTATTCGTGACAGCTTAGTAACGACCAAATCTGTCACTAATACGCCATTTGACTTATATTCACAACCGTTTCCATTCTTTTGTACCCGAAATCAAGTTAACTAGTTTATACAAGCGTGTACTCCACACCTCCGAACTTGTATCATAACTTAACTTGAAATCCTTTTGGTCTCGGGTAAATCACCATTACACCAAAATGATTGATGACACTAAAATCACCAACAATCCTCCCCCATTTTAGTGTAATCTTTGATTTCCCGTTAATCAAAACAAATTAAACTCATGCATAAATGAAAATATCTTTCGATTTGAATTTTCATCTTAGTATACTACACATTCAAAATATTCGAATATCAGAGTGTCACTAAGGATTGAACTCTTTCTATTCATAAAGAATACCTCAAGATAATATACACACAAGTTTATCAATCCAATGTTTACTTGACGCTTTACAAGCCATGCGCCCTAATCCCATTCATGAGCATATAGGAAGCCAAAGTCCAAGCTTCTTGAAGCGGCAAAACTTCATACTCACATAGGTAGTTCTTTTATTCATGCCCTGCTTGCACTTTTTCAAAAGAACTATTAAGAAGAAAACTTCAACCTCTTTATCTTGCAGGTCCGAACACATACCTTGGGACAATATAACATGTGTTCCAATCTCTAAGTGTGAGCTTTCCACATTGAATTCAGCCTTTAGCATTGCGCTAGAGGGGAATTGGGTGTCTCACCGTTAGAGATTTAATGGACTCTTCATCCCTATTACCGACTTTGTGCACTAAGTCTAGTGAACCTCTATTTCAAGAGGTAAGCTACATTCTTGCTATAGCAAGCATTTTACATGGTAACATTGACTTTTAAACATAGATGTTTAATCAAGTCCCTTTACCATTACACTTCTAACTCAAGAAGTTAAACAACAATCTTGATGCCATCATGGATACGTTGCGCAACTTAAACCTTTGATCCCAAAATATTATGTTCACACTAAGCGTAAACCCAACACTTATCGATGTGTAATATTATTGATCAATTATCCAACCTTCATCAGTTTATTGTTATCATACTCAATAATTTTTGTCGTATCATAGACCATAACCCATGGTTTTCCTATAGATATGACGATACTCGAGTTATAAAAGCACGACTTATTAACTCGTCTCTCAACCATTTAATTTCTAATGAACAAGAAGCTTAAATAGTTAATCATGATGTCATCTATAGTTGATAAGATATAGAATTTTGTATCTTTCTACCAAGATACTACATTCACATCAAAATATAAATATTTTGCCATGGTCTTTTCATCAACTATACAACTTGCATAATCATTTTGTCATTTCCACGTTGAAGAATCTTAAAACAAAAAATCATGGTTTTAATCAAGTAATAAATACTTAACTTTCAACATCCAATTACGCAATGTAAACACAAGCCATTTTAAACTTCCATCAATAGTTACACACACCCGTCGTTAGACATTATAAATGTCGATTGGACCATGCGAATCATCACTATACATGATATGATTTAACTATAGTATGCATGCATCAAAACATTATACTTAAGCATCCAAATCGTTACTAACCAACAATATAGCATGTCAGTGATCAAATAGACCATTGCGTTTTCAAACCAGAAACTTGCAAGAAATTGGTTTCTGGGTCAACAATTACAACTTACTGTAGTAATATCATCAGCCATGCAAGAATAACATATGCATGAGATCCACAGAAATCCAATCGCAGTTTTCCATCAAGCAAATAAACACATAAATTAAACTTTTTTATGCCCTTAATTATTTGCAAAATATTAATTAAATGATCACAGAAAATATCATGCAAGCATGTCAACACATGTTCATGGAAAAGCATACCCATCAAAATCATAAACACAAGTATCATATGTTAAAACACGTGTGCACTTATGTTTGTCATGAGATGAATGAAAGTTGTGTACCAGTTACATGCATGATTGGATTGACTCAATCTCCATAATCTGCAACACCATCCACTCACAAATTAAAGATCATTCATGTACCATACTCATTGCTCCAAATCCCTTGTTCACTGTTTGCATATATCTTTCATCCATATTATCCAGTTCACGTATATGGATGACCTTTGACACGGATTCACCAATCCACACCAATCATGATTATCATCACAAAATATTGTATTAGTTTGTTAGAAATATAGGGTCTTGATAATCGATGATTGCCGGATAGTTCTTGAATCGTGTCATACACTTTCCTAATACAATATTTCGACCCTATTTGTGCCTTGGGTTACACGAAATTTGTACGGGGATAAGACAAGAACAACACTCTATTTCTAGGCACAAGATTATAGAGCAAAACATGGACAATGTGTATGTTATGATCTTGAGACCAAAATTCTGTTTATATGTGTATATAAAACTTCAATGGTGGTTGTAGAGAAGGTTATTTCTCTCCATGAAAAGTCACACCTTTTAGGCAAAAGATACAACATTTATGTCTGTATCCAGCGACAGTTTTGTAACAGTTAAACCGTCGCTAACTGTAAACCAGAAATATGTCTGTTTATTCGTGACAGCTTAGTAACGACCAAATCTGTCACTAATACGCCATTTGACTTATATTCACAACCGTTTCCATTCTTTTGTAACCGAAATCAAGTTAACTAGTTTATACAAGCGTGTACTCCACACCTCCGAACTTGTATCATAACTTAACTTGAAATCCTTTTGGTCTCGGGTAAATCACCATTACACCAAAATGATTGATGACACTAAAATCACCAACAGGCTAATGACACACCACGAACCAGACTTATTGTGTAAGGAAGGCGTGGACCGGAAGATGTTACAAGCTGCTTTGGATTGGGCGTGTGGGCCCGGGAAAGTTGATTGTTCGACCATGGTGCAGGACGCACCGTGTTATGAGCCAGATATCATAGGAATAAGATGGGTATGGCTGAAGTGTTGCACACGCGACATATGCTTTTGATGCTTATTATCATAGGATGGGTGTGGCTGGCTAGTGTCACTACTACGGATCCAAGTAAGTTTTCCGGTCTGTATATTGTGCCTGCAAGGTTGCATTTCATCATCCCAGAACTAAATGTATCATTTTTATTCTTTTTCGTTAAATGTATCTTTCCAGGAAGGTAAAATTAACCATCTGTTTTTCATTAGATGCTGATGCAATATATTGCAGATGGATTACGTATGTTTGGTGAGGATGTTAGTGGTCGAGTGAAAAAGTGAAGTTGCGTTCAGTTGACGTGATGAGAAATAACTATGATTATACATTAGGGTGTGTCGTCTTGATTTAGATGCATCTCGAATGAATAGAATTCACCTGAGATTAAGTTGACACATCTCATTCAAATAGGCTGGCTTCATAGGTAAACACTTGGTCAAAAGTAATATGGACATGATAAAAACCCGGTCCAAAACCAGTGAGCAACTAATAAATAATAATGCATCTGTTTTTGGAGATGCTAGTGTGGTATATAATCTATATACATATGCTTGCTTGTAGTAATCGTGTTCTTGGCGGTCTGATATGTTATGACCATCTCATATAACCAATTGAGTTTGGTTCGGTTAATCGGCTCTGGTTATCAATTTTTTTTTTACAAAACAGATCGTTAAAAAGTAAAAAAACTATGGCCCATGCAGGGTTCGAACCTGCGACCTACGCAGCAGAAACCACAAGGCTCTGACCAACTGAGCTAATAGGCATAATTAAACTTTTAAATCGTATGCTTATATCTATTAGGCCATCAATGACTTGACTTAAAAAACTTTTGTGAAGTGAAGTCATTGATTGAAGTCCGTTTCTAAACCTTGGACTCAATCTGAAAAGAAAAGTGTAATAACTAGGACAACGGATAAGAAAAATGTGCAACAAGATAACTTTATAGTGAAAAGGTCCAAAATAAGTTATTGGTAAACGTTAGACTTATTAAAGTCAAGTAGAATAGTTTTATTGACTAAAGATTTAAAAAAGAAATATAGGTCTTTTAGAATATTTTGATGATTTATTCTACATTGAAGCAGAAAGGGTCGATATATCAGTGTAAAATTCCTGAGAAAATTATCATCAATACTAGAGTAAAAAAAACACTATTAGAAAAGCAAAAAACCCAAGTAGTATGATAACTAGAAAACAAAGGTGTTTGAAGAACAATGTATAAAACTTGTGACATTTATCATAAGTTTGACTTTTTTAACAGCCATATGCTGCAACTAGTATATGGGTACCTTTTTTGGTATGGGTTGGTCTTACCCAAAACACTTTTTCATCCAGAACTAAATATGTTTTTATAGTTAGGGGGTGTTTGTTTTAGCTTATATAATGGGCTTATATAAGCCATTTTATGTTTAATAAGCTTATAAGCCCATGACTTATATAAGTTTAAGTTAACATGAGGGTAAAATGGTAAATATGTTATATAAGCCCAAACCTTCATAAAAAACCACATTTTTATGGCTTATCAAAACACCCATATATAAGCTTATAAGCCCACTTATATAAGCTTAACCAAACACTTGATTTGGGATTATAAGCTTATATAAGCTAATAAGCTTATAAGCCCATTATATAAGCTAAAACAAACACCCCCTTAGTTAGTCGTTAAACATAAACATAAAGTTCATATTTTTGCAACGGTTATTAATAATCTAATTACTCATATTCCTTTGGTCACTTTTCCATATGGTTCGAAATAACATATAAAATATCGTGGATTTATTTGACTTAATACTATCAAAAGATATATGTTTTTCTTTTCTTGAGACAGCTAATCAAGCTGGTAAATGGTTAAAATATGCTACTTTTTAGTACGGGTCAAAACATTCGGGGTCAAGTCATAAATGGTATCATAACTTTGGGCTTCACTTTATCATATTAAATGGCCCCAATTCCATTATTTACCCGGTCCATACCAAAAAACAACACCCCCAAATTTCCCTATTTCATTTCACTCTCTTACTTCATCTTCCAACTAAACACCACCGTACAACAACCACATCTCCGTCTTATCACGACGCCTTTCAAAACCCAGTTCCAAAATCACCTCCTCTTCAATACCCACTTTTCAATTTTTACTAATTCATCCTATTTCAAAAGTTACGTTTTCGTCAGTACACTTACGTTTCCGTCAATAAACTTATGTCTTCGTCAGTAATTTTATGTTTTCGTCAGTAAACTTACGTTTTCGACAGTAAATTTACGTTTTCGTCAGTAATTTTACGTTTTTGTCAGTAAACTTACGTTTTTGTCAGCAAACTTACATTTTCCTAAGTAATTTTACGTTTTTGTTAGTAAGTTTACGTTTTCATCAGTATATTTACGTTTTCGTCAGTCAATTTTCATTTTCGTCAGTAAATTTACGTTTTCGTCAGTAAATATATGTTTTCTTTAGTAAATTTACGTTTTCGTCAATAAATTTACATTTTCCTCAGTATTTTTACGTTTCCGTCAAATTTTACGTTTTCGTCAGTAAATTTACGTTTTCGTCAGTAAGTTTTCGTTTTCCGCAGTATTTTTACGTTTCCGTCAGTAATTTTACGCTTTTGTCAGTACTTTTACGTTTCCGTCAGTAAATTTACGTTTTCCTTAGTGAACTTACGTTTTCGTCAGTAAATTTACGTTTTCCTTAGTGAACTTACGTTTTCGTCAGTAAATGAATATTTTCATCTGTATTTTTACGTTTTCGTCAGTAAACTTACGATTTTGTCAGTATTTTATGTTGAAGAAGACGTAAAATTATTGACGAAAACGTAAATTTACTGATAAAAACGTAAAAGTAGTGAAGAAAACTTAAATTTACTGACGAAAACGTAAATTTACTGACGAATACGTATATTTTCTAACGAACACGTAAAGTTACTGACGAAAACGTAAATTTACTGATGAAGACGTAAATTTACTGACTAAAACGTAAAAGTACTGACAAAACCGTAATGTTACTGACGAAAACATAAATTTACTGACAAAAACGTAAAAATACTGACGAAAACGTAAGTTTACTAACGAAAATGTAAGTTTACTGACGAAAACGTAAATTTACTGACGAAAACGTAAATTTACTGACGAAATCGTAAAATTACTGACAAAAACGTAAATTTACTGACGAAAACATAAAATTACTGAAGAAAACGTAAATTTACTAATGAAAATGTAAGTTACTGACGAAAACGTAAGTTTACTGACGAAAACATAAGTCAACTGACGAAAACGTAAGTTTATTGATGAAAACGAAAATTTACTGACGAAATCGTAAAATTACTGACGAAAACGTAAATTTATTGATGAAAACGTAAATTTCTTACGAAAACGTAAAAGTACGAACGAAAACGGAAAAAAACTGGCCAAAACGTAAAGGGTTAATATTGGTACGCAGGTTACTAAAGTTCGGCCAAAGTAACGATTTTGTTACTAAAGTTTGGCCAAGAAATAGAAAAAGGGCCCACCAAAACCTGACATGGCATAGCAACCGGTTGCTTAACCGGTAACCCATCATATGAGTAACGGTATGATAGTTTTTTTGAACGTTTAGTAACAAATAAATCAAACCCGTATACAATAGTAATCTAAGTGTAATGTTTAAACTTTAGTAACAAAATCGTTACTTTTACCAAACTTTAGTAACCTCTGTGTATATTAACCCTTTAAAAAAAGAATCACTTTTTCAGTTTTCTCTCTTTTACTTTTTACATTATGAAAATTTTACCCTTAACCAATTATTTACAACTTCTCTATAACTTCAAGTGAGAGTTATATCGTAAATTTGATATACATTCTTTATCTATTTTTGGAAATAGACTTTTAATTTGGGATATCCAAAAATAGTAATGTGAACTAGGGCCGAGAATCGGTCCAGGACTGACCTGGACCGGCTAAGACCGGACCGGACCGAGGACCGAAATGGTCCAAAACCTCGGACCGAGACCAGACTGAAATAGTTTGGTCCAATCCGGGGCGGTCTGGTCCGGTTCGTCCTCGGTCCGATCCGGTCCTATTGGGCAAAATTGACAAGATTTTTTGTAAGACGGAACCGGGTCGACCAGACCGAGGACCGAAATTAGACGATCCGGTTCCAGTCTGGTCCGGGTCAGTTTTGAGTCTGCCATGCTCAGCGTAATGTGAACTATAATTTTGAGACTGGGGGTAATATATTTAAAACTTGTTTTTTAAGTTATAAACATTTTAAATGAGATGGAAGAGGCAATTAAAAAGGGTCAAAGTCCAATTCCATCCTTTCACTCTCTTCCCTCACAATACACTTTATCTTCCAACTTCACAGACAAGAGTGACGTTTATAGACTAATGGGTACCTTTTCTGGTATGGGTTGGTTTCACCCTAAACACTTTTTCATCCTAAAACAAAGCTTTTGTTTTTATAATTAGTTAGTCGCTAATTATTCTAATTTAATTATGTTTGGCGGCACTTTGGATAATCTGTAAATAACTAAATACAAACAGAAGTGACAAGTTTATCAATCACTGAATATGCATAATTTGTTTAGACATTAATAAATAAATTACTAAATACATATACAACCACATCTGGTTCACTGAGCATAATTTGTCACGAGTTTGACTTTTTCAATACTCAAATGCTGCAACTAGTAAGTAGTAACGAATGAAAGTGAAAAAAGTAATCTATAAGTAACATATGGCTGGTTTGAGAAGCTCTTTGGCTATCCGTTGCGCTTCCCTCAGCCATAAATCAACAACGGTTGGTGGTAAATCAGCCTCGACTAAGATGTAAACGCAGAGGGACAAGATAAAGAAAAGTTTAAACCTGACAAACTACAAGGACGATTTAAGTAATTAACCCTTCAAGAAAAAAGGCTACAAAAGAACCCTCGAGTCATACTTATAACACCAAAACTAATCGTTCATTGCTGCAAACATAAACCCTTGAAGAATGTCAGACTATATTCCTTTTGAAATCCAAATGGAAATCATCAAATGGCTTCCTGTCAAGCCTTTGATTCAGTTCAGGTCGGTTTCCCAACCATGGAAATCCTTCATTGACAGCTCTCAGTTTATCAAAGGTTACGGCGCCCACCACAGGCAGCCACGTAGCCATATCCTAAGCTACAAATCTGATTATTCTCTGAATGAGTTAAGGTACATTTTAGAAGATGCTATCGAAACTTTTAAGGTGCAACAACAAGAGTTTGCTCCATTTGTTGTGTCTCCTTTGCTTGAACAATATGTTGTTTATACGGTTGTTGGTGCGTGTCATGGATTAGTGTGTTTTAATGGTTTCCATAGAGGTTATGGTAAATGGATGCTTGCTATTTGGAACCCTTCTATAGGAAAATCGTTTGGTATTGTGTCCCGAGTTATCAGACTCAGACATATAATTATGGTTTTGGGGTTTGTCCTGTTGCTAGTGATCCTACCGTTGTTAAGTTTACATGTACAGATAACATGCCTTGTCATGAAGTTTTTACAATGAGTTCAGGTGTTTTGAATGTGATTCCAACTGGTCATTTGCCACGTCAATCAATTAAATTTAATACGCTTTCAAATCAGGTCATTATAGATACGTTTATTTATTGGGGTGCTTATGAAGTTATTTTGGCTGATGATGGTGAAGCTACCACAAGTAATATGGTTCTCTCATTTAATTTGATTACCAAGGAGTTTAAAGTTTTAGACCTACCAGACAGCTTAACAAACAAGCTATTAACGTCCATGCACGTGTCTGTTTCTAAGCTAAGGGGGTCTCTTGTTGTCTCTGGATACGTTGTGGCCGAGGGAGACGTTCGTTGTAGTGTATGGGTGATGGAGCATTCGTCTTTTAGAAAGCTATTTTCCGCTTCGCCTTTTAGAAAGCTATTCTCCAGTTATAGAATACTGGGGTTTAGGAAGAACTATGAAACTATTTTTGAAACTGTAGAGGTGGACGCAAGGTTTTCCACGCTTGATGTTTACTATCCCTATTCACAACAAATCAAGAATTTTGGGATTTCTGGACTACGGGGCTCGTTCTTCGTGGGCTCATACATGGAATCGTTACTTTTGCTTGATCACTTGGATTCACACGTATATATTATGACAACTCATCGAAATGATGATAGGTAATTTTACTAAACAATCAGACTTTCAAACGGACATAGGAGTTGGTTTATATATTATAGGAAGTATCTAAATTGGGGCTAAGATTGTGGGTTAGGGTAAGACTCCCTAATCATAACAAACTTTTTGTATGTTCAAAATTAGTAAAATCCGGATAGACAAAAGTATAGATATATATATCGGGGCCTTAACAGTAGCTTTAAGGTTGGGGCAAATGGCAGGTGTTAGCTAACACATGTAAGGGCATAGGGTTTCTTTACAGAGGTCATGGGTATGGTTAGTTGGGCGTTTGTCTTATAGTTTGGGGACCTAAAAGTTGGGACTGTTTTGTGTAAAATATGAACGGGTTAGGTATCAAAGTTAACCAAGTTAAGGACATGTTAGGGAAGGGTAATGGGGTGTTTAAAGCATATTAATGAGGAAAATATATGGGAGAAGGCTAGATGTCCATCATAGGTTGATGAGCCATTTTTAGAGATTGGTTCATGTTTTGATTTTGTGTTTTTGTTTGTAAGGTTTTTGCTAGTGCACGGATTATTGGGAGAAGCTCAATCAGGTGAGTTTCATAGTCCCATGTCTACTAATGATTTTGACTTCCAGATGGGATGGAAGAGACACCGTCTTGTTTTTATAAATTATGCTGTGAATGTTTTGTGTTTGGTGATGGACTTGTGCATACTTATGTGATTAACTGCTAGATGATTCATGATTGTTTTATGTTTTGACATGGTACCAAGGGGATGATGACAAGGCGGGGCCTTGGGATTGGTACATAGGTGTATGTGCGCCTATGGGACCATGGTTATTGGTAAGGATGGGAGCCTTGGATTTGGATTTGGTTTGGTTTGTTTAATCTTGAATATTAGTTGTTAATGCATGTTTGTATCACATTGTCCATGTGTTCTTAGATTTGGTTATTTTTCACAGCTTATGGTTTGATTTTGGCGTTTGAGTCTAAACCTATGACTCTCACCAACTTTATGTTGACGTGTTTTAGTGTCTCTTTCAGGTGAGAATGTGGTTAAGCTTGAGAATAGAAGTGGCTTGTTTTGGAGGCATTAGGATTGCATATAGAAGGAGATCCCCGTTCCTTCTTAGTTTCTTTTGATTGTTTAATAAGTGATACTGTTGAAACCTATATGTTTGCTTTGTTTATGTTAATTGTTTGTCGCGGGTAAGTGGTAGGACTGTTAGCTACTTACCTAGACTCCTGCATTGTTGAGATATTGTCATGACTTTTGTGTCACCATTTTATGACATTTCTTATTTCATTTAGTTATCTCTATAGACACGCCATGTTGTGATGATATCCATACGTCGCGCTCCATATTCCGCCATGGTGGGGTGTGACAGAATGGTATCAGAGACAATGGTTATAGAGAAGTAGGTTTCCTAGCCGCGTAGCCTAGTCTATAGCTTAAGGGTACTGCATATAGGCGTCATAGGAGTATGTGTGCATTTTATAATAATTGATGTGTTTGGATGTTATTTTTGTGATGTTTGTTAAGTTATGAACTACTATGGTTCATACTTAGCCACATATTATTTTCCTTTTCGGGTTTTGACTAGTGCGGGTTTAACTACCATCGTCCACGCTAGTCATTGTTGTACTTTGCTTAGAAATGTAAATGTTGATCCCAAACTTAGATCGATTAGCTTTGTGTATACGAGATTAGATCAAGTAATACACGTAGAGAAACCTTTGTATATGCTTTATGAATCTAAGTGTTATGCGGAATTTAACACTTAAACAAGAACACACAAGATGTAAACAAACTTTCACTTTGATTATGAATGTCGAACTTGCTTACAATGAAAGATGTTTATGAACAAAAACTTATATAAAACTTATATCAAACATTAACCTAAAGGCCTTCTTTTATAGATACAAGAAGCCTTGTACAATAATCTACGTATCAACTATTCTAGGTAAAGATAAATATAGAAAATACATTGTCATTCTTATCTTTACTAGAAGTATTCTAGAATATAATAAACGTGTAGATTATATCTTCCATCAGTGCTTGTCTTCAATGTGTCAACGCTTGACTTTAACTTGTCAACGCTTAAGCTGTCAGCACTTGTTTTGTTCTTGTCAACGCTTGAATTGTTCTTGTCAGCGCTCAAGTGATCTGGCCTTAATTTATTCCCAACAATCCTCCCCTAAACTTGATATCCACTCTTATGATCAAGTTTCTGAATAAGCATTAAGGACTAGGAGGAGTCTGACAAACCTTCTCATATTGGTAATGAACAAATCTGATCAAATCTTTTGCCACGTCACTTGAATAATCTATTTCCAGCTGAGTGTCCTTCATCTTTTCCAAAACAGCCTTGGATATGAAATACTGAGCATCCACAAGTAGATACTCAGCAAACTTTGTAGAACTCAAATGGTATACACCAGCAGCTGAATATAACCTCCATTGAAGACCACTGAGGTCATCTTCAAGATCCTTCCATATTGCAGGATCCTCATCTTTTGGTCCACACATTCTTTTGAATGTGGTCCAAAGTTTTATTCCATTAGCTGAAGTTGGTGCTTCAGCCTCATACTTGGTCTCTAGCAACCTCCAAAGGTCCACCAAGTCTTCTCTATCACAACTTGCAAATAAAGATATGAGAGTGGTAAAAGTGTGTACCTCCTTGCCAAATCTGCCAATCTTCCAGAACCCACATTCATCTTCCTCATAGCTCACAATTGGGTTCCTGGAATCTAATGGTAACACTTGCACCATATCTGAAGCTTCTAATGGGGAGAGCTTGAGGCTCTTTCTTATAACTGCTTCACTTGGATATAGTGGATCCATATCTTTTGGAAACTCAAATTTAAATCCCTTCTTCACTGGCCTGGGAACCATCATAGCTTTCTTGATTTCCATTTCTTCTGCAAGTTGCTCCTTTCTTTCATCTGAAAGTAGTCTGAGAGTGTTTGCTTCCTGCACTCTCACCCAAATGGGATAATCCTTGTTTTCCAACTCATCAAATGTCAAAGCCTTCAACTTCTGATATGTCCATCCAACTCCATGACATCTGAGCAACATAAAGTAGAGCTCCCTTCTATCCCTTTTTAACTCTGAGAGAATATTGCTTGCCTTGTGTTTCAAAATCACCTTACAATCCTTCTGAACTCTAAGAAGAAGCTCCAAACCCCATATTTGATCTGAAATGGTCAAGTCTGGATTATCCATGCAACTTTCTTCCCAAGCATTGTACATTTGAACCACCTCTGGCATGTCAAAGTCAACCTGCAATTTCAATTCTCTCAGCTTCTCTTTGGCCAACTCATCTCCATACTCAAGCCTTTCAGGTTCTATAATCATTACACTTGAGTCTGAGCTAGCTCCATCACTTTCTTCTTCTGAAGTCACAACAAATGGTGACTTTTCCTTTTCATCTTGTTCCATGATTTGTTCAGCCAATCTTCTGTCAAATTCAACTTGAGCTGCATCTTTTGGAACAATCTCTTCTACCATTTTACCCTTACCCTTATCTGATGGTGCAATGGTTGGTAAGGTAGATGATAATACCTGAGTAGAAACCTCCTTGATGATAGATGATGACTGGGATACATCACCTTCATGTGCAGGTCTGTCAACGCCCAAATTTATCTTATCAGCGCCCAAAATACTTCTATCAGCGTCCAAATTTGCCTTGTCAACGCTCAAATATTTTCCCTCAGCGCCTTGTGTAACCTTTCTCAACATAGCTGTAAATGATAAATTTAAATTGGTGGGAGAGACTAAGGACGTATCAAAACCTGTTTGTTTCTTCAAAGTTGTAAGGGCTTCAACAACATCCACTGATTGACCATCCTGGCTGCCCTTATCACTCAGATTTATTTGATCTTCCTCCCCTTTGGAAGACTCCTCCATACCCCTTCTAACACGATCACTTTCCAAAACAACAATCCTCTCCCTCAATTGCTTGAGTTCAAGGCCTTGGGAGCTGACAATTTGTACTAAGTCTGCATTTTGCTTTTGCAAGCTAATGCAGACTGCCGTCAATTCCATAAGAGTCATTGGTTCCAGTTTGCCCTCTTCTAAAATGGGGATTTGACCTCCCAAGTCAGATTCATTGGGCATGGATGAGGACTTAATTATGGTGGGACTGCCTTGGCCAACATCTAAGCCAGAACCAATAGTCCCAGCCTCATCCAGGTCACCAGCCACACTTGTGGTGGTGGTTCTCGCTGCTTCATGGCTAGGACCACCAGAGGAGAACACTCCAGTAGTCCTTTGGCGTTTCATCAACCTATATTCAGGGGTGTGGAAGATGGTGTGGAAGAATGAGTAGATGTGGGTTGGTTAAGGGGTGTTTGGGATTGTGAAGGTTGTGTGTCAGCGTTGGAAATAGGCACATCAACGCCAACATTTGATGTGTCAGCGTCAAAGGGTTCTTGGTCAAGTTGCATGTGTTCAGGTGAAGGTAAAGGTTCAGGAATGGGTTCAAGTTGTGGTTGAGGGGCAATTGGAGGTTGGGGGTCTGGTTGGGGTTGTGCTGCTGCAATAACAGCAAGCATGGCTTGGGTTAAAGGTAGGTCTCTATGGGGTGGTGAATCCATCTTCATAAAAATAGCTTTCTTTTGCTCAGGGATCTTATAAAAATCATTATGATCCCTTGAGCAGTAACCTTGATCATCAAAAACCATTTGCAGAAAACGGGTGTTGGGACATACAGATTTGATGATTACAAAACCTATAAGCAGAGATGAAGACAGAAGAAACAATAAGGACCTAATATGTAATATTAGGTTAGCTTTGATAATAAGCTAGGGTTGTGATGTAACCCTAGTACCTCTATTATATAAAGAGGATTAGGCACACATGGTTATTAACTGATTCATATACAATGTAAACTAAAGGTGTGTGTGCGTCCTCCTGGTGTCAAGCCTATAAGGCACCAGGAGCTAGTAGTTAGTAGTATTTTATGAATAAGAAAGCCTTGTTCATAACTTTGATTTTGTTCTTTATTATGTTCCGCTGTGCATTACAATCATTGTTATATATCCCAGATGAGTCTAGATCCTAAGACCCAACAAGTGGTATCAGAGCCTCGTTGAGAAGCTTTGATTGAGAAGAACAAGATTCATACATCCGTGTTGCCAAAGAAGACATGGCGTGCAGAACTTCAATCCCAGACAATGAGGTAATTCTTATGACTGAATCTGAAGTTAGAGAATATAATGCTAAATTAAAGAATAATATGCATGCTTATAACAACTATGACTTAGGAATTAGTTATTCTGAAACATATGAACATAAATATTTAGAACTTCAAAAACAATATGCTGATCTGAATGCTGAAAATGATAAATATTATATAGAAGTTCAGTCATACAAAAGTTCTCTAAAAACATTAGAAGAACAGAAAAAGTGGTTTCAAAATACCCAATTAGAGTATGAAGATAAGATTAGGATATTAAGTATTGACTTAGAAAATACAACTAATCTGTTGACATATTCTGAAATGCTTAATACTGAGGTAAATAAAGAGAAGCAGGAGCTACAAACTAAATTAGATAACGCTTTGGTTAGGTTTGATAAATGGAAAAATTCATCTAAAAACTTAGTCAAACTAGTAGATAGCTCCATGTCTGGTAGGACTAAAATTGGTTTGGGGTTTAAAAACTATATCGGGCCAAATGATGTTTTTGACTCCTCTTTGTCTAGTGTGTTTGACACTACCCCTGAAGATGTGGAAGGTAGGCCTGTTTTCAATAGGTATAAACCAGCTGCAGAGATGCATGCTGTTCCTCCACCTCTCACAGGGACATTCATGCCTACCTTAGATCACTTTGACTTTGATGAATCACAAATGACATATGGTACAAGGTCCACTGGCTCAATTGAAACTAATTCTGTGTCTAATGACTTTGTCTCTTGTAACTCTAGTGACAAGTCTTTAGAACCTAAGACTAGTGACCTTGACTCTTTTGAGTCCAACTCTAGTGCTGAAACACTTGAGTCTGTGCCTGAACCAATTATAATTGAGCCCATGACTCGTAAATATGCCTCTTGTAAGTCTACCTTAAATGCTAAATCACCTAAGTTCTATCCTCAATCTGCTTGTGCTAAGAATGAAAGTAATAGGAAAGCAGATAATCCTAGGAAAAACAATACAAGTCCTAGAGGTAATCAAAGAGGTTGGAATGGCATGATGACTCAGAAATTAGGTGATAACTTTGTGTTCAAAAGTAAGGCTTGCTATGTGTGTGGTAGTTTTGATCACTTGCAATATACTTGTAAACACAAGAGAATGATTAATGATCAACAACAAGTTAAACCGGTATGGAATAACTCAAGACGGGTGAATCACAAGAACTTTGGTAGAGTTTTTCACCCCAATCCTAAAAATAACATTATTCCACAACCAAGATGTTTTAACAATGTTAAGGGTACACGGGTTGAGTCTGCACGGTCAAAAACAAAGGTTAATATAGTTAAGGCTTTAGCTAGGTGGGTTTGGAAACCTAAACAAGATGGTTTACAACATGTCTCTAAATCAAATAGTGCATCAAAAACCTTAACAAGATATGACTATGTTGATGTTTTTGGAAGATTCAAGTCTGTCTTAGCTTGGGACTTCCATAAACACTAATTTTTGTTTGGTTTGTGTTTATTTCAGCAAGTGTAATTATAAATTACTATGTTTTGTATTTTCTATATTTGTGTGAACTAACTTTTTGTAGGAAAATAGAAAAAAAAAACTTTGATGGTGAATACTTTGCTCTGTTTGAGGGGAGGTTTTAGCTTAAGGGGAGGCTTGTTGTATGTATAACTGTGTATATTCTTGTGTTTTTCTGTCTAATAAATTTTACAGGTTGACATTGGTGCTGGTGGATATGGTTCCTCCTAGTAGAACTAAGTTGCTCCTAGTCGACCAATGGTAACTCCTAGTTGCACTCATCCTGCTTCTGGTGGACCATTGTTCTTCCTGATACATTCTACGTTCCTTCTGGTTGACTCATAGTCTTTGAGTGGTTATAAAAAAAAATTAAAAAAAAAAGAAAAAAAAAGGAGAAAAAAAAAGAAAAGAAAATAGACACTTTCGAATCGAAATACCTTTGTATATATTTCACTTTTTGGGCTGTTTTTGTTTGGTACTTAGGTGTTGGCTGCCCCCCACACAACAAATGGTCCTCAACTCACCATGTCTCACCGACAAGAAAGAGTTGATTCACCTTGAGGGTACGGCTCCTTGTGTGATTCTCAACTCCGTTGATGGTTGCCAAGTTACCCAAAACTGGATGGTTTTCACTTGCCATGGTCCTAGACTGAAAAGTGGCTAATCCAAGGGGGTACGGCTCTTGGTAAAGATTTTATCAAATCCGTTGATAGCTATAATAGCTTGCTCAAAGCTATAGGGTTTTCAACTCACCGATGCTTCATTGCTAAGAGTTGGCGAGTCCAGAAGGGTACGGCTTCTGGTAAAGACATATCAAATCCGTTGATGGCTGTGATGGTTTGCCAAAAATCATCAGGGTACTCCAACTCACCAATGATTCACGTTCCAAGAGTTGGACTGGGTACTAGTCTCCCAGGGTGATGTCATGATTCCACCAAAAGACTGGCTAGCCCAAGAGTGAGCAGCTACTTGGTAAAGGCTCATCAAATCTGCTCCTGTTGCTGTCAAGAACCAACATGTGCAGATGTTTTCAAGCTTTAAAGAAGCTTAGCCGTTCGTGTATCAGCAGCCACTTTTGTGTTTCTTCTAGTTTTATCAAGTGAGCTTGTTGCTGCTGTGGTTCATATTCCAATCCTCATGCTTATTGGTGACACATCTACTTGGAAACTTGAACTCAACAAAGTTAAATTCAAGTTTAGGGGAGGATTGTTAGGACTCATGGATTTAGAAGTTAGTCCTGGTAATATGCAGTTCCTACTGGAGTACTCCGTTACTCCTGGTGAGTTACTCCTGGTCGTATTATAAAGTTGAAAGATGATTATAGAAGATATGATCAAGGAAGATTGTAGAAGATAAGATCAAATATTTAGTCTTCCTATTCATATGGAAAGTATTAAAGATATTGATTATGATGAGGAGGTTACAAGATTATTTAGGAAATAATTAAATGGTATTAATTTATAATACTTTGGAAAGTATTAATTATGTTGTAACCACCTAGGAACCCTTGCACTATAAAAGGAGGTCCTAGGGTGTAGAGATGAACACACTTCTACACACACATATTCTCTACACATTTCTTTCATTGTTTATTATAGCTTCAAGGTTGTAAAACTCTATCACTATTAAGAGTGATCGTATTAATATATTGAGGCTTGGATGTTTGGTTATTTCTATTGTTCTTCTTATATATAAAGATTGGTTTCCGCACACTCTTTGTATTGTGATCAAGGCTTCAAAGATCCTTCAAGTAGTGAACCCAACAAGTGGTATCAGAGCGGTTCCCAGCAATCATTGCCAACACATCAGTCGTTGATTCCGCTGATTCCAGAGTAGAAGCCTGATGATCATTCCAGTTGACCATGGAGTCAACAGATACCAATGCTTTCTTGTCATCTTTAACCTCCTGAACTTTGAAAGCGGAGTACCTGCTCTTCTCCTGATCATTCTTGCTAGGGCACTCTCTAGCAAAGTGACCCTGTTGCTGACAGTTATAGCACCGTACCTTGCTTCTATCGAATCTTGCTGGCTCCCGAGGGTTGTAATTAAACTTCCTTCCTGCTTTCTTCTCAAACTTGTGAACCCTCAGAGTAAGCATGGCCATCTGCCATTTAAGATCTATCTCATCCAGATCCAGCTTATCGATCTGTTTGAAGTCATCAAACGCAAGTTGTTGTTCAGCAGTAACATCAGCAACAAAAGAATGAAGAATAGCTTCTACCATACTACCAGACTTGGCAGGGGGATCAGAAGCATAAGACATGGGACTAGATGCATATGACATGGGACTAGTATGCTGAATAGTATGCTGGATAGTATGCTGGGGAGACACATTATTGCTCTGGCTACTTGCATATGCCATGGGACTAGACGCCATAGAGCTCACAAAGGCTGAATTTACAGGAGTGGGAAAAGAGTCACTCGGATATCCTCTCACATGAGGTTCGAATGTTCTGAGCCTATGAAACAAATCATCAAAACTGAGATAATCAAGCCCACCTTTGGCTTTAAGAGAGATTACCACCTGGTTCCAAGAGTAGGGTAGGGCTTTAAGAAACCTTGCATTAACATCACCATCATCAGGCTTGGACCGAAGTTGATTCAACTGGCTCAATATTTTCTGGAACCTATCATACCCTTGATTCAGGCCTTCAGTTTCTGAGATTTTGAACTCTGTGAATTCATCTCTCAGCATGGACCTTCGCATTTTCTTTGACTCCTCATTTCCGCCAAACCTTGCTTTTATGCCGTTCCAGATCTCTCTGGCATCATCCAAATGGTAGAAGTCACCCATGTGATCTTCAGGAAGAGATTGAAGCAAAATTGTTTTTGCTTTTACCTCCTTCTGAATAGCGATAATTTCCTCATGAGTTTTAGGGTCAAGAAGAGTAATATTACCGTTCTTGTCTCGTCCAGTAAGCTTTCTGCTGTTTCCATTCAGAATGATCTTCCAAAGATCTTGATCAGTGTTGGTGATCCACCATTCCATCTTCATTGCCCAGTTGTCATATTCACCTTTCTTCAG
This sequence comes from Glebionis coronaria, assembly GCA_025667525.1. Taxonomy (NCBI): domain Eukaryota; kingdom Viridiplantae; phylum Streptophyta; class Magnoliopsida; order Asterales; family Asteraceae; genus Glebionis; species Glebionis coronaria. The sequence goes on from CM046881.1 coordinate 583,036,817, forward strand.
AAGAGGGAATTTTCCATTCGTGTTGGAAACCGTAGCCAGGATCTGCTGAGGTTGCACAATTTTAGGAGTGCCTTCTTCTCCTGTTTGAGTAGAAGTTGAGGCAGACATGATAAACAGATTGTTAAAAATAAGAGAACTTGATTCTTGTTGTATAGAGACCCTCCCAGGCATGATAAGCTAAAGTTGAGGCAGACATGATAAGCTAAAGTTATTTTTGTCCCCTTGTTTTTATACATTCCCTCAAAAATCATTTTATAATAGTTATATTTTTGCCCTGTTGCAATGCACACAATAGCAATTGCAATGGATCTATTGATCTCATTGTGTGCAGTACATTTGGGACTCAAACATTGAAGGAGGACGTGTATGAGGTACTTCCAGGCTGGGGGAAAATCCTGCTTATGATACTTGTTTAGAGTACCTTCATCAGGAAAGGGATATCCCAAAGCCCTAAGCCCTTGTTCTATTTCATTTATGGGAAGGGTGGCTATACCATCAGCATCATCAAGATGCAAGGCTTGGCGTACCAAAGCCTCAGTAACCACCCAAGATCTCCCATGAACAATAGAAGTCAATGTGGTCACTCCATTAACTGTTGAGGAACTGACAGTGTTCCAAAACTGCTTAATGTGTGTGACTGGAATGAGTGGTGCATGAGAAAGAGCATACCTTAAAGGGTATGCGTTCAAATACGCCACCATTTGTGTGTATTGGGGAAAAAGAGCATCATCAGCTTCAAGATAAGCAATCATATTGTGTTGTGATCTGAACCCCAATGCCAATTCTGCTGAGTTAAACTTTGGTGCCATTGATGAAAGATGTTAATTTTAAGTGTAGAAGATGAAGTTGATAAGAGAAAATTGTTAGACAAGAAGTATAGATACCCTGTTTAAAATAGGAGCCAAATTTATAGGAGAGAAAGAATGCATGTGATTGGCCCAAAAATAGGCAAAGATTTTCAAAAATCAATCATGAAAATATTGAAAAAGTGATAAGTTATCTCATGCTTGAAAATATGTCAAAAAGTAACAACTGGGTAGGTCCCATTGAGTGTCAACGGTAAAAAATAACCTATCAACGCCCAACGGCTATAATCTTGTCAACGTTTTCCTAAAGCCATGTCAGCGTCCAATTTGGTCACAACAACGCTTGGAAAATTCTTGTCAGCGTCCAAAAATAAAATTATTTTAAAAAGTTAAAAATGACCTTAACAAGTAATTTATCCTAGAGAAGATAACCAAAAGCTGATAATTATCATAGGGCGGCAAGCACTGTCCAGTTATGCACACTTGCATAAGCAAGATAGACATAACAGTCCTCTAGTGTCCCTTGCTAACCAAAACTCTTAACAACAAAGTTACCTTATAAAATCCTTGTTACTCCCCGGTAAATCCCATATCAAAATCATTCCCAAGTCTCCCAACAGACCACAACCAATTCTAGGCCAAAAATGTCTTGGCAGCATGCAAAGTTGATATACTATGCATGCTACAGTGCCTCATGATTTAGTAAAACTAACTCATACTCACCTGTGGACACAATCTAGAATTGTGATAAGAGTATCATATGGATACCCAAACATCCTAAAGGTTCCTAAAACCTCCCCTTAAACTATGATACAAAAAGTTTGCTAAAATCATGCATGAACATAAAAAATTTATGTCAAGATAGGAATGAAACATTCCAACCATCATCCATAAATAAAAACTTGTCCAAATGCTTCTCCATTGATCCATAAGCAACTCTGTATCCAATGGTATACTGCTAACACCATCTGCACATTTAGATTGAAAACCACAAAACTAACATTGTTGCTGACAACGTCCCGAGAACACATGACAGCGTTGAGGGAAGCTTAGTCAGCGTTAGACAATTATATTGCTGACAACGTTACAAAAACACTTATCAGTGTTCAAGTAACCTTTGTCAGTGTTAGAAAAATATAGTGGAAAATCTAAATCATCAATAAGACCAATAATAATAATGCATCATCCTGTACATACTTTTACAAAAAGAATCCAAAACACATATTAAGTGAGATTAACCATTCCAATACTTGTTACCAAGTATTGAAATCTCCCAGCATCAAAAGGTTTAGTTAATAAATCTGACACATTTTCCTCAGTGTCAACCCTATCTGGTTGTATTAAACCTTTCTCAAAGCAATCTCTTATAAAATGGTGTCTAATTTCTACGTGTTTAGTTTTAGAATGATGTACAGGATTCTTAATGATGCATAAAGTACTATTATTATCAACAAATATCTTAGTATGCATGAAATTATACCCATAGTCCAACAGCTGGTTCTGAATCCACAACACTTGACCACAACAGGCAGCTGCAGCCACATACTCTGCTTTAGTTGTAGAATTAGCCACCACTGTTTGTTTCTTGCATTGCCAAGATATTAATCTGCTCCCAAGAAACTGACATCCACCAGTTGTGGATTTCCTATCAAACTTATCACCTCCATAATCACTATCTGAATATGCAATCAGCTCCAATGGTGAATCCTTTGGGTACCACAAACCAAGACTAGGATAACATCTTAGGTACCTAAAGATCCTCTTCACAGCATAAAGGTGACATTCTTTGGGAGTCACTTTACGGCGTGCACAAGCACACACAGCAAACATGATATCAGGTCTTGAGGCAGTGAGATACATCAAGGATCCAATCATGGATCTATAATGCCTGACATCAACATCTTTCCCATCTCCAATCTTTCCCCAAGGGTGTTCTCTATCCATAGGAGTAGTATCCCTCTTTTCATGTGGAGAAAATCCAAACTTCTTCAAGATCTCGGCAATATATTTGTCCTGGGAGATGAAGATACCATCCTCTTTCTGCTGAACTTGTAAACCAAGAAAGAAGTTCATCTCCCCCATAGCACTCATCTTGAATTTGTCTGTCATAAGCTTGGAGAAATCCTCACCCATCTTGGGATCAGTAGACCCAAAAATGATATCATCAACATAGACCTGCACAAGCAGCACATCCTTGCCTTTCTTCTTTGTAAATAGTGTCTGATCTATGGTGCCCCTCTTGAATCCATTGTCCACCAAATAAGTAGACAAAGTACCATACCATGCTCTAGGGGCTTGATGAAGGCCATACATAGCCTTTTTGATTCTATACACTTTATCTGGATGCTCTGGATCCTCAAAACCAGGAGGTTGCATCACATAAACTTCCTCAACAATGGTGCCATACAGGAAGGCACTCTTGACATCCATTTGATAGACTGTGAAGCCCATGCAAGAGGCATAGGCTAGAAAAATCCTAATAGCTTCAATCCTTGCAACTGGTGCAAAGACCTCCTCATAGTCTACCCCCTCCTCTTGTGTATAACCTTGAGCCACTAACCTTGCCTTGTTTCTGACCACAATGCCTCTTTCATATCTTTTGTTCCTTAGAACCCATCTTGTCCCTATAGGTCTGACATATCTAGGACAATCAACCAGCTCCCAAACATCCTGAATTGCAAATTGGTGAAGCTCATCCTGCATTGCTTCCACCCAACTAGGTTCTTTGAGAGCATCAAATATTTTCTTGGGTTCTTCTTGTGACAGAAAACATGCAAACAAACATGCTTGCACAAGAGGGGTATCAACCTTCTTGTGTATATTGGCAATAAACCCACCAAGACCTTGATCAGATCTTCTAGTCTGAACTGGAGTCATAATATCACCAATGATCTGAGATGTGGGGTGATTCTTCATTGTGGAAGTGAGAACCCCTCCTTCAAAAAGTCCGCCTCAACCTCACGCTCCATGTTGCCAATATCTTCTTCATCAGACTCTCTTTGATCAATGTGAACTTCTTCAAGAATATTGGAAGGTCCACCTTGTTCAAAACTGGAAGAGAAAAGATGCCCATAAGTGTTGTCAACGTCTGAATCTTGGTTGTCAGCGTCTGGGCTAACAGCGCTTGAAATGTTGTTGTCAACGTCTGAGCCATCAACGTCTGAATTGGTCTTGTCAGCGCTAGATTTGCCTTTGTCAGCGCCTGAAGAACCATGCATGTTTGCATCTGGTGGTATTTGGAAACCACCATTATCTTGTCCAGCAGCAGCAGCAGCAAAAGCATCTGTCCAAATGGGAATTGTGACATATTCTAATGTAGGAGATGCCTTTTCTGCTTGTGATCCAACCCTATCATTAACCTGTGTACCTGAAACATTAACAACTTGTTCCTCCACAACATTTGAAGTTACCTTCACAATGTCTGGATTAGTGACAGGCATATAATTTAAAGTTCTAGATAAGGGTTCCAAATCAAACAACCAATTAGGACCACTCTCAGGATCACTAGGTTTATTCTCTAAGAACCTAACATGTACTCTCTCAACTATACGTTTGTCCTCCTTAAGATAAACCCTATAACCCTTGCTCTGGACTGAATACCCCATGAAGTAACCCTCATCACCTTTTGCACTAAATTTCCCTAAGGCATCACTAGTATCCAATACTACTACATGACAACCAAAAGGTCTGAGAAAACCAATATTAGGTTTTCTTCCCCAAAGTAACTCATAAGGTGTTTTGTTCTGAATTTTGTTAACCAATGCTCTATTTTGCACATAGCATGCTGTATTAACAGCCTCAGCCCAAAAGGCTATTGGAAAGTGAGCATCAGCCAACATTGTTCTGGCTGCTTCAATTAGGGTTCTATTTTTCCTCTCAGCAACCCCATTTTGTTGTAGGGTTCTAGCAATACTAAATTGCCTAGTAATTCCTTTCCTGGCACAGAAATCATCTAGCTTCTTGTTCCTAAATTCTCCACCATTATCACTCCTAAGCATTTTAACCTCATTGCCAGACCTTTTCTCAATCTGAGTGATAAAATCAATAAGAACATCAGCTGTGTCACTCTTCATAGCTAGAAAGAATGTCCAAGTAAATCTAGAGAAGTCATCTGTGACAACAAAGCAATAAGACTTACCATTCAAACTTTCTATATTTGTTGGACCAAAGAGGTCCATGTGAAGCATATGAAGAGGTCTGGAACTAGTATGCACCTGTTTTGACTTGAATGAGACCTTGTGCTGCTTGCCTTTAAGACATGCAACACAAGAGTGGTCATTGTGGAAGGCCTTCTCAGGAAAACCATCAACTAAACCAAGCCTCACAAGTCTATTTATATTTTTAAAATTTATGTGCCCTAGTCTCCTGTGCCACAAATTACTCTCATCTACTGAGGCCTTAGCATAAAAACAAGACATATTGGTATTCATTTTAATCCCATTTAAATTCACATTATATATGTCCTTATGCCTAGGTGTTCTATACTCAATATATTTCTCATCAGGGATCTTAAAATCCTTGCTTAACACCAAACACTCAGTATCAGTAAAAAGAACTTTATTTTTGTTATTACAAACTTGTGATACACTAAACAGATTATAATCAAGTTCTTTTACCAGGAAGACGTTCTCAAAACGCAGATTATTGGTGAGAAGGGTTCCTTTGCCTGTGATAGTTCCATAACCACCTCCAAAGTATACCTTGTCACCATTTTTAATAGGGGTAAAATTTGTCAGATAGTCTTCCTTCCCTGTCATGTGCCTTGAGCATCCACTATCCCAATATCCATAATCATTGATCTGTCTTTGAATGCCCTGCACATAAAGAAAACAAATTAGTTTTCTTTGGGAACCCAAGTCTCAAAAGACTTGGATTCATCTGGTTGTTCAATAAGAACAAACTTAGTTCTCATAACAACCCCATTCTAATCCTTTTTAGGATGAAATACCCAGTTAACCCTAATAGGTTTTGTAATGACCTTTGAAATGTAATTAAATCTATTGTAAGTCATTGAAATCCCATTATCATTAGGGTTTTGATCTTTCTTGGGTCTCCATGTTAAGGCTTGAAGAAGCTTTAGACCCCTTACCTTGTGGCTGCAAATATTTAGGTCTGGTCACGTTTCTGTCAGCGTTAGAATTTGTCCTGTCAACGCTGAAATTACCCTTGTCAGCGTTGAACCTAGGGTTTGCTACAGGAACCCATTGCCTATTTGACCAGGTGTTTGACTTTTGAAATGGTCTTTGTCCATGAGTGTTAGACCTTCTAGAAAAGAATGGGGCAGGTCTAATCACTTGTGGACTTTGCCGCACACAAGGTTTGGGTCTGACAACGCTTGCATATTGTGTGTTCTTCATTTTTTCTTAGCAGGTTTCATTGGAGCTTGGTGTCCAAGGTTCTGCTCAGGCCCCAACCTGATTAGAGGTGACATAGCAGTCATTGAGGGACCTGGATGTAGGTCCCTCTAGGTAGCAATCTTGTTCTCTCATTTTCAGTTTTAAGTGTATGATTTATGTGATTTGTTGATTTGGTATGAAACTTGTTCAAATGTTTGTTTTATGGTTTGATTGTGTTCTCTAGTGCTTGTATGCATGTTATAGGTGATTAGGATCAGTTTGGTTAGGATTTGATTTGATTTGGCTTGAAAAATTTCATTATCAGAATTTTAAAGGGGTGTTTGGATTAAGGTTCAAATAGGGTCTAATGATATGATTCTTGGTTAAAAACCTGTATACACACTCAAAAAGTAGTAATAGGTTATATGTTAAGCTTGTCTTTCAGTTTGGTAGGATTTTGAACAAATTTGCATGCTAAAACATTGGACAATATAGCTAAAATCAGAAAGTGCTTGTTGTTGACTATTCTTGTTGAATTAGCTATTCAAATCTTGCCCATTGTTAGATAATAGGTTATTTAGGGATTGTGTATTGGTTATATGCTGTTTTGTGAGCTTATGTGCAAGTTATGAGCCTTTAAATTTCATTTTTGTGCAAGTAAAAAGGGGTCACTATTCATCAGAAACATGAATGACTAATCAGAAACTATTTGTGCTCTTTGTGTGGATTTTTGTGAAGTACTTGCTTGTTTTTTGTGTGTAATTTGACTCCTTATACTCAACTGAGTATAAGGGTGCCTTTTTGTCCAAAAATAAGCCACCAAATAAGCTCTCCTGAGCTTATAGGTCAACTGACCAAAATTTATAACTAGCAGTGGGAACAAACTTCCCACTGGTAGTTCTCAAGTTGGTACTGCTTCACAACAAGACAAAATCCTTTGCATGTCACTTTCAGAAACATTGATTTTTTGTCTTTAGTGCCCTTATTTGGGAATTAGGACTTGAAACTTGTTTCTATATTTTTCTTATTTTATTTTTGATTTTTCTGATTAATTAGAATTATTATTACTGTTCATTTAGTAATTTTTAGGTTTTATTGCATTTTTAATTAATTTTTATTTTTCTGTTTTTGGCATTTAGTGCCAAAAATACATATTTTTCAGTTTCAACATTTTTCTTTTATTAAGAAATAGATTTTAAGATTTTTGGTATTAAAAGTTTTCACTATTCATCTTTTAATTATTTTTTAGAATTAATTTAGTATAATTAGGGTTTAATTTAAATCTAGTTTTGTCTTTTAGTGAAAAATTTGTTATTTTTAAAACTTTTTCAATTTTCTACTATTCATTAGTGTAATTTAGGATTTTTAAAATTGATAAATTATTTTTGGCATTATTTTATTATTTTTTATAATTATTTTAGTTTAAAAATAGTTTTTAGTAATTTAAAAATAGAAAAATAGCTTTTAAAAATTAGGAAAAATACTTTTTAGTCTTTAGAAAATATAAGTAAGTTATTTGTTCAATAAAATAATATTTTAGACATTTTGATTAATTATATTTAATTTTAGGGCTTTAATTAGCATTTAAAATTGAATATTTAATTAATAAAAGGTTTTAAAATATTTTTATTGGATTTTTATTCTTATTTATATTATCTTAGACTACTTTTAGCTTTAAATTAATTTTTAGGTTTTAAAATTTTAATTTTGTAGTTTTTACGGTTTTACGTGAACGACTTTTTCGTCTTAGCTCGATCCGTCTTCGTAACCGTCTTTCTCTTCTCATAAAAATAAAATCATCATTAATCAATTAATTACACAACACACTAGCCTCCTCGAGAACGAACTCACTTTTAGGGTCATTCACACACGGTTTTCCTAAATCGTCGTGCATACTTGCCCTAATTACCTTCCTTTTCCTAAAGGGGTAATTTTACTAAACAATCAGACTTTCAAACGAACATAGGAGTTGGTTTATATATTATAGGAAGTATCTAAATTGGGGCTAAGATTGTGGGTTAGGGTAAGACCCCCTAATCATAACAAACGTTTTGTATGTTCAAAATTAGTAAAATCCGGATAGACAAAAGTATAGATATATATATCGGGGCCTTAACAGTAGCTTTAAGGTTGGGGCAAATGGCAGGTGTTAGCTAACACATGTAAGGACATAGGGTTTCCTTTACAGAGGTCATGGGTATGGTTAGTTGGGCGTTTGTCTTATAGTTTGGGGACCTAAAAGTTGGGACTATTTTGTGTAAACTATGAACGGGTTAGGTATCAAAGTTAACCAAGTTAAGGACATGTTAGGGAAGGGTAATGGGGTGTTTAAAGCATATTAATGAGGAAAATATATGGGAGAAGGCTAGATGTCCATCATAGGTTGATGAGCCATTTTTAGAGATTGGTTCATGTTTTGATTTTGTGTTTTTGTTTGTTAGCTTTTTGCTAGTGCACGGATTATTGGGAGAAGCTCAATCAGGTGAGTTTCATAGTCCCATGTCTACTAATGATTTTGACTTCCAGATGGGATGGAAGAGACACCGTCTTGTTTTTATAAGTTATGCTGTGAATGTTTTGTGTTTGGTGATGGACTTGTGCATACTTATGTGATTAACTGCTAGATGATTCATGATTGTTTTATGTTTTGACATGGTACCAAGGGGATGATGACAAGGTGGGGACTTGGGATTGGTACATAGGTGTATGTGCGCCTATGGGACCATGGTTATTGGTAAGGATGGGAGCCTTGGATTTGGATTTGGTTTGGTTTGTTTAATCTTGAATATTAGTTGTTAATGCATGTTTGTATCACATTGTCCATGTGTTCTTAGATTTGGTTATTATTCACAGCTTATGGTTTGATTTTGGCGTTTGAGTCTAAACCTATGACTCTCAACAACTTTATGTTGACGTGTTTTAGTGTCTCTTTCAGGTGAGAATGTGGTTAAGCTTGAGAATAGAAGTGGCTAGTTTTGGAGGCATTAGGATTGCATATAGAAGGAGATCCCCGTTCCGTCTTAGTTTTTTTTGATTGTTTAATAAGTGATACTGTTGAAACCTATATGTTTGCTTTGTTTATGTTAATTGTTTGTCTCGGGTAAGTGGTAGGACTGTTAGCTACTTACCTAGACTCCTGCATTGTTGAGATATTGTCATGACTTTTGTGTCACCATTTTATGACATTTCTTATTTCATTTAGTTATCTCTATAGACACGCCATGTTGTGATGATATCCATACGTCGCGCTCCATATTCCGCCATGGTGGGGTGTGACAGAATGGTATCAGAGACAATGGTTATAGAGAAGTAGGTTTCCTAGCCGCGTAGCCTAGTCTATAGCTTAAGGGTCCTGCATATAGGCGTCATAGGAGTATGTGTGCATTTTATAATAATTGATGTGTTTGGATGTTATTTTTGTGATGTTTGTTAAGTTATGAACTACTATGGTTCATACTTAGCCACATATTATTTTCCTTTTCGGGTTTTGACTAGTGCGGGTTTAACTACCATCGTCCACGCTAGTCATTGTTGTACTTTGCTTAGAAATGTAAATGTTGATCCCAAACTTAGATCGATTAGCTTTGTGTATACGAGATTAGATCAAGTAATACACGTAGAGAAACCTTTGTATATGCTTTATGAATCTAAGTGTTATGCGGAATTTAACACTTAAACAAGAACACACAAGATGTAAACAAACTTTCACTTTGATTATGAATGTCGAACTTGCTTACAATGAAAGATGTTTAAGAACAAAAACTTATATAAAACTTATATCAAACATTAACCTAAAGGCCTTCTTTTATAGATACAAGAAGCCTTGTACAATAATCTACGTATCAACTATTCTAGGTAAAGATAAATATAGAAAATACATTGTCATTCTTATCTTTACTAGAAGTATTCTAGAATATAATAAACGTGTAGATTATATCTTCCATCAGTGCTTGTCTTCAATGTGTCAACGCTTGACTTTAACTTGTCAACGCTTAAGCTGTCAGCACTTGTTTTGTTCTTGTCAACGCTTGAATTGTTCTTGTCAGCGCTCAAGTGATCTGGCCTTAATTTATTCCCAACAATCCTCCCCTAAACTTGATATCCACTCTTATGATCAAGTTTCTGAATAAGCATTAAGGACTAGGAGGAGTCTGATAAACCTTCTCATATTGGTAATGAAAAATCTGATCAAATCTTTTGCCACGTCACTTGAATAATCTATTTCCAGCTGAGTGTCCTTCATCTTTTCCAAAATAGCCTTGGATATGAAATACTGAGCATCCACAAGTAGATACTCAGCAAACTTTGTAGAACTCAAATGGTATACACCAGCAGCTGAATATAACCTCCATTGAAGACCACTGAGGTCATCTTTAAGATCCTTCCATATTGCAGGATCCTCATCTTTTGGTCCACACATTCTTTTGAATGTGGTCCAAAGTTTTATTCCATTAGCTAAAGTTGGTGCTTCAGCCTCATACTTGGTCTCCAGCAACCTCCAAAGGTCCACCAAGTCTTCTCTATCACAACTTGCAAATAAAGATATGAGAGTGGTAAAAGTGTGTACCTCCTTGCCAAATCTGCCAATCTTCCAGAACCCACATTCATCTTCCTCATAGCTCACAATTGGGTTCCTGGAATCTAATGGTAACACTTGCACCATATCTGAAGCTTCTAATGGGGAGAGCTTGAGGCTCTTTCTTATAACTGCTTCACTTGGATATAGTGGATCCATATCTTTTGGAAACTCAAATTTAAATCCCTTCTTCACTGGCCTGGGAACCATCATAGCTTTCTTGATTTCCATTTCTTCTGCAAGTTGCTCCTTTCTTTCATCTGAAAGTAGTCTGAGAGTGTTTGCTTCCTGCACTCTCACCCAAATGGGATAAGCCATGTTTTCCAACTCATCAAATGTCAAAGCCTTCAACTTCTGATATGTCCATCCAACTCCATGACATCTGAGCAACATAAAGTAGAGCTCCCTTCTATCCCTTTTTAACTCTGAAAGAATATTGCTTGCCTTGTGTTTCAAAATCACCTTACAATCCTTCTGAACTCTAAGAAGAAGCTCCAAACCCCATATTTGATCTGAAATGGTCAAGTCTGGATTATCCATGCAACTTTCTTCCCAAGCATTGTACATTTGAACCACCTCTGGCATGTCAAAGTCAACCTGCAATTTCAATTCTCTCAGCTTCTCTTTGGCCAACTCATCTCCATACTCAAGCCTTTCAGGTTCTATAATCATTACACTTGAGTCTGAGCTAGCTCCATCACTTTCTTCTTCTGAAGTCACAACAAATGGTGACTTTTCCTTTTCATCTTGTTCCATGATTTGTTCAGCCAATCTTCTGTCAAATTCAACTTGAGCTGCATCTTTTGGAACAATCTCTTCTACCATTTTACCCTTACCCTTATCTGATGGTGCAATGGTTGGTAAGGTAGATGATAATACCTGAGTAGAAACCTCCTTGATGATAGATGATGACTGGGATACATCACCTTCATGTGCAGGTCTGTCAACGCCCAAATTTATCTTATCAGCGCCCAAAATACTTCTATCAGCGTCCAAATTTGCCTTGTCAACGCTCAAATATTTTCCCTCAGCGCCTTGTGCAACCTCTCTCAACATAGCTGTAAATGATAAATTTAAATTGGTGGGAGAGACTAAGGACGTATCAAAACCTGTTTGTTTCTTCAAAGTTGTAAGGGCTTCAACAACATCCACTGATTGACCATCCTGGCTGCCCTTATCACTCAGATTTATTTGATCTTCCTCCCCTTTGGAAGACTCCTCCATACCCCTTCTAACACGATCACTTTCCAAAACAACAATCCTCTCCCTCAATTGCTTGAGTTCAAGGCCTTGGGAGCTGACAATTTGTACTAAGTCTGCATTTTGCTTTTGCAAGCTAATGCAGACTGCCGTCAATTCCATAAGAGTCATTGGTTCCAGTTTGCCCTCTTCTAAAATGGGGATTTGACCTCCCAAATCAGATTCATTGGGCATGGATGAGGACTTAATTATGGTGGGACTGCCTTGGCCAACATCTAAGCCAGAACCAATAGTCCCAGCCTCATCCAGGTCACCAGCCACACTTGTGGTGGTGGTTCTCGCTGCTTCATGGCTAGGACCACCAGAGGAGAACACTCCAGTAGTCCTTTGGCGTTTCATCAACCTATATTCAGGGGGTGTGGAAGATGGTGTGGAAGAATGAGTAGATGTGGGTTGGTTAAGGGGTGTTTGGGATTGTGAAGGTTGTGTGTCAGCGTTGGAAATAGGCACATCAACACCAACATTTGATGTGTCAGCGTCAAAGGGTTCTTGGTCAAGTTGCATGTGTTCAGGTGAAGGTAAAGGTTCAGGAATGGGTTCAAGTTGTGGTTGAGGGGCAATTGGAGGTTGGGGGTCTGGTTGGGGTTGTGCTGCTGCAATAACAGCAAGCATGGCTTGGGTTAAAGGTAGGTCTCTATGGGGTGGTGAATCCATCTTCATAAAAATAGCTTTCTTTTGCTCAGGGATCTTATAAAAATCATTATGATCCCTTGAGCAGTAACCTTGATCATCAAAAACCATTTGCAGAAAACGGGGATAAGCTAAAGTTATTTTTGTCCCCTTGTTTTTACACATTCCCTCAAAAATCATTTTATAATAGTTATATTTTTGCCCTGTTGCAATGCACACAATAGCACTTGCAATGGATCTATTGATCTCATTGTGTGTAGTACATTTGGGACTCAAACATTGAAGGAGGACGTGTATGAGGTACTTCCAGGCTGGGGGAAAATCCTGCTTATGATACTTGTTTAGAGTACCTTCATCAGGAAAGGGATATCCCAAAGCCCTAAGCCCTTGTTCTATTTCATTTATGGGAAGGGTGGCTATACCATCAGCATCATCAAGATGCAAGGCTTGGCGTACCAAAGCCTCAGTAACCACCCAAGATCTCCCATGAACAATAGAAGTCAATGTGGTCACTCCATTAACTGTTGAGGAACTGACAGTGTTCCAAAACTGCTTAATGTGTGTGACTGGAATGAGTGGTGCATGAGAAAGAGCATACCTTAAAGGGGATGCATTCAAATACGCCACCATTTGTGTGTATTGGGGAAAAAGAGCATCATCAGCTTCAAGATAAGCAATCATATTGTGTTGTGATCTGAACCCCAATGCCAATTCTGCTGAGTTAAACTTTGGTGCCATTGATGAAAGCTGTTAATTTTAAGTGTAGAAGATGAAGTTGATAAGAGAAAATTGTTAGACAAGAAGCATAGATACCCTGTTTAAAATAGGAGCCAATTTTATAGGAGAGAAAGAATGCATGTGATTGGCCCAAAAATAGGCAAAGATTTTCAAAAATCAATCATGAAAATATTGAAAAAGTGATAAGTTATCTCATGCTTGAAAATATGTCAAAAAGTAACAACTGGGTAGGTCCCATTGAGTGTCAACGGTCAAAAATAACCTATCAACGCCCAACGGCTATAATCTTGTCAACGTTTTCCTAAAGCCATGTCAGCGTCTAATTTGGTCACAACAACGCTTGGAAAATTCTTGTCAGCGTCCAAAAATAAAATTATTTTAAAAAGTTAAAAATGACCTTAACAAGTAATTTATCCTAGAGAAGATAACCAAAAGCTGATAATTATCATAGGGCGGCAAGCACTGTCCAGTTATGCACACTTGCATAAGCAAGATAGACATAACAGTCCTCTAGTGTCCCTTGCTAACCAAAACTCTTAACAACAAAATTACCTTATAAAATCCTTGTTACTCCCCGGTAAATCCCATATCAAAATCATTCCCAAGTCTCCCAACAGACCACAACCAATTCTAGGCCAAAAATGTCTTGGCAGCATGCAAAGTTGATATACTATGCATGCTACAGTGCCTCATGATTTAGTAAAACTAACTCATACTCACCTGCGGACACAATCTAGAATTGTGATAAGAGTATCATATGGATACCCAAACATCCTAAAGGTTCCTAAAACCTCCCCTTAAACTATGATACAAAAAGTTTGCTAAAATCATGCATGAACATAAAAAATTTATGTCAAGATAGGAATGAAACATTCCAACCATCATCCATAAATAAAAACTTGTCCAAATGCTTCTCCATTGATCCATAAGCAACTCTGTATCCAATGGTATACTGCTAACACCATCTGCACATTTAGATTGAAAACCACAAAACTAACATTGTTGCTGACAACGTCCCGATAACACATGACAGCGTTGAGGGAAGCTTTGTCAGCGTTAGACAATTATATTGCTGACAACGTTACAAAAACACTTATCAGTGTTCAAGTAACCTTTGTCAGTGTTAGAAAAATATAGTGGAAAATCTAAATCATCAATAAGACCAATAATAATAATGCATCATCCTGTACATACTTTTACAAAAAGAATCCAAAACACATATTAAGTGAGATTAACCATTCCAATACTTGTTACCAAGTATTGAAATCTCCCAACATCAAAAGGTTTAGTTAATAAATCTGACACATTTTCCTCAGTGTCAACCCTATCTGGTTGTATTAAACCTTTCTCAAAGCAATCTCTTATAAAATGGTGTCTAATTTCTACGTGTTTAGTTTTAGAATGATGTACAGGATTCTTAATGATGCATAAAGTACTATTATTATCAACAAATATCTTAGTATGCATGAAATTATACCCATAGTCCAACAGCTGGTTCTGAATCCACAACACTTGACCACAACAGGCAGCTGCAGCCACATACTTTGCTTCAGTTGTAGAATTAGCCACCACTGTTTGTTTCTTGCATTGCCAAGATATTAATCTGCTCCCAAGAAACTGACATCCACCAGTTGTGGATTTCCTATCAAACTTATCACCTCCATAATCACTATTTGAATATGCAATCAGCTCCAATGGTGAATCCTTTGGGTACCACAAACCAAGACTAGGATAACATCTTAGGTACCTAAAGATCCTCTTCACAGCATAAAGGTGACATTCTTTAGGAGTCACTTTATGGCGTGCACAAGCACACACAGCAAACATGATATCAGGTCTGGAGGCAGTGAGATACATCAAGGATCCAATCATGGATCTATAATGCCTGACATCAACATCTTTCCCATCTCCAATCTTTCCCCAAGGGTGTTCTCTATCCATAGGAGTAGTATCCCTCTTTTCATGTGGAGAAAATCCAAACTTCTTCAAGATCTCGGTAACATATTTGTCCTGGGAGATGAAGATACCATCCTCTTTCTGTTGAACTTGTAAACCAAGAAAGAAGTTCATCTCCCCCATAGCACTCATCTTGAATTTGTCTGTCATAAGCTTGGAGAAATCCTCACCCATCTTGGGATCAGTAGACCCAAAAATGATATCATCAACATAGACCTGCACAAGCAACACATCCTTGCCTTTCTTCTTTGTAAATAGTGTTTGATCTATGGTGCCCCTCTTGAATCCATTGTCCACCAAATAAGTAGACAAAGTACCATACCATGCTCTAGGGGCTTGATGAAGGCCATACATAGCCTTTTTGACTCTATACACTTTATCTGGATGCTCTGGATCCTCAAAACCAGGAGGTTGCATCACATAAACTTCCTCAACAATGGTGCCATACAGGAAGGCACTCTTGACATCCATTTGATAGACTGTGAAGCCCATGCAAGAGGCATAGGCTAGAAAAATCCTAATAGCTTCAATCCTTGCAACTGGTGCAAAGACCTCCTCATAGTCTACCCCCTCCTCTTGTGTATAACCTTGAGCCACTAACCTTGCCTTGTTTCTGACCACAATGCCTCTTTCATATCTTTTGTTCCTTAGAACCCATCTTGTCCCTATAGGTCTGACATATCTAGGACAATCAACCAGCTCCCAAACATCCTGAATTGCAAATTGGTGAAGCTCATCCTGCATTGCTTCCACCCAACTAGGTTCTTTGAGAGCATCAAATATTTTCTTGGGTTCTTCTTGTGACAGAAAACATGAAAACAAACATGCTTGCACAAGAGGGGTATCAACCTTCTTGTGTATATTGGCAATAAACCCACCAAGACCTTGATCAGATCTTCTAGTCTGAACTGGAGTCATAATATCACCAATGATCTGAGATGTGGGGTGATTCTTCATTGTGGAAGTGAGAACCCATCCTTCAAAAAGTCTGCCTCAACCTCACGCTCCATGTTGCCAATATCTTCTTCATCAGACTCTCTTTGATCAATGTGAACTTCTTCAAGAATATTGGAAGGTCCACCTTGTTCAAAACTGGAAGAGAAAAGATGCCCATAAGTGTTGTCAACGTCTGAATCTTGGTTGTCAGCGTCTGGGCTAACAGCGCTTGAAATGTTGTTGTCAACGTCTGAGCCATCAACGTCTGAATTGGTCTTGTCAGCGCTAGATTTGCCTTTGTCAGCGCCTGAAGAACCATGCATGTTTGCATCTGGTGGTATTTGGAAACCACCATTATCTTGTCCAGCAGCAGCAGCAGCAAAAGCATCTGTCCAAATGGGAATTGTGACATATTCTAATGTAGGAGATGCCTTTTCTGCTTGTGATCCAACCCTCTCATTAACCTGTGTACCTGAAACATTAACAACTTGTTCCTCCACAACATTTGAAGTTACCTTCACAATGTCTGGATTAGTGACAGGCATATAATTTAAAGTTCTAGATAAGGGTTCCAAATCAAACAACCAATTAGGACCACTCTCAGGATCACTAGGTTTATTCTCTAAGAACCTAACATGTACTCTCTCAACTATACGTTTGTCCTCCTTAAGATAAACCCTATAACCCTTGCTCTGGACTGAATACCCCATGAAGTAACCCTCATCACGTTTTGCACTAAATTTCCCTAAGGCATCACTAGTATCCAATACTACTACATGACAACCAAAAGGTCTGAGAAAACCAATATTAGGTTTTCTTCCCCAAAGTAACTCATAAGGTGTTTTGTTCTGAATTTTGTTAACCAATGCTCTATTTTGCACATAGCATGCTGTATTAACAGCCTCAGCCCAAAAGGCTATTGGAAAGTGAGCATCAGCCAACATTGTTCTGGCTGCTTCAATTAGGGTTCTATTTTTCCTCTCAGCAACCCCATTTTGTTGTAGGGTTCTAGCAATACTAAATTGCCTAGTAATTCCTTTCCTGGCACAGAAATCATCTAGCTTCTTGTTCCTAAATTCTCCACCATTATCACTCCTAAGCATTTTAACCTCATTGCCAGACCTTTTCTCAATCTGAGTGATAAAATCAATAAGAACATCAGCTGTGTCACTCTTCATAGCTAGAAAGAATGTCCAAGTAAATCTAGAGAAGTCATATGTGACAACAAAGCAATAAGACTTACCATTCAAACTTTCTATATTAGTTGGACCAAAGAGGTCCATGTGAAGCATATGAAGAGGTCTGGAACTAGTATGCACCTGTTTTGACTTGAATGAGACCTTGTGCTGCTTGCCTTTAAGACATGCAACACAAGAGTGGTCATTGTGGAAGGCCTTCTCAGGAAAACCATCAACTAAACCAAGCCTCACAAGTCTATTTATATTTTTAAAATTTATGTGCCCTAGTCTCCTGTGCCACAAATTACTCTCATCTACTGAGGCCTTAGCATAAAAACAAGACATATTGGTATTCATTTTAATCCCATTTAAATTCACATTATATATGTCCTTATGCCTAGGTGTTCTATACTCAATATATTTCTCATCAGGGATCTTAAAATCCTTGCTTAACACCAAACACTCAGTATCAGTAAAAAGAACTTTATTTTTGTTATCACAAACTTGTGATACACTAAACAGATTATAATCAAGTTCTTTTACCAGGAAGACGTTCTCAAAACGCAGATTATTGGTGAGAAGGGTTCCTTTGCCTGTGATAGTTCCATAACCACCTCCAAAGTATACCTTGTCACCATTTTTAATAGGGGTAAAATTCGTCAGATAGTCTTCCTTCCCTGTCATGTGCCTTGAGCATCCATTATCCCAATATCCATAATCATTGATCTGTCTTTGAATGCCCTGCACATAAAGAAAACAAATTAGTTTTCTTTGGGAACCCAAGTCTCAAAAGACTTGGATTCATCTGGTTGTTCAATAAGAACAGACTTAGTTCTCATAACAACCCCATTATAATCCTTTTTAGGATGAAATACCCAGTTAACCCTAATAGGTTTTGTAATGACCTTTGAAATGTAATTAAATCTATTGTAAGTCATTGAAATCCCATTATCATTAGGGTTTTGATCTTTCTTGGGTCTCCATGTTAAGGCTTGAAGAAGCTTTAGACCCCTTACCTTGTGGCTGCAAATATTTAGGTCTGGTCACGTTTCTGTCAGCGTAAGAATTTGTCCTGTCAACGCTGAAATTACCCTTGTCAGCGTTGAACCTAAGGTTTGCTACAGGAACCCATTGCCTATTTGACCAGGTGTTTGACTTTTGAAATGGTCTTTGTCCATGAGTGTTAGACCTTCTAGAAAAGAATGGGGCAGGTCTAATCACTTGTGGACTTTGCCGCACACAAGGTTTGGGTCTGACAACGTTTGCATATTGTGTGTTCTTCATTTTTTCTTAGCAGGTTTCATTGGAGCTTGGTGTCCAAGGTTCTGCTCAGGCCCCAACCTGATTAGAGGTGACATAGCAGTCATTGAGGGACCTGGATGTAGGTCCCTCTAGGTAGCAATCTTGTTCTCTCATTTTCAGTTTTAAGTGTATGATTTATGTGATTTGTTGATTTGGTATGAAACTTGTTCAAATGTTTGTTTTATGGTTTGATTATGTTCTCTAGTGCTTGTATGCATGTTATAGGTGATTAGGATCAGTTTGGTTAGGATTTGATTTGATTTGGCTTGAAAAATTTCATTATCAGAATTTTAAAGGGGTGTTTGGATTAAGGTTCAAATAGGGTCTAATGATATGATTCTTGGTTAAAAACCTGTATACACACTCAACAAGTAGTAATAGGTTATATGTTAAGCTTGTCTTTCAGTTTGGTAGGATTTTGAACAAATTTGCATGCTAAAACATTGGACAATATAGCTAAAATCAGAAAGTGCTTATTGTTGACTATTCTTGTTGAATTAGCTATTCAAATCTTGCCCATTGTTAGATAATAGGTTATTTAGGGATTGTGTATTGGTTATATGCTGTTTTGTGAGCTTATGTGCAAGTTATGAGCCTTTAAATTTCATTTTTGTGCAAGTAAAAAGGGGTCACTATTCATCAGAAACATGAATGACTAATTAGAAACTATTTGTGCTCTTTGTGTGGATTTTTGTGAAGTACTTGCTTGTTTTTTGTGTGTAATTTGACTCCTTATACTCAACTGAGTATAAGGGTGCCTTTTTGTCCAAAAATAAGCCACCAAATAAGCTCTCCTGAGCTTATAGGTCAACTGACCAAAATTTATAACTAGCAGTGGGAACAAACTTCCCACTGGTAGTTCTCAAGTTGGTACTGCTTCACAACAAGACAAAATCCTTTGCATGTCACTTTCAGAAACATTGATTTTTTGTCTTTAGTGCCCTTATTTGGGAATTATGACTTGAAACTTGTTTCTATATTTTTCTTATTTTATTTTTGATTTTTCTGATTAATTAGAATTATTATTACTGTTCATTTAGTAATTTTTAGGTTTTATTGCATTTTTAATTAACTTTTATTTTTCTGTTTTTGGCATTTAGTGCCGAAAATACATATTTTTCAGTTTCAACATTTTTCTTTTATTAAGAAATAGATTTTAAGATTTTTGGTATTAAAAGTTTTCACTATTCATCTTTTAATTATTTTTTAGAATTAATTTAGTATAATTAGGGTTTAATTTAAATCTAGTTTTGTCTTTTAGTGAAAAATTTTATATTTTTCAAACTTTTTCAATTTTCAACTGTTCATTAGTGTAATTTAGGATTTTTAAAATTGATAAATTATTTTTGGCATTATTTTATTATTTTTTATAATTATTTTAGTTTAAAAACAGTTTTTAGTAATTTAAAAATAGAAAAATAGCTTTTAAAAATTAGGAAAAATACTTTTTAGTCTTTAGACAATATAAGTAAGTTATTTGTTCAATAAAATAATATTTTGGACATTTTGATTAATTATATTTAATTTTAGGGCTTTAATTAGCATTTAAAATTGAATATTTAATTAATAAAAGGTTTTAAAATATTTTTATTGGATTTTTATTCTTATTTATATTATCTTAGACTACTTTTAGCTTTAAATTAATTTTTAGGTTTTAAAGTTTTAATTTTGTAGTTTTTACGGTTTTACGTGAACGACTTTTTCGTCTTAGCTCGATCCGTCTTCGTAACCGTCTTTCTCTTCTCACCCCATTTCTATTTTCTCTTCTCATAAAAATAAAATCATCATTAATCAATTAATTACACAACACACTAGCCTCCTCGAGAACAAACTCACTTTTAGGGTCATTCACACACGGTTTTCCTAAATTGTCGTGCATACTTGCCCTAATTACCTTCCTTTTCCTAAAGGGGTAATTTTACTAAACAATCAGACTTTCAAACGAACATAGGAGTTGGTTTATATATTATAGGAAGTATCTAAATTGGGGCTAAGATTGTGGGTTAGGGTAAGACCCCCTAATCATAACAAACTTTTTGTATGTTCAAAATTAGTAAAATCCGGATAGACAAAAGTATAGATATATATATCGGGGCCTTAACAGTAGCTTTAAGGTTGGGGCAAATGGCAGGTGTTAGCTAACACATGTAAGGGCATAGGGTTTCCTTTACAGAGGTCATGGGTATGGTTAGTTGGGCGTTTGTCTTATAGTTTGGGGACCTAAAAGTTGGGACTATTTTGTGTAAAATATGAACGGGTTAGGTATCAAAGTTAACCAAGTTAAGGACATGTTAGGGAAGGGTAATGGGGTGTTTAAAGCATATTAATGAGGAAAATATATGGGAGAAGGCTAGATGTCCATCATAGGTTGATGAGCCATTTTTAGAGATTGGTTCATGTTTTGATTTTGTGTTTTTGTTTGTTAGCTTTTTGCTAGTGCACGGATTATTGGGAGAAGCTCAATCAGGTGAGTTTCATAGTCCCATGTCTACTAATGATTTTGACTTCCAGATGGGATGGAAGAGACACCGTCTTGTTTTTATAAATTATGCTGTGAATGTTTTGTGTTTGGTGATGGACTTGTGCATACTTATGTGATTAACTGCTAGATGATTCATGATTGTTTTATGTTTTGACATGGTACCAAGGGGATGATGACAAGGCGGGGCCTTGGGATTGGTACATAGGTGTATGTGCGCCTATGGGACCATGGTTATTGGTAAGGATGGGAGCCTTGGATTTGGATTTGGTTTGGTTTGTTTAATCTTGAATATTATTTGTTAATGCATGTTTGTATCACATTGTCCATGTGTTCTTAGATTTGGTTATTATTCACAGCTTATGGTTTGATTTTGGCGTTTGAGTCTAAACCTATGACTCTCACCAACTTTATGTTGACGTGTTTTAGTGTCTCTTTCAGGTGAGAATGTGGTTAAGCTTGAGAATAGAAGTGGCTAGTTTTGGAGGCATTAGGATTGCATATAGAAGGAGATCCCCGTTCCTTCTTAGTTTCTTTTGATTGTTTAATAAGTGATACTGTTGAAACCTATATGTTTGCTTTGTTTATGTTAATTGTTTGTCTTGGGTAAGTGGTAGGACTGTTAGCTACTTACCTAGACTCCTGCATTGTTGAGATATTGTCATGACTTTTGTGTCACCATTTTATGACATTTCTTATTTCATTTAGTTATCTCTATAGACACGCCATGTTGTGATGATATCCATACGTCACGCTCCATATTCTGCCATGGTGGGGTGTGACAGAATGGTATCAGAGACAATGGTTATAGAGAAGTAGGTTGCCTAGCCGCGTAGCCTAGTCTATAGCTTAAGGGTCCTGCATATAGGCGTCATAGGAGTATGTGTGCATTTTATAATAATTGATGTGTTTGGATGTTATTTTTGTGATGTTTGTTAAGTTATGAACTACTATGGTTCATACTTAGCCACATATTATTTTCCTTTTCGGGTTTTGACTAGTGCGGGTTTAACTACCATCGTCCACGCTAGTCATTGTTGTACTTTGCTTAGAAATGTAAATGTTGATCCCAAACTTAGATCGATTAGCTTTGTGTATACGAGATTAGATCAAGTAATACACAAGATGTAAACAAACTTTCACTTTGATTATGAATGTCGAACTTGCTTACAATGAAAGATGTTTATGAACAAAAACTTATATAAAACTTATATCAAACATTAACCTAAAGGCCTTCTTTTATAGATACAAGAAGCCTTGTACAATAATCTACGTATCAACTATTCTAGGTAAAGATAAATATAGAAAATACATTGTCATTCTTATCTTTACTAGAAGTATTCTAGAATATAATAAACGTGTAGATTATATCTTCCATCAGTGCTTGTCTTCAATGTGTCAACGCTTGACTTTAACTTGTCAACGCTTAAGCTGTCAGCACTTGTTTTGTTCTTGTTAACGCTTGAATTGTTCTTGTCAGCGCTCAAGTGATCTGGCCTTAATTTATTCCTAACAATCCTCCCCTAAACTTGATATCCACTCTTATGATCAAGTTTCTGAATAAGCATTAAGGACTAGGAGGAGTCTGACAAACCTTCTCATATTGGTAATGAACAAATCTGATCAAATCTTTTGCCACGTCACTTGAATAATCTATTTCCAGCTGAGTGTCCTTCATCTTTTCCAAAACAGCCTTGGATATGAAATACTGAGCATCCACAAGTAGATACTCAGCAAACTTTGTAGAACTCAAATGGTATACACCAGCAGCTGAATATAACCTCCATTGAAGACCACTGAGGTCATCTTCAAGATCCTTCCATATTGCAGGATCCTCATCTTTTGGTCCACACATTCTTTTGAATGTGGTCCAAAGTTTTATTCCATTAGCTGAAGTTGGTGCTTCAGCCTCATACTTGGTCTCCAGCAACCTCCAAAGGTCCACCAAGTCTTCTCTATCACAACTTGCAAATAAAGATATGAGAGTGGTAAAAGTGTGTACCTCCTTTCCAAATCTGCCAATCTTCCAGAACCCACATTCATCTTCCTCATAGCTCACAATTGGGTTCCTGGAATCTAATGGTAACACTTGCACCATATCTGAAGCTTCTAATGGGGAGAGCTTGAGGCTCTTTCTTATAACTGCTTCACTTGGATATAGTGGATCCATATCTTTTGGAAACTCAAATTTAAATCCCTTCTTCACTGGCCTGGGAACCATCATAGCTTTCTTGATTTCCATTTCTTCTGCAAGTTGCTCCTTTCTTTCATCTGAAAGTAGTCTGAGAGTGTTTGCTTCCTGCACTCTCACCCAAATGGGATAAGCCATGTTTTCCAACTCATCAAATGTCAAAGCCTTCAACTTCTGATATGTCCATCCAACTCCATGACATCTGAGCAACATAAAGTAGAGCTCCCTTCTATCCCTTTTTAACTCTGAGAGAATATTGCTTGCCTTGTGTTTCAAAATCACCTTACAATCCTTCTGAACTCTAAGAAGAAGCTCCAAACCCCATATTTGATCTGAAATGGTCAAGTCTGGATTATCCATGCAACTTTCTTCCCAAGCATTGTACATTTGAACCACCTCTGGCATGTCAAAGTCAACCTGCAATTTCAATTCTCTCAGCTTCTCTTTGGCCAACTCATCTCCATACTCAAGCCTTTCAGGTTCTATAATCATTACACTTGAGTCTGAGCTAGCTCCATCACTTTCTTCTTCTGAAGTCACAACAAATGGTGACTTTTCCTTTTCATCTTGTTCCATGATTTGTTCAGCCAATCTTCTATCAAATTCAACTTGAGCTGCATCTTTTGGAACAATCTCTTCTACCATTTTACCCTTACCCTTATCTGATGGTGCAATGGTTGGTAAGGTAGATGATAATACCTGAGTAGAAACCTCCTTGATGATAGATGATGACTGGGATACATCACCTTCATGTGTAGGTCTGTCAACGCCCAAATTTATCTTATCAGCGCCCAAAATACTTCTATCAGCGTCCAAATTTGCCTTGTCAACGCTCAAATATTTTCCCTCAGCGCCTTGTGTAACCTCTCTCAACATAGCTGTAAATGATAAATTTAAATTGGTGGCAGAGACTAAGGACGTATCAAAACCTGTTTGTTTCTTCAAAGTTGTAAGGGCTTCAGTAACATCCACTGATTGACCATCCTGGCTGCCCTTATCACTCAGATTTATTTGATCTTCCTCCCCTTTGGAAGACTCCTCCATACCCCTTCTAACACGATCACTTTCCAAAACAACAATCCTCTCCCTCAATTGCTTGAGTTCAAGGCCTTGGGAGCTGACAATTTGTACTAAGTCTGCATTTTGCTTTTGCAAGCTAATGCAGACTGCCGTCAATTCCATAAGAGTCATTGGTTCCAGTTTGCCCTCTTCTAAAATGGGGATTTGACCTCCCAAGTCAGATTCATTGGGCATGGATGAGGACTTAATTATGGTGGGACTGCCTTGGCCAACATCTAAACCAGAACCAATAGTCCCAGCCTCATCCAGGTCACCAGCCACACTTGTGGTGGTGGTTCTCGCTGCTTCATGGCTAGGACCACCAGAGGAGAACACTCTAGTAGTCCTTTGGCGTTTCATCAACCTATATTCAGGGGGTGTGGAAGATGGTGTGGAAGAATGAGTAGATGTGGGTTGGTTAAGGGGTGTTTGGGATTGTGAAGGTTGTGTGTCAGCGTTGGAAATAGGCACATCAACGCCAACATTTGATGTGTCAGCGTCAAAGGGTTCTTGGTCAAGTTGCATGTGTTCAGGTGAAGGTAAAGGTTCAGGAATGGGTTCAAGTTGTGGTTGAGGGGTAATTGGAGGTTGGGGGTCTGGTTGGGGTTGTGCTGCTGCAATAACAGCAAGCATGGCTTGGGTTAAAGGTAGGTCTCTATGGGGTGGTGAATCCATCTTCATAAAAATAGCTTTCTTTTGCTCAGGGATCTTATAAAAATCATTATGATCCCTTAAGCAGTAACCTTGATCATCAAAAACCATTTGCAGAAAACGGGGATAAGCTAAAGTTATTTTTGTCCCCTTGTTTTTACACATTCCCTCAAAAATCATTTTATAATAGTTATATTTTTGCCCTGTTGCAATGCACACAATAGCACTTGCAATGGATCTTTTGATCTCATTGTGTGCAGTACATTTGGGACTCAAACATTGAAGTAGGACGTGTATGAGGTACTTCCAGGCTGGGGGAAAATCCTGCTTATGATACTTGTTTAGAGTACCTTCATCAGGAAAGAGATATCCCAAAGCCCTAAGCCCTTGTTCTATTTCATTTATGGGAAGGGTGGCTATACCATCAGCATCATCAAGATGCAAGGCTTGGCGTACCAAAGCCTCAGTAACCACCCAAGATCTCCCATGAACAATAGAAGTCAATGTGGTCACTCCATTAACTGTTGAGGAACTGACAGTGTTCCAAAACTGCTTAATTTCTGTGACTGGAATGAGTGGTGCATGAGAAAGAGCATACCTTAAAGGGGATGCGTTCAAATACGCCACCATTTGTGTGTATTGGGGAAAAAGAGCATCATCAGCTTCAAGATAAGAAATCATATTGTGTTGTGATCTGAACCCCAATGCCAATTCTGCTGAGTTAAACTTTGGTGCCATTGATGAAAGCTGTTAATTTTAAGTGTAGAAGATGAAGTTGATAAAAGAAAATTGTTAGACAAGAAGTATAGATACCCTGTTTAAAATAGGAGCCAAATTTATAGGAGAGAAAGAATGCATGTGATTGGCCCAAAAATAGGCAAAGATTTTCAAAAATCAATCATGAAAATATTGAAAAAGTGATAAGTTATCTCATGCATTTAATGAAAGTAACAACTCCTAAAATTACGGCTTGAAAATATGTCAAAAAGTAACAACTGGGTAGTTCCCATTGAGTGTCAACGGTCAAAAATAACCTATCAACGCCCAACGGCTATAATCTTGTCAACATTTTCCTAAAGCCATGTCAGCGTCCAATTTGGTCACAACAACGCTTGGAAAATTCTTGTCAGCGTCCAAAAATAAAATTATTTTAAAAAGTTAAAAATGACCTTAACAAGTAATTTATCCTAGAGAAGATAACCAAAAGCTGATAATTATCATAGGGCGGCAAGCACTGTCCAGTTATGCACACTTGCATAAGCAAGATAGATATAACAGTCCTCTAGTGTCCCTTGCTAACCAAAACTCTTAACAACAAAGTTACCTTATAAAATCCTTGTTACTCCCCGGTAAATCCCATATCAAAATCATTCCCAAGTCTCCCAACAGACCACAACCAATTCTAGGCCAAAAATGTCTTGGCAGCATGCAAAGTTGATATACTATGCATGCTACAGTGCCTCATGATTTAGTAAAACTAACTCATACTCACCTGTGGACACAATCTAGAATTGTGATAAGAGTATCATATGGATACCCAAACATCCTAAAGGTTCCTAAAACCTCCCCTTAAACTATGATACAAAAAGTTTGCTAAAATCATGCATGAACATAAAAAATTTATGTCAAGATAGGAATGAAACATTCCAACCATCATCCATAAATAAAAACTTGTCCAAATGCTTCTCCATTGATCCATAAGCAACTCTGTATCCAATGGTATACTACTAACACCATCTGCTCATTTAGATTGAAAACCACAAAACTAACATTGTTGCTGACAACGCCCCGATAACACATGACAGCGTTGAGGGAAGCTTTGTCAGCGTTAGACAATTATATTGCTGACAACGTTACAAAAACACTTATCAGTGTTCAAGTAACCTTTGTCAGTGTTAGAAAAATATAGTGGAAAATCTAAATCATCAATAAGACCAATAATAATAATGCATCATCCTGTACATACTTTTACAAAAAGAATCCAAAACACATATTAAGTGAGATTAACCATTCCAATACTTGTTACCAAGTATTGAAATCTCCCAGCATCAAAAGGTTTAGTTAATAAATCTGACACATTTTCCTCAGTGTCAACCCTATCTGGTTGTATTAAACCTTTCTCAAAGCAATCTCTTATAAAATGGTGTCTAATTTCTACGTGTTTAGTTTTAGAATTATGTACAGGATTCTTAATGATGCATAAAGTACTATTATTATCAACAAATATCTTAGTATGCATGAAATTATACCCATAGTCCAACAGCTGGTTCTGAATCCACAACACTTGACCACAACAGGCAGCTGCAGCCACATACTCTGCTTCAGTTGTAGAATTAGCCACCACTCTTTGTTTCTTGCATTGCCAAGATATTAATCTGCTCCCAAGAAACTGACATCCACCAGTTGTGGATTTCCTATCAAACTTATCACCTCTATAATCACTATCTGAATATGCAATCAGCTCCAATGGTGAATCCTTTGGGTACCACAAACCAAGACTAGGATAACATCTTAGGTACCTAAAGATCCTCTTCACAGCATAATGGTGACATTCTTTGGGAGTCACTTTATGGCGTGCACAAGCACACACAGCAAACATGATATCAGGTCTGGAGGCAGTGAGATACATCAAGGATCCAATCATGGATCTATAATGCCTGACATCAACATCTTTCCCATCTCCAATCTTTCCCCAAGGGTGTTCTCTATCCATAGGAGTAGTATCCCTCTTTTCATGTGGAGAAAATCCAAACTTCTTCAAGATCTCAGCAACATATTTGTCCTGGGAGATGAAGATACCATCCTCTTTCTGCTGAACTTGTAAACCAAGAAAGAAGTTCATCTCCCCCATAGCACTCATCTTGAATTTGTTTGTCATAAGCTTGGAGAAATCCTCACTCATCTTGGGATCAGTAGACCCAAAAATGATATCATCAACATAGACCTGCACAAGCAACACATCCTTGCCTTTCTTCTTTGTAAATAGTGTCTGATCTATGGTGCCCCTCTTGAATCCATTGTCCACCAAATAAGTAGACAAAGTACCATACCATGCTCTAGGGGCTTGATGAAGGCCATACATAGCCTTTTTGACTCTATACACTTTATCTGGATGCTCTGGATCCTCAAAACCAGGAGGTTGCATCACATAAACTGCCTCAACAATGGTGCCATACAGGAAGGCACTCTTGACATCCATTTGATAGACTGTGAAGCCCATGCAAGAGGCATAGGCTAGAAAAATCCTAATAGCTTCAATCCTTGCAACTGGTGCAAAGACCTCCTCATAGTCTACCCCCTCCTCTTGTGTATAACCTTGAGCCACTAACCTTGCCTTGTTTCTGACCACAATGCCTCTTTCATCTCTTTTGTTCCTTAGAACCCATCTTGTCCCTATAGGTCTAACATATCTAGGACAATCAACCAGCTCCCAAACATCCTGAATTGCAAATTGGTGAAGCTCATCCTGCATTGCTTCCACCCAACTAGGTTCTTTGAGAGAATCAAATATTTTCTTGGGTTCTTCTTGTGACAGAAAACATGCAAACAAACATGCTTGCACAAGAGGGGTATCAACCTTCTTGTGTATATTGGCAATAAACCCACCAAGACCTTGATGAGATCTTCTAGTCTGGACTGGAGTCATAATATCACCAATGATCTGAGATGTGGGGTGATTCTTCATTGTGGAAGTGAGAACCCCTCCTTCAAAAAGTCTGCCTCAACCTCACGCTTCATGTTGCCAATATCTTCTTCATCAGACTCTCCTTGATCAATGTGAACTTCTTCAAGAATATTGGAAGGTCCACCTTGTTCAAAACTGGAAGAGAAAAGATGCCCATAAGTGTTGTCAACGTCTGAATCTTGGTTGTCAGCGTCTGGGCTAACAGCACTTGAAATGTTGTTGTCAACGTCTGAGCCATCAAAGTCTGAATTGGTCTTGTCAGCGCTAGATTTGCCTTTGTCAGCGCCTGAAGAACCATGCATGTTTGTATCTGGTGGTATTTGGAAACCACCATTATCTTGTCCAGCAGCAGCAGCAGCAAAAGCATCTGTCCAAATGGGAATTGTGACATATTCTAATGTAGGAGATGCCTTTTCTGCTTGTGATCCAACCCTCTCATTAACCTGTATACCTGAAACATTAACAACTTGTTCCTCCACAACATTTGAAGTTACCTTCACAATGTCTGGATTAGTGACAGGCATATAATTTAAAGTTCTAGATAAGGGTTCCAAATCAAACAACCAATTAGGACCACTCTCAAGATCACTAGGTTTATTCTCTAAGAACCTAACATGTACTCTCTCAACTATACGTTTGTCCTCCTTAAGATAAACCCTATAACCCTTGCTCTAGACTGAATACCCCATGAAGTAACCCTCATCACCTTTTGCACTAAATTTCCCTAAGGCATCACTAGTATCCAATACTACTACATGACAACCAAAAGGTCTGAGAAAACCAATATTAGGTTTTCTTCCCCAAAGTAACTCATAAGGTGTTTTGTTCTGAATTTTGTTAACCAATGCTCTATTTTGCACATAGCATGCTGTATTAACAGCCTCAGCCCAAAAGGCTATTGGAAAGTGAGCATCAGCCAACATTCTTCTGGCTGCTTCAATTAGGGTTCTATTTTTCCTCTCAGCAACCCCATTTTGTTGTAGGGTTCTAGCAATACTAAATTGCCTAGTAATTCCTTTCCTGGCACAGAAATCATCTAGCTTCTTGTTCCTAAATTCTCCACCATTATCACTCCTAAGCATTTTAACCTCATTGCCAGACCTTTTCTCAATCTGAGTGATAAAATCAATAAGAACATCAGCTGTGTCACTCTTCATAGCTAGAAAGAATGTCCAAGTAAATCTAGAGAAGTCATCTGTGACAACAAAGCAATAAGACTTACCATTCAAACTTTCTATATTAGTTGGACCAAAGAGGTCCATGTGAAGCATATGAA
Source organism: Glebionis coronaria (assembly GCA_025667525.1). NCBI lineage: Eukaryota > Viridiplantae > Streptophyta > Magnoliopsida > Asterales > Asteraceae > Glebionis > Glebionis coronaria. The sequence goes on from CM046881.1 coordinate 583,066,876, forward strand.
GAGGTCTGGAACTAGTATGCACCTGTTTTGACTTGAATGAGACCTTGTGCTGCTTGCCTTTAAGACATGCAACACAAGAGTGGTCATTGTGGAAGGCCTTCTCAGGAAAACCATCAACTAAACCAAGCCTCACAAGTCTATTTATATTTTTAAAATTTATGTGCCCTAGTCTCCTGTGCCACAAATTACTCTCATCTACTGAGGCCTTAGCATAAAAACAAGACATGTTGGTATTCATTTTAATCCCATTTAAATTCACATTATATATGTCCTTATGCCTAGGTGTTCTATACTCAATATATTTCTCATCAGGGATCTTAAAATCCTTGCTTAACACCAAACACTCAGTATCAGTAAAAAGAACTTTATTTTTGTTATCACAAACTTGTGATACACTAAACAGATTATAATCAAGTTCTTTTACCAGGAAGACGTTCTCAAAACGCGGATTATTGGTGAGAAGGGTTCCTTTGCCTGTGATAGTTCTATAACCACCTCCAAAGTATACCTTGTCACCATTTTTAATAGGGGTAAAATTCGTCAGATAGTCTTCCTTCCCTGTCATGTGCCTTGAGCATCCACTATCCCAATATCCATAATCATTGATCTATCTTTGAATGCCCTGCACATAAAGAAAACAAATTAGTTTTCTTTGGGAACCCAAGTCTCAAAAGACTTGGATTCATCTGGTTGTTCAATAAGAACAGACTTAGTTCTCATAACAACCCCATTCTAATCCTTTTTAGGATGAAATACCCAGTTAACCCCAATAGGTTTTGTAATGACCTTTGAAATGTAATTAAATCTATTGTAAGTCATTGAAATCCCATTATCATTAGGGTTTTGATCTTTCTTGGGTCTCCATGTTAAGGCTTGAAGAAGCTTTAGACCCCTTACCTTGTGGCTGCAAATATTTAGGTCTGGTCACGTTTCTGTCAGCGTTAGAATTTGTCATGTCAACGCTGAAATTACCCTTGTCAGCGTTGAACCTAGGGTTTGCTACAGGAACCCATTGCCTATTTGACCAGGTGTTTGACTTTTGAAATGGTCTTTGTCCATGAGTGTTAGACCTTCTAGAAAAGAATGGGGCAGGTCTAATCACTTGTGGACTTTGCCGCACACAAGGTTTGGGTCTGACAACGTTTGCATATTGTGTGTTCTTCATTTTTTCTTAGCAGGTTTCATTGGAGCTTGGTGTCCAAGGTTCTGCTCAGGCCCCAACCTGATTAGAGGTGACATAGCAGTCATTGAGGGACCTGGATGTAGGTCCCTCTAGGTAGCAATCTTGTTCTCTCATTTTCAGTTTTAAGTGTATGATTTATGTGATTTGTTGATTTGGTATGAAACTTGTTCAAATGTTTGTTTTATGGTTTGATTATGTTCTCTAGTGCTTGTATGCATGTTATAGGTGATTAGGATCAGTTTGGTTAGGATTTGATTTGATTTGGCTTGAAAAATTTCATTATCAGAATTTTAAAGGGGTGTTTGGATTAAGGTTCAAATAGGGTCTAATGATATGATTCTTGGTTAAAAACCTGTATACACACTCAACAAGTAGTAATAGGTTATATGTTAAGCTTGTCTTTCAGTTTGGTAGGATTTTGAACAAATTTGCATGCTAAAACATTGGACAATATAGCTAAAATCAGAAAGTGCTTGTTGTTGACTATTCTTGTTGAATTAGCTATTCAAATCTTGCCCATTGTTAGATAATAGGTTATTTAGGGATTGTGTATTGGTTATATGCTGTTTTGTGAGCTTATGTGCAAGTTATGAGCCTTTAAATTTCATTTTTGTGCAAGTAAAAAGGGGTCACTATTCATCAGAAACATGAATGACTAATCAGAAACTATTTGTGCTCTTTGTGTGGATTTTTGTGAAGTACTTGCTTGTTTTTTGTGTGTAATTTGACTCCTTATACTCAACTGAGTATAAGGGTGCCTTTTTGTCCAAAAATAAGCCACCAAATAAGCTCTCCTGAGCTAATAGGTCAACTGACCAAAATTTATAACTAGCAGTGGGAACAAACTTCCCACTGGTAGTTCTCAAGTTGGTACTGCTTCACAACAAGACAAAATCCTTTGCATGTCACTTTCAGAAACATTGATTTTTTGTCTTTAGTGCCCTTATTTGGGAATTAGGACTTGAAACTTGTTTCTATATTTTTCTTATTTTATTTTTGATTTTTCTAATTAATTAGAATTATTATTACTGTTCATTTAGTAATTTTTAGGTTTTATTGCATTTTTAATTAACTTTTATTTTTCTGTTTTTGGCATTTAGTGCCAAAAATACATATTTTTCAGTTTCAACATTTTTCTTTTATTAAGAAATAGATTTTAAGATTTTTGGTATTAAAAGTTTTCACTATTCATCTTTTAATTATTTTTTAGAATTAATTTAGTATAATTAGGGTTTAATTTAAATCTAGTTTTGTCTTTTAGTGAAAAATTTTATATTTTTCAAACTTTTTCAATTTTATACTGTTCATTAGTGTAATTTAGGATTTTTAAAATTGATAAACTATTTTTGGCATTATTTTATTATTTTTTATAATTATTTTAGTTTAAAAATAGTTTTTAGTAATTTAAAAATAGAAAAATAGCTTTTAAAAATTAGGAAAAATACTTTTTAGTCTTTAGACAATATAAGTAAGTTATTTGTTCAATAAAATAATATTTTGGACATTTTGATTAATTATATTTAATTTTAGGGCATTAATTAGCATTTAAAATTGAATATTTAATTAATAAAAGGTTTTAAAATATTTTTATTGGATTTTTATTCTTATTTATATTATCTTAGACTACTTTTAGCTTTAAATTAATTTTTAGGTTTTAAAATTTTATATTTGTAGTTTTTACGGTTTTACGTGAACGACTTTTTCGTCTTAGCTCGATCCGTCTTCGTAACCGTCTTTCTCTTCTCACCCCATTTCTATTTTCTCTTCTCATAAAAATAAAATCATCATTAATCAATTAATTACACAACACACTAGCCTCCTCGAGAACGAACTCACTTTTAGGGTCATTCACACACGGTTTTCCTAAATCGTCGTGCATACTTGCCCTAATTACCTTCCTTTTCCTAAAGGGGTAATTTTACTAAACAATCAGACTTTCAAACGAACATAGGAGTTGGTTTATATATTATAGGAAGTATCTAAATTGGGGCTAAGATTGTGGGTTAGGGTAAGACCCCCTAATCATAACAAACTTTTTGTATGTTCAAAATTAGTAAAATCCGGATAGACAAAAGTATAGATATATATATCGGGGCCTTAACAGTAGCTTTAAGGTTGGGGCAAATGGTAGGTGTTAGCTAACACATGTAAGGGCATAGGGTTTCCTTTACAGAGGTCATGGGTATGGTTAGTTGGGCGTTTGTCTTATAGTTTGGGGACCTAAAAGTTGGGACTATTTTGTGTAAAATATGAACGGGTTAGGTATCAAAGTTAACCAAGTTAAGGACATGTTAGGGAAGGGTAATGGGGTGTTTAAAGCATATTAATGAGGAAAATATATGGGAGAAGGCTAGATGTCCATCATAGGTTGATGAGCCATTTTTAGAGATTGGTTCATGTTTTGATTTTGTGTTTTTGTTTGTTAGCTTTTTGCTAGTGCACGGATTATTGGGAGAAGCTCAATCAGGTGAGTTTCATAGTCCCATGTCTACTAATGATTTTGACTTCCAGATGGGATGGAAGAGACACCGTCTTGTTTTTATAAATTATGCTGTGAATGTTTTGTGTTTGGTGATGGACTTGTGCATACTTATGTGATTAACTGCTAGATGATTCATGATTGTTTTATCTTTTGACATGGTACCAAGGGGATGATGACAAGGCGGGGCCTTGGGATTGGTACATAGGTGTATGTGCGCCTATGGGACCATGGTTATTGGTAAGGATGGGAGCCTTGGATTTGGATTTGGTTTGGTTTGTTTAATCTTGAATATTAGTTGTTAATGCATGTTTGTATCACATTGTCCATGTGTTCTTAGATTTGGTTATTATTCACAGCTTATGGTTTGATTTTGGCGTTTGAGTCTAAACCTATGACTCTCACCAACTTTATGTTGACGTGTTTTAGTGTCTCTTTCAGGTGAGAATGTGGTTAAGCTTGAGAATAGAAGTGGCTAGTTTTGGAGGCATTAGGATTGCATATAGAAGGAGATCCCCGTTCCTTCTTAGTTTCTTTTGATTGTTTAATAAGTGATACTGTTGAAACCTATATGTTTGCTTTGTTTATGTTAATTGTTTGTCTCGGGTAAGTGGTAGGACTGTTAGCTACTTACCTAGACTCCTGCATTGTTGAGATATTGTCATGACTTTTATGTCACCATTTTATGACATTTCTTATTTCATTTAGTTATCTCTATAGACACGCCATGTTGTGATGATATCCATACGTCGCGCTCCATATTCCGCCATGGTGGGGTGTGACAGAATGGTATCAGAGACAATGGTTATAGAGAAGTAGGTTGCCTAGCCGCGTAGCCTAGTCTATAGCTTAAGGGTCCTGCATATAGGCGTCATAGGAGTATGTGTGCATTTTATAATAATTGATGTGTTTGGATGTTATTTTTGTGATGTTTGTTAAGTTATGAACTACTATGGTTCATACTTAGCCACATATTATTTTCCTTTTCGGGTTTTGACTAGTGCGGGTTTAACTACCATCGTCCACGCTAGTCATTGTTGTACTTTGCTTAGAAATGTAAATGTTGATCCCAAACTTAGATCGATTAGCTTTGTGTATACGAGATTAGATCAAGTAATACACGTAGAGAAACCTTTGTATATGCTTTATGAATCTAAGTGTTATGTGGAATTTAACACTTAAACAAGAACACACAAGATGTAAACAAACTTTCACTTTGATTATGAATGTCGAACTTGCTTACAATGAAAGATGTTTATGAACAAAAACTTATATAAAACTTATATCAAACATTAACCTAAAGACCTTCTTTTATAGATACAAGAAGCCTTGTACAATAATCTACGTATCAACTATTCTAGGTAAAGATAAATATAGAAAATACATTGTCATTCTTATCTTTACTAGAAGTATTATAGAATATAATAAACGTGTAGATTATATCTTCCATCAGTGCTTGTCTTCAATGTGTCAACGCTTGACTTTAACTTGTCAACGCTTAAGCTGTCAGCACTTGTTTTGTTCTTGTCAACGCTTGAATTGTTCTTGTCAGCGCTCAAGTGATCTGGCCTTAATTTATTCCCAACAATCCTCCCCTAAACTTGATATCCACTCTTATGATCAAGTTTCTGAATAAGCATTAAGGACTAGGAGGAGTCTGACAAACCTTCTCATATTGGTAATGAACAAATCTGATCAAATCTTTTGCCACGTCACTTGAATAATCTATTTCCAGCTGAGTGTCCTTCATCTTTTCCAAAACAGCCTTGGATATGAAATACTGAGCATCCACAAGTAGATACTCAGCAAACTTTGTAGAACTCAAATGGTATACACCAGCAGCTGAATATAACCTCCATTGAAGACCACTGAGGTCATCTTCAAGATCCTTCCATATTGCAGGATCCTCATCTTTTGGTCCACACATTCTTTTGAATGTGGTCCAAAGTTTTATTCCATTAGCTGAAGTTGGTGCTTCAGCCTCATACTTGGTCTCTAGCAACCTCCAAAGGTCCACCAAGTCTTCTCTATCACAACTTGCAAATAAAGATATGAGAGTGGTAAAAGTGTGTACCTCCTTGCCAAATCTGCCAATCTTCCAGAACCCACATTCATCTTCCTCATAGCTCACAATTGGGTTCCTGGAATCTAATGGTAACACTTGCACCATATCTGAAGCTTCTAATGGGGAGAGCTTGAGGCTCTTTCTTATAACTGCTTCACTTGGATATAGTAGATCCATATCTTTTGGAAACTCAAATTTAAATCCCTTCTTCACTGGCCTGGGAACCATCATAGCTTTCTTGATTTCCATTTCTTCTGCAAGTTGCTCCTTTCTTTCATCTGAAAGTAGTCTGAGAGTGTTTGCTTCCTGCACTCTCACCGAAATGGGATAAGCCCTGTTTTCCAACTCATCAAATGTCAAAGCCTTCAACTTCTGATATGTCCATCCAACTCCATGACATCTGAGCAACATAAAGTAGAGCTCCCTTCTATCCCTTTTTAACTCTGAGAGAATATTGCTTGCCTTGTGTTTCAAAATCACCTTACAATCCTTCTGAAGTCTAAGAAGAAGCTCCAAACCCCATATTTGATCTGAAATGGTCAAGTCTGGATTATCCATGCAACTTTCTTCCCAAGCATTGTACATTTGAACCACCTCTGGCATGTCAAAGTCAACCTGCAATTTCAATTCTCTCAGCTTCTCTTTGGCCAACTCATCTCCATACTCAAGCCTTTCAGGTTCTATAATCATTACACTTGAGTCTGAGCTAGCTCCATCACTTTCTTCTTCTGAAGTCACAACAAATGGTGACTTTTCCTTTTCATCTTGTTCCATGATTTGTTCAGCCAATCTTCTATCAAATTCAACTTGAGCTGCATCTTTTGGAACAATCTTTTCTACTATTTTACCCTTACCCTTATCTGATGGTGCAATGGTTGGTAAGGTAGATGATAATACCTGAGTAGAAACCTTCTTGATGATAGATGATGACTGGGATACATCACCTTCATGTGCAGGTCTGTCAACGCCCAAATTTATCTTATCAGCGCCCAAAATACTTCTATCAGCGTCCAAATTTGCCTTGTCAACGCTCAAATATTTTCCCTCAGCGCCTTGTGTAACCTCTCTCAACATAGCTTTAAATGATAAATTTAAATTGGTGGGAGAGACTAAGGACGTATCAAAACCTGTTTGTTTCTTCAAAGTTGTAAGGGCTTCAGCAACATCCATTGATTGACCATCCTGGCTGCCCTTATCACTCAGATTTATCTGATCTTCCTCCCCTTTAGAAGACTCCTCCATACCCCTTCTAACACGATCACTTTCCAAAACAACAATCCTCTCCCTCAATTGCTTGAGTTCAAGGCCTTGGGAGCTGACAATTTGTACTAAGTCTGCATTTTGCTTTTGCAAGCTAATGCAGACTGCCGTCAATTCCATAAGAGTCATTGGTTCCAGTTTGCCCTCTTCTAAAATGGGGATTTGACCTCCCAAGTCAGATTCATTGGGCATGGATGAGGACTTAATTATGGTGGGACTGCCTTGGCCAACATCTAAGCCAGAACCAATAGTCCCAGCCTCATCCAGGTCACCAGCCACACTTGTGGTGGTGGTTCTCGCTGCTTCATGGCTAGGACCACCAGAGGAGAACACTCCAGTAGTCCTTTGGCGTTTCATCAACCTATATTCAGGGGGTGTGGAAGATGGTGTGGAAGAATGAGTAGATGTGGGTTGGTTAAGGGGTGTTTGGGATTGTGAAGGTTGTGTGTCAGCGTTGGAAATAGGCACATCAACGCCAACATTTGATGTGTCAGCGTCAAAGGGTTCTTGGTCAAGTTGCATGTGTTCAGGTGAAGGTAAAGGTTCAGGAATGGGTTCAAGTTGTGGTTGAGGGGCAATTGGAGGTTGGGGGTCTGGTTGGGGTTGTGTTGCTGCAATAACAGCAAGCATGGCTTGGGTTAAAGGTAGGTCTCTATGGGGTGGTGAATCCATCTTCATAAAAATAGCTTTCTTTTGCTCATGGATCTTATAAAAATCATTATGATCCCTTGAGCAGTAACCTTGATCATCAAAAACCATTTGCAGAAAACGGGGATAAGCTAAAGTTATTTTTGTCCCCTTGTTTTTACACATTCCCTCAAAAATCATTTTAGAATAGTTATATTTTTGCCCTGTTGCAATGCACACAATAGCACTTGCTATGGATCTATTGATCTCATTGTGTGCAGTACATTTGGGACTCAAACATTGAAGGAGGACGTGTATGAGGTACTTCCAGGCTGGGGGAAAATCCTGCTTATGATACTTGTTTAGGGTACCTTCATCAGGAAAGGGATATCCCAAAGCCCTAAGCCCTTGTTCTATTTCATTTATGGGAAGGGTGGCTATACCATCAGCATCATCAAGATGCAAGGCTTGGCGTACCAAAGCCTCAGTAACCACCCAAGATCTCCCATGAACAATAGAAGTCAATGTGGTCACTCCATTAACTGTTGAGGAACTAACAGTGTTCCAAAACTGCTTAATGTGTGTGACTGGAATGAGTGGTGCATGAGAAAGAGCATAACTTAAAGGGGATGCGTTCAAATACGCCACCATTTGTGTGTATTGGGGAAAAAGAGCATCATCAGCTTCAAGATAAGCAATCATATTGTGTTGTGATCTGAACCCCAATGCCAATTCTGCTGAGTTAAACTTTGGTGCCATTGATGAAAGCTGTTAATTTTAAGTGTAGAAGATGAAGTTGATAAGAGAAAATTGTTAGACAAGAAGTATAGATACCCTGTTTAAAATAGGAGCCAAATTTATAGGAGAGAAAGAATGCATGTGATTGGCCCAAAAATAGGCAAAGATTTTCAAAAATCAATCATGAAAATATTGAAAAAGTGATAAGTTATCTCATGCATTTAATGAAAGTAACAACTCCTAAAATTACGGCTTGAAAATATGTCAAAAAGTAACAACTGGGTAGGTCCCATTGAGTGTCAACGGTCAAAAATAACCTATCAACGCCCAACGGCTATAATCTTGTCAACGTTTTCCTAAAGCCATGTCAGCGTCCAATTTGGTCACAACAACGCTTGGAAAATTCTTGTCAGCGTCCAAAAATAAAATTATTTTAAAAAGTTAAAAATGACCTTAACAAGTAATTTATCCTAGAGAATAACCAAAAGCTGATAATTATCATAGGGCGGCAAGCACTGTCCAGTTATGCACACTTGCATAAGCAAGATAGACATAACAGTCCTCTAGTGTCCCTTGCTAACCAAAACTCTTAACAACAAAGTTACCTTATAAAATCCTTGTTACTCCCCGGTAAATCCCATATCAAAATCATTCCCAAGTCTCCCAACAGACCACAACCAATTCTAGGCCAAAAATGTCTTGGCAGCATGCAAAGTTGATATACTATGCATGCTACAGTGCCTCATGATTTAGTAAAACTAACTCATACTCACCTGTGGACACAATCTAGAATTGTGATAAGAGTATCATATGGATACCCAAACAACCTAAAGGTTCCTAAAACCTCCCCTTAAACTATGATACAAAAAGTTTGCTAAAATCATGCATGAACATAAAAAATTTATGTCAAGATAGGAATGAAACATTCCAACCATCATCCATAAATAAAAACTTGTCCAAATGCTTCTCCATTGATCCATAAGCAACTCTATATCCAATGGTATACTGCTAACACCATCTGCACATTTAGATTGAAAACCACAAAACTAACATTGTTGCTGACAACGCCCCGATAACACATGACAGCGTTGAGGGAAGCTTTGTCAGCGTTAGACAATTATATTGCTGACAACGTTACAAAAACACTTATCAGTGTTCAAGTAACCTTTGTCAGTGTTAGAAAAATATAGTGGAAAATCTAAATCATCAATAAGACCAATAATAATAATGCATCATCCTGTACATACTTTTACAAAAAGAATCCAAAACACATATTAAGTGAGATTAACCATTCCAATACTTGTTACCAAGTATTGAAATCTCCCAGCATCAAAAGGTTTAGTTAATAAATCTGACACATTTTCCTCAGTGTCAACCCTATCTGGTTGTATTAAACCTTTCTCAAAGCAATCTCTTATAAAATGGTGTCTAATTTCTATGTGTTTAGTTTTAGAATGATGTACAGGATTCTTAATGATGCATAAAGTACTATTATTATCAACAAATATCTTAGTATGCATGAAATTATACCCATAGTCCAACAGCTGGTTCTGAATCCACAACACTTGACCACTACAGGCAGCTGCAGCCACATACTCTGCTTCAGTTGTAGAATTAGCCACCACTGTTTGTTTCTTGCATTGCCAAGATATTAATCTGCTCCCAAGAAACTGACATCCACCAGTTGTGGATTTCCTATCAAACTTATCACCTCCATAATCACTATTTGAATATGCAATCAGCTCCAATGGTGAATCCTTTGGGTACCACAAACCAAGACTAGGATAACATCTTAGGTACCTAAAGATCCTCTTCACAGCATAAAGGTGACATTCTTTGGGAGTCACTTGATGGCGTGCACAAGCACACACAGCAAACATGATATCAGGTCTGGAGGCAGTGAGATACATCAAGGATCCAATCATGGATCTATAATGCCTGACATCAACATCTTTCCCATCTCCAATCTTTCCCCAAGGGTGTTCTCTATCCATAGGAGTAGTATCCCTCTTTTCATGTGGAGAAAATCCAAACTTCTTTAAGATCTCAGCAACATATTTGTCCTGGGAGATGAAGATACCATCCTCTTTCTGCTGAACTTGTAAACCAAGAAAGAAGTTCATCTCCCCCATAGCACTCATCTTGAATTTGTTTGTCATAAGCTTGGAGAAATCCTCACTCATCTTGGGATCAGTAGACCCAAAAATGATATCATCAACATAGACCTGCACAAGCAACACATCCTTGCCTTTCTTCTTTGTAAATAGTGTCTGATCTATGGTGCCCCTCTTGAATCCATTGTCCACCAAATAAGTAGACAAAGTACCATACCATGCTCTAGGGGCTTGATGAAGGCCATACATAGCCTTTTTGACTCTATACACTTTATCTGGATGCTCTGGATCCTCAAAACCAGGAGGTTGCATCACATAAACTTCCTCAACAATGGTGCCATACAGGAAGGCACTCTTGACATCCATTTGATAGACTATGAAGCCCATGCAAGAGGCATAGGCTAGAAAAATCCTAATAGCTTCAATCCTTGCAACTGGTGCAAAGACCTCCTCATAGTCTACCCCCTCCTCTTGTGTATAACCTTGAGCCACTAACCTTGCCTTGTTTCTGACCACAATGCCTCTTTCATCTCTTTTGTTCCTTAGAACCCATCTTGTCCCTATAGGTCTGACATATCTAGGACAATCAACCAGCTCCCAAACATCCTGAATTGCAAATTGGTGAAGCTCATCCTGCATTGCTTCCACCCAACTAGGTTCTTTGAGAGCATCAAATATTTTCTTGGGTTCTTCTTGTGACAGAAAACATGCAAACAAACATGCTTGCACAAGAGGGGTATCAACCTTCTTGTGTATATTGGCAATAAACCCACCAAGACCTTGATGAGATCTTCTAGTCTGAACTGGAGTCATAATATCACCAATGATCTGAGATGTGGGGTGATTCTTCATTGTGGAAGTGAGAACCCCTCCTTCAAAAAGTCTGCCTCAACCTCACGCTCCATGTTGCCAATATCTTCTTCATCAGACTCTCTTTGATCAATGTGAAATTCTTCAAGAATATTGGAAGGTCCACCTTGTTCAAAACTGGAAGAGAAAAGATGCCCATAAGTGTTGTCAACGTCTGAATCTTGGTTGTCAGCGTCTGGGCTAATAGCGCTTGAAATGTTGTTGTCAACGTCTGAGCCATCAACGTCTGAATTTGTCTTGTCAGCGCTAGATTTGCCTTTGTCAGCGCCTGAAGAACCATGCATGTTTGTATCTGGTGGTATTTGGAAACCACCATTATCTTGTCCAGCAGCAGCAGCAGCAAAAGCATCTGTCCAAATGGGAATTGTGACATATTCTAATGTAGGAGATGCCTTTTCTGCTTGTGATCCAACCCTCTCATTAACCTGTGTACCTGAAACATTAACAACTTGTTCCTCCACAACATTTGAAGTTACCTTCACAATGTCTGGATTAGTGACAGGCATATAATTTAAAGTTCTAGATAAGGGTTCCAAATCAAACAACCAATTAGGACCACTCTCAGGATCACTAGGTTTATTCTCTAAGAACCTAACATGTACTCTCTCAACTATACGTTTGTCCTCCTTAAGAAAAACCCTATAACCCTTGCTCTGGACTGAATACCCCATGAAGTAACCCTCATCACCTTTTGCACTAAATTTCCCTAAGGCATCACTAGTATCCAATACTACTACATGACAACCAAAAGGTCTGAGAAAACCAATATTAGGTTTTCTTCCCCAAAGTAACTCATAAGGTGTTTTGTTCTGAATTTTGTTAACCAATGCTCTATTTTGCACATAGCATGTTGTATTAACAGCCTCAGCCCAAAAGGCTATTGGAAAGTGAGCATCAGCCAACATTGTTCTGGCTGCTTCAATTAGGGTTCTATTTTTCCTCTCAGCAACCCCATTTTGTTGTAGGGTTCTAGCAATACTAAATTGCCTAGTAATTCCTTTCCTGGCACAGAAATCATCTAGCTTCTTGTTCCTAAATTCTCCACCATTATCACTCCTAAGCATTTTAACCTCATTGCCAGACCTTTTCTCAATCTGAGTGATAAAATCAATAAGAACATCAGCTGTGTCACTCTTCATAGCTAGAAAGAATGTCCAAGTAAATCTAGAGAAGTCATCTATGACAACAAAGCAATAAGACTTACCATTCAAACTTTCTATATTAGTTGGACCAAAGAGGTCCATGTGAAGCATATGAAGAGGTCTGGAACTAGTATGCACCTGTTTTGACTTGAATAAGACCTTGTGCTGCTTGCCTTTAAGACATGCAACACAAGAGTGGTCATTGTGGAAGGCCTTCTCAGGAAAACCATCAACTAAACCAAGCCTCACAAGTCTATTTATATTTTTAAAATTTATGTGCCCTAGTCTCCTGTGCCACAAATTACTCTCATCTACTGAGGCCTTAGCATAAAAACAAGACATATTGGTATTCATTTTAATCCCATTTAAATTCATATTATATATGTCCTTATGCCTAGGTGTTCTATACTCAATATATTTCTCATCAGGGATCTTAAAATCCTTGCTTAACACCAAACACTCAGTATCAGTAAAAAGAACTTTATTTTTGTTATCACAAACTTGTGATACACTAAACAAATTATAATCAAGTTCTTTTACCAGGAAGACGTTCTCAAAACGCAGATTATTGGTGAGAAGGGTTCCTTTGCCTGTGATAGTTCCATAACCACCTCCAAAGTATACCTTGTCACCATTTTTAATAGGGGTAAAATTCGTCAGATAGTCTTCCTTCCCTGTCATGTGCCTTGAGCATCCACTATCCCAATATCCATAATCATTGATCTGTCTTTGAATGCCCTGCACATAAAGAAAACAAATTAGTTTTCTTTGGGAACCCAAATCTCAAAAGACTTGGATTCATCTGGTTGTTCAATAAGAACAGACTTAGTTCTCATAACAACCCCATTCTAATCCTTTTTAGGATGAAATACCCAGTTAACCCCAATAGGTTTTGTAATGACCTTTGAAATGTAATTAAATCTATTGTAAGTCATTGAAATCCCATTATCATTAGGGTTTTGATCTTTCTTGGGTCTTCATGTTAAGGCTTGAAGAAGCTTTAGACCCCTTACCTTGTGGCTGCAAATATTTAGGTCTGGTCACGTTTCTGTCAGCGTTAGAATTTGTCCTGTCAACGCTGAAATTACCCTTGTCAGCGTTGAACCTAGGGTTTGCTACAGGAACCCATTGCCTATTTGACCAGGTGTTTGTCTTTTGAAATGGTCTTTGTCCATGAGTGTTAGACCTTCTAGAAAAGAATGGGACAGGTCTAATCACTTGTGGACTTTGCCGCACACAAGGTTTGGGTCTGACACCGTTTGACTTTCTAACAACGTTGACTTTCTTCCTGTCAGCGCTGAAATTGTTCCTGTCAGCGCTGGCTTTGGGAGCGTTGACACACTTGTATGCCAAATGTGAAAAGCTACCACAAGTGTAACAGGCTTTCTTAGACACAACCTTAGGTCTAGAAGAGAAGAAACCTGTTCCATGATTGCTAACTTGGCTCCTGGGTGACCTATTATTCCTATACATCTCTGCATATTTAATGGTAGGTCTTCTAACAGTGTTTGAGCCTAGGTCAACAGCTTTACCAGTGATTGGGTGAGTAACCTTAATGGGTGGTGATTCATTGGGACTTTCAAATAGCAAACCTCCCTTAACAAATAAAGTAGGGTTAGCTTTCTTCCACTCATTTAGGTCAGTCAATTTTTGTTGATTCTCTTCCACTGGAGTGACAACTCTTGGTGGAGGAATGAATTCCTCCTCTTGAAGCTCTGGTAAACCAGTCCAAGATAAGTCCCTTCGTTGGACACCATAGAAGTCACCAGCTGGTGGTGGAACCAAAGAGTAATCATTCATCCCAATCCCAGTTATGTCCTTAGGATCCCTTTGTTTAGCTACACAGTCTCCTAGGGTTTGGGTGGCTCTATCAAATCTTTGAATTTTGAGGTCAACATTATCTTTATTCTTAATGGCCTCATCTAACTTGGTCTGTAATTCACTATTAACCTTTTTCATGATGTTTCTAATATCCATACTACCCTCTAGCTCATGTTTTAAGATATTGATCTTATCTTTTAAGTCAAATTCCATTTTCTTGTATTCAGAAACGGTTTTCTCAGTTTCAGTAAGAGCTAGTTGGTAATTAGACAATTTACATCTTTCAGTGCTCATGTCATTCTTTAGCTTTAACACCTCTTTGTTAAGTCTTTCAGTATTTAACCTACAACCTTTGCTACAAAAAGCATCATCATATACCTCATTATCAGATGAAGAGGAAGAGTGTGCCATGAGAGCATATTCAACATGCTCTTCTTCTTCAATATCAGCAACCAAAGCTTTATCCTCTTCAACATTCTTAGCCAGATAGCTCCAATCCCATCCTGTATCATCAATTCCTTGAACTGCAACCATAGCTTTGGAATCCTGAGCTTTAACAACCTGACTTGAGGGTTTACCAGCATCAGATCTTCTAGGAGATCTGCATTCCCTCATGAAGTGCCCCATACGATGACAGTTGTAGCATTCAACTTTGGATTTATCAAATCCAGCTGTGTCTTTAGCATTGAAGGTCATCTTCTTTTTAAACCTTCTGTTCCACCTATTTGCTCTTATACTAGCAAGAGCCATGTTCCACTTGATGTCCATCTCTTCCAAGTGCTCATCACTTATCTGCTCAAGGTCCTCATATGTAATCACTGAACCATTGGGCAAAGAAGCAATGTAAGCACAAACAATATCCAAATCCAACCCAGCAGGTTTAACTCTTGGGGAGTCATTCTTGAATGTGTCAGCGTCTGAAAAGGAGACGTTGACAGGACTTGTTCCAGCGCTGACATATGATGATCCAGTAACTGGATGCATATAAGAGTCCTTCTGATTGAATTGACCTTCACTATGAGAGAAGAAGGCCATGTTGCTGGTGGTAGATTTGCTTCTATGCTCTGAAAGAGTTTCATCTTCCAACAGTCTTAGTTTGTTGTAGATGTCATCAAACGAGGAGCTCTTGTAAGTATTGTTGGCAAGAATAGATCTTGCCTCAATCTTCCATGCCTCACCAAGACTTTTAAGAAAGGTAGCATTGGTGTCAACATCACCAACTTGTGTCCCCATGAAGGACAACTTGCTTGTGATGTCAAGCAATCTGCTTCTCACACTACTTAGTTTCTCATTGGGTTGAGCTTTGAAGACAGCATAATCATGTAGAAGTTGCTTTTTCTTTTCTTCCTTAGTGTCTGCATTGCCACCATATGCAACTTCAAGTGCTTCCCAAAGATCCTTAGCAGATTCATATCCTCTATATTTGTGCTGGTTTTCTTGTCCCAAAGAGACTTTCAGAATATTTAGGGGTTTCATGTCAACCCTTTTCTTTGCAATATCATCAGCAGCTACAGCTCTACCATCTCTAGGTTTTTCTTTCTTATCCTCTTCAGCTGTTCTTTGACTAATGGCATCAAGAATCTTTTGAGCCTTATTGAATGTGTTTCCATATTCAATAATCTCCCAGAGTGTGTAGTCATAGATCCCCAGATATTGTTCAAAGTTGAACTTCCATAAGTCAAAGTTGGTTGCATCAAGCATGGGAATCTTGATGTTTGGTAAGGCTGAGGAGGAGGAGTTTATTGCTTCAGACATGATGTTGTTAGGGTTTCTGAGAAAATTAGGGTTTTGGTGTTTTTAGGGTTCTGGTGTTCGTGTATGGTGTTCTTTAAAGATCAAAAGTTCCTCAACAAGCTCTGATACCACTTGTTGATCCCAAACTTAGATCGATTAGCTTTGTGTATACGAGATTAGATCAAGTAATACACGTAGAGAAACCTTTGTATATGCTTTATGAATCTAAGTGTTATGCGGAATTTAACACTTAAACAAGAACACACAAGATGTAAACAAACTTTCACTTTGATTATGAATGTCGAACTTGCTTACAATGAAAGATGTTTATGAACAAAAACTTATATAAAACTTATATCAAACATTAACCTAAAGGCCTTCTTTTATAGATACAAGAAGCCTTGTACAATAATCTACGTATCAACTATTCTAGGTAAAGATAAATATAGAAAATACATTGTCATTCTTATCTTTACTAGAAGTATTCTAGAATATAATAAACGTGTAGATTATATCTTCCATCAGTGCTTGTCTTCAATGTGTCAACGCTTGACTTTAACTTGTCAACGCTTAAGCTGTCAGCACTTGTTTTGTTCTTGTCAACGCTTGAATTGTTCTTGTCAGCGCTCAAGTGATCTGGCCTTAATTTATTCCCAACAGTAAATTATAGTACGTAATTTGGTACATGATAGCATCTGCCTTACGTTATGTTATTCTATGTATCTGATGAGTAATATTTTCTTCTGATGTTTAAGTCATGCCCCCTAAGAGACAAGTAGTGGTGCAAGCCACTTGAATTACGAGGATAGGATGCAACATACGTACAAACTATAGGAGGACAATTCCATATGAGTGGTATCCATGTGAGGCGATAACACACATGTCTAAGGTGAAAGTGAACAATATGTGGGTCTATAAGACTGTCATAACGATAACGGCTAAAGAAGGGAATAAGGAAGTACTATCGAGGAATGTCAAGACTAAACCAGTTTATCTAGATAGTAACAATAATGGAGGAGGAGAATCCGATACAGAATCCTCTGCATCCAATAATTATTTGTTTTAAAAAAAAAGTTTAATCTTTCCGACTCTTATGGGCGGCATGCCTTAGAATTATTTATGTTTTCTTTTGGTTTATGTCTATGCTAGTTTAGCTAGACTATGGATTTGGGATGTTTCAAGTATTTGACTATGTTATTTTAATAAATGTAGTTTTGGATTTTATTTTGTGTGGTTATGTGCTGGTGAGTTGATGGATTTATGTGTTATGTGTTGTATAAATTCTTATAAGTGTCATCATAGGAGGGAGTGCATTGGAGAAAGGGTAAGTGTATAAGCATGGTGGCCAACATGGTTATACAAGTACCACAACTTCTATGGATTCCTAAGTATGATTACATGAAATAGGATTGCTACATGCTTGTATAGTATATGTTGGTAGTCCGTATGGTTATGATAGGTGTGTGTATGGTGGTAAGTATACTATATGGAGTATTTTGGTAGTTTTTAACGGGTGTCATGTTTTTACTATAGCATGGTGAATACGCGAAATGGTTCTGGAGGAAGTGGTGGTGACGGAAATCCTGATTTGGCTGCTTTGATTGCTACTCAAATGGCCAACATAATACCAACCATTGTTCAGCAGGTGACTAATAACCTGAACAACAACAAAAACAACAACAATGGTCAAGGAGGAGGTGGAAACAATGATTTTAGCTATAAGGCATTCACGTCTTGTGGTGCAAAAGAGTATGATAGGAAAGGGGGCGCGGCGCGGTAGTACTTACCCAATGGATTGAGAAGATGGAAAATGTGATTCAGATGAGTGGTTGTTTACCCAATCAAAGGGTCATGTATGTAACTGGTTCACTGGTAGGGAAGGATTTAACTTGGTGGAATACTCAAGTCCAAGCAAGAGGGAGAGTTGCTGCAAATGCTATGGCTTTGGACGACTTCAAGGCTCTTATGACTACGGAGTTTTGTCCAAGCAATGAGATGGAGAAGCTGGAAAATGAGTTTTGGGGACATGCTATGGTTGGAGCGGCTCATGCAGATTACACGGATCGCTTCCATGAATTGGCAAAGTTGGTTCCCTATTTGCTTACCCCTGAGGGAAACAAAATGAAGCGGTACATTGCTGGATTGCCTACTCAGATTAGGGGAATGATCAAGGCTACTCAACCTAAAACGATACAGCAAGCTATACTTATAGCAAGAATACTTACTGAGGAGGCGGTATCTAGTGAAACCTTGGTAAAGGCGGGGGATAAAAGAAAGGAGCCAGAAGCCGCGAAATCGCCTGACACCAACTGGAAAAATGTTAAGAAGGCAAAAGATGGAAGAAATTTTGCCATGAGAGTACCTCAAGGTTCTGGAAATTCGAACAACAACAATGCAGCTTGCCGAACCTGCTCTAGGTTCCATCCAAGAGGTACACCATGCCAAGTATGTTTCAATTGCCAGAAACCAGGACACTTTGCTAAGGATTGTGGAGCACCTAACAGGAACGCAACACCAATCCAGTCTGTGAGGATGAATGTCATTGGGGGAAACTGCTTTGAGTCTGGACAGCCCAGACACTACAAGAGAGAGTGCCCACGATTGGTCGGGGCAACTAATCAAGGAAGGGGTCAGCTAGCTTTGGAAGGAAATCGAGGAAACCAAGGCGGTGGAAATCGGAACAATGCTAACCGCAACAATGGAAACACTGGGAATCGGAACAGGAACAGGAACGAAGGAAATCAGAATAAGGGAAATCAGAATGGATGCAGGGTTTACCTTGCAAATGTAGTAGAAGCGGTTCAGGGCTCGAATGTAGTAACGGGTACGTTTTCTGTTAACAATCACTTCGCTACGATTCTTTTTTACTCTCAGGCAGATTTTAGTTTTGTGTCTTCTCAATTCGTGCCTTTGTTAAATATGAACCCTAGTGTAGCGAAACCGGGGTATGTGATTGAAATAGCTAGTGGTAAGCAAGAAGAGGTAGATGAGATTATTTTAAACTACAAATTAGAGTTGGGAGAATTTAAGTTCACCATAGATTTCATCCCTCTAGGACATGGGAGTTTCGATGTGATTATTGGGATGGATTGGTTATCGAAGCATAGGGCTGAGCTACTGTGTCATGAAAAGATTGTTAAGATCCCCATAGGTGATAATAAGGTGTTATACGTGTACGGAGAAAGGAAGGAGAAGAAGACCAGGTCCCTTATGAATGCCAAGGAGGATGAGCCACAAATCAATAAGATTCGAGTAGTAAGAGAGTTCATCGATGTATTCCCGGATGACTTGATGGGATTACCACCGGTGAGACAAGTAGAGTTTAAGATTGACTTAGTACCCAGGGCAACACCCGTAGCGAACTCACCATATCGTCTAGCACCGTCGAAGATGCAAGAATTAGCTGAGCAACTCAAGGAGTTGCAGGATAAGGGTTTCATTCGACCAAGTTCTTCTCCATGGGGAGCACCGGTGCTATTCGTTAAGAAGAAGGATGGATCATTCCGGATGTGTATCGATTATCGGGAGCTGAACAAGCTGACCATTAAGAACCGTTATCCTCTCCCAAGGATTGATGATTTATTTGATCAGCTGCAAGGAGCAAGATACTTCTTAAAAGTTGACCTTAGGTCCGGTTATCACCAACTAAGGGTCTGTGAGGAGGACATACAAAAGACCGCGTTTAGAACGAGGTATGGACACTTTGAATTCACCGTTATGCCATTTGGGTTGACAAACGCGCCAGCGGTGTTCATGGATCTAATGAACCGAGTGTGCAAGCCATATCTGGATAAGTTTGTCATAGTCTTCATTGATGAAACACTTATCTACTCTAAGACGGAGGAGGAACACAACAAGCATTTAAGGTCGGTGTTGGAACTGATCAGGAAGGAGAAACTTTATGGTAAGTTCTCCAAGTGTGAATTTTGGCTGCAAGAAGTACAATTTCTAGGGCATGTAATCGACAATGATGGCATACATGTAGACCCAAAGAAGATTGAAGGATTGGAAGGCACCTACTACACCGTCAGAAATAAGGTCATTCTTAGGTTTGGCAAGACATTACAGAAGATTTATAGAGAATTTCTATAGAATATCAAAGTCTTTGACATTGTTGACCCAAAAGAATCAGAAGTATGAATGGGGCGAAGAGCAAGAGCAGACGTTTCAGACACTAAAGGATAGGTTGTGTAATGCACTGATCATGTCCTTACCAGAAGGGGTGGAAGATTTTGTGGTTTACTGTGATGCATCCAATCAGGGGTTAGGATGTGTTCTTATGCAGTGAGATAAAGTAATAGCTTATACATCACGACAACTGAAAAACCACGAGAAGAATTACACCACACACGACTTGGAACTAGGGGCTGTAGTATTTGCTCTCAAGATATGGAGACATTACTTGTATGGGACGAAAAGTGTGATCTATACGGATCACAAAAGCTTGCAGCACATCTTTGACCAGAAAGATTTGAACATGAGGCAGAGGCGATGGTTGGAGTTATTTAGTGATTATGATTGTGAGATCAAGTATCACCCTAGAAAGGCCAACGTGGTGGCGGATGCTCTAAGTAGGAAGGAGAGGCTAAAACCTAAAAGAGTAAGGGCAATGAGCATAACTATTCAGACAACTCTTAAAGATAGAATTCGAGCAGCACAAGTAGAGGCCATTAAGGAGGAGAGGCTGGTTGAAGAAAATCTACATACTATGGATCAGTACATGGAAGAAAGAGGAGATGGTTGCAAGTATTACTTGGATAGAATCTGGGTTCCGTTGTTTGGCGATACAAGGAAGGTTATATTGGATGAAGCTCATACGTCGAGGTATTCGATACACCCAGGAGATGATAAGATGTATCGAGACATGAGGGATATGTATTGGTGGCCAGGGATGAAGAAAGATGTAGCTTTGTACGTTAGTGAGTGTTTGACTTGCGCCAAGGTGAAGGCTGAACATCAAAGACCATCAGGATTACTACAACAACCAGAGGTTCCTAAGTGGAAGTGGGAGAATATTGCCATGGACTTCATTACAAAACTGCCAAGGTCTAACAGTGGTAATGATATGATTTGGGTAATAGTCGACAGACTGACTAAGTCTGCACATTTTGTGGCCATGAAGGAGGATGATAAGATGGAAAGGTTTGCCAAGAAATACTTGGAACATGTGGTGGCAAAACATGGGGTGCCGG
Source organism: Glebionis coronaria (assembly GCA_025667525.1). NCBI lineage: Eukaryota > Viridiplantae > Streptophyta > Magnoliopsida > Asterales > Asteraceae > Glebionis > Glebionis coronaria. Next base: position 583,088,101 of record CM046881.1, read on the forward strand.
TGTCGATCATATCGGATAGGGATAACAGGTTTACGTCTAGGTTTTGGGGACTATTGTAGAAAGCCTTGGGTACAAGGCTGGATATGAGTACAGCTTATCATCCACAGACGGATGGTCAGAGTGAGAGGACTATACAAACACTAGAGGATATGTTGAGGGCGTGTGTGATAGACTTTGGAGGAAGTTGGGAGAATCACTTGGCGTTGGCAGAATTTTCGTACAATAATAGTTACCATGCTAGTATAGAGTGTGCACCGTTTGAGCACTTTATGGTAGGAAGTGTAGATCACCGTTGCTATGGGCTAAAGTGGGAAGTAGTCAACTAATTGGGCCGGAGATGGTACAGGAGACTACGGATGCGATAACTGTTCTTATGGAAAAATTAAAGACGGCTAGGGATCGACAGAAGAGCTACGCGGACAAGAGGCGTAAGCCGTTAGAATTTGAGGTTGGGGACAAGGTTATGCTAAAGGTTTCACCATGGAAAGGGGTGATGCGGTTTGGGAAGAAAGGGAAGTTAGCGCCTAGATTTGTGGGTCCATTTGAAATCCTTGAAAGGATTGGGCTAGTGGCGTATAGGTTGAGATTACCAGAAGAGTTGAGTAGTGTACATGATGTGTTTCATGTATCAAACCTGAGGAAATGCTTGGCAAGAACTGACTTGCAAGTGTCGGTGGACGATATTAGTATGGATGCGAGTCTTCGTTTTATTGAGGAACCGGTAGAAATTATGGACCGTGAAGTTAAAACATTGAAAAGAAGTAAGATACCGTTAGTTAAGGTTAGGTGGAATTCATAACGTGGACCGGAGTTCACGTGGGAACGGGAAGAGTTTATGAGGAATAAGTATCCTCGGCTGTTTGATAATGATGATCCTAAGGAGTAAATCTCGGGACGATATTTCTATTAGGAGGGAGTGATGTGACAACCGTGGTTTTGAGGTTCGTCACTTGGTCCTATTTTTAGGTTAATTTATGTGTGACTATTTGTTTAGTGTGTTTACATGTTATTTTGCGTGAACGAGGTTGGTGTGGATATCGTTTATGGGTATAGAGTATTCATAAGTAAATCGAGGAACGGTTATTTCATGTTCATGAGCTCACAATTAGTGACTATGAAATGAATTGGTGTTAATTTTGGTGTTTACGTATACGTATAAGTATTATAATTGTATTTTTTTAGGATTTATGGTTTAGCATTTAGAGGTCTCGGGTAAGGTGTTTAGTCATGTGAGTATTTTTCAGGATGGTTTTAAGTCATTTAGGACTTAGTTATAAAGTTTATTTCAAAATTTGAGATTTTTTTAAAACTGTATATTTTACGTCTTTTACGGTAAACGCGTGAAATTGACTAGTTTCTCGGTTTTGAGATTTTAGAAACTTTAGGGGCTAAAATAAATTAAGTAAATTTAAGGAAATATTAGTAAAGTAGTAATAATAAAAAAAAAGAAAATAAAATAAAAAAAAAAGAGTATATGGGTCGGTTATACACGAATTAAAGAAAAAAAAAAGAAAAAGGAAAAAGGTAAGTGGGCTTGTAGTTGGACTAGGATTTTGTTCTATATAAAGAATACAACATAATATCAAACGCATTTTTTTCTTCCTGTAGGGTTTTGTTCGACGAATATCTAAGAGGAATTAGGGTTTCATCAAAAATTTAGGGGTTTTCAAATCAAAGGTAAATCTTCATAACCCTTTTCAATTTAATTGTTTTTAATGTTTTTATAATCATCTTATGATGGATTTAGGTTAGGGTTTAAATTAAAATCTGTATATTAATGATATTATAATGATTAGGTGAATTAGGGCTTGTAATTAGTTGAGTTATGGGTAATTAATTAGGTTAATTTAATTAAATCCGTTTTTAAAAACTGGGCAGAATTTAGGGTCAATTGTTTTGATCATATTGGGAGTTCTACAAACTCTTATTTTGAAATCCAAGTATCCCTGGAAAGGTAATTGAAGTGTCTTTTAAATGCAAGAAACGAGAACTAAATTGGCGGTCGGGAAGTGGGTCAAAAACAGGTTACAACAGTCGGAGGTCAAAACAGTTTTGAAATCAGCCTGTTTTCTTTTTATGTTTTGGGTCGTTTGGGGTATTTAGGGTTGTATTGGGACTTTCAAACGAACATGGGAGTTGTTTTATATATTATAGGAAGTATCTGCATTGGGGCTAAGATTGTGGGTTAGGGTAAGACCCCCTAATCATTACAAACTTTTTGTATGTTCAAAATCAGAAAAATCCGGATAGACAAAAGTATATATATATATATATATATATATATATATATATATATATATATATATATATATATATATATATATATATATATATATATATATATATATATATATATATATATATATATATATATATATATATATATATATATATATATATATATATATATATATATATATATATATATATATATATATATATATATATATATATATATATATATAAATATATATCGGGGGCTTAGCAGTAGCTTTAAGGTTGGGCAAATGGAGGTGTTAGCTAACATATGTAAGGGCATAGGATTTCATTTAAAGAGGTCATGGGTATGGTTAGGTGGGCGTTTGGCTTATAGTTTGGGGACCTAAAAGTTGGGACTGTTTTGTGTAAAATATGAACAGGTTAGGTATCAAACTTAACCAAGTTAAGGACTTGTTAGGGAAGGGTAATGAGGTGTTTAGAGCATATTAATGAGGATCATATATGGGAGAAGGCTAGATGTCCATCATAGGTTGATGAGCCATTTTTAGAGATTGGTTCATGTTTTGATTTTGTGTTTTTGTTTGTTAGCTTTTTGCTAGTGCACGGATTATTGGGAGAAGCTCAATCAGGTGAGTTTCATAGTCCCATGTCTACTAATGATTTTGACTTCCAGATGGGATGGAAGAGACACTGTCTTGTTTTTATAAATTATGCTGTGAATGTTTTGTGTTTGGTGATGACTTGTGCATACTTATATGATTAACTGCTAGATGATTCATGATTGTTTTATGTTTTGACTTGGTACCAAGGGGATGATGACAAGGCGGGGCCTTGGGATTGGTACATAGGTGTATGCGCGCCTATGGGACCATGGTTATTGTTAAGGCTGGGAGCCTTGGATTTGGATTTGGTTTGTTTGTTTAATCTTGAATATTAGTTGTTAATGCATGTTTGTATCAAATTGTCCATATGTTCTTAGATTTGGTTATTATTTACAGCTTATGGTTTGATTTTGGCGTTTGAGTCTAAACCTATGACTCTCACCAACTTTATGTTGACGTGTTTTAGTGTCTCTTTCAGGTGAGAATGTGGTTAAGCTTGAGAATAGAAGTGGCTAGTTTTGGAGGCATTAGGATTGCATATAGAAGGAGATCACCATTCCTTCTTAGTTTCTTTTGATTGTTTAATAAGTGATACTGTTGACACCTATATGTTTGCTTTGTTTATGTTAACTGTTTGTCTTGGGTAAGTGGTAGGACTGTTACCTACTTACCTAGACTCCTACATTGTTGAGATATTGTCATGACTTTTGTGTCACCATTTTATGACATTTCTTATTTCATTTAGTTATCTCTATAGACACGCCATGTTGTGATGATATGCATACGTCGCGCTCCATATTCCGCCATGGTGGGGTGTGACATTTAAGTTTGGAAACAAGTGCTTGATTTTGCTTGCTTAAAAATTGATAAAATAGCTCAATTTATAAGTCTGCTGAACTAGATTGTTTGTGTACTTTTGAAATCTATAAACTTGGAATATACTAGTTCTAATGGTCATCTAGGATTGCATAGTTCGGATTTGTGGTCTTGTACACTAAGGAGTTAATTAAAGGCTGTTGAATCTCACTTGTGAACCTCTTGTGTCAGTTTTAGTCATCAGACCTGGCCATTGATTGTTTCTGTGTTAAACTTGACTGATTTTGACTAACTGGTTGCTATTCTTGCTTTGAATCTGATTGTTTTTGTGTTATTTGTGACTCCCACAAGTCAACTGACTTGTGGGGTGCCTTATCTTGCCAAAATATCCAAGCAATCATCATAAACAAGCCAAACCAGGTCACCATTTCATCAGTTGGGTTTTAGAGCTGTCAGAGAACGATTAGGATCTCAGATAGCTCTATTTTTCTTTAAATTAGTTACTGTAGAAAAATCTTGATACTCAGCACGTTTTTATGATCTTAACTAGCTTAAATTTTGTTGAAATTAGTTTTTGATTGAGTTTTGAAGTTGTTTAAGTCATCAGATTTGAGTTTTATAAAAAGAAATTTTTTTTTCCAAAAAGGACGTGGCCTTGACTTGAACCTGCGCCACTCCTCTCACACACAAACGCGTTTACCATCTGCCCTAGGGTCTTTGATTGGTAAACGTTTGCATTATCTATTATTTAAGGTGTGTTTGATTTTAGCTTATTAATTTAGACAACTTATAAATAAGCTCATTTCAGCTTATTTATTAAACCTTTTTGCTGTTTTACAATTTTACTTTGTTCTTTGATAGATTTAGGACTTTTTGAATTCAAAAATTTATTTTTCACGTTTATATTTATTTTTTTATGATTATTTTTAGTTTTAATTTTAGAAAGTAATTAAAAATAGAAAAAAGTCTTTTAAAAATTTGAAAAAATAGTTTTGAAGTTTTTAATAGTATTTTACAGGTTTACAAAAGAAAAAGTTTTCAATTTGACTTATTTTTTATTTTATTTAATTTTTGGTTTTTAATTAGATTTTAAAAATTAATATAAAATTATTAAAAAAGTTTTGGAAATTTGCTTGCATTTTTGTCTTAGTTACATTTTTCTTGATTCTAGGAAATTTTTTGGTAATTTTTAGGACACTTTCACTTTTCGTCGAATTTTACGATTTTCCGTTTTTTACGTCGTAGGGTAATTTTTATCGTAATTCGTCTTTTTCTTTCTCTTGTCTCATCAATATAATCACAAATTAATCATCTTTTAACACACACACCAAGCCTCCTTTAGAACGATCCCACACAAAGGGTCATAAGTGCTTTCGTTTTCCTAAATGAACACTTAATACTTACCGCTTTTGCCTCGTTTTCCTAAACGAGTATGAATTTACAACCATCATGTGTATACGTTTTTTTAGTTTAACAAGATTATATTTAAAAAATAATTAATACGTTATAAAATATTATTTTTTCTCTCATATCATTTTATAAATGATAAATAAAATTTAAATTTTAAATAATCCCAAATCACTTACTTTATAAAGTTACACTTAAAATAAAATCGACTTCGAACGAACAGGACCATAATATTTTCTTAAGTCCTAATATTAAGGTTAAAAGTTATTAAATACCCACGTATTTTATGTTTTGTCCCATATTAACCCACGAACTTCAATAAATACTGGATTACCCTTTGTACTTACAATATCTGTGTCAAAATCACCTTTTTGGTAACTGGGTACCTGTTTAGCAGGTAAAACCTATCCACCTAATCTCTTTTAGCACCACATTCTTTGACTTTTTTAGTCATACTTGACACCAAACCAAAAAACTAATCAAAATTAATACCCGAAAAGAACTTCTTCCAGGAGGGCCCAAATGCAAATTCAGTTGATGCTTTTAATGTTTTTGCAACTGAATTTGGTACTAACAAAGTTATCCCTCGAAGGAGTAATGTAAATTTGAGAAAGAAAGATCAGTTAGAGGCTGAGGTAGAAAGGTTGAGGGAGCAGCTGACACAAGTTAATATGGAGAAAAGTGAACTAAGTTCCAAGTATGAAAAGTTATCTGCTATTTTCCACCAAAACAAGGAATGTCCACCAAAACAAGGAATGGCCACCAAAACTTAGTTCAAGAAAGTCGTATCGGCGGCTGGTGTTCGTTGCTCTATATAATCACCCCTTGAATAACACCAAACATGTAAGGTAGTTTAACTGTTATAAAATAAAGTGTTTATTACTTGAATAGTCAATGTGGCTTGTCGAGTACTATGAGTTAAATCCTTGTACATTTACATATGTTATGGATTCAGTCTTTGTGGCTTCCATTTGTTAGTCTTGTGCAACTGCTGTTTTTAAATGATGCGTATTTGTTTTTGAGATGACATGGATTGTAGCTGTGCAAAATAAACATGGTGTCTTCTCTCGCTGAGATCATATACTTCGGTCTTCTGGGAATTATACCTGATGTCGTCGTTGAACGAACAAGTTTCAAAATACGAAACTATATTCAATTTAAGCAATCAAATAGACCCGTACGTGCCAGTGCTTAAAGTTATAGCCTCATATGGAAGCTTGTGACAAAAAACAAAAATAGGGAAGAGGGATGGGTTAAATGTGACAAAAAAATGGGAGGTGACGTGGTTATGCTGAGGTGTCATTTTTTCCAAAGTGGCGGCTAGGTGGCACATAACCGGTTTCAGGGGTTAATCTGGAACAGATGAACAAGTTTCAAGGGGTAATCCTGTATTTATTGAAGTCCGTGGGTTAATATGGGACAAAACGTAAAGTACATGGGTATTTAATAGCTTTTACCCTACTATTAATACAAAGGTAAAAATAATTTGTACTTTTTGTCCTCTTATCCTCCCATTTTACAGCTCGACATAGTTTTTTATCAGTTTTACTTCCGTATTTTTGTCTGTTTATTACTTTTGACCTATTAAAGTTTATAATTTTTATCACATATTTTTAGAATCTCAATTTTATAACATAAATAAAATTATAAAAATAACCAAAATTATCAAAAAAATCAAAAAACAAAAGGGATATAAATGGTTTTTTTTGAAAAGTATTAATAACCTCACCCTATTTTCTTTCGTTTACTTTTCTTCCCTATTTATATTCACACCACCACTACCATCATTATTCATCCTTCACAGTCAACCACCACCATCTTCTTCTATGTCCTACAACTACTAATAGCTAAAAAATCCATATTTATATCATATTTTCCTTCCAACTCTAAAAGAAAAACACGGATCAAGTTTTTGGTTCCACTTTATTATATATTTATTTCATTGGCATCAACATTCGTAAAAACAAACCAATGCCATCGTCTTAGACTTTCCTTGTAGTTGTTTCTTTTCTTTTTATCCGATGAGATGTGATATGAGTGAAATCTCATATCAATTATATCATACTTAACCCTAAAACACAAAGTAAAATACCTGATTTTGATTTATAAAAGCAGTATTATGGGTATATTTTGTTGCTTGTGCTTGTGTAGGTAAAAAGATACAAATATGAAGCAAACAAGGAAATCAAGCCAATATTGATGAAGAAAAGACAAGAGAAGGATGAAAAGTGACAAGTCAGATAAAGTCAAAGGACCTTTCTTAACAACTTTGAAAGTAGAAGGACTAAAAGTGCAAAGTTGAAAAAGTCAAGAATTAAAGTCAATCATGGTCAAAGTTTAAGTCAACAAGTCAAGGGTTCATAATTGTTCAAGTATGAAGTCAAAAGGGCCAAATGAGACAAGCTTGTGAAGTTCCTAGTTCAAACAAAGAAGCTGATAACTATAAGGACCAAATCTGCCAAAGTTGAAAGTTAATATATGCTTAATCCATGTGACACTCTCTCCACTAATAAAAACACACCACGTGTGACCTTCAAGCCCAGAACATGGAAATCAATAGAGTGAAGATCATGGAAAGCTTTTAACATGAAAAGTGCTCGCAATTGCAAGACGAAGCTTCCCCACTTATCCAATTATGATGAAATCCATTGAATCAAAAAGGCCCAACTGTGTTCTTCACCTGCAAATCACAATTCATCAATTGAGGACACGTGGAAGGCTGCTATTTGTTGTAACACGTCACCAACATCACCCTCACTCCTTTTCTACTCTATAAATACCCTAGTTGTTCTTCCTTTCTTGTAATGTAGCTAAGTATGAAAAATATCACACACTTAGATTCTCTTTCATTCAGTTGTAGTTTAGCAGTTAGAAACTTCTCAAGTGTCTGACAAACACTTGAGATAGTTTGTTAGTTTGTTAGAATTCAGTTGTAACTACTTCCACCATTAATGAAATCATACTTTACCTAAATTCACTTTCACTCTCAATTCTTGCCTTATTCTGCTATCCTACTGTTTATGTGATTGATTATATTGTTCTTAAGTGAACAATGGAGTTGTTTTGAGCTTCATATGGTAGCTTGTTGATGATCAGACTATTCAGACTTGTTCTAACTCACAACCATAGCCATTCCTTTGATCAGACATGTGTAGCAGGGGTGATTTGATGATGATGATGATAAATCATGGTTTGTAGCTGTTGTAGATGGTAGATTGGGTGGTGGTTAAAGATTAAGTGAGCCCAACGCTCTACTTCATCACCAAAGTAGCCTTCAAACACACTCATAAGTCTTTCTTTAGTAAATTTCTTTAAAAAGTAAACTGCATGCTTATTTCTGCTTTCTTAGTGTAAAGAACTTGTTGATTCTTGCTTCTTGCTCATGTTCAGCTACTTGATCTATTTTGAGTATTAGTTTTCCTTGACTGTTAGCTTATTTAGTTTTCATTTCTTGAATTAGTGCTTATCTGATAAGTGGTGTTTGGATTAGATAATATTTCTTGATTCAGTGGAAGAAAGTTGTTATTAGAGGCTTACATTCACTCACTAGACTTGTGCAAGTAAGTTTGCAAGCTTTTTTAGTCAAACAAACAGTCAAACATGCAAACTGCACTTAAAAACTTTGGGTAAAAAATACACAGCCAAAACATGCTAGATTCAAGTGCTTGCCAATTCTTTGTTAGTTAGATTTAGGAATTGATTCAAGTTGCTGAGTGTAGTTCATATTATAAGCTTCACATTCATCTAAGGTAGACAATATAGTTCTCCATATTAAGCAAGAAATAAGCCCTACAATAAGCTGCTTAGCATTTGCAAGACTTTGTAATGAGTACTAAAATGCTTAACATTTCCCACTTATCCTCTTCATAAATCTAGTGATTTTATTGCATAATCTTGTTGCCCAACTGGTTTTGAGAGCTTTTGGTCAAAATTTGGTCAACGAAAGTCAACATAAGCAAAAAACAGCTTTATTGGATTTTTCTGCTTATTCAGTTGAGCTTTTTGAGAAATTCTTGGATAGGTCTTCCTAATTTGATCTAATGAACATGTTTTGAGAAAATCAGCCTTAGTGCTTATTCCATTATTCAGATCTCTTAAAAAGTGCTTATTGCAAATTAGCTTATTTGGCTTATAGATTGTTTTAGCTAAATTCCTTTTCACTAGCTAGGTAATTTTGCATTATAAGACTTTTGGAATAAGAATTAGTTGAATTGGTAGCTTATAGCTCAAATTCTAGCTTATCAAAGTAGTCTTGCCCGTTTTTGGTTAGGTTATAGATTTTATTGCAATTAGGTCCCTTAATTTTAGGGAGTTGTTTAATCAGCTTTTAATACTTAAGTTTTCTAGGGTTTGCACATTTAGGTCCTTAGATTAGTAATTAGTTACATCTTTAGTTAGGCATTTTAAAATTTGTTACACTTTTGTTTATAGTTTGTTAAAAATTTTATTCCAAGTCCTTTTAGTTTCAAAATTTCATTTTTAGTCCTTGCACTTTATAAATTTTACATCTTTAGAAATTTTACAATTTCTACATTATATACTTGTACATTTTGCATTAATTGTGGTTTGTGCAATTTGTTGTAGAATAGTACGGTTACATAGTGACAATATTTTACGTCTTTTTACGTGCTTTGTGGAATTAGACCTAGATTACCAAAAAAATCTTATAAAATCTAAAACCAAAAATAATTTGTGGACTTAATATCTTTTGGACAATCAATTCGATTTGAGTTGGGAATTACGAACTAAAAAGTGAAACATTAAGATGATACAATATTGATTATCAAAGGGCACCATCACTGCTGTTCGAGACTGCCATATCTCAGCACAACGTCGCAGCTATCGCGTTGATGGTTTGGTTAACGAGAAGGTGAAAATGGAATGAACGATACGGATGTTAGTAAAAGAGACGGAGGCGGTTGAGACTAGTGTGAGTGCGGCTTTGGAGAAATCGAGAAAGGTTGATGGTTTGGTTAAGGAGAAGCCGAAAATGGAAAGGAGGATGGGCTTGTTGGTGAAAGAAAAGTATGGTTGATTTGAAGACCGAGAGGAATATTCATAGGGTTGTTAAGGATAAAACGCCAGTTAAAGGGGAGAGGAAAGTGCTAGAAAAGACGATAAACGAGTTGCAAAGTTCCGGTAGATATTTTGAAATTTTGAATGAATTGGTGTGTAAGTTTTGGAAGTCAGAAGAAGAGTTGCTTACGAATATGAGATTTTGTAGTTGGCTATTGTTTGTTGGAAATTTAGTGTAATTTTGGGATATGATCAAACTTATAAATGGGTTTGGAGGTACTGTACACCTATTAAGTCCCTAACTCAATATAATGGTTTGTTGATGATGGTATCCGTCAGCGACTAGATTGTGCCTGTCAGCGGCTAGATTTTGCCTAGATCCTAATATTGGAATGAGAACAAGAACTAAGTGCTGGTTGCGAGCATAATGTAAACTCTTCTTTTGTAGCAATTCATTATATGGGCTTTTAGAGGGTGTTTGGATATGCATTTTTATACAGCTGATAAAATTTTTAGATGGCGTTTGTATATTTTGATATAGCAGTTAAAAACAGTTCAGATGGCGTTTGTAATTGCTTCTTCAGACTGCTTATATTGGTTGTATATTTAGCTCTTTTGTTGAAATGATAAACCCAAAAAGGGAACAATGTCAAATGTGGTTCTGGAGATAGGTTAGGGGTGCTTCTTTTTCTTTTTGTGCCTCTTAGTGGGAAAAGTTGTGGGCCCAAATCACTTTGAACCTAATATGGAAGCACTTAAGAAAAGAAACAAGCCCTTAGTGCATTCTCGAAAAGATGACATAGTACAAAGAAACATGTTTGTATTACAGAAGCAGAGCTAAGGCATGGTTTATCATAACTTAAACATTAAATTTCATCAAAAGGATTTCATAAAGGACATTACAAACAACATTAGTAACCAAAACCATACAATATCATTCAGATGGCCATATCTAAGGACATCAATACCAAATGACTTTCTGAAAGAAGGTTGAGAATAACAATCATCTTTATGCAAGTATCTTTATTAAAATATGACAAATATAGTAATCCATGACATTCACCAACAACGAATGATGGAAACAAAATATCATTTAAGCGAAGGAGACACGACAACAAATTAAGCTAACTATTGTACCTTAAAAGTTTCAATCTCATCATACACAACGCATATAAACTTTGTACAACTATGTGGCTGCCTATGACGGGCGCATAAACTGAGATGTGTCCATGAAACATTTTCATGGTTTCGAAACGCAACTGAATCAAATCAATGACTTGACTTCATAAAAAGTTCTTTAAATGGAAATGATCAATAAAAAGAAGTTTATATGCAGTCAAGTCACTGGTTCGATTTAGATCCGTTTCGAAACCATGGAAGTCTTTTATAAGCGCATCTGAGTTTATCTTACGTCACGAAGCCCGCCACATGCAGCAACATACTGGTTTAAAGTTCATATCTGTAGATGGGAGACATTGAAACTTTTAAGGTATATCAACAAAGGCTGAAATTAGTGAAAGCTGAAAAGTGAATATTGGAGAAGAGGCGATTTTGGATCTGGGTTTTTTAAAAGGCGGCTTGAAATGAAAGGTGACCTAATAGATAGATATATAGGAGTGAGATTTTAGGGTTACACATCTCACATCTATTGGTTTTGGACCGGGTAAAACCTCAATCATATGCATATTACTTTTAAGTTTTAACACGGGTGAGAAAAAAACTAAATCCTAAAAATCGACCGAAACTAAAAACTGATAGTTCGGATTTTATTTTTTCAAAAACCGAAAATTTTCGGTTCGGTTTCTGTATTCATCCAAAAACCGAACCGTAAAAATCATACTTAATCGAACCATTTATTCTATAAAAATATATATCTTAACTTATCTTACTATATAATAAAACATTTGGGACTTTTTTATAAATAGAAAGTGTGAAAATTCAGACATCCCTGCCTGCTTCTTATGGAAAGATATGCGCACAACCTCTCTTTATCTATCACAACCGCCTCCGACCAGCTTTTCCACTGCGACAACCATTGCCAATTATGTGGTCGTCACGACTTTATCAGAAAGTTGGTTTCGTTTGGGCGTACGATTTTTCCATAACAGACGAGATGGGTGATGGTTTAAACTTGTTAGATCTTGAACATTTATCTTGGGCTAGAGTTTTTTTATCGTGAATGGGTGGAGTGGGCGTTGGTTAAAGAAATGGAAAACTCTAGGAGATAAGAATTACTGTACATGTTTGGTTGTGATTAATAGTTGTAATTGTCTTTTACTATTATTATATTTTCTAAAAAGTTATACCGTATAAAGCATGAATGTAATGTTTTTATTTTTTGTTTACCTATAGTACTTTCAAATATAAAAAGATTTCATTTTTTCGTTTTAAATGTATTATTCACGTTTCTTTTTCAAAATATCATAATTTAATTGTTCATTACTGAAAAAATAAAAGTTTAATAAATATTAACATATTATTTTTGCTTAAAATTGTTATTACAAAATTTAAAGAATAATTTAGTTAAATAACTAAAAAGGTAAAAGTGTTGATATGCTAAAAAGTAAGAGAAATAAAATAGTAATGAATACTTTTTTTTAAAAAGTTATGTGTTTTTTGTCGAGAGATAATAATTTTGAGACGAAAAAAGTAGTTTATTGATAATTTACAATAAATTTACATAATTCTAGAAACCCCATAACTATTTCTTTGGATATATTCAATTTTATTGGTGAACTGAGAGAATATTTTAATTGTTAATTTTTATACTTTTTTGTTTAATAATATATTTTAATTTTATTAAATTTTTGATATTTTTTAAAATAATATTTATTCTAATACATTTTTATAAAGTCTTAATTTATAATTGTTTTGTGTTATTTTGATTTTTTTTCTAACTTCAAATTTTATATTAATACAAACTTGATTCTTAAAAATTATACGCCGTAAAAGAATGGTTGATGGATAAAAGTGCGTCAAACACAATCTATATGACATATAATCATTATATAAAATCTTTATATACCCGAAAAAACGTAAAACCAAAATATTGTTAAACAACATTCGTTTATGAAGTTGTTGTGTGTCGGTGCCACGCTATACTCTTTATAAGGCACTAGCATGGTACCCGCGCAATGCGACAGTGGATATCCTAAAATTAAAATTCATAGCTTGTAATGTTTTACGATTATATATGTTTCGTGAAAGTAATTTTACAAATGATGATAGTTTTAAGTTAGAGTAACTTACACAATAAGAAACTATTTATAGAGGCGCGCGGTCATAAGTTTTCAATTGTCTTGAAGTACAAAATATAATTACTTTTAATAAAAATATAACAGCTCACTAATCTAAACTTATTTTTTCATAAGTTAGTTGTCATATACAACCGTAGCAAAAAAAGATCGCAATCCCAAACACTTTTAATTCGCATGCATTTACCAACAAATTATTGATAATTAATTAAATAATAAATCACTAAAGCAAAAGATATACTAATAATGTGTTTACAACTTTACAAAAGAATAAAAATATCAATACAAGTTTAGAAGTAACAACTATACCCGAGTCTATTGTACGACCATTTGGGATATATTTTAACAATCCCTAATTTATCTCATATCATAACCCTAATACAGTTCACCACACATATCACATAGTGAGATAACCGGGTTTTTTGTCATACAAAGTCAACAACCTCATATTTCTTGTTCTTGTTTTTCTTGGTCTTTTCAACCCTACAAGAAAACAAAACCCACCCACATAAGCACGATTACATGGTAGGTTCGTAGATTTGGAACAAAGATCTTGAAAACCAAGGTCTGGTGTAGGTTTAGTTTTGTGTATCTTTGAACGAAACCAAGATCTTGAAAACCAAGTCTTTATTTATTTTTGTTTTATGTTCTTGAACTCATGGTCTCCGTGAAAGCAGTGACCGCAAGGAAGTGGTGAAGGTTGTCGGGTTGTGGTTACGAAGAAGATACAAATCCTCTTAAATCACCTCACAAAACAAACCAAAAACATTACCAAAAACATAAAAATGCCACCGAAACTACAAAAACATCAACCAAAACAGCCAAACTCAAACTCCACTAATTATCAGTATATGTGGCAGTGTTGGTGAGGATCCTAATCGTGGTGGTGGCAGCGATTTAGAAATCAGATAGTATTGGTGGTTCGAGGAACGTTGATGGCTGAATCTTTTGTGTGTATTTTTTTCGTCTTTTGATAAATCATGATTTTTTTTATACTAAGATTTCGTAACTGATATTTTAATGTATATCAATAAGAAGTTATTTGTAGTTTTATGTTACATATATTAATAAAATGGTTACATAATTTCTCATTAAATTATTTATTAATGACCTTAACTCATTTAATTTCTCATAAAATGGTTACATAATTTCTCATTAAACTATTAAATTTCTCATTAAATTATTTATTATTAATTCATATTATCATTTAAAGTACTTTTTAAATGTGGTTTGAAAAAACGTATATGCATTAAAACCTATACTGATTTTGAAAATGATCATATATAACTTTCTTTTTTTAGTAATGTTTGAGGCTGAAAATTTTAAAACTTCTAAATATAGAAAAAGGCTTAAATTTTTTATAAAGTAGTAATATGTTTGCTTTCTATTTTTAGCATATTTCAATTTACAACTTTAAATCTTAATACACAGCTTACAACTCATAAAAATCAAACCGGACTAACGGGTTTAACCGCGAACAGAAATGTCTACCAGTTCGGCGAACAAAAAAACAGTTCGAAAGCGAACCGAAAAGATCCAACTGAAACTTATAAAAATAATGAACCCATTTTGTTTTACTCTTGTTAATCACATTGTACATGCCGCCGCATAACGCGGGTATCCTACTAGTTTAATATAATATAAATAAGTATATAACAAATATAAATTTTATATTAGTATTCATTTTATGAGTTAAATATGAGTAATAATTTTATCTTAATATTTATGTTCGCTTGTTTTTTTTTTTGGTACACACGTTCACTTGATAATATATAATTACATATGTTACAATAATCGTTTATGTATAAGTTTAGTTGCATGTGTTCAGGGGCGGACCTATTTGTTAGGTCCGAGGTGGCGGCGCCTCCATAGCTTGATCAAAAAGACGCGATTACGTATTTTTTCTTCGATATTGACAGATTTTTTAAATTCCCCCATTGGAAACGTAAATTACCCCCCACTCACGCATTAAAATCCAACTTTTGACACTTTAAAACCTAAAAATTATTCATTTTTAAGTTAAAATATTCAGTTTTTTATTCGAATTTTAGCTTTTTTTTCCTTGCTATTGTCAAAATTTTTTTTTGCCCACCACTATCCAATTTTCTACGTCCGCCACTGCATGTGTTTGAATCTTGTTTATGTGTGTTTACGTTTTAATATTTGTGATAAACATTATTAAGCTTATACTAAAAAAGAATTAAAAAAAAATCAATTTTCTACCTAAAACAAGTTTTTTAATCTAAATTGATCGTGCCTAAATATAAACGGTTTTTAAAACCGAAAACTGAACCGAAACCGATTAAAACCAAAAAAATCGGACCGCCCAATATCGAACGGTTTCGGTTTTTGGTTTTATAAAAACCGAATATTTCGGTTCAGTATCGGTTTTAGCCAAAAACCGACCCAAACCAAACCGTGCACACCCCCTAAGTTTTAACCAACTAATTACCACCACACCACTCCATATCTCTGACTCGAACATGTAATTATTTTGTTTGTGTTCAACGCTGCTTAATTTCTGAGAATGTACTTTCGCAAATACCTTGAACTTCAACTGTACTAAAGTATGGCCACTAAACTCCATCTATTGGTGAAGAATCCGTAGGTGGCCATGCGATTATGGGAATGCCTGTTTACTTTTAATATGACGATTCACGGTACATATGTTTTTTAACTACCAGGTATACATTCAAAATGGCCTTAAATTTCTTGGAAGATTATCCACATAAGCCACCGATTGTGAGGTTTGTTTCTCCTATGTTCCACCCAAACAGTAAGTACTTATCGAGGATTTTATCCTTAAAAAAGGCTTTCTTAAATATCGAGGATATCCGTATGCATCCGTTTCTAAGTTTTGTGTCCTTACCGACAGTTTATGATGATGGAAGCACCTGCTTTGGACATTTTACAAAATCAGTGGAGTCCTATATATCATGTTGTTGCTATTGCTGCTATTCTTACTTCTGTTCAGGTGATCCGTAAACCATCGTGTTTCATCATGCTGATTATTATCTAGTGTTCTGATCAAATTTATGTGTGTTGTATCAGTCATTGCTCTCTGACCCAAACCCAAACTCCCCTGCCAATTCTGAATCGGCAAATGTTTAGTGCGATGAAACATGATTAGTTGTGTTTATGTAGATGTATGTACCTGTATTTCACTGTCAAATTTTCTAAAATCCTACTTATGACTTTTCGTTTTGTCAAGTACCAAAAACATCACTTTGTAGAAATGAGCGATTTTGGACATATACTCACTATAACGGATGTCACTATCTTATCTGTTCAACCCATTTGACTTGCTCCCCTTCATTAACTTGAAAGGTTGGTGCCTATTCTAACTAGACTCTAAATGGGACTATTGTAATCGTTATAGTTGCAGCATGCCGGTATAGACCATGAAACTAAGTAGGGCTTTACTGGGATTTATAGGATCAGCTTTTAGGCTTATTTATATTTGCAAGTTGTGGTTTTTTTAACTTATTTATATGTATCCAATGCAATATAAACGCGTTAGTCATGTCTGCGGGTGTTGAAGGACTATTATGGCGTTGAGAGAGATCGGGGTTGTGAGCTAATCTGCCTAATATGCCTTTTTGGGGAATTGGAGAGGTGTTTGAGAGATGGAGGTGTGATTGTTGTGCGTGTTGATGTGTGGGGAAAATTAACAAGGGAACCCCATTTATATAGCCTGAGCCGTTTTAGCTGAAATTTTACTAACTCGACCCCATCGAGTGTAATACTACCCGAATCAGGATTGTAAAATCTTTGAAGAAGTGAAATAATCATTGGCTTCCCGCTTAATATTTTCCCCTGTACATGTGTGTTGTATGCGTCTATTTCAGACGTTCAGAAATACACATTCATTAATTCTATATCACCATGATTCATGAATGTCGCTTAATACTTTCCCCTGTGTGTTGTCCGCGTCTATTTCAGGCGTTCTGTTTATAGTTTTAAACATCTTAGAAGCTGCAGCTCTACCTGCAGCAAATGCACTTAAACAAGGAGACGCGTTTCGAATTAGACCTTGTTTTCCAAGTTTTTGCTGCTTAGTTCAGCTTATCGCACTCTAAAATATTTAGATAAGCAGTTTGAAGAAGCAAAACTTGACAGCCTCTACGCTGTTTATCTTTTGTATTAAAACACAATCCCCCAAACACTTCTTAAATGTATAGATTATATTATGTCTCGTATATATATGTGACGCGATATTACCTAAGAGCTCGCAGTTAGCTAGAACAGAAGCAGATATCATACCTTATGGCATTTCCAAATGTAGATATATGCTAACCCTATATAAAAAAATCACTGTCATATAAACATGTCTCAGAAGCATCAAGATCAAGTTTATCGATGTTGGAAGGATTATATTAGAGGTATAACTCTTTACTATCACATTTTTCATGACAATGACATAACAAAGCTAGTGTTAGAGCTCAAGGTGCAATGCAACTAAAGATGCATAGAATTCGCCATCAATATTGCTTAGATCCTCATGCTTTCTCAGAACAAGAATTACAAGGACTAATTTCCAGCACATGGAAAGAGCTATGGTCAAACCGACATCAGAAGAAGATAGATCCTGTACAGTCTGAGCAAGCGCGTCTCCAACTAAACCACGATCTGCAGACAGTCGTGCACCGATAGCACCACTTGTGTTCTCACTCTTGTCAAACCAACCAAGCTCCATATTCATCACTTTCTCAAAGCATAACGATCTTGTCCTTCTTATTAGTTTAGCACC
The DNA here is from genome assembly GCA_025667525.1 of Glebionis coronaria. Taxonomy (NCBI): domain Eukaryota; kingdom Viridiplantae; phylum Streptophyta; class Magnoliopsida; order Asterales; family Asteraceae; genus Glebionis; species Glebionis coronaria. The sequence goes on from CM046881.1 coordinate 583,106,166, forward strand.
TGCAACAGAGAAAAAATATGATGTCCTGGTAAACGAAAAGAGCGACACTACTCCCACGAGTATGCACATTAGAGCCCAGAATATCGAGTCTATTTTCATCTTATGGTGTGGTTCATAGAAGATCTTAATCATGCTAGATATCAGTATACCAAAAACTGGTAGGACTATTCCAGCCCTTATAGCTGTAATTGATCCAATTACTAGTATGGGTATCTCGGGCTTGTTGAGATAGAAAAGACGTGTGAGTGGGACTTTAGGAGGTGTTTTTGTAGGTTCCTCGACTCGATTGGCTTCAATCTCCGTGGACCCAGGGACAATATCTTGTGTCGGCATAATAACATGGCGACTGCTAGATGACTCCGGGCTTACTGGCTGCTGGTGGGATGGCCTTCTGACTTGTGAGCTATGTTGTCCTGAATTGGTATTAACATCTTGCAATCTTATAAGTTGGGCATAAGCTCCTTCAGGGTCACGGAGTTGCTGTGACTGAGATTATGTTCAATCATTAAGAGCTAACTGTTAAAATTTTGATCTTAGAAAGGAACCTCTCGCAAGTCTACACTTTTATGCAACTACCTTTTTGAAAACGAAAACAAAAAAGAAAAATAATTTGAATACCATCATAGAAACATAAAGAAAAAAGCTACCTTTTTCAACCATCTTTCCGCGATGAATGACTGCAATCATATCGGCATTTATGACTGTGCTCAGACGATGCACAACAATAAAAGTCGTTCTATTCACCATTATCCTATCCAAAGCCTCCTGCACAACTCTCTCAGATTCTTTAAGAATCGCTCTTGCTATAGCGATTATTTGCTTTTGTCCACCATATAGTTGTCTTTCATGTTCACCAACAATAGTATCCAGTCCTTTGGTTAGCTGATCTATGAATCTAGCAGCAGTTGCAAGCTCGACTGCAACTCTAATCTCATCATTAGATGCCACTGAATATCGGCTCATCTGGTCTTGTTGGATAACTGAAATACACATTCTTTAATTATATATCACCATGAAGATCACTCAATACTTTCCCCTTTGTGTTGTACTTGTACGCGTCTATTTCAGGCGTTCTGCATAAAGTTCAAATATCTTGCAAGTTGCAGCTCTAGCCTCTAGCTGCAGTAAATGCACTTAAACAAGGAAACGTGTTTACTGCACAAAAAATGCAATGTATTTGCCAACTTCCTTTTTTCTACAAAAACATTTATCTTTTTACATTCTTATCTTGACATTCTCATTGCATTATTTATCTTGTCAAAACATTGTAGTTGTAAAGATCCGATGAAGTTATCTTTGGAAATGTTCGAATTAAAATTTTGATTTACACTTGTTTACAGTAAAAAACCCAATTATGGTTTATCATAACTTAAACCATACAAGGATCATGAGTGCATTCTACATAAATTTCACTAATGCTGCAAGTCACATATATCTGAAAAATAAGTACGCCATATAATCCATTTCTAATCTCATAAGACTCCATAAATGACATTACAAATAACATTTAAGTGGTTGTTAGTCTACACCTTAGCTACAAAATAAGACCCCTCCCTCCTTAGGTGACATATCACTTGTAAATCAACACCTTGCAATGTGCTTTTTGATTAATTATCATCAGAATATATATGTGATTTCGGGTGATCGAGAAGAAGTAGTGATTGCTTGTAAGAGTCCATGAAGAACGAGCCTCTTAGTCCAGAAATCCCAAGATTCTTGATTTGTTGTGAGCAGGGGTTGTAAACATCAAGTGTACGCGAGAGGTCGAAAACATCAAGTAAATTGTACTCCCTAGTTTCAAATATAACTTCACCATTCTTCGTAAACCCCAATATTTTACAAAATAGTGTGCCAAATGAGAATAGCTTTGTAAATGAGGAATCATGTTCCATCACCCATACAACACAAGCTCCCTCGGTCGCCGCAATGTATCCAAACACAACAAGAGACCCCCTTAGCTTAGAAACAGACACATGCGTAGATCTTGATAGCTCGTTTCTTAAGTTGTCTGGTAGGTCTATGGATTTAAATTCCTTGGTAATCAAATCAAATGACACAACCATTTTACTTGTGGCATAGTTTCCAACATAACCAATAGTTTGCTCACTAGCACCCCAATAGATAAACCTGTCTATAACAACCTGAGTTGACTTATCAAGCCTAAATGATTGACGAGGCAAATTACCACTTGGAATCACATTCCAAACCCCTGAACTCAATGTAAAAACTTCAGCATGCCAATGTTTGTTAACTACGCGTGCAACCTTAACGACGGTAGGGTCACTAGTGACAGGACAGACCCCGAAACCATATACAGCCTGAGTGTCATTCTCACGGTCATATCTAGGGAGATGAATACCAAATGATTTTCCAATACAAGGGTTCCAAATAAGAACCGTCTTTCTGTAATTATCTATATTATGACCACGAAAACACACTAATCCATGACACGCGCCAACAACATATGAAACATAATATCGTTTAAGCAAATGAGACACAACAAATGGAGAAAACTCTTGTTTTTGTACCTTTAAAGTTTCATTATCATCTTCTTCTACTAAACTAATGTACTTTAACTGATAGTCTGCACGATGAGCCCTGTACATTAGCATAAAACTATGTGGCTGTGTGTCACGGGCGTCGTAACCTTTAATAAAGTCCGAGCTGTCTATAAAAGATTTCCATGACTTGGAAACTGACCTGAACTGAACCAGAGACTTGACATCAGAAACCTTTTTAATGATTTCCAATTGGATATCAAAAGGGATGTTGTCTGACATTGTTCTTTTTCTAGGGTTTATGGTAAGTTTTGAAATAGGATGAATTAGTGAAAACTGAAAAGTGGGTATTGGAGAGGAGGGGATTTTGAATCTGGGTTTTGAAATAGGCCGTAGTTTTCCGTCGTGATACGGCGGAGATGTGGTTGGAGGTCAAAGATTTCTAGGGTTTATGTTTGTTGATAATTTTGTTTTGTTATCAGGTTGTGAATGAGCAGAAATGAAAATACAACACACTCTCGTGTCGTTTTGCTGTTTCAAAAACTCGGCCCAGAAACAGCCCAAACCCAAATAGCCCCTTTACGACTTTTCTATATCACAAAATTTTTATTTACTAAAAAAATGCATATTACTTTTTGAATACAAAATATATCGACAAAAAAACCCTTTTAAATTACGAACAAAACAACTCCAATATTAATATGCTTTACACGTGTGTACCACGTGTGTGTATGATTTTATAAAATTGTTTGTATCTGTTTTTGGAAAATAAAACTTTTAAAACACATCCTTAATCTATCTAATAATTTTAAAAATTTGATTTACCAAAAAATAAAGCAAAAAGATTTATATTTAAGATGTTGTATTAATGTTTGGCAGGGATTTCAGTATGGATTATGCACAAGCACAACGTCACTCACCAATGTTCGATGATCCAACTATTAGTTATCCTCGACAAGCAAACATAAACAACTCCGCCACAATGCTCGGGTTTATTTCTTTCTTGTTATATCCTAATAGCCATTCAAATACGATGTTCCCAATCGTCGTTTTGAGTGAAAAAAATGAGCTCGAGTATTTGATTAGCGAAATGATGAACCTAGAAGAATGTCAATGATTCAAAACGTAGGGTCGATTGTAAAAAGATACAAATTGAATTTAAAAAGGGGTTGGAGATGGTTGGTTATGAAGTTGATGTTGGATGTAGTGGTGCTAGTAATGAGAAAAATGATAATGTTGGAAATAGTGGTTCTAGAAATCGTGATGAGGATGATAATGTTGTTCAAAATACTATTGTTGAAAATGAGAATGATGATGTTGTTAAAAATAGTGATGATGGAAATGAGAACAGTGATGATGATTCTGGACATACATAAATGAAAGAACGGATGACAGCTTAAAAGAAGAGAGTGAATGCAGCAATCAATAAAAAGATTGAACAGTAGAAAGCCGAATAGGAGAAAGCAGTTGCCACAAAGAAGGTTGAAAAGGAGAAAACAACAACCACAAAGAAGGCTTAAAGGGAGAAAGCAACCGTAAAGATGGTAACTAGAGAAAAAGAGAAAGCAACAGTCGCAAAAAAAAAGAAAAGGAGAAAGCAACAGCCGAGAAGAGGAGAAAGAGTTAAGAGATAAAGAGCAACAACATGTGGCGGCAAAGAAATCCAAAATTGAAGAAGATACAAAGAAGAACAAGAAGTTGCAGCTACAAAGAAAGATGTAGAAAGACAAGGAGAAATGAGAAAGGTACAAAGCCTATTTGTTAGAAAGTAAGGTGACCCGAAAAATAAAGGCAAAATGGAATTTATTTATTTTTCAGTAAAGGGCATTTACCCTGGTAAAATACATTTCATTTTTGTTTAATTAGGATTATTTTCTTTTCTTGATTAAGAGTTCACAACCCTTTCTATGAATACATTATGACTTTTTTTTATTGCTTGCAATATGATAATTTATATTATATTCAATAGGTTGTAACTAGCACACTTTTTAAATCTATATATAATATAAGAATTGATACAAGCTAACTGAATAGAATATTGAAAAAAAACGATAAGTACAAAGCCTATCTGTTATCTAATTTGAAAAAAAATGATAGATATTGAAGACTGAGAAGGTGCAATAGATGCTATATATAAGGTTTGAAAGCCTAAATCCACAAGAAAAAACATTTAAAAAAGAGAAAAAAGTATAGAAAAAGATGATCCAAGAAATAAAGGCAAAAGGGTGATAAAACCATCAATGTATATAAAGTCACTTTTCGAGAACAAAATGGTGAAACCACAAGACATAATACATGAAAGTGAAAGCTTAGTAGCTAAAAGCATTTTCGGCTTAGAAGGAAAAGACATGTAAAAAGCTTACTCTTTTAATATTTAAACTTGTTATAAACTTTATTTTTCACCAGCAATTACATAAATAAACACACTAACATTCATTTTTTATTTCTTTTTTAAGAAGTTGTTTTTGACGATACGAAAGGAACAACTGTAGACAGAAAAGCAATTAAGACTCTTAACCTAGAACAAAGATCGTAAAGGAAGTAATTAACGCTTTTATTGCATTGTTGAATTATGATGAAAGGATAAGGACGAATGATGATAAGGTTAAAAGAAGACATTACTTCCCTACTAATTAATAATATAATACTCATATTAAAACTAATTAATACATGATATTAAAAATAACTAATATATAATTTCATACTCATATTAAACTAATTAATATATAATAATTAATACACACTTGAAAATAAAAATAATTAATATAAATTAATAAATAATTAATACACCATAATACTTATAAATACAATTATATATTCACATTATATAACAATTAAAATAATATATAAATAAAATCATACAAAAGTTATCTACCTAAAATGATGGTGTACGTAGTTTTGAAAACCAAACAAGACCAACGGGTTCAACTGGGAACATGAGTCATAGTCGGTTCAACTAGCCAATAAAAACCGTCAGAAGACGAGTTGGAGAGGACCCGTCGAAACCGATAAAAACGACACCGTTACCTAAATATGTACTACTTATTTTGAACAACACATAGATATGTACTACTTATAAAAGAGATTGCACTCTTTATCTCCAAAAATTTAAGTAGTAAAACATTACAAGCTTTTGGTACAAACCTTTATAACACAAAAACTTCATAAATTTATTCACAATAAATGAAAAATAAATATAATTAATATGCAACATATACAAATAATTATTGCTATAAATTATAATTTTTACATAAAATTATTTAAATTTTTCACTAATGTAATTCCAATATCAAACTGTCTTTGATTTTGAACGTAAGTCTTTATTATAAATTTGCATATTCGAAAACATATATCGTCTATGTATGTATTTTAGTACAAATTTACTAGTTTAGTGAAATACTGATCATTTTTCTAATTAATTCGATTAAATCGTACATATCAAAGTAGAAAGAATTTAAGGTTATTATTGTTATGAAATGTTTAAACATATAAACTATGAAGAGTTTTTATATTTAGACGTCATAGTTTTAGTTTTATAGGGTTGGAAATATAATTAGAATTAATTAAAAACGCAAAATGAAGTTTATGTATTAACTGAAATGAAATTGGGAAAGTGGGGGCGTTACTTTTTAGGAGTTACTCAATAATTGTTTATTATTAAAAATGAATAAATAAATTTAATTAAGTTTATAATATTAATTTTATTTGAAATTTTTATTACAAGATTTAAAAATTGTTTAATTAATTAGTTAACTTAAAACCGGTATTCTATCAAAAATAAAAAATAAAAATTGTTTATAAATGTACTTTTCTTAATATGCGTGCCTTTTGTAGGAGGGCAATTATATTGAGGCGGAGGAAGAATTTTTGGTTGATTGTTGTATTGGCGGAGCATCGAACGAAATCGAATCAAACCAAAAAAACAAAATCAAATTAAAAACGATTTTGAAAAAATTCGAACTAAAAATTGAATCGAATAAAACCGATCAACATCGAAACCGAACCGAGAAATCCAAACCAAACCAAGAAAAAACTGTTTAGGCGTATTTTTCTTGTTTTTAACTCGAAATCTCCGAACTTAGCAAAATCGACAAAAGTATACAAAACCGAAATCGAATCGAAAATGATCGGTCCGGTTTTGGTCGGCTCGATTTGTCGGTTCGATTTATTGTGCTCCACCTTAATTCTATTTAACAAATTAAGTTTAAAAATATTTGGCAGTATATGATATTAATCCATCCATTATGCTTATGTGTGAAATAGGAGAAGAAATTTAACAAACTTGAAGAACCCACCATCTATTAGCCAAGAGTTTTGTGAGTACTCGAGACATTCATGGGGTTTTTAATGTGATGTTAAGTGTCGGGGAAAAAACATTAATTTTTTTAACGTCATAGAGATCTCTAGTCTAAATCATCATGTTAGTGCCATTGTGATAGACAAAAGAAAAGGAAATAAATTGAGCTATTTGATCTAGCGCCTTTGGCAACAAAAGAAATACTAGCGAAATACCATCCATTGTGATTATAACTTTGTTTACCCAACTCCCTCCCTCGCGGCTAGAGGATACATTCAAGTCCATAGTACGTTCGCATGTACCTACTTATCTTGCTTGTAGATCAGTTGTAGAGCTAACTCTTTTATTGGTTTAATGACACAAAGATGATATATCACTAAATCGACCAATATTTTTAGAAATTTTTTTAAGATTTCCTCTACTTAGCCGCGAGCAATCTACGTTTGTGCTCTCTATATTTTTCTTCTCCCTCGTATTTTTGAGAAAAATCGTTTCACAATGATAAAGTCACATCTTGTGTGTTGGTCGAAGTTACAATACTGGCATTGAAACCTTGGTATGTTCGAAGATATGATTGGCTTAACGAAGCTAAATTATATGTGTTTCTATATAGTTATAATAACTAAAACTCTTTTTTATAAACTTAACTTAGTTGTCATGCACGAGGATAATATAAGTATCAATTGATAGTTTGCTTATTATTCATTCATTATTATCTGAAGGAATCAATAAAAAAATAAAGTGACATAGGCAGAAAAGAAAAGAAATTCATCGTCTGCCACATCCAGTTATCCCACGATTCTAAATCAGCAAACCCCATTACCTAAGCCAATCAGAGAAAGTACCCCTTGAATAGCAAGACTACGAGGCTAAAAGTTGGTACTAATTAAACACATATCATTTTCTCATAATCAAAGTTTGATGCATCTATCTATTATGACATTAAACAAAAGTTAAATTCGAAGAATTAAGGGAATTAAAAGATTGGAGTCTTTCCTTCTTCAACTTGAAATACATATCACTAAACAACTACTTCAAGTGAAGAATTTTTATTAATAGAGAATTTTTCTTACTCGAGTAAAAGTTCAAGAAATGAAGAATTTTTTTAGTTTTTCATTGAAATAAATCAGTGCTAAATCGAGGAATCCCGGGCTGTGAGCCCTCATATGAGAAACTTCACATCTTGATAGACACTGAGGCAAGAACTAGAAATTAAACATTTTTATAAAAAACTAAAAAGAACATTTTTTTTGAAAACAATTTTTTTTAAAATCATTTGTGTTATAATAGTAATAAAAAAATTAATAATAAAAAACAGAAAATTTAAAAAGAATTTTATTTTTATTATTATTATTTTTTTATTTTATAAAAAGAATTTTAAATTTTTTATTTATTATATAAAAAATAATTTTATTAAGAAAACACTTTAAAAATAATTTTATTTAAAAAAGACTTTAGAAAATAATTTTTTATAACTTTTATGTAATTTAAAATTTTTTTGTTATTATTATTATTAACACATCTAGTTTTTAATAATAAAATAATTTAAAATTTTAGAAAAAATTGAAAACTTAAAGAATTTAAAGAAAATTCAAAGAATGTTTTAAAAGATATTTTTTATTTAAAAAATATTTTAAAATTTTAGAAAAATTGAAAAAATAAAGAAAGTTATTATTTTTTTAATAAAAAATGAGCAGATAAAATAAATTAAAGAATTAAGAAAAACAATTAATTATGATAATAAGAATAGAAATAGGGAATTGCAAAAATGATCTTTGTAGTTTAGTCAAATTGCAGATGAGTATTTTAGCCATTTTAAATTGACTAAGAAATAAAAGTGGAACCAAACCTACCAAATACGGGATTTTTTTGCAATTTCAAAATTAAACGAACCAAATATGTTATTTGACTAAATCACGTAGACCATTTTTGCAATTTACTCTTTATATCTCTACTACCTATAAAGAATTTATGCAAAAATCTTGAATGTTGAAAATACCCATAATTATGGAAATGTTGAAAATATAACTAACTATGGTAATGTTGAAATGTTGAAATCAGAGGCTTGCAAAATACGTGTGTTGTCCAACCAATATTGTAATCTTGGAAGGTTGTTATTTTCATCTTTCAATTCATTACATATCTTTACCATCTATAATGCATGTATCTCACGAGTTTTAAATTATCTAAACTTAAAAAGGAAGTGTCCAAAAAATTCGGGCCACACGACGGTTCTAATTCGATTAGCTATAAATATAAGCATAAACCTATCAACCATAATTATATGAATTTAAGTTTTCTTTCATCTGCCACTGACGGGACCTACCATCACTGGATTTGATGTTGCCTAAAAGTTTGTAGGTTTTTTAATTGAGCGTTTTTAATAGATCAATTATCATTACATTATTTATAATCAACGTGATAGTTGAACTAATATTAAGAGGTTTAAGGCTGGAAGTGTAATAATATGTGTTCTTTTAAAATATACTTTACTATTATTGATGCGATGCGATTGTGTTTAACTAACTCTTTGATGTCTATATACTTCAAGACTTTTTCAATTCTTTCTTTTTGGTACATGATGTATCTACACAAGTACCATCTAGGCATTTCGGGGTCTGATAATGAGAATTCTAAGACAAAATATCGCATAGCGTTCATTATGTGACACTAGGCATTTCCGTCGCTATGCGCGAGTACTCGTCTAATTATTATATAAACAAATTTAATTCTAAATAAAAAAAGTACCCATTTTATTACTACTAGTTGCAATATTTGACTAATAAAAGTCAAACTTATGACAAATGTCACAAACTTTTTATATTGTTCTTTCGACACCTTTGTTTATGGTCATACAACTTCAGTTTTTTGCTCGCATCATAAGTGAAAGCACAACATTAGTATAAAGATATGGATCATTATTTGTACTCAGACTTTTGAAGTCAAGTGGTCTCTTCTTTTACTCTAGTCGTTTAAAATATCGATTTGTTTACCTTTCTGTTTGTTTCAGTGTAAACTAAGGGGTGTTTACTAAACTAAGTGTCAACAAATAAGTCACTTAATATGTCTCTTAGTGGAGAGAGTAAAGTTATAATGAGTCTCTCAATTAAGAGGAATAAAAGGTTTGAACCACTTTTGCTTTTCACTATAAAGTTCAAAAGGAAAAAAAAAACACCCCAAGTCATCAAAATATTCAAGAATACCTACAAGTTTATTGAAAGTATTTAGTGTATAAAAGTAGTATGCTAGACCTTATTAAGTTAAACGTTTACTAATAACTTAGGTTGTGTTTGTTTCTGATAAAAACATCTGAAACACGTTTCATTCTGATCAATCAGATACAGACAGACTTTCCGATTATATTTGTTTTTTCAAAAATATTCCAAAGATTATATCAAAAGACAACAGCTACCAGAGCTAGTCAAGCTAAATTCAAATTTCAGAAAAAACAATTCCTCACAACTTGGAACTCTTCCTAGATTCCAAACAACGACACCCGATAGGTTGTAAAAATAAATCGATCCGATCTGACCCGACCCGAACTTGAACCCGAGTAAGACTATTTGGGTCGGGTTACTCGGGTCAAAAAGCTTATTCGGGTCATATCGGGTCAACCTGAGTTCTAAATTAGGTCGGGTTCGGGTATAAATCTTTTAGCCTTTACACGAATTAACCCAACCGATAAACCCAACTTGACCTGACTCGATTAACACTTTTTACATTATAAATATACTTAAATAACCAAATTTTTAGACTTTTTACTTATAATCCGACTTGACTTAAACTCGAATTAACATGAACCCGAACCCAGATTCTAATTAGGGTTGGATTCAAGTATGTTCCTTAGCTTTAACCCGACCCGTCTTAGACAGGATCAAACCGAATCACACCCCTTAGAGGACACGGTATGGTGGCTGGCCAGTGGGCTGGCCACGACGACGCGAGGCCACGGCGGCGCCAACCACACCGTGGCTCGCGTCGTCGAGTTTGGGCTGGCTACTACCAGCTGACGCCATGGCCACGACGCGACCCCATGGCGCAGCCAACCACACCGTGGCTCGCGCCATGGGTCGCGTTATGGTTTTTTCTTTTGTTTTTTTATTTTTTTATTTTTTTGAAAATTTGAAAAATACGACTGTTGGGTAACGGCTACTTTTTTTTTCCATGTTTTTGACCGTTTTATAGGGTTAAATACCCCCCTTTTTTCATATAATTTCACTATATATCACATAAACACATACTATTTTCTAAAATTCACACACTATTTTATCAATATGAATCCCGGAAGTTCTGATTTGTCCTCTATTTACGAAAACTACGATCAAGAAGATATGGAAGATTATGCCCGATATCTTGGGTCGAACGGTGTGAGATATTTAGAAGGAAAAATAAGGAACTTCGGGATAGGAAAGTTCACGATTCTCTTCGACGTGATCTCGTTGAGCATTTATGGAACCTTAATCATTGATGGTTTTTTTAATTATTGTTATTTTTTTAAATGTAATTTTTTAATTTTTTTTCGTGTATTATTTTTTAAAAATTTGTATTTGTATTTTTATTTATGAATGAAATGTGTTTTTAGTTTAAAATAAATTGTTGAAAAAAAAAGAAATTGTTGGGTGACGACGACACGAGAATTCTCGTGTTAACCAGCGAGGGGGTTGAGCCATCGTGGAGAGTTTTGGTGTCGTAGGAGTAAAAAGTGATGTGGCATCACTTTTTGACCACGACACGAGCACGACGGCTCAACCACTCTTACACCCACCAATAACTCTTACCCAAAGTGATGTTAATCACCCATCACAAGTCGTCTATAAAATAAAACCAATCTCATTCATAAAAACTCACACATTCAAATTCATTCAAACAAAATTCAATCTTCGATTCTCTGAAACCAAAAGGTATATATATAATTCCTTTTATTAATTTTTATTTATTTGAATCCCTTATTAGGTTTATTTATTATTGTTTGATCTGCTATTATCTTTATTAATTTATTAGGTCAACGATCTGTTTGGTTAATGATTTTTTTAGATCTGTATGTGCTTCCTTCATGACGTCATGTTCAATATAGATCGATTATGTTGATTCGAACGAGATGTGAATTTGTATAACTAGTTTAGATCTGTATGTGCTTGCTTGATGATGTCATGTTGAATTATAGATCAAGTATATGCTTATTTTATCGATTATCGATTATGATGTTGATACGAGATGTGAATGTGAATTTGTATAACAATTTTTCTGATTACGGTTCATGTTAGGCGGCTTATATATGTTGGCTTATATGACCTTATTTGATTTCTCTTATACAGCGGGCTTATGGCTTATTTGGTTTTTTCGCTTATCATTCATAAGCTCACTTTTGTAGCTTATTTTTAAACTTTTTGTGGCCTATATAAGTTTATTATTTCATAATAAGCCTATGAAATCCTAAAAGCTTCTAAACAAGACACAACAACCGAGCTTAAGAAACATAAGCCAGAAACCAAATAATTCACAAGCCGACTATATAAGTCAAAACAAACACCTCCTAATATGATAGGGATTTTAAGGTTTTAAATTAAAATATTTAACAATCCACTAGATATGTAATTTTGTGTTGGATGCTTAATTAGATGTCTAGTATTTTGTATATTGTAAAACCCGTATTTAAAAATCAGAACATTTAAATACGCAGTTTAATTTTAATAAACTATATAAGTATTAATTGATAGACAGAGATATAAACGCAGAAATTAAATACGCAATCCCAGTTTATTTAAATACCATAAATATTACAGTTTATTCAGATAAGAATTATTTTAGTCTCAGAAATATTACAGACGAATTATTATTTTACAGAAATAATTAAACGTTAACAGTAAATTACGCGTACCATTTAAACACAACGCGACTTAATAAAACGTACAAGTGTTTTGGGGCTGTTTTAGACAAATGTGAAAAGAAGTGGGACTTGGGCTCAAGGCCCAAGTGTAGGTTTTGCTTGGTCCGTGTATAACAAAAAGAAAGGGACGGGGGTTGTTCTTTTTCTCTATGCCGACACAACTTCACACACAGGAAACCCTAAAAAGAAAATAGGCAGCCGCCTATTGTTCCTTCTTCCCTTTGCCGCGACCTAAACCAAGAACAAGAGGAAGAAGATTAATTCACGTTTTGGTCTTCTAAAAACCCTAATCATTGTGTAAGTAAAAGCATTAGTTCGTTTTGGCTTCTTTCTTTTAATTAATAATGAATTCGATTTTGGGATACAATTAAAACATGATCAAAGCAACGAATTAAAAGGAGGGTTTCGTTCTTTTTAGTTTGGTAGGCTGCTGGGTTCGTGTGGCACACAAACCGAGACCTTTAGGGTCTCGGTGGTATCTTGGTTACACCAGCCGCAACCCTAAAGGGGTGCCGACTTGGTTTTGTTCTGGCAGGGGTAACCCCGCGAGCAAGCAGGGGAAAACCCAGTGAGCAAGCAGGGGGGAAAACCACTGGCTGCGGCCAGTGGTAATTCCGTTCTACCAGGGGAAACCCACGGTTGGCCTCTAGCCTGCCGGTGGGAATTTTAAACTGTGCGTTTGGCAGTGGGTTTAACAGATTTAAGGGGGCGTTTGGCTACCAGTTTCAAAAGACATTAAGGGGGCTGTTTGGCTCGGCTTATTTTAATACATAACACGAGTCTCCCATCTTAAATTAATAAGACACGGGTTCGGTTTCGATGCTTTTGATATACAATACATGGTTACGGGTTTTCATCTTTACAAGTAATTAGCCGTAACATGTATATTAATTTTCAAGGTAAATACAATTAATAAAACCCGACTTATTAGTACGAGTGCATTATATCTTTATTTAATTAAATCACATTGTATTTAATTAAATGCCTTTAACCTATAGTTTATTTAAATGACATGTAATAATTAATAAACTATACATTATATCATTATGACTTAGAATATTAATCAGTAAACACTTAAGCTTATTTATTAGCTTATTTAACCAGCTTATAACTATTTATGTAAACTTTCTATTTATAGAAACTTATCTATTTTAAGCAGTAATTCTACTTATGGAAACTTTCTATTTTTAGAAACTATTTAATCAAGGCAGCTAATCTATTTTTGGAAACTTTCTATTTTTGGAAACTTTCTATTTTAGGAAACCTGCTATTTTTAGAAAGTTACTTAATATTGCTCAGTAAGCATAATAATACATGAAATACCAGAGATACTTAATCAGATTAATCAGAATATAAGATAAACACAGATTAAAGCTTAAAACAGTAAAACGTGACTTAAAACATATAAAATAAGTTAAGACAAGACGTAAAACCCAGTACGTATTCAGTAATTCGATACTTATACACGTGTGTATTCATGTAGCGTTAGTGATCCAGAAGTAGGAATCTCTCTTCCGTTCATTCACTGGACACGAGGTACGGATTTCCCGTCCTTTTAGTAAGGACTTCCTTTCCTATGCATGATTAGGATTTCCCGTCTGCAGCCAAATGTTTTCCCCAGTATATGTTTAAGTTTATCAGTAATCATGTTAATAACTAAATAAATTGCCTGAGCATTATATACAAGCACGACCAGTTTATGTACTAGTTACGGAGGTACCGTAACCACGGCACTAGAGGCACCAGTGTCGTGACTCACATGCAGGAGAGTGATATCCTGCATCGTCCCACTCAGCTCAGCTTGGCCATTTTATTAGTATTATTAGTGGGGCGTATGGATGCATCTTAGGCTTATATGTGTTACAAGTTATCAGGGTGAATGTGGTGTGTGCTCTACATCCTTCACATTGGAGCTGATCCCTCCACCCAGCACAGTTATTTAGAGGTCACCCCTCTACAGCATGACGAGGTCACCCCTCCAGTTATTCATGCACGGTTGTTACAGCACGTGACCTATATAAGCTCTGGCAAATAAAATACAGTAAATGCATGTTTTCAGAATTAATAGTTATATTTCAGTATCAGTATATATGAACCAGATTGCTCAAATTTTATGCAGAGTTCTACCACATGTTACATATCAGTCTTACAGCTTCTGTATTCTATCGCCTGTTTCATTTAGTATATTCTTATCATGCTTTATATCCGTTCACTGAGCGTTATGCTCAGCCGTAGTTCCTTTCATGTTCTAACGGCAGGTACATCGGGATGCTTTTAGGATTCTAAGAGCATGTGCATTTGGATGGAAGCTACCCAAACTTCTTACTTTATGCATTTCTTATATTATTCTGCTTATTTGGACATTGTTTAGTCCTTTCTTTCAGTATTTTATATTTCATGTTTTGGGCTTATGTTTGGATTACCGAAGTTTGATTCCGGTATTTCCTTTATGGTCAGTTAATGTTCTAGGACATTTACCTTATGCTTTGATGACACGCCATAAATACACGTAACGGTCCATTTATCCAAGTGGGGTGTTACAATTATGGTATCAGAGCGCAAGGTTCGACCTGTAGGCTCTAAAACTTGACCTGTGACTAGTGGGTAGTCACCAGGAACTTCCCAGATTTTGGCGTTGTTATCTTACATGTTTCACATGGATTATTCAGTCAGTTTTCTTCATTTTTCAGTCAAATTTTCTTAAAGTTTTGACTAAGTAAAAGGTTGGTACATGACTAGCCATATTTAGTCGCATATGCTTTTTAGCAAATTTTTGTATTGGTAAACCGACCATAGGCGTTTACCCTTACTCATGACAGATTCATGTCTTCAGTCAAATATCACTTGGTGAACCAGCCATAAACGTTCACCATTTCTCAAGTCAAATTTCATGTTTTTCAGTCAAACGATGTTTTGTGAACCGATCCACAGTTGTTCACCCTTGTCATATCATGACATTCTATAAATTTTGACAAGTATGGATTGGACTTCAGCCATCCATATTTAATACCAGATTATAAATTTCTATACATGACAGTTCCCAGAAAATTTTGACCAGTATGGATCGAACCAGAATAGCCCATACTTAGTCTCATGTTTCCTTCGTTGAAGTACGTGGATTGAACCATAGCCGTCCACATCAGTTAATATTACACCTCAGTTGATTTAACTTTTTGTGTTCCTTATAATAGTTAAATTTTCATACCCTCACGTTGATGTCATCTACATGATGATTCAGTTTCATGTCTCCTTACGAGGATTATGTTTTCAGCAAGGTGATGATGCCTTCAGGCTAAAATATAGAAGGATTATAGTAAAATCCTATTTCATGATAAATCATGTTCTGGTCTTTATCAATCATGTCTTCTGTCTTCATACTGAACATTGATGAAACTCTGTTTAATCATACTTTCAGCCTCTATACAACCATCATTAAGTCTACACAGGAATTACCAGGCTATCGTTACCCATTTCAGTTCCGTTTATTACCGTTTAAATCAATTTATTTCTTTGATAATGTCAGACAAGCGACACCAGTATCGATCATCCAATAAAATTTCCACCAGCTCCATGTACAGTATTCCATATGTACCCCATGTACAGTGTCTCAGTTATACTCCATGTATAATATTTCACGTGTACTCCAGGTACAGCGTCTCAGATATGCTCCATGTGCAGTATTCATTTTGTACTTCATGTACAGTAGTTTAGGTGTACTCCAGGCACCCTACTCCATGGATATTGCTAATCGATCCTTAATCATCTCAGGCGTTTCCACTTGTCGATATTCTACCAGGTGCTGATGCTGCTCGTGAGTTGAAGATTTTACCAGATGCTGATGCTGCTAACACTCTGAAGACCACACAGATGTTGATGATGCTGAACTTTAGAGATTTCTCAAGATGCTGATGCCGCGGAACGAGGACGAAAACTATAAATTTGAAATTTCTGACAAGAATAAATTCAACCATCAGACACTACCATTCTATTTTAGGTTTTTACTTCCTCAGTTAGATGTCACACATCCCTCAGCTAATCTTTCTGTCAGAAGAGTGGGAACCGGTAACCAGCCGACCACTCAGCAGAAATAATTACATTAATCACGGTCATGATAACGACCGTCAGGAAACTGACAGACAAAGTAGTAGTGACAATCACCGTGCTCATAATTAATCAGTCAGTACCATCGGAACCCCGGCACGGACGTGACCAGAGGTCAGCAGTCTAACCGGTCCGCCAATCCTAGCAGTTACCAAAAAATTTCAGCCTTGTTCTTATTCATCTATTAAAACACGTGCCAAGACATCAGTCAAGACATAGTTCCCAGGTATCATTTCGGAAGACACATATCAGGGCACCAGTCATGATACACGTCATACGAATATCTTCTCAGAGTACGAGTCCGAGCTCCTAGTTCCAGTATATTCCAGGCAAGACCCTCAGTAATTCAGGGTATCTTTCAGAAAGGGGTATACTCATTCTATTATGCCACGCATATATCAGATCATTAAAATTCAGTCACCACCACCAGATTATTATTCAGATTAAACACACGGTAATAATTCTGTGAGGTTACAGACGAACCCACTCAGTGAAAGTCGCCACGTTACTCCACGTATTCCTATGCCAGCTTTATGTAAATCAGATATTTACCTACCTCTCAGCCGAAAGGACTCCACAGTATCACCTATATTATTAAGGTTTCCTTTCAATTAACGATAAGATCTGTCGTACTAAATTCTAAATATATTGTTATACTTCTGCTAGAAAAATCAGTACAAATTATTTCTGCCTTACAAGCACGCGACTTATCAGTCCACAACTACGAAGACTTTTACCTACCTGTTATTAATTCACTTCTGAAATTCCTTAAATTCATGATCAGCAGATTATTATAGAGTTCCAGATATAATTTCAGAAATTTTTCAAGAAATTCCTTCCTAACCACGAGACAGAAATTTAACATCGAGCTAGTCTCAAGAACAGAATCTGTTTTCAGAACTCTTGATCACAGGGCTTAAGCTAAGTTAAAAGAGTTGCGACAATTGCTGCCAGAGTTACCGGAACGAGGCAAAATCGCCTTAGCACATCACTAGAAGATGTATCATTTTCTGTCCATCAGAAATAAGACCAGTAGCATGAGGTCATGTATCGACCACCAGAAATTTATCAGATCACCATTTCTAATTGATATTCAGTCCACGTATAGAAGGTTTATCTGACCTGCTACGATGCCTTGAACATTTTTCCAGAAAAGTCACGATCATACTACCATCAGTGGTGAAAAGAAGAACATGATATCCTCCAGACTACAGTTGCACTCACTATAGTCTTTGAAAATTTTCATCCATACTCCTAGGCTCTCTAATGCCCCAGCTATAGTATGAAATTTATGAATAAAATTTTCCCGTGATTCTCAGACGAACTCGTCAGCATATTCATTGATCACATTCTAATCTACCAAATCCTAAAGAAGAACACGAGAATCATCTTCTCACAGTTGTACAGAATCTTCGATAGGAGAAGATTTTGTATACAGCTTTCCAGATATGAATTCCCATTGAACAAAGTGGCATTTCTAAGCCATTCTACCTTAGCAGAAAGAAATTTCAAACAATGCTGCGGAGGTGAAGGCCATCACCTGATGGTCCCGACTGACGCCTGTGAACAAAGTACAATGTTCTAGAACTCAATTGACTACCACCGCGGAAATTGCCGATAGTTCTCACTAAAAATGATTTATGACTATTCAGCCAGATTTCCACCAGAATGTTCCATAACCCCAGATAAAACCTTGATAGAATCCGCAACACGCATTGATGCAGCTATGTTCATATCTAAATGCCTGACCTACTGCAGGTTCAAGATAGAACACCGTCATGTTAGTGAGTTACTACAACCCTTAGAAATTTCTGAACAGAAATGAGATGAAATTCCCTGAAATTGTTCTCAGCTACCACAGGCTTAGAGAAAGTATGGTACTATCTAAGTTATCGTCAACCATGTAATCAGCCTGCGCGTTTCTTTCATCCGAAAGGATCACGCAATAGCAGACCTGCAGAAAATTTTGAAATTCAGCAGTAAATCGTACAATTTCAAGGCATTCCATTGACCATCATATCAGACAGAATTCTTGTTCACGATCAAGTGTATGTTTACACCCACTTTAAATTCATGTTTATTTTCACTTTCACGTTTACGTCTTATTCGCAGTATGATGTTGTTTCAGTTCATCTTTATGCGATCTCATAATTTAAGCTCACGTTTGTGTTCATAGCATTGTTCACGTTCAAGTTCGTGTGCCATTTCACGATACACGTTCTCAGTCTATTACCGAATACGGTTATAGAAAGCTTGAGAGACCAGACTCAAGTTTAGCACAACTATTCATAACCAGGCAGACGTTTCACATCTCAGGCCGTATCATTTGGCATTCATTCCTCAGTCAGCATACGTTCATGATATGTTCTAGTATCACGTTCACAGTATGATTCACTTATCATATTCTAATTCCATGCCAGCGCTCCTCATATAATTATGAACCACGTTCACAATTGCTCATTTAGCACGTTCACAATTGTTCACGTAGTTCGTCCCTATATTCTCAGCAGCTTGCTCAGAAATATAAACGTTATCTTTCCAGTACAGTTTTACGTACCGTTTCATGTATACTACATGCTATAGCTTATTTATTCAGGTTCAGAAAATTCATCTTAAGTATGGAACCTGAAAATATTCAGCATCATCAGGACAGGGTCATCAGGACCAAGTTTTTTTTTTATTATGTTTAGACCTTTGAAGGAATCGTTTCGAGCGGGAGGCCACTCGAAACAGAGGAGTCCATCCGGATCTCTCATCTCTTTTCCTTCAATAAATCCAGTTAAGTTCTTTCAGTCATGTCACGTTCCATGTGCACTTCAGTCATGTCATGGTTATACCCTTTCACCGGCATTATGTTCTAAATCAAGGACGAATGATCCTTCAGCTTATGTGCCTTTCAGCCTTCATGATCTTTCAACATATGTGTCCTTTCAGCTTATACGTCTTTCAGCTTACGTATACTTTCAGCTTTTACTTCAATTGGCTTAAATTACTGATAATTCGAGGACGAATTTTTCCTTTTAGAGGGGAAGAATTGTAAAACCCAGTATGGTCGTATCCTTAATTCGGGGACGAATTATTGTTTTAGAGGGGAAGAATTGTAAAACCCGTATTTAATAATCAGAACATTTAAATACGCAGTTTAATTTTAATAAACTATATAAGTATTAATTGATAGACAGAGATATAAACGCAGAAATTAAATACGCAATCCCAGTTTATTTAAATACCATAAATATTACAGTTTATTCAGATAAGAATTATTTTAGTCTCAGAAATATTACAGACGAATTATTATTTTACAGAAATAATTAAACGTTAACAGTAAATTACGCGTACCATTTAAACACAACGCGACTTAATAAAACGTACAAGTGTTTTGGGGCTGTTTTAGACAAATGTGAAAAGAAGTGGGACTTGGGCTCAAGGCCCAAGTGTAGGTTTTGCTTGGTCCGTGTATAACAAAAAGAAAGGGACGGGGTTGTTCTTTTTCTCTATGCCGACACAACTTCACACACAGGAAACCCTAAAAAGAAAATAGGCAGCCGCCTATTGTTCCTTCTTCCCTTTGCCGCGACCTAAACCAAGAACAAGAGGAAGAAGATTAATTCATGTTTTGGTCTTCTAAAAACCCTAATCATTGTGTAAGTAAAAGCATTAGTTCGTTTTGGCTTCTTTCTTTTAATTAATAATGAATTCGATTTTGGGATACAATTAAAACATGATCAAAGCAACGAATTAAAAGGAGGGTTTCGTTCTTTTTAGTTTGGTAGGCTGCTGGGTTCGTGTGGCACACAAACCGAGACCTTTAGGGTCTCGGTGGTATCTTGGTTACACCAGCCGCAACCCTAAAGGGGTGCCGGCTTGGTTTTGTTCTGGCAGGGGTAACCCCGCGAGCAAGCAGGGGAAAACCCAGTGAGCAAGCAGGGGGGAAAACCACTGGCTGCGGCCAGTGGTAATTCTGTTCTACCAGGGGAAACCCACGGTTGGCCTCTAGCCTGCCGGTGGGAATTTTAAACAGTGCGTTTGGTAGTGGGTTTAACAGATTTAAGGGGGCGTTTGGCTACCAGTTTCAAAAGACATTAAGGGGGCTGTTTGGCTCGGCTTATTTTAATACATAACACGAGTCTCCCATCTTAAATTAATAAGACACGGGTTCGGTTTCGATGCTTTTGATATACAATACATGGTTACGAGTTTTCATCTTTACAAGTAATTAGCCGTAACATGTATATTAATTTTCAAGGTAAATACAATTAATAAAACGCGACTTATTATTACGAGTGCATTATATCTTTATTTAATTAAATCACATTGTATTTAATTAAATGCCTTTAACCTATAGTTTATTTAAATGACATGTAATAATTAATAAACTATACATTATATCATTATGACTTAGAATATTAATCAGTAAACACTTAAGCTTATTTATTAGCTTATTTAACCAGCTTATAACTATTTATGTAAACTTTCTATTTATAGAAACTTATCTATTTTAAGCAGTAATTCTACTTATGGAAACTTTCTATTTTTAGAAACTATTTAATCAAGGCATCTAATCTATTTTTGGAAACTTTCTATTTTTGGAAACTTTCTATTTTAGGAAACCTGCTATTTTTGGAAAGTTACTTAATATTGCTCATTAAGCATAATAATACATGAAATACCAGAGATACTTAATCAGATTAATCAGAATATAAGATAAACATAGATTAAAGCTTAAAACAGTAAAACGTGACTTAAAACATATAAAATAAGTTAAGACAAGACGTTAAACCCAGTACGTATTCAGTAATTCGATACTTATACACGTGTGTATTCATGTAGCGTTAGTGATCCAGAAGTAGGAATCTCTCTTCCGTTCATTCACTGGACACGAGGTACGGATTTCCCGTCCTTTCAGTAAGGACTTCCTTTCCTATGCATGATTAGGATTTCCCGTCTGCAGCCAAATGTTTTCCCCAGTATATGTTTAAGTTTATCAGTAATCATGTTAATAACTAAATAAATTGCCTGAGCATTATATACAAGCACGACCAGTTTATGTACTAGTTACGGAGGTACCGTAACCACGGCACTAGAGGCACCAGTGTCGTGACTCACATGCAGGAGAGTGATATCCTGCATCGTACCACTCAGCTCAGCTTGGCCATTTTATCAGTATTATTAGTGGGGCGTATGGATGCATCCTAGGCTTATATGTGTTACAAGTTATCAGGGTGAATGTGGTGTGTGCTCTACATCCTTTACATTGGAGCTGATCCCTCCACCCAGCACAGTTATTTAGAGGTCACCCCTCTACAGCATGACGAGGTCACCCCTCCAGTTATTCATGCACGGTTGTTACAGCACGTGACCTATATAAGCTCTGGCAAATAAAATACAGTAAATGCATGTTTTCAGAATTAATAGTTATATTTCAGTATCAGTATATATGAACCAGATTGCTCAAATTTTATGCAGAGTTCTACCACATGTTACATATCAGTCTTACAGCTTCTGTATTCTATCGCCTGTTTCATTTAGTATATTCTTATCATGCTTTATATCCGTTCACTGAGCGTTATGCTCAGCCGTAGTTCCTTTCATGTTCTAACGGCAGGTACATCCGGATGCTTTTAGGATTCTAAGAGCATGTGCATTTGGATGGAAGATACCCAAACTTCTTACTTTATGCATTTCTTATATTATTCTGCTTATTTGGACATTGTTTAGTCCTTTCTTTCAGTATTTTATATTTCATGTTTTGGGCTTATGTTTAGATTACCGAAGTTTGATTCCGGTATTTCCTTTATGGTCAGTTAATGTTCTAGGACATTTACCTTATGCTTTGATGACACGCCATAAATACACGTAACGGTCCATTTATCCAAGTGGGGTGTTACAGTATATGGTCAATTGAATCGATGCAAATATAATACAAGTGTCTCACAGTATATGACTTGGTTGTTGTTATCAGTTGGGACCATTGTTATTAAGATATTTATGGATTCAAGTAGGGGTGGCAATTCGTGTCGAGTTCGGGTTAGCGGGTTCGGGTTGTCAGGTTAGCCCATTACAATAGTATATCGTTGGAGCGACCGATCCTTCATAAATACGTAAAAACGTATTTCCAACAATCTCCCCCTAAGGGAGGTCGCTCCAAGAGACTAAGTTCTAAATAGTCTATATCTCGTGATCTATGCTAACTAAGATGTGACCGAGACTTTATTAGGAAAAACATATTTCCAACAATCTCCCCCTAAGGGAGGCCACATCTTTTTACAAAATCTTAAACCTAGCATACTATGCTTGAGTCTTCGATCTTGTTCTTGTGAATATGATTGATGTGATCTTTGACTTTAGTCTTGAGCATGTTTCCTTGCCTTGACCTTGTGCATTCATCACTTGTGATATTTGCCTCCTCGTGACTTCATGTTCCACATACTTATACTTTTATAAATTCTTGAAAGCTTCAGAGTTTGATACAGCGGAAGACTTGACTTTTAGACTTTCTTGAATTTGTTGAAGTATGAAGTGCATACAGTATAAGCATGTGGTGACAACTTCTTCTGGATTGTACACCGCAATGCCACCTTCTTGTTACGCTGCATAAGATAGTTAGCAACAAAACATATACACGGATGAAATGGCCTTGAACATTTCATTCTAATTCGGTAGCCTTTTACCTCCGGTCGATGAAGACCGTTAGACGATATAAAAATATTGTACTTGTGACAGGTAGTTTCAATTAAGAACCTCCTTGACAAGATTTCGCGGGTAACCCCGTTCTCTTTATTCGAACGTCCAAAGCTGACTACGAACATAAAGAGTGAATCATTCGGAAAAAAATATCCGCATGATTTGAAGCCGTCAATTCATGTTCCTGGAATAAGTGATATTCAATTAAGAACCGCACCATCGTTGCTTTCCAGTTGTCACGAGCTTGATTCGTATATAATCTTGCAAGTTACCTACCAAGTGCTGTTTGAGGTTAACACTAGAAGGATTTCCACTCATCACTGTGAACACTAAGGTATCACTCTGAGTGATCTGGCAAGATCACTTAAGATATTGCTTAGAGGCCTGGAACGTGTTTAAATTCATTTAAGAATTAAACCACTGTTGCTTTCCAGTTATCACAAGTTTGATTCATAAAGAATCACACAAGTCACCTACCATGAGCTTTTTGATATTCGCTCAAGAAGGATTTCCATTTTCATTGTAACTACTTTCGTATTACTCGGATGTTCAGGCAAGATCATGAAGATTTTGAGTAGGACTCTTAAGATCTTTCTTACTTTTCACTGTGTGTGAAGAAGCAAGGGATTATGAAAGTGTGTCTTAATGAGATGTTTGATGATCTCAAATGGCTCTAGACTCGATCGTGCATTTTGGATTTTTAGTGATCGAAGGCTGGAGAGGAGTGCCACCTTTTCAATACCAATTTATTCGGAGTGAATAAATAAATAGATAATGTGTTGTCTCCGTGTGATTAAAACCAATATCTTTTGAGAGATATCTGAGTTAGCTGGGATGGGTTGTGCATTGCATCACTGGGTCCATGATGTCTATCTTCAATACCGAGCATCATTAAAATGATCTTAATAGCATATGAGTTGACCCGGTTTCTGCCTAAGGTTGTAAAGAGGGCTCTTTCTTTACACCCTTTATCTTTACAATTCTTTTTCATTCTTCAACCCCTTCAATGCTTACCAATACGTTATAACTAGCACCTTGTTGTGATTGTTCTAGTGCGAACTTAAGTACTTGGTCGGCATTCAACTACGTTCACAATCTTTCTCTATCTTTCCTAACGACTACTATTTCTAGCTATGGAATGTCTTTGGGAAGATTCCTCTGGTTCTAGAGGAATTATTGGACTTTAACCTATCCTACCATCCTTATGTCACCACAATCTTCACCGTCGTGAATAGAGATGTTTGGGTAAGTGTATGTCACCATGAAATCCATTTTGAAGTGCAAATCCATTTTTCTCCCCCTTAACATATGCCATGATATTCGAAAACATTTCGCACATGTCGGGATGAGCTAGCACGTTAAGTCAAACCATTTATGATTAATCATTTCCCATATCAAATCACATTTTCTCCCCCATATTAAAAATATTAACCCAATCTATGTTTTTAATATCAATTGATTTAATAGCATTTTAAGAAAAAATTGGGAAGAATAATGCAAATCCAATTATCTTCATGAATTACACAAGCTCCCCCTCAAATTAATGAGGCTGTACTTGAAACGTAAATTAAATACCTTTTAAACACAAGTGTAAGGTATTTATCACGTGCAAAGATCATATATGATAATGTATTCACAAGATTAGCGATTTATGAGGTTGGACATGAATGATGGAGAACATCATATGAAAGAAGCACATGGTTCTTGTTCACGAATGTTGGTCGCCTCATCATGTCTGAAGTTATCTCTTTACTCCATGTGTACGATTGATATCGTTGTCTTGACACCAACATGTGAACTTGGCACTTTCGGCGTCAAAGATTCTGAATGCTGGACAATTGCTCCCCCTCGATTGTTGACCCGTGTTCTATTGAAAGAGCTGTAGTCGCCGTTTGAGTAGTCGCATCGTCGAGTATGTAGATATCAATTGTAAATTGCTACGGTTGGCGGAGATGATAACTTCATAAAAACAAGATTTCTCTTGTTTTAACAAATAAATGCGCTGTCACGTACATATACTCGTGTTAGATTGTGTTATTCCGTAAACACAATCCCTTACATGGTTATAAAGTAAACCATGCCCGAGAAAATTAATTCTCGTTGTTGAGTCAAAGCTTTCCGGTGAAATGCTTGACTTGAGTATGAAAAACGGGTTACTATCTGAAATAATAGCAAACCATTTTGAGCATGTTTTAAAACGTTTGAACTTCTGCTCGAACTTTATTTACAACCCCGTGTCATTATTGAATGACATTTCTAGTATCGTAAATATTATCGATTCCAGAAGACATGCTCTTTTTATCAAAATATTTTTGAACACACAATTTTGAAAGATTTAGAAAAACCTTTTGAGAAATTCTCGAAAAATTGTGTTCAAAGTTTTGAAAACCAATTACTTGAGCTTAAGATGTTGAATATCTTATAAAACGAGCTCAAGTCCGAGAAGTTGTAAACTTCCCGTTGTTAAGGATAAGTTTATCATCGGCGATAAACTTTCCTTTTAACTGAAGAACGAGTCCTAAGCTGACATTTACATAGAAGTCGTTTTCATGAGCTTGAAAAACTTTTGAATGTTTTAACGTAAAGCTCATGACCGAGAAAGGTGAATTTCTCGTTAGGAGGAACAGTTCTCTTATTTAAAAGATACACTTTCCTTGATGAGCTTAAAACCTGGAATGTCTTACTACAAGCTCATGACCGAGAAAAATTAATTTCCCGTTACGAGGATAATTTATCATTAAAGATAAGCTTTCCTAAAATTAAAGTCCGAGTTACAGTCTGATATTTAACTGTAAGTCATTGTGCATGAGCTTAAAAACTTCGAATGTTTTTATTATTAGCTCATGCCCGAGAAAAATTAATTTCTCGTTGTAAGGATAAGTTTATCATCGGCGATAAACTTTCCTTTTAACTGAAGAACGAGTTCTAAGTTGACATTTACTTAGAAGTCGTTTTCACGAGCTTGAAAAACTTTGAATGTATAACGTAAAGCTCATGACCGAGAAAGATGAATTTCTCGTTAAGAAGAAAAATTCTCTTATTTAAAAGATACACTTTTCTTTATGAGCTTAAAACCTGGAATGTTTTAATACAAGCTCATGACCGAGAAAAATTAATTCTCGTTACAAGGATAAGCTATCTTTAAAGATAAGTTTTCCTAAGTATGAAGTCCGAGGCATAATTTGAAATATAATTATACACCATTGTGCATGAGCTTAAAAAACTTCGAATGTTTTTAATATAAGCTCATGCCCGAGAAAAATTAATTTTTCGTTGTGAGGATAAGTTTATCATCGGCGATAAACTTTCTTTATTTGAAGAGCGGGTCAATGTATGACATTTAACAATGAACCATTGTGCATGAGCTTAAAAACTTTGAATGTTTTTAATAGAAGCTCATGCCCGAGAAAAATTAATTTCTCGTTGTAAGGATAAGTTTATCATCGGCGATAAACTTTCCTTTCTTTGATGAACGAGTTATAGTCTGTGATGTGACTATAAGTCATGTACACGAGCTTAAAATCTTTGAATAATTTTAATAATAGCTTGTGCCCGAGAAAAAATAATTTCTCGTTGTAAGGATAAGTTTATCATCGGCGATAAACCTTCCTTTCTTTGAAGATCGAGTTACAGTCTGTTATGTGACTGCAAGTCATTTTCACGATGTTTAACTGCGAATCCCCTGAGACACGAGACACTTGTTTATCTGATATCAGCTTCTTCAGTAACCAAACTCTGAGAGTGTCCTTAGTTGAACGATATGTAAAGATCGGACCGTAGTGTTCTTGTTGGACGTCGACTTTGGTACCTGCATTCTCATTAGGAGTTTGTATGCTTTCATGTGGGTTAGTGATATCCATTTTAGAAGCAAGTGGGGGTTCACAGTTATCTTTTCTTGTGCCAGAGGCGATCTGAGTAGATGATTCACTTGTCTTAGATGGAAAACGTTTCCTTTTATAGAAAACCTTAAGTTCAGGCTTAAGTGATGTATCATCCTTTTCAATTTTCTCCCTAGCAGTCTTAGTAGAATCAGAGACTATCCTAGTTAAAGGGCACTCGTTTCCTACAAGAGTGAAATTTCTACCAGTGGGGCGCCACATTTTACCAATGGGTTTGATTTTAGCCACCCACTGGGATTTAAATCTAGCACGGGAGTTCACCTCATTAAGTAATTTTTTGATACAAGAATCATGATTGGCTGTAAAGACACATTTCCTACATGTTTTACATGTAGCATATTTAATGTCCGAGTAAGATCTAGAATTCCTAGATGATTGATTGATGCTCCTACGATTTGACATGCTACGGTTAACAGTGTTGGGTAATCTAGAAGGCATCTCACTAGGTTTGAAATTCCTATCTCTTACTTGTGTCTTTTGCTTAACTTCCCTCAGACCAGATTTATGGTGAACAGATACAAATTAAGGGCGTTTGTGAGCGCGTTTAAAGCATATTTTTTGTATAACGTATCAAAAGCAAAATGTGTTTGTATTAACATAAAACTATACAAGTATCAAATAACTGCATGATGAAAAAAACACAAACATACATGTAAAAACATTACTTATAACATGATTCCATAAATGACATTACAAACAACATTAAGCGATTGTTCCACGTCTTAGCTACAAAATTTGCTTCTCCCTCAATAGGTAACTTCTGACCATCTTTATGAGCCCGCAAGATTCTTGATTTGTGGAGAGCACAGTCATAAACATAGTGTTGAAAACATTTTGTACGTATGGCGAGCGCATAACCAAGAGTTGTCAATGAATGACTTACATGGTTTGGAAACAGACCTGAATCAATGACTTAACTTCAGAAAAGTTCTTAAAATGGAAATCATCAAAAACGTTTCTGAAGTTAGGTATTTGGTATTTAATTCTGGTCTGTTTCCAAACAATGGAAATCTTTCATTGACAACTCTGAGTTAAGAGTCCGTCATACGCGGCTTGATAACTAAACGAATGTCAACTGCTAAATGAACTTCGTACAGAACGCATATGTATCTATGGCAGCATATAACGGCCTAGCGGGCTCCGTCAGAGGTGTCGATAAAAGACTGCCATGGTTTAGAAACGGACCTGAATTGAATCAATAACTTAACTTCAGAAAAGTTTATTAAAATGGAACTCATCAAAAACGTTTCTGAAGTAAAGTATACGATTTTGGTCCGTTTCGAAAGAATGGAAGTCTTTCATCCACACCTCTGAGTTTATCAAACGTTACGGAGCCCGCCTGTGTACGAAGTTTATTTAGCAGTTGACATTCGTTTTAGTAAAAAGTAGGTATTGGAGAGGAGGTGTGAGTTTTGGATCTGAGTTTTGGAGTGTGGCTTATAATGAAAGATGACCTAGTAGATATAGGAGATTTTAGGGTTACACATGTCACATCAACTGGTTTTGGACAGGGTAAAGCCCGAAAATTCTTTTAATAGTAAGCCCATTTGAAGCCTAAGCCATTTTAGCTGATATTTCACCTTTGAATGTATCCACTGTTATACCATATTCATCGTTTGGGTCGATGATTTCTTATTTAGACGTAACTAGTATTTCTGTTTTGGTAGCCTGGCCATCTTTTCCATAATTGATCATGGAGCGAGTAGCTGTGAATGAGGTCCTGATCAGTCACGAGCTAAAAATACTTAAACTACTATTATGGCTAACCAAGTTTTCTAGCCTAAAGTGTTTTGACAAAGTTTGCACTAGCTTATTATTAGTATCAGATTACTAGTTTAAATAAGTAATTATTAACACCCCTAGGCATAAAACAACCCATTTCAACCATCTATCCACAATGAATGGATGCAATCAATCATATCGCCATTTTTGATTATGGTTAGACGATGTGCAATAGCAACCGTTGTTCTATGCACCATTATCCTATCCAGAAGTCTCCTGCACAATTCTCTCGGATTCTGCATCAAGTGCACTTGCTTCCTCATACATCAGATCTTTTACATGTCACTTTATTTATTGTAACACAAGTTGTATTGTATTTTGTTTCTCTAATATGGAAATCGAAATAGGTTCTTGATTGCAAGGAATTTGTACGGTTTTGAAAAATATCAATTGCAAATTAGTTCAGCTAAGATGAGATAAGCAGTTTCATTCAACCATCTATAGTCTATAGATCCGGTTTTAGTGGGTGTTTGGATATGCATTTTGATACAACAGATAAAAAAGTTTAGATGACGTTTGTGATTGCTTCTTTAAACCAGAAAAAGGCCAACAATGTTAAATGTGGTCCTCGAGATATAGGTTGATTGCATTCTCGAAAAGATGTCATAGTGCGTTTAAAGCATGATTTGTTTGTATGATGAAATGAGAAGCAAAATCTGTTTGTATTACAGATATAGAGCTAAGGCATGGTTTATCATAACTTAAACGATACAACCTAAGCACAAAGGAACATGTAAAAACAATATAACACGATGCTTTAAAGGTATTCTACATGAATCTCACTAATAACGTTACAAGTCACATATCGCACAAGATTCCATAAATGACATTACAAACAACATTAGTAACGGGAAACCCCCCGAAACCATACAAGCTCAATTCAAGGGTCCTATCTAGATTAGTAACATCAATACCAAATGATTTTCTGAAAGAAGAATAACAATCATTTTCTGCAAGTGTCTTGACAAATACAGTAATACATGTCGCGCACAACAATGAATGTTTAAGCAAAGGAGACACGATACAAGCTACCTTAGAAGTTTCAATATCATCATCCACAGTGCATATGAACTTTGCGCAACTATGTGGCTGCCTATGGCGGGCGCATAAACTCAGATGTGCCCATGAAACACTTTCATGGTTTCTAAACCGACCTGAATTGAATCAATGACTCTTTAGAAAAACTTTTAATTGCCAAAAAAAAGAAGTTTATATGTAGTCAAGTCATTAATTCAGTTCAGGTCAGTTTTGAAACCATGGAAGTCTTTTATAGGCGCATATGAGTTTATCGTACGTTACGGCGCCCACCATACGCAGCCACATAGTGGTTCAAAGTTCATATTTGTAGATGATAGACATTGAAACTTTTAGCTTTTGAAAAGTGCAGTGGGTATAGGAGATTTTGGATCTGAGTTTTGAAGGGCGGCTTGTAATGATGAGAGATGACCTAATAGATAGATATATACGAGATTTTAGGGTTACACAGATTGGTTTTGGAGCGGGTAAAACACAAACTCATGTCCATATTAAGTAACATACGTAATCAAGGTGCAATCACTGCATCAGCATATAATGTAGGGCTATTTCCCAAAAATGGCCCAAAACCACTATTTTGTTCTGTTTTTGTCACAAACCATGAACTGTTCTGAAAATAGCCCAAGGCGACCCAGGCAACCAAAGCGACCGAGGTAGCCTATCTTCCCTGTGTGACAAGTGTACATTTTGGAATATGGAGGCAACCGATGTAACTGAGTTAACCGAGGCAACCGAGACATGTGTCACACATGGAGGATAGGTTGCCTCGGTAGCCTTGGGTCATTTTGAGGAACCTTAAATTTGTTGGCTAAAATGAGAAGTTGCCCTTGTTTTTGGGACATTTTGGGAAATATCCATATAATGTACATATATAACAAGTGTCGTGTCATCTTTCTCGATTAAACCCGACAATACGGGTACTTGGGATACTGCCCATCTGCAGCCTGAGCCAATTTAATGAAATTTTTGTAACTTGATCCAATCGAGACCCACGAAATATTTCAACATCAGGTATTGTGGGATATTTAAAATATCCAATCATGAAAATCAACTTCACCTTTGAATGTATCCAGTGTAATACCAGATTCATCGTTTGGGTCGATTTCTGACTTCCTATCAAGAATCGTGAAAATTGACAGAGCAAAGATCCTAGCTTTACCCGTATATGGTGCAAACTAACTTGATTGATGATAATGCAGCGAGTGTCATAACATAGAAGACTCTGAAAACATCTGCGAAGTAGTCTTTCCAGCCCCAACAAGCCGAGCACCAAAGTAAAAAGTGGATGCGTACATCGAGAAAAGTAATGAGGACAAAACTCCAGACCCGATCCTACCCTCTTATCAAACCTTGTTGTATCCCTTTTTTTTCCTCGGGACATCCATGTTTATTACTGTACTCTGTAAACAATTTCTATTCTGCATAAAACGACCTACATACTCCCAATCGCATCACTCGCTAGCTATCTGACTTGCTGTTATGGGTTAAAAGTCTGATCTTTTGCATCAGCACCAAGTACTTTTCCATATTTCATCTGAGCAATATGCGTTAGCTCCTATGATGGGAATGAGAACAAGAACCATAAGAGCCGGCAGCTAGCATAATGGATTCACGTCTTTAGTAACGCTTTATATGAGCTCTTCGAATTAGCTATGGCACTTTATTTTTGGTAACACCAGTTGTATTGCATTTTGTTTCTGTAATATTGGAATATATTTGAAAACCAAAACAGAACAGTTTCATTTAACCATCTATAGATCTGACACACTTATTTAAGGGGTGTTTGGATATGCATTTTGATGGTTTATGATTATCATAACAATTATAAAAACCCTAACATAGATCAAAGAGCATACAGCGGAAGCAGATTAACAAGATCTTTAAATAACACAATTATAATTAATCAAGGCTAGGGTTACATACCTTTTCCTTAGCAGAACGATCACCGGTAAAAATAGATCAAGAACACCACCAGGATGTAATCTAAAATAAGATCACACCACGATCTTGTACACACGTGATACGATGAGCTAATCGTGAGTCTAGCACGAACAGAACCGAGCCTTCCAAGCCTATGGAAGATCTACCCAACAACCCTAGAGAGGGGCTAGGACTAGATCTAAAATAGCTTTTAGAAAATCAAAGATGAACCCTAAAAAAGGGTGTATATGGCCGGCGGTATAGAGCAAGAAAGAAGAATATGGAGTGAAAAATTATGAGGCCTTAAGGTTTGTTTATATACACCTTGGAAACTTATCTTCCAAGGTTTAAACAAGATAAAGCCTAAAAATTTTCATCCCTATCTTTGCCTCTTATTTGGCCGGATATACATGTGCTCAAAAGAGGGTTTCCGGAACTTTCCGACACCTTCTTTTAGCTTCTTTAATATTCTATAACGATCGTTTAATACTTAACTTTTAATTACTTAACGATCGTTAGCTACAGTTTGATTTAATAAATATAATAAATATATTTAATAAATAAATTAACTCTTCACGTAATGTGTGCAATCCCGTGATCTCGAGTTCGATCCTATCACACGACTATCGATTTTAACGTCCATAAACTTTCAGCTCCCACTTGGACAAAATTCGAATGTCGTGATCACATTGATTAGTGTCTAGTTACACTAACAATGTCACTAGTACAACTCGAGTAAGGCTTCCTGGACAAAACCTTTTAATGATATATAATCATTATTATTATCCTCTCATTTCAAATACATTGTTAATAAGGATATGGATCTTAGTCATTCCTTCATTAACTATTCTGTTTCTCGTTTACGGATATAGCAAGATTACCAAAACACATTTGGGTGTGGCCACACAAACATCTTACTACTCCCCCGAGGGGCCCAGGTGTATTTATACTTCAAATAATAATTTGAAGGAAACGAATCCCATTTTGACTACAAGCAAAACACATGAACTTCGCAACACTTCTGAAAATAACCCTTATGACTACCAGTTACGTTTAGCGTTAGGTTACCTTACAGAAATGCACTATATTCAATGCAGTTTTCTGGCATCTCGGGTCTAAGGATAACTATTTATGATTTACTTAATGACAAAGATCCATAAAGTAAAATCACATAGTTGGGATAAGTCCAATATTTGATCCATCAAATATCATCCAAAATTGACCAATATACTTTCAAGTATACTCTGTCACTATTTTGAATTATCTTAATTTAATAATACTCCCATATTATTAATCGACAACGGACATTTAGAAACATCATAATGCTCATGGATTAAAACATGTAAAATAGGATACAAAATCAAATAACAGAAAAATAAACGAAATCCAATCTTTATTTCATCAATTCAATAATGTCTTACATCCTTTATCCAAATACTAATCAACAGATTTATTGCATGAATTCGCTAGCTAGTTGCAGCCCAATTGCCTTGGCATGCTTAACTACCTTTGGCCTAGACAAAGCCTTAGTAAAAGGATCAGCTACGTTATCATCTGTATGAACTTTTATCAATTTTATTTCTCGAGCTTCCACTTGTTCTCGAACGTAGTGATATCTACGTTTAAAGTGTCTGGCGCCCTTCATGACTCCAGGGTCATTGGCGAATATTATTGCCGCAGAGTTGTCGCAATATATATCAATAGGTTCTTTAATTGAAGGCATCACTCCAAGATCTCCAATAAACTTCCTAATCCAAACAGCTTCCATTGCAACTTCTGAAGCGGCCATGTACTCAGATTGAGTCGCATGCATAGCAATGGTTTTCTGCTTACCGCTCTTCCAGTCAACTGCTCCTCCATTGATGACAAACACGTAACCCGTCTGAGACTTCGTATCGTCTTTATCACATTGCCAGGACGCATCACAGAATCCTGTTACATTCAGTTCTGTCTCTGGTTTACCCCCGAATACCAAAAACATATCTTTCATACTTCTTAAATACTTCAGAATATGCTTAACAGCAGTCCAGTGGGACTTTCCTGGATTCTGTTGGTATCTACTGACCAAGTTCTGAGCAAACGCCACATCGGGCCTTGTGCATCTTACAGCATACATAATAGATCCTACAGCCGAAGCATAAGGTACCTTCTTCATGTAAGCCACCTCTTCAGGTGATGATGCATCTTTCTCATGACTTAACTCATGCTTAACCTCCATCGGTAAGAAACCTTTCTTAGAGTTATGCATGTTATATTTCTTCAATATCTTATCAATATAAGCATCTTGGCTAAGACCAATTAACCGTCTACTCCTATCTCGAAAGATCTTAATTCCCAGAATATATGCAGCATCTCCCAAATCTTTCATAGAAAAACATTTACCAAGATAATCCTTAACTTCCTTAAGTCTTGGAATGTTACTTCCCGTGATCAATATGTCATCGACATATAGAATTAGGAACACTACATTACTCCCACTAGCTTTGCGGTATACACATGGCTCATCACGATTTTGAATAAATCCAAACTTTTTGATTTCTTCATCAAATCGCTTATTCCATTGACGTGATGCTTGCTTCAAACCATAAATGGATCTTTGAAGTTTGCACACGCGCTTTGGATATTTAGGATCAACATACCCTTCCGGTTGCTGCATATAGATGTCTTCATCTAAGCGACCGTTCAAGAAGGCAGTTTTAACATCCATTTGCCATATCTCATAGTCATAGTATGCTGCTATAGCTATGAGAATCCTAATAGCTCGTAAGTCTGCTACAGGAGAAAATGTCTCCTCGTAGTCTATGCCAAAAGTTTGAGTAAAACCTTTAGCCACTAAACGTGCTTTATAGGATTGTACATCACCATCCATGTCAGTTTTCTTCTTATAGATCCACCTATTTTTCACTACTTTAGCATTTTTAGGCGCGTCCACAAGAATCCAAACATCATTGATTTCCATGGATTTCATTTCCTCATTCATCGCAACCATCTATTTTGACTTTTCTGGATCAGACATTGCGGATCGATAGTTAGCAGGTTCACCAAGATCCCCTACTTCCTCCTCATCATCCTCTATGTATAGACATAGTTTTTCCGGCGCACGTATAGCCCTTAGAGACCTACGTGGAGGAATTAATTCCGGTGGAACACTCAGACTTTCTGGTTCTACAGGAATTTCATCGCTAGTATTTTCAGAAGGCAATGTATCTTCTTGAATTTCTTCAAGATCATAATTTCTCGCACTGAATTCTTGATTTACAAGATCATTTTCAAGGAAGTCTCCATACCGAGCCACAACTATCTTGTTCTCAGCCGGATAATAAAAGTAGTACCCCATAGTTTCCTTAGGGTAACCTACAAAGATACATTTTACTGAGCGTTGTTGGAGTTTTATCTCCAGAGTCACGTTTCACATACGCCTCACAACCCTAGACTTTCAAATAAGACAAATATGGCTTCTTGCCATGCCATAGTTCATATGGTGTCTTATCAACCTTCTTTGTAGGAACCATATTCAGAATACGAACAGCAGTTTCAAGAGCATAATCCCAAAAAGATAATGGTAAAGTTGTAAGATTAAACATAGACCGTACCATATCTAATAATGTACGATTTCTCCTTTCAGATACACCATTTTGTTGTGGAGTATACGGAGAAGTAAGTTTCTGAACAATTCTATTCTTACTTAAATAATCTTTAAACTCTTGACTTAAATATTCACCACCACGGTCAGAACGAAGAGCTTTAATCTTCTTTCCCAGTTGTAACTCTACTTCGGCTTTAAACGTTTTGAATGTTTCAAATACCTCATGTTTATGTTTAAGCAAATAAACATAACCATAACGGCTATAATCATCCGTAAACGTCAGGAAGTAGCTAGCACCTTTCCTTGACACATGTCTAAGTGGTCCACACACATCCGTGTGTATTAAACCAAGTAGCTCAGTAGCCCTTTCAATATTGCTATTAAAAGGTTTCTTGGTCATCTTTCCAGAGATACAAGATTCACATTTATCAAATGATTCATCATTGATACTTTCCAAAAGCCCATCACGTTGAAGCTTTTGTATGCGAGTCTTCCCAATGTGGGCAAGTCTACAATGCCAAAGATAAGAAGAGTTCTTGTCTAACTTACTCTTCTTATTCATGCTAAAACCAGAATTATTTTTCCTCTTGGGATTTATATCATGCATGTTAATTTCAAAAACACCATTCACAGAAATTGCATCAAAATAGAATAAACCATCTTTGAAAACAGAAATTCTATTATTATCAATCGTGTGAGTAAATCCAAGATCCAACATACTAGAAAAGGAAATAACACCCCTAACAATTGTAGGTGCATAATGACAATTATTTAAAGACAGTACTAAACCCGAAGGTAAAACTAATTTAAATATTCCTATAGCTTCAACTGCTGCTTGTGCGCCATTGCCCACTTGCAGAAATTGTTCCCCATAGGTAAGTCTCCTCTTCAACTCAAATCCCTGCAGGGTATTACAAATGTTAATACCACATCCCGTATCATATACCCAGGAGTTTGATTTGTATGAAAGATTAAATAACTCTATCATAAATAAGTTACCTGAAGATGGTGCTGCAGCAACTTGCTCAGCCTTCTTCTTATGTTCTGCCATTTCATGGAGATAGAGAGAGCAATTCCTCTTCCAGTGTCCAGTCATCTTGCAGTGGTGACAAGTCTCATCTTTCAGAGATTTCTTAGCAAAGTTATGCTTCGGTTTTGATGTAGTCGCAACTTGCTTGCTCTTATCAACCTTGCCTTTGCCTTTCTGCTTCTTATTCCCTTGCGGTTTTGGTTTCGACACTCTACCCTTTTGTACATAAAGTACTTGAGGAGTAGCAGTGGGTGCCTTATCTTTCAAACCCTTTTCAAAGTCAATGAGCATTGCATGCAAATCATTAACTGTCTTCCCCGTGCAATGCATATTATAGTTACGAACGAAATCATTGAAGTCCTTATTAAGGGACCTATTGATCAAGTTAATAGCCATATTATTATCAAAGGGTTGTCCTAGTGCGATGAGTTGTTCCATATAACCCCTCATCTACATATAATGGTCACTTACGGACTTACCAGGAGCTTGCTTGCAACTATGTAGAGCATCAACCAGATCATAGATCTCTACAGCTTGCGGCGTTTCATACACAGCCTTGAGTTCATCAAGCATTTGCTGAGGAGAAGCTAGCTCATACTTCCTTTGAAGTGATGGAGCCATTCTCCCTAACATTACAGCAGCCACCTCATGGTGCTTCTTAACGTTAGCAGCGTGTTGAAGCCTTTCCGCATCAGTTGCTCCTTCAGCAAGATCCTCCGGAAAAGGAGTTTCCAAGATATTGATGGTACCCGCTGCTCTCAGAACAATTCTTAGTGAGCGGTACTAATCATTGAAATTAGGGCCAGTAAGTTCAGGCCGTTCAAAAAATGCTTTGAACGCCAAGCTTATTGTCAGATTGTTTTCGGGTTGAGCCATTTCTACATAAATAAGTTCAAACATTAGTATTTTCGATAATAAAATTCAAGAAAATAAAATTACCCCGGTAGTAAAACCATAGTATTTTCCTTGAAAAACTAGAATCCATATTGACATAGATTTATCACATCAGTTGATCTGCTAGTGACAAATGTATTCAACACAGTAACTTGTCGAACAATAATTGCCAAATCATATTGCAATTTCTAGATATGTCAGGGATTTACATTGCCAAAAACTTTTGCATTGTAAACATGTTTTATCCCTTCTTTATGCCTTAAGTTTCCAGTTCTCACTGAGTAACTCAATTAAGTCGACTAATCTAAAGAACGTAAAACCTTCATGTGCAATCTTATTCAGTCATGAAGTTTTCTCTCCATTACAACATCGTCCGATATCTTATATGACGACAATTGTAACTTCAAGTGTTCGTCAATTAGAGGGCATATGACTTAAATTTTAGGGTATAGATTTTGGTGTCAAAATCATGTATGGAGAAGCATGCATACATCTCCATAGCATAAGTTTAATAAAACGTTTAGTAAACTTTTTGGTGAGACTAAA
This sequence comes from Glebionis coronaria, assembly GCA_025667525.1. Lineage (NCBI taxonomy): Eukaryota > Viridiplantae > Streptophyta > Magnoliopsida > Asterales > Asteraceae > Glebionis > Glebionis coronaria. Next base: position 583,144,325 of record CM046881.1, read on the forward strand.
AGTTCATCATATATTTGCAAGTTGAGGTATTGGTTAAACCAAACAACCTTAAAGAATTATACCAATAACAACCGTAGGTAATTCCAATTTTGACGCACAGGCGAGCCGGGAATTTGGTCAGCGTAAAAGCATAGCACCTCCTTCCTTAACCGGGTACTTGACCAGCGGTGCGTTATACCCACTTTATAGTTTGTCAAAATTGATTAGGCCGTTAAGTTGCTATTGCAATTCTAATCAACACAAATCATATGTAATTTAGGTCTCAAAACAATTCATTAATTTTGATAAGATTTAGTCCATATTATTTTTCTTAAAAAAAATTACCCTTGTTTACAACATACAATTAAAAAAACGCATGAAAACAAGTAGTACAAAAAAAAAACTAAATCAAATAGCCACATGCAAACAATTTATTCAAAGAACATCAAATCTAGGGTTTTTATGAACATAAAAGGTCTTCCCTAATTTTAAAACTTTGAATCAAATAAAGCAAATAGCAATAAAAATTATATGATCCGTAAAAAAACATGCATGTTTATTACGGATCTTCCATATTCTCTTAACAATTAAAAAACTACTACGGATCGTAACCACACATGACATAACAATTAATTCATGCATACATCTAAAGTTAATTACCATGTAATTTTAGGGTTTACAAATTTTTATTTTTTTTTATATAAAAAAAAAACGGCAAAGCCATTTTTAAAACAAAAAAAAACAAAACCCTTAACTTTTTTATAAAACCTAAAAAACAACATGTAATTTTAACACAAATCATATTAGTTAAAAAAAAACTTTAGATCTTGATAATTATAATCATGTTAAAACGGCTCTCTGATACCACTGATGGTTTATGATTATCATAACAATTATAAAAACCCTAACATCAGGTCTTGTGGGATATTTAAAATATCCAATCATGAAAATCAACTTCACCTTTGAATGTATCCAGTGTAATACCAGATTCATCGTTTGGGTCGATTTCTGACTTCCTATCAAGAATCGTGAAAATTGACAGAGCAAAGATCCTAGCTTTACCCGTATATGGTGCAAACTAACTTGATTGATGATAATGCAGCGAGTGTCATAACATAGAAGACTCTGAAAACATCTGCGAAGTAGTCTTTCCAGCCCCAACAAGCCGAGCACCAAAGTAAAAAGTGGATGCGTACATCGAGAAAAGTAATGAGGACAAAACTCCAGACCCGATCCTACCCACTTATCAAACCTTGTTGTATCCCCTTTTTTTTCCTCGGGACATCCATGTTTATTACTGTACTCTGTAAACAATTTCTATTCTGCATAAAACGACCTACATACACCCAATCGCATCACTCGCTAGCTATCTGACTTGCTGTTATGGGTTAAAAGTCTGATCTTTTGCATCAGCACCAAGTACTTTTCCATATTTCATCTGAGCAATATGCGTTAGCTCCTATGATGGGAATGAGAACAAGAACCATAAGAGCTGGCAGCCAGCATAATGGATTCACGTCTTTAGTAACGCTTTATATGAGCTCTTCGAATTAGCTATGGCACTTTATTTTTGGTAACACCAGTTGTATTGCATTTTGTTTCTGTAATATTGGAATATATTTGAAAACCAAAACAGAACAGTTTCATTTAACCATCTATAGATCTGACACACTTATTTAAGGGGTGTTTGGATATGCATTTTGATGGTTTATGATTATCATAACAATTATAAAAACCCTAACATAGATCAAAGAGCATACAGCGGAAGCAGATTAACAAATCTTTAAATAACACAATTATAATTAATCAAGGCTAGGGTTACATACCTTTTCCTTAGCAGAACGATCACCGGTAAAAATAGATCAAGAACACCACCAGGATGTAATCTAAAATAAGATCACACCACGATCTTGTACACACGTGATACGATGAGCTAATCGTGAGTCTAGCACGAACAGAACCGAGCCTTCCAAGCCTATGGAAGATCTACCCAACAACCCTAGAGAGGGGCTAGGACTAGATCTAAAATAGCTTTTAGAAAATCAAAGATGAACCCTAAAAAAGGGTGTATATGGCCGGCGGTATAGAGCAAGAAAGAAGAATATGGAGTGAAAAATTATGAGGCCTTAAGGTTTGTTTATATACACCTTGGAAACTTATCTTCCAAGGTTTAAACAAGATAAAGCCTAAAACTTTTCATCCCTATCTTTGCCTCTTATTTGGCCGGATATACATGTGCTCAAAAGAGGGTTTCCGGAACTTTCCGACACCTTCTTTTAGCTTCTTTAATATTCTATAACGATCGTTTAATACTTAACTTTTAATTACTTAACGATCGTTAGCTACAGTTTGATTTAATAAATATAATAAATATATTTAATAAATAAATTAACTCTTCACGTAATGTGTGCAATCCCGTGATCTCGAGTTCGATCCTATCACACGACTATCGATTTTAACGTCCATAAACTTTCAGCTCCCACTTGGACAAAATTCGAATGTCGTGATCACATTGATTAGTGTCTAGTTACACTAACAATGTCACTAGTACAACTCGAGTAAGGCTTCCTAGACAAAACCTTTTAATGATATATAATCATTATTATTATCCTCTCATTTCAAATACATTGTTAATAAGGATATGGATCTTAGTCATTCCTTCATTAACTATTCTATTTCTCGTTTACGGATATAGCAAGATTACCAAAACACATTTGGGTGTGGCCACACAAACATCTTACTACTCCCCCGAGGGGCCCAGTTGTATTTATACTTCAAAATAAATTTTGAAGGAAACGAATCCCATTTCGACTACAAGCAAAACACATGAAATTCGCAACACTTCTGAAAATAACCCTTATGACTACCAGTTACGTTTAGCGTTAGGTTACCTTACAGAAATGCACTACATTCAATGCAGTTTTCTGGTATCTCAGGTCTAAGGATAACTATTTATGATTTTCTTAATGACAAAGATCCATAAAGTAAAATCACATAGTTGGGATAAGTCCAATATTTGATCCATCAAATATCATCCAAAATTGACCAATATACTTTCAAGTATACTCTGTCAACATTTTGAATTGTCTTAGTTTAATAATACTCCCATATTATTAATCGACAACGGACATTTAGAAACATCAAAATGCTCACGGATTAAAACATGTAAAATAGGATACAAAATTAAATAACAGAAAAATAAACGAAACCCAATCTTTATTTCATCAATTTAATAATGTCTTACATCCTTTATCCAAATACTAATCAACAGATTTATTGCATGAATTTGCTAGCTAGTTACAGCCCAATTGCCTTGGCATGCTTAACTACCTTTGGCCTAGATAAAGCCTTAGTAAAAGGATCAGCTACGTTATCATCTGTGTGAACTTTTATCAATTTTATTTCTCGAGCTTCCACTTGTTCTCGAACGTAGTGATATCTACGTTTAAAGTGTCTGGCGCCCTTCATGACTCCAGGTTCATTGGCGAATATTATTGCCGCAGAATTGTCGCAATATATATCAATAAGTTCTTTAATTGAAGGCATCACTCCAAGATCTCCAATAAACTTCCTAATCCAAACAGCTTCCATTGCGGCTTCTGAAGCGGCCATGTACTCAGATTGAGTCGCATGCATAGCAATGGTTTTCTGCTTACTGCTCTTCCAGTCAACTGCTCCTCCATTGATGACAAACACGTAACCCGTCTGAGACTTCGTATCGTCTTTATCACATTGCCAGGACGCATCACAGAACCCTGTTACATTCAGTTCTGTGTCTGGTTTACCCCCGAATACCAAAAACATATCTTTCGTACTCCTCAAATACTTTAGAATATGTTTAACAGCAGTCTAGTGGAACTTTCCTGGATTCTGTTGGTATCTACTGACTAAGTTCTGAGCAAACGCCACATCAGGCCTTGTACATCTTACAACATACATAATAGATCCTACTGCCGAAGCATAAGGCACCTTCTTCATGTAAGCCACCTCTTCAGGTGATGATGCATCTTTCTCATGACTTAACTCATGCTTAACCTCCACTGGTAAGAAACCTCTCTTAGAGTTATGCATGTTGTATTTCTTCAATATCTTATCAATATAAACATCTTGACTAAGACCAATTAACCGTCTACTCCTATCTCGATTGATTTTAATTCCCAGAATATATGCAGCATCTCCCAAATCTTTCATAGAAAAACATTTACCAAGATAATCCTTAACTTCCTTAAGTCTTGGAATGTTACTTCCCATGATCAATATGTCATCGACATATAGAATTAGGAACACTACATTACTCCCACTAGCTTTGCGGTATACACATGGCTTATCACGATTTTGAATAAATCCGAACTTTTTGATTTCTTCATCAAATCGCTTATTCCATTGACGTGATGCTTGCTTCAAACCATAAATAGATCTTTGAAGTTTGCACAGGCACTTTGGATATTTAGGATCAACATTCCCTTCCGGTTGTTGCATATAGATGTCTTCATCTAAGCGACCGTTCAAGAAGGCAGTTTTAACATCCATTTGCCATATCTCATAGTCATAGTATGCTGCTATAGCTATGAGAATCCTAATAGCTCGTAAGTCTGCTACAAGAGAAAATGTCTCCTCGTAGTCTATGCCAAAAGTTTGAGTAAAACCTTTAGCCACTAAACGTGATTTATAGGATTGTACATCACCATCCGTGTCAGTTTTCTTCTTATAGATCCACCTATTTTTCACTACTTTAGCATTTTTAGGTGCGTCTACAAGAATCCAAACATCATTGATTTCCATGGATTTCATTTCCTCATTCATCGCAACTATCCATTTTGACTTTTCTGGATCAGACATTACGGATCGATAGTTAGCAGGTTCACCAAGATCCCCTACTTCCTCCTCATCATCCTCTATGTAAAGACATAGTTTGTCCGGCGCACGTATAGTCCTTTGAGACCTACGTGGAGGAATTAATTCCGGTGGAACACTCAGACTTTATGGTTCTTCAGGAATTTCTTCGCTAGTATTTTCAGAAGGCAATGTATCTTCTTGAATTTCTTCAAGATCATAATTTCTCCCACTGAATTCTTGATTTACAAGATCATTTTCAAGGAAGTCTCCATACCGAGCCACAACTATTTTGTTCTCAGCCGGATAATAAAAGTAGTAACCCATAGTTTCCTTAGGGTAACCTACAAAGATACATTTTACTGAGCGTTGTTGGAGTTTATCTCCAGAGTCACGTTTCACATACGCCTCACAACCCCAGACTTTCAAATAAGACAAATATGGCTTCTTGCCATGCCATAGTTCATATGGTGTCTTATCTACCTTCTTTGTGGGAACCATATTTAGAATACGAACAGCAGATTCAAGAGCATAATCCCAAAAAGATAATGGTAAAGTTGTAAGATTATACATAGATCATACCATATCCAATAATGTACGATTTCTCCTTTCAGATACACCATTTTGTTGTAGAGTATATGGAGAAGTGAGTTTCTGAACAATTCCATTCTCACTTAAATAATCTTTAAACTCTTGACTTAAATATTCACCACCACGGTCAGAACGAAGAACTTTAATCTTCTTTCCCAGTTGTAACTCTACTTCTGCTTTAAACGTTTTGAATGTTTCAAATACCTCATGTTTATGCTTAAGTAAATAAACATAACCATAACGGCTATAATCATCCGTAAACGTCAAGAAGTAGCTAGCACCTTTCCTTGACACATGTCTAAGTGGTCCACACACATCAGTATGTATTAAACCAAGTAGCTCAGTAGCCCTTTCAATATTGCTATTAAAAGGTTTCTTGGTCATCTTTCCAGAGATACAAGATTCACATTTATCAAATGATTCATCATTGATACTTTCCAAAAGCCCATCACGTTGCAGCTTTTGTATGCGAGTCTTCCCAATATGGGCAAGCCTACAATGCCAAAGATAAGAAGAGTTCTTGTCTAACTTACTCTTCTTATTCATGCTAAAAATAGAATTATTTTTCCTCTTGGAATTTTTATCATGCATGTTAATTTCAAAAACACCATTCACAGAAATTGCATCAAAATAGAATAGACCATCTTTGAAAACAGAAATTCTATTATTATCAATCGTGTGAGTAAATCCAAGATCCAACATACAAGAAAAGGAAATAACACCCCTAACAATTGTAGGTGCATAATGACAATTATTTAAAGACAGTACTAAACCCGAAGGTAAAACTAATTTAAATATTCCTATAGCTTCAACCGCTGCTTGTGCGCCATTGCCCACTTGCAGAAATTGTTCCCCATAGGATAGTCTCCTCTTCAACTCAAATCCCTGCAGGGTATTACAAATATTAATACCACATCCCGCATCATATACCCAGGAGTTTGATTTGTATGAAATATTAAATAACTCTATCATAAATAAGTTACCTGAAGATGGTGCTGCAGCAACTTGCTCAGCCTTCTTCTTATGTTCTGCCATTTCATGGAGATAGAGAGAGCAATTCCTCTTCCAGTGTCCAGTCATCTTGCAGTAGTGGCAAGTCTCATCTTTCTGAGATTTCTTAGCAAAGTTCTGCTTCGGCTTAGATGTAGTCGCAACTTGCTTGCTCTTATCAGCCTTGCCTTTGCCTTTCTGCTTCTTATTCCCTTTCGGTTTAGGTTTAGACACTCTACCCTTTTGTACATAAAGTACTTGAGGCCTAGCAGTGGATGCCTTATCTTTCAAACCCTTTTCGAAGTCAATGAGCATTGCATGCAAATCATTCACTGTCTTCCCCGTGCAATGCATATTATAGTTACGAACGAAATCACCAAAGTCCTTATTAAGGGACCTATTGATCAAGTTAATAGCCATATTATGATCGAAGGGTTGTCCTAGTGCGATGAGTTGTTCCATATAACCCCTCATCTCCATGTAATGTGCACTTACGGACTTTCCAGGAGCTTGCTTGCAGCTATGTAGAGCATCAACCAGATCATAGATCTCTACAGCTTGTAGCGTTTCATACACTGCCTTGAATTCATCAAGCATTTGCTTAGGAGGAAATGGCTCATACTTCCTTTGAAGTGATGGAGCCATTCTCCCCAACATTACAGCAGCCACCTCATGGTGCTTCTTAACGTTAGCAGCGTGTTGAAGCCTTTCCGCATCAGATGCATCTTCAGCAAGATCCTCCGGAAAAGGAGTTTCCAAGATATTGATAGTACCCGCTGCTCTCAGAACAATTCTTAGTGAGCGGTACCAGTCATTGAAATTTGGGCCAGTAAGTTCAGGCCGTTCAAAGAAAGCTTTGAACGCCGAGCTTATTGTCAGATTGCTTTCGGGTTGAGCCATTTCTACAGAAATAAGTTCAAACATTAGTATTTTCGATAATACAATTCAAGAAAATAAAATTACCCCGGTAATAAAACCATAGTATTTTCCTTGAAAAACTAGAACCCATATTGACATAGATTCATCACATCAGTTGATCTGCTAGTGACAAATGTATTCAACATAGTAACTTGTCGAACAATAATTGCCTAAATCAAATTGCAATTTCTAGATATGTTAGGGATTTACATTGCCAAAATCATTTGCATTGTAAACATGTTTTATCCCTACTTTATGCCTTAAGTTTCCAGTTCTCACTGAGTAACTCAATTAAGTCGACTAATCTAAAGAACGTAAAACCTTCATGTGCAATCTTATTCAGTCATGAAGTTTTCTCTCCATTACAACATCGTCCGATATCTTATATGACGACAATTGTAACTTCAAGTGTTCGTCAATTAGAGGGCATATGACTTAAATTTAGGGTATAGATTTTGGTGTCAAAATCATGTACGGAGAAGCATGCATACATCTCCATATCATAAGTTTAATAAAACGTTTAGTAAACTTTTTGGTGAGACTAAAAGTTCATCATATACTTGCAAGTTGAGGTATTGGTTAAACCAATTAAAGATTTTACACACAACAAAATTCACACCGTACTTTTTCTAGAACGTTAGTTATAGCACAAAGCAATAACTTTATTCATTGTGTTTCGGATGTGAATTAATGTAGTTAAATCAACCTTAAAGAATTGTACCAATAACAACCGTAGGTAATTCCAATTTTGACGCACAGGCGAGCCGGGAATTTGGTCAGCGTAAAAGCATAGCACCTCCTTCCTTAACCGGGTACATGACCAGCGGTGCGTTATACCCACTTTATAGTTTGCCAAAATTGAGTAGGCCGTTAAGTTGCTATTGCAATTCTAATCAACGCAAATCATATGAATTTTACATCTCAAAACAATTCATTAATTTTGATAAGATTTAGTCCATATTATTTTTCTTGGAAAAAATTACCCTTGTTTACAACATACAATAAAAAAAACGTATGAAAACAAGTAGTACAAAAAAAAACTAAATCAAATAGCCACATGCAAACCAATTTATTCAAAGAACATCAAATCTAGGGTTTTTATAAACATAAAAGTCTTCCCTAATTTTAAAACTCTGAATCAAATAAAGCAAATAGCAATCAAAATTATATGATCCGTAAGAAACATGCATGTTTATTACGGATCTCCCACATTCTCTTAACAATTAAAAAAACTACGGATCGTAACCACACATGACATAACAATTAATTCATGCAAAACATCTAAAGTCAATTACCATGTAATTTTAGGGTTTAATAAATTTTTTTTTTTTAATAAAAATTCGACAAAAGTCGATTTTAATAATAATAAAAAAACAAAACCCTAATTTTTCATAAAACCTAAAAAACAACATGTAACTTTTAACACAAATCATTATTAGTTAAAAAACTTTAAATCTTGATAATTATAATCATGTTAAAACGGCTCTCGATGCCACTGATGGTTTATATAGTTCATAACAATTATTTAAAACCCTAATATGAATCAAAGAACTCATAGCGGAAGCGATTAACAAAATCATTAATTTAACACAATTATATTAATCAAGATTAGGGTTACATACCTTTATCCTAGCAAGATCCACAAGACGACCGGAACGGACGGCAACTAGGGTTTATCACGAACACCACCAAGAATATAATCTAAAGGAAGATTATATCACGCTCTTGTACACACGTAATACAACGAGTTAACCGTGAGTCTAGCACGATCAAACCGAGCTTCAACGCTTATGGAATATCTACCCAACAACCCTTGAGAGGGGCTAGGACTAGATATATTTTTAATAGAAAAATCGAAAACCAAAACCCTAATAAAGGGGTGTTTGGCCGGCGAACAAGAGAAGAAAGAGAGAGGGATGGGTGAAAAATTATGAAGGCTTTAGGTGTTTATATAGGCTAGACAAAACTTGATCTCCAAGTAAAACACCAATTAGGAAAGAAAATCTTTTCCCCCTTCCTTTTTCACCCTTAGGCCGACGCCCCATTAAGGCCCAACTAGGGCTTCCGGAACTTTTCCGTTTTCCTTCTTTTAGCTTCTATTTAATTCCATAACGGTCGTTATAACTTAACTTTTATTTATCAACGATCGTTAGTTAAGCTTTGGTTTGATTTAATAAATATATATATAATATATTTAATAAATAAATTAACTCTTTACGTTATGTGTGCAATCCCGTGATCCCGAGTTCGATCCTATCTCACGACTATTAATTTCAAGTACATAAACTTTCATATCATACATTTTGTGATTGCGTCTTGAACCACTATTTCTGACTCAGAATCCAATGCACTTTTAGCCTCGTCCAGTAGTAGCATCTTGGGACGCGAGTGTCATAACCTAGAACACTCTAAAAACATCCGCTAAAGTAGTCTTTTCAGCCCCAACAAGCCGAGCACCAGTGTAAAAAGTGGCTGCTTACATTATTATGAAGACAAAACTCCAGACCCGATCCCACTTATCAAACCTTATTGTATCCGTTTTTTCTCGAGAGATCCATGTTTATTACTGTACTGTATAAACACTTTCCCTTCTGAAGACAATATGACACTGTAATATTGGAATATATGGAAATCGAAATAGGTTCTTGATTGCAAGAAATTTGTAAGGTTTGGAAGAATAACAATGGCAGATTAGTTCAACTAAGATAGATAAACAAAACAGATAAGCAATCTCATTCAACCGACAAACAGTTATTTAGAGGGTGTTTTGATACGCATTTTGATACAGCAGATTTTAGATGGGGTTTGTATCTTATAGCTTTTTGGTGTTGCAATAATAAACCCAAAAATGGCCAACAATGTTAAATATGGTCCTGGAGCTAGGTTATGATTTGTTTGTATGACGAATCAGAAGCTAAGATATGGTTTATCATAACTTGAACGATACGACATAATCAAAAAGAAACATGTAAAAAGGATATATATATATATATAACACAATGCTTTAATGGAATTCTGCATGATTTCACTAATAAGATACATTACAAATGACATTAGCTACAAAGCTCAATCCGAGGGTCATATCTACCGACATCAATACCAAATGACTTTCTGCAAGTATATTTATTAAAAGATGACAAATACAGTAATCCATAACATGCACCAACAACAAATGATCGAAACAGATCAGAGGACACGACAACAGCTAACTTTTGTACCTTAAAAGTTTCAATATCATCATCTACAGATGGACTTCATCCACAACACATATAAACTTTGTACAACTATGTGGCTGCTTATGGCGGGCGCATAAACTCAGATGTGCCCGTAAAACGCTTTCATGGTTTAGAAACCGACCTGAATGGAATCAGTGACTTAAGAAAAAGTTTTTAAAATGTAAAATCATCAAAAAAAGAGATTTCTGCAGTGAAGTCACTGATTCGATTCAGGTCAGTTTCTAAACCATGGAAGTCTTTTATAGACGCATCCAAGTTTATCTTACGTTATGGCGCCCGTCATACGCAGCCGCATAGTGGTTCAAAGTTCATATGAGTTCACTTAGCAAACAAACTCATTAGTGGGTATAGGAGAGGAGGTGAGTTTGAAGGCGGAGGCGGCTTGTAATGGAAAGATAACCTAATAGATAGATATATAGTGATATTTTAGGGCTACACATGTCACATCAATTGGTTTTGGACCTGGTAAAACCCAAAATCATGTCCATAATACTTTTAACCAAGTGTCTCACCAAATAAAGTAACATACGTAATCCATCTGTAATGCATTTCATCAGCATATAGTGTACATATATAACAAGTGTCATGTCATGTTTTTCTATTAAACTCTCGCTGCACTTGCATTGTCCATGCTCGTTCTTTTCCTTTCTGAACGATGACACCGTTCTTAATGACAACATTCGCATTTGCTCCTTTAATAGTTGGCAACCTATGAGCACAACGGCATGTGAGTTCCTCATTAACCAAAGAAGTTCCCTATCTCGTGTTAGTTTCTGGTTTACGGACTAAGGGTAGACCAGGGTTCTCGGCTCAATCTGTGGTGAGATGCTCAGGTTGGGTTACGGGTCAAAGTAGTTATTAGTTAACCCATTTGAGATACGCATTCATGATCCATTCAACCCATTTGACTTGCTCCCCTTCATTAACTTGAAAGGTTATATGCAGTACATCAGGCGCCTATGCTAACTGGCCTCTAAAAGGGACTACTGTAATTGTTATAGTTGCTGCATGCCGGTATAGACCATGAAACCGAGTAGGGCTTTACTGGGATTGATAGTATCAGCTTTTAGGCTAGCTATTTCATGCTTCTATTTTGCAAGTTGTGGTTTTTTTAACTTATTTATATGTATCAAAATATATGAATGCTAGTTAACCATACAAACACATTAGTCATGTCTGCGGGTATTGATACGCGCAAATGTTAGATGTGGTCCGGGGAGCTTTGTAAGTGTATTACAAGAAAATGTTACACATGATCACAAACAAAATGTAAAAACAACATAATTCGACATGAATTTCACTAATAATAATTACAAGTCAAATATCTGAAAAAAAAAATGTAGCATATATTTCACTTGCAGTCTCATAATATTTCATAAACGAAGATTACAATATGCTCCTAAAGTAGCGATTTTCCACGCCTTAACTACATAATATGCTCCTCCCTGCTTCAGAAATACATACATGTGGCAGCATATAACAGGCGTCGCGTCGTCAGAGGTGTCGCTGAAAGACTACCATGGTTTGGAAACGACTGGACTTCAGAAAAGTTTATAAAACGGAAATCATCAAAAAAAAGTTTCTGAAGTTAAGTATTCGATTCTGGTCCGTTTCAAAACAATGGAAGTCTTTCATCCACACATCTTTACAGCGCTCGCCGTACACATGAAACTTTTAGAGCTAAATGAAATTCGTACAGATTGAATATGAACTTTCTGCGACTATGTGGGGCAGTTTTCAGAGGTGTCGATAAAGGACTTCCACGGTTTGGAAACCGACATGAATCAATGACTAGCTTAGACTTCACAAAAGTTTTTAAAATGTTAATCATAAAAAATGTTTCTGAAGCCCGGACATTCGATTCTAGTCAGTTTCGAAACAATGGAATTCTTTTATAGACACCTCTGAGTTTAACAAACGTTACAGCGCACCCGGCATACGCAGCCAGTGATTCAAAGTTACATGCGATCTATACGTGGCAGGGTGTGGCAGGCGCCGTACCCATTGATAAACTGAGAGCTGTCAATATAAAACACTTTCATGGTATCGAAACGGGAACTGAATCGAATGAATGCCTCGACAGCTCTGAGTTTATCGATGGTTACAGCGTCCGCAATAAGAAACTTGTCAGATATTATTGTTCAAAAACTTTTTATAGGGTTTATGTGAAGTTATGAAAAAGGTTGAAACAGTGAAAAGTAGGGATAGGATTTGGGATATTTGAAGGACGGCTTATATTGAAATATGATCTAATGTATATATATAGGAGTGAGAGTTTAAGGTTACACATCAATAGGTTTTGGACCGGGTAAAACCCAAATATGAAATCCATATTACTTTTGCAAATGTGTCACCAAATAACTAACACATGTAGTCCATGCAATGCATTGCATCAGCAAATATTGTACATATAACAAGTGTCATGTCATCTTTTTCTATTAAACTCCGTGCGTATCCCTCAGTGTTTGAATTATTGGATGGGCTAAGTACAAAACAAGACAAAAAAGTATATGTGTTATCCCAAGTAGGATAAAAAAAATTTTCTTTCAAAATGAGACATGTACTTTTGATAATCTGATCAACTATCAACTGACTTTTTTATATTTTATTAATATCTTCTTTCAAAGTTTGACCTACACCTACTGATCAACTGACGGTTGATCAACCACTTTTGGTCAACCAATGCTACTTTATTCTTGGGAAGGAACACAACTTTTTATTTCTTAAATCTTGGGTTTTTAATTTTTGATTCTACTTTTATACTATTTTTTCTGTTAAAATGTTTATATTAGATTTATCCTTGTATATATTAGATTTATTTGTTAGATTTATCCTTTCCATTTTTCTGTCATGATTCCCTTGGTATGTTTTTTTTCCATAATCTCATCTATGTTAATCGTGGGTACAGATTAACGTATATACTTCATAATCTCATCACGTTTAATTATTGTACAGATTAATTTATTAAGGAATTGATTAAGTATTGTACAGATTAATTGATTAATTGATTAATCGTGGGTACAAATTAATTGATTAACGATTAATTGATTAATGTTTATGTGAATGTGCAGTTTCTAGATTTGATTTTTCATGGGGAGACTCTGCTTATCACCAAGAGACTTTGGATAACTTGAGGGATGCTGTCAAGAGCACCAAGAAGCTTTGTGCCGTAAGCGATTGTTTTTATCTTTTTAGCTTACAGTAACTGATCATCTTTGTATAATACAGACATGTGCGCCACTTTCCGTTTACTTGTGTTATCACGTAATGCTAAGTTTGTCATAGTTAATAGAAAAATACTCCTAATCAGTAATGAAACAAGATAGGTGTTTATGTCAACTTGCGGATATCGTAAATAGGATGCGTATACAATCTATATTGGAGTTTAAATTTTATATAAACTGGCTTTTAGTTGTTGAATGGAGGGAGTGTTAGTGGTCAACACAGTCATACTCGGTTAGCAATTGAACAGCTTTTAGTTGATTAACGACGGTCAGAAATGACTTTCAGTGCATGGATAGTTGTCTGGTTTTATAGAATGACTCACATACATATATCATAGTCTTTGAATGCTTGGAAAAAAGTAAATACTATCTCCCTAAGTCTTGCGCTATAAATAAAGTTTTGCTCTTAATAGTGTTATATTAAGTCATCATTCGTCATCTAAGATTTATGTCTTGCTAATGTAATTGCCAGCTTTTCTCTGAAACATCTCAAGCATCAAGATGAAAAATATTATTTAGAGCTTAACACAAATCCTTCTTACTTCCAGGTTATGCTCGATACAGTTGGTGCTGAGATGCAGGTTGTGAACAAGAGTGAGAAGGCTATTTCTCTTCAATAGGATGATAATGTTATCCTCACCCCTGACAATGGTCAGGAAGCTTCTTCTCAAGTACTACTAATCAACTTTGATGGACTTGCTAAGGTGAGAATGCTCGTGCTAATACATATTTTCTCTTATCTATATTGCCTTTCACTTAATTAGCTAATGCATCTTAAAAAAAATTAAAAAAAGTTAGCTGATGCCAGCCAATAGCCATGTAACAAGGGAAGGATATCAACCTGTAGCTTAATGATTTTTGGTGCTCTTAAGATGTGTTAAGTTCAAAATACTATTTGAAGTTTATAATCCACCATACAAGTTTGTAAAGTTTTTAAAATAATGATACTCGTATGAATATATGCTCTACCTTTTTGGTGACTGCTATAGGCTTATGAGATTGTTTACGTCGTGGTTGCAGGCTGTCAAGAAGGGAGACACTATTTTTGCTGGTCAGTACTTGTTTACTGGAAGTGGAACCACCTCTGTTTGGTTAGAGGCAAGACATTAATTTTCTTCGAGTGTAACAAAATGTAGCACTTTTCTCTTCCCTCATATAGGATGAGATAATATTTGGTTGTTAAACAATTTAGATATAGACATGCATGTCTATACATTTGTTTATGTCGACTCTTTTTGAAGCATACTCCTTTGTAAGTATGATATGTTCATAACGACTCGACTTGTGCAGGTTGACAAAGTGGATGGAAACGATGTTGATTGCAAGATTAAGAATTCCGCAACTCTAGCAGGGACTTTGTTCACACTTCATGCCTCCCAAATTCCTATCGATTTGCCTAACCGAAAAAGATAAAGAGGTGAGCCTTCTCATACGTTTTAGGTTCTAATTTGAGACTTTTATGCTTTGAAACTGTTTGCCTGCAAATATGTTTTTTGGATACCTTTCGATAATGGTGGTTACTAGCAGCTCCTTGGGAAGGGGCTGTTTGTTAACCTTTTAATGGGTCTGAAAGCTCTAACTCGTAAGAAACATGCGTTTAAAAGCATCTTAATTTTTCACATGAAAATTTTACGTACGACCATCAAGAGCATGCCTGATTGATCTGTGGCCTATTATTATTACTCTACAATTTACTAACATATGTTCTTCTACAGAATATTAGCACCTGGGGGGTTGCTAACAAAATTGACTTTCTCTCGCTGTCTTACACCCGCTATGCGCAAGATGTTCGTGAAGTAAGTCTGCTTTTACACTCTCTTTTTGTTATTTCAATATGTGTTATACCTCCCACTTCACGTTATTTAATTATTCATCAATGTCACGTATAGCTGTATAACCTTTTGGTTTGCAACTGTAGGCACGAGAATTTCTTTCCAAGAATGGCGTTCTTAGTCAAACTTAGATATTTTCAAAAATTGAAAACGTAGAGGTGATTGTCCTTGAATCAAATGCAGGAGCAGTGTTCGTAGTGTACAACCACCAAGGAAATTTTGGTAACCGATGTGATTATTTGACATTAACATATTCCTCAATTTCGAACATGAATCTTAGTTCCAAATGATTCTAGCTCATGTGCTATACAACGTATCAGTAAGATGACATTCTCGTATAGTTACTATCTTTTCGTAGTTGTGCAGATGCCAAATGTAATTATAATTCGCTATATAAATTCTAAAGTATGGTACCTTTGTTGCAATGTCTATATGGCATAAAGAATTTTCTGATACTTTTGTTTTCGGGTATTTGTTTTGGCTTATATACCCAGCTTATGGCTTATATGGTTTTGGGCTTATGTTTTATAAGCTCACTTGTTATGGTTATTTTCAAGCTTCGGCTTATATAAGTCTACGGAGTATTACATAATAAATACTTTATGATTGTTGATCCCAAACTTAGATCGATTTAGCTTTATGTATACGAGATTAGATCAAGTTATACACGTAGAGAAACCTTTGTATATGTATATAGTAATCTAAGTGTTATGCGGAATTAACATATAAACAAGAACACACAAAGATGTAAACAAACTTTCACTTGATTAATGATAAAAAACTTGCTTACAATGAAAGTGTTTAACGTATGAAAACTTATATTGAACAATAACCTAAAGGTCTTCTTTTATAGATATAAGAAACCTTGTACAAGAGTCTACGTATCAACTATTCTAGGTAAAGATAATTATAGAAAATACAATGTTGAACTTATCTTTACTAGAAACAAACTAGAAACAATATATGCGTAGACCAAATCTTTCCATCAGTGCTTGTCTTCAACCTATCAACGCTTGACTTCTTCTTGTCAACGCTTGATCTGTCAGCGTTTGTTTTCTTCCTATCAACGCTTGTTTTGCTCTTGTCAGCGCTCAAGTAGACTGGCTATATTTTATTCCCAACAATGATCCCAACTAAATTTCTGTATCAAGTCTAGATCAGCTGACATGAGACCACCCGGTGGTCATGTCTCGAGAAAGGCTAGTGATATATCTGTATTCATTTCCTAAAAAAAAATTCATATACACAATAATGATTAATTATGATTAGCGAAATATACAAGTTTACAAACAAAATATCATTGCGACTCTATACAGCCTGTAGTTCTCTGTTCTTAGCATGTACAAAGACCAGACCTCTTTCATTCGCACCCAAATCATCTGAATCAATCTCCATTTGATTCAACTTCCTTACATATCCTAAAGACGAACGAAAGTTTACGGGCGAAAAGAAGTCACCGCCCATTCTCTGGTAAAGGAACAGCTCGACACCATTCTCACAGGCGGCTAAATTCTTCTTAATTTGTTCAAAACTCTTGACACTACTAGCGACGTGCAAGTTTTGACCACAGACAATTACATCATGCTCTCTACATGTTTCTCTTATGTCTTCAAGAAGTAGCTCGGGGCTTGAAAATGATTCCTTTGTTTGTTGTTCGTCTAACAAGTCCATTCATGGTAATATCATTTTACACGAGTTTTTACTAAAAATCTTGGCGATTTCTTCATACCCGTTTTTATTGATAGTGTTATAGAACCCTGCAGTTACTTCAGCTGGATGGGATCGGGTTTTGTACCATGAATGAATAAGCGGTAGTCGGACCTCCTCTATTACACCATCACCAAAAGAATAAAAGTGACGATAGAGCTCAAGCTGCCTAACCTGAAATTGGAACAGAATATTCATGATTTGAAAAAAGCAGCTTAATCGCCCAAAATAACAATAAAAAATCATAGTATGGAGGAAGTTCTTACCTCCGCGGCAAGATTACCAACAAAAACAGTCATACTGTGGGTTATTTTCAGGTGCATCGTTGTTAACAAGCTCTTTTAACATCCTCTACAAAAAGAAGGATGCGAGAAGACGAAAATAGACGCACCTTAATTGCTCTAACCGCCTTAATTGCTGCCACCCTTGCTGCATTAGCTGACCTCCGACCTGTTAGCTGAAGCCATCGCCCTGTTTACTTTCTCGTCAACCTTAGCCGCACCAGTTGCTTTTGCAGCTATACGTCTAGCTTCCTCAACAGCTTTAAGTACTTTGGCATGGCATATAGACAACAGTGAATGAGAAGGGACCGTCTTGTGAGAAGTTGAGATGCTGAGAAGGCCGTCATCCTAGTGACCTGATTGAGTGTCGCCATTTCTGAATGTGTACATACCGAACCCTTGCCTTCGTCCTTCATGCCAAGCACCCTCGTATTTATGTCCATTACTTTCAATGTTTTGTGCATTATTTCAACAGCGTGTGATGTCCTAGCCGCATTCCATGTCTGAAAATCTGGTTTATAACGTGAGACTGAGCGATCTCTTGAAGGTTACCAACTGTTTTTATTAGTGAATATCACATCATTAGTAAGAGTATTAAGGATAAAAATTGTTATCGTTTTGTGTAGAAAAATGAAAATAAGCATATTATACCATAAAAATAATCTTTACACATACAAAGCATTAAAAAACTGCAGATTGTTCCAAAATATGATTTAAGCCAACAGTTATAAAATAAATTTCAAGCTGTTGACTTTAAAAGTCAAACAGTAAGCTGAGTCCTGAAGGTATCTCAGCTAAAATCAATCTTTCAAAACTAATGGCATAGCTAATATAAATTATAAAATTTTACAAGAAAAAAAAGCTTAAAAAACTTTTAGGTGCCTTGAAACTCATTTGACCCATTAGTGATGAACCACGACTCAAATTGACCCATTCATATTTCCTCGAGATTAGTCTAATTGGGCTTCAAGTGCAAAAAGAGCCAAATTATGCGACACTTTAATGTGTTTATATATACAAAGACAGCCGATTGTGGGCTGGTCGGGTTACGGTTTCTAACCTTTTCGACACTTAGAGGCCCCGGTATAGGGATCCGTGGCTTGAAGTCAAGGACGACAACGCCTCAATCGACCACTCCCTCACTCGCGTTAAGCCCTAGCTATGGCGCCATAGACTGTAGTAGACAACCCAAAATGGTGGCCATAACGCGAGGTCACGGCAAGACACCTTACCGTGCCTTGCGTTATATATATTAACTACTTTCTTTAATTGGGGCCATTTAACGCTAGAAATTGTGGTATTAACCAGGGAGGGGTTTTCGTGTTGTGGTAAGTTTTGATTTTATGGAAAAAAAAGTTGACGCGACATGCACTTTTCCATAACACAAACTCACGCCATGAGACCGTACCCTGGGCTCTTGAATCATAGCATTTTCTTAGCCCAATAGGCAATCTGCCCTTCCACGCTTTGTTTACGAGTCATTCCTTATAAAATCCTATATTCAAACCCAAAATTTGCATCTGAAAAAACCAAAATGTCAGACAACATACCTTTCGAAATGCAATCAGAAATCATCAAAAGGCTTCCAATCAAGCCACTGGTCCAATGCAGATCGGTTTCCAAAGAATGGAAGCATCTTATCGATAGCTCCAAGTTTATCACTGATTACCACGTCCGCAAAACTCAGCCACGAAATATCCTTGTAAGTAACACTTATAATGTTAACATAGATGCATGTGTTTTGATTGCGGATAATGATACTTTCCCGCAACAGCTGTTCCCCTTACTTGTCCCCATGTCTGTTCAAGGACTTATAACACCATGGATATTTAGTTCCCAAGGCTTGTTATGCGTGTACTGTACGTATGAATTATATCCCGATGGCGCTCGACATGGAGCAGCTGTTATTTGGAATCCAGCAATAAGGAAATAAGTTTATATTGATACCGCAGTTCCTCTACGTTCCTCCATACATACATGTTGTATTGGCCACAGAGGGATACATGCACCTGATACTTGTATAGGAACAGGTCGTTGGATGGCCCCCGAGGTTTATCGGACAATGCATGATCGCCGTGTATATGGACTGGAAGTGGATTTATGGTCTTTTGGATGTCTTGTTTTGGAATTATTGACTTTGCAACTGCCTTATGCGGGTTGGGAGGAATCTAAAATTCATGAGCTCATTTCGCTAGGAAAACGACCACTCTTGACAGATGAACTAGAGGCCTTGAGTCCAGTGGACGATATAGAGGAGACTGAATCTGAAAGTGAAGAATACAAAAAAGTGCGGTCTCTGAAAGAAGCATTCACCCAGAAGACTGAGCATGGCTAATACCACAATAAATACCACCAGGATGAAGCTTATCAAGTCCTTCCACTTTCTGGAGCTCTCGTATTCTCTCAAGCAAATCCAGCCCCGTCGAGAAAGAAAGTCATGAAGATCATCATTGGTGTAAAATATCTTATCTTCGGTATTATGAGGCACGTAACCCGGACTGCACCGATACGCGTTCTTCATATATACCGCAACCATTCTGGCTAGTTAGTAAACAAGGATTGTCAAGATCTGATCCTAATTCCATCGTTGTGTCACTTCTTTTACCCTGTTAACAAAGATCAGAAAAATTATAAAGTGGACGTTTATGACGAATAAAAAATTCAATATATCTTGCAGTGATACTTGCCTTTAGAGGGTGGATTTGGACATAAGAACCAACTTTTTCTTGGTCACTAGAAACTCTGGTGATTTGTCTTACGAATGTGGCATCCACATTATTTACGACCTGCAAAGAACAAAAAAAAGGTTAGTGAACAACACTTCAGCGAACTACAGTTGAATAGTATAATGATGAGAATTGAGAAAGACACATACTCAAAAATTGAAGATTAATAAAAAAAAGACCATGTATACCTTCAAGATTTCAGGGTCGTTCCATGGACCCTTGTTAGACCTAAGGCAGCCGGCTTCGCCAGGACATGTACATGAACCACCCAGGAAATCAGGCAATTGACTGGAGCAATCAATCGACAGGGGATCAGATAAGCAAGAATAATAGTACTGATTACTGAATATGGTTAAAAACTAAAAACAAGGATAAGAGGCAAACCTTGGGTCAATGACTTCAAGTAGTTTCCCCAATGACTTGGATTCCAAAACCTGCGAATCTCAAAACAAATGAGTGGTGTTGTACAAGGTTGCACCGAAACGGGAACGGAACGGGGATACGGGAGCGATACGGGAACGAGAATCGGCAAAAATAAAAAAATCAAGATACGGGATCGGCATGGATACGGCAATAAAAATATATAAAACATATAAATATATTATAAAAAATCCCACAATGGAGGTTGTTCATCATCAGTTGAAGATGATGCTTGTGTTTGTTGTGTTGTATTCTGGGAAGAGGAAGACAGTATGGGGGCTATTGAATGATGAATCATTGATGATAAATAATGGATAATAATAACTGATAAGATGTATCGTTCGTTGAATGATGAATCGTTGTGTTGTATTAGTATACCGTATTTATAACATTAAGAACCAGTGGTGGAACCAAAACTTTTGATCACGGGGGGCATTGTCAATAATGTTTTTAGTGTGACATGAAACATGTCGGGTTTCGTCGGGTCGGGTCGGATCACATATTTAAAGGCTACAAACTTACTTTACTATGATGGTGGAAGGAAAAAAAATGTACTACTGGTATAATTTACTGTAATACATGACAACATTTACTATATTGTTTATTGATATAAAAGAGTTTTATATAATGCAAGACATTACTACGTATCGTAAGTGGTTGTGGTAAGTCGTAACATGGCTAAAAAAGAAAACTTGTAGTCTTTAAAACGGATGCACATACAACCATTTTAACATTGACTTTCTTGTCAACTAGTAGTACAAAAAATTTGACCAGATATACAATAAATAAATGTATACTACAGTACATATAGTACTTTCACACCCATCTATTTTGTTTTCTTCTTTCCCAGCAATTAACTCTATCTTCTTCTTCCTCTTTACTGCCATTTATTCCGACGAGCAAACAAAAACCACCATAGCACTCCGATTTTTGATTATATTTCGAAATATGGAGGGCACTCTTAATAAGAACCATAAAAACCCTAAAAAGTAACATACGGCCATGAAACTGGGCTTAATAATACGAATCGTTGCCAGAGTCGGTCAACAAACGCTCCCTTCGATTTGGAATCGGTCAAGATTCGATCCTGAGCCGAATCGCCGGCGATCCCGATCCCGACCCGCTCCCAAACGGATACGCCACCTATCTGGGCGATCCCGTGCATCATAGGTGTTGTATTTTCGTAGGCAGTTATATGAGCCAAACAAGCGAGATGCTCATACAATTTTTGATCTACTTCACCAGCGCCATAGTGTCAAATATCTTACGCTTAACTTGGAAATTTTTCAGGTAAGTTGGTATCGGAATCAGTCTTTAGTCTTTATACTGTGAGTTATGTGGTTGCCATAGCAGTGATATTAAGGATTAATCTTAACTCAACTGATAATTCCTAATTTCGGTATTAACTTCTTCACCGTTAATGATGTGAGATTTTAAACTGCTAACACAAAACTGTATTGTAGCTCTTAAGTTTTTACTTAGCTTTTTGAAACATGGTTAACTCAAACACATGTTCGTTTTCTGGTCACACAGACATCACACATCTGTTTTATCTAATAGGAAGTGAAAAACTGTAGTTTTTACCAGCGTGGCCTAAGTTCTTACGTTTCTACTCATAACACTATAATCTTTCTTCGTGTACTTTAAGTTCATGTTTTTATGCAGATTTTGTTAGAGTGAAAATTTCTCTGTTTCTTTCCTTTTATATAATTAAAAAGAATCTTAAATAAGATGTGAATCGTGAGGGAAGAAACTTACGCGTCTAGAGCAATTGGTTAAGCTTGCTTTGGATGTTACTTTCGCTAAGCTGAACTGTCACCCTCAGTGCTCACTACTCAATAGGCTAGCTTTAAGACCCATAACTTTCCATGTCCGTGTAAGAAACAAATAAATGGTATATTGAATTGGGAGTTTCTGATATAAATCCAGCATAGTCACATGCTTTTTTCTAAACACTATATGTTTCGTTCAGGAGATGGGAGAATTGAGGAAAGCTTAACTAGGGACAATGATGTATAGGAAAATCATGTATGGTGCCCAGTTCTAAGATGATATTTGGGCATATGAGTCCCATCATTGATGTGTTAATGTTGACCACTAGACGCAAGGTATCACTATCAGTGTGTGTTGATTCTAACTACTGATATGTTGAATCATTTGTCCAAATGAGATATTTAAGGGTTTAAACTGGCTGTATTCTAAATTTCTAATGACTGTCAAAAAGATGTTCAGAAGCTAGTAAGGTCTGTAATGATAGGTAATTTGAGATCCAAAGAACTTACTATACATCCACGAAAATCATGTTATCATAACATTTCTAATTTACAGCAAATCATGCCTACTATCTAGACTTACACTACGCATATGAAAAACCAAGTTAGCCTTCTTTTAAGGTAATAAAACCATAAAGTGAGCAACAACATGTATATCTATTATCACACAATGGAAAACTGGCAACAGATATTCATAAACATATGAGACAGAGATACACTTACCCAGGCTTAGACGCAGTCGACTCAGCTGGACCTGATTGAGTGTCGCCGTTTCTGAATGTATACATACCAAACCCTTGCCTTCGTCCATCATGCCAAGCACCCTCATATTTATGTCCATTTACAAAATTATAGACACCAAAACCGTGCAATTTGTCCGCAAAATACTCGCCAGTGTAGATGTTACCATTTCTGCAAAATGTCAAGTAATCACATTAGCTCACTCGCACAATATTTTCATTATATTAAGAGAATATCAAATTAAAAGAGCTCGCACACTAGTCCTAATTACTAAAAAGAGAGCTATCACATGTCCACTATACTTCTGACACTTTGTTTTTGAAAATTTTGCTCATTTATTACCAGTTTAAGCATCTTTGTTGGATTTTAGCATGAACCAAGATTTACTTTTAACAAAATATTACCAATAAGTAATTACAGACTTTAAAAATCTGATCTAGACAGAAACTAAGAATCAAAATCAAAGCATCCAACAAACATTCAAACAAGGGTAAGTAGGTTTTTGGGACTGTTTGGTACACTGGTTCTGTTTTTCGAAAAAAATCAGATAACTGTTGTACTAATTTCACATAAGCAAAACACAATAAGCCTCATATAAGCAGTATGGTTAAAAGTACTTATAATCTACTGCAAAAAACATAATAAGCAGACAACCAAACATACCTGAAATGGTTAACGCGACGGTGTACAAATTCATGAACCCAACACAATCAAAATCAAGCCAACATAACGTTTATTAACTCGTTCCAAAGAAAATAATACTATGGTACTGTTACTAGTTTAATGCAAACGATTCCAAAAAACCCAACACTAAACAGGAAAGCATCTAAACCTAATGACAAAATTACACAAATTACACATAATCTAAACCTAAGATTTTTAATGATATGGGCCTAGAGGATTAACAAAAATGATAAGAATCAAATAATAATGATAAGCAAATAATTAATTAAAATTAAATTATATAATTAACAAGCTTGCTCTTAATCAGGAATCCATAGATTGAAACAAAGAGACGGTCAAAAACTGAAGCATTAAAACAACGGTGTGTGATCGGCGGCGACGGAAATTGAGTGTAGTGTGTGTCATTATTAAAACAATAGTGATTGATCGGCACCGGAAAAAAGCCCCTTGATCGGAAAAGTGTGTAGTGTGTGAGCAGTGTGTGTGTTTAGATTTCGAAAAGTGTGTGTTAGTGTGTGTGTTCCCAAAACTTTTTTTTATTTTTTTATTATTATGTTCCTTCCCCATAAAAGATTTACCAAATCTAATAGTACAATACAATATATATATATATATATATATATATATATATATATATATATATATATATATATATATATATTATTTTTTCAATTTCCAAGATAAAAAAGTTGGTTGATCAGATGATCCATCGTCGGTTGATCAGTAGGTGGGGACAAGTATATGTCAAACATTGGAAGAAAATATTAATAAAATATAAAAAAGTTAGTTGATCAATTGGACACGTGTCACTAAATTAACCTAGTAGATCAGTTGATTAAAAGTACATGTCTCTTTTGGGAATTAAAAAAAAAAGTGTCATACTTGGGAAAACACCATGTACTTGATGTCTACTTTTGTACTTAGCCCTTATTGGATGGTATAAAGTGTGGAAAAATTCGGTTAGCTTTTCCATTGCTACCTTGCTACAACGATAAACCTAATCCGAATTATAGAGCTACGACACAATCAAACCCAAACGAACAAAGTGTTGAATTGAATCGTACCAGCCTCTACTGGGGGTTATTACTCATTTTTGTACTTGCTGTTTTATTTTCCAATTATTTCTTCAATTAATAAAACGAGAGACAACTAAAATAATAGACTAATTATTCTAGGTATTCTCTCTTTTAGCCCATTCGGAAGGATCTCATCTGATAATTATCCATGACTGTTTATGTTTCTAGTATGACCACTTGATAAAATGTGGAGGGAAGTGGGGTAAATGGCCGATACTACTAGAAGAATTCCTCTTTGGATAATAGGTACTGTACCTGGTATTCTTGTGATCGGTTTAGTAGGCGTTTTCTTTTATGGTTCATATTCCGGATTGGGTTCATCCCTGTAGTAATCTGATGAATTGAGTTGTAGACATGAAAGCGTAAGAACTCAACGGATTCCCTTCTTTGTTTGTCTGATTTAAGGTAGAAGGTCCCGTTGAGTTCTTAAATATTTTTTTATAGTTTCATTGACGAAGTTCTATTTACTCACCAAATTTTACCCTCTTCTTTTGTTTGTCCACCAATTTTTATAGTATACGTAATTTTTAATTATTCTAATAGAATTTATAATATAATCATTAATTAATAAAATACGCAATAACTCCAGAAAACGTTCTGATACATCTGTAAAAAACAGAAACTAACACTAGGAATGTTTGACGAACAGTATAAAGAATCATTATTATTTCGACACAAGAAAAGGATTTTTCACACCCCTTTTCTTGTGTCGAAGACTAGGAAGACGAATAAACCCTCCCAGAAATATTTGCTCTCTGCGTTTATATTTATATATACGTTCTATTTCCCGTTTACTTTTGGATAGGATCTAGCCAAAGTGAACATAGTAGTATATTTTTTGCCTTAAATTTAAAAGCCTTCTATCATGGTATACCAATTGAGCCAAATCAAAGAAAATTAACACATAATTGATGATGGGTGAAAATGAAGTAGCCATTCTTAGAACAAATAATGCAACAATTAAGAGAAATTAAGAAGAAACAAGAAAGAAAGGAGAGTAGTCGTTTTGACCGAGAACAAGCACCGACACCTCAAGCTTCTTCACTTGGTTCACAACTGTTGCGAACTTTGGCCCTTGCACTACCAATGCTTCCATTTCTACCTATTTACCAACAGTTTTAATTACACAATCCTTATTAAATTTACAATAGTAAAATTAGTAGGAGAAATCAAATACAATGGACATAGTTAGACTTAGATCAGCTACAACCTTAGAACATGTACATGTAAGAAACTAATCAAATACAACCTTAAAAGCATTACTAGGTTGAGTGCATTCTGGAAAAGATTGCCATAGTGCGTTTAAAGCTTAAAGCATTACTAATTTTTTGTATGACGAATCAGAAGCGAAATGTGTTTGTATTACAGTAAAAGAGCTAAGGTATGGTTTATCATAACTTAAACGATATAACACGATAACACAATTCTTTAACATGTAAACACAATATAACACTGCATTCCGCATGAAATTTACTAATAAGTCACATGTATGT
This sequence comes from Glebionis coronaria, assembly GCA_025667525.1. Lineage (NCBI taxonomy): Eukaryota > Viridiplantae > Streptophyta > Magnoliopsida > Asterales > Asteraceae > Glebionis > Glebionis coronaria. The sequence continues at coordinate 583,170,828 of CM046881.1, forward strand.
AAAAAAATAACATTACAATTATTAGTCACATGAAATTGGTGGGGAAACCCATAACTTTGACCCTACTTGTAAAACCACAGTTTAGAAAAGAGAGATTCCCCATGAATTCTTGTCATGTTATATTGCGTTTTGCGAAAAAGCCACACCAAGGCGCCAGATGCACATCGTAGTCCGTAGGTGTTGTTTTCGTGCTTCGCCCCGTCCCCACAATTGTTAGGTATTCTTTTTTTCGCTCTTTTCTATATACAAGGGATGGGTGTTTTATGTCGGTCTAGGGTTGCACCATGACACTAGATTCTTATATGATAGGAGGACTCATTGCATGTCTACTTGCCACTTCTCTCAAAACTCAATATATGATGGACAAGCCTGCTGATGAGTGTATGTTTACCAGCAGGTATATCGCAACGAATTTTTGGAACCAGGATGGTTGCTAACAGTGGTTTATTAGACTCCAAAACTCGCAACAAAGCAGGAAAGAACAATGAGCTAAAGAGCTCCATCTTACCAACTTCATCAATCACAAATAAATCGGTGTCTCCCTTTATCCGATAATCAAAATTAATAAAATGATTCTCATCTGTTCCTACAACAAATTAGAGTTTGACTTTGGAGGTCAAACATTTTACTTTCCATATTCCAAAACTTTTTCTAATCACATTAAGGATCTAAACCAATATATGTACCTAGCTACATCAACTTAATTAAAGTCGGCAAGCAGTGGAGTACAAACTTGTAACTCAGGCAAAGCCAAAGACTCAAACGAAGCAACATCCACTTTGTATCACCTTTGAACGTATCTAGTATTATACCAGATTCATTGTATGGGTCGATTTTTAACTTCCTATCAAGAATTGTGAAAACTGACACAGCAAAGCTCCTAGCTTTACCCGTATCTGGTGCAAACAAGCTTGATTGATGATAATGCCGTGAGTGTCATAAAACAGAAGACTCGGAAAACATCCGCGAAAGCAGTCTTTCCAGCCACAACAAGCACCAAAGTAAAAAGTTTAACAAAAGTAATGAAGCCGAAACTCCAGACCCAATCCTACCCACTTATCAAACCTTGTTGTATCCCTTTTCTTTTTCTCGGGACATCCATGTTTATTACTGTACTCTATAAAGAATTTCTCTTATGCACAAAACGAACGACCTACTGTCCTGATACTCCCAACCGCATCACTTGCTATCAGACTTCCTCATACATCTGATCTTTTGCATCAGCACTAAACCCTCCTTTTTCATATGCGTTAGCACCTATGCTGGGAATGAGAAATAGGTTCTTAATTGCAAGAAATATGTACAGTTTGGAATCAATGTCAGATTAGTTCAACTAAAATGAGATGAGCAAAGCCGATAAGCAGCTTCATTTAACCATCTATAGACCTGCCGACATTTTTAGAGGGTGTTTGGATATGCATTTTGGTACAGCAGTTATAACAGTCCAGATGGCGTTTGTGATTATTTCTTAAGCTCTTTGGTGTTGCAAACTTGCAATGTTAAACGCGAAAAAAGGCCAACAATGTGGTCCTGGAGCTTGAGTGCACTCAAGAACAGATGCACTAGCATGTTTAAAGCACAAAATCAGAAGCGAAATGTGAATATATTATATGGTCTCGGATCGAGCTTGTAGCTAAAAGAAACATGCAAAAACAGTATAACATGATGTTTTAACAGCATTCTGTATGAATTTCACTAATAAGATACGGTACATTACAAATGACATTACAAACAACATTAGCTACAAGCTCGATCCGAGACCATACAAACTCAATCCCAGGGCCATATCTACAGACATCAATACCAAATGATAACAACCATCTTTCTGCAGTATGTTTATTAAAAGATGACAAATACAGTAATCCATAACACGTACCAACAACGAATGATCAGGGGACACGACAACAGCTAACTTTTGTACCTTAAAAGCTTCAATATCATCATACCATACAAAGCGCATATGAACTTTGTACAACTATGTGGCTGCCTATGGCGGGCGCATAAACTCAGATGTGCCCATGAAACACTTTCATGGTTTCAAAACGCACCTGAATCAAATTAATAACTTGACTTCATAAAAAATTTTAGTTTTATAAATGGAAATCATAATAAAAAGAAGTTTATATGCAGTCAAGTCATTAGTTCGATTCAGATCCGTTTCGAAACCATGGAAGTCTTTAATAGACGCATCTGAGTTTATCTTACATCACGGCGCCTGCCACATGCAGCTACATACCGGTTCAAAGTTCATATTTGTAGATGAACTCCATATTTTTCACTTTCTCAAAGCATAACGATCTTGTCCTTATTAGTTAGCACCCGCAACAGAGAAAAAAATATGATCTCCCAGTAAACAAAAAGAGCGACGCTACCCCCAAGAGTGTGAACATTAGAGCCCAGAATATTGAGTCTCTTGTCATCTTATGGAATGAAATACGGATTTGCTCTGACTGCGATCCCAGGGTAAGAGATTAAACACATCAACGGGGTCCTTACAAGCTGCAAGTAGTCATAATTAAAACATAAGTTTAAATGGTGTTGTAGTCATAATAAAAACAACTTTTTATGACTCTGCATCTAGCGCGCTTATATCCTCTCTTCACAATCGCTCTAGCAATCACCACTCTCTGCTTCTGCCCTCCTGACAGTTGCATACCTCATTCCCCTACCTCTGTATCATAACCTCCGTGTAACCCACTAATTAACTTGTGGGCATTCGCTAGCTCAGAAGCGGCTATTATTTCAGCTCGGTTGCTTCACCCTCCTTTCCATAACTAATATTTACTCGGATGGTTTTCTTGAACAACGCGGGTGTTTGACTCACCAGACCCATCTGCAGCCTAAGCCACTTGAGTTGAAATTTTTGTAACTCTACTCCATCGAGTGTATACAAATCTGGCTAGTAGAATCTTTGGAGAAGTGATATAACTGTCGATTTCCCACTCCCACTCTCGCCAACCAACGCGACCGTTTTCCCACTATTGATTGTTAAACATAGATCACAAACTATTTTGACATCTGGTCTAGTGGGATATCTAAAACTAATGTGATGAAGCTCGATTTCCCCTTAGACCATGTTTAATGTCATTCCTGATTCATCACTCGGGTCAATCTCTGACTTCCGATCTAAAAGGTTAAATTCAAAACAGCAGAACTCATGGCTGTGCCTGTATTGGGTGAAAATGAGCTTAATTGAGAAACTGCATATGCTGTCACTGTTAAATACCAGAAAAACGTCTGAAAATGTAGTCATTTCCGCCTCAACAAACCGAGCACCAGCGTAAAGACTAGCTGCGTACTTAATAAATAGTAACGAATTGGATACACCAAACCCAACCCCACTGATCAAACCTTGTTGTATGCCTTTCTTCTTAGGAGTGTCACATTTATTTCTGTACTCTTTTACCAGTTTCTCTTGATGCACAAAAAAATGCCACTGTCCTTTTACTCCAAACTGCATCACTTGCCACCTGACTCGCTTCCCGTAAATGAAAAGAGGGACACTACTCCCACAAGTGTGAACATTAGAGCCCAGAATATTGAGTCTCTTTTCATCTTAAAAGTGTAGTTCATAGAAGATCTTAATCATGCTAGATATCAGTATGCCGAAAACTGGTAGGACTATTCCATTAGTTATAGCTGCAATTGATCCAATTGCAATCTCAGGTATCTCGGGCTTGTTGAGATAGAAAAGGCGTGTTAGTGGGACTTTAGGAGGTGTTTTTGTAGGTTCATCTACTCAGGTGACTTCAATCTTCATGGACTCGGGGACAATATTTTGCTTATGTCCACCATATAGTTGTCTTTCATGTTCACCAACAATAGTATCCAGTCCTTTGGTTAGCTGATACTTTCCCCTTTGTGTTGTACTTGTATGCGTCTATTTCAGGCGTTCTGCATAAAGTTCAAACATCTTGGAAGTTGCAGCTGTAGTCTCTAGCTGTAGTAAATGCACTTAAACAAGGAAACGTGTTTCGAATAGTACTGCACAAAAAGTGCAATGTACTTGACAACTTCCTTTTTCTACAAAAACATGAATCTTTTTACATTCTTATTTGACATTCTCATTGCATTATTTATCTTGTCAAAGCATTGTAGTTGTAAAGATCGGATGAAGTTATCTTTGGAAATGTTGGAATTAAAATTTTGACACACACTTGTTTACAGTAAAAAACCCAATTATGGTTTATCATAACTTAAACGATACAAGGATCATGTAACCACATAATGACATAAGCAGAAATAAACATTTAAAAAACAATATAACACGATGCTTTTAAGTGCATTCTACATAAGTTTCACTAATGCTGCAAGTCACATACATCTGAAAAATAAATACTCCATATAATCCATTTAGAATCTCATAAGACTCCATAAATGACATTACAAATAACATTTAAGTGGTTGTTAGTCTACACCTTAGCTACAAAATAAGACCCCTCCCTCCTTAGGTGACATATCACTTGTAAATCCACACCTTGAAATATGACCCCTCTTTTTTATTAATTATCCTCAGAATATATATGTAACTCTGGGGTGATCAAGTAGAAGTAGCGATTGCTTATACGAGTCCATGAAGAACGAGCGTAGTAGTCCAGATATCCCAAGACTCTTAGTTTGTTGTGAGCTGGGGTCGTAAACATCAAGTGTCCTATACCGTTCATACTCCACTGGAGTTTCAAATATAACTTCACCATTCTTCCTAAACCCCAAGATTTTACAAAATAGTGTGCCAAATGAGAATAGCTTTGTAAATGTTGAATCATGTCCCATCACCCATACACCACAAGCTCCCTCGCTCGCAATGTACCGAGACGCAACAAGAGACCCCCTTAACTTAGAAAGGGACAACGTAGATGCTAATAGCCCGTGTGTTAAGTTTTCGGGTAAGTCTACCACTTTAAATTCCTTGGTATTCAAATCAAATGATACAACCATATTACTCGTGGTATGGTTTCCATCATCATCAATAATCTGCTCACTAGCAGCCCAATAGATAAACCTGTCTACAACAACCTGAGTTGAATGATTAAGTTTAACTGATTGACGAGGCAACTTACCACTTGGAATCACATTCCAAACCCCCAAACTCAATGTAAAAACTTCAACATGCCAAGGTTTGTCACCTACGCATACAACCTTAACAAAGGTAGGGTCACTAGTGACAGGACAGACCCCGAAATCATATACAGCTTGAATGTCATTCTCGAGGTTATATCTAGGGACATAAATACCAAATGATTTTCTAATAGAAGGGTTCCAAATAAGAACCATCTCTATATAAGTTTCTATATTATAACCATAAAAACAGACTAATCCGTGACACGAACCAACAACATGTGTAACATGAAATCGTTTACGCAAAGGGGAAACAATCTCTTGTTGTTGTACCTTTAAAGTTTCATTATCATCTTCTTCTACTAAACTAACATACTTTAACTCGTTATCTGCATGATGAGCCTTGTACATTAGTATAAAACTATGTGGCTGTGTTTCGCGGGCACCGTAATTTTGATGAACTCAGTGCTGTCTATAAAAGACTTCCAGTGTTTGGAAACTGACCTGAATTGGACCAGAGACTTGACATCAGAAACCTTTTTAATGATTTCCAATTGGATTTCAAAAGGGATATTGTCTGACATTGTTCTTTTTCTAGGGTTTATGGTAACTTATGAAAAAGGATGAATTAGTAAAAAGTGAAAAGTGGGTAATGGAGAGGAGGTGATTTTGGATCTGGGTTTTGAAGGCCGTCGAGTGTCGTCGTGAATCGGCGGAGATGTGGTGGTTGTACGGTGGTGTAATTGGAAGATGAAGTTTATGTATTAAGAGAAGGAAGACTAAAATGAAATTGGGAAAGTGGGGGGCGTTACTTTCCAGGAGTTACTCTCTCAAAATAATGGTTTACTATTAAAAATATATGAAACCATTTAATTAAATTTATTACTTATATTTTTCTTTAAATTCTTATTACAAGATTTACAAAAGAATTATGATAAAATGCATTTTTAAGACTGTGTGTTTTTTTTCAGAGGAAAATTATTTTGAGACGGATGTAGTATTTTTTTGTTAACCGTTGTATCGGCTAAACATCATATGAAATCGAATCGAACTGAAAAAACCAAATTAAATTGGAAAACGCCTTTGGCTGAACTGAATCCAATACTATTCAATACATAATCACTTTCAGAAACCACATCAACACAGTTACACACCTGTAGAATGCAAATAATCAAGTCTCAGAACTTACATATCTATAGCCAATCGCGTAACGTTCATCGAGAATAAACTTATAAACCAACATCTGCACAAGTCCCAAGAACACATATATCATCCAACCGGAAGAGTACTTGTTCTTGTAACTCTACAATAAGTCACAAGAGTAAAATAAAGAGCAATAAACCAAAAAAATAATAGAGAAGTGTTGTTTGACTTTTATAACTTTAAAAACTGATAGACGATTTCGCTAGAAATTTACCTCTTCTATTTATATACCATATAAAGGGTTTACCCATTTGTTGAAAACTTGAAAGTTGAAAGTTGAAAAACCTATAAAGGGCAACTATAACAAAAACTCTATGGTTGAAAAAAGGGTAAAAGCTACAAAAATACCAATATACTTTTTAAAATATGCCGACTTTAAACACTTACTAATTTATCTCGTGACTTTACCAACGAACTTGTTTGTTTTGTAATAATATTACCTATGTTACCGGTTATATTTCCACGTAATTATTTAATTAACTTTATTTCCCACATGTGTAAAAAAAATCCTCAGTGTACTATTAATCACTTCCATGTTGCATGCAATTCACTTTTGGTCCAATGTCAATCTTATATGACAAAAATACCCTTCAACAACTTATTTATATTTTTAATGATAAATGAATCATCATCTTCATTTTGAGATCTATAATTATTGATGCGTATATCATTATCATCTCAATTATTATAATCTGACAAGATCGAGGGTTTAGTTGTGGGTTAAAACGACGGGAAAGAAATGGGTCATTCTGGGCCAGTTTACCCGTAAACACTTTTTCTATCTGGTGAATCATTCAACCCTCAATCAATACACGAGAAATGCTCGCCATCCTACAGCCGCCGCATGCACCATCTTCGTCACCACCCCCACCACCTAATCTGAATCTAGGATGTTATCCTTTTTTTAAAATCAATTTATGGATTGAAGGATCGGTGGTGGTGTAATCAATTTATGGATTAAATTGAAATGGCCATGTTAGTGTTTCTAGGATCTGTATGTGTTCGTGTTATGTGTTTTTGAATAAGGTGGGTCATGAGCAAGGTCTCTAATTTATATGATGGTGATAAGGTGTGTTAATTGGAGGTTTGTCCAGATCTGTTTCATAATGATGATGAATATTGGATTTATGTGTTTATTGAAGATAAACTATAGATTTTTTTCCAAGCGAAGAGAACTATATGGCGATGATTGTAGATTTTGGGTATGTTTATAATGATTTGTTATGGGTTTTGTAGTTTGAGTTGGATTATTTGTAGTTCCAGATTTATAATTCAATTTACCCAAAGGTTGAAGATGATTAGTAGTATTTGACACAGGGTTGATTATAAAATATAGAATATAAATACGTGGAAATAACCTTGCCAACGTGTCAGTTACAAGTTACCATATTGGTTAAATCGAAACATATTAGAAAGTTCATTGTTAAAGTCATGTGATAAATAAGTAAGTGTGTAAAGTCGGTATATTTTGAAAAGTACGTCGGTATTTTTTAGCTTTTACCCTTGAAAAAATAAAATTTGAAAAACAAACAAATAAGGCAAGTTTAACAAATACGTGTGAAACATTAAGCCAACGTTTTCTATATCTCTACTACTTATAATGTAAATTCATCAAAACTTTGAATGTTGAAAAACTCCCTAATTAAGGAAATGTTGAAAAATTAATTATATAAGTAATACAATGTTGAAAACTCTGTAATTGTCACACGCCATGTAATAAGTTGACTTGGAATTTTAAGAAACACATTAAAATTTAATGATTTAGTAACTGAAATTTAAAAAACACATTTAATGATTTATAGTAACTGAAACACGGTTTGCATGTACTGTGATATATTATATATCACAAATTGAAACCAAAATAATAAAAAAACACACTATTTGATTTCTCAACAATCTAACCGAAAATACACACAAACTCACCCATGTAAATCTCTTTACTGCCGCCACCGTAAACCTAATCACCACCGCCCTCTTCCTTACCACCATATGTTTTTTTTCTACGTTATATGGGTTGGTTAGTAGGTTTTGATGGCTTTATGGTTGAGTGTGTTTGGTTTTAATGGTGTGCTTTTTGTTTCGAGATATATTAAGATCTATATCAGGTTATGTGCTTTTTATTGTATTTAGTTGTTTATGCTTGCCATTTATTGTTGTTTGATGGTTTTATTGGCAGGTTCAATATTTGTTAACTTATTTTTGGTTTTAAACTGGTGCAACCTTTGTGATGAGCAACTCTGCTACAACTTTTTCTAAAAGGTGGAAGAGAAAGCAAAGGTGAAGGTGAATGTAGGCTGATAACCCAAAGAGATGGCGTGGGACTAAGATTGTTATCAGGAAACCTCACAATGCATGTCTTCACTTACTGTTTTTGTTTAAGTTTAATAATATTGGTTTATCAAGTAAACTTTGTTAATTTGTGGGTTAATAATCAAAGTAGAAAACCAATAACACGTAGTTATGTATTAACTAACAATATTGGTGGTACTTGAAGTATAGGATATTGCAATATATCGGTTTCACGGCATCTATATAGACATGCCTGAACAGGTTTGCGGTTATTTTTTAGTTGCAAAGCGTATTACATTCTTTTAGAGATCGAAACTTTATGTTGAACCATTGAGTTAATGGTGCTAATTCTTGGTAATAGTCTTGGCACTCAAAATGCTTGCCTTTGGTAAATTGTCTAACCAATTTCATTTTTCCTATTAAATTTAGATTTTCGATGATGACTCTCTTATGAGTTTCAAACTTTCAACTGATGAGACTACTGAATATAACAATAATACTGATGATCATTATGATGAAGAAGCTTGAATTTTTTTTTTTGAATAGAAGAAGCTTGAATTGGATAGAACATTCTGATAGTGTAGGTGATGAAGATATGGATAACGAAGATACTTTGGACGACTTCATTGATGACACATATGTTGATGATAAGGCTACTGATGATTATGCTACTAATGCCGACACTACTGATGATGATTATCTTTGAGTCTCAATACAATACTATGGAATTTAATACCATTTGACTTACTATTAAATTGTTTGTTATCAGTAATAACATACATGTTTTTTAAGTAGCAAGAGGTTAAAGTGTCTTTTTTTAGTTGTAATTTGATATTGTCGTAGTTTCGTTTTTTGATGATAAAACGTTTAGCTAATAAACGTGCTTAGTATATTTTCATACTTTTATCTATTGCACTATGAAAATATGTAAGTTAGGGTAAAGTTTGAAATATTTTTAAGAGATTATTTGTGATTTAGCTCTTTAATATGTTTGTTACTGTATTATTTTAGCCTGTGTGCTTGGACACTTTTAGCAGTTGTATCATCTATGTAGATATCTTTGTTATGTGCACAAATGGATGCATGTTATCTAGCTGACATGTGTAGAAAATAAATTTTGATCTATAAACATTAAGCAAGTTTGAAACAAAAGGGTATCTGACTTCTCTTATACAAAGTCGAGCCATGTTTTGAGTCTTTATGTACCCGTCAGTAGCATCATTAATCGAGATTACACGTCAACGATTGTTGCCATCATCTTAACATGAGAGTTGATAAACCTTTTTCATACAATACATATGAGCCAAGTCTTATAGTCTTTACGGACCGGTCATGGAGTTACATTATTTGAGGTTACACCTCAAGCTGTAGTGATACGAATGGTACCATGCGAACTTATCAGCCCTTTTTCATACATATATTTAAATGTCAAACCATGTTTAGATAACAATATTATAAGATACAATTTATGTCAATTCATTTCTCCAATGTCAAAACAATCCTAACAAAAAAAACGTGTCATGTGGGTGTAAGTCAATTAGCTTTTTCATACATTACACGAAATATCAAATCTTTAATTAGAAAATACAATATTATAACAAAATACTATGTCAATTAGCTTTTTAAATGACAAAGCATTCCTAACCGACAAAAACGTGTTGTGAAAAAAAACGTACGCCATTCCTTTTTTTATCTGAAAAATTCTTGTTTAAAAAATTAAATCCATTATTTTCTTAAATTATTTTCAATAAGTACAAACATATACTTGCTCAAATTTGATCTGATGTAATCAATATAATATATATTCCTAAAAAAACTTATTCTATACTACGATTACCAAATATATAAAAAAAACCATTGCTAAGTGTGAAAACACTTATCAGTTATAACCCAAAAACCACTTAAAACACAACAAATACATTATTTTAAACTGTAAATTATCAGAATTACGTGGGTATTTTGTGTTTATGTGTTTTCAGGTGAAAAGATACATAATGGAGCAAACATGCGTTTTCAAGGGATTTATTTGAGAAAAGACGAAGAAAATGACGAAAGATGCTTCAAGGACCTTATTTGCCAAACTTTCAAAGATCAATGGTTTGAGTTGCAATTTTTACAAAGACAAAGGATGTAAATGAGATTTGCTTAAAAAACCTTTTAACTATTATATCACTTTTGATAAGAGATTAAAATGGGAGGACTAAAAAGAAATAATGAAGAAAGATATTTGACTATTATTCTTGGGACGTTTTTCATTAAACAAAGAAAGAGAGAAGAAAGAACAAAAGACGTTTTCTTCATCAACACCTCACACCAGACGAATTCATAGAAGATTAAAGAAGAATCAAGTGAAGATTTAAGAAGAAAAGTTCATAATCTGTAACTCCTTAACACATTCATCTACTTTAATTACACTCAAGCTTCCCAAATCAAAAACCCCCAAATCTGGTAAAAGTGGATGAACCCTAATCGACGCATGGCAGATCCTGATTGGACAGTACACGTCAACCATCTCATCTCCTCACCCCACCTGCGCCTATAAATACCAGTCCTCTCCTTCATTTTTACCTGGTTAGCTTAGGTGTAGTTTTCACACAGTAGGTTAGAATTAGTTAGATAGTTAATAAACTTTTAATTTTCTTGTTTAAATCTTGTAACCGAATGAGTTTTCTGTTATAACCGAATGTTATACTTTCTTTCATTAATGAATTCTTTAAAAGCTTCATATCTTCTTCTTTCTCTTATCTTTTCTTGTTTAGTGTAAAAAAACAGTAATTTGTATTTGATCATTCGAATCAGCTGATGTTCATTATGCGAGTAATTCGTTCATTAGTTTTTAATCTCTGTTATTATCTTCTTGTGATATAAGCTTTCTAATCTCATAATCTCAAAAAGCTTATGACTTGTTTTCATAAGCTACTTGTCAGTTACAATGATAGTTTGATTTCAAAGAAGTGTGGTTTTAAGAACTATGCAAATCAGTGAGAGTCAATTAGCTTGTGCAGTTAAGCTCTTTAACACATACGCGTATAAGCTTTAATGAGCTTTTGTTTTTCTTTTCAATTCTTAGCTGAAAAGTTGTTGCTTTTGTTCTAAAAATACTCGTATAAGCTGTCTAATATCATCCTTAGAAAGTTAGTTACGATATCAGAGTAAACTCTTTGACTTAAGAAATTCATTTCGTGAAGGTAAGCCAATAAGCTCATTCTGTTACCTTTCTTCCATCGAGGTAGCTTATAATCATTTCTAGTGAGACTAAGAGTTTTCTCAGCCTTTGGATTGGTTCTATATAGCTTTGTCTCTTTTCCATAATCTGCCATTTTTTAGGTTTTATAGGTACTAAGCAGATTTGTGTTTTCAAGATCGTGAGACTTTTAGCCATAGATATAGAGAAGAGTAGTTGGGGTCAGTGTTTTCTTTTGAAGTTGATCCTTGCTAAGTAAGCTCAGCGCTTTACTTCGCCCACAACGGAGGCTTTGATTCAAATGGTTAAGCATCATATTTCATTTCCTGCATTTTTTTAGTGTAATAATTGCTAGTGATAATTGTAGTTTAATTAGAGTGTAGACCTGTTAGTTTACTGGATTCTTTATGATCATTATCTCATATTCATGTTATGCTTTGTTTTCAGAAAATTGATTGTTAATATTTTTTTCAAGAACTGATATAGAGTGCTTGACATTAGTATTCGTTCTCGCTGAATTAGCTTCATTTAGATAATTCGTTTCTGTCATGAGAATTTGATTCAGTAGGATTTATCTTGTGTGTGTTAACTATTCTTTTTAGATAGGCAATTCTTAGGTATGTCATAGATGAACTTTAGTGTTTAACATTGATACATTTAAAGTTGATAGTCGGTTACCCGCGCAATGCAGCGGCGGGTAGCCAGTGACTAATATCGTGGCAAACTCAGATCAATGAAATCATATCTTGTATCATAAGATTTGGCTAAACCATGAAACTACCATTACAAAAACGAACATCTTTTTGGAGATGACGATCACGGTTTTTTTTCGGAACCTTAAAGTCGGCAACAGCGGGTGGTGGTTGAGAGAGAGCGATGGTTTTGTGTGGTTTTGTTTTGTGTTCACAATTCGATATCATGATCTATTACTTTTACAATGGATAAAAGTACACCACATAATCACAAATAATAATATACGATATCCTCATTATACAATCACTTTTTTAAAAACTATAAAAAGTTGAGATGATAAAAGAACATGATCAGCAACAACTTTTGTCTTCCCCGACGTGGTGGTCAGCCACACCCATATTTCTGGCCACTTGTCGTTGGAGTATCTGCAACATTAACTGACGCGGACTCATCATGTGTCTTTGTTGGCCGGCTTATGGGGTGCATAGGATATACAACAGTACTTTCAGTAACCGACTTATTAGGTTTTTGTGGGTCGAGTATATCATAGTTGTTTTGTGTGAAAACCAATTGACAACTTGCTTTCATTTTGTTGAGGTGGTGGACGTCAAACATGAAAAAAGATGTGTTTTTGTATTAAAAAATGACGTCGTGTATTTAATTTTTGTTTGAACCAAAACCGTTATATATTTGCATATTTAATGGGTTGTTACATGTTTACATTTTAAATGTGGTTTAAATGAGGTTGTTACATGTTTACAAAACCGTTACATTTTGCATATTTCATGGGTTATTTATGTACATAAAGTGTATCATCAATTTTTTTTAACGGTTGTTACTACTCGTTTAAATTTCTTATATATATTTTGTATTATTTCTTAATTAAAAAATGTTTGAGGCTGAAAAATTTTAAGGCTTACAAAAATAGAAAAGCTTAAATGTTTATAAAGTAGTTAAGATTACGATAAGATTATATAGTGAAAAACAAAAAAACAAGACTTATGATTAGTGAAATTTGGCCTAAAAGTCCATTTATGTTGAATTTACTCAAAATATTTAAATGCTATTACTTCGTTTTAAAATGAGTTTTAATACTTTAAATGGGCTATTAATGTTAGAGTTTAATACATTTATTTTTAGGCTATTACTTTTAATGATGTAATTTAACAGTTTTAACTTTTATTTAATGTGTATAAAGTATTGATTTTTTGAATAATGGTTTGTGGGTTTCCTATAATAGAAATGTTAAAGGCTTAATTTTTAAGACTTCTAAGTATAGAATATGGCCTAAATGTTTTATAAAGTATTAAGATAAGATTTGAATCATTAGGAGTTTAGGATCTCAATCTATTTTGGATCTTTAGAAGTTTATAGCTTATCAGTTTGACCATTAGAATAGAACTTTATAAACTCTATTAGCATAATGGTAAAGTAGTTGTGTTTCATTTAGAAGCAAAAAAGTAGAAAATTTAAAAAAATGAGCTGTTAAATAAATATATGATAAAGTAAAAAAGGTAAGTTGCTAAGATTCGTTTTCGTTTAACTGTTCTTTATTGTTTTTTTACAAGTTAGGTGGTTGTACATCTTTGCCCCTTCGTTTTATATATCTACATTACAGCCACAGTCCAAACCTGTTACAATAGTTAGTTGTTACACCTTTTCGTTATATACTGTTGGCGTAATAAGTCCTTTCCGTTAAATCTAATAGAAAGTCTGTGGATCAGTTTAATCTCTTATTGGACTTTTCAGTTTAATCCCTTGTTGGACTTTTGCTTTTAGTTTGGGCCTTTAGGATTAAAATGGTTACAGATTTTCTTGAATAAGTTAATTTTAGTGTAAAATCAATTTTGACATTTCATAAAAAGTAGAACTTGTACATTGTATTAAATTGAGATTTGATAAGAAAGTTGAATTTTACTTTTATAAAAAATAGATTTAGTTTTGTATTGTGTATTTTGAATTTTGAATTTTTTATTCGTAGTTTAAATTTGTATTTTACATTTCGAGCATTTAAATGTGGTACTTGCAATGTGTTTTTTTAAATAGTACGTATATGTAGAGGTTAATATTTTTACCTTTTTGAATGTTTTGTGCCAATTAGACATAGTTACCAAATCAACTATTATTCACCAAAAACATTTAACTCCACTTGGAAAACGTTAAATCAATTCGGATTGAGTCAAGAAAAACGAACTAAAAAGACAAATATTAAATGACGTCGCTGCCGGTTCTTTTCGTGAAGATTGACGGTTTCTAGTGAGACGTATTGGATTTTGGGATTCGTTCACTTTGTGAACGTAATTTTTCCTAAATCAAAAACATAAAAAATAAAAAATAAAAAAGATTAAAATATAAAAAATAAAAATCACAAAATCAATTCTTTTCCTAAAGAATTGAACCAAAAAAAAATCAAAAGTAATCTTTTTCTAAAAAGACTACACCAAAAATATATTGTATATATTGTTTTTCATCGTTTTTACGTACATATATTACTTTCTTAAAAAAATAATAAAATACAAAAATATTTTCTCTATATTATTATATGTAAATAAGTATACGTAGATACGAACAACCAATCTACCTACTACCATAAGTATTGCATTGCAATACACCGTTTGTGGCGGCGTTCCGTTGCCACTTACGTGTATCGGTCCAAGTTAATTAAGGCACACAAGATAATTACTGCAATCTACTTGAACTTGAGAAAGAGGCCACTGTGTAGGGGTATAAGGCGAGTGTATTTCCCATTTTAAAGAAGCAGGCTCTTAAGTGCTACGCGCCCCCTCGTTTCTCCGCTTCCTTGTGGGTCTTTCGAAGGTGATAGTAGTGAGTGGTGTACCACCGAATTAGTACTACATATCTATATATTTTCTTGTGGATATTAATTATCGAACCTCGAGAGAGATAATCTCTTCTCTCTCAAAAGTCGACCGAGAGCTCCTCTCTCACTCCTAGAGTTTACTTACACGTGTACTCGCACGCGTGTAAACATACCATTTGGTGTATTGCTTCCTCCCTCAAGGAAGTGTTAAAACATCATTCACTTGTATATACATTCGGACACCTTGCTACACATGGATACTCGTTCCATGTTAGAGATTTTGTAACAACGAACCGCCAATGCTAATCATTCGCCTTGTCCGAATTGTGGAGGTCCACATGATACTTATTTATGTGCTCAAAACAATGACCATTATGGGGAGGGTAATGCTTATAATGAAACCGAGAACCCTAATTTTCAACCTAACCTTCAAATGGACTACACTTGTAATGACTTTATGGGATATTCTGGTTTTTCATCACAAAATCCACCATCATTTCATGATCAAACCTTTATTGAGCCATACTAAAACCAAGGATTTTCCAATCATGAGGGTTTTCAAAATGTTGATAATTTTCAAGGCTATAATCAAGAAACCTTTCATAACCAAGATTTTTCCTATTATGGAGGCTTTCAAAATAATGAAAATTTTCAATGCTACAATCAAGATACCTTTCAAAATCAAGGATTTTCACATCATGAGGGTTTTCAAAATGAAGGGAATTTTCAAGGTTATAATCATGAGAACTTTTATAATCAAGGCTCTTTTCAAACCTATAATCCACCTAATTATGGAAATCCACCTCCACCCTATTCTTAGACTTATTCATGTGAGTTTTGTGGAAACGCACCCCATTATAGTTATGATTGTCGACCGATGGATCCGCCGTCTTATGCTCCTAATGTTCTCAATGAGTTTTATTCTGTATTCGAGCACGGAGGTATACACCTGACATATATTTCAAAGGCTCTTAATCATAGGAAGGAAATGAGCCTCGAGGAAATGAAAATAGAGTCTCGGTGGTTAAGGGAGGAAATTAAGTCTCTTGAGGATGATGCAAGGAACAAGCGATTTAAAAACAAGAAAATTGGCGATACGTATAGTGAATTGTTGAACAATTCCTCTCATTTCCTCAATGAAAATTTACATGATTTACTCTTTAAGATTGATACAAAGGAAGAAGAAGAATATCTTGCTACTCGTAGGCCTTATCCATTCATTTATGACGATGATGACGAACCTTCGATTTGCATGACACTTAATGATGACACACCTTAATTGCCTTTACCTCACATGGAACCCAAAAACTCTTTACTCATGGGGACGAGCCTCTTAGCACTAATACAAACACCGATTCGGATGAGTTAACCGCCTCTAGTGTTGAGAACCTTATCCCAATCTAAAGAGAGCTTGAGGGTGTTTCTGATGAACCATGTGACGAGTTTTGTATTGATACCACTTATCCTCAAGATCACATTGAGATTTCATCACATGATGACATTCATGCTACTACTAGGGATTTTGGTGATCGATCTTAATGAATTATTCAAGGAAAGGCATAATGAGATTAAGGAAGAGTTTGTGCAATACTTACCACAAATGGAGGATGATGAATGTGATTCTAGAAATGCGTCTTATGAGATATCATCCGATGACTTGTCTTGTCAAGATAACATTCCTAATTTGGATGAAGAGTTTGCTCCTATAGACAATGTGGATCCTTCTCCTCTCCCACCTTATGAGCTTGATACCATGATTGATGATTCTTGTGATTAACCCTTTGATGATCATTATGATAGTGAGGAGTCCTTTACTTCTGATGATGAATCCATTTCTTCTATGAATCTTTCACCTATTCCTCCAAATGATTTTGTGATGCATTCAAACCCTCTTTTTGAGACATGTTTTGATAACCTAATTTTTTAGGAGTGTAAAGAACCTAATAATGAGTCTATAGAAGAAGAACCCTTGATTGATCATTTTTCACCAGTTTTTAAGGATACACCTATTGATTTTCATGCTCATATCATCCCTAAGAGTGATTCTCTCATTGATATACCTACTTTTGAGCCTTCTAGTCCCACCTTTTCACCCATGGAGTTGGTTATTGATGAAGATCTTATCCCCTTAGAGATTGATAACATTTCACCTAAGGAAAATTTAGAACCAAAACCCGTTGATATGGACTCTCTTCTGGAGATTGATGCCATCATCGAGGCAGCTCTTGCTGATACTGATTTAGAGGTTGATGATAGTGTTTCTAATTGGGAAGAGGATATTCGTCTTATTGAGAACATGCTATTTGGGAACATAGAACCTACACCTCCCCCACAAGACACTATTAATCTTGATCATCTTTTCACTATGCCTTCTATGGAGGATTCCCCACCTTTTGATGATTATGAGGAGCACAACATGGACATAATCGTTATGAATGTTTTAATTCCTACACCTTCATTGTCTCATGATGCTTTGATAACTAAGGGGGAATCTCATTTGGTTGATACAAGCTCATCTTCTTATTTTCCCATGAAGGGAAAAGTTTTTGATCCTGGGATCCGTATGTTTGGGAAAAATTGGTTTTCATCTACTTCACTTAAGAGGGTGATTTTTATTGAGATGGGGTTCTCGTAAGAGCTTACTTTGTTGATGCTACCTACTTTGGAGTTGTTCACGTGTAGAGATGGAAACTATGTATTTGATCCTGGTGTGATTTCTATATGAGAGCTTTCTATGTTGGACAAACTTGAGACACGTTAGACCGGTCCATTTATCGAGGCGGATATTGTAAATCTCATAGTAAATGGCAACGTGCTAAGTTTGAGTGTATCATGTGAGACGAGCTTCAAAGTGGATATCATTTATTCTCCATGATGGTTTCCCCAAGGACAACCTGATTCGGGGCCGAGTCGAGCTAGAGACTTAGGGCATAAAAAATCAAGCATTGAATAACTAGGTTAGAAAATGTAGAGTAGATCTCAATAGGTTAGGTTTAACAAGAGGGTGTTATAGTAGAGTTGAAGTGGAGGGGTGCCTTTCTTCGTCTTTTGGTGTTTGTTTTTCTCTCTCTCATTTCATTCTTGGAGCTTATGGACGAGGCCCATGTATCTGGTTCACTTTGATTAGTTTTTGCCATTGTGATATTCAAAATATTGTGCTTAAAATGAATTCACTTTAGTCGTCTCTTCCTTAGCTCGAGTTAAACAAAGTAATCAATGTCATAAGTTTAGGGGAGTTTACACTCGAATACTCTTAAACATTGAGGACAATGTTTATCTTAAGTGTAGGGGACACTTCCATCGAAGTGACCTTGCCTAGACCTTTGCCTTGCCTTCATGATAATTGGGGAAATTAATTTTTCAATATTTTCAAATTTTTGATCTACTTTGGCCACCAAAAATATTGTATTCATCATTTTTGCATATCATTTTTCATTTGCATACACATTTGCATTATCTTTTATTTCTTTTGTTCTTCAAAAATATATAAAAAGGAAAAAATATAATAAAGGATATGGTTTAACAAGTTTAGAAGTCTTTGACATATTAGGCCCGCCATGAATACTTCGACTCAACCCGAGTTTGCTTATCTAAGCTTACTCTAGCTAGTATCCTTAACCATGTAGACCTTCATTGGTTTATTAGGCTAAGCATCCACGAGTCTCATTATTTTAGATTTTAAATTGTGGAGAACGAGAGATGATAGAGTTTGAAGTAAGTTTAAAGGGCTAGATAAACCTCATATTAATTAATTATGGCTTTTATATCCCCTTTCGTTACCTTTACTTTCTTGTCAACGCATGTATATATTGTTAAAAAATAATCAAGAACGGTTTTACTCGGTTTGTAGCCTCTTATGCATTTTGACTAATCATTCGTGGTTGGTATAAGTACGTCTTAAGATTCTAAGTTAGAACGTTTTATGTGTACTAGACTTATGTCATGCTTAATACTTAGCGGGTGTTTTTCCTTTTATTCTTTTCATTTTATTTGTGAGGAATAAAGAAAAATAAGAGCGGCTTATTAAAAATGAGTGGTTAGAAAAAAAACAAAGAAAAAAGAATAATAATTATACAAGACTCCCAAGAGGGGCAGTGAAGTGTTAATTATAGTAGCTATTAAATTCTAATATTACTCTCACAAGGGTTGCGGGATTTAATAGTTGCTCCAATCCAATATTACCTTGACAGTTTGCGGGATTGAAGATCCAAGGTCTCAAAAAGGCGGTGGATATAAATTATTGCGTGAGTTTTATTTTTCTTATCTTAGCGAGTGAGTAGATACTTATTAATGCATGACATAAGGATCTTACACATAAGGCGAATGACTTATTATTTTGGGTCGGACTTATATTAATTATGGGCGGTTTTTCGAGTAATGGATAAGATGGTTACTTAGGATTAAAACCGTGCTTCCTTATTTTCAGATTTTACACTTCTTATATTTCACGCTTTAAATAATGACAAATTTTCCCAAAAGCAATTTGCTCAATTAATAACCGGTCTTAGAGGCATAATAAGTGGGGGTATAATGGTAACACAATTAATTTGTATGAATAAGTCGATGCACTTTCACTTATGAATAACAATGATCTCGTTTTTAAGCTTGGTATGGGGAAAGTGAAACTTGAGGATGATAAGTATTCATGGTACCAAAGCCCTAATTAAAGTCATTGATTTCTTTATGAGTTATTTCCATCAAAAATATTTTAAGAAAATCCAAAAATAAATAAATAGAGTTTATATTTTGCATTGCATTCCAAAAAATTAAAAATCATGCATCATGTAGCATAGTATAGTATATTAAATCATAAAATGCCCAAGGTGGATTAATTATGCGAAAAGTATAATCTAGAGCTTTGAAATACTGCATTGCATGAGGCCATGGCAATGGTCAAGTGGAGGGAAGTTGATAAGTGTGAAAACACTCATCAGTTATAACCCAAAAACCACTTAAAACACAACAAATACATTATTTTAAACTGTAAATTATCAGAATTACGTCAGTATTTTGTGTTTATGTGTTTTCAGGTGAAAAGATACATAATGGAGAAAACATGTGTTTTCAAGGGATTTATCTGAGAAAAGACGAATAAAATGACGAAAGATGCTTCAAGGACCTTATTTGCCAAACTTTCAAAGATCAAGGATTTAAGTTGTAATTTTTACAAAGACAAAGGATGTAAATGAGATTTGCGTAAAAAAACTTTTAACTCTTATATCACTTTTGATAAGAGATTAAAATGGGAGTACTAAAAAGAAAGAATGAAGAAAGATATTTGACTATTATTCTTGGGATGTTTTTCATTAAACAAAGAAAGAGAGAAGAAAGAACAGAAGACGTTTTCTTCATCAACACCTCACACCAGACGAATTCATAGAAGATTAAAGAAGAATCAAGTGAAGATTTAAGAAGAAAAGTTCATCATCTGGAACTCCTTAACACATTCATCTACTTTAATTACACTCAAGCTTCCCAAATCAAAAACCCCTAAATCTGGTAAAAGTGGATGAACCCTAATCGACGCATGGCAGATCCTGATTGGACAGTACACGTCAACCATCTCATCTCCTCACCCCACCTGCGCCTATAAATACCAGTCCTCTCCTTCATTTTTACCTGGTTAGCTTAGGTGTAGTTTTCACACAGTAGGTTAGAATTAGTTAGATAGTTAATAAACTTTTAATTTTCATGTTTAAATCTTGTAACCGAATGAGTTTTCTGTTATAACCGAATGTTATACTTTCTTTCATTAATGAATTCTTTAAAAGCTTCATATCTTCTTCTTTCTCTTATCTTTTCTTGTTTAGTGTAAAAAAAACAGTAATTTGTATTTGATCATTCGAATCAGCTGATGTTCATTATGCGAGTAATTCGTTCATTAGTTTTTAATCTCTGTTATTATCTTCTTGTGATATAAGCTTTCTAATCTCATAATCTCAAAAAGCTTATGACTTGTTTTCATAAGCTACTTGTCAGTTACAATGATAGTTTGATTTCAAAGAAGTGTGGTTTTAAGAACTATGCAAATCAGTGTGAGTCAATTAGCTTGTGCAGTTAAGCTCTTTAACACATACGCGTATAAGATTTAATGAGCTTTTGTTTTTCTTTTCAATTCTTAGCTGAAAAGTTGTTGCTTTTGTTCTAAAAATACTCGTATAAGCTGTCTAATATCATCCTTAGAAAGTTAGTTACGATATCAGAGTAAACTCTTTGACTTAAGAAATTCATTTCGTGAAGGTAAGCCAATAAGCTCATTCTGTTACCTTTCTTCCATCGAGGTAGCTTATAATCATTTCTAGTGAGACTAAGAGTTTTCTCAGCCTTTGGATTGGTTCTATATAGCTTTGTCTCTTTTCCATAATCTGCCATTTTTTAGGTTTTGTAGGTACTAAGCAGATTTGTGTTTTCAAGATCGTGAGACTTTTAGCCATAGATACAGAGAAGAGTAGTTGGGGTCAGTGTTTTCTTTTGAAGTTGATCCTTGCTAAGTAAGCTCAGTGCTTTACTTCGCCCACAACGGAGGCTTTGATTCAAATGATTAAGCATCATATTTCATTTCCTGCATTTTTTTAGTGTAATAATTGCTAGTGATAATTGTAGTTTAATTAGAGTGTAGACCTGTTAGTTTACTGGATTCTTTATGATCATTATCTCATATTCATTTTATGCTTTGTTTTCAGAAAATTGATTGTTAATATTTTTTTCAAGAACTGATATAGAGTGCTTGGCATTAGTATTCGTTCTCGCTGAATTAGCTTCATTTAGATAATTCGTTTCTGTCATGAGAATTTGATTCAGTAGGATTTATCTTGTGTGTGTTAACTATTCTTTTTAGATAGGAAATTCTTAGGTATGTCATAGATGAACTTTAGTGTTTAACATTGATACATTTAAAGTTGATAGTCGGTTACCCGCGCAATGCGGCGGCGGGTAGCCAGTGACTAATATCGTGGCAAACTCAGATCAATGAAATCATATCTTGTATCATAAGATTTGGCTAAACCATGAAACCACCATTACAAAAACGAACATCTTTTTGGAGATGACGATCACGGTTTTTTTTTTCGGAACCTTAAAGTCGGCAACAGCGGGTGGTGGTTGAGAGAGAGCGATGGTTTTGTGTGGTTTTGTTTTGTGTTCACAATTCGATATCATGATCTATTACTTTTACAATGGATAAAAGTACACCACATAATCACAAATAATAATATACGATATCCTCATTATACAATCACTTTTTTAAAAACTATAAAAAGTTGAGATGATAAAAGAACATGATCAGCAACAACTTTTGTCTTCCCCGACGTGGTGGTCAGCCACACCCATATTTCTGGCCACTTGTCGTTGGAGTATCTGCAACATTAACCGACGCGGACTCATCATGTGTCTTTGTTGGCCGGCTTATGGGGTGCATAGGATATACAACAGTACTTTCAGTAACCGACTTATTAGGTTTTTGTGGGTCGAGTATATCATAGTTGTTTTGTGTGAAAACCAATTGACAACTTGCTTTCATTTTGTTGAGGTGGTGGACGTCAAACATGAAAAAAGATGTGTTTTTGTATTAAAAAATGACGTCGTGTATTTAATTTTTGTTTGAACCAAAACCGTTATATATTTGCATATTTAATGGGTTGTTACATGTTTACATTTTAAATGTGGTTTAAATGAGGTTGTTACATGTTTACAAAACCGTTACATTTTGCATATTTCATGGGTTATTTATGTACATAAAGTGTATCATCAATTTTTTTTAACGGTTGTTACTACTCGTTTAAATTTCTTATATATATTTTGTATTATTTCTTAATTAAAAAATGTTTGAGGCTGAAAAATTTTAAGGCTTACAAAAATAGAAAAGCTTAAATGTTTATAAAGTAGTTAAGATTACGATAAGATTATATAGTGAAAAACAAAAAAACAAGACTTATGATTAGTGAAATTTGGCCTAAAAGTCCATTTATGTTGCATTTACTCAAAATATTTAAATGCTATTACTTCGTTTTAAAATGAGTTTTAATACTTTAAATGGGCTATTAATGTTAGAGTTTAATACATTTATTTTTAGGCCATTACTTTTAATGATGTAATTTAACAGTTTTAACTTTTATTTAATGTGTATAAAGTATTGATTTTTTGAATAATGGTTTGTGGATTTCCTATAATAGAAATGTTAAAGGCTTAATTTTTAAGACTTCTAAGTATAGAATATGGCCTAAATGTTTTATAAAGTACTAGCCGGCTACCCGCGCAATGCGGCGGCGGGTAGCCGGTAACTAATTTCGTGGATTTGGCTAAACCACGAAAACACCATTACAAAAACGAACATTTTTTTAATACAACGACCAAAGCTTTTTTCGGTACCTCAAAGTTGGCGACAAAGTTATGGTTGAGAGAGAGCGATGGTTTGTTTTGCATATTTTACATTTTCTTTTAAGATTTTCTGTGACTTTATATAGTGAAAATTTAATTGTTTACATAAACCTGTTAGACAATAGGTTTTAAAAATATTTATATAAATTAAGTTAAATCATGATTAAGACATTTTTTTTTTTTTTTGTAACTTCTAATTATACTTATTAACACTTAAATTTTAAGTTACAAAATTGTATTGAATTACAATTATTTCTAGACTTCTAATATTCATTAATTTTTTAGCAAAAGATAAATCTTTCTATTATAAGAAATGTTTGAGGCTTAATTTTTAAGACTTCTAACTTTAGAAAAAGTGTTAAATGTTTTATATATTAGTATAGATTAAGATTTGAATCATTAGGAGTTTAGGATCTCAATCTATTTTGGATCTTTAGAAGTTTATAGCTTATCAGTTTGACCATTAGAATAGAACTTTATAAACTCTATTAGCATAATGGTAAAGTAGTTGTGTTTCATTTAGAAGCAAAAAAGTAGAAAGTTTAAAAAAATGAGCTGTTAAATAAATATATGATAAAGTAAAAAAGGTAAGTTGCTAAGATTCGTTTTCGTTTAACTGTTCTTTATTGTTTTTTTACAAGTTAGGTGGTTGTACATCTTTGCCCCTTCGTTTTATATATCTACATTACAGCCACAGTCCAAACCTGTTACAATAGTTAGTTGTTACACCTTTTCGTTATATACTGTTGGCGTAATAAGTCCTTTCTGTTAAATCTAATAGAAAGTCTGTGGATCAGTTTAATCTCTTATTGGACTTTTCAGTTTAATCCCTTGTTGGACTTTTGCTTTTAGTTTGGGCCTTTAGGATTAAAATGGTTACAGATTTTCTTGAATAAGTTAATTTTAGTGTAAAATCAATTTTGACATTTCATAAAAAGTAGAACTTGTACATTGTATTAAATTGAGATTTGATAAGAAAGTTGAATTTTACTTTTATAAAAAATAGATTTAGTTTTGTATTGTGTATTTTGAATTTTGAATTTTTTATTCGTAGTTTAAATTTGTATTTTACATTTCGAGCATTTAAATGTGGTACTTGCAATGTGTTTTTTTAAATAGTACGTATATGTAGAGGTTAATATTTTTACCTTTTTGAATGTTTTGTGCCAATTTGACATAGTTACCAAATCAACTATTATTCACCAAAAACAATTAACTCCACTTGGAAAACGTTAAATCAATTCGGATTGAGTCAAGAAAAACGAACTAAAAAGACAAATATTAAATGACGTCGCTGCCGGTTCTTTTCGTGAAGATTGACGGTTTCTAGTGAGACGTATTGGATTTTGGGATCCGTTCACTTTGTGAACGTAATTTTTCCTAAATCAAAAACATAAAAAATAAAAAATAAAAAAGATTAAAATATAAAAAATAAAAAATCACAAAATCAATTCTTTTCCTAAAGAATTGAACCAAAAAAAAATCAAAAGTAATCTTTTTCCAAAAAGATTACACCAAAAATATATTGTATATATTGTTTTTCATCGTTTTTACGTACATATATTACTTTCTTAAAAAAATAATAAAATACAAAAATATTTTCTCTATATTATTATATGTAAATAAGTATACGTAGATACGAACAACCAATCTACCTACTACCATAAGTATTGCATTGCAATACACCGTTTGTGGCGGCGTTCCGTTGCCACTTACGTGTATCGGTCCAAGTTAATTAAGGCACACAAGATAATTACTGCAATCTACTTGAACTTGAGAAAGAGGCCACTATGTAGGGGTATAAGGCGAGTGTATTTCACATTTTAAAGAAGCAGGCTCTTAAGTGCTACGCAACCCCTCATTTCTCCGCTTCCTTGTGGGTCTTTCGAAGGTGATAGTAGTGAGTGGTGTACCACCGAATTAGTATTACATATCTATATATTTTCTTGTAGATATTAATTATCGAACCTCGAGAGAGATAATCTCTTCTCTCTCAAAAGTCGACCGAGAGCTCCTCTCTCACTCCTAGAGTTTACTTACACGTGTACTCGCACGCGTGTAAACATACCATTTGGTGTATTGCTTCCTCCCTCAAGGAAGTGTTAAAACATCATTCACTTGTATATACATTCGGACACCTTGCTACACATGGATACTCGTTCCATGTTGGAGATTTTGTAACAACGAACCGCCAATGCTAATTATTCGCCTTGTCCGAATTGTGGAGGTCCACATGATACTTATTTATGTGCTCAAAACAATGACCATTATGGGGAGGGTAATGCTTATAATGAAACCGAGAACCCTAATTTTCAACCTAACCTTCAAATGGACTACACTTGTAATGACTTTATGGGATATTCTGGTTTTTCATCACAAAATCCACCATCATTTCATGATCAAACCTTTAATGAGCCATACTAAAACCAAGGATTTTCCAATCATGAGGGTTTTCAAAATGTTGATAATTTTCAAGGCTATAATCAAGAAACCTTTCATAACCAAGATTTTTCCTATTATGGAGGCTTTCAAAATAATGAAAATTTTCAATGCTACAATCAAGATACCTTTCAAAATCAAGGATTTTCACATCATGAGGGTTTTCAAAATGAAGGGAATTTTCAAGGTTATAATCATGAGAACTTTTATAATCAAGGCTCTTTTCAAACCTATAATCCACCTAATTATGGAAATCCACCTCCACCCTATTCTTAGACTTATTCATGTGAGTTTTGTGGAAACGCACCCCATTATAGTTATGATTGTCGACCGATGGATCCGCCGTCTTATGCTCCTAATGTTCTCAATGAGTTTTATTCTGTATTCGAGCACGGAGGTATACACCTGACATATATTTCAAAGGCTCTTAATCGTAGGAAGGAAATGAGCCTCGAGGAAATGAAAATAGAGTCTCGGTGGTTAAGGGAGGAAATTAAGTCTCTTGAGGATGATGCAAGGAACAAGCGATTTAAAAACAAGAAAATTGGCGATACGTATAGTGAATTGTTGAACAATTCCTCTCATTTCCTCAATGAAAATTTACATGATTTACTCTTTAAGATTGATACAAAGGAAGAAGAAGAATATCTTGCTACTCGTAGGCCTTATCCATTCATTTATGACGATGATGACGAACCTTCGATTTGCATGACACTTAATGATGACACACCTTAATTGCCTTTACCTCACATGGAACCCAAAAACTCTTTACTCATGGGGACGAGCCTCTTAGCACTAATACAAACACCGATTCGGATGAGTTAACCGCCTCTAGTGTTGAGAACCTTATCCCAATCTAAAGAGAGCTTGAGGGTGTTTCTGATGAACCATGTGACGAGTTTTGTATTGATACCACTTATCCTCAAGATCACATTGAGATTTCATCACATGATGACATTCATGCTACTACTAGGGATTTTGGTGATTTCGATCTTAATGAATTATTCAAGGAAAGGCATAATGAGATTAAGGAAGAGTTTGTGCAATACTTACCACAAATGGAGGATGATGAATGTGATTCTAGAAATGCGTCTTATGAGATATCATCCGATGACTTGTCTTGTCAAGATAACATTCCTAATTTGGATGAAGAGTTTGCTCCTATAGACAATGTGGATCCTTCTCCTCTCCCACCTTATGAGCTTGATACCATGATTGATGATTCTTGTGATTAACCCTTTGATGATCATTATGATAGTGAGGAGTCCTTTACTTCTGATGATGAATCCATTTCTTCTATGAATCTTTCACCTATTCCTCCAAATGATTTTGTGATGCATTCAAACCCTCTTTTTGAGACATGTTTTGATAACCTAATTTTTTAGGAGTGTAAAGAACCTAATAATGAGTCTATAGAAGAAGAACCCTTGATTGATCATTTTTCACCAGTTTTTAAGGATACACCTATTGATTTTCATGCTCATATCATCCCTAAGACTGATTCTCTCATTGATATACCTACTTTTGAGCCTTCTAGTCCCACCTTTTCACCCATGGAGTTGGTTATTGATGAAGATCTTATCCCCTTAGAGATTGATAACATTTCACCCAAGGAAAATTTAGAACCAAAAACCGTTGATATGGACTCTCTTCTGGAGATTGATGCCATCATCGAGGCAGCTCTTGCTGATACTGATTTAGAGGTTGATGATAGTGTTTCTAATTGGGAAGAGGATATTGGTCTTATTGAGAACATGCTATTTGGGAACATAGAACCTACACCTCCCCCACAAGACACTATTAATCTTGATCATCTTTTCACTATGCCTTCTATGGAGGATTCCCCACCTTTTGATGATTATGAGGAGCACAACATGGACATAATCGTTATGAATGTTTTAATTCCTACACCTTCATTGTCTCATGATGCTTTGATAACTAAGGGGGAATCTCATTTGGTTGATACAAGCTCATCTTCTTATTTTCCCATGAAGGGAAAAGTTTTTGATCCTGGGATCCGTATGTTTGGGAAAAATTGGTTTTCATCTACTTCACTTAAGAGGGTGATTTTTATTGAGATGGGATTCTCGTATGAGCTTACTTTGTTGATGCTACCTACTTTGGAGTTGTTCACGTGTAGAGATGGAAACTATGTATTTGATCCTGGTGTGATTTCTATATGAGAGCTTTCTATGTTGGACAAACTTGAGACACGTTAGACCGGTTCATTTATCGAGGCGGATATTGTAAATCTCATAGTAAATGGCAACGTGCTAAGTTTGAGTGTATCATGTGAGACGAGCTTCAAAGTGGATATCATTTATTCTCCATGATGGTTTCCCCAAGGACAACCTGATTCGGGGCCGAGTCGAGCTAGAGACTTAGGGCATAAAAAATCAAGCATTGAATAACTAGGTTAGAAAATGTAGAGTAGATCTCAATAGGTTAGGTTTAACAAGAGGGTGTTATAGTAGAGTTGAAGTGGAGGGGTGCCTTTCTTCGTCTTTTGGTGTTTGTTTTTCTCTCTCTCATTTCATTCTTGGAGCTTATGGACGAGGCCCGTGTATCTGGTTCACTTTGATTAGTTTTTGCCATTGTGATATTCAAAACATTGTGCTTAAAATGAATTCACTTTAGTCGTCTCTTCCTTAGCTCGAGTTAAACAAAGTAATCAATGTCATAAGTTTAGGGGAGTTTACACTCCAATACTCTTAAACATTGAGGACAATGTTTATCTTAAGTGTAGGGGACACTTCTATCGAAGTGACCTTGCCTAGACCATTGCCTTGCCTTCATGATAATTGGGGAAATTAATTTTTCAATATTTTCAAATTTTTGATCTACTTTGGCCACCAAAAATATTGCATTCATCATTTTTGCATATCATTTTTCATTTGCATACACATTTGCATTATCTTTTATTTCTTTTGTTCTTCAAAAATATATAAAAAGGAAAAAATATAATAAAGGATATGGTATAACAAGTTTAGAAGTCTTTGACATATTAGGCCCGCCATGAATACTTCGACTCAACCCGAGTTTGCTTATCTAAGCTTACTCTAGCTAGTATCCTTAACCATGTAGACCTTCATTGGTTTATTAGGCTAAGCATCCACGAGTCTCATTATTTTAGATTTTAAATTGTGGAGAACGAGAGATGATAGAGTTTGAAGTAAGTGTAAAGGGCTAGATAAACCTCATATTAATTAATTATGGCTTTTATATCCCCTTTCGTTACCTTTACTTTCTTGTCAACGCATGTATATATTGTTAAAAAATAATCAAGAACGGTTTTACTCGGTTTGTAGCCTCTTATGCATTTTGACTAATCATTCGTGGTTGGTATAAGTACGTCTTAAGATTCTAAGTTAGAACGTTTTATGTGTACTAGACTTATGTCATGCTTAATACTTAGCGGGTGTTTTTCCTTTTATTCTTTTCATTTTATTTGTGAGGAATAAAGAAAAATAAGAGCGGCTTATTAAAAATGAGTGGTTAGAAAAAAAACAAAGAAAAAAGAATAATAATTATACAAGACTCCCAAGAGGGGCAGTGAAGTGTTAATTATAGTAGCTATTAAATTCTAATATTACTCTCACAAGGGTTGCGGGATTTAATAGTTGCTCCAATCCAATATTACCTTGACAGTTTGCGGGATTGAAGATCCAAGGTCTCAAAAAGGCGGTGGATATAAATTATTGCGTGAGTTTTATTTTTCTTATCTTAGCGAGTGAGTAGATACTTATTAATGCATGACATAAGGATCTTACACATAAGGCGAATGACTTATTATTTTGGGTCGGACTTATATTAATTATGGGCGGTTTTTCGAGTAATGGATAAGATGGTTACTTAGGATTAAAACCGTGCTTCCTTATTTTCAGATTTTACACTTCTTATATTTCACGCTTTAAATAATGACAAATTTTCCCA
Source organism: Glebionis coronaria (assembly GCA_025667525.1). Lineage (NCBI taxonomy): Eukaryota > Viridiplantae > Streptophyta > Magnoliopsida > Asterales > Asteraceae > Glebionis > Glebionis coronaria. The sequence goes on from CM046881.1 coordinate 583,200,824, forward strand.
AAAGCAATTTGCTCAATTAATAAACGGTCTTAGAGGCATAATAAGTGGGGGTATAATGGTAACACAATTAATTTGTATGAATAAGTCGATGCACTTTCGCTTATGAATAACAATGATCTCGTTTTTAAGCTTGGTATGGGGAAAGTGAAACTTGAGGATGATAAGTATTCATGGTACCAAAGCCCTAATTAAAGTCATTGATTTCTTTATGAGTTATTTCCATCAAAAATATTTTAAGAAAATCAAAAAAATAAATAAATAGAGTTTATATTTTGCATTGCATTCCAAAAAGTTAAAAATCATGCATCATGTAGCATAGTATAGTATATTAAATCATAAAATGGCCAAGGTGGATTAATTATGCGAAAAGTATAATCTAGAGCTTTGAAATACTGCATTGCATGAGGCCATGGCAATGGTCAAGTGGAGGGAAGTTGATAAGTGTGAAAACACTCATCAGTTATAACCCAAAAACCACTTAAAACACAACAAATACATTATTTTAAACTGTAAATTATCATAATTACGTCGGTATTTTGTGTTTATGTGTTTTCAGGTGAAAAGATACATAATGGAGAAAACATGCGTTTTCAAGGGATTTATCTGAGAAAAGACGAATAAAATGACGAAAGATGCTTCAAGGACCTTATTTGCCAAACTTTCAAAGATCAAGGATTTAAGTTGTAATTTTTACAAAGACAAAGGATGTAAATGAGATTTGCGTAAAAAAACTTTTAACTCTTATATCACTTTTGATAAGAGATTAAAATGGGAGTACTAAAAAGAAAGAATGAAGAAAGATATTTGACTATTATTCTTGGGATGTTTTTCATTAAACAAAGAAAGAGAAAAGAAAGAACAGAAGACGTTTTCTTCATCAACACCTCACACCAGACGAATTCATAGAAGATTAAAGAAGAATCAAGTGAAGATTTAAGAAGAAAAGTTCATCATCTGGAACTCCTTAACACATTCATCTACTTAATTACACTCAAGCTTCCCAAATCAAAAACCCCCAAATATGGTAAAAGTGGATGAACCCTAACCGACGCGTGGTAGATTCTGATTGGACAGTACACGTCAACCATCTCATCTCCTCACCCCACCTGCGCCTATAAATACCAGTCCTCTCCTTCATTTGTACCCGGTTAGCTTAGGTGTAGTTTTCACACAGTAGGTTAGAATTAGTCAGATAGTTAATAAACTTTTAATTTTCTTGTTTAAATCTTGTAACCGAATGAGTTTTCTGTTATAACCGAATGTTATACTTTCTTCCATTAATGAATTCTTTAAAAGATTCATATCTTCTTCTTTCTTTTATCTTTTCTTGTTTAGTGTAAAAAAATAATAGAGTAATCTATATTTGATCATTCGAGTCAGCTGCTATTCATTATGCGAGTAATTCGTTTATTAGTTTTTAATATTTGTTATTATCTTCTTGTGATATAATCTTTCTAATCTCATAAGCTCAAAAAGCTTATGACTTGTTTTCATAAGCTACTTTCCAGTTACAATGATAGTTTGATTTCAAAGAAGTGTGGTTTTAAGAACTATGCAAATCAGTGAGAGTCAATTAGCTTGTGCAGTTAAGCTCTTTAACACATAGGCGTATAAGCTTTAATGAGCTTTTGTTTTTCTTTTCAATTCTTAGCGGAAAAGTTGTTGCTTTTGTTCTAAAAATACTCGTATAAGCTGTCTAATCTCATCCTTAGAAAGTTAGTTACGATATCAGAGTAAACTGTTTGACTTAAGAAATTTATTTCATGAAGGTAAGCCAATAAGCTTATTTTGTTACCTTTTTTCAATCGAGGTAGCTTATAATCAGTTCTAGTGAGACTAAGAGTTTTCTCAACCTTTGGATTAGTTCTATATAGCTTTGTCTCTTTTCCATATTCTGCCATTTTTCAGGTTTTACAGGTACTAAGCAGATTTGTGTTTTCAAGATCGTGAGACTTTTAGCCATAGATACAAAGAAGAGTAGTTGGGGTCAGTGTTTTCGTTTGAAGTTGATCCTTGCTAAGTAAGGTCAACTCTTTACTTCGCTCACAACGGAGGCTTTGATTCAAATGTTTAAGCATCATATTTCATTTCCTACTTTTTTTAGTGTAATAATTGCTAGTGATAATTGCAGTTTAATTAGAGTGTAGACCTGTTAGTTTACTGGATTCTTTATGATCATTATCTGATATTTATGTTATGCTTTGTTTTCAGAAAATTGCTTGTTAATATTTTGTTCAAGAACTGATATAGAGTTCTTGGCATTAGCAATCGTTCTCGCTGAATTAACTTCATTTAGATAATTCGTTTCTGTCATGAGAATTTGATTCAGTAGGATTTATCTTGCGTGTGTTAAGTGTGTTAACTGTTCTTTTAGATAGGCAATTCTTAGGTATGTCATAGATGAACTTTAGTGTTTAACATTGATACATTTAAAGTTGATTTTATCATTAGGAGTTTAGGATCTCAATCTATTTTAGATCTTTAGAAGTTTATAGCTTATCAGTTTGACCATTAGAATAGAACTTTATAAACTCTATTAGCATAATGGTAAAGTAGTTGTGTTTCATTTAGAAGCAAAAAAGTAGAAAGTTTAAAAAGTGAGCTATTAAATAAATATCTGATAAAGTAAAAAAGGTAAACTGTTAAGATTCGTTTTCATTTAACTGTTCTTTATTGTTTTTTTAGAAGTTAGGTGGTTGTACATCTTTACCCCTTCGTTTTATATAGCTACATTGCAGGCACAGTCCAAAGGTGTTACAATAGTTAGTTGTTACACCTTTTCGTTATAGACTGTTGGCATAGTAAGTCCTTTCCGTTAAATCTAATAGAAAGTCTGTGTATCAGTTTAATCTCTTGTTGGACTTTTCAGTTTAATCCCTTGTTGGACTTTTGCTTTTAGTTTGGGCCTTTAGGATTAAAATGGTTACATATTTTCTTGAATAGGTTAATTTTAGTGTAAAATCAATTTTGACATTTCATAAAAAGTAGAACTTTTACTTTGTACTAAATTGAGATTTGATGAGAAAGTTGAATTTTACTTTTATAAAAAATAGATGTAGTTTTGTATTGTGTATTTTGAATTTTGAATTTTGTATTCGTAGTTTAAATTTGTATTTTACATTTCGAGCACTCAAATGTGGTACTTGCAATGTGTTTTTTAGATAGTACGTATACGTAGAGGTTAATATTTTTACCTTTTTGAATGTTTTGTGCCAATTAGACATAGTTACCAAATCAACTATTATTCATTAAAAACAATTAAGTCCACTTGGAAAACGTTAAATTAATTCGGATTGAGTCGAGAAAAACGAACTAAAAAGACAAATATTACCCATCCTTTTAATTAATGAAAATATGTCAAATCTTAAAATAGTTGTTGCTCAAAATTGAATCGTATGTATGTTTTTTTAGTTTGAGAGTCAATCTTTATAAAAAATGTTATAAATAATTTACTTCTTTTTCTTAAAGTTCTAATTGGTATATATACATCGATTCAGAACTTGCTGCTGATGAGCATGAAAAGACGCTTACCAAGAATTCTTCTTGCTTTATCTAAAGAAAACGTGTTCCCTTTCAAGCCAACGAGAGCATAACTTTCTGTCCGTTTTTGTTTTACAATGACTATCAACAAAGTTAGGGCAAAAAATTCCAAATGTGGGTATCTGTTTGCCTGACTCTATTTTCTCACATGACTGGTGGAAACGAGCCGAGCCGAGCGTGAAAAGCTCGTGATTAGATCAATAAAAAGCTCGAATGAGTCGAGCTTAAACGAGCTCGAACCCGAGCTTGAGCCTAAGTTTCAGCTTATTTATTAAACGAGCTCGAGCGCGAGCTTTACGTACAAAGCTCGTTTGGGCTTGCGAACCTAAACGAGCATAATGTTTTATATACGAGCTTATTTATAAGTTTAATAACAAGCTTATTAAAATTGTTATTAAGCTTAATAACAAGCTTATTAATAGTTGTTCAAAAAAATAACAAGCTTATTACTGAGCCTAATTTAGATATAGAGCTCGAGTCAAGCTTTATATTTACATTACCAAATCATATAAACGAGCCGAGCTCGTGCCCGGTCATGTCTAACATATCACCAGCCGAGCCCGAGCCTAAATAATAAGGGTTGAAACGAACCGAGATCGAGCTCGGTCTTTAAAAAACCAAAACGAGCCGAACTCGAGCTCTGACACGCTCAGGCTCAACTCAGCTCGTTTCTACCCCTACACATGACCAACTTTATGTTGCATTGTCTACAGGGATATCACGTTCAACTACTAAGGAGTCTACACCTCAAATGTCGTGTATCAAAAAAGTTTTACATGACGAGTAACGTACGTTGTTAGATTTTATCTCATAATTGCTATAATGTTTCGATCACTTTCAGTTTTACTAAATGTTTAAATGTTGTTTGATACATGATTATTTGAGATTTTATCTAAAATTGAATTATCACAACTCGACACTTTTCAATTACAAATTGATATCACCACTATATTATGTGTCGTTAATTATCTGTCGCTAGACAAACTCCGTCGCTATGTGCGGGTACTCGTCTAGTCTGCTATAATGTTTGAATAATCAGCCAAATATACGAGAACACTTAATACTTTCTAGAAAATGTAAAATCTGAAAATTAGTCACTTGACATGATAAAGTCAAATGTTTTTACTTATCCATGTCTTGATTGTTATTTAATTATTTGCCAGAACAAGTGTGCTAAACTCAAATTTCAGAGAAGAGAGTCTCGACCCAAGTTGTGGTTTGTCACCATTCAAGACAAGTGGTCATGAAACGTCCGAAAACCAGGCATTAGCGAGACAAAAACATGGATCCAGGGGTTTAATTATGGTACCACATAAGCATCTAGACATTCAAATGTTTCAAATTCAATGATCAATAAACTCATGTTTATATTTACAGTTATTGAAAATAGACCCCCAAGCAAAACAAGAGTAGAATGTAACGAAGTAAAGGATGCTAACAAGATTTCGACATTTAATGAACATCTAAAAGGCTTTTCATCATTATTTACGCAAGCCATCCACCATATAAAGGAACTTCCCCATTTTAAAAAAGCCATCAAGGCTAACGAGCAGATGTAACACTACCCATGGAATAAAAATCACATTCAACTTGATAGTACTGATTTCACTAACCATTTTACAAATCCAATATCCCAAATATATGTAGCATGTATTGCGTCTACAATAGCATAGGATTCCATAAAAGACATTACTTAACAGCATTAAATGAGTGATAAAAAATTAAAAATAGATGAATGTAAAGTTTCAACACCTTAACTACAAAATAGGCTCCTTGAAATGTAGTAGTAATCATCTAGATCTATTGTCATAAAATATACATGAATCCAAGTGATCATATGTTAGTAGTGATTCCATGTGAGGGCCCATGAAGAATGAGCCCCATAGTCCAGAAATCCCAAAATTCTTGATTTGTTGTGAGTAGGGATCGTAAACATCAAGCGTGGACCTTAAGCCCTCCTTGAAAGTTTCAAATATAGTTTAATCATTATTCCTAAACCCCAGTATTCATTAACTAGAGAATATCGTTATAAAAGATGGAATTAAGAATACCTTTCTAAAACACGAATCCCGCTCCATCACCCGTATATTACATCGAATTTCTCCCTCGTCCACGACGTATCCAGAGACAACAAAAGAGCCCCTTAGATTAGAAACAAACACGCATATAGACGCTATTAGCTTGTTTGTTACGTTGTCTGGTAGGTATACATCTTTAAACTCCTTGGTAATCAAATCAAATGAGAGAACCATATTACTTGTGGTAGCTTCACGATCATCAGCGAAACTAATTTCATAAGCACCCCAATAAATAAACCTATCTATAACAACCTGATTTGATACCGCATTAATTTTAATTGATTGATGCGGTAAATGACTAGTTGGGATTACATTCCAAACACCTGAACTCATTAAAAAAACCTCAACATGTCAAGGCATGTTATGTGTACATGTAAACTTAACAACGGTAGGATCACTAGCAATGGGAAAACCCCAAAACCTTAGATATAAGTCTGAGTGTGATAACTCGGGACGACAATACCAAATGATTTTCCTATAGAAGGGTTCCAAATAGCAAGCATACATTTACTATAACCTCCATGGAAACCATTAAAACACAGTAATCCATGACACACACCAACAGCCTTATAAACAACATATTGTTCAAGCAAAGGAGAAACAACAAATGGAGCAAAATCTTATTGTTCCACCTTAAATGTTTCGATATCATCTTCTACTAAACAAAATTTAGCATTACGCATCTCGTGAATGATTGTCGTGAAATGATCTTGCATATCCACTTAATTAAAAGAGGCCTCGTGCTGATGTCTTCCTATATTTTAGCGCGTAATACGTTGGACGCGCCCGAGGGTCAGTCCGGAAGACAAATTAAAAGCGGCCTCGTGTCGATGTCTTCTCATATTTTAGCGCATAATTGCGTTGGACACGCCCAAGGGGCAGTCCGGAAGACAAATTAACATCAACCTCGGGCTGATGTCTTCCCATATTTTAGCGTGTAATGCGTTTCACGCGCCCGAGGGGCAGTCCGGAAGACAAATTAAAAGCGGCCTCGTGCCGATGTCTTCCATATTTTAGCGCATAATTGCGTTGGACACGCCTGAGGGGCAGTCTGGCAGACAAATTAAAAGCGGCCTGATGCGGATAACTTTCCATATTTTAGCGCATAATTGCGGTGGACGCGCCTGAGGGGCTGTCCGGAAGACAAATTAAAAGCGGTCTTGTACCGATGTCTTCCCATATTTTAGCGCGTAAAGCATTGGACGCGACTAAGGGGCAGTCCAGAAGACAAATTAAAAGCGGCCTCATGCCAATGTCTTCCCATATTTTAGCGCATAATTGCGTTGGACACGCCCGAGGGGCAGTTTGGAAGACAAATTAAAAACGGACTCGTGCCGATGTCTTCCCATATTTTAGCGCGTAATGCGTTGGACGCGCCCGATGGGCAGTCTGAAAGACAAATTAAAAGCGGCCTCGTGCCGATGTCTTCCCATATTTTAGCGCGTAATGCGTTGGACGCGCCCGAGGGGCAGTCCGGAAGACAAATTAAAAGTGGCCTCGTGCCGATGTATTCCCATATTTTAGGGCAAAATTGCTTTGGACACGCCCGAGGGGCAGTCCGGAAGACAAATTAAAAGTGGTCGTGTGTCGATGTCTTCCCATATTTTAGCGTGTAATGCGTTGGACGCGCCCGAGGGGCAGTCGGGAAGACAAATTAAAACCGGCCTCGTGCCGATGTCTTCCCATATGTTAGCGCATAATTGCGTTAAACACGCCCGAGGGGCAGTTCGGAAGACAAATTAAAAGCGGCCTCGTGCCGATATCTTCCCATATTTTAGCGCGTAATGCATTATATTAATTGTGTTTTTGTCCTGTACCCACGACCGGTTGGAACAAATTACGGATAAAGATGGTCTAAAGGACGTTTGTTTTTTGCTTATTTACTTAGTGGAGATAAATTAGAAAAAATTTCACGTTTAGTCCCTATCGTTTACCCCAAACATCAAGTTTGGTCCCTATCTCAAACTAAGTGCACATATCGTCCCTATCATTTACACTTTGGATCAAAATTGGTCCCTATCTTAGATGGGCGTTAGTTTTGACTGTTAAATCTATTTATTAGAGGGGTATTTGTGTCTTTTCTATTCAATCACTCACCCACCAAAAACATTTAACCTAATCACACATCTTCACTTCTCCTTGATACTCCCAAAGCAGTACCCACCGCCCCATATCATCAGGTTAAATCTTCACTTCTCCCTCGATACTCCCAAAGCAGTACCATCTTCACTTCTCCTAAAACATTTAACCAAAATCAAAACTCATTCCATCTATCACATATTATGACCACCGCCCCATCTCACTTAGAACCTGATGATATAAAACGAATCTCAAACATTTTTTATAATCATTCATTTCGCATGGTTCTCAACGAATTGAAGAACGCTAGTTTATTACGTCGTCATTCAATGATTCATAGAGAAAGATTTCGTCTAAGATCTGTGATAGGTCTCGGGTAGGTGATGTATGGTTTTGTTTATTGATTGATTGTTATGAGATCAAATCGAATTAAAAGATGATTATAACAAGTTGTTATTAATCCCTTTTTGAAATTCGAAAATAAATAAAGAAGGTAAAACCTTCGAAAGAGATCAATGATGATGATATATTTCATGTGTAGGATCTTAATTGGTCTTGGCATAAACACGAAATGAAACTGAGATCTTAAGTTTTACATTGATTTCTGTTTTGAGTCATTTTATTAGGATGTTTTGGGGGGTTGGTTTAACTTGTTTTTGTTCTTGGAGATGTGGTAGGAATATTGAAGGGTTCTTTTTGACACATGATTTTGTGACGATGGTTTTATGACGGTGGTAGTGACGGTGGGATAAGGTGGTGGTGGTGGAGGAGAGGGGCGGGAAAGAGTGGTGATGGTGGTGGAGGCTCGCTGTCAAAGACCACGGTGGTGGTTAAATCATCACGTGGGAATGAAGGAAGATATGGAGCTTGGATGAAATCCCATGGAAATCTATTGCACTTGCACTTTTTCTGCTCATTCTTGGATGCGGGCTTATCCTTCTCCCACTCTTTGTCTTCACGGGTCACATGGGTAGAGACAAAGGTCAAGCATGGAGGGGTGCACAAGGATATCGCTATGCATCCATCCCTGGCTATTGAAGATCAGTCTTTCTGGGGTTTGGTCTATGGTTGTACATTCAGGATGTAACATACACGCTTTAGCTTCCTGTTATGTAACATACACGGTGGTTTAATAATTGGTGTTAGGTGAGAGAAAAAAGGACGGTGGGTGTGAGGATAGATAGGGTGAATACGTGTTTTGTTTTTGTGTAGGTGGTGGGCAGGTGATGGTGGGTTTTGGTGGGTTCGAAGGTGATGTTGAAGTGGTGACGGCGACGGTGGTGATAATAGATCTGGGTTTTTGTGATAAAGAAAGAAAGTGACACAAAGATATGTGAGAGAAAAAGATTAAAAGAAAAAAAAAGAGTAAAGGACCAAATTACCCCTCCCTTCATACCACTTAACGGCCAAAACTAACGCCCATCCAAGATAGGGACCAATTTTGATCCAAAGTGTAAACGATAGGGACGATCTGTGCACTTAGTTTGAGATAGGGACCAAACTTGATGTTTGGGGTAAACGATAGGGACCAAACGTGAAATTTTTTCGATAAATTATAATAGGACCTAAACATACGCTAGCGTTTCTTTTTCTCTAAGGGGAGATTATCAAGACCTTCCTATTTTTACCATTAATATCCCTATATTTTATTTCTTCATATTTTGATTTTTTGATTTTTATAATTTTATATTTGTTATAAAACTATGAAACTAAAAGTGCGGAAAAAAATAATAAAATTTTATAAGTCAAAAATATTAAACAGACAAAAACACATAACAAAAACTGATGCTTTATTAGATAGAGCCAATTTTTTTTCCTTTTAACTTTTTTTGTGAGATAACGAGGTTTTCATAGTAAAACCCTCTCTCTGATTCCCTGAAATTTAGGGCATGTTTGGTTTGAAGTACGGAATTAAAGGATGAAATCGATCTTTCGTAGATTTGTTTGGTTGATAATTGTTAATTACTATCGGAATGAAAATGTGATAGAATACCCATAGATTCATATATGGGGTGAGAAGTGTCTATCAATATTCATCCCATATTTACCTTTTATTTTTTAATGATAATATTATTCCATTCCATATTTTATAATCAAACCGAGCAATATCATTCAATACTATATCAACATTTATACTTATTCATATTCCGTCCTTAAATTAAACCCATACCTATACCTATAGTGATTCCGACTAGTGTACCAAAACGCCCCCTTATTTGGTTAAATTAAAAATAACGCCCCCACTTTCCCAATTTCCATTTCAGTCTCTTCTCTCATTACATAAACTTCATCTTCCACCACACCACCGTACAACCACCACATCTCCCCGATTCACGACGGCACTCGACGGCCTTCAAAACCCATATCCAAAATCACCTCCTCTTCAATACCCATTTTTCAATTTTTACTAATTCATCCTATTTCAAAAGTTACCATAATTCCTAGAAAAAGAACAATGTCAGACAATATCCCTTTTGAAATCCAACTGGAAATCATCAAAAAGGTTTCTGATGTCAAGTCTCTTGTCCAATTCAGGCCAGTTTCCAAACAATGGAAGTTTTTTTATAGACAGCAGTGAGTTTATCAAAGGTTACGGCGCCCGCGATACGCAGCCAATTAGTCGTATTATAAGCTACAAATCTTAGTAGGCAATGATATTCAAACTTTTAAGAAAGAGTCTGCACCATTTATTTCGTCTCCTTTGCTTCATCAATATCGTGCTGTTAGGGTTGTTAATGTGTGTCATGGATTACTGTGTTTGTATGGTTTCCATAATCGTTATGAGAAATGGATGGTCGTTATTTGGAACCATTCTATCGGAAAGTCATTTGGTATTTCTGTTGTCCCCCGTGATGATTTACACTTTGGTTTCGGGGTTTGTCCCATCACTAGAGATCCTACCGTTGTTAAGCTTAACAAACCTTGGCATGTTGAAGTTTTTACATTGAGTTCCGGGGTTTGGAATGTGATTCCTAGTGCTAATTTGCCTCGTCAATCAATTAAACTTGATACCACAAGTCAAGTTGTTATAGATAGGTTTATTTATTGGAGCGGGCGTGAGAGAATTTCTACTGATGATGATGAATCTACCACAAATCACATGGTCGTGTCATTTGATTTGATTAGCAAGGAGTTTAATGTGGTAGACCTTCCAGATAGCTTAACAAACGAGATAACTGAGTGGGTGTCCGTTTATAAGCTAAGGGAGTCTCTTGTTGTGTATGGACGCATCAAGACCGAGGGAGCACTTTGTAGTGGTGTATGGGTGATGGAGCATGATTCGTGTTTCACAAAGCTATTTTCAATTTGCCTAGCGCGTTTAGAGACCCTAGCACATATATCTGTGGACGTTGGCAATACTTGTTCAACACACTTGACGTTTATGACCGTTGCTCACAACGCATTAGGGATCTTGGGATTTCTGCGCACATTCTCTATGGGTTCTTACAATGAATCGCTACTTCTACTTGATCGCTCAGATTCACATGTTTATTCTGAGGTTAATTGATCAAAAAGATGACGGCCACATTTTAAGGTGCGTACTTACAAAGTACACGTTACCTAAGGATAGAGGGGCCTGTTTTGTTGTTAAAAGTGTGGAAACATCACTTTTACTATTTTAGTTTTTTTATGAGTTATTTGATGTTGTTTAGTAAATCATTTATGGAACCTTAAAGTTAGGGAATCAGTATTCTACCGATATTAATGATTATTAGGTTTAATGTGGTTTCTATTATTTCATAGATATGCTGCTTCTACTCTATCTTTAATGGTGTTTATAGGATGGGGCGTGTCCTTTTCAGGGGCCTTACTGCTTGTTTGTCACAACCCTTTTATACGTTCATTATCTTTTAAAATCTTGTTAGCGTTCTTTGCTTGGTTGCATTCTCATTTCATTGGGCGGTTTGCTTTGGATAATATGTAAATACAGACGCAAGTTTATCAATGCTTGAATTTGCAACATCTGAATGTTTTTATGCTTATGTGTGAACAAGAAATGATATTCATGTACTTTGACTTAGGATTAGAGTAGGCATTAGTGGCAGTTAGGTGATATATGATCTCCTAATTAGTAAAAACCGATCCGTGGTCAACAATGCTTACATCAGTTGAGTACCAATATGGAGGCTGCAATCCATTTAAGCTCTTACCGCACTTGCATTAGACTTCTTACCAGCACAGGTAAGAACACAATGTATGATAGTAGGTTCAAGAGCTTCTTTGATGAATCTCAACCTACTCGTAGACTCAAGTTTCTTGGGAAACATAAATGATGGTGACTCAATAATTTTGGTTCAGCATAAGTTTTCCCACACTTTTCCCTTGACGATACAACATAAGTTGGTAACTCTCAAGGCTTATTTCGGATATTATCTTAAATTTGATTATCATAGAAATTTCCTTGATTATGGAATGGATGTTGTTGTTGTTTGGAAACCAATTGAGTTTTCGTCTATGCGAAAATGTTTTTTGGGTTATGGGTTTTTTCCTAATGGTAGCGACCCAAGATTGTTTGGATTACATATTTTTCAAAGTATAAGTTGCATACCATGTCAAGTGGATGTCGTAATGGTTGCCGGTCTCCATAGTGCACATGAACAAACCAGGGGACGCTGGTAGGCATGAGCAACACTAGTAAACTACCGATGTGTCAATGTGCTTGTAAATTCACATACAGATGTAAAACTTTGCAACAGAGTTCAATTGTTTCATTTCTGGTTGTTTCTAATATTATTCTGAACAAATTTTGAACAATTGTTGTTTTTGCTTGGGTAAAGGAAACACGATCCTTTGACGCGTAGAGGCTACTGATACTTTTGTTTCTTGTAGCTCTTAAATGATGGATCTGTAATATCAGACCACCAAACTCGAGTACTTGAGTTACTGTTTGTGCTATCTTTTTAATTCTGGCCCTTTTAAGACATCAATCAGGTATGGACAGTAAGGTGTTTGTCGGTTCGGGTTTCTCAGTAGGGGTTATTCGGGTTGTGCATTTTTTAAGACAATCATTCTAGCTACGTGAGAATATTGGTCCCATCATCGGTGGATCAAGAACGGTTTAGTGTATGCACATGAAAATGTTTGTCTTTTGTAGTTGGTGCATACTGTAATTAAACCCCTGGATCCATGTTTTTGTCCCGCTAATGCCTGGTTTTTGGACGTTTCATGCCACTTGTCTTGAATGGTGACAGACCACCACTTGGGCCCGGCCTCTCTTTTTTAAAATTTGAGTTCAGCATGGCTTATTCTTGCAGTTCTGTCTTTTGATGTAATCTTTGCAAAAGAATAGGTAAACATTTGGCTTTCAGAGGTCAAGTGACTACTTTTTAGATTTTACATTTTCTTGAAATTATCAAGTGTTCTCGTATATTTGGCTGATTATTCAAACATTTTAGAAGATAGAAGAGGTAAATTTCTAGAGAAATTGTCGTCAGTTTTTGAAGTTATAAAAGTCCGTTGACTTCAAAAGTCAAAGATAAAAATATGATATGTTTCTTGGTACAAGTGTTTGATTTTTATAGTGAGGAAACATATGAAGTAGTACCCACATAGGAATTACAGGTGGAAACAATATAATTTAGAAAACTGTAGGAAGCTTGTGAAATTTGTCACGGGTTTGACTTTTCAATTAGTCAAATGATACAGCTAGTAAAGAGTGAAGTTAAGTAGTCTTTCGTCTAGAAAACAAAAGTATTCCCCGGACTATCGGAGTTGTGCAGATGTCGGTTTATGAGTTATTTCTCGAGGAACATTACGTGATTTGGCTTTAAGGTATGGAAATTTTGAGACTTGATTCATTGCATTTTACAGGTGTGTTGCTGTGCGTTTTGAAAGTGATTATGTGACGCATTTACAGCCAAATCTAGAGACTCCTTTAAGCTCCCAAATGAGGTTACATGTAACATTCTCACTGCCAAAGTTGCTCATAACCTGGTCATCCCCTTAAGGTTATCTTCCTTTAATTGCATATAACATGTATTCCAAAATTAGATACAAAAACCAAATGGAATAATGTCTAATTAATTTAGTTTAAGTCCTTGAGTTTCCGAATGTGGTTACTTGTAGCATTCGATTCAGACAAATGCATTCTTTATCTTCACACCGAAGGCAACCCATCTATACTCCACCGTGATATCAAAACAGGCAACATTCTCATTGACTCCAAACTCACTGCCAAAGTTGCTGGTTTTGGACTATCAAGGCTGGCACCACTTTTCGATGACTATGGAGTCCACTGTTGTTAGAGAAACACCATAAGTCTTTTTCCATCTTACTTACTAGCTAAGGGACCTTGGTGTATGGGCAGACCTTGTTGTGAAACGGGTTAAAGTGGGAATTTCTTATAGAGGGCCGAGACTAGCTTTGTTATGGAGTCAAATGGTTTCCGAATAAAAAAATCTCACTCACTTGTTTAGTTTGCCGAACGTCATTGTTGTAACTAATTTCATATCTTATTGCAGGGTCACCATGATCCCAAATACTTATTGACCCACAAGCTAACAGACGTTATAATGTTGGTCCCATAAAAGGGGGGGTCTTGAAGGGCGGTATATGCACATGAAACTGTTTGTCTTTTGTAGTTTTTCAGTGATGAAATAATAGAAATAGTATCATTTTGGGGTCTTTTTATGTGATATTAGTGCATACTATAATTAAATACCTGGATCCATTTTTTTGTCTCGTTAAAGCCGGTTTTTGGGGCTTTTTTATATCATGCCACTTGTGTTAAATCGTGAGTTGGTGACACACTAGCACTGGGCCGTTACTCTATTTTCTGGAATTTGAATTCAGCATGGCTTGTTTTCATAGTTGTCTTTTGAAATAATCGTTAATACTGGGACTTGTTCTGCAAATGAATAAGTACCTATCAGGACATGGATAAGAAAATGTGCAGCAAAATAACTTTATACTGAACAGGTTCACAGTAAGTTTATTCGTAAACATTTGACTTTCATTCAGATTTTACAGTTGAATTCTTGAGAAAATTGTCATCAGTTTTTAAAGTTATAGAAGTCCGTTGACTTCAAAAGTCAAAGATCAAAAAATGATCCGTTTGGTGTTTGATTTTTATAGTGAGGAAACATATAAAGTAGATAGGAATTACAGGTGGAAACAATATACTACGTAATTTAGAAAAATGAAAATTTTCACGGGTTTAAGTTTTCAAAAAGTCAAATGATACAACTAACAAAAAGTGAAGACACTTCCGGCTGGATGATATAAGTGTTCTTCGCTGGTCAGAAGAGTTGGCCTAAACATTTCAATAATGTTTCAAAAATATGCAATGATAGTGTTTTTTTAATTAGTATCAGCGCATACTGTGGATAAACCTCCTGGATCCACGTTGTTGTCTCAATAACGCCGGGTTTTAGGACGTTTCATGCCACTTGTGCCAGGACTCTCTTTTCTGAAATCTGAATCTAGCATAGCCAAGTCTAGTAGTTGCTGTCTTCTGATATTAGTACGTAGTAGTATCTTGATACTCATCCTGTAAATGGATAATAAAACAAGACAACTTTTGTGAAGAGGTTCACAGTAAGTTTATTGGTAACATTTGACTTTTTGAGGTCAATAGACTACTTTTCAGAAAATCATCACCAAAAGTAACTGAAGTAAAAGCAGACCAGTTGACTTTATAAGTCAAAGTACGTACTACCACGGCGCCCGGACTCTCTTCTCTAGCACGGGGACCGGTGGCGCCATGGGTGGGCTGGTAGCACTCGGTGCCAAAAAGCCTGCGGCGCACCACTTCCCACTCGTGCGTCATGATGCTCGCGCCGTAGATACCAGTCAGCCAAAAGTCACGTTGTGTATTTTTTTAATATAATCAAGTGGAGAATATATGTGAAACAATTACCACTCCCCGCGAAACGTGGTGCCATAGTGTTTCTGGTGCCAATCCTTCGTGGCAACCCTTGTTCCCACGACACCGCTTTTTCCACAAGACACCACTCTACCGCTCCCAGTGCTAAATTTGAGTTCAGCACGAATTATTCTCGCAGATGCTGTCTGTTGATATAATCTTTAGAGTGAAGAGGCCCACAGTAAGTTTCGGATATTTTGTTGATTTATTCAAACATTGAAGCATACAGTGTCCCTGCTTTGATTTTTATAGTCTGGTAACATATAAAGTAGTACAACAAATAGGAATTACAGGTATAAACAATGTACAAGAATAAAGGAAGCTTCTGAAATTTGTCACAGGTTTGACTTTTCGAAATGTCAAATGATACACAACTAATGAAGAGTGAAGACAGTAAATATAAGTAAAATACCACTGGTTTGAGCAGCTCTTCAAGTGATGTGCAACGACACATAGTGAGGATAAGACAACGATGGATGTATCAGAATCGACTACTAATGGAGAGAGCATGAGTACATCAGATAACCTGCTGCCAAAAGTAGTGAAGGGCGGGTCAAGATTAGATGCTACTAAAGAAAGCATAAATGAAGATAGCCCGCTTTCAGAGATGGTGACAAATGTGGAGTATCACTCTACTCTTGCCACTAAGGAGCAACCTCAAGTCATTCCTTGACCACGGTGGTACCTCAGACAGTCCCCAAGACCTAAGTACTATTTTTTTTTCACATTTTTGCATAAATTTCTGAGTGATGGCAAAGTGTAAAAAACATCGCTGAATAATAATGGATACATATCAATAAAATTAATGATTACTATCGTATACTGGTTGTATGTTTAGCTCTTTCAGCTGTTTCAAAAGAAGTTTGTGACTCCAGACTTACAGATACAACCATGTTAAGGACACACCCTCTATGTCCTTTTTTGCAGCAAAGCAACTGATACTTGAGTGTGTGTGTGTGGGGGGGGGGGGGGGGGGGGGGAGGTTCGTGCTTCATTAGTTTGTTTTGGGTTTGGCATATGATAGATCCTGTTTCTATGGACTCACTCGCTGTAAGTTCTTTTACAATTTGCTGCATTTCAACTGTTCTGCTGCACCATAATATGCTTAAAAGAATAGCTATAAAGTTGATGCTATTAGCCTAATTAATACTATTACCCGATTCTACACTAAAGTTGTCAATGAAGTTGGATTCCACCACCATTGTTGTCCGTTTTGGTTGAACATCATGTCCGTTTCGGTATCATTACTGGTTCTTATCATTAAGAGTAATAGCATATTTAGTGTTTCTTGTTCCACCCAAACAGTAAGTAATTATCGAGAATTTTATCCTTAAGAAAGGCTTTCTTAAATATCAAGGATATCCGTATGCAGCCGTTTCTAAGTTTTGTGTCCTTACCGACAGTTTATGCGGAAGCATCTGATTGGACATTTTACAAAATCAGTGGAGTCCTATATATCATGTTGCTGCTATCTTGTTTCATCATGTTGAGTATTGTCTGTTCTGATCAAATTTTGGTGTGCTCTCTGACCCAAACCCAAACTACCCTGCCAATTCTGAAGCGGCGCGAATGTTTACTGAGATGAAAGTGATTACAGCAGAAGAGTGCGAGAAGTTGTTGAACAGAGCTGGACAGCTGGCTAATCAAGTATGATGTTGTACCGTCTTTTCATGACCTGTTTGAGTGAGTTTTTGTTCCACATTCTTTGCAAAAAACATGGTCGCCTGCAATTCTTGCTGCTTTGGTTTGTGTATGTTGTTTTCAAAACTATGTTCTTATGCATGTTGTAGTT
Source organism: Glebionis coronaria (assembly GCA_025667525.1). Classification (NCBI taxonomy): domain Eukaryota; kingdom Viridiplantae; phylum Streptophyta; class Magnoliopsida; order Asterales; family Asteraceae; genus Glebionis; species Glebionis coronaria. Next base: position 583,218,177 of record CM046881.1, read on the forward strand.
GTTTGCATTATAAAACAATGATTCAGGAAATTAGCACCCGAGTTGGGCGGTTTAGCATTAGTTGTGTTTATGTAGATGTATGTACCTGTGTTTGACTATCAAATTTTCAAAAATCCTTCTTATGACTTTTCATTTTGTTGAAGTACAAAGAACACCACTTTGTAGAAATGAGCGATTTTGGAAACGTTGATCCGTTATTAGTCTAATTGGATTATACATCAAACTCACCGAAACGCATACCTTATACGTGACTTTTTCAAAGAACATCTTCAATCGATGGGTGCACACTCACATCATCGTTAAGACAATTGATTGCTATTTATGCAGCGGTTTTCATGGACTCGTAAACAAAAGTTCCTCTGATTGATGTATCTGTCACTTCTTTAAGTCTGTTTGGTGACTCGATGAAACCAATTTCTAGATAAAAACATTAAAACCGCAGACTGGATTAGTTGAGTTATGAGGCTTTATATAAGAAGAATTATCAAATACTGTATGAACAATTGTTGACTTTACCTCCTCCTTGAGTTCGATTATCTCATCTTCTAAGTTGACCGGCTTTCCTGTGATGAGCTGTATTCTGAGCTGACCGGTTTTCCTGTGATGAGCTGTAGGATAATGACTCCCAATTGATATATGTCGATATTTTTCTGGTTTTGTATATGTTAGGTTGACCTATGAACAGTTTTTGGTTTAGTTGATGTATTAGAATCTATAATTATTCAGTATAAAAATACTCATAAGACACTGTAAGCTCTTCGAGGAATTTCAACCTGTTCGACCTGTGTCCTTTTAGCTATTTTTTTCTAATCTTATTCATTGACCCATTTGACTGATAAGAGTAAACTACAACCCAAAATGACCCATTCATTATGGAATGGGTCGAATCGTCACATTAGCATAATGCAAATAAAGGCCATTCACGAAATCAGATGTCATACCTGTGAGAAACCTGAGAAGAAGCATCGTGTGTGTTTTGAGGGCTTTCCCAACCTCTCTGCTAAGAAAGTTTTCAACGTCGAGAGTTAGATCATGTCTTATTCAATATGATTAAGTGTCAAGAAATTACCTTTGGGGATTATGAAATGTTGTAACTAGCGATTTTTGTAGTAAAATCATTATCCAACAATACGGTTGCAATATTTAAATCATTCCCAAAAATTCCATGTTGAGTTCCCATGTGTAAGAACTGACACATAACATAACAGCTTGTACCAATAAACATCTGAAGATCAACAATAACAGATATAATCACGGTACCCCTCACTTCTATAGTGTTCATACATGCGTTCACTGATATAAAAACACATACAAAGACATGAAGTGATGGCGTCTAATATGAAATGATTCATGTGTTTACCTTTTGGTGATATTTGAAATTTACAACATGCTTAAAGCAGGTTCCTTACACACCAAACAGGAAAAACCCAGTCGCTGCAGCTGCAATCATTTTCATCACTGTGATTGTGCTTGGTTGTTAGTCCCTCAATCTGGGGATGCCATAAATCATGTGTTTGGATAAAGCAGAAAATTAGTTCCATTTAACCATCTATAATACATCCTACAACATTTATTTAGAGGGTGTTTGGATAAGCATTTTGATAAAGCAGATAAAACAGTTTAGATGTGATAGCTTTTTTAGCTCTTCGGTGTTGCAATGATAAAGCCAAAAAAAGGCCAACAATTTTAGATGTGGTCCGGGAGCTTGAGTGCATTCTCAAGAAGATGCACTAGTGCGTTTAAAGCATGATTTGTTTGCATGACGAAATCAGAAGCAAATTGTGTTTGCATTACAGTAAAAGAGCTACGGTATAATTTATTAACTTAAACGATACAAGCTAAGCACAATGAAACATGTAAAAACAATATAACACGATGCTTTAACGGCATTCTACATGAATTTCACTAATAAAGATACAAGTCACATAAAAGGCTCACTGCGATATAAACATGTCTTATAATTTGCAACATAGTAGATGGATGTTGTAACTCCATACTACCATATAGTTTCAGAAGCATCAAGATTGATTTTATCTATCTTGGATATATGGATATCGAAATAGGTTCTTGATCGCAAGAAATTTGTACGGTTTTGAAGAATATCAATCGCAGATTAGTTCAACTAAAATGTGTTTGTATTACAGTTAAATACCCCAAGTATGGTATCATAAACTTAAACGATACAAGGATTACGTAACCACATAATGACATAAGCACTAACAAACATGTAAAAACAATATAACACGAAGCTTTAAGTGCATTTTACATGAGTTTCACTAATAATGCTACAAGTCACATATCGGAAAAACATGTAGCATATAATTCATTACAATCTAATAAGACTATAGATGACATTACAAATAACATTTAAGCAGAATGATTGTTCCACACCTTAGCTACAAATTAGGCCGCTACTTCCTTAGGTAACATATCACTTTGTAAATCCACCACACCTTGAAACGTGTCCATCTTTTTGATTAATTATCCTTGGAATATATACGTAATTCCGGCTGATCGAGTAGAAGTAGTGATTGCTTGTAAGAGTCCACGAAGAACGAGCGCGGTGCTCCAGAAATACCAAGATTCGTGGTTTGTTGTGAGCAGGGGTCGTAAACATCAAGTGTACGCAAGGGGTAGTAAACATCAAGTGTCCCAGACAGATTCTGCTCCTTTCGAGTTTCAAATATAGTTTCACCATTCTTCCTAAACCCCAATATTTTACAAAATAGTGTGCCAAATGAGAATAGCTTTGTAAATGAGGAATCATGTTCCATCACCCATACACCACAAGCTCCCTCGGTCTCATTGTACCGAGACACAACAAGAGACCCCCTTAGCTTAGAAAGGGACAACATAGATGCGAATGACCCGTTTCTTAAGTTTCCCGGTAGGTCTACCACTTTAAATTCCTTGGTATTCAAATCACATGACACAACCATATTATCATAACGAATAGTTTGCTCACTAGCACCCCAATAGATAAACCTATCTATAACAACCTGAGTTGAATGATCAAGCCTAACTGATTGACGAGGCAAATTACCACTTGGAATCACATTCCAAACCCCCGTACTCAATGTAAAAACTTCAACATCCCAAGGTTTGTTAACTACGCACACAACCTTAACAAGGGTAGGGTCACTAGTGACATGACAGACCCCGAAACCATATATAGCCTGAGTGTCATTCTCACTGTCATATCTAGGGACATAAATACCAAATGATTTTTGAACAGAAGGGTTCCAAATAAGAAGCATCTTTCTAAAATTTTCTAAATTATAGCAATAAAAACACACTAATCCGTGACAGGAACCAACAACAAATGCAAGACGATATTGTTTAAGCAAAGGAGACACAACAAATGGAGCAAACTCTTGTTGTTGTAACTTAAAAGTTTCATTATCGTCTTCTTCTACTAAACTAGCATATTTGAACTCAATGTCTGCACGATGAGCCTTGTACATTAGCATAAAACTATGTGGCTGAGTGTCGCGGGCGCCGTAACCTTTGATAAAGTCACTGCTGTCAATGAAAGATTTCCAAGGTTTGGAAACTGACCTGAATTGGACAAGAGACTTGACATCAGAAACCTTTTTAATGATTTCCAATTGGATATCAAAAGGGATGTTGTCTGACATTGTTCTTTTTCTAGGGTTTAAGCTAACTTATGAAATAGGTCGAATTAGTAAAAATTAAAAAGTGGGTATTGAAGAGGAGGTGATTCTGGATCTGGGTTTTTAAGGCCGTCGTGTGCCGTCGCGATACGCCGGAGAATGAAAGATTTCTAAGGTTTATGCGAGTGTTGATGAAATGAGGCAAATTAGATTTGGGGGTTAAGACATCAATTGGGTAAAACCCGAAACATGAAGTGGAAAAGATGATAATATCGGTTCAAGGGGAACCGGTTCTCATGAGCAAAGCCAATTGATCGAGCTAGAACTAAAGAACTGTATATGGTCCGGTCCGGTGTATACAAAGTGATCGATGATGGTCCATGACTGAGCGGAACCGGTGCGGATAAGCCAAGTCCATAAACATGCGTGAATCGGTTCCTTCTTGAAGTAACTATGGACTTGTTTATGGTTTATGGACTATCATAATGACTTGATGAACTAGCCAATAACCGAAAGAACAGTGAAGCTGAACCGTGAGTTCATTTGGCGATTGACTTATTATTCGTTGGTAGGTCGTATGACTTTAGAGTTAGCTGGTCGGTTTCTTATGCAACGTTCTTTTCTCCAACATACACTACTACAAAATCTGCTTTTTGGACCCCTTCATTTAGACCTACTAAGAAAAACATAGGTCTAAATTTGTATTTTTTTCCTAAAAGAAGCTATTTAGACCGGTTTCTATATGAAACACCGGTCTTAATATATTTTGGGTATTTAGACCGGTTCGTGTGTAGACGACCGGGTCAAAAGGGTCTTATTTAGACCGGTGGTATCCTTATGACCGGTTTATATATGTCAAACTATTTAGACCGGTTCATTTATGTACACCGGTCTAAAAGAGAGTTTTCAAACGGAAATATGTTAAGCGGCTAAACTTTTTTGAGCGCGGGAAACGAAAATATTTCGTCCCAAATTCCAAAACAATTTTTTTTCACACTCTCTTATTATCAGATCCAGATCTCACAAAACCCACAAACCCTAGCACACCACAAACCCTTGACCACAGCCATCTCCATCTCTATCTCAAAATTTTCCAGAACCACAACCTGCTGCCATCGTACCCTGGCTATTCCTGATTGATATTCAATTCGTATAAAATGGTATAGTTTTTAATATTCAATTGGTTGCTTATTATTTAATTAGATTGCTTACTATCTAATTCGTTTGCTTATTATTCAATTGAATTAGATGTAGATTATAGGTTAAGCGTGTTTTGATTTGGTTCTATCTGATAAGGGTGTTTGGGTTTACTAGAGCTTGGGTAGAAGTAGTTGTTTTACAAATATTATTGGTTCGGTGTTTGGTTGTCAAGTAAAATGGAATATATAAGCTCTAAACGAATTATGCACACCTAGGAAGTTCAGGGTACCACGGGATGAATGTTGTATTTTCAAAAGTTGAGCTGGATAACTTCTATTAATATTTTGACCATAATGGAAGAACTATTCAGAAAATTTGTAAAGCTTCTAAGATCGGTTTAACTTTTATGTTATTGTTTTTCATTCATAGAAGTTTTTATAGTAACCTGTTCTTAAATGTTCATCTACAGATTGATGTAGATAAAAGATGGATCAAAGACTAGCCCAAAGGAAAAGGGAGCAGACCTTTTGATGTTGGTGCTAGGACGTGAACATGGGGGTCACATGGACAGTTGGAGATGGCATAGTTTTAGGAAATGGATAAAAGGTTATAAGCAAACAAAAAGAAGGAACCAAATCACTTTGGAATTAGAAGCAATTGCTGATAGGAAACTAGCTCAAAAAGACTCCGAAAGAGATACACAAAGTGATGCTGTGAGAGGCGCTGTAAGAGATGCCGCGTGAAGATTCTGAAATAGAAGTTGAAATAGTCGCAGAACGAGAAGCAAGTAACGACGGAAGATTAGAGATGAGGCACAAGCAAAGCAGTCGTAAGTTGATGACTGGTGCCTACCAAGACAAAGAAAAACTAAAGGTATAAAGGTAAATTTTTCTTGCTGTGTCATTTATTTCCTGTTGTCATTTAGTAGTTGTAAATTGACTGTTGTTTCCTACCAAGTGATGTGTAATAGCTATATGACATTGTTGTTATTTGGCTTAGTAAATGTTATTTCTTAACAATAATTTTTTGACGTATATGTTCAGGGGATCTAATACGCACTCAATCTTATTAACTTTCAGGTCTTTGGTTGTTTGCAATTAATTGTGACTATGGAATTTACTATGTTGACTTCCTTATATATATTCCACTTTTGGTCGTTAATTGTAACATATTTGTTTGTTAGATACACGTGAAACATTAACAACATGAATCCATTTATGACATAATACATGATGGCATTTGTTTGTATTGTAGGAGCCCAAATTGTGTATGTTTTTTTTCACCTTACACTGAGGATACGACTCCGATCGCACGTGGGATGGTTTATCCGATTGTTGATGGTACAATACATGGAGGGGACCACTTAAACCCTATTACATGAAGGTGTCGGTAGATACATTTGTTCAAGCTTTTAAAGATACCAAGTTTCCAATATTGTCGAAAGCGGATGACAAGATCACTGTGTTAGTACAATCTGTTTTGTCGAAAGCAGATGACACCATCATTGTGTTAGTACAATCTGGTATGGTACTCGACCATAACTTTGTATGTGATATTTGTATCGATACTATTTAGGCTAATTAGTTACTTGTTAATAGAACACTCCGACTTCCAAAGATAAGCTGCAAAGGGTAAAGCAGCAACCTTGCAGCCCACATTCACCACATCCATTCATGTAAACACTAAACTTTTTAGTATTATATGAATTAAAATTTAAAAGTATTACTATATAAAATCGAAGATCTAACGATGTATGTACAGGTGGCGCAAGAAACAACACCATTGATGTCGGCCCTACAAACACCAGCGTTAATGAAGACCCAACAAACAGAAGCATCATCAGTACCAGAGTATAGTAAACATCATGTGTGAAAGATGCTTATCTTCGTTGGGACAACACGTGACGATGACACCGACGATCATATCGTACAAGTTCTTGGCAGGATGGTTGCTGATACATTATGGCTAGTGGTCTTGTTAATTAGAGGTCGTTAGTATTGTTGTTTAGTTCGAAAGATGTTTGGATCTCTGTTTTAATTACACTGGATTTGTATTTTAATTAGAACTATTGTGGATTTTGCTTAATAACTGTACTTATTCTGGTAAGAATGCTTGTTCTAGATTTTTATTGCAAAAATGGCTTTAACGCCTTCTATAAATAAGTCTTTTGGACCGGTTTGTGCACCGGTTTAAATATACTAATATTCTGAAAAGGGGATTTTAGACCTGATAAAAATAACCCTTTTAAACCGGTTGCATCACCGTTCTATTTAAAATGTTTTTTTTAAACCGGTTTAGTACCCGGTCTAAATGCCTGCTAACCTTTTGGACCTCCCCTAATATAGACCCTCCAAAGCACCTGTCTAAATCCCATTTTTAACCTGTTTAAAAGACGGATTTTGTAGTAGTGATAGTTTCTCAAATTTCTAAAACATTACTTTGATTTGATTTAAGGGTCCGTTTGGTTTGAAACCGGGTTTTACTTTAGGTGTGGGTTTATAAAGTAAAGGGTTTAGGATTGATATATGATGTGGGAGAGAGAAAATAATTAATGGTATAAAAAATGTATATATTTTATAAATTATTTAGATTAAAATATATTATTTAGAAATAAAATTGTAAATGAAAACAAAAAATAAAAAAATATGTGGCCACAAAAGTTGCTTAGATAAAAAAACAATAATTAAATAATGGGATTTCTCAAAAGTCACTAATATAGGTGGGGTTGACTGTTTGGGAGTCATGACCATGTGTCAGACTAAAAAAAAGATACCAAACAATTGAGTTGGGATTTCTTTGAGCCTAAAGCTGTTAAAACCTAGACACCAAACGGCTCCTAAGAATTCTACATTGTACTACATATAAAATGACAAACACATTTGCTTAAAAAACTGAACTTCTTATATGTTTGGTTGCAGGCGACCTCCCTACCCTTAACTGTGTTAGTTTTGATTTGTTATATGTCTTTGGTAAAGGGTATATTCGTCTTTTATGCACATTTGACTTAATATGTTTTTCATTTTATTGGAGAATGGTCCCTAAGTTTTTTACAGTAATTAAGAACGCATTCACTGATATTTTTATCACTTTATCCCCAAATTAAAAACCCTAACTTTTCAATAAGCTCCAATGAACACCAAAACGAATTGGTTTTGTAAGAATCAAACAACTATTATCACAGACCGATACAAACCAGGTCGTCGAATTCGATCTTTTAACTTGGTCCCTAGGCTACTTCTTTACATGTAGATCATGAAACAACCTTTTGAATAATCATCTTTCGAGTAGATTCATCATATATTCCAAATTAAACAACGTAAAGAAAAGGAAGCTTAAAAGGAATAGCTCTCAATTATGTTCTTGATCTTTAATAAGAACTTCTCATTATCTTCATTATCACTACTTCCAAGCCTATTAAGTAATTGCTTTTGTTCTTCAAAACCAAGACTAGCTAAATCAACTTCTTGTGAGAGACTAGTTGACCCAAAGATCAATCATGTTTTTAGACGGTCGTAAGTCGAAAGCTTTTCTATTGAAGCCCATTCAAAGAATCCTCGTCATCTTCTTCACGATTGATCTCGAAAAAACATCCAAGCCAAATCTAAAACTTTCAATTCTTCCACTATTACTCCCCAACCTTATGCTACCACTAGCTTTATAAAGAAATGGGTTTATTAATTTTTTAATATTAAAAAGACTGTACTACCCTTAGTCAAACAAAAAAACGAGTCAAAGATAACAGTGTTAGGGGCCGGGGAGGCCGCCTGCAGACTTATGTTAAATGTTGGGGAGGTCAAATGCACTTTCGCCAAGATGGGAAGTCCGCCTGCTTTTTAAGCAAACCACAGGAAGCATATCTGCATTTCCCTCCTTTTTGTTATTACCATCTACTTTTTTTGTTATTAATACAAAAACTTTTCAAAAATTTTGATTTTTTTAATGTATCGTATGACATATGCTCCCTATAAATCTTTTTTTTTTTGAAATAAATTCCATCTCGATGAGCAATCATTTAACTCATACATATCATCCTTCTTACAATAAAACACATTTTTGAAACACTTTTCATCTCCTACATTTTTGTAACACTTTTTGTAACTCAAATTAGAGATACGATAAGCTGAAAAGGACATAACCGAATCATAGCTGGAAATAAGGGTAAGAAGTCCGGATAGACTCCTCCGTTTCCCAAGTGGCTTCCCGCTCGGAATGGTCCCTCTAAAGGATTTTGACGAATAGGATCGTCTTTCTCCTCATGACTCGATCCTGTCGATCGAGAACTGCTACGGGTTCATCAATATAGGATAGATCCTCACGAATCTGCTCGAAAGGATACGAAACTGTGTGCAACGAATGATAATTGTAACCTCTGAGTAAGGATACATGGAACACATTATGAACATGAGATAGCTGAGGAGGTAACGCTAGACGATACGAAACCTCACCAACACGTTCGAGGATCTTAAACGGTCCGATGAAACGAAGACTGAGCTTGCCCTTAAGTCCAAAACGCTTGACGCCACGTGCTGGTAGTACCATGCAGTCGCATGATCTCCTGGAAAAATATATCTGCCAATTTGCTAACTGAAAAATCTTTGCGAATTGGAAGAAAATGAGATGGCTTGGTTAAATGATCGACTATGACCCATATAGAATCATGTTTCCTCTGACTCATAAGAAGTCCGGTGACAAAATCCATGGATATTTTGTCCCACTTCCATTCGGGAATCTCTAACGGTTGTAGTAAACCACTAGCCCGCTGATGTTCTATCTTCGTTTGCTGACAAGTTAGACATTTGGAAACGAAAATAGTAACATCCTGCTTCATGCCACTCCACCAAAAATGTTGTTTGAGATCATGGTACATTTTGGTGGATCCTGGATGAATAGAGAATGGAGAGCTGTGAGCCTCGGTCAGTAAGGCTTCCCTAAGTGTAAGATCATCTGGAACACATAGCTTGGTACCCTGCCATACGATGTCGTCTTCGTCTATACGAAACTATGTTTGCTGCTCAATATTCTGAATAATAGCCCAAATCTCACCATCATCCTTCTGAGCTGCCTTGATCCGAGAAATTAAGTCTGGCTCAATTCTCAGATTAGCCCAGTACCCATGTTGTCCATGTACTAAGAATTCAACGTCTAAGCGCTCTATGTCACGTATGATCTCTTCTTCTATCTTGATGCCAGCAATCATGCCTGACTTCCTGTTGAGAGCATCTGCCACTACATTCACCTTACCAGGATGGTATTGAAGATTGATGTCATATTCCTTGAGTAGTTCTAATCCCAAGAAGTCTTCTTTCGGGGTAGAAGAAGGGAAGTTTTTAGGCTACATGGTCACTTCGGAGGGAATAAGGGCAAACCCCAAGAAAACGAAAGCCATAATAGACATGAGGTCATCCAAGACCCTGAAGGAGATGCAATCGCTAAGTGGCAAGCTGGCAGCATTAAACCGCTTTGTCTCCAAGTCTGTTGAACGCTCCCTTCCTTTCTTCGAAACATTAAAGAATATTACTAAGGAGAATTGGGATGAGTACAAATGGACCGCTGAGGCTGAGGCCGCCTTCCAAGAGATGAAGAAGGTAGTCATGGATCTACCACTCCTAACCACACCCGTCAGGGGGGGAAACGTTATACATCTATTTGGCAATGGCTAAAGATGCTGTCAGAAGAGTGCTTATGGCGGAGAGAAAGCCAGGGCAGGCTCCGATCCGTTACGTCAGCCGAGTGCTACATGACGTAGAGCGAAGGTATGCCCCATTGGAAAAGTTGGTCCTGTGCCTGCTCCACTTGTCAAGAAGACTGAGGAGATACTTCGAAGCCCATCCAATCAAAGTAATTACTGATCAGCCGATCAAACAAGGGTTGTCAAGGGCCGAAGCATCAGGAAAGTTAGCCAAGTACGCGATTGAGCTAGGAGCGTATGCAATCAACCATGCGCATCGGAACGCGATAAAGGGTCAAGTATTAGCGGACTTCTTGGCCGAGACGCCGTCGGGAGAAAAGCTAATTTGCACCATGGAGGTGTTAGACTCCAAAGAAGCAGAATGGACGTTGTTTACAGACGGGGCAGCAAGTTCAAAAGGGGCCGGAGCGGGCCTGGTGCTAATAGACCCCTCCGACATGGAATATACTTATGCTCCTCGGTTGGACTTCGAAACTTCGAACAACGAAGCCGAATATGAGGCCCTGCTAGCCGGTTTAAGGTTGGCCGAGAAGATGGGAGCCCAAACCCTTCAATCAAAAGTGGACTCGAAGCTAGTCGCGTGCCATATAAATGGCGAATTCGTCGCTTGTAACGAGCGGATGAAGAAGTACCTCGCCGAGGCGATGGAACGGGTAGCCAAGTTCAATAAGTTTGCAATCCAGCACATTCCGAGGAACAAGAACTAGAAAGCGGATATTCTGAGCAAGCTAGCCTCGGTAGCCTTCAACCATCTTACAAAAGAAGTCCTAGTTGAAGTATTGGCATCTCGGTCGATTGAAAGGGAAGAGGTAAACTATGTGGTGGAAGAACAAGAGGACAATTGGATGACCCAAATTCTCAAGTGCCTATAATGTAGAGATTTTGCTAGGTTCAATTGTTCGTTTCTCGGTATCTTAACGAATTGATTTCCGGTTCAAAGTACGACTCTATTGTTTTTGGTGAAACAAATATTTTTGGTTGTTTTAAAATAAAATGTGCAAAGACTTAAAAGTAAATGACGCTAAAGTAAATCCTAAGTCTAATTTAAAAATAAATGACAAGTATTTAAAAGCGTGACGAGAAATTAAAAGGCACTAAAAGTAAATAACGCAAAATTAAATCTAACTAAGGCAAACTTAAAACGCAACTAAAACTTAAAACTAAGGCAAGGCTAAAATAAATCTAAGGCAAGTAATCTTAAAGTGCGACTAAGGAAAAAGGCGGGAAAAATAAAGCTTGAAAATTAAAGACAGAAACTTAAAAACAGTAACTTAAAAGAACCTAAAAAATAGCTCATCCGGAATAAACCTCATTCGGAATAAACATTCGTCCGGAATGTCACCTTCGTTCGAAATGTTCTTCTTTACTCGGAATATTCACCAAATCCCTTGATCCGGAATAAATCCTTTATCCGGAATATGTCACTTATCCGGAATAAAGTCTTGATTCGGAATAATGGTCTTTGATGCGGAATGTTGCTGATCCGGAATTATATTCCGAATAGAACTCCTTGATCCGGAATATGTCACTTACTCCGGATGGAAGCCCTTGATCCGGAATGTGAGGTTGATCCGGAATATTCCGTTGATCCGAAATATTCTGTTGATCCGGAATGTTGGGTTGATCCAGAACTTTTGGTTGATCCGGAATAATTGATTATTCCGGATGAAGAACCTTGATGCAGAATAATAATTATTCCGAATGAACCCAATTGATCCGGAATGTCCAATATTCCGGATGAATACCCTTTGAAATCCTTCACACGGAATAACCTGCCTTGATCCGGAATATACCTGGGAAACAAAGCAGACAAGCGAAGAACAAGGGAAACACAAAAAGCTACGGATATAATAAAATCTAAACAAAATCAACCATAAGATTAAATCAAACTAATAACAAAACACCTACTAATGATAATCAAACAATCCAAAACAAGCAAACTAACAAATATAACCAAAATAATCAAAACCCACTTAAATAAATCAATAAAAATCAAGAACATGAACATAAACAATAAAGCATGAAGATTAAGATCAAATAAAGAAAGGTAGATAGGAGATTAACAAGAAAAAGTAAAGATTGACAAGATTTAAAAGAAAACTTACTTGAAATTAAACGAATTTAAGGTGCAAGACAAGTATTTAAATTTGACAAGTAATTAAATGGACATGAATTTAAATGTGCAGGAAAGTAAAATGGAAGAAATAGTTTGTCAAGCTATCCAACAAAATGAAAATGAATCTAGTCTAATCTATATATAGGGGAGATTAAGGAGTGCTTAGGAAGCTTCCTCCTTCTTTCATCTTTTCCTTAATTGCACACTTAAGTCCTTCTCTTCTTAATCTTTTGTTAATCTTGGACTTTAATGGCTTTGTCTCAGGATTTCTTTGAACTTGTCTTTGAATTTTCTTCATAAATAAGACTCGAGTTCTTCGGCTTTTAGTAAACTTCCGTCTTTTGAATTTTTCTTCGATAAATCTTCAGAATTGGTCTTGGACTTCCGTTCTTTTTGCACTCTTGACTTCGTCTTTCGTTTTTTTTCTTCAATAAAAGCCCGTGAATGCCCGTGTTTTCTCCACTTTTCACCTTTTCGTCCTAAATCACAACAAAAACACAAACCACGCATAATTCCGACATAAATGACATAACATACACGTTTTGGCTCGGTTATTATTGTAATTAAGTGGTAAAAAGGATGGGTGTTTACACACCTATCAAATCCCCTACACTTGACCATTGAAATGTCCTCATGCAATGCATTAGTTACAAAGCACGTTTACATTTTTCATCATAATCAATCCACGTTGTCCTTTATTAAAGAGACAGAAAACTATAAACATTCAAAGTAAAGAAATCAAAAACATACCATGGGTTTTGGAAATGTCATGAATGATCATCATCCTCAAGTTTTCACTTTCTCCAAACCAAGCTTAAAAACGAGATCATTGTTATTATAAGTTAGCAAACTAACACGAACTCATGTGGGCCAATTATTCACTTAGACTCCCTTATTCCTAGGTGTATCTCTTATATTTTATTTTTGTCTTGAATGATCACGAGGATGCATTTTTGACTTATTTTGATAGTTTATTAGGCCGAAAATAAAGTGAACGATTTAATCAATAGTTAGCTAAAGGACAAAATCTTTTAAAACTGCTTCTCGGGACCTCATAAAGTTCATATCTTGGCATAACTCGCTTCGTGATTTGAGACCTTTCTCGGACCGATATTTGGCAGCGACTTCATACTTCAAACCTTGAGAGACGTTCATGAAATAATGGTCTTCTCTTCATAATGGAATTTCTTCACTTGAAGTTTTGAGAGATTCATACTTGGACCACGACTTCTTCATTTTTCTCCAATCTTTATTTTGGATTTTGATATACAACGATCCGCCTCCTTTTTGGACTTGGATCTATTTATCCTCATACCTTGTTAGGGCCTTTTTGGATAGACTTCTCCATGACTTTTTGGGAGTTTTTGCTTTTCGTCGTGTGTCTCGATCCTTCATATTGATTTTCGATAAATGATTCTTCATATCACTTGGGATCTTTAGCAACAAAATGTAGCCCTCATACCTTGTTAGGACCTTTTTGGACTCGCCAATCTTCGCATCCCGCTTCAATAAGTTATGCCTTGGCTATGAACTCTAATCCATACCGAGCAACTTTTAAACGATCTTGGGCTAGAAGCTAAGTAACTTTTCAAATCGTACAACCTTATTTATTGCAGATAAATTTATTAGCAAGCGATGGGAGAATAGGCTTATAATTAACTCACATAAATTCCCGAAAGAATACCAAACTTATAATTGACTCTATCATCTCTCGTTCTCCACGGTTTAAAATCTCAAGGAATGAGACTCGTGGATGCTTAGCCTATTAAATCAAAGTTTTGGGTTTTCGAGTCGCCTATGGGATCTTGCAAACTCTTAAACTTTTTCAAGTTTAGAAATCGCATTTTAAAGTTCCCTTGATAAACGACTCTCTAGGATTAACTATAGGAACTTGCGAAAAGTTCTTGTTCTTAACCCGTGAGAGTTAAGACTTTCGCGTTTTATAGCTCCCTATATAAAAGCCTAGCAAAACTTGACTTAAACACGTTAAGGATGCTAGCTTGAGTAAACTTAGGTAAGTAAACTCGGGTTGAGTCAAAAGATTCACAACGTTTGAACAATAAAACCACTTTATTAAAATTTATTCTAATAAGGAAAGAAAATAACTATACAAAGGGAAAATACTAATAGGCCAAAATAGATCAAAAATTTTGAAAAATGTCGAAAAATTGATTTTCTGGTTAAAATGAGGACAAATACAAGGAAAAGGCCACTTAACTTCGATAGAAGTCCCCCCTACACTTAATATAAACATTGTCCTCAATGTTTAAGCATGTGGGAGTAAACTCCCCTACACTTAGGACATTGTGCACTTTTTTAAATCTTGCTAAGGAAAAGACAACTAAAGAGATTCCTATTTTAATATTGGAAAATATAAAATAGTGAATCGAAAAGAGTTTAGGATAGAACCGGGAAAAAGGGAGCACGGAATCACGGGTCGTCAAAAATCATCAAGAGTGGATAAGTGAGCGCTCGAATCCCTGAAAAGTAGAAGAGAGGAAATAGCAAACACCAACGGGTCTCCCCTACACTTAGGATAAAGAAAGCTAAAAGATAGATGCATGGGTTGCCTCCCAAGAAGCGCTTGATTTTTGTTAACCGAGTCGTGAGCCTGACTCGACCTTGATTACCATAGGAAGAAGCATGAAACATATCCACCGGGATCAAAGACATAGTTTTCGTCCATCAAATAGCACAAGCTTAAGGCGAACAAGGCAAGCCAAATAAGGATAGGGAAGGTTCCCTTAAGCAAAGACGGAGCACGGTGGAAGCAAGGGTGAAGTGGTGCAAGCAGATTTCCATAAGTTCCAAAGATATTTCCTTTTATTTCATCAGGTGGATACTGAGATGGCTGCAGAATATCGATACCGGGGTCGAACACCTTTTCCTTTAGGGGAATATAGCACTCAGGCTCAGCAGAATGTGAAGATGATCCGCGAAGAAGATACACAACCTCGTCCTCAGAAGGTGGACAAAGAGGTGTTAACTCATACGTGCTGTGGATGGTGGTGTCGACCGGTTTCTTCTCCTTTGAAAGAATTTTCTTCAAATCCAAAGTAGGATCAAGACGATAATCTTCAAAGTCCAAAGGAGGAGCATCACTCTCATGAGGGAAGTATGTATTGAGAAATGTAGAGAAGTCTTCCTCAAATGAGTAATCATCCAAAGTAGGATCGAGTGATGTAAGTGGAGGATCTTCATCATGAGAAGAATCACTCGAAAGAGTATCGGCCTCATCAAAATCATCATATGTGGGCATGTCGGGATACTCGGAAGTACAATCATCAAAATCATCCGAATCTGAGCTAGAATCATCATCATAAGCATCAAAGATCAGTGGAGAATCATAAATAGGATAAGGTTCCAAATTGGATAGAGAATCATCCACATCATCTTCAAAAAGTAGATTATCAATGCAAGACTCGAATAGAGGATTGTTGTAGATGACAAAATCATCGAGCACATTAATCATATTCGCAGATTCTCGTCCATAGGATTTGCTTGTAAGCTTCCCCATTTTAAACACTTGTGCATCATCCCCGACTCTTAAGATTAACTCACCTTCGGCAACATCAACTAGAGCTCGTTCGGTTCTCAAGAATGGCCGACCAAGTATTAAAGGAATACGAGGGTCCATTTCATAATCAACAACTACAAAGTCGACCGGGAAAGTAAATGTGCCAACTTTGATGAACACATCTTCGGCAATACCAACGGGGTAAGCGAGAGTGCGATTTGCAAGCTCAAGAGTCATCTTTGTTGGAGTAAGGTTGGGTAATGATAGTGTTTTCCAAACACTCAAAGGCATTAAATTTATACTGGCCCCGAGATCAGCTAGGGCAGTAAATTCTTCAGTTTTGTTAAAGATGCAAGGCAACACAAAATGACCGAGATCTCCATGTTTTTCCGGAAGTTATTTAAGAATAACTGCAGAACAGTTTTCATTTAAGAGTGTGTTGGCGAGCTCCATCAACTTCTCCTTCTTGTTAAGCAATTCCTTAAATGCTTTGACAAATTTTGGCATGTGGACAAATGCTTCGACAAGGCTAATGTTGAAATTTAGTTGAGAGATCATCTTCAAAAAATTTGACATTTGACAGTCATCCTTGGTGAGCATTGTGGTCTTGCCTAGCCGTGAAGGATAAGGGATATTGGGTTTGGGTGGTGAAGGTTGAGATGTTGAAGGGTTCTTCTTGGGGACATCATCATGACGAGGCGGAGACGGTAATGGTGCACTAATACTAGGTGTGGGAGTAGGAGGGATAAATGGTTGTGGAGGAGGTGTAGATGATGGGGGTGGGATAGGTGGTCCTACTATGGTAACTCCACTACGGGTTGTAATAGCACTCACATTTGCTCGCGGATTGGTGACGGTGTTTGAAGGTAGAGAACTCGAAGAAGAAGGTTGAGTTGTGTACACTTTCCGGTATATAATAGTTGGAGCAGAACTCAGAGAATTTCTCATATGGAAATGTGTTGAGCACGGTCGTGATAGTAGGGTTATCCTTGACCATAACTTATATAAATATGGAGAAGGGCGTGATAATCTAACTTGGTAATACGGATTTCCGTGGAAAATAATGAATGTAGAAGGAAGGTTGCAACAATGGTGGATGGTTTGTATAGCTGTATGTTTTGACACAGTCGCATACCTAGTATTTATAGTGTTGCCTTGTTTTACGAGGTTAGCGGGATGAATGCCACGTGTAGTCTGTTAGTGCAAACATTATGATGTTTAATCAAGATGATCCATTCATGTTTTGGTGATGACAAACGTATAACTCGCAATACATAATGTAAAATGTGTAAGGTACTCGTAATCACTCAAGCATACTTATGTATACTTCTCTCGACACCTTGAAGATTACATTCGTCATGAAAGACAAGAAGGACGTGCGGTTCTCTTATAGAACACGCGGTTCCTTAGTGATATCGAACGGGAAGATATGGAACCGCGAGCAGTCAAGCCGGTTTAGGCTAACTCAAGATTTCTGGAAGCTTCTAGAAGATGGAGGGAAACTAATAAATTCAAAATTCAAATTTTGAATTTGGGCTCCAAGAATAAAAGGTGCATCCTTTTATCCAATGGGTAGTCCACTCTTTTATCCAATGGGTAGTCCACTCTTTTATCCATTGGGTAAAAAGGTGCTCTCCAAGGCAAGGTTTAGCTATAAATAGAAGACTCCTCTCTTCCATTTCACTTGCACAAAAAAACACACAAAACCTTCCAACATCCCATACCTCATCCTCCTCAAGAGCAATGACAAGAACACTTCCACCCTTGTGAAGTGTTAGTGTCTAGAGTCATAACATGATGAAGATCTCTCTAGATCAAGTCATGATTATTGTCTTCCTACTATGTATATGTAGAAGATCCAAGTTGTGGGTACACTTGTGTAAGGGTAGAATATCCAAGTGATGGGTATCCTTGGATTAGGTGTTAGTTGTGTAGATCCAAGTCTTGTTAGTACTTGGATATAGTGTTATAGTTATAGATCTAAGTGTTGTGTGCTTAGATCTATATGGTTTATGTGTTTAGGCCATAAAACACAAGGTTTGTTATGTTGGGCCATAAAACATAACTAGTGGGTAGATTAGGTTGTGTCTTGGTAGTTCTCACTAAACTATAAAGTGATGTGGTTGTGTCTTGTGAGTTCTCACTAAACTTTAAAGAGACTAGTAGTTGTGTTGTGTGAAGTTCTCACTTAGCTTCAAAGTGAAGAGTCGTGAAGATTGGTTCTAGCTTTCGATTAGAACTCGACATCTAGCCTTGTGTCGTTAAATGGTGAAGTAGGCAACGTTGTGTAGATTGGTCCTACCTAAGATTAGGACTAGACATCTAGCTTAGTGTCGGAAATGTGTAAGCGACGTTGTGTATGGTTTCTCCACCTTAAGGAGTTTGTTGACTAGTGAAGTAACTCTCGAGTAAGGTGTACTCGAGGAGTGGAGTAGGGCGAAGAGGAGCTTCGTGACCGAACCACTATAAATCATCGTGTCGGTAACTTCCTTTACATTTATGTCTTTACCTTTGTAGATGTATTTATAGTTGCATACTTGTGTTGTGTGTCTTTGTGTGCATCACATAATCTAAACATCTAAGTTGCGGAAAAGCTATGGCTTAGTACGTGTGTGCTTCATGTTTAGATTATGGTCAAGTGTACATCACTTAGTCTAAACACCCTAGTTGCGGAAAAGCTTGTGCTTAGTACGTGTGTGCTTAGTGTTTAGACTATTGCTTGATGTACTCTTGATTTGATGTGCTTGTGTGTTTTCTTACTTGTAGTATTTATCTCTCAATCAAACACATCTCACATCTAGTCAAGATTGATAAGGAATTTGATACAAAGGATTGTTAAGGTTTCAAATTAACAGTGTTGCTACGTCCACTGTCGGCGGTTCGTTATTGGACCGGCGGTTCCTTATCAATAAGGAACCGTTGGCAGAGATAAGGAACCGCAGGCAGTGGATTGAGCCAAAATGTTTTGAAAATGAACTAGAAACTATTCAACCCCCCCTTCTAGTTTCTACAATTGGTATCAGAGCGAGGTTACTCAAGATCTTTGAAGTATATTGTACTTTAAAGCTTGGATCGATCTTTGCTCTCTTTTTCAAAACAAATGGTTTTTAAAAATGAAAACGGTTTTTAAAAATAGAGACGATCTTTGTATCAAATTGTTCATGAAGAGTGATTACTTTGACATGTGCTTCGTTGTTTCATTCGTACAAGTTTTGGTGTTAAATAAACTTTGTATAATAGTTTGAATTAAATCTTTTCATGTTTGGAAGTACAAAAATCTTTTGTGTCATAATTAACTCTAAAATACGAGTTCTATGTGTCTAAAATGATTTTTTAGAGTCTTAAGTCCTTCCAAAAAGTTACCAAATGATTTTGGCCAAAAACTCATTTTTTGTCCTCTGACCGCGGTTCTTTATTGTTCCCCGCGGATCCTTATCAATAAGGAACCGCAGTCAGTCTGACTCAGATTTTTGAAAACTTTGAAAAATCATATAAAATCAACCGTAAGTCCGTAGAAGTCGTGCCACCCGTCATTTCGAACGTAATTGAATTTTCTTTCAATTAAAAATTCTTCCAAACCTTTATTCAAACTTTAAAATTTGGATGGTTTCTAAGTTCCATACTTTGTCCAAAGTATTGAGCGTCGGTTTGTCATAAAACTTGTGTTTTACTCTTTTCTATTAAGTTGGACATCTCTTGGTGATATATCTTTGAAAATTGATATATTTACAAAGTGTTAAACTTAATTAAATTTTAAATGGGTCAAAGACTATTTTCAAATAAAATCAAGCTATGAAAACTTTGTTGTATCTAACACTCAAAACATGGACGAATGGTTTTATGTGTTAAACTAAATGTTTGTGTATGTTTCCTTGTGTGTTATTATTATATGTAGACATTATTAAGTGTTCCTTGCTATTTGTAGTAGTATTGCTTATATGTCTAGTCTCTTGTGCCTTGCTTGGTATTTGTTAGTATCTAGTTTTTCCTAATTAGGATGTATGCTAGATTTCTTGCATTTTGGTTGCAACATTATTTGTGCATTGCATATAGGATCAACATCTCTAGGTTTATATATGTTATATAAACATAATGTACACCTCGTTATGTTTATTAACACTCTTAGGTTTGAAAGCTTTGGGAGCTTATCAAATCTATTGATTTGGGTTGTCTTACTCGATCATTGTGTTATTAGTTCAAGTAGATAAATGTCACACTATAAAACATGAAACACCCTTTGAAAATATTAGCTATTTTCTCTTAAAAGAGTGTTTGTGGGAATCAAGAAAGATTTCGATTAAATATCAATGCATTATTCAAACTATGATTGGTATCATTATCGAATCTAATTGACATGTTTTTTAGTGTAGACATGAATGTGGTTTATTAATAATATACATCGGATCATAACTCACACTTGTGTTGATGGTGTTATATTGAATCTACTTGTTCAAATTGTTAGACATATTTTGTTTAATAATTACTTATAATGCACAATAGAGTCGGTTTGATAACTTGGATGTTTCATCCGAAATACTCAAGTAATTTACATTGCTATGCAATTTATAAATGTGTCATTTCCGAAAGACCAATCAAGAGTGTTTTAACAAATTGTGTAAACTTGGTTTGTACAATTCAATGTTATTGGCCTCAAGATCTATTAAGGTAATTAACCTTAACTAGACTCTTTTGTCAAGATATGCAATGGTGCATTCTTAACCCTCATTAGCTCATGCATTGTGTTGCCATGCAAGTTTCATCCTTGCTAAACTTTATTAGGCAAATGTTGGAATTACATTTTGTCTAACTTGAGAATGACTACTAGAGAATTTATGCATTAGGATCTTAATTTGACCTAACGGTTGAATTACTTCCACGTGGGAAGTTGAGTTGGTGTATAACTCGTAAAAATGGTCGTGTTTAGCCTTAATTGAGCACCTCTAGTGATAGTCTCATACTCATTCTCTAAATTGGCTAAATGGCTCTTCCTATATATGACTAATGATAGTTTACTTTGATGAACTTTGTATGTCATTAGGAGTCTTTTTCTTTTGTAGCCATTAGGTTTCTTAGCTTTCTTCTTACGTGCTAATTGAACCTATGTGTCTTTCCTTTGTGTGTGTTCTAGTTTTTATTGCTCTTAAGCATGACTTTATGATAAGTTAGACTAGAACATTAGGATTTGCTTAATTGGAAAATCCTCCTTCACCACCTAAACCAAGCCTCGCCACCTTAACCAAGCCTCTGTAAGCGGTTCTTTAAATAGACCGCGGATCCACATCAATATGGAACCGCCGGTGGAGATAAAGAACCGCGGGCAGAAGCTCTCAAATTCGGGTTTTCTGAAACTTCCCAATTGTTCCAACACCCTTTGGAATCTTTGTTTCAAACCTTTGATCACTCCCAAAATATCTTGGGCTTTCCCCTTTTAACCCTTTACTAGTTTGGATCATCCCCTCACCCTTTTAAACCCTCCTTGTTAACCTTGTTCTTCACACCTCAAACCATTCATCCTTACCCCTCAAACCACCCATTATTACCATGGTTTCTACAAGAACCTTAAATTCATCCAAAACCTCCTCTTCAAAGAGGCACCTCAAAATTAAGATTAAGTTACCCAAACTTAACTCTTCACCCTTTCACACACCCAAGAATGAGATTGTTCCAATTCTCATCTCTTCATCACCCTCACCACCTCTTGCTCCATGCAAGACTACCTCAACCCATGGTACCAACCATTCACATGGTTCTACCTCCTCTTCATTCCAATCTAGAATGAATGAGCTAACCTCACCCTTCACTCCAAGTACACTCTTGGATGTGACTACCCAACCTCAACCCATCCAAAGCATTCCCATTGTGAATGACTTTGTTGAACCCTTGGTGACTTCACCTTTCACCCACCAAATTCCGCCACCACCCTTGTTTTTCATTTAAGCATGTGGATTGCTTATTGCTAAGACATCTAATTTAAGCAAATCTTAGGATTCTAGTGTAACTAAGATTAAAATTATGCTTAAGTTTTAGGCTCTTTTTTTATATACATCTTTGTATGATATTTATTCTCTTGTATTTCCTTTCATGTTTTTCAACATGATTTTTATTTGAGTCTTAGATCTTGTTGTTATTTTGTTTCTTTCTTTTCTCTTATTTTGAGTCCTTTTCTTAAACTAATAAGAATTAGGAATCTTCTTGGAGATTTACATTACATGTAGCTTGATTTGTGATATCTAGATAGATGACTTGCTTATATATCTTCTTGCTTATCCGTATGCTATATGCTTAATTGATTAGTTATTGAATGCATGCTTATTATAAAGGTTTTGTCTTTGTTAAGCAATTCTGATATAATATCTCTTAGATGTGTCTAACTCATGCATGTCCTTAAATGCTACGTGCTAACTTGTTTTTCTTAGTCTTCTCTTTTTAAGTAATCATGTTTCTTGCATGCCATATGTGTTAATTGCGCACCTTCTCTACATTCGTTTATTGTAGACTTCATTAGGCATTGCATGAACTATCCTATGTGCTTACTTGATTATGTGTTTGATTTTGTACTAACTCTTCATGTCTTCTTGAGCTTCTTTTGAGTTTCTTCTCTCATTTTCTTTCGAGATTTCACTATCACTTTCTAAGGTATAGTATTCATGAATCAATTTGTGAAGTTATCTTTAACTTCTTTGTTGAGTCTCTCTCAATTCATTTTAATCATGCTCTTCTAAGTCGAGTCTCTTTCTTCTAGTCTTTCTAAACTAAGTTGAGTCGAGCCTTACCCTTTCCTCATCATGTAATTGTTCTTTGAACATCCACAATGATTGAGAAGAGCTACGAAACTTTGAGCATGTAGTTTATCGTATGCTAAACACCATTTGGTGTCGACATTCATACGCATTTTTGCCTATAATGTCCTATATCCCTATTTTTTCTTAAAGCGTCGATTTATCCGCTTTTAGTTTTCCTTTATTTTTTTTATTTTTTTGGTCAAAAATGCCTCTAGGTTGAAATATTTTTGTTCCTCCTTTTAAGAGTTAATTGCGGTTAAAATTTACAATTGGTATGGGTGATTCCATCAATTCTAAGTTTTTAACCCCTTGAGATGATATCTTCAAATTATTGGATGTTTCTTTTCTACCTCTACTCCAACAATTTTGAATTGATTTCCTCAAAATCCTCTTCTTGTTTTTTTTAGAGTTGAGGGTTAAATCTTGAATTTTCTTGGGTGATTCCAAAAATTCTAAGCTTTTTACCCTTTGACATATTATCATTACAATTGGGTGATTCCAATAATTGTTAATTGATCTTGTCAAAATCCTCTCTTTTGACTTGTTTTTGGATTGATAGCATCGCGTGCACACTTCTTTCTTCAATGCTTGTCATTGTTTGTGCAAACGACTTGTTTATCATCCTCTTGTTTTTCTTTTCATCATAGTCCTTATTTCTCTATTTTCGACTATGTGGAATTGTTTTTATTGTCCATGTCACACTCTCTTTAGTTTGGTATTGTTGCCAAGATATTAAAGCGGAGTATGTCCTCTCGACAATATATGCTCTTTTTATATATGCTATTGTCTACTAACTCTGTTTTGTAGGATTCTTCTAACCCATTTTTGTAGCTCGTCACTATTCTTGCTTTGTTGGTGCCTCAAGCAAGGGGGAGCTCATATCAAGGGGGAGCATTTTCAAGAGTTCAACTCATTACATTTGCGATCGTTCACTCACTTAGATTGCATTCATTGAACATCTTGCAAGTAATGAATTATGGGATCTTGAAGACATGGAGGTGGTTAACCTATGGTGATTGAAGACTTCACTAGGATGACGCAAGCTCAATATCTTTGGATGATGGGATTACGGTTCGGATTCTCGCCTCTCAACCGAATATCTTTTGGATGCAAGCTATCTCAAAGTTGATTCTTCTCTTCTACAAACGACGACTACCTTTGGATGTGTGATCTTCCTCAAATGATATGGATTCTACTCTTCCTCAAATGACGACTACCTTTTTGATTCGACAAAAGGGGGAGAAGGAAGTGTAAACGAGTACGTTTCACATTTTACTATGCGTTACGGTTTACTTGTTTGTCATCATCAAAAAGGGGGAGATTGTTAGTGCAAACATTACGATGTTTAATCAAGATGATCCATTCATGTTTTGGTGATGACAAACGTATAACTCGCAATACATAATGTAAAATGTGTAAGGTACTCGTAATCACTCAAGCATACTTATGTATACTTCTCTCGACACCTTGAAGATTACATTCGTCATGAAAGACAAGAAGGACGCGCGGTTCTCTTATAGAACACGCGGTTCCTTAGTGATATCGAACCGCGGGAAGATATGGAACCGCGGGCAGTCAAGCCGGTTTAGGCTAACTCAAGATTTCTGGAAGCTTCTAGAAGATGGAGGGAAACTAATAAATTCAAAATTCAAATTTTGAATTTGGGCTCCAAGAATAAAAGGTGCATCCTTTTATCCAATGGGTAGTCCACTCTTTTATCCAATGGGTAGTCCACTCTTTTATCCATTGGGTAAAAAGGTGCTCTCCAAGGCAAGGTTTAGCTATAAATAGAAGACTCCTCTCTTTCATTTCACTTGCACAAAAAAAACACACAAAACCTTCCAACATCCCATACCTCATCCTCCTCAAGAGCAATGACAAGAACACTTTCACCCTTGTGAAGTGTTAGTGTCTAGAGTCATAACATGATGAAGATCTCTCTAGATCAAGTCATGATTATTGTCTTCCTACTATGTATATGTAGAAGATCCAAGTTGTGGGTACACTTGGATGTGTTTGTAAGGGTAGAATATCCAAGTGATGGGTATCCTTGGATTAGGTGTTAGTTGTGTAGATCCAAGTCTTGTTAGTACTTGGATATAGTGTTAGAGTTATAGATCTAAGTGTTGTGTGCTTAGATCTATATGGTTTATGTGTTTAGGCCATAAAACACAAGGTTTGTTATGTTGGGCCATAAAACATAACTAGTGGGTAGATTAGGTTGTGTCTTGGTAGTTCTCACTAAACTATAAAGTGATGTGGTTGTGTCTTGTGAGTTCTCACTAAACTTTAAAGAGACTAGTAGTTGTGTTGTGTGAAGTTCTCACTTAGCTTCAAAGTGAAGAGTCGTGAAGATTGGTTCTAGCTTTCGATTAGAACTCGACATCTAGCCTTGTGTCGTTAAATGGTGAAGTAGGCAACGTTGTGTAGATTGGTCCTACCTAAGATTAGGACTCGACATCTAGCTTAGTGTCGGAAATGTGTAAGCGACGTTGTGTATGGTTTCTCCACCTTAAGGAGTTTGTTGACTAGTGAAGTAACTCTCGAGTAAGGTGTACTCGAGGAGTGGAGTAGGGCGAAGAGGAGCTTCGTGACCGAACCACTATAAATCATCGTGTCGGTAACTTCCTTTACATTTATGTCTTTACCTTTGTAGATGTATTTATAGTTGCATACTTGTGTTGTGTGTCTTTGTGTGCATCACATAATCTAAACATCTAAGTTGCGGAAAAGCTATGGCTTAGTACGTGTGTGCTTCATGTTTAGATTATGGTCAAGTGTACATCACTTAGTCTAAACACCCTAGTTGCGGAAAAGCTTGTGCTTAGTACGTGTGTGCTTAGTGTTTAGACTATTGCTTGATGTACTCTTGATTTGATGTGCTTGTGTGTTTTCTTACTTGTAGTATTTATCTCTCAATCAAACACATCTCACATCTAGTCAAGATTGATAAGGAATTTGATACAAAGGATTGTTAAGGTTTCAAATTAACAGTGTTGCTACGTCCACTGTCGACGGTTCGTTATTGGACCGGCGGTTCCTTATCAATAAGGAACGGCGGGCAGAGATAAGGAACCGCGGGCAGTGGATTGAGCCGAAATGTTTTGAAAATGAACTAGAAACTATTCAACCCCCCCTTCTAGTTTCTACATAGTCCATTATGCCTATCCAATGGATGGGATTAAGAGCATAGTTGAAACGCTAGAGGGACCCACGGGTCACCTCATGAACAGTCTTTGTGTGGCTTAAGAGTGGGGTCCGCCTGGTGTACTTTTTTCAGATAATCATGAGAACAGTTGCTGACATGGTCAAACACCTTCTGTTATGCGGCTGCTTTAATACAACTGAGATAGGGGGCATTGGTTAGTCTAGAGGTTACGCCTACGGCTGTAACAACTAGACTGGGGGGACATGATGACGTATAGTCCCTAGTCGGGTCATGGACCCGGCCCACGGGTACTACTCGTATCCGGCCCATCATGAATGGGTTGGATTAGTGTCGTTTGAGACTATGGTTCTCGGATGAACAGTGGCCGCATAAGTTATATGCGACCCATGGCCTGGCCCGGCACGGCCGATACAGGGCTAGACAGAATCACAACCTAATTAAGGTTATGATTTACCCTAAAGTATATGATATACACTGACCATAATTAGAAGATAAAAATCAACTAATTATGGTACTTATCCTTTACTTGGGGCCGAAGCTTTGGTAAAAGCGCACTAGGGTTTTACTGCCTATATAAGGAACCCCCGAGGGTTCCACAGAGGTATCATCATCATTCTTACTCTCACATCTCCCTTGTTACTAACCCTAAACCGATTACTTACTCTCACGCTGGAGTCTAATCGTGGGACACGTTCCCATGGTAAGCCTAATAGCGTGTTACTTTTAGTGTGCAGGATCTCAAACCAAAGTTCACTTGGTGCAAGAGTCAGAGCCCCAAACACACGAATTAAGCATAATTCGGGTCGAGCTAGGATCATCCAAATTTTGTATCAACAATTAGACATACGAAGAACCTAGTTAGTCTTATTATGTAACATACCTTATGTATATGCAGTGGCGGATCTAGGATTTTGGTGTAGGGTATGCACCTTTTTAGTAAGCTATCTTCAGTTTATGTGTTCGTTTTTTTTTGTCGGATTTTTGACCCCATCCTACGGGATTCGGGTTCAACGATGTTTTTTTGTTATTTTGGTCCTAAGCATCAAGTTAGTATGCATTGTCAACTCTACGTCATTCGAGATTGAATCCCGTTACATTACTTAACTAAAATTGGGTTGTTTTCGGTGTTGCCTGAATAAGATCCAAAGTAAAGTTAACATACTTGTAAAAAGAAATTTTAAAAGGCATAGACATATGTGGTCAAATTGATAATCTTAACTTATTAAGTTCTTAAGTTTTAACCAGAAATTTTAGTAATTGTAACCTTAATTTTTAGACTATCAAAAACTAAAGATGATGTTCTATGTAATATAATTCAATGAACGGAAAAAGATTAAATGCGCCATCGGGACAGAAAAAAGGTGGGCTCAAAGTAAACTACAGATAATCCATATACTACTTGGGCCAACAAATGACTTTTACGATTTTTCTTATATTTACACGAGAAACCCTTCTTCCTCTTCATCTAAACTGCCGCCTCCCAACTCAAAATAACCATAAGCTCATTTTATCTTTTTCTTTAATCTTAAAGACTTGAACAAAGTAAATTTAAGTTAGGGTGTGCACTCAAATTTCTCTTGTGTTCCAGAGTGTGTGCACTACTAAATACTTAGTGTATTTTGTTGCTACCTATGAAGAAAAACATATTTTTTATATTACTAGAAATACACACAGGGTATGCACGTGCATATCTAGTGTACAAGCTAGATTCGCCACTACATGTATGAACATAGCACAAAAGTTGATTAACTATCATAGATTTTATTTTGTTCACTACTTTTTTAGGCACATTCAATTCATGTGACTGCACCAATAAAAGACAAAAGGGAGCGGATTCTACTCCGGCGGTTCCTTAAATAGGGGTATGGTTCCTTATTGATAAGGAACCGCGAGCACTTTTAAGGAATGGCTCCCAGAAAGAGCCGTTGGAGTTTTGTCTTATAAATAGTGGACCATTCTCAGAATTTTCTTTTTACCTCTTTTGCACACAAATTTCCAAATTCAATCCACCTTCTTAAATCATTCAAATCCTTGGTTATTTGGTTGATTACTACTTGTTTAGAAGTGAATCTTTCTCCTCCCATATCTTCCTCTCAAGTGAAAAGAGAAGAACACTTTCATTCTTGAAGTGTTATGTCTACCTCAAAGATCCATTGAAGATCAAACATTTATTTTCATTCTTGTGTTGTTGTGAAGACCCATGTAGTTGTGTCTATTTCGAAGTTGTGTATGTATTATGGTTAATACTTAGGCCTTAAAGTATATTTGGTGTAGATTGGTCTTAGCTAAGATTAGGGCTCTGCTTTTAGCCTAGAGTTGGAAATTGGTTAAAAGATGTGTATGATTTCTCCACCTTAAGGAGCTTGTTGATTTGTGAACTCTCGAGTAAGGAGTACTCAAGGAGTAGATTAGGAACGAGGAGTGAGCTTCGTTGCCGAACCACTATAAATCCTTGGTGTTTGGTTTGATCTTTCTTCTCCTTATCTCTTTACATTCCTTATTCATTACTTGCATATACTTGTGATTATTAGTTTAGTTGCACTATCCTTTGTCCATGTTGTGTATAAGAAGATTTCACATATTTGCTTAAGTCTAAGTTTTTGAAAAGGATTTTTGAAAACCCTTATTTAACAAGAAATTTAAGAAAGTATTCACCCCCCCTTCTAATTTCTACAATTGGTATCAGAGCGAGGTTGCTCAAGCGTTTTTAAAATATTTTGTATTTTAAAACTTGAATCGATCTATGGATTCCAACAACCTAGAAGGGCAATCTGTGCAAAGTCCGCCTCTTTTTGAAACCGATAGCTTTATTTATTGGAAAATAGATTTGAGACTTATATGAAATCAAAAGATTTAGATCTTTGGCATGTTATTACCAATTGTGACTTTTTTCCTTATCAATATAATGAAGTTTCTAAAGAAAGAACTGGTTACTTTTGATAATTCTAATGATGACACTAAGAAAAAACTTGCTAAAAATAATGAGGCTAAAATGATGATTTATAATGCTTTACCTAAGAAATAGTATGAAAGGATTTTATATGTAAAACCGCTAAAGATATTTGGAACACTCTTTTAGTAACCCACCAAATTAATAGCCAAGTCAAAGAAAGCAAAATTGATCTTCTTGTTCAACAATATGAACAATTTGTCATCTTAGAAGATGAAACTATTGATAGTGCATTTGCTAGGTTTAATACTATTATTACTAGTCTAAAAGTACTTGATGAAGGTTTTTCTAGCAAGAACAATGTTAGGAAGTTTCTTAGGGCGTTGCATACAGTGGAGAGCTAAAGTCACGACGATTGAAGAATCAAAGGACCTTACTACATTATCACTTGATGAACTTATTGGTAACTTAAAAGTTCATAAAATGATAATTTTGAAGGACTCATAAATGGTGAAACCAAGAGTGAAAGAAAGTCTCTAGCACTAAAGGCTAAGAAAGTGCAAAGTGACCATGATAGCTCCTCTTTGGATAGTGATGATGAGGAATATGCTATGGCGGTTAGAGACTTCAAGAAGTTCTTCAAAAGGTGAGGTCAACACGTGAGACAACCAAGCAACGACAATAAATCCTTCTCCAAAAAGCGATTTTTCAAGAATGACAAAGGTGATAGGAAATGCTTTAGATGTGGTGACCCAAATCATTTCATCAGTGAATGTACTAAGCCATCTCGAGACAAGAATCACACGGCTTTTGTTGGAGGTTCATGGAGCGATAGTGGTGAAGAATGTAAGGATAACACTAAAGACAAAAAGTGTCTCATGGCCCATTCTTCTAAAGAGGTACATTCTTAAACTGAATACTATAGCAATGATAGTTCCTTAAGGAAATATGGAGTAGAACGTGATAAGGGAATAATGCGGACTAAGTACTTAAGCTAGCACTTGAACAATCACAACAAGGTGCTAGTGATGACGTCCTGGTAAGCATTAAAGGGGTTGAAGAAAGAAAAAGAAATGTAAGGATAAAGGGTGTAAAGAAATTATCCCTCCATACAATTTAGGCAGAAACCGGGTCAACACATCATTGAACACAACACATCATAGACCCAGTGATGTAATGCACAACCCTTCCCCAGCTAACTCAGACTTCTCTCAAAAGAAGTTTGTTTTATTGTCACGGAGATCAACACGACTTCTATTAACCTTCTCACTCTGAGATAGTTGATATTGAATAGGTGGCATCTGCTCCAGCCTCCGATCACCAAAAGTGCACAAATAGAGTCTAGAGCCAAGAGATCAATCAAATCTCGTTATG
This sequence comes from Glebionis coronaria, assembly GCA_025667525.1. NCBI lineage: Eukaryota > Viridiplantae > Streptophyta > Magnoliopsida > Asterales > Asteraceae > Glebionis > Glebionis coronaria. The sequence continues at coordinate 583,248,468 of CM046881.1, forward strand.
ACACATCACATGGCGAAGAAGAAAGTCCTACGCTATATCCTTGTGCTATTGCTTGAACACTCAGAGTGATACTACTTAGTATTCATAATGATGAGTGGAAATCCTTCTAGTGTTAACATCAAACAGCACTACGGTAGGTCATGTGTAAGATTCTTTATGAATTTAACATGTGTAAAACTAGAAAGCAACAATGGTTTGATTCTGAATTAATTCAAAATCGTTCCAGGTTTCTACACAATATCTTTATGGTCTTGCCAAAACATTCAGAGTGATACTCTTCAGTATTCACAGTGACGAATGGAAATCCTTCTAGTGTCAACCTCAAACAACACTGCGGTAGGTGACTTGCGAGATTCTTTATGAATCAAGCTTGTGTAAACTCGAAAGAAACAATGATAAGATTCTTTATGAATCAAATTTGTTCCAGGCTCTTGAATTGACGACTGTAATCAGACGGATTATTTTATCCAACTAATTCACTCTTTACGTTCGCAGTCTTGCTTTGAGACGGTCGAGTAAAGAGAACGGATAGTACGGCCGAGAAACCCTGTCAAGGAGGTTCCTAATTGAATAGACCTAATCACATGTACGATACTTAATATCCTCTAACGGTCTTCACCGACCGGAGGTAAAACGTTACCGATTTAGGACAAATGTCAAAGCCATTTAGTCCGTGTCTATGTTTTGTCTCGAGGAGGTGGCATTATGGTATACTTAGCAAAGTAGAAGATTCATAACCACATACTCATGCCCAAAGACATACTCAATGCATCAAGATTAAAGAATCAAGAGATCTAAAGATCAAAGACAAAGACTTCCGCAACTCTGATGTTCAAAAATCTTCCTTAACAAGTTATGTAGAGGAATGACCTCTGATCAAAGGATATTGTTAGCAAGCTTTCAAGACGGTGCATAGTGTGAGCATGTGGGTGAAGACACAAGATCACAAGATGACAAAGATAAATCAAGGATGGTGACTAACAAGAATGATTCAGTCATTTATTTGAAGATCTCAATACTAAAGACTAATCGTCTCTATAAATCCTCGCATGTCGTAGAGGAATGACCTCTCAGTGAGAGAGATCTTAGTCTCAAAATATTGTGTCATTCAAGAATGACTCGGTCACAGGTTTGAATATCTCAAGACTAAAGACAAATTCGAAAGACAACGACAAAGGCTCAAAGATCACAGCATGAAGGAACGAGTCTAATATTACACGTTCTAGACTCATCTATTGCGAGACTAGTAATCTCTATAAATCTCCAAATGCCGTAGAGGAATGACCTCTCATTGGGGGAGATTGTTAGCCTCAAAGTATTGAGTCAAACACGTTCTAGACTCATTCTATTATTTTAATAAAGTGATGGTCATAATTAAAAAATATAGAAAAAAAAGTTTAATAATAATAATAATAATAATACATTAATAATAATAGTAATAATAATAATATTAATATAAAATATAATTATTAACATCGTTATTATTATTATTATTATTATTATTATTATTATTACTATTAACCAATCACCGTTATCCAAATCGTAAATACAAAATTGCAGCTAGGATTACTAGTCTATTATTCCCTCCGTCCTAAAATAAGTGTTCACTTTTAACTTTCAAAGTCTTTTTTCGTAACTTTGACCGTAAATATTTTTGTTTGTGTTATATAGTATTTAATAAAAGTTTTGTCAGTAGAAAATATATTTGACACTATATCCATCCATATATATTGGATCAATTGTTATATAATATACTGAAAAATAAAGTCAAATGTGAACACTTAGGGTACGTTTGGTTGACAGGGTTAGAAGTTGGGTCTAATGATTCGTGTTGTTTAGTTGTAAATTGTGTGCCCTAAAAATAAGATTGATGATTAAAAATATAGCATATACAAAACCTACATACATATTTAACCTTTTTAAATATTTCTTTAAAAATAAGTGGTCCACAAATCATTGTCATCACACAAACTCAATTATTACTTTTTTACATAATTTTATAATAATAAATATTAATTTTGAATTTTATATTCTTTTAAATAATACTGTAAATATTACTCTCTCTATCCTAAAATTATTGTCCACTGAAAAAAAAAACAACATATTTTAAGAAATGTATCATTTTACAGCTTTCTTTCTCTTATTTTTTTTATAAAAACAGTTTTACCTTTAACCAATTAATTTAAAACCTTTTTAAAGTTTATAATTATAATTTCAGCAAAAGGTAATGTAGTAATATGAATCCAAATTTCCTACCTATTTTTAAAAGTGGATAATTAATTTGAAACAACAAAAAAAATCGACTATAAATATAAGACGGAGATAATATTTAATTCAAACCCAAATTTAAAACCATCCAAAATCCTAATCTTAAATCCCACTTCATAAACACACAACTAAATAACCAAAACCAATCACTTTTCAAACTAAAATACTAAAACATTTTTGTGGTGGATATTTTATTTGAAGATCTTGATGGGATACATTTTCGTGGCTTAACAATAATAAAATAAAAAGAAAAAAAAAATCTATTAATTTTGATAGGCGTGAATGAAAAGACAAATATGCCCTCACAATTAGTAGTCAAACGGACTAAAAATGTTTTGGGTCAAACAAATATGACTAAATCCGTTACTTTTAAAACTTTTGAACCAAAATCATTACACCTGACAAACCATAAAAACTAAAAATATAGTTAACTCTGGTAAAATTTGTACACAATGACAACAAATTTTAGGGGCCACGGCCCCGGGTCCTAACACTAGGTGGTACTTGATATCTGCTCTGCGGTTTCTAAATGCATCAACTGAACTAAGTAGCTTATATTCATTTTGATGCAATACCAATTAGTTTCAAAGGTGATTTTGAAACGAAAACGATGCAAATTAGTACTAGCAACAAATTTGACTCGTAGGTGACGAAAAATACATAAAATTCGTCTAACTTTATAAGATGCATCTAATATACTGCAATGCAGCATCAGCATATAATGTACATATAACAAGTGTTGTGTCATCTTTTTCGATTGAACCCTCACTGCACTTGCAATGTCGAAGCACATTCTTTTCATATATCGGAGCTCATGTGAAGTGCAACCAGAGATGCGTAGAATCCTTCCTTGATATTGATTAAATCTTCATGCTTTCCTTTCTCAACGATGACACCATTCTTAATGACAACGATCACATCTGCGCCTTTAATAGTTGACAACCTATGAGCAACAACAACGGTAGTCCTATTAACCATCACCTTCTCCAACGCGTCTTGAACCACTCTTTCTGACTCAGAATCCAATGCACTTGTAGCCTCGTCCAGTAGTAGTATCTTAGGACTCTTCACAATCGCTCTTGCAATCGCTACTCTTTGCTTCTGTCCACCCGACAGTTGTATGCCTCGTTCTCCTACAACTGTATCATAGCCTTGGTGTAACGCAGAAATGAATTCATGTGCGTTTGCTAATTCAGAAGCAGCTATTATTTCTGTTTCGGTTGCTTGACCATCTTTTCCATAACTAATATTGGCTCGGATTGTGTCATTAAACAAGACGGGTTCTTGGGATACTAAGCCCATTTGTAGTCTCAGCCATTTTAGCTGAAATTTTTGTAACTCGATCCCATCAAGTGTAATACTACCCGAATCAGGATTGTAAAATCTTTGAAGAAGTGAAATAACCGTTGACTTCCCGCTTCCACTCTCGCCTACTAAGGCAACTGTTTTGCCACTTTGGATTGTTAAACATAGATCACGGAATATTTCAACATCAGGTCTTGTCGGATATTTAAAACTAACTTGACGAAAGTCAATATCCCCTTTGAACGTATCCAGTGTTATACCTGATTCATCGTTTGGGTCGATTTCTGACTTCCTATCAAGAATCGCGAAAACTGACACAGCAGAGCTCATAGCTTTACCCGTATCCGGTGCAAACGAGCTCGATTGAGAGACTGCAAATGCAGCGAGAGTCATAACATAGAAGACTCTGAAAACATGCGCGAAAGTAGTCTTTTCAGCCTCAACAAGCCGAGCACCAGCATAAAATGTGGCTGCATACATTAAGAAAAGTAACGAAGACGAAACTCCAAACCCGATCCCACTTATCAAACCTTGTTGTATCCCTTTTTTCTTGGGACATTCACATTTATTACTGTACTCCATAACCAATTTCTCTTCTGCACAAAATGACGCTACTGTCCTTATACTCCCAACCGCATCACTCGCTATCTGACTCGCTTCCTCATACATCTTTTTTGCATCAGCACTAAACCCTTTTCCATATTTCATCTGAGCATATGCATTAGCTCCTACGATGGGAACGAGAACAAGAACTATAAGAGCCAGCTGCCAGCAAGATGTAAAGGCTATACCCAAAGCAACAATGATAGACGACGAACTCTGGACAAGCTGAGCAAGCGTGTCTCCAACTAAACCACGAACATTGGCTGCATCTACTGACAAGCGTGCGCCAATTGCTCCACTCGTGTTCTCCTTCTTATCAAACCAACTAACCTCCATATTTATCACCTTTTCAAAGCATAAGACTCTTATTCTTCGTATTAGTTTAGCACCAGCAACCGAGAAACAATATGATCTGCCTGGAAAAGACAGAAACGATACAACTCCCAGGAGTGCAAACATTTTGGCCCAGAATAAGGAGTCTTTTTTCATCTTATCATGTGGTTCATAGAAGGTTTTGATCATGTTGGAAACTTGCATACCGAAAATTGGAAGGATCACTCCATTAGTAAGAGCTGCTATTGCTCCCAGTATAAGTACTGGTATTTCGGGCTTGTTGAGATAGATAAGGCGGCGTAGTGGCACATTTTGTGGTTTTTCTAAAGCTTCCTCTGCAGGAACAGTATTTTGTGCTGGTATAATAATGTGGCGACTGGTAGATGACTCTGGGCTTATTGACAGCTCGTACGACGTCCTTTGACTTTTGTTTCCCGAGCAATGTACGTGTCTTGTATCATTATAAATGTTTTGCGACTTTATAAGTTGAGCATATGCTCCTTCGGGACCATGAAGTAGCTGTGTATGAGTTCCTGATCAATCAAGAGCTACAAACTGTTAAACTACTATCACGGCTAACCAAGTTTTCGAAATGAAGTTTTGAGTTTGATAAGCTTAGTTTAAAGTGTTTTGTCAAAGCTGCTAATTGCCTATTACAAAAAATTAAAAATAAGCAAGTTGGTAGTAGCTTATTATTAGCAGATTACTAGTTTAAATAAGCAATTGTAAACACACCTAAGCATATAACTACCTTTCTCAACCAGCTTTCCGTGATGGATGACTGCAATCATATCGGCATTTCTTATAGTGCTTAGACGATGTGCAACAATAACAGTTGTTCTATTCATCATAATCCTATCCAACGCCTCCTGCACAACTCTCTCAGATTCGGCATCAAGTGCACTTGTTGCTTCATCCAAAAGTAGGATCCGAGGGTCTTTAAGGATTGCTCTTGCGATAGCAATTCTTTGCTTCTGTCCACCAGATAGTTGTGTCCCATGCTCACCGACCATCGTGTCTAGTCCTTGAGGTAGTTTATCGATAAATGTAGCAGCATTTGCAAGCTCAACTGCAAATCTGATATCATCTATAGATGCGGTGTCTTTCCCGTACATAATATTATCCTTGATACTCGAGGTAAACAAAACGGGTTCTTGACTAACAAGACCAATTTTCTTTCTAATCCATTTTAGTTGATATTCTTTCAGACTGATATTATCGATAAGAATTTCCCCCTCTTGAGGTTCATAAAATCTCTCTATTAGGCTGATCACTGTCGACTTTCCACTTCCACTTTGTCCAACCAACGCTGCGGTCGTGCCACTTGGTACACAAAGTGAAAAGCCACTAAAGATCGGCCCATCTGGTCGTGTTGGGTAACTGAAATACACATTCTTTAATTCTATATCACCATGAATATCGCTTAATACTTTCCCCTGTGTGTTGTACGCGTCTATTTCAGGTGTTCTGTTTATAGTTTCAAACATCTTGAAAGCTGCAGCTCTACCTGCAGCAAATGCACTCAAACAAGGAGACGCGTTTCGAATAGTCCTGCACCAAAAATGCAATGTACTTAACAACTTTCTTTTTCTACAGAAACAAGAATCTTTTTACATATTGTAAAACGATAATAACAGGGATCAAAAGAATACTACTCACGCAGATCCAGTCAGCACAGCCATAATTACGTTAACCACGGTTCCTCCAGTGTATCCCCTTTCGAGTATCATCTTTGCACCATACCAGACGGCCAATGCATAACTAAAGTATATGATTGAAAGCATCGATCCAAGACCAAGGCCAGAAGCCAAGCCTTCATTAACACTAGATTTGTAAGCATCATTAAGAGAATAATCATACTCTGCCACAGCTTTTTTCTCCCCGGCAAATGAAGCAACCTAACGCCCCAACGACATAGGTGAAAATTCTTGTCATACTTGGTATCAAAAAACTAGACAGGTACTTGGGTGGCTTCATTATATATATATTTTCTGTTTTTAATTATTCTTACCGTCCTGATTGATCCAATTGTTTGCTCGACTACAGTGGCTGCTTTAGCACAAGCCTTTTGGCTCCTTGACGCCATCTTGGATATCACATTTGACATGACTCCGCCAGATATTACCAACGGAGGAACCGAGATTAACAAGACAAGCGTCAGAAGCCATCCCTTGACGAATGCTATAAAGAAACCTCCAACAAATGTTGCTAGTAACTGTATGAATTTTGCAACCTAAAAAAACAGAAATAACATTTGATTACTTGTTCTGCAATTTAAGTTTGGTACAACATTTAAATAGGTAAATTTACAAACCTTTTCTCCCATGGCATCTTGTATAAGGACAGTATCGCCAGACATCCTGCCAACAACTTCCCCCGTGTTCATTTCCTTGTCGAAGAAAGATACATCTTGTCTCAGTATGGCTTTTAAATATAAGTTCCGTATTCTTGCAGCCTGTCTTTCTCCCGTTACCATCCACATTGCCACCTCTATAAAACGCAAAGAATCTTACTAATTTGACTTACACATAATAAAATAACTAAGAATCTATCACTTCAGAGGATTAAGTCGGTAACATTTTTACTTACGTAGGAATGATGCAACACCAGCTCCAATTGCCAGGTAAACAAATTTCAGCGATACCTTGGAAACAGCTTGGAGCACATCCTTGTTATTCTGGTTCTCCCCAAAAGAATCAATAAGTTTGCCGAAAATTACAGCCAATATGGGCATGCATATTCCATTACCGATGGCACCAATTGTAATCTGCAAATGCAAAGAGCTTATAGAATGGGACACTCTCTTTCTCATTTCCTTTCATCACACGAGCTTACGCAATAATTGTTGGACTCGTAGCCTTGATTTTTCTTTCTCATGGCTTAATACATGATTTAATATAAGGCAATGGGTCAATGATTTTTTAGTGTATACTTGTCATTTTAAAAACATATATAAGCATGCTCAATTATAATACTTGCAAGTAGTCATTAGATTAAATGGTGTTTAAGTCTAGATGCTCCCTTAATCTATACTGGTTTTTCAATAAAAAAACACTAAAAACATATAAATATTATCTTCTTTTAGACCGATAAACAAGTTGAACATAAGTTAATTACATGCACATTACCTAAAGATGCTTTAATTGATGTATATAAGGAGATACATGTGCTTATCATACTCTCAAATATATAGATAAGCAGTTTGAAGAAGCAAAGCTTGAAAAACGAAAACCTCGACACTGTTTATCTTTTGTGCTAAAACACAATCCCAAACACTCCCTAAATGTATAGATTATATTATGTCTTATACATACAGTAAGCTAGAACAGAAGCACATACCATACCGTCGCATTTCCAACTTTAGATATGTAACTTTACATAAAAGACTAGATATCCTATAAACATTTATCATGACTTGTATCATGATATAACAAAGCGCGTAGATCTTACACGCCATTATAAGGTTGCAACTGTTAGAGCTCAAGTAGTCATGTGCAATGCAACTAATGATGCATAGAATCCGCCATTAATATTGATTAGATCGTCATGCTTTCCTTTCTCGACGATGACTCCATTTTTCACAACCGCAATCAAATCAGCTCCTTTAATAGTTGTCAAGCGATGAGCAACTACAACTGTTGTCCTGTTGACCATCACCTTATCCAACGCGTCTTGAACCACTTTTTCTGATTCGGCATCCAATGCACTTGTAGCCTCGTCCAGTAGTAGTATCTTGGGACTCTTCACAATCGCTCTAGCAATCGCCACTCTTTGCTTCTGCCCTCCTGACAGTTGCACACCTCGTTCCCCTACCTCTGTATCATAACCTCCGTGTAACCCACTAATGAACTTGTGGGCATTGGCTAGCTCAGAAGCAGCTACTATTTCAGCTTCGGTTGCTTCACCCTCCTTTCCGTAACTAATGTTTGCTCGGATGGTTTCATTAAACAACGCGGGTTCTTGACTCACCAGACCCATCTGCAGCCTAAGCCACTTGAGTTGAAATTTTTGTAACTCTACTCCATCGAGTGTAATACACCCTGAATCCGGTTTGTAGAATCTTTGGAGAAGTGAAATAACTGTCGATTTCCCACACCCACTCTCGCCAACCAACGCGACCGTTTTCCCGCTATTGATTGTTAAACATAGATCACAAAATATATCGACATCTGGTCTAGTGGGATATCTAAAACTAATGTGATGAAGCTCGATTTTCCCTTTGACCGTGTCTAATGTCATTCCTGATTCATCACTCGGGTCAATCTCTGACTTCCGGTCTAGAATGTTAAATACCGAAACAACAGAACTCATGGCTTTGCCTGTATCGGGTGCAAAAGAGCTTGATTGAGAAACTGCATATGCTGTCATTGTTAGAGCAAAAAATACCCGAAAAACGTCTGAATATGTAGTCATTCCTGCCTCAACAAAGCAAGCACCAGAGTAAAAACTAGCTGCGTACATAATAAAAAGTAACGAATTGGATACACCAAACCCGACCCCGCTGATCAAACCTTGCTGTATGCCTTTCTTCTTAGGAGTGTCACATTTATTTCTGTACTCTTTCACCAATTTCTCTTCTGCACAAAAAGATGCCACTGTCCTTATACTCCGAACTGCATCACTTGCCACCTGACTCGCTTCCTCGTACATAGCCTTAGCATCATTACTAAACCCTTTAATAAATTTTACCTGAACATATCCGTTAACTCCTACTAACGGAGCAAGAACAAGAATTACAAGGGCTAATTGCCAGCACGTGGAAAGAGCTATGGTCAAACCAACAACAACAGAAGATAGATCCTGTACAGTCTGAGCAAGCGCATCTCCAACTAAACCACGAACACTGGCTGCATCTGCTGACAGTCGTGCACCGATAGCACCACTTGTGTTCTCACTCTTATCAAACCACCCAACCTCCATATTTATCACTTTCTCAAAGCATAACGCTCTTGTCCTTCTTATTAGTTTAGCACCCGCAACAGAGAAAAAATATGATCTCCCGGTAAATGAAAAGAGCGACACTACTCCCACGAGTGTGAACATTAGAGCCCAGAATATTGAGTCTCTTTTCATCTTATCGTGTGGTTCATAGAAGATCTTAATCATGCTAGATATCAGTATGCCGAAAACTGGTAGGACTATTCCATTAGTTATAGCTGCAATTGATCCAATTACTAGTATGGGTAGCTCGGGCTTGTTGAGATAGAATAGGCGTGTGAGTGGGACTTTAGGAGGTATTTTTGTAGGTTCCTCGACTCGAGTGGCTTCAATCTCCATGGACTCGGGGACAATATCTTGTGTCGGCGTGATAACATGGAGACTGCTAGATGACTCCGGGCTTATTGGCTGCTGGTGGGATGGCCTTTTGACTTGTGAGCTATGCTGTCCTGAATTGGTATTAACCTCCTGCAATCTTATAAGTTGGGCATAAGCTCCTTCAGGGTCTCGGAGTAGCTCTGAATGAGATCCTGTTCAATCATTAAGTGCTAACTATTAAAATTTTGATCTTAGAAGGAACCTTACCAAAGTCTACACTTTTATGCAACTACCTTTCTGAAAACGAAAACAAAAAAGAATTACGATCATAGAAACGTCAAGAAAAAAGTTACCTTTTTCAACCATCTTTCCGCGATGAATGACTGCAATCATATCTGCATTTCTGACTGTGCTCAGACGATGTGCAATAATAACAGTCGTTCTATTCACCATTATCCTATCCAAAGCCTCCTGCACAACTCTCTCGGATTCTGCATCAAGTGCACTCGTTGCTTCATCCAAAAGAAGAATACGAGGATCTTTAAGAATCGCTCTTGCTATAGCGATTCTTTGCTTCTGTCCACCAGATAGTTGTGTTCCATGTTCACCAACCATCGTATCCAATCCTTTGGGTAGTTGATCGATAAATCTTGCAGCATTTGCAAGCTCGACTGCCACTCTAATCTCATCATTAGATGCACCATCTTTCCCATACATAATATTATCCTTGATGCTCGATGTAAACAAAACAGGTTCTTGACTAACAAGCCCGATTTTCTTTCTAATCCATTTTAGTTGGAATTCTTTCAGATTAATATTATCGATAAGAACTTCCCCCTCTTGAGGATCGTAAAATCTCTCTATTAGGCTAATCACTGTCGACTTTCCACTTCCACTTTGCCCAACCAACGCTGCAGTAGTGCCACTTGATACAGAGAGTGAAAAGCCACCGAATATCGGCTCATCTGGTCTTGTTGGATAACTGAAATATACATTCTTTAATTCTATATGACCTTGAATGTCACTCAACACTTTCCCATTCGTATCATACGCGTCTATTTCAGGCTTTCTGTTTATAGTTTCGAACATTTTGAACGCTGCTGCCTGACCTGTAGCAAAGGCACTCAAACATGGAGTGCCCTGCCGAATAGACCTGAAGAACCCGACATTCTACAATTGAGTTCAAAATTTAAGGGGCTGTAACAACTAATATTCCATTTTTAATGATATTTGCAACATACTTGCAGTTTCTTCTACGAAAAAATGCAATTTGTTGCATTTTTTAAATACTTAGAAAAAAGTATAAGTTGCTTGAAACTATTTAAAGTATGCTTTTAGAACATGCAATTTGTTGCGTTAAATGGTCAGAAATTGATGTTGCACATATCAGTAATAAGTAAGAAGCACTACTAATAGAAAAAGAATGCCACTCACGAGGATCCAGTAAGCACGGCCATAATTACGTTAACCACAGTCCCACCAGTGTAGCCTCTTTCAAGTATCATCTTTGCACCATACCAGACGGCCAATGCGTAACTAAAGTACATGATGCAAAGCATTGACCCAAGACCAGCGCCAGCAGCCAGGCCTTCATTAACGCTAGAATTATAAGCATCTATAAGCGAATTCTTATAATCTGCCACAGCTTTTTTCTCCCTGCCAAAAGAAGCAACCTATAACCAAAAAAATAGCAATTAGTAAAAATAAATCCAAGTCAGGTAATGCATACATAATCCCATATCTGTAAGATTACCGTCCTGATTGATCCAATTGTCTGTTCGACTACATTGGCTGCTTTTGCATAAGCTTTTTGGCCTCGTGCCGCCATCTTAGACATCATTACTGACATTACTGCACCAGTTATCACCAATGGAGGAATCGTCAACAACATAACAAGCGTAAGAAACCACCCCTTGATGAACGCTATCACAAAGCCACCTATAAATGTTGCCACGAGCTGTGTGAATTTTCCAACCTTCCAAAACCAGAATATACATTTATCAGTCACTTGTTTCCAACTTAAGTTTTTGTTCATATTTGAGGACGAAAATTAAAACTAGCAACCTTTTCCCCCATGGCATCTTGTATGAGGACGGTATCTCCAGACATCCTGCCAACAACTTCCCCTGTATTTGTTTCCTTGTCGAAGAAGGAGACATCTTGTCTCAATATAGTCTTTAGATACAAATTTCGTATTCTTGCAGCCTGTCGTTCTCCCGTTGCCATCCACATTGCCACCTCTATGAAACACACACGATTTAGAACAATTGTAGGGTGATTATCAGTTAGAGGTTGTTTGGCATTGCATTTCAAAAAAGTGATTAGTACTTACGAAGAAATGACGTAATACCAGACCCGACAGCCAGGTAAACAAATTTCAGCGATGCCTATGACACGCAGTATATACCAAGATAATTAGCCGTTTTGGTGGTGAAACAAATAATATGAAACTAAATATTGTAGTTTTTGTAACGTACTTTGGAAACAAGATGGACCACGTCCTTGTTATTCTGATTCTCACCTAAAGAATCAACAACTTGACCGAAAACAATAGCCAAGAGAGGCATACATAATCCATTACCAATAGCACCAATAGTACCCGCTATCATCAGCATGTAATCAATAGAATCTGCAAATGCAAAGAGCTTATAAAATGGGACACTCTCATTGCTCTCTATTTTCTTTTCTTTCGTCATATTGGATTCTGCAAATATTGTAAGTTGGAGCCAAAAAGTTGGCAATTATGATGTAGCGAAAATTAGGCAAGAAACCAAATGTATGAAACTTATGTACGAAAACTCGAAGGAGGTAGGTTGATGATTAAGTGAATGAAAACAATGTCATTATAAAGGCAAATGAATGAGAAAAAGAAAGGTCATGACTACACTGTCCCATGGCATGCATAATTGCGTATAGACAAATGCAAAGACTAGCTACAGACAAACCACTAACTAAATTTCATAAGAAGTTAACTAACGGGATTAAAAATTAACCCACGTAAATAGAACTGTTGAACAAGCGAGGAATTTTAAGTTTCAAAATATATATGAAGAATCGGGTACATGTCAAAGTTGCTGATAACTGCACAGACCAGTTCTAGAGAACATTCCTTTTAGGGAAAAGGTTTCTGTGCCTATTAATGAGCCTTATATCGAAATGTTGTTCTTTCGTATACAATTCTGTTTGGTTCATTTAGGTACGAAATTTGACATTTATGGATTTTAGTTGTCTTATGTCATGCGCTCTATATCAGATAGTGTTTTTAGTCAACTTTTGATTTATCTTTATATTTTTCCTAAGCGTTTTAAGAATAACTTAAAGCCTAGAAACTAACCAAGACCCTTAACCATTAAGACGAACCCGCCTAAACCTCAAACCAAATAGCTCCAACCACTCAAAAACCGATAGGTTACTAAACGTAGAAAACTTTAAGATATGTCAAAACGACTATGACCATTGAAGACGATCCAGCCAAAACAACCTGCTACCAACTTTAAATGGAAATTAATCAACATCAAAAGCAACTTCTCAGCTCATGATAAGATATGTACCAACTACTTTTTTATCGTTTCATAGTTTTTCATGCTTCAGTTCCCATTATTTCCAAGATTTAGATGTCCTGATAAGATAATGATAATGATGTAAGAAATATGCTCCCCTCTTATGGGTGCGAGCCGACTAATCCTAGGGCGACTGCTCTTTTGGATAGCCCTAAGTCAACGCAGGTGAACACCCGTGGCCACAACAGAGACCGGAAACATTTTTATAGCAATAATTCCACATCAATAATTCTACAGCCACATGTGTTACACATATGGTGTCCTATCATGAATCATGATCAGGCTTTGTATTCATATCTTGACTGTGGGCTCTATTAAAACTTTAACCCTTTTAAAAACTGGTTTTATAGATATAAAGCACATGTGAACTGATTTATTGACTTACTTTGTTTGAAAGAAAACAAACAGAAGGGGCACCTTTATATCATCATGTCTTTATCGGAAAAAAAATTACAAATAATAACTAGATGTCATGATTGTGAATTTGTGATAAACGTGTGATTGTGCAAAAGTTAATACAAGGAAATGAAGGCGTATGAACTCGGCTAAAATGATATTTGATCTGAGCAATAGCGAAAATATTAACAACTATCTGTATATTTCGTGTGTACCTGTATCGTTAAACCTTGTATTCAATCTGGGCAATAGCCAAGTTATATAACAAAAAGGACTACTGTTTACATATCATCCCGATGGTCACATTAACATATTTTACCATCTGAGCTGGCATTGCAGGCTTTAGAAACGGTGATGCAGCGTAAGCTGAAATAGTAGCTGCTACTGAGTTTGGAAATGCCCAGAAGTTCATTATCATGAGTGGCTTACGCAAAGACTGCAATACAATGATGGAGAAAGAGTGGGCGCAAATGTCAGATGAGCAGAAGCAGAGCAGTGATCGCTAAAGCGAGTGTCACGGGTTCCAAGATACTACTGCTAGATTAGGCTACCAGCGCATCAATTATTTAGATTTAGTCGAATAGAGATGGTAAACATGACCACGGTGGTGGTCGCTCATGTAGCTGTCAGGAATAAAGGGAACATCTCCATTGCAGTAGTCAAGACTACAGTCATCATGAAGACTGAATAACATAACCCAATCGATATCAAGCACGGATTCTGAGCAGTACAATATACAGACCTGAAATGAACAAGTGAAATGAAATGCACAACTTTGTTTTCAAAGTCCAGCTGTCGCCCTGCTTGGTTCAATTTGCGTTATTGCGTTTTTCAAAAATGATAAACAGGTCATTTCCTCCGTAACACAATCCCAAACACTCTAAATGACAGTCTTGTTAACTGTAGTAATATGTTTAAAAGAAATTACTTGCACTAATGATCCCAAGCATTTGCACCTCTAATCCTTCAAGGTCGATGAACTCTTATCACCTCCGAAGTTACATTCTAGTATGGAGTTGCAACATCTGAATACTATGATGCAATCTGATCTACAGCATTAAGCACACACAAAGTAACATGGATTGACACCAGAATCGGTAATGCAACTTAGTAAAATTCACCTGCTCTGCAAGGCTTACTTCAAGAAAAACAAATACCCTGTGTCACTGTGATAATATACGCGATGCTAAGACAATTTATACTCGCTCTCTCTAGTGTATAGAGTTGCCTAACTTTAACCTCCTTGAATTGTTCATACGAACCCCTCTCGTGTCTTGCAACGGAAGTCTAGTAGTAACACCAGAGTGTATATGTCTATATGACAGAACACAGCAGCACATCAACACAAAGTGCATACACCTATTTGGTAATTACATAATCTCTCACACAGTCACACTCGCAACTTAGATGGCAAATCTAATCATATACATGTATTTGAAATCAGGTCTGATCTAACGAAATGATTGACCGAATATTCCTTGATCATCATTATCAGAAACTTTCTGTGGGGAACACGAGTCAAGTTTTGGAACTTTTAACTTGTCAAGAAACAACGTAGTAGCTGGGAGAGATCATTTATGTTGCTGACTGCAGTATGAACAAGAATTGTTCTGTCCTGTTTGCATAGCATAAGTTGTTCCAGGAAAGAAAACGCATGTGTATTTAGTGGTTAGATAACTTCCAGAAACTAGACATGTCATTCAGGATTTTATTCATGTTTGCGTGAGCCGTAGAGCAAAGTTTCCAAGAGAATGGATAACCATGTTCCAACTTAAAAATATCATTATTTAAATCTAGGAAAATGGTTTCTAATCCTAAACCATGAACCTAAAATAGGTCTGACAATGAGATTGAAACGCATGTCAAACTCAATGGCAAAAATGAGAGGAAAAAAGCCTATGTCATGTGTCAAAGATGAACGATCAGGCATATGTTTAGGTTAATTATAAGTCTATTTATCACTACTCCTAGATGGCTAGATCTGATATCTACAAACTGAACCTATAAAAAATAGTTGTGCAGAAATGTCAAGACATTACTAAAACACCCCAACCGTATGAATTGCCATCACGTAAGTACTAATGTAATCTAATCTATTGACATGTAATACCAATATGGTGGCCCGGAGGTCAAAGTGTCGAATCCCAGTACACAGTCACCTCACTTGCTCTTATGAGCAGACTCCGATTCCCTTTTTCACCAGGTGATAATAGGCCAAGTAGACACTAAGATACTAATGGCTTACGGTGGCTAATTAAGCTGTCATAAAACAAGCTACGGAAATTTAAGCACTTCACTAGCATACACTGCTCGATAAGTAAAAGCGTTCTGTAAACCCCAAGTCATTATGCAATCTAAAGTTCTTTACTTAATCTAGTCCTAACACCCTAGCAGAAATGCAATATCTTCCACTCTTGATACGAGACTTGTGATGGTCTCTCAATACGAACCCCAGAAAAAGGCCACATCCTTACTCGTATTATTAAATATCCAGCTCCTTTCTCACAGGGTAAAGGTTAAGCGCCCCGGGGTAGCATAAATACAAGCAAAATGAACTTCCCCTCAACCATAAGTATCAACGATTTAACCCATGACTCAAAACATACAACTCCAAGCTTGTCTTTCCTTACATTCATGAACTTACGATGGCTAACTAAGCGATCATAAAACAAGACACAGAAACATAAAGTGCATCATAGGATTATCAGTTTATCACTAGCATACACTGCTTGCGATAAACAAATATCATGTAGTATAAAACAAGTAGCCAATGAACGCAGAAAAACAATAGCTACGAAGAGCTGCATTTTATGATTGATATTGTGAAATGAATATCGGCGTTGTACATAACATTACATCGTCATACAAACAACCAACTCGGTGCAAAGCACAGATTCTACACAACATATCACAAAACTTATGTTAATTTTTTCAACGAAAACAACAAAAAGAGGGCGAGAACATACTAACTTCATTATTCTTCGCTAGGAAGCAACATCTTGCAATTAAAACCGTCACGTAAAAGCTGGTTAACCGCATCCCTAAACTTAATATAATCATCAACGGTATTATAAACCTGATGAGAAATCCTAGCATACCCTGTTACAAAACCACCGCTCTCGTCCCTCTGTCCAACCACCTCGTCTCTCAACGGCTGATAATGTATCGGAACTTCTACACCAAAACGATCTCTAAAACAGTTCCTCAACCTCGACGCATCACCATCGCTCAAAACCCCCAAACTCGACGGCAACCCAACCATAGCCATACTCGGACACATCTCCGGCGGCGCACCCAAACTCGTCCCCCAGCTCTTCGCCAACATCTCCCCCATTTCCACAACCGCGTCATGATTCCTCTTCATAATCCCCTCAATACCCCCTTCAAACCTATCGACAAACTCGAAAACCTCCGGCACAACTAACTGCGCGCTATAATCCCTAGTCCCGATCCACGCACTCTCAATCGCTAACCCATTCCCATACTCATGCGACACAACCGGATGATGCAAATCCTCCTCAACCCCTTTCCTACAATACAACACCGCCACACTCGGCGGACAAAAAAACCACTTATGCAAATTACTCACGTAGAAATCCGCCCCAATCTCCTTCACGTCCACACTCACACTCCCAATCGCATGAGCCGCGTCAACAAAAACCCTATCCACACCTTCCTCCCTACACACCTTAACCAATTCCTTAACCGGCATTATCACACTAGGCATCGACGTTATATGATCTATTATCGCTAACCTAACCTTCCTCCCCCCTTCCCTCCCCTTAACTAACCCTTCCCTAAACGCTTCTACTATTTGAGTTTTCTCCTTAACCGGAAATGGTAAATTAACAACTATAACGTCACCGCCAGCGCGTCTAACATACGCGTCAATACTCATCTTAACCGACTTAAAAGCGCAACTAAACATAACAACTACATCATTCCTAGCAAACCTACCCTCACTAAACCCCCATGAGATGGTTTGGAGTACAATCGCGGACGCAGTGGTCGCGTTATCGACTAACGCGACTTCTGAGACATCGTCCGCGTTGATTAAAGACTGAACAAGCTTCCTGGAAGTGAGAATCTGCTTAGGTAGGGTTTCGAAGAAGAATTTGTCGGGTTGGGAGAGGAACTGGAGATGGAGACGGTGTTGGGAAGTGGTTATGGTCTTCGGGACGCTACCGAAGCTGCCGTTGTTGATTCGGGCGGTTCCGGGGGCGTGGTGGGCGAATTCGGTCAGGAGTTCGGGTTGGGTTATGGTGGCTAGGGTTAGTTTAGGCTTCTTTATAAGGTGATTGTTAATATCATCATCGGAATCATGGTTTCTGATTTCGCCCATTTTTGGGGGTTTTGTGTGTGTGTTTTGAGTGTGTGTTAATGGGGGTTAGGGTTTGTTGATCATTTCGATTTGCCGAGTCACGGATAGAGAGTGGATGGGGATGAGTGTGGGTTTACTATTTGGTCCCTCTAGTTATACACTAGTGACTAGTGATACACTAGTAGAGATAGCAGGATCAGCTCGGTATCAATCATGTCCCGAACCCGTTCCGATTAAGTGTTTTCGATTTTTTTCTCGATCTAAAAAGTTATGTATCGATCCCGTACCGAACGGGATTCGGGTATCGGTATCGGTACCAGGAAATCGGGATTTTCCCGTTCTTTTTCGGGAATTTCCCGATTTCGTACCGATCCCGTCCCGAGTTAGTGGTCCCGATTTTTTTTCACCTTACTTCGTAGTCCCGGTACCGTACCGAATGAAATTCAGGTACCGGGAATCGGTACGGTTTCAGGTACGGTTCGGGTTCGGATTCGGGATTCGGGTCGAAATGTTCATCCCTAGTAGATACGGATGAGCATTTCGTCAGAATCTTGAAAACGAACCGGAACCGTATTGATTTTCGATACTAGAATCCTGTTTGGTACGATATCAGGATTACGAAATAAGGTGAAAAAAAATCAGGACCACTAATTCGGTATAGGATCGGTACCAAATCAGGATATTCCCGAAAAAACACATTAAACCCGATTTTCTGGTACTTATACACCAGTGATAATTACTACCCCGCCCGTCTCATATTAAATGTCCACTTTGACTTTTTTTAATTTTAGTTTTCTTAACCCTAACTCCAATAGAGAGTGGATAACTTTGGTCCCCCTACTTTACACTAGTGATTAGTAATACACTAAAGTTCTTTACTTACACTTTGTTCCTAAGTTTATATTTTATAGTGAAAAGAAACGGTTTGGAATGATAACAAAAACTAATTGTGTTTTTGAGATTTTTTATGAGAGGAATGGAAAGTAAAAGAGAGTAAATTACACCAAAATTACTCTCCAAATTTTCTTCCCAAATTAGGATGAAATTGAGTGAAGTTGGTGTTTAAAGATTTTTTTCCTTACTTCATCTTCTTTTCTTTCTAACTCAGAAACATAGAAAAATCATCTCATATATCTCTCCCATTACTTCTCTCATTTTTCTCTTCTCCATCTCTCTGCTTTCCTTTTTATACTCAGGAACAGAGCGATATACTTAGTAGATAGGGATGAGCATTTCGTCAGAATCTGGAAAACGAATCGGAACCGTACTGATTTTCGATACTAGAATCTCGTTTGGTACGGTATAAGGGTTACGACATAAGGTGAAAAAATTAGGGACCACTTTCGGTACGGGACCGATACCAAATCGGGGAATTCCCGAAAAAACAGGTTAAACCCAATTTTCTGGTACTGGTACCGATATCCGAATCTCGTTCGGTATGATGCAGGACACAGGTACCACTAGTTTATGTTTGGGAAAAAAAATCGGTACCACTAATTCTGTGAGAAAAGTTCCTTAAGGAACATGTATCCAAAAAAGTAGAAAAGAATGAATCCGAGCCATTGATTTCAAAATAAATTGTACAGCTAAGATCTCTTTATTCCATCTCCTCTTTATCAACCCACCTGCTACAAACTCTCTCTCTCTCACACACACACTCAAATCAAATCCCGACCACCGCCGCACCACTACCGTCGCACCCCACCACCGTCGCACCCTACCACCGTCACCAACCACCATAGGCCATCAGTCACACACTCACCCCTTTCTCCTAAATTGAATCTAACAAAACCATAACTCATTATCTTTAAAAATTGACCAAATTGATCATATATCATGGATCTACATGATGAAATAAGATAATCTATTGTTTATCCATTGTTGTAAACATTTTCTTTGCCGGTTTCTGGAATCATCTTCACGAAATGAGGATTACGGTATAGATCTCCACTTATTTTTCTTATTGTTGCTTTTTTATGGTTTCTTCTTTTATATAATCTGCTTATTTTAATTAGGTTTGTTATTTATGAGCAGGGGCGGAGCTAGGGGGTTTCCGGGGATGCACGAGAACCCGATGGAATTTTGTCGCGTAGTGTATGTAACACCCCATTTTGATAATGGAAATGTCACGCGTAATTATGGCGTGTCATCAAAGCATACAAGGATAAATGTATAAAACATTACATGACCATAGGGATAACCGGAATCAAACATCGGTTCCCAAACATAAGCCCAAAACATAATAAAGCAAAAGAAATGAATGAAAGACTACACAAGCATAAATATATGAAGGCAAAAGGAAAAGAAGTCTCTAGCAGCTTCCATCCTATGCACGTCTGTAACACCCCCACAAAATGCTATGCGCAGCGGAACTACAACATTGGGTGCTACACAGTTATCATTGCACACAAGATATATCAAACGACTCTAAATAGACGTCAACTTAAAACTTGAATTAAAAATTTGTTAGATGATACATGTCCACGGTTTTTCCAACCCCACTTGATACAACAGAGTTTAGCGTTTACGGTCCCCATGAATCTCGACCCAAGAATTTCGGTTTCACAACAACATAACATTAAAATTAAAAATGTTTAAGTATGAAAGGGAGGAAAAACAAGCAGACTCCAAGCCATACACACAACATCCATCCCATGCACGCTCCATGCTACACTTCAGCGGTTACCTGAAACACATGCCAAAATTTGGTCAACGAAAACGTTAAGTGGAATTCATAGGTTTTACAATTCATTTTGAACGTATATAAAATAAAAACCATCCGTGATTATCCATAGACTTGTCGATCAAACAATCTATATTCAGGATACTGACAATTGTGTTTAAGCTCATGACACTAAACCGTTAACTCAATCACCCGCGTAATAATTACCGGCGTGACTCAGATGAAACCATGGCCCCTAATAAGGCATCAGTTGCAATTATACATTTTCTCTTATCACAAATTATCCGTCCGCAGGGGGTATCAACGTACTAGCCCTCGTCTCGGATAGGGTAGTCAACCCCATAGTACTATCACTTTGTATAAGCGGCTATTTCCCCCTTCGCGAGGGCAAGACAATAGTTAATAGTTCATGAAATTAGGGTCTTTTGCAACTAGGTACTCAACACAATTTCTAAGGCAACATTCGGATCTAACAATCATTCATGACATACGTTCCTTTTAAAAATTAGCATGCATTTCCCTCGCGGGTAAAACAGTTTGAAATAATAGTAAGCGAGGCTATAAATTCACACCTTATATATTTAGTCGGTAGTTCGAGAGATGATCACTGACGACGATACGGATGCCCGGGTAAATCAACACCTATCAACAAATAACGCGTAATGAGCAATCTCATTTTAAATACCTTACGGTACTGTATAAAATACATAGATACTAGTCACTTAGGACAATTATAACTCACGCCAAAACAAAACAACAAGCATCACTCATTTTACACCATTCGTTCTTATTATTTACGTTATCCATTTTTACTCATTTTCGCCGGTACTTACCGAAAGTACGGGCTGTTTTACTATATTTAACCATTCTTATAAAATTTGACAAAATTCTCAAAAATACTATAAGACCTGTAGATAACACATATTTAATCCCAATAAATGTTTTTACTTCTACGACCCGTTACTCAACGCTTTTCCAAAACTACATTTTCCGGGCTGAAATTGTACTTCGACCAACTTGGACCTCTTTGACCTATTTGAAATGCACCTTTGACTTCTTTGACTCCTAAGTCCACTTATAGACTCAATTACACAGGTTTGTGACCAAAATTTGACCCTTGACCTTTTACCAATTCATACTTGTGGTCCTCGGGATTTGACTAAAACTATACATAAATTCGGATTATGAAAGTTCTCGTCTCCCGGTACACGATCTTTAAAACCTCATAACTTTTAGCTCGTTTTGAATCACGAGCTCTACCTTATACCAAATTAAAGCTAAGAAGACCCTCTATGACTACATTTAGCTATCTAGACCTGTAGGAAAAATTATTTTTATGAAAAGGTCTTAAACTTTCTGCCTAAATTTAACCATACCAAAATCACACTTAAGCTCGATTCCAAACCTATTAATCATTACTAGGCTTCATCCTAAGCATTCTCAATCATAACCAAACACTAATTTCAGTCCCTAACCCCTATTGATCATCAACCTTATAATCTAAAAATCTAAAAACAAACATGCAAACACTTGTACCCATTTAACACATCAATAAACACAAGGCTAAACACAAAACCAATGCTCAAAATCATCAATCACCATGGCTCCCCAAACACCCCCTTTTGCCGTGGGGTTTGGGTGACCAAATCACCACAACCAAATCAATTTTTGTGGGTTTGATTAGTGATTATACTCTCATTTAACATGAATTTAACATGCATTAATCCAATTGACCTCAAAAACGAGTTTGAATGATCTTGAAAATTTTTGAAAAAATTTTGTTAATGCATGTTTGAAATAACCATGGATTAACACTCACCAATGGATTTTAGAAGGTGGTCTAAGGTTAGATTTTGTCAAAACTCAAAAAAAATGGTGGATGGTGGTGGTGTGGGTGTTTGGCCGTCGGCCTAGAGAGAGAGGGAGAGAGTTGTTTGATTTTTTTTGTTAAGTGTTGTGTGTGTTTGTGTTTGTCACATTTTGTGAGATGGGAGGGGCCAAAGTGGTATTTTTGGATTTCTTTTGGCCTTAAACAAAAGCGTCACTAAAACTTTGCGGGATCGACTCACTAGTCAATTTAGAAAATTTTACGGGAGTCGGAAATCATCCCGAACACTCCAAAATACTTTTGGGATACTTTAAATGTACTCGGAAGGCTATAAAACTCACCCGACTCAACTTAACACGAACCGTAAGTAAAATTCTCGAAAAATTACATTATCGATAAATCGTCAATAATTATAGAAATTTGGGCATCTATCGGGATCGTAATCGTCATCGTCCTTCTTGAATCGTCAATCGTAAAAATTATAACCTCGAACATCGGCTTTAACCAATATACTTATATATATATAAATTAAAATTTATTAAAAATTTCAAAAATTAGCGTAATTTAGGGTAACGTTAATGACCTCGGTTCTAGGGTGTCACATCCACCCCTCCTTAGAGAGAGCGACGTCCCGGCGCTCGCCTCTTCTTGTACTCACATTTCGTTCTGCTGGAACAGATGAGGATACCTTTCCTTGAAAAAGTCCTCACGTTCCCAAGTGTATTCCGGTCCACGCTTAGAATTCCATCGAACCTTCACAATAGGAATTCTACTACGCTTCAGCCTCTTGACCTCTCGGTCCATAATTTCCACAGGTTCTTCCACAAAATGCATTTTGTCGTCCAGTCGAATCTCGTCCAAAGGAATCACCAATTCCTTATCCGCCAAACTCTTCTTCAGGTTCGATACGTAAAACGTGTCGTGAATAGCACTAAGCTCGCTCGGCAATTCTAACTTGTACGCTACTGGTCCAATTCGTTCAACGATCTTAAATGGTCCAATATACCTCGGACTCAACTTTCCTTTCTTCCCAAAACGAATTACACACTTCCACGGCGATACCTTGAGCATAACCATATCTCCGACTTCAAACTCCAACGGTTTCCTTCTGTTATCGGCATAACTCTTCTGTCGGCTTCTCGCAGCAAGTAGTCGGTTCTTGATTTGCACAATCTTCTCTGTCGTTTCTAAAACCATTTCAGGTCCAGTCAATTGACTTTCTCCTACTTCACTCCAACACACAGGCGATCTACACTTCCTTCCATACAACGCTTCGAACGGTGCTGCCTTGATACTCGCATGATAACTATTATTATACGAAAACTCCACCAGAGGCAAGTGGCGTTCCCAACTTCCTCCAAAATCAATCACGCATGCTCGGAGCATGTCTTCCATCGTCTGAATAGTTCGTTCACTCTGGCCGTCAGTTTCCGGGTGATAAGCCGTACTTAAACTCAATTCAGTGCCCATCGCACGTTGAAGCGATTTCCAAAATTCCGAAGTAAATCTACTATCGCGATCCGAAATGATCGATAACGGCACTCCATGTCTGCAGACGATCTCTTTCACGTACACACTGGCTAGCTTTTCCATGCTGTCCGTCTTCTTCATAGGTAAGAAATGAGCAGATTTCGTTAATCTATCCACAATTACCCATATCATATCACATCCACTAGGAGTTCTAGGTAAACCCGTCACGAAATCCATAGCGATTTTCTCCCATTTCCATTCTGGGATCTCTGGTTGTACCAACAATCCAGATGATTTCTTATGTTCTGCTTGGACCTTCGCGCAAGTCAAACACTTACTAACGTAACGAGCAATATCCGCCTTCATATTCGGCCACCAATAAACTTTCTTCAGGTCGTGATACATTTTATCCGATCCAGGATGTATCGAATACTTCGACTTATGAGACTCGTTCATAACCAATTCTCGAACTCCAGGCTTTCCTTCCTCATATGAACACAATGGTAACCAAATCCGATTTTCAAAATATCTCAGTCCGTCTGACCTAATCACAAAAAGAGGTTTCAACATTCGTCCCAAGTTCTCAGCTTCAACATTCCCTTTCATTAGTCCCCTCTCTTGAGCCTTCAGTATAGTTTCGGTTAAGTCAACGCTCTCAGTCATCACCAAAGCTCTGACCCGCAAAGGTTTCTCCCGTTCCTTCCTACTCAGTGCATCCGCTACAACATTCGCCTTGCCAGGGTGGTAGCGAATTTCGCAGTCGTAATCACTCAGTAGTTCAACCCATCGTCTCTGTCGCATATTCAACTCCTTTTGATCTAAAATGTGCTGCAAACTCTTGTGGTCAGTGAATACAACACACTTCGTCCCATACAAATAGTGTCTCCACAACTTCAACGCAAAAACTACAGCTCCTAATTCCAAATCGTGCGTCGTGTAGTTCTCCTCATTCTTCCGCAGTTGCCTCGATGCGTAAGCTATCACCTTTTCACGTTGCATCAATACCGCTCCATAACCCTTACGAGATGCATCACAATACACTACAAAGTCTTCGGTTCCTTCAGGCAATGACAAAATCGGTGCAGAACATAACTTGTCCTTGAGCGTTGTGAAAGCGAGTTCTTCCTCATTTCCCCATTCATACACCCTATTCTTTTCGGTAAGCCTTGTCAATGGTTTTGCAATCAACGAAAATCCTTCAATGAACCTTCGATAATACCTAGCTAAACCAAGGAATTGTCGAACTTCAGTCGGCGTTGTCGGTGCTGACCATTCCCTGATCGCTTCGACCTTGGCAGGATCCACGCGAACTCCCTTGCTATCAATCACGTGGCCTAGTAATTGCACGGACTCTAACCAAAACTCACACTTCGAGAATTTCGCATACAGCTTCTCTTTCTTTAACAACTCCAAAATCTTCCTCAGGTGCTTCTCGTGCTCCTCCTTACTTTTAGAGTAAATAAGTATATCATCGATGAAAACAATAACAAACTTATCTAGATACGGCTTGCACACGCGATTCATAAGGTCCATGAATACAGCAGGCGCGTTTGTCAACCCAAACGGCATCACTCGAAATTCAAAGTGTCCATACCGCGTACGAAAGGCAGTTACAGGAATATCCTCCTCTCTTACACGCAGTTGATGATACCCTGATCTTAAATCGATCTTTGAGTATACACTGGAACCTTGCAATTGATCAAACAAATCGTCAATCCTCGGCAATGGGTACCGATTCTTAACCGTCAGCTTGTTGAGTTCCCTATAGTCAATACACATCCGAAAGGAACCATCTTTCTTCTTCACAAACAACACTGGCGCTCCCCAAGGTGATGAGCTCGGCCTAATAAATCCCTTGTCCATCAATTCCTTCAGTTGATCCGATAACTCCTTTAACTCGGATGGTGCTAAGCGATAAGGTGCACGCGCAACCGGCGCAGCTCCTGGCACCAAATCAATTCGAAACTCGACCTCACGGGTGGGTGGTAAACCCGGCAACTCGTCTGGAAAAACTTCCGGATATTCGCAGATAACAGGTACCTCTTCAATCCTCGCCTCTAAATCACCATCACTCGAAACTTGTGCCAAAAACACATCGCATCCGTTCTCTACATACTTCATCATTTTCAAACAGGAAATCACTTTCAAACGAGAAGTGCATTCGTCTCCCTTCACCGTCAAGACTTTATTCCTCAACGGAATCTGAACTAATCTCTCGCCACAGACGATCATAGCACTGTGCGCCATTAGCCAATCCATTCCCACAATCACGTCAAACGATCCTAGCTCTATAGGCATCAAGTCGATTTTAAAAGCGTAATTTCCTAACTTCAAGGTACACCCTTTCAGTATAGAATTTGTACTAACAATTTTTCCATCGGCTAACTCAACGTTATAATTAGTCGCTAACAACACCGGTTTTCTATCGATATGACGACTAAATTTAACATCTACAAAACTCTTGTCGGAGCCAGAATCAAACAAAATACTAGCATAACAAGCGTCTAGCAAAAACGTACCGGTAACCACGTTAGGACCCTGTGGTTTATCAGCCGTCCCTACTTGATACACGGCAGCAGCATTGTTACCTCCCCGCTTGTTTCCTGCCTTCGGGCAATTCACTTGCATATGGCCTCTCTCTCCACATCCAAAACATCCCCTCATTCTGATAGCATTCGCCCCAGTGGCTACTCCTCCCGCTCGGCAACCAGACGTCCTGTGACCTGTTTTTCCACATTTGCCGCATGCAGGCGGGCAATTCCCGACATGGTACAAGTTGCACCTACCACAATGGGGATTCACTTTTAATCCTCTGGGGTTTGTCACAGCCCTCATCCCTTCATTCCTTCGTTGGTTAAACTGCTGATTGCGGTTCTGACCATGGTTGTTTCGATTTCCACCTCGGTTTTGGCCCTGGGATTGATTGCTTTGTGCCGCTTCCCATTTCCTCTTGTTCCCTTCAGCGATGAAGTTCTGCTTGTCCTGGAGCTTGACGTCCATCAATGCGTGAGCCATCTGGACCGCTTCATCAAACGACCCAGGTTTAGACGAAGTCGTCTCACCCTTAATATTACTAGATAAACCTTTGATGTACTGTTTCATCTTCTTGGCATCATTGGCAAAAACGTCTGGACACAAAAGGCTTAATTCATTAAACCTCCTGGTGTAAGCAGCGATATCATTGTTCTTCAAGGTCAGGTGCCTCAACTCATCTTCCAATTGACCCAATTCCTCTTCCGGGCAGAACTTCTTAGTCAACAGAGCTTTTGTCGCAGTCCATGTCCTTGCATTCGCTACAGCCAATCCAACAGTGGCTACTTGGGTGTTCCACCAACTTAACGCATCGTCAAGAAACGTAGCAGCCGCAAACTTAACCTTGTCCGCTTCTGAACAACCGCTGATTTCGAAAGTACTTTCAACCTTTTCCAACCATCTTCTAAGTTCTAGAGCTCCACCAGTTCCACGAAATTGCGTGGGACCGCATTTCATAAAACTAGAATAGGTACACACTCTCGGGGCTTGCTGTCTCCCCGCGTTTCTACCCTGATCCTGATTTCTCCCGGCTCGGTCTGCTTCTAGCGCATTTGCTATAGCTTCCTGAATCATTGTGTTTACACGATCGGCGGTTAACTTTGGAGGCATGGTGTTATCGAATATCTCTTTCTGCAAGACAGGGAAAATAGAAAAACAATGTAAGTATACATATCAAGATTAAGATGGATTTCTCTTTCAAGACATAATATACATACAACGACACATCACTACAGAGTTACTAATATTCATCAATTCACATCACAAAAGATCAAATTTAAGACATATCACAGATCATGAAAGGTAACATGGATTGTATTGATAATTAACCAAAATTGTGACAAGTATTGCCACTACAATCGTTCACCATAAAACTTAAGTCCTCAAGTTTTTCGTCATAATGCCATCATACAAAAGTCTAAAACAGTTCTATTACAATGATCAAAGAAAAAATACAAGACAAGCAACTAGGCATGTGGTGATCCACACGGCCTCTTGGATGGCGGTTCGTCATCATCTTCCTCGGGTTCCTCATCGCTATCGTCCTCGTCCACATCATCCATTTTTCTCTTTCCTTTGTCATTCGGCCCACATTCAGTCTCCTTTTTCGTTCCTGACGTAGACCCACACTCAATCGCTACCTGACTTCCCACAGTAATACAAGCACCTCTTGTAGGTGGCTGGATCATGAAGTCATTAGCCTCCATCTCCAAATCGTCCACGAATCTCCAATCTGGGGGCAATGATGCTCTCACTCGATGTTCCCAACTCTGCATCCTTGACAACCTCACTTGATCTTCCCTAACACGGTCAAGACTAGCGCTCAAATTCGCAACCATCGATCTTAGACTGTTGATATCACTTTTGTTTACATTTCCATCATACTCAATTCTTGCAGTCCTTTCCAACAGTCTTTGGTGTTCCCTTTCATTCTCATCAAACCTCTTAATTACCCTGGTCTCAACTACAAACCGCTCATACATCAACCTATCCATCCTCCTTAAATGACCTGCGGGATCCCAGTAGTGTCTTGGTCTCGGAAAGTAGACCCTTGCAATATTCTCATGAATCGATTGCGACTTGGATGATTTGCTGGACTCTACGTCGCTCCCATTACTTACTCGAACAAATCCTGGCACTGATCTCAAATAGTCCTTGCAATTGTCCATCGGGCGATTAAAGGGTTGTTGCTCATATCGATCGGTTGGAGGTACTTCATAACCCTTTGGCGAATTCGGAGATTGAAACAAATCAGGTTCGGTCTGGCCTACAGCATTCTCGGGAATGCCATCATCCATTAGTTCCTCGGGCTCTTCCTCAGAATCCTCACTCTCGTCACTACTGATGCTAAAATTGTCCACCTCACTTTCATCATTGTCATTTTCCGGCCCTATTTCCTCTTCTGGAGCGATCCATCCATTATCATTGTCCGGCGGGTTCGGAGGAAACGGTCCCCCTTCGTGACCTACGACGTAATCGTTTCCATTATCATTAGGCGGTACCTCGGCCATTCCTGCAATAACAGCGAATTTCGAAGGGTACATAAGTAATTATACAATATTTATAAATACATGCATGCAAATGCAATGCAAAGGTGGTACATATGCCCAAAATGTAATAATATGATGCTCATGCATGATTAATACAAAAATTACGATGTCGGATATTCCACGTATAATTTCAACGTCTACATATAGTAATTTCCATACTTACGTAATAATTACCCACATATATACTTCAACTCAAAAGTATACGTCAAATGCCATGAATACAAAAATAAATCTTACCGGAGCCATGCAGGATGGTTGTGTGTGCTTGGACCATTTCTTACGACACCAAAAGTTATAGTTTAGGATTTTCAAAAACGACCTAGTTCTCTATAACTCATGGCTCTGATTACCAATCTGTAACACCCCCACAAAATGCTATGCGCAGCGGAACTACAACATTGGGTGCTACACAGTTATCATTGCACACAAGATATATCAAACGACTCTAAATAGACGTCAACTTAAAACTTGAATTAAAAATTTGTTAGATGATACATGTCCACGGTTTTTCCAACCCCACTTGATACAACAGAGTTTAGCGTTTACGGTCCCCATGAATCTCGACCCAAGAATTTTGGTTTCACAACAACATAACATTAAAATTAAAAATGTTTAAGTAGGAAAGGGAGGAAAAACAAGCAGACTCCAAGCCATACACACAACATCCATCCCATGCACGCTCCATGCTACACTTCAGCGGTTACCTGAAACACATGCCAAAATTTGGTCAACGAAAACGTTGAGTGGAATTCATAGGTTTTACAATTCATTTTGAACGTATATAAAATAAAAACCATTCGTGATCATCCATAGACTTGTCGATCAAACAATCTATATTCAGGATACTGACAATTGTGTTTAAGCTCATGACACTAAACCGTTAACTCAATCACCCGCGTAATAATTACCGGCGTGACTCAGATGAAACCATGGCCCCTAATAAGGCATCAGTTGCAATTATACCTTTTCTCTTATCACAAATTATCCGTCCGCAGGGGGTATCAACGTACTAGCCCTCGTCTCGGATAGGGTAGTCAACCCCATAGTACTATCACTTTGTATAAGCGGCTATTTCCCCCTTCGCGAGGGCAAGACAATAGTTAATAGTTCATGAAATTAGGGTCTTTTGCAACTAGGTACTCAACACAATTTCTAAGGCAACATTCGGGTCTAACAATCATTCATGACATACGTTCCTTTTAAAAACTAGCATGCATTTCCCTCGCGGGTAAAACAGTTTGAAATAATAGTAAGCGAGGCTATAAATTCACACCTTATATATTAAGTAGTCGGTAGTTCGGGAGATGATCACTGACGACGATACGGATGCCCGGGTAAATCAACACCTATCAACAAATAACGCGTAATGAGCAATCTCATTTTAAATACCTTACGGTACTGTATAAAATACATAGATACTAGTCACTTAGGACAATTATAACTCACGCCAAAACAAAACAACAAGCATCACTCATTTTACACCATTCGTTCTTATTATTTACGTTATCCATTTTTACTCATTTTCGCTGGTACTTACCGAAAGTACGGGCTGTTTTACTATATTTAACCATTCTTATAAAATTTGACAAAATTCTCAAAAATACTATAAGACCTGTAGATAACACATATTTAATCCCAATAAAAGTTTTTACTTCTACGACCCGTTACTCAACGCTTTTCCAAAACTACATTTTCCGGGCTGAAATTGTACTTCGACCAACTTGGACCTCTTTGACCTATTTGAAATGCACCTTTGACTTCTTTGACTCCTAAGTCCACTTATAGACTCAATTACACAGGTTTGTGACCAAAATTTGACCCTTGACCTTTTACCAATTCATACTTGTGGTCCTCGGGATTTGACTAAAACTATACATAAATTCGGATTATGAAAGTTCTCGTCTCCCGGTACACGATCTTTAAAACCTCATAACTTTTAGCTCGTTTTGAATCACGAGCTCTACCTTATACCAAATTAAAGCTAAGAAGACCCTCTATGACTACATTTAGCTATCTAGACCTGTAGGAAAAATTATTTTTATGAAAAGGTCTTAAACTTTCTGCCTAAATTTAACCATACCAAAATCACACTTAAGCTCGATTCCAAACCTATTAATCATTACTAGGCTTCATCCTAAGCATTCCCAATCATAACCAAACACTAATTTCAGTCCCTAACCCCTATTGATCATCAACCTTATAATCTAAAAATCTAAAAACAAACATGCAAACACTTGTACCCATTTAACACATCAATAAACACAAGGCTAAACACAAAACCAATGCTCAAAATCATCAATCACCATGGCTCCCCAAACACCCCCTTTTGCCGTGGGGTTTGGGTGACCAAATCACCACAACCAAATCAATTTTGGTGGGTTTGATTAGTGATTATACTCTCATTTAACATGAATTTAACATGCATTAATCCAATTGACCTCAAAAACGAGTTTGAATGATCTTGAAAATTTTTGGAAAAATTTTGTTAATGCATGTTTGAAATAACCATGGATTAACACTCACCAATGGATTTTAGAAGGTGGTCTAAGGTTAGATTTTGTCAAAACTCAAAAAAAATGGTGGATGGTGGTGGTGTGGGTGTTTGGCCGTCGGCCTAGAGAGAGAGAGGGAGAGAGTTGTTTGATTTTTTTTTTGTTAAGTGTTGTGTGTGTTTGTGTTTGTCACATTTTGTGAGATGGGAGGGGCCAAAGTGGTATTTTTGGATTTCTTTTGGCCTTAAACAAAAACGTCACTAAAACTTTGCGGGATCGACTCACTAGTCAATTTAGAAAATTTTACGGGAGTCGGAAATCATCCCGAACACTCCAAAATACTTTTGGGATACTTTAAATGTACTCGGAAGGCTATAAAACTCACCCGACTCAACTTAACACGAACCGTAAGTAAAATTCTCGAAAAATTACATTATCGATAAATCGTCAATAATTATAGAAATTTGGGCATCCATCGGGATCGTAATCGTCATCGTCCTTCTTGAATCGTCAATCGTAAAAATTATAACCTCGAACATCGGCTTTAACCAATATACTTATATATATAGAAATTAAAATTTATTAAAAATTTCAAAAATTAGCGTAATTTAGGGTAACGTTAATGACCTCGGTTCTAGGGTGTCACAACGTCCTCCAAATGCTCGAGCCTTTCCTAGGGTACCTGCCGTTTTGGGACATGGAAAGGAAAGTAACGGCTGAGCAAAACGCTCAGTGCACGGATATAGACATAGTATAAGTGACTAAAACATAAGAGAGACTTAATAACACAGGAAATGTATAAGTCCTGGAAAAACTGGAACATGTTCATAAAACTGGTTTTATAGTTTGAAAAGCCTTATGTTTATCTTACGAAAACTGTTTAGCATATTTTACCATTAGCCAATATAGGTCATGAAAATCTACCGTGCATGAATACTTGGAGGGGTGACCTCATCATGCAAATTAGAGGGGTTGCCTCTAATTTAATATACTGGTTTTTGGGTAGGAGGGATCAGCTCCTTGTGAAGGATGCAAGGCACACACCACATTCACCATGAAATCCTGAATAAAACATGTAACTAGGATGCACCCATACGCCCCACATGATAAATATAAATAAATGGCCAAAAGCTGAAGGGACGCCACGAGCAATCACTCCGCCGTAGTGAAGTCATAACATCAGTGCCTCTAATGTTATGGTTATGGTACCTCCATAACTAGGTGAAACTGGTCATGCATGTATATGGCTATAGGTAATCTTAATTAAACATAAGCAATCAAACACATAACTTATACTACGGGAAAACAGTTGGCTGCATACGGGGAATCCTAATAAGGAAAGAATGTCTATACTGAAAGGACGGGAATCCGTACCTTATGTCCAGTGAACGAAGAAGATGAACTGAGAGGAATTCTACTTCCGAATAACTAGTGTTACATAAATACATACATGAATAAGTATTTGCTTACTAAATACGTAGCTGGTTTTATGTCATGTCTTAGCTTATTTTATGTGTTCTTACCATGTTTTACTGTTTTTAAGCCTTAAACCGTGTTTATCTTATATTCTGTTTAATCTGATTAAGTATTTCTGGTATTTCATGTGTTATAACACTTACTGTGTAATAATAAGTAACTTTCCAAAAATAGCAGGTTTCCTAAAATAGAAAGTTTCTAAAAATAGAAAGTTTCCAAAAATAGAAAGTTTCCAAAAATAGAAAGTTTCCAAAAATAGAAAGTTACCAAAAATATAAAGTTTCCAAAAATAGAAAGTTTCCAAAAATAGAAAGTTTCCAAAAATATAAATTTTCCAAAAATAGATTTACTGCTTAAAATAGATAAGTTTCTAAAAATAGAAAGTTTCTATAAATAGATCAACTGCCTTAATTAAATAAGTTTCCATAAATAGATTAGCTGCCTGAAATAAATAAGTTTCTAAAAATAGAAGGTTTCCATAAATAGATTAGCTGCCTTATTTAATTAAGTTTCTAAAAATAGAAAGTTTCCATAATTAGAAATAAGCTGGTTAAATAAGCTAAGTATATAAGCCTAAGGGTCTGTTTGGTTCGATGGAATCCTAAGGATTCTGATTGAATTGAAATCTGATTCCATTCCATAACGTGTTTGGTTGACAGATTCAACGTATTTGGAATCTGAATTCCATTCCTTAATGTGTTTGGTTAACAAGCGGAATGGAATTAAAATCCTACAAAATCCCATATATGTGGAATTGAACATTCCATGGCAAAGGGGGGAGGAATGTTTACGTTATTATTTTTTTACTAATATTATTTTTAATAATAATAATGATAATAATAAATTTAAAAAAAATAAAAAAAGAAAAAAAATAGTAGTAATAGTAATAATAATAATTAAAAATATATAATTTATTATTATTATTATTATAAAAATAATAGTAAATAATAATAACAAAGATATTAAAAATAAAAGTAATAAAAATAATAAAATATTAAAAACAAAAATAAATAGATAAAAAACAGAAATAAAAAAATCAAAAACATTAATTTTAATTAAATAATTTTTAATAACTATTTCTCAACTTTATTGTTATTATCTATTTTTAATTTTTTTGTTAATTTAATATTTTTTATGTTTATTATTTTTATTATTTTATTTTTATCTTTATTCTTATTTTTTAATATTACTATTATTTATTTTTTTAATTCTTAATTTTTTAATTTTTAATTTTTTAACTTTTATTATTTTATTATTATTTTTTACTTAATATTATATTATTTAAAATTTAATTATAGTAATATATTTAAATATAATGTTTCTCATTTTATTTTCTTTCAACCAAACACGAACTAGTCTTTTCAAATTCCAATTCCATCGGATTCTAAATCATAAGGATTCTATTTTTCAACATTCCATTCCTTTAGATTCTAATTCCTGAAATAGATTCTAATTCCATCAAAAACATTCTGCGAACCAAACGGGCCCTAAGTGTTTTCATGATTATTTCCTAAGTCATATGATATAAGGTATACTTTAATAATTATTTCATGTAATTTAATTAAACTATAGGTTAAAATATTTAATTAAAGTATAACATGTTTTTACTTAAATAAGTTAAATACTTAGGTTTAAATATGTATTATTATATATTAATAATATAACCTAAGTCATGTTAATTAATTAATTATATCCATGGTTTTAAAATAATTAATTAATTATAAGTCTTAAATATACAAATACTTAGGTTAATAAATTTCATGATTATTAAATAATTAAATAACCTAAGTCATGTTATTAAATTAATCATATCATTTTATTAATTTAATTTTTTACCTAAGATCATAAACATAAAAAAAAACTAAACATACACCATGAACCGGATCTAGGCTAAAAACAATGAACCGGACATGAAATCGACACCGTACCCCGAACCAACTCGGGGTACCCCGTGTTTCATTGCTGTCGTGGGACCCACACGCACCAACCAAGACCATATGGTCTTGGTGGTGGTCGGCTTGGCAAGCCGAGACCCCTTTTGGGTTTGGTGAAGCCGGCGGCCAAAACAAACACCCCTTAAAAACACCCTTTTGATTTAATTTAACACCAAATCATGTTAGATCCATGTTTAATTATTATGTTTTTGTAAAAACATCACATGTTCATAATTTATAAGAAGATTAAATCAAAAGAAAAGGTTTAAAAATGTTTTACCGAATTCGTGGATCAAAAGGACGAAGAACCAACACGATCAATCACTAAAACTTCAAGACCAAAGATCAAAAATTTATGAAGTTTTTGTGTTGTACAAGTTTGTATCACAAAAGTTTGTAAGTGTGTACTACTTTAAATTTTGGAGACATAGTGCAATCTATGTTATAAGCAGTACAGATTTATGGGTCGTTAAAATAGTACATATTTATGTAATGGGAATGTTCTTATCGATTTCGTGGGGCCTCTTCGGTTCTTATTATGACGGTTTTTTCGCTAGCTGAACTGATTGTGACTCGTTGGTCTAGTTCCATTTCAAAACTAGGTACACCATATTTTAGGTAGAAAAAATATGTACGATCTTATAGATATATCTTTTTAATCGGTGTACAATGTGTTTATATAAGTGTATTTTTAAGTAATGAAAGTGTATTAGTTATATTAATTAATTAGTATTATTTAATTTTATTTATAAGTGTGTATTAATTATTATGTATTAATTAATTTTAATATGAGTATTAAATTATGTTTATATGTTTTAATTGATTTCTAATTATGTATTAGTACTTGTACTATGTCTTGTTTAGTTGTAAAATAAGGTGAGTGGTTGTTTTAGTTATACAATTTAATGTGATATGTTGTTTTAATAGTATAAGAGCATCTCCAATGGGTAAAGTTGAAAATGATTTTTCACTATTCCAAAAGTTTTTATAAAGTTTTTTTGGCATTTGTTAATAAATTTTTTAAAACTTTTTGAGAGTTGTTAGCTTTTTGTTAAAAAATAACATCTTCTAAAATAACTAGCTCTATTTGGCACAACAACTTTTTAGAGCTATTAACTTTTTATTTTAAACAAGTAGCTCTTAAATGAAAATCTGATCCATACAGCTTTTTAAATAACCAGCTCTTTAAAAGTTGTAAATCACTCATATACCATCCAAACATTTTATAACTTATCTAAATGTGTCATTTTAGGTCATTATACATATTAATTTTATAGTTAACAACTAATTTACCAAACAATTTTATTGAAAAAACAATACAGCTTATAACTAATGTTAACAGCTTTATAATTAACAGATTACACTTAACAACTTACAACCATTTTTTACCAAACATAGATTAAGTTTTTTACTTTTAATATATATGCTTACTTTACTTGTACAAATAGCATTATGTATTATAACTTGAAAATTTTAAGTATTAATATATATATCATATGTTATTTTAATTATAAAATAGGGTAATGTAGGTATTTTAATGATAGAGTTTAATTAAATACTATATGTTATAATTCTAAAATAGCTTGGTATGTTGTATAAATAATTTAATATGTTATAACTTGAAATTTCAAGTATTTTAAACTTAACATGTCAATGTGCTTTATAAAGTGTATGATAACAAAATATTATTACTTGCATTATTATCATTTATGTCTAAAGTGAAAACTAGTAAAAAACAAAAAGATAAAACTCACTAATCTCTATAAAAGCACACACCAACATCAGCCTGAGAGTATCTGACATAATAAATTGCATCATCATCACCAAACACCACTCCCAAACCCAAACACCTCACCACACCACACCACTCTTTAGGGTTTATAAAACCTCCAAATTATAACAATCTTATATATAAATATATAAATCATTTATATTTGTTATTAACAGAATTGAATTTGATATATATCGATGGGCGATTTAGATCAGTTACAACCGAATAAAAGAGTAGCCGATAGATACCTGAAGCGTGAGGTGCTTGGTGAAGGGACTTATGGTGTCGTCTTTAAGGCCATTGATACTACGGTATATATATTCGCCCTTTTCGCCCCGTAAATTAGTTTTATTTTATCTCAATTGTGTTTTACGCCCCGTAAATTAGTATAAAATTCATTTCGATTGTGTTTTACGAGCCGTAAACCTGTCGTCTTTAAGGCCATTGATACTACGGTGTATATATTCGTCCTTTTCTCCCCGTTAATTAGTTTAGTTTTCATTAATTCTGTTTTACGCGCCATTAATTAGTTTATGTTTTCTCAATTCTGTTTTTCGCTCCGTAGACTAGTATAAAATTCATTTAAATTGTGTTTTTCGGTTCGTTAACTAGTCTTAATCATCTCAGTTGTGTTTTACGCGCTATAAACTAGTGTAATTTGTGACAGTTTTTTGTTTCTGCCTGTGTAATGTGAGGTTTAGGTTTAACAAGTTGATACGTATCCGCGTTTTACGGCCTTAAACCAGTCTAATTTATGTCAACTGTGTCGTCTTTAAAGCGATTGATACTACGGTATATATATTTCGTCCTTTACAACCCGTTAATTAGTCTTATCTATCTCAATTCTGTTTTTCAACCCGTTAACTAGTATAAAATTCATTCAATTGTGTTTTACGAGCCGTAAACCTGTGTAATTTATCTCAGCTGTGTTGTACGGCCCGTTAATTAGTGTAAATGATCTCGATTGTGTTTTTCGCCCAGTTAATTAGTTTATTTTTTCTTAATTCTGTTTTTCGCCCCGTAAATTAGTCTGATTTTTATAAATTCTGTTTTAAGCGCCCTAGACTAGTCTAATTTATGTCAATTGTGTTTTGTGCCTGTGTAATGTAAGGTCTAGGGGTTAGGTTTAAGATGTTGACACATTTTCGTCTTTTACGAGCCGTAAATTAGTCTAATTTAGGTCGATTGTGTTTTACTGCCCGTAGACTAGTGTAGCTTATGTGAATTGTGTTTCAGGCTATGTTTTTGGCTGCGTAAATTAGTATAATTTATATCAATTTTGTTTTATGCCCCGTAAACTAGTCCAATTTATGTCAATTGTGTTTTGTGGCTCTGTAATGTGAGGTTGTGAATATTTTGTTCCTATACTACTGTATATATTCGTCCATTTCGCCCCGTTAATTAGTCTATTTGATTTCAATTGTGTTTTAGGCCTTGTAAATTAGTCTTATTTATGTCAATTGTGTTTCTGCCTGTCTAATGTGAGGTTTAGGGATTGTGAATATTTTGTTCCTAACTTATGTTTTACGAGCCGTAATTAGTTTTATTTATCTCAATTCTGTTTTTCGCCCCGCAAACTAGTATAAAATTCATTTCAATTGTGTTTTACGAGCCTGTGTAATTTATCTCGGCTGTGTTTGACGCCCCGTTAATTAGTGTAAATTATTTCAATTGTGTTTACGCCCCGTTAATTAGTGTAATTTATCTCAATTGTGTTTCTGCCTGTGCAATGTGAGGTTTTTGCCCTGTTTATTAGTCTTATTTCTGTCAATCGTGTTCTAGGCGCCATAAACTAGTGTAATTTATGACAGTTTTGTTTCTGCCTTTGTAATGTGAGGTTTGGGTTTAACAAGTTGATACGTATCCACGTTTTACGCCCTTAAACCAGTCTAATTTATGTCAATTGTGTGTTAATTTCCGTAAACTAGTGTAATTTATGTGAATCGTGTTTGTGCCTGTGTAATGCGAGGTTTAGGTATCAAAGGGTATTTGTCTTTTACGAGCCGTAAATTAGTCTAACTTATGCGAATTGTGTTAGGGATTAGGTTTAAGACGTGTTTACGCACCGTATACTTTGTAATTTATGTGAATTGTGTTTTGTAGCTATGTTTTTGGCTGTTTAATGTGAGATTTAGGATCTTTGAATGCCGACATTTTATTTCTTAAGTTCTAATTTTTCATTTTTAAGGCCATCGATACAATATTCCTCTCTTGCACCCCATTAATTAGTCGTATTTATCTCAATTGTGTTTTACGCTCCGTAAACCAGTCTTATCTATGTCGATTGTGTTTTACGCTCTGTAAACTAGTGTAATCTATGTGAATTGTGTTTGCGTGTAGCCGTGTATTATGATACGGATTAGGTATAAGATGTTGATACGTGGTTGCGCGCTATATACTTGTGTAATTTATGATGATATGGATTAGGTTTAAGATGTATGCGGTTGTATTTAAAGCGGTTAATACTAAGGTATATTCCTCTTCTCGCGATGTACACTTACGTACTAATCTATGTGAACTCTTTGTGTATGTGGTTATTAGTTAGATTAATTATGAAATATGAATATAGCAGAGTATTTGGGATTGCGTTTTATGAAAACACGGCATAAAAGTTAAAAGGGTATGTTGTGTGTATCTGCATTTTGTGTTGCGCTTGAAATAGAAAGTACTATGCTCCGTGATTTTATTTAGTTATGTATGGTATGATTTCGGGCGTGTTGGAAGTAAAATCTATGTGAAGTCTATGTGTTTGGATATGGTATTTGGATGTGTAACGTGAGATTTAGGCCACAAATTTGCGCGTATTCATGATACGGATGCTGATGAATAGGTGATTTGAACCAAAATGTATACTTGTGTTTACGCGGCGCATGCTTGTGTAAGTTATATTAACTGTTTGTGGATATGATAGCGTTTCTGTTAGCTGATGTTCTGTCTCGAGTTCTGTTTGTGTGTATATGTGTTTGATTATTGCTGTGATAGTAGGTATGTCCGTGTTTATTAGTTACAAAAACAAAGGATAGTTAAATTGCTTGGTGTCATTATCTCCTCACAAGAGGTTTTAGGTTCAAACCTGACTAGGTAAACATTATGGGGGCAGCCAGGGAAAGGGTTCAGAAACCTCGTTTATCAGTCAAAGACTCGCCCTCCCTGGGTAACCTGAATTGGAAAACCTCATTAGGTTACTTGGTTTGCCAAAAAATTCCTGATTATCTGCATAACGCAATTCTATACTCGATTGATGCCAGGGTATATCTGTGTTTGTGTGGCATATACTTCTGCGGTTTATATCAACTTTTTGTGGCTATGATATTGGATATATGGATACGTAATGTGAAATTTAGAGTTTTTGTTTGCTGATGTTGTCTTGAGTTCTGTTTCGTGCGTATATGTGTTGAATCTTCTCGTGATAGTAGGTACTGATTTTGTATAACTAGAAGTAAGGCTGTCATGTACTTATGTACAAAGTTGAGTACAGAAAATGTGTAGAATCAGTTACTTTCACTCTCTGGCTTTTGAAATCTGTAGCAATGAGCGATGATACTTCGGTCGAGTTTACTCATAGTTTCTCTGTGT
Source organism: Glebionis coronaria (assembly GCA_025667525.1). Classification (NCBI taxonomy): domain Eukaryota; kingdom Viridiplantae; phylum Streptophyta; class Magnoliopsida; order Asterales; family Asteraceae; genus Glebionis; species Glebionis coronaria. The sequence continues at coordinate 583,288,821 of CM046881.1, forward strand.
TTCGAGAAAGAAACTCGAGAGCGATTTTGATATGGCATGTTTAGTTCAACCTATAAAGCCTTGATGTATATGGCCTAGGCATCAGTAGTAAGGAAAGTTATACGACTTGTGACTGTACCTATGATTTTGGACATGTAATTTGAAATTTAGTGTTTGTGTTCCACCTGAAACAGCAGAATTTGGATAACAATTATATCTAAGATGGATGGATATGGGACTTGAATACACTCGTGATAGAGGGGGCTGTTTTTTGTACCATTTAGTTGTTTCATTAGTTGGTAGTCATTTTATGAATATAAGTAAGGTTGTTATGGTTTAAGTTTAAGCATGATTATTCCGACTAGGCAATAGGCAACAGCCTGGTGAATAGGTGGCTTAACCGTAGTTTTGAATTAATAGTTATTGATTAATGTGAATAAGACTGGGGCTGTTTTATTCTGTGATATGACCCGATTTAAAGATGTTTTATCTTATCCGACGGCGTATACTTGTGTAAAAAACGTGTAAAAAAGACTTGTCTGATCTGTATACGACTTGTGCTTGTGGCTGTGATATTGGCTGTGTAGTCTGAAAGTATGTGATTATGTTTTCTCAATTTGTATGACTGTGTGACGCGACATACTAAAGCTTTGTTGAATACAACCTAAACTCTCTTCTACAAATGACGAATTCAGTTAAGAAATTACTCATATATTTTGCTGTCTACTCTGATACTTATATAAACTATTGGTTTCTGGGACAGACAGGACAAGTTGTAGCCATAAAGAAAATTCGGCTTGGGAAGCAGAAAGAGGGAGTGAATTTTACTGCGCTTAGAGAGATTAAGCTACTGAAAGAGCTCAAGGATCCAAATATAATCGAACTGATTGACTGCTTCCCTCATAAAGGGAACTTGCATCTTGTTTTTGAGTTCATGGAAACAGATCTTGAAGCTGTAATTCGGGATAGGAACATTGTTCTTTCACCCACTGATATTAAGTCATATATTCAAATGACATTGAAAGGACTTGCGGTTTGCCATAAGAAGTGGGTTTTGCATAGGTAAGTTTCATTAAGACATCACTTCTTTTGGCGGGTTTGATTTAGTTTCTTTAACAGTTTTACATGGCAATTTGTTTTCTTAAATTCCTCGAACTTTTCTTGGCAGGGATATGAAACCAAATAATCTCTTGATAGGACCTCGTGGACAATTAAAACTTGCTGATTTTGGTCTGGCTCGTATATTTGGTAGTCCTGACAGAAGGTTCACTCACCAGGTATTATTTTCATTTAATTTTCTGTATCACTAGATGCCTGAATGGCATAAGCGTTTAATTACATTATTTTTTATATCAAGCTTGTCATATCTGCTTTTACATATATAAGATGACTTTATGTGTGGTAATTTTGCACATCATCTATTAACAAGTATATGTGATTAGGTCTTTGCTCGATGGTATAGAGCACCTGAGCTATTATTTGGTGCGAAGCAGTATGGTCCTGGTGTGGATGTGTGGGCAGCTGCTTGTATATTTGCCGAGCTCCTCCTACGCCGTCCTTTCCTTCAGGTGAGTTCAAGTTGTCTGTGTTAGCTTCATTGCATTTATCGTGACATCAGTTTATATAATATTTTATAGTTTATCTTTTGTTATTTATGATTATAAACAGGGTGTCAGTGACATAGATCAATTGGGGAAAATATTTGCCGCCTTTGGGACTCCAAAACCCTCTCAATGGCCTGACATGATTTATCTCCCTGATTATGTTGAGTACCAATTTGTTCCTGGGCAGACACTTCGAACATTATTTCCAATGGCCAGTGATGATGCATTGGATCTGTTATCCAAGATGTTCGCATATGATCCTAAAGCTAGGATTTCAGCACAGCAGGCATTAGAACATAGGTAATTGATATACTATTAACTTTCCGTTCAGGTAGCAACTTTGACATGTTTACATATGAAGGGGTTGATTTGGGCTGTGCTATATCTCAAACGGATAAAATAGAAAGCGGTTTTGCATAAAGAAACATACTCTTAAATCCTCCCATTTTAGACGCCCAAGTCATAAGAAATGGTTTTGTCCAGTTTGGTCATTTTGTGTTATGTTTGGGCCGACTGGTCTGTTTTGATATGCAATAAAGAAATGACCCATTTTCAATTTTTGACATGCTACTCAACATCTCCTACCTGCCCGTTCTGTCATCTCTAACTTTGTGGGATGCAATTTGCTTCTGTGGTAGGTACTTTTCATCTGGACCGCCACCTACGGAACCAGCTTTGCTTCCACGACCTCCACCAAAGAAGGACTCGATGGACTCAAAGCCCTCAGAATTTGGTCCAACTGTGCTTTCCCCTAATTCAAGAAAAACAAAAAGAGTGATGCCTGAAAAGGGCGATGACCATGGCATTGGCAATGAAAGAAGTGGGCCTGCACCAATGTCCCTCGATTTTTCAGTGTTTGATCATAAGCCTCCAATTAGACCGACAATTAACAGGTAAATAGCCTTAAAATAAAATACAAGTTATTATATCCACATTAGATGTTGTGAGAACCCTAGGATTTGCCATATACTAAAAAATTTAGCATATTACACAAATATTATTCTTGATCACGAAAACAAGGTGATGGAGTAGTAGAGTACTTAAAAGACTTGAGTTGCTAGCAGCGTAGGTCTGAGGTTCAAGATGCAATGGGACTATAAGAACTAATAGAGTTAAGGGAGGCGATCAGCGACACAGAAAATTAACGACATAAAGGTTACTTGAATGGGGAGTAAATGGGTGGGCCCATTCAGGATTGTATCTAGTGTGAGTAGATTAACGAACTAGTATCTTACCTTTTGTTTATGCATTCATTAATTATACATGTTTCCATAATCAAATTCAACGTTTCTAAGAATACATGATTTTAATGCATATAATTAAGGTAAATGAATTTAATTAAATTACTTATTAATATAAGTGAGTTCATATTTGGAAATGTTTTTTTTAAAATTATGGTAAGCTTAATCAACACGTGTTAGCAATCTAATTTTAATTGTTAGGCGTGTTCGGGAGAGATGATGCCTCAAATCATGTTTTAATTCATGCTGATGATACTTTTTTCATCTTTTGGTGTTGGCTCTTAGTATTTAAGGTTTAATCCGATATTGCTATTGATGAATGATGATTTGATTGAGCGGGTTATTTTGTTATAGATATGTTGGGTGTATAAATGTTTACAATCTAGTTGACGTAGACGACACTTGAATATAACTCCCTTTTATGATTCTAATTATGTGCCTGCTTGTTTCCTATCCAAGCTTTTAGAAATTCACTTGTCTTGTTTATAAGTGAGGTAGATGCCTCGCTTCGAATGCCTTATCTGTGCGAGTGTACCAGGGGTTAATCCGTCTTGTATATAGATTCTTTTGAATGAATAGCTTCAGTCGTAAATCCCTTATTAATAATACGCGCATATATTAATTGTCATTAGTAATCAGTTTACCTTTTTTACCATGCAGTGCTGACAGAACCCATCTGAAGAGAAAACTCGACCTTGAGTTCCAAATTCCTGAAGACGATGAATATAATTGATTGAAATCATCCAAAAACTTACATTTTGACGTGATGAAATTGGCTTTTTGCATGATAATATCCTATACATCTGTACTAACTTTTGTATAAGGCCATAATTGCATATGTTGAGGGTTATATTTTGAACTTCATTTTATTTCCTGTAAGATCGATCGAGCTGAGAGAAGAGTGTATGGTTTATGTTGTAGCAGAGTGTGCCGTTGATTTTTGGTAAGAATATCATAATAACCTAACATGGTTTTATTTGTATTACAGTATTTATCTTGGCCAATACAATTTGTGACCAGTTTAGGCCTTTGATCTTCGAAATTAGAAATATTTTATATGTTTGAAAATTCCTGTTCATATTTACAATGTTTTGGTTTCTGATCTTTTATGAAGGGAAATGACTTAGGCATTTGAAATATTTTATGTACTTGATGAAATTATGGATTTCGCTAAAGCATTAGGTACCCATGGTGCCATCAAGTTGGTGCCGCTTCTCCCTTCATAGCACCAAGTTTTGTGTGTGTTTAAGTACCTAAACTTCTAGCGTTTTCTCATAACACGAGAATACCTGAAAATGCGAGTGGTAATGTTGGTCTTGTGCCACTTTTTGGTGTTTTCCGAGACCATGTGGTGTGGTGGTGGTTCGAAAACATAAGGTGCAATGTGAGGTTTGCCATGAGGTGGCATTTTCGATGATGACTTGAGTCATGATTTAAGGTGAGTTTTTTAGTAGACCATAGTGTTTTTAAAATATATTTAACAAAACATAGTATTTTCAAATTTATTTATAAAAACATAGTATATTTAAAAATTAACACATAAACATTTAGATGTCGTACCAAAACATTTGCAAGCATTAAAGAGACTGACAAAATAGAAAACCATCTGCGTTGAACAAAACTTGCTATTAACAAAAAATTCCCCGGTAAACAAGACTAAATGAGCAAAACTTGTATTATTGTTCTCACCAAAGTTTGAATTTTTTTTAGAACGGAAAATGTTAGTAGTTAGTGGGTTGAGTCGTCCAACGACATTCAAGCGGAAGAATGTCTTCTTCGAACCCTCGTCTACTTATGTTAGACTTTTTATCCGCTTCGCCTGAAAAGTCTTTGGCTAGTTTTGAACCCAAGACCTCCAGGAATCCTTTCCAAAGGACATCAATTAGTGGAACCTTGGTGGCCAACTGAGCTAAGCCAAAGTTTGAATTACATCCATCGTTAATACTTTATGCAGCATACATCCTTGTGGTTGTAAAATAGTGCACCATACATCATACATCTCTGAGGACGGATGGTGCAAATAGTTTATAGTTAGAGTTAAAACTGTCTGTTACCTTAAAAGTGTTTTAGTTTTTTTACAGCCCATGGATTATTTTTTGCACTTGACTATTAATTTTTTTTTGAAAAGACGTTTTTTTTTTAATTTCGAAAAAGGTTTTTTTTCCTAAAAAAAATTCAAATTCTTTTTCGAAAAACTCTTTTTCCCAAAAAATTCAGAATTTTTTTTCCATATATTACGAAAAAGGTTTTTTTTTTTAAAATTAGAATTTTTTTTCTAAAAAACATAATTTTTGTAACTTAAAAACTTTTTCTAAAAAACCTAATTTTTTATTTAAAAGGTTAGAAAAAACTAAAATATTTTTTTACTAAAATATGTTTCTAAAAAAACGTAAAATATTTTTTCGTGACTAGGTGATTTCATCGAAAACAAATGGCTAATATCCAATATATCACAACTTTGATGATCACGTTATATGATGCAACGGTCGGTGATTATCACGATGAGGAGTAGATACAACATGTAAAAGTTTTTTTATTTTTGTAGTGATGTAGAAGAAAGTGAACGAAGGTCATTGAGCTTTTGTCTTTATATTGATACAAGATGTGATGAATGTTTTTGTGACAATTTTCAAATGTACTATGTTTATATAAATAAATTTGAAAGTACTATGTTTTGTTAAATAAATTTTAAAACCGCTATGGTCTACTAAAAAACTCGATTTAAGGTATCTTATGTTTTAATGATACTAGCAGAATAGCACGGTACTCGTGTGATGTTTTGATGTTAGATTTGCCATCAGGTGGCGTTTTCGATGATGGTGAGTCATGATTTAAAGTATCTTAAGTTTTAATAATATGTCTCGATGTTAGGTTTGCCATCAGGTGGCGCTTTCGATGATGACTTGAGTCATGATTCAATAGTTTTAACTTAGTAAATGTAAGTCGAATTTTTAAGTATTTTATAATTAAAAAGCTTAAATATTTTATATATACTATACTTCTTATTTAAAAAACTTTTTCCGGTTAAAGCTTTTACTATTTTTAAAAGTAATTTCAACAATTCTAATTAATGTAAAATTTAATTAGTTATGTTATTTAGCAAGGTTTTATTCTTGTAAGTTGTAACTGTTATACATTGTTCTACAATGTTCTACAGGATATCCTAAACCTCATCACACGTGGCGACAAAAAAGAAACGTTTGGGCCATTGGGCTTCCTTGGTTGGTTTGCTGGGCTTTAACGTTGGGCTCATTAACCGACATACCACTATAAATATAGGCCAAACACAAAAACCAAAACCATAACTCACAACTCTCGAATTTAGGTTTCGAATTTAGGTTTTCAATCCAAGTTTCTCCATCATTGTAACAATGTCTTCTTCTTCTTCATCTTCAAACAAGATTGTCCTCAAGAGTTCGGACGACCAGACGTTTGAGCTAGACGAGACGGTCGCGTTAGAGTCTCAAACCATAAAACACATGATCGAAGACGATTGTGCTGACAGCGTCATCCCTCTCCCCAATGTCACTGGCAAGATCCTATCAAAGGTTGTTGAGTACTGTAAGAAACATGTCGAGGCACCCAAAGACGAAGGTGATAATAAGGTTACCGAAGAGGAACTTAAAGCATTTGACGCTGAGTTTGTGAAAGTTGATCAGGGCACTCTCTTTGATCTTATTCAGGCCGCAAACTATCTCAACGTCAAGAAGCTGTTGGATCTTACGTGTCAGACTGTTGCTGATATGATCAAGGGAAAGACGCCAGAAGAAATCCGCAAAACGTTTAACATCAAGAATGATTTTACTCCGGAAGAAGAAGAGGAGGTTCGAAGGGAGAATGCATGGGCTTTTGAGTAGCTTCAGCTTAACATGGCCATTTTGTTTTACAGATTTTTCTGTTTCTAAACTAGGGTTATTAAGTTTTACTTAAAGATATGCTTATTAGTTGTTGCTTGTTTGTTTTATTGATTTATTGTCACTGAATTCAGAAGATGTTCGATATAAAATCATGGATTTGATACTTTTTAGTGATTGAGATGATCAGTCATGAGTAATATTTATGAGTGAATGATGAGATTACTTTATATAATTTTATTATATCATAATAAGCTAATAAGTCTCAAAATAAGCCAAAAAATTCGAACTAGTGAATTATAAGGCGGACTCAAATAAGGTCATTATAAGCCCACAAATAAGCTTAAACAAACAACTTTTGTGGCTTATTTGATTTTGGGCTTATGTTTCATAAGCTCACTTTTGTGGCTTATTTTTAAACTTTTCGGCTTATATAAGTTTATTATGTCGTAATAAGTTTTATAAGCCGATAAATAAACTTATAAATTCCGAAAAGTTTCAAAATAAGCCACAAAAGTGAGCTTATAGAACATAAGCCCAAAATCAAATAAGCCTATATGAGCCGAAACAAGTATTGCTACTTGCAGGATGCAGACGGTATATGCTACACAATACATATGCTACACAATATAGGAGTGAGACCTGTTTCAGATTTTAAGACTATACTTTAGGTTATACGCTATTAATCATAAGCTTATATTATGAGCTTATAATTTTTTAAATAGTTCATAAGCCTATTGGATAAGCTAACACTAATACTGCATGATTGGAACTGTCTTTACAGCAAATATACAGTTATTTCAAGTAGCTGATTATATGTTATTACAAAAAGTTACAACTTCTTTTCATAAGTTTCCTCAACTAAGTAGTTGAAACGTATTTCGTTGTTCATGTTGGTTTTTTTAATTTTAGGCGGATAAACAAACAAAGACGACAGGTTAAACAAACGAACGATCATAAAATCTGCACAAATCTATACAGGTACCCGACATTAATGTTGCAAAACAAGGTCTACAAGGCCGATTAATCGCTACAAGGTCATCAACCTTGCCGATTAATGTAAAGGCGATTAATGGCAGTCAACTGGGGTCAATGGCGCTCAAGAGAGGTTAAACTTGCCGAAACATGCAAATCTTGCCGAAAATATCAAAAACTCACTATAAACTTGTGTTTATCACTTATAATAACTATTTATAAGTATGATAATCTGGATTTTAGGAATAATAATGCCGAAAATACCTAAAACTCTTCAGAAATACACAAAACCTGCCGGAAATACCCAAGATTTGCTAAAAATGCTTATTCGATGAATCACCGAGTAATCCCGCCTAGAACGATTACAAGCTACAAGGTGGTCGACCTGCCGGCTAGCCATTAATGATTTTTGCAACATTGATGTTTTCTAGTTGTTGACTAGAAAAAGTCAAACTTGCTATTTTACGCGTATATACCGGCGTTGTTGCGAGTTTGACAGGGTGTGGAAGAGAGACTAAAAAAAATAATCTTGTTTTGGGTTCATATCTTTGCAATCATATCAATGGCTGGTTGGATTACTTCGTACATACCCATTCTCTTTTAAAGTCGGTTTTATTCCACAAGGTGAAGATTGGCGGGAACACCTTAACCCCGGGTGCCTTTATGGATACAAAAAGCAAGCATAAGCAGCAAGGCCAGGCGATTTGGTGTCGTTTATAGGATACATAGATAGCTTGATGGTGAATATGCATATAGCAATTATCATGTTATTAGAAAATACAAAAAATTGTTACAAGGATGACGGATTTTATGTAGGCATATATCTGATTTCACGCATATTCTTTCAACTTTGCAGATCTTCGTATCAATCGTGTGGTTCGCCTCTGGAAGTCGTATACTGAACTCTTTGTCTGCATCACTATATGTGAATATCCTCTGATAGTATCTACTGCCCTTCCAACACGTGTGAAGTACATTCGATAACGATTATAATCAGACTCACTGCACCATCAAACAAAATCAATTTAACGTGTTCATCATTGTCACGCACAGTTATTCTTGAAATATCCTCGGATTACCTTATCCAGTTTTTCGTCGTCTACGTACTTGTTGATTTACGAGGACGATTTTCCTAAAATTTGTAAATATAAGTTCGTACAAACAAGATGTAGATGTAATCAATCCGACTTGCATTTGCTACTGCTTGGATAGCGGGTCGTCACTTGGCATTGCTATGCTCATCAGTTTCAGTATCATTATAACGAGCATGGCATTATGGCGATGCCTATACCATTTTTTGTTCTCACTCCACCCTCACTCGAATAAGTTATCTAACAGCACCAAATGCATATAAAAGCTTTTGAAGGAATAAGAGATTTCCATATATCTTGTCCGGTTGTTAACTAAGACTAATTTAGATGGATTTGTCTATGCGACCCTAACTTGACAACGACGAAAAAAAGTAGCCGAGGGTCTTATGGTTCGAACCTGCCATTTATTATATAAGTGAATTCAATGAAATCATTGATTTTGCATTTTATATAAGCTTCTCCTTCTACTCCCTCTCTGACTCGAACCACAGGGGCCAAAGATGAAGACAAGGGAGCCGGTTAACCACATTCCCAACAGTTAATAAGTCTTTACAAATGGCACAAGCTAAACCGTTATGATCAGCACTGTTAACAACCACACGTTCAAGATTATTCACAAATGAAAGAGCCGCGGATTGTGGACCCCGTCTTGAATTATCCGCCTCTGCTAACCGTTCCAAAAATTCTTCAAAGCATCTGGCCAGGACACATGCGAACGAGGTTATGGATAATGCTCAACCATGACTATGATATCAAGACGAGGAAAAAGTTGATGGGCCGAGGCTAATGATATTGTTAAGATCAGACTTGTGGATCTGGCAGAGCACATGGTCCAAGGCGATGCGGATGGGATTGAAACCATGGTAATGTCATGGACAAACAAGGGGTACTGTTGATCCCAATATAAAGCTAAGGCCATGTAAATGACTCAAGTACACAAATGGAAGGTCAATGATTCACGGCCGATAGTTTTAGGTTAGAGTTAGGCCGTTGAATTCAGGCCTATGAAGTTAAGCCAATGACTTCAGGCTCAAGGAGATAGGCTGCTCAGGTTATGCCATGAATTTAGGCTACTTGGGGTCGGTGCGAGGCTACTTGGGGGTGAATTCAATGTTTTCGAGGCCTATGAAGTTAAGCCAATGAAGTTAAGGTTATGCCAAGTCAACGGCCTAACTCTATTAATGGCTTAACTTCATAGGCCTGGACCATGGGCAAAGGCTAGGGGCTGGGAAACAGTTGTAATGATTTTTGGCAATCAAGTAGTTAGTCTAGGCCAAAGATTCAAGGAAATCAAGTAGGACCAATCATCTCATGTAATGATTTAAGACAAGGCATATCAAGGCCGAAGTCAAGACACATTGTCCCTAAATAAAGCTCAGATAACTCAAGCATTGTCCCAAACATGATTTTTTATGGGTTATATGCGTTGTTGCGAGTTTGAGAGGGCTTGGAAGAGAGGCTGCAACAGTGTTTAAGATTCATGTTTTTAAAGTCACTTTTATGGGATGCAGTAGTAACAAGCATAAGAAGCTAGCAAGGCCATGTTATTAGAAAATATGAAAAGTTGTTACAAGGATATGATGAGAGATTTTACGCGCCAATTATCAGAAATACGAGTAATGACGATTACACCTTTCAACTTTGCAGGCCTTCGGGTCACTCTTATGCTTCGCCTCTGGATTTTTTGGTTACTTTCTTAAACATGCCTTCATCAATACATGTCCTATATAAAAAGGGAAACCTGGGAAATTTCCTACACATCGGACACAGCTTCTTGCGCAACAGCCAATTCTTGATGCATCCTTCATGATAACTATGTTTACATCCCAGTGTTCCAATAATCTGATCCGCTTGGAATTCATTGTAGCAAATCGAACAAATCTCTCCTTCTTCATCGCCGTCTTCCTCTTTACTAAGTCCATCATTAGGCTTTTTCTTGCCAATAATTGCTGGAAGAGCTTTATACCACATTGTAAGCTGTGCAAATTTCATGAAGCTTCGACGAAGGCCCTCATTATTCAAAAGCTTGCCATACATATTATATAATCTAATTGTGTCGACTGACCTGCTAAGGTATAACCGATAACGAGTATAATCAGACCCACCATCAAACAAAACCGATTTAATGTGTTCATCGTACTGATCATGCATGCTTATTTTTGAACCCTCTGTAAGGAAAAGCAATACCTTATCCACATTTTCATCGTCAAATCGTTGATTTACCATGTACATTCTCCTAGTACGTGGACATATAACATGGTACGGACAAGAATAACTAGATGTAGCCATCCGACATATAAACCAGCAAAACAAAACTAGTAAACAAAGTCGACAGTGTACTACATGCACAAGATATAGAAAAGTCGATACGAATGTGACATATATATCCACCTAAAAAGTTTATAATGGACAAGGCCCATATAATTAAAAGAATAAATTCAATTTTTTTTAGCATGTAACAAGTCGTTTCAAATATGGATTTAAAAAAACGAACCCCAAAGTCAAATTAGCCCAAAAACCAAATTGGCCCGGCCCGCTCCTATTTTGTCAGCTAGCGTAATTAGCGTGAAGCTTATAGAAAGCAAAGGTTTGCATATGTTATTCTAACTTATATGACCGATGTAGAACTCAGACCTCACACTCGATCTCACTAAACTCACAGATATCACAACTCACTGATATAGTCCATATAGATATGATGTATGACAAAGTGGAGAAAGTATTCTACTAATATACTTCTCATATTCAACAAAATAAAAGGCTTTATATAGCAATGCACAAGCTACAAAATAGTAACCGAAAAGTAGAAACGTGGGTACACAAACTCTCCTAAAAAACCGGCCACATATGACCCACTCTCCTAGTACAATACTATTATCGGGTCAAACATAATACCAATTCTAACACAATCTATGAAACTATAATACTGATTATATCCAAAGTACATCCGATACACGTACATGGTGAAGGTTTATAATTCATAACAATACCACAAAACTCTAAACGATATCAAAGCACACATGTAGCGGAAGCGATTTAACAAGATTATAATAACATAATTATAATTAATCGAATTAGGGTTACATACCTTTTCGCTAAAGCAAATCCTCAAGATAAAGAACGAATCACTAATTAGGGTTTATATAACGTACACCACCAAGATATAGTCTAAAGTAAGACTATATTACGTTCTTGTACACACGTAATACAACGAGCTAACCGTGATTCTAGCACGTGTAAACCGAACTTCTACGCTTGTGGAAAATCTACCCAACAACCCTAGATAGGGGCTAGGACTAGATTTTAAGCTAAATCGAAAACCAACTGAAACCCTTTGTTGGGTTTGGTGTTGCGATCGCAAGAGAGAAAGAGAGGGAGAGATTGGTGTGTGAATTATGAGGGTGGGGGTTTTTTATATATACCTAGAATTCTTGTTGCCCAAACAAATATAAGGAAAGTTTTTCCTTCCCCTTTTTCCCCTCCATAACTGACGGCCCAAACACCCCTTAGGGGTGTTCCGGAACCTTCCATTCTTCTTTCTATTTATTCCACAACGCTCGTTAATACTTAACTCTTAATTATTTAACGATCGTTAAAGTTATAGCTCGATTTAATTTAATAAATATAATAAATATATTTATTAAATAAATTAACTCTTTACGTATTGTGTGCAATTCCGTAATCTCGAGTTTGATCCTATCACACGTCTATTAAATATAAGTCCATAAACTAACACATGGACCCTGGCATAAACGATTAAACCAACATTCACCATCCTTAATCGTTTATACATGTCGCCTCGGTTACGTCCTAAGCACCTTCATACGAACCATCTTGACCCAACCTGGAATCCCGACCTCTACCTTGGTTACGTCCAAAGTCTTCTCCAGCTCAAACCAATTTCATTGTTAACAACACTCGTAAAATGTACCATGGCATCACGTGGGATACCTTCACAACTATCTCGGCTCTTCCCGGACCCACGAGCTCTTCCCTGGTCACGTCCAAAGCCATCTCGATTTGAACTCCAACGTCATAATGTTAACACCGTGTTGTCTTTCCAATACCAAACTATTATTGTCACCACGCATGACCTGTCTTCTCATGACACTTATGTGGCACCGAGAGCATTATTCCACCATCAAAGAAAACAAAGCCACCCGCTTCTACTGTTTTATTTCACCCGCCAAACGAACTGAATCAAAGCTACTTTCTTTTCCCGACTCTTCCCGTCCGTTTATCACGCGACCCGGTTAATCTTCCCGTTTTCCAGGAACCTACAACATGCCATCGGATTTGATCATAACTAACAGCTATGGACGCTTATGTTCGGTCACCCCCGTCGTCTCGAATGGTACTCCCCGTCTCCTCCACGACAATAGATGCCCGAAAGACCTTACCGATCAGCCTTCAACCTTTTTCCCGATCAGCCTTATTCCAAGAGCTCTATTCACCCGATCAGCCTTGTTCCAGTTATAAACCAGACTTTTCAGAACTTACACAGTTTTCGCTACATTTTATATATCAGTCTTTACAACTTCGGTATTTGTCATCTGTTTCATTCTAGTATTACTTATCATGCTCTTATATTCGTTCACTGAGCGTTATGCTCAACCGTAGTTCCTTTCATGTTCTAGCGGCAAGTACACTAGGACGCTCTTAGGATTCTAAGAGTACGTGCATTGAATGGAAGCTATCCAGACTTCTTTATTTTATGCACTTCATTCATTTATTTGCCTGTTTGGACATTGTTCAGTCCTTTCTTTTAGTATTTACTTTTCATGTTTTGAGCTTATGTTTGGATTACTGATGTTTGATTCCGGTATTTCATTTATGGTCAATTAATGTTTTAGGACATTTACCTTATATGCTTTGATGACACGCCATAAATACACGTAACGGTCCACTTATCCAAGTGGGGTGTTACAATTATGGTATCAGAGCGCAAGGTTCGACCTGTAGGCTCTAAAACTTGACATGTGACTAGTGGGTAGTCACCAGGAACTTCCCAGATTTTGGCGTTGTTATCTTTCATGTTTCTCATGCATTTATCAGTCAGTTTTTTTCATTTATCAGTCAGTTTTCTTAAAGTTTTTTACTAAGTAAAAGGTTGGTACAAGACTGGCCATATTTAGTCGCATGTGTTTTTTATTCGAATTTTGTTTTGGTGAACCGACCCATATGCGTTCACCCTTGCCTGTGCAGATTTTGTATTGGTGAACCGACCCATAGGCGTTCATCCTTACTCATGTCAGATTCATGTTTTCAGTCGAATATTTCTTGGTGAACCAGCCCATAGACGTTCACCATTGTTCAGGTCAAATTTCATATTTTCAGACGATAGTGAACATTTTGCAAACAATCATTGTTGCTCCAGAGCCCAACGTGCCATGCACCCTGACACGTTTTGATTTCTATCAAAATCGCGTTCGTCTTTGAGATCCACATACTTTTTTGAGGTCCTTTTCTTTCAGGTCCATTTTAGTGCCTAGGGTTGGATTGTGATTGTGAATTTGAATATATTTGTTCTTGAGATAGTGGTGGTGGGTCTTGTTTTAGGTTATGAAAATAACAGTTTAATTGTTGTTGTTGATAAAAAAAATCAGGAGTCGTGGGAAATGGGGGCTTTATGATTTGTTTTTAAAGGGTGTCCTGGTACTAGCCGTTGGAGGGGGTATTTTTTTAAAAAATTCCACATTAATGCACGTTGATGAGTTATTAGGGGAGGAAAACACGTTGCCGTTTGAGGGCGACAATATCACAACATGCTATAACGCATGAACACGTCAGCATAATGTCGGTCAGATGTTATGGTACCGGAGGCTCTAGTATTTAGAGTGTAAAATTGAAACTTACACATGCATACAGTTATTAACCTTACTTCACTATAGACAAACATTAGTAATTAGTTGAAGTTACACTAGAAAATATAAGGGTAAAATGCAAAAAACGTGCTTGAACTTTCCAAAATCCACAAATATACCCCTGAGTCCAAACTACAAGCAATTTTGCCCCTGAACTTTCATTTCACCTGCATTTTTGCCCCTGAGTTGTCTATTTCTGAATTTTGTTAACTTTTTCCGTTATCTCTCCTCATGTGCCATGCATATGAGGGTATTTTCTTCTTTTCCACTCTTTCTGCCCACATCTTCTTCTTCCCCACTTAAATTATCCCAGAACACCACCACCACCGCCGCCATTGTTACTATAACAACATAGATTTTATTTAAAATATACCAATAATAATAATGAATATGATATACTTATGCTTTAATGAATGCTATATTTTGTATTGCTGATGTTGGTATATCAAGATTAACAACCATTAGTATTGTGCAAAGATACCATATAGGGTTATAGATTCATTGTACATATGCTTTGCTATCTTGACACGAAAAATCGCATCAAATCTCATGTCATCGTGGTGTCCGATTGAACTATTTAGTATCCCACGGGTAGTGTTGGCTGGATGACATGATTAATATCTATCCAAATTTTTTTTGTAGTTGATCATGCTAGATGCCAAATATATGGATATTAGCTTTAGTAAAAAAAACTTCAGTAAGTCTTGAAGGGATAGTTACCTTTCAAACAAGTTTCAAAGAAACGAAAAACGGATATGTGCACCCATAGAGTGGAATGTATAGCTTAACAGCACCTCTAACGAGGCGTTGCCCAATAAGTCCCTTAAATAATTTAAATTCATTATATATCTTGTTATTGACAAGTCCCTTAAATGATTTAAACTAACAAGAAAATATTATCGTCAAAAATTTCCCTTTTCATATTTACATTTTAGCTCACAAACATTCATAAAATTACTCTTATAATAATAACTGTCTATATTACTCTTATATTAAGTGTCTAAATTACTTTTAATAACTGTCTAAATTCATGAAATTAATCTTGTAATAACTGTCTAAATTCACGCGATAATTATTTGTGAAAGATTTCAAACTTGCAAAAGATATTACATTCAATGAAAAATAGAAAACATAGTAGCAAAAAACCAAGAACCAGAAAAACCAAGCAAAATTGTTGGTTCGAGATTTGGTTTTAAAAAACTTATAGCCGAACTTTTGGTTTTATACAAAAAATGTATGAGACTATCTCATGTTTACCCATAATCAAAACGCTCTATACTCGTAAAAACATTATGTGCACCTGATAACTTATTGTTCTGGGTCCGCCCTTGATCCCTACACATGAATTACGAGATGTTCACATATAAGCTAATAAGTATATGGACATAGTATGTGTGTTTCACATAAAATTGTGTGTGACGATAATTAATGTGATCTTGGGTCTGCTTATCACATCCGGCCTCACATGGAACTAGTGGTGAGCAGAAACTGCACCGCAATCCATAATAACCGCAAAAACTGCACCGCAAAAACCGTACCACAACAAAAACCGGTGGATCGGTTTTACGAAAAAGAAAAACCACAAATGCGGTGCGGTTGCGGTTTTACCCGTAAAATCGCACCACAAAATCCGCACCGCACCACACATTAATTATGTAAAACCAAAAACCAAAAAATCGATTATTTAGTGCGTGTTATAAAGGTTTTAGGGCATATTATCACTAATATTCTAAGTAATTTGTGTGTTTACATTAAATATGTGCATGGTTATAACCGAAAATACCTACATTTTGAGCCAAAAACTACAAAAACCCATATTAGTTATATAAATTATAAGTGGTGGTGCGGTGCGGTTAAAATCTACAAAACCCGCAAAATCCGCAAAAAACCGCAAAACCGAAATCGCATAAAACCACGCAGCGCGGATCTACACTTTTTTAGAAACCGCAAATGCGGATGTGGTTTGATTTTTGTTAAAATCCGCACCGCCACGCACCATGCTCACCCTACATGGAACTGAACTTACACCATGACCTTAGATCACAATATCCTGATTCAAGGACATGCACTACAATATTCGCTGCCTTCCCTGGCCAAATTCGCGACGTTTCCCTGGCGACATGTCGCCAGGAAAGATGAATCCCTGGCGACATGTCGCCAGGGAAACCTCGCCAAGAAAGGCTGGTGCGGGATTGTTTCCCTGGCGACAAATTAGGATTTCCCTGGCGACAAGTGGGCCCCGCAAACTCTTTGGTTCAAAAATTGGTGCCACGCTGGAGTTGGTGCGGGATAGTATCCCTGGCGACATGTGTCGCCAGGGAAAATATGGCTGATTAAGGAACTTAAGTTAAACAGGTTATTAAACCTCACTTTTCCCTGGCGACATGTCGCCAGGGAAACTAGACGTTACGTTGACAAGTCAACGCCTGGCGTTGACAAGTCAATGTTCTTCTCGAGTTTCCCTGGCGACATGTCGCCAGGGAAACTAGACGTAACGTTGACGAGTCAACGCCTGGCGTTGACAAGTCAATGTTTTTTTGAGTTTCCCTGGCGACATGTCGCCAGGGAAACTTGGCTGACTTTTTAGAAAGTCAAATAAGCCAAAGTTTCCCTGGTGACATGTCGCCAGGAAAACTTGGCTGAGTTTTTAGAAAGTCAAATAAGCCAAAGTTTCCCTGGCGACATGTCGCCAGGGAAACTTTGACATTTTTTTTTAGCTGCCTGCACAGCAGGCTGTTTCCAGATTTTTTCCGGAATTTTTCCGGAAAAAATCTACCAAAACCTGGGAATACAAATACAAAACCTGAAGATAAAAATACTAAAAATCTACCATGAATCTAGTACCAAAACACAATAACATGTAACCTCTCGATCAATACAAATACATGTCACAACTTGAGTACAAAGTTCCTAGTTACACTTATTAAACTTGCAATTCGGGGTTTACAATTATTAAACTTGCATGCTAAGGTAGGAAAAACAAGACAAGCATACTAACCATTACCACTCCCACCGGCGCCACTACCACTGCCTCCCGTGCCACTCCCGCTAGCACCACCCGATAGAAATGCTGCGAACGCAACGGCAAACCTATCGTCACTTCTCATAAAGTTAAACACTTGAGCCCCTTGTTCCAACCGTGGGTCGACGGGAGGAGGAGGAGGAATATAGTGAGCACTCCTTCTCGGCACTATCTGGCCGACACCGGGCATGTGGCCTCGCTGCTTTCCACCTCGGACGATACGGTTGATCTCGTCGTCCGTATATTTTCCTTCAGCCTTCATCGCAAGCATCTCCTCCTAATGAAGTGACAAAAACAAACGACAGTTAGTATATTATATATTAGTCGGGTTGGTACATTATTTATCGGCAAGGAATAGTAAAAAACCAAGGCATATCCAAAAAAAAATTAATTAATTAATTAATTTAAAAAAAATACTTACATACATAACGCGGTCCGCATCGCAAGGAAAATTCCCATCCTGGTCGGTGTGCGCAATGAAGAAGTGATCAATGACAGTCGGGGGTGGCACATCAGCTTCAATTGCAGCTTGCGTCTGTACATACATAGACACGCATATATAGAATGAAGCAAATTCAAAACAAAAAATCACAACACACCAAAACATATAATCAAAGACATATATGTAGCGGGATGTGGAGGAGAGTGGTGGTGGTGGGGATACAGCAGCAACAGCGAAGAAGGGATGAAGTTTTTTTTTTTTTTGTTAAGTGTTGTGAGAAAAGATAAGGTTTCTGGTCAATAAATCGCTTTTTTTTTCCCGGCGACAATCCCTGGCGACATGTCGCCAGGGATACTTTTGCCTTTTGTCGTTTAGCCAAAAGCGCGCGTTATTGAAAAATTTTGGAGGGGTGTGACGAAGTTTTCCTGGGGACATGTCGCCAGGGATACCTTTGACTTTTCAACGCATATGCACGTACCTATAACTTTTGTCGTGTCTCCCAAACCTTCCCTGGCGACATGTCGCCAGGGAAACTTGGCTGACTTTTTAGAAAGTCAAGTGAGCCCAATTTTCCCTGGTGACATGTCGCCAGGGAAACTTGGCTGACTTTTTAGAAAGTCAAGTGAGCACACGTTTCCCTGGCGACATGTCGCCAGGGATACTATCCCTGGCGACATGTCGCCAGGGATAGTCAAAGATGTCGCAAGGGATAATTTTTGTGAAAATAAAGTTTCTTGTTACTTATGTATTATTATAATTAGTAATAAAATAATAATAATTATTATTATTATTTATGAAATAATAATTATTATTATTACAATTTATAAAATAATTATTATTATTTATAAAATAGCTATATCATCCCGGTCAGTTTAATTTCTAAATTCATTCCGATTTATTCCGTTTAGTTTCTCGATTTATTCTAATTCGGTAACCATTTAACATCTAACGTTTAACAAATGCATACCGACTCATCCATTAAACATCTAACATGTAACCAAGACATGGCGAGTCATCCATTGAACATCTAACGTGTAACCAAGACATGCCGACTCATTTATTGAACATCTAACGTGTAACCAACACATACCGACTCATCCATTGAACATCTAACGTTTAACAAATGCATACCGACTCATCCATTTAACATCTAACGTGTAACTAAGACATGCCGACTCATTTATTGAATATCTAACGTGTAACAACAAGTCGAGTTGTCCATTGAACATCCAACGTATAACAAATGCATACCGACTCATCCATTGAACATCTAACGTGTAACCAAGACATGCCGGGTCATCCATTGAACATCTAACGTGTAACCAAGACATGCCGACTCATCCATTGAACATCTAATGTTTAACAAATGCATACCGACTCATCCATTGAACATCTAACGTCTAACCAAGACATACCGACTCATCCATTGAACATCTAACGTCTAACCAAGACATGCCGACTCATTTATTGAACATCTAACGTGTAACCAACACATGTCGAGTCGTCCATTGAACATCTAACGTCTAACCAAGCTTGGTTACATGTTCTTCATTCTCACACAACATCCCGTCAGCTATCACTTCACTAAACTGAGAAGCATATGTCATAACGTTCTGAGTGAAAGTTGAGACAACTGGCAACCAACCTGATAAGCAATTATTGAACATCTAAGGTGTAACCAACACATGTCGAGTCGTCCATTGAACATCTAACGTCTAACCAAGCTTGGTTACATGTTTTTCATTCTCACACAACATCCCGTCCGCTATCACTTCACTAAACTGAGAAGCATATGTCATAACGTTCTGAGTGAAAGTTGAGACAACTGGCAACCAACCTGAGAAGCAATTATTGAACATCTAACGTGTAACCAACACATGTCGAGTCGTCCATTGAACATCCAACGTATAACCATAACAAACCGGATCATCCATTGAACATCAAACGTATAACCATAACAAACCGGGTCATCCATTGAACATCCAACGTTTAACTATTGGCGGGAAAACGTTGGCGGGAAAACATTGGCGGGAAAATGTTAACCATTTCCCTCACTTTTTGACCATAAAAGGATTCACACACACTTATCATCAGCAGATCACACACACACACACACTTATCATCTCCTACCAAACTCACCACCACCACCACCTGATTTGGTAGCAGATGGATCCCCGTGAAGTTTATAAGTGTACATGTAGAAAGGGATATATTGTGTTGAGACAGTCACATCAACCTCATAGCTTTGGTAAACTCTACTATGCATGTCCTTTTTCGAAGGTAAACAATCAAATATTTTAGTTATGTAATACGTGTGATTATTAAATGACATGTCATGTTATTTGTTTACTTTGTAACAGCCAAAAACAAATGATTATGGATGTAAATATTTTAAATGGAAGGATGATTTTGATCTCGAACTCCGTATAAGATCTTCCCCTGGATCTTCAACACCTCAAGGTTCACATCCAAGTTCTTCTACAGGTCCTTCTCAATCTGCACCCACTGAGTGCTCAAATTGCAAGATCAAAGATCTAAAGATAAAGATGTTAGAGGCAAGACTAGAAATGGAAAGGCATCCTGAAGACCACGCATGTCAATCGGCTGCAATACTTAATGAGCTTTTAAATGAAATGGAAAATCTTAGCGTTGAGTAGTAATCGGCTGCACTACTTCACGAACTTTAAGTTGATTAGTAATGTCTGTTTTTAAGTTTTCCATTTGATTCCACAAGGGCTATGTATAATATTATGAATAAATAAATGTTTGTTTTATAAATGTCTCATTTTTATTATATAAACGTCGCAAAAATTAAATAACATCGGATCGATAGTTAATATAATAATTATTTGGAATAAATAAATATTTGTTTTATAAATGTCTCATTTTTATTATATAAATGTCGCAAAAATTAAATAACATCGGATCGATAGTTAAAATAATAATTAACAAGCAAAAACAAAATAAATATATGTCAGGGAGTTTCCCTGGCGACATGTCGCCAGGGAAACATTTGGGATTTGGCGGGTAAAAGCCCGCCACACATTCTTGACATGTAATTAAACATTTGTGTTTAATTTTGAAACTAATCACAAATGGCAACGGTTTCCCTGGCGACAAGTCGCCAGGGATAATCTTGACATGTAATTAGCAAACATACTTTTTATTAAATACGATGGACGAGTTTTTCTTGGCGACATGTCGCCAGGGATAAGTTGGTCAAAGTTTGACTAGGTTTTCCCTGGCGACATGTCGCCAGGGAAACCTTGGAGGGAAAATTTCGCGCTCTTTCACTTGGTATCTGATTTTGGACCGATTATCCCTGGCGACATGTCGCCAGGGAAACTCTAGTCAAACTTTGACCAAAAAGTAAACCTACTTTACCGCCACGTCAGCGTTGTCGCCAGGGAAAAGGGGTTATCCCTGGCGACATTTTGTCGCCAGGGAAACCCCCGTCATCTGTTCTCAACTTTCTTGTAGTGATGTTATGTTTTGCGTTATTCTCACATATTTTGACTTGTGTGGTTTTAAAAATATTGATTTGCATGTGCATTCTCGATACGAGCAATGAATGCAGATCGAATTAGCTTGCAAGACAATTTGTTTTATATGAATCACTTGAATAATCTCGAGATGTGATAACACATGCATGCATGGGAATACGACTCTTTCGTAATTGACTTATTCAATTAAAATATATTGTTTCGTATATACACAATTAATTTAATACCGTTCTCTTAGATTGAATCTTATGCTCATAAAGAAAAGCGCTGAGAACGTTCATTTAAAACGAGTGTTGTTGTGATTTAAAAGAATATTGAGATTAATTTGCCGCAAGCATTTTTTTACGTGTTTCATAGTGTGTAAAACAATTGGGCGTGGCAAGTAAAATTGGTATGAATTCACAACAATCTGTTAGATGATAATGATGAAATTAAATTGTTGGTGTGTGTGTGAGAAAATTGAAATATGTATGTAACCTCTTATCTTGCGACCTCTAATAGTAGATAAACCATGATAGTATTACCAAACATATATAACCAAACCATACATATAGAAACTTAATAATACATATATCGCTCGTTTATTTAATTAGTTCTAGTAGTATAATATAACAACTCTAGTGAAGCTTTTTTCAATGAATGCGATGGCCGTCCGAGATACGATTGAAACCAATTTCAATTCCGTATCCGCCTCTCTGGCTTCCTTGGCATCGCCTCATTGCACAGTTGCAGGCATTGGCCTGCCGCAATTGCAATTAGAATAGAGCCAACCACTCAAATTGTAGCTATCATAATTTGGGTATTGACACTCTCAGAGAGTATCAAAATCATGTTAAACCCTCTGGTAGGTGGCTGTTGCTGCGGGGATATAGTCTTTGTGGCAAAAGCCATTGAGTGTTCAATCAAAAGAAGAAAAAATGTGATTTTCATCATTTGTTTTTTATATTATTTGTATGTGGTAAGGGGATTGTGTTTATATACAAACCACATCCCGGATTGGAGTCTTTCTTAGGACTCTCAATAACACCATATAAAGAGAGAATATCAGTATGGGTGAAACAAGGTATAAGTGTTTGTACGTGTTGTGGATGATGTAACAACAGACCTTATACACACCTATTTAGAAAACATAAATGGCAAATTGAGGCTTATTTTATAATCTTTACAAACATAAAAATAACTCATGTAGAAATAACATCAAAGTAACACAAGTAAAAACAAAGTAAAAAGCTATTTTAGGCCATATGAAGCTTATGAGGGCCATAGCCACCTAAAAGTGTATAAAATGATATGTTTTGAGTCACCAATAATGCCTTTAAAACTCATGTCAATCTCTAATGGCGAACCGCCCTTGCCTTTAAAACCCCACCCTCTCTCGAATAAGTTACTAGTTTCACCAAATGCAAATATAAACTTTTGAAGGGCTAAAAGGAGAACAAAAAGTAAAAACAGTTGTTGTCCATTCGTTACTCGAACCTGCGACCTATTCGGTAATAGTTACATGTCTTGCCATCAATGGACAACGAATGCATATCTTGTTTATGATATTTATTTTTTTACTATGTAAGAGAAATCTGAAAATATCACACATAAAACCACTAATATTTTTTTTGGTGACTCGGTATTATATTTGGATATGTTAGATTTCGTGTTTTCATAGTTATAAGTCAGTTAGCTACCTGATCACGGTCTGAAAGCCAGATATGACCGAGTTCAAAGCTACTAACGTTTCTTTTCTTCAACCTATGTGGGATTCAATATATAAATAGTTTTTATTTAAAAAAAATAAGGTACCTACATGACTATATACTCGACGCTAATAGCTTATACCAAGTTCGAATATTATTGTTATGAAGTGAGTCGTGCAACTTTACCCCGGATGGAAATGAGTTGGTAACGATTCTACGACTTGACAAAAAGCATATTCGACTCTATTTTGTGGTTGTTAACTGTAATATTATGTTATCATGACGCACGACATGTGCTTGTTTTCTCATTGAGAGCGTTAGTTATTTCACAAAATTCAATTTCAAAAAGAATGAAGGAATTCGTTTTTTTCAACATTCGTAAATGAACTTGTCGCTTTACATCTTGTTACAACTAACAAAGCATATATACAAGACATAATGTATGTCATAGGATGTGTGTACGGTAACATAGTTTTTATTGATGAGGTTGTCAATAACAAGCAAAATCATGTAAAAGTCATAAATACATCACGTACTATCGGAATGTGTCTATTATATACACTGGAATGTTTTATGTACAAAATATATAATTGACTGGAGATATTACCTTTGATTTAACTAAAGAATCGGTTACCGTTAGTACTTTCGTTAACTTGGAATTTAGCTTTACATTTTTAGTCATTTAGTCCTTATCATCATCATTAACAACTAACCCCAAAATGCAACAAGAACAACAATGGTGATTACTAAGATCCAAAATCCCATATCCAAATTCCCAGAATACAAGGTTCCAAGCCTCCACATTGTTGATGCATCACACCAAACTGCTGAATGTGTTATTGTTGTCTGAGCCGTTGATCAATAAATCTCAGCCTGGAAATCACGATTTCATTCCCATTTGAATCCGTCTCATCAATGCTTCTTGATATGACTTTTATCTAGCTGTTAATTGCATCTCTCAAGCACCTAAAATGTTTTAAGATGGTTTGGATAGAGTACTTGAAGGAGGAAATATGACGTCTAAAATTACAACGACCCTTAAAAGAAAACTAAATGATATGAGAAGTGAGAATTGCTAGCTAATGGTCGTGTTGTCGTGCACATAATTTATGAAGAGGAAAAGAGTCATGCGACCTTTGATAAATATTATGGAGTAATAGTTGTTGTTCTTGTTATATTGTCATACTGTTTAGACAACTTTTATAGTAACTTTTGAAATATTATCATTTTTAAAACAACCTTTTGGTTGCCCCGGATGCTGCCATTTGGGAAAACACACATAATTGGACTAGAACTCAAAAATTGAATTGGGACACAAACCTTTTGGGTAATTTTCGCATAAAAAATGAAAGACATTATATAAATGACATTTGAAAAAAATACTACAATCTGGTATGTTAACAAACATCCATATTTGGTAGTGAAAATTTTGATTGAAATTAATTCGAAAAATGAGATATATGAATTTTCACTTTGTAACTCATATAAATGTGTAATAAAAAATTCAAGATATTTGGATATCTAATAGAGGGAAATGCATAAATGCTACATGTGGTTTGCTCAAAATGCAAGCGGCCTCCCTAACATTACGAAAGTGCAGGCGGCCTCCCTAACGTTAAGGAAAAGTCACCAGGCGACCTCCCCAACGTTTAACACTGTTAATTTTGACTCGTTATGTAAGGGCAAGACCGTCTTTTCCCTCTTAAAAAATGATAAACACTTCTCCACTAATTTCCTATAACTAGAATCGATTCACACACTTTTTTTTTCAGAAACCCCCAAATTGCAAACCCTATTTTTTCAATAAACACCAAGAATGCGTATTATTTTCCCTAATTACCTGTTTTAATACGTTTATAACTTTAAAGGGTAATACTAATCGTAAAAAAAGTACAAAAAGTCATTCTTCTTATACTATATACAATGATTACAATCTCACACATTTGTCCTTTATGGAATTTGAACCCACATACATGAGACTATCTTTTGCACGTTCAAGCGAGTTAAGATGCTATCCAAACATCACCTTCTGTGGCCTATTTTACAGCTACTGATAATCAATTATTGGTTATATAAAATCACATTTTTGTGCGCTGAAAGAAGAAATGATGTAAGCATGGTGTGCAGGTCTTTGATGCTGCTGTTGGTGACATAGCAATTGTCACTAACCGTACAAAGGCCGTGGACTTCACTCAGCCATATATAGAGTCAGTTTTAGTTGTGGTCGTCCCGCATAAAGAAAATAAACTCGAGTGCTTGGGATTTCTTGCGGCCTTTTACTCCATTAATGTGGGCGGTCACAGGATTTTTCTTCATCATTATTGGAGCCGTCGCGTGGATACTGGAACACAGACTGAATAATGAATTTAGGGGCCGACCCAAACAATAATTAGTCACTATATTGTGGTGAGCTGTTTATGATATTGCTTTATTCGTCCATTATCCGAGAGAGTGACACATGGGATCGACATGTTGGGTAACATGTCAAAACAGTTTAGCGTCAAAACCAGTTTTCTAGCATGTGGCTTATTGGAAAAAAGTGTTTATCATTTTGTTGTTAGGGTTTGAAATTTGGGGGGTTTCTAAAAAAAAGTGTGTGAATCGATTTTACTTATAGGACACTAGTGGAAAAGTGTTTATCATTTTTTTAAGAGGGAAAAGACGGTCTTGCCCTTATATAACGAGTCGAAGTTAACAGTGTTAAACGCTAGGGAGGCCGTCTGTCGACTTTTCCTTAACGTTGGGGAGGTCGCCTGCACTTTCGTAATGTTAGGGATGCCGCCTGCATTTTGAGCAAACCACAGGGAGCATTTCTGCATTTCCCTCTATCTATTTGGATACATAAGACCTTTATCCGAAATTTTTGATATCTTAAGTTCTTAAGTCATATTTTCAGTTAAAGCCTCTAAATTACACGAGACTTTGAATCTAGCTAGTAAAAGCTAGTTAACATATAAAATGCTCAGTTGATCGCATGATTAATATCTATCTAATCATAATAAACTATTTTGGATTTTTTGTTATGTACAAGGAGAATTGTTTGGATTAACTATACTGGTGACCATGAAGAATATGTTGCTAGAGGCAACACTTATAAACATAACAACGCAGTACATATGAAGAAGTTAAACGTCAAATATACAAATATGAGATGTAGTATAATAAACAAAACTGCAGTAAGGCTTGAAGGGATAGTTACCCTTCAAACAAGTTTCGAAGACATAGAAGACGGATATGTGCACCCAGAGACTGGACCGTATAGCTTAACAACACCTCTAACAGACGTTTCCCAATAAGTTCCTTTTCTATTAGCCCATATTTGTATCGAAATGAAGAAGCCGTTGTATTGAAGTTTGATGCATATCAAGCGCATCTACCTAGTGAGAAAGTCTGGGTATTCTATTGGAAGTTACATCATTCAAAGATATGGTTAACATTGAAAGGAAACTTCAAAATATGTCTCAATCTAAATAACTACATTGTATTACCGTATATTTATCTGCATATAGATTTCTTTTTTAATATTTGTTACGAATACTTTTCATAAAAGATGCGAGTCTTGAAAAGCTAATGCGATGTACGTTAGTATGGTGGCAAGCTAATGGACTGAGAATTGAATCGAAACCGAGAACCAATCGTACTGACTCAACTTGATATTTGAAATTTGCGATGATGCTTTTATATTAGTCCTATTATTTTAGCTTTAAAAATAATTCGGATATCCAAATCTCAACTGATAGTTTTATTTATATCTGAATATTCTAATAACTATATTTAAGAAAACTTGTATCTAAATATTCTTATAAATCCCAAAAATTTTAATAAAGTTTGATAAAAATTTGTAATGTTTTTTATGAACCCCAAAATCGACATAATGAAATCCTAAAAATTCGGTGTTCTATTTAATTGAAGGCATAGAGTTCGTATAAAAGGATGGAGGATAGAAATTGAAGGCCTCAAAACATTAAAAGGACAACGAAATGAAGCAAAAAAACTCAAATTACAATATGCAACAGTTGCATAGATCTACAAAAGATGCATAAAAAAATAAAAAATGCAACAACGTCACCTTAACAATCGAAACCGAGTAAAAACCCTAAAACTTCAAACCATGATCTAGCATCATCGCCCACCCCTATGATACATAAATCATAATGATGTATCTACACCTCATCCACAAAAAACCCCCTAAAACAATTACAACTTAAACCAGTAAACTAAAATCCCATAATTTTTAATGTAACCGACAACGAGATGTACTAAACCAATAAACCAAGGCTTCTTAAATGCAACAAACGATATGTGAATTATGTTAGCATCCTGAATCCGGTTACCTTATGCGTGTGTTAATCTTTGATTGTGTAGGTATGCGGTTTTTTATTATTTGAGTGTGTCAACTCTTTTTTGCTTTGCTATATACTACCCTATACCTACCAAAACGACAACATCGTTTTGAACGGTCAGTTCATCAAACGACACCGACCATTTTCAAACAATTACGTTTATCTCCTAAACAACATCGTTTTAACAACCCACACTTTAACGCTATCTAACCAAAGTACCAAACGACATCGTTTTGACCTCTTCATCTCGATGTCGTTGCTTCAAATCAAGAAAATTGTCTCTACTCTAGGTCTCACGAGCCTTGGCCAGTAAAGCGAAGCCTTAGGTTAAAAGGATCCGCGGGCTCCAAGCTTCTAAATTAAGGTTTCTAAACTCGTTTTTCGCATATTCTAACCACGTGTTGCAGGTTCTTGTACACTCTAAAACTGTTCGTGTAGTTTATAAACAAGGGGAGCATTTTACCCTCACAATGGATGACTAACCCATTTGCTTTTTAGATTTCATTTCTTTTTTAACCAAGCTTTAAAAATGGTTGGCAAGCAACAAGTCGTCGCGCCTTTCGAGACTTCCCAAATCATAATCCTTACCATATTAAAGAGGAGTATATCTTCACCCTTCACGTATCCTAACTCTCCTTGTTAGTTTTTCTTCGATACACTTTTTGTTTCGACAAAGAGTGGGAAGAAAGTAAAAGACTCCAATTTGTTTCTTCCATATTTTGACTTTACTTTCAAACAACTTTAGTTTTGTCATCAACAAAAAGTGGGAGATTAGTATTACAGATAAGGCGTAAAAATATCTTTTCCTATTTTGTCGATAACAAATTAAAAAGTTGTTTAAAAGGAAAATACCCTCATTCTTATTTTTACATTTTACTTTCCTAATTACCTAGGGTAAATATACACATATACTTATTTAAGTATATTTACTTTTTCTTTAAAGAAAATCAAAAGTAAAGTAATATCTAGGTGATCATGGGTGAAGTCACATGTGATCTTGGGTAGATTTGAGGTTTGAAGTTTTACCCGAGTTGATCAAGGTCCAACCTGCTTCAGAGAGACGAAGCCTTCGGGTATAACGGCGGAGCCTTAGGGAAAAAGGCTTCACGGGATTCGTGGTCATCAAAGAGCTTTTGCTTATAAATAGGAGCTCGTTTTCCACTTGATACTCACCCTTCTCGTTCATATCTTCTCTCTAACTAAGATTCGAGATCTATTCTATTCTCTTCTTGTTTCTTATATTTTCTCTTGTAGATATTCATGCGAAAGTCAATTCTCGTGAAAGTTAAGCTCGAGGGGTCTTGCTAATTCACGTATCTTCTTTCTTATCTCAAGATTCGAAGTCATCTTGGAGATATCTTAAAAGAACAAACAAATCATCACTTTTTAGTGTTGGTGATTGTAATCAAGTGAGATATATCTTGTGTGATCAAGATCTCGGGTGAAAAATATCAAATCAAGGTGTCGTGTTGTGTTGTGATCAATTATACTATTGTGTTAGAGCCCGTTATCTAGCTTTGTATCATAAAAAGGTGTAAGCAACAATGTGTCGTGTAAAGGTTTCTCCACTAGTGTACGAGTTCTATGTGTATTGTTGTGAACTATCGAGTAGGGGACTCGGGGAGTGAAGTAGGGAAAGAAACGTGTTCTTGTGTCGAACCACTATAAATAATCGTGTCTGCGGTTATATCGTTTCTCTATCTTTCTCTCTACTTTTATTTTTACATACTTATCTTATTACATCTCTATCAATATCAATATCACTTCACATATACCGGATCTAGATTTTAAAAGGATAATTTAATCGAAAATGATTCAACCCATGTCTAGTTTTCACACTTTATAACAATAAAACATGTACTCCGTGTGTGATCTCTTAAATTATGTATGCGTCTAACCTTAAAAACCATTAAGAAAAATCTTTACTACATGTCCCACGGGGCCTTCAACCAATGAAGTGGAGCCATAGGTCAAAAATCTTCGGGGCTCCGGGCAATCACATTAGGGTTTCTACACTCGTCTTTCACACATTCTAACCATATTTTGCAGGTTGTCGCACACTCTAACCTCGTTTTGCAAATTGTATAAGAAAAATGGGGCATTATACCTTCATAATGGATGACTAAGCCATTTGCTTTTAGCTTTCACTTATTTTATAGGTAATTTAAACCACCAAATGGTCGGTAAGACACAAGCTCCAATGTTTTTTGAGACTTCTCGAATCATAACCCTTACTCTTTCAAGGGGGAGCATCTCTTTCATTTGATATCACTCTTCTCATATTCTAACTTGTTAGAAATACGTTTTTAACGTATATTAGAAGTATCGGTCACTCCATGATATTATTAATGTTGTATAGCTCGTAGTTAATGTTTTGTTTATTTAGTTAAGTAAAACCGGCCCATGGGCTTGTCATGGGTCGGCCCAAGCCCATTAGAGGCTTGGATATAAATACCCCTTTCCACCATGGAAAGGGGTTGGTTGTTGGTTAGTTTCTCATTCCATTTTAATAGAAAACACATATTCTCTCTCACTTTCTCTCTCTAGAAACCTTCAACCCACCTTATTGATTCATAAGATTATCACTATTCTTCAATTGGTATCAAGAGCCATGGGGTGATTTAAGGTAATGATTTGTGTTGTTCTTTAGTTTTTGATTGTATTAGTGTTTTTAGGAAAATCTATCTTGATTCTTGAAGTTTTTTGGTGATTTTGTTGTTGGGATTAGTAGATAAGTATTGGGTTTTACTTATTTTGGTAGAAATCACAAAACTTTTCGGGTAATTTGGTAAAAATCTGAGTTCGTTCTTAATATTGTTATTTGACTGTTAAAACACACGAACTAGCTCTTCCAGTTTATTCCGAACCAAACAGTTTATTCCGGATCCAGGAAGTTCCGAACTGAATTCTTCCGAATCAACAACTGTCCCGGATCAAAGAAGTTCTGAACCAAGATCTTCCGAATCAACAACTGTTCCGGATCAAAGAAGTTCCGAACCAAGCTCTTCCGAATCAACTGTTCCGGATCAAAGAAGTTCCGAACCAAGATCTTCCGAATCAACTGTTCCGGATCAAAGAAGTTCCGAACCAAGATCTTCCGAATCAACAACTGTTCCGGATTAAAGAAGTTCCGAACCAAGCTCTTCCGAATCAACTTTTCCGGATCAAGGAAGTTCCGAACCAAGCTCTTCCAAATCAACTATTCCGGATCAGTGATATTCCGAATCAACTTAATTATTCCGAACCAAGGGATATTTTACTTGTTTTTTCGACGATTTTTAGAGGATTTAATCTTGGTTTCTTACACAAAAACACAACACAACTCACAACCTTACTTCACTGCTCGATCAACCGATAATCTTTGATTCTTTAAAGTGATCAAAATGAATCCGAGTTCATTAATGCCTCAAATGACATCACTTACGGATATTTCCGTCATTACGGGAACGGATAATCGCCCTCCAATGCTCATTAAAGAAGTCTTTGAAGCATGGCAAGGCCGTATGATGTCATACATTAAGGGAAAACCGACATATGGGAGGCTTATGGTCAAGTCAATTCTAAATGGTCCACTTGATTATGGCACCATCGTTGTTAACAATGTGTCTCGATTACGGGAGTTTGAAGAACTTACACCAGCTCAACAACTTATTGTCGATGCAGACGAAAAGGCTCTTCAAACCATTCTCCAAGCTCTTCCACATGACATCTATCGAATGGTAAGTCAATATACGGTTGCAAAGGATTTATGGGAACGTCTAAAGGTTTTGCTACAAGGTACGTCTCTTACTAAACAGGAACGGGAATGTTAGTTGTATGATTTGTTTGATAGGTTCACGTATAGTCCAGGTGAAACGCTTCACGACTACTACTTCAGATTCACTACTCTCATGAATGATTTGAATGTATACAATCTCGTGATTGCTCCATTCTAGGTTAACACCAAGTTTTTAAATACTTTACCTCAAGCTGAATGGGGTGAGTATATTACTGATGTTAAGTTAACTAGGGATTTGCATAAGTGCAATTTGGATCAACTCTATGCGTTTCTCCAGCAGCATGAGAAACACGTGATCATGCACCGTTCGCCTCGAGGTATGTACCCTGATTCCTTAGCTTTGATTGCAAATCAACCAAGCTTATCATATAACAACACTCCTTATATCATGTGACACCAAGCTTATCATCCATCACCGTACATGACTCCAAGCTTCCCCTAATATTCGATTCTACCGCAACCATCCACCTCACATCAGCAACAATATCGGTTTAATGCACCTTCGTCTCAGAGAGAACCACAAGCATCACAATATGCCTCACAACCTCACCCATATTCACCAGCAAGCATTGCACCTTATGCTCAGTCATCATACTCTTCTTATCAAAAAAATGCAGCATATCCATCAAGCTATTCTGACCACATGAGTATTCCTTCTAGTGCTTATGCCGCTCAACAAGACCAAGCAATGTATTGTGATAATGATGAAGTTCCCATTCCTGAATTCAAATAAGGAACTGACCCAGTTGAAGTGTTAGCCACTATGTCTGCTTATCTCACAAGGACATTGAGCAAACGAGGATTTAGAGGACCAGCTCCTACTAACAATCAGCTGAGGAATTCATCCAATTCTCGACAACAAGCTACCATTGAGAATGGCAGGGTAATGGTTCAACCTATTCAACCTTATCAGGGGAGACCCACTACATCAACCACTAATGCACGCATGGTCAATCCTGCTCCAATGGTCAACACTCCTCCACGGGCTAATTCTATAGGTAAGTTGAGAATGATTACATGCTACAACTGTAAGGAAGAAGGTCATATGTCTAGGGATTGCAAAAAACCCAAGAGGAGAAGGGATGGTCAATGGTTTGCAGAGAAGATTTATTTGGTCAACGCTCAAGCACAAGGACAGGAACTTGATGAAGAGGAGCTTGCATTTCTTGCTGATCCAGTGATTGCGGAACAAGAAGTTCTCACTACACAGAATGCAGCATACCAAGCAGATGATCTGGATGCTTACGATTCAGACTGTGATGATCTTCAATCTGCTCAGGCAGCTCTTATGGCAACTATCTCTAGCTTTGGGTCAGATAAAATATCTGAGGTACCTACTAATACCACTGATACTAGTATTCAACCACATCAAGTTGGGCAAGAGGGTGCTGATCCGAATGAGTCTTCAGTGGTGAGTCTTTCAAATGAGGAGACAATCAATGATAGCAATATCAATGCAAGTCCCCAGACTTTGAGTGAATCACAACTGGGAGTTATTTCGCATACGCATATTCCTGCTCAACAAGATTTGGTCATGGTTCCTGCAAAGTTACTTAGCCAAATGAATACTGCACTTTTAGAAACCCTAGCTACGAATAAGAATCTGTCTGCTGAGCTTGCCTTGTGTAACGAAAAAGTTCAAACTTTAGAATTAGTTCCTTCGTCCAATGTTCTAACAAATCCCGAATATGATCATTTTCGAAACAAACAAATGGGTCATTTGCAAGAAATTGAAACCTTAAGAGCAAATCTTTCCAACGAACTTAAAGAAAAAGAGTTAGTCGTCACTAATTTCACAAACTTCAAACAGATTTTCAACTACTCGAGTCTAAAAAGAATGAAATGGAAATTAATGCGGCTAATAAGATTAGAAGTTTAGATTACTTGCTTTTAAGACAATACGCTGTCTCTCAACTAGTGCACTTATTTGACGCATCGTTTAGAGAGTTTAACTTATCGCGTCAAAAAGACCTTCCCCCTAACCCACGGTATGCAAGACAAGCTTTTATCCATAATCCAAGACTTTGTGATGCAACCAAATTAGGATTGGTCTTAGATCCGATTGTTATTTTCGAGGATCGTGAGAATAAGGCTCTAGTTGATGAGAGTCGGTCATACAACTTTGCAAAATATCCCCAGTGTGATTATTTTAAAATGAATCAAGAGCTTGCAAAAACAGACTTTAGAATTCGCTTCCATATGGAAAAAGATCTCATCACAACACCAACCTACATGTTAAATGAAGAAAACCCTAGTACACTTCCTACACTTGTCAAAATGGAAGGACCTAAGGAAATTCCAAGGGATCTTCCACCTATTAGCACTGTATGGATAAACTTGCAAGAGATTAATCAATACTTTGCTAGTTTTGACAAGGTCATCCGGGAATGTACGACTTAAAATGGTCTAAACTCCAGAGAATGGGCTTTCGAACACATGAACAAGGTGTTTAAGAATGAGATCAACCCTTTTGTCGAAAATCTAAAAGGAAGTTTTGAATCTCTTTCGGAAAATCTCGATTTTGAATTTAAAGAAGTTCAAAAAGTGTTTTATGAAATGGACACCGCCTACGAACTACAATTAATTGAAAAGGAAAAGATTTTATCCGAGTATGACCGATTCTTGTCCCAAGTAATTTCGTGTGATGTGCTTACTACTGTGAATGTTAATTACTCGAATGAGCTTACATCCGGTATGATTAAATGTGATGCTGTGAATATATGTGATGATGTGTGTGATCTCTTTGTAAATGTTGCTGATACTGTAAATGAGGTAGATAATCATTCTTGTCACGAGTCTAACGCTGAATTTTTAAAGCTTCAAGATTCTTACAATTTACTTACAAAACGCTTTAATCAACTTGAACAACATTGTATATCTTTAGAATTAAAACAGCAAACTCAAAATGAGGATCTTTTGATAACAAATGGTTGTGAAAACAGTGTTGAGACGAGTGACAAGATGATTGAGATAGTTAAGGAATTAGAGGAAGAGATTATAAGATTAAAGAGAGATGTGTCATCGAACGAAACACTAAAATTGGAACTAGAGGCTGTGGAGTCTAAAAACCAGTGATTAGAAACTAGACTTTCGTCTATTCTAGGGGAGATGGATCGTGCAAGACAGGGAATGTCCACTCTTTATGGTTTACTAGAAGAACGCTTCGCTTTTAATGCGGCACAGCAACAATCTTATGTTGAACAATTGAACCAAAAATGTGAGGAAATCTATGACTTAAATATCCAGCTCATTGACAAAAACATGGTTTTGGCCGAGTTAAAAGAGACACTTCTTCTCACCCGACAAGAAGTTGTTAATAACTTAGCTACCAACTCTGCACCGTCCTCTAGTGCTCCATCAACCAATTCAGTAGTGATCTATAAGAACCCGCGCCATAATCAAAATCCGGATACTTACGATGTTTATATGATGAATGCAATCAAGCACGTGGACCTTGTTAGGGATATTTTAGATGATTTGTATGCTTTAGATCCCTCAAACAGTTACTATTATTCAGCTCATGCATATATTCAGCGAGTTCAATATTGCTTAGCATATTTGCAATACATAGAAAAACCGGGTTCTGCACTACTTACTAATCGACCCATTGCTGTGACTCCATTCAATAAGACCCCAGGAGCAAAACCGTCATTGGCACCATCAACTAAGGCACCTTTAAAATCTGTTGCTAATGTTCCCACTTTGCCTTCTACAGGATTAAAAGAGTTTACTAAGGCTAAAGGATCGCCACTCAAGAAAGATAAGATCAAGCCCTCTACTAGTAGTACCATCAAGAAGAAAGTAGAAGCTCATCCTAGGAATGTTATTTCAGATTTAAATAAAAAGAATCATGTTGCTAAGACTAAAAGCTCTGTGCCTGTGCAGAAGCCTAAACCATTTGTGAATTCTAATTTGAAATGTTGGAATTGTAATGAATGCATGTTTTCCGAACGTCATGATTTGTGTCTTATTGATCATGTGAATGAAATGAATGCCATTAGGAATGATCTTGAATGGAAGCCAACTGGGAGAACTCGTACCCAAGTTGGATGGCAATGGCGTCCCACTGGTAGGACCTTTACATTAGATGGAAAAATGTGCCCTTTAACTAGGAATGCATCCATTGAGGTTAGGTCTCAGCGTCCTTTAATTAGGCACACTAGCACTAAAGTATGGAAACCGCGCCCTTTAATTAAGTCAGCCCCCACTATAGTGCCTATTAGTGAAGAAATACCTCAGGATTTATGCCAACTTGAATCTACACCACCAACTAGGAAGAAGGCTAGGAAATCTAAGAAACCTAATGTTAGCAAATCTAAGATCATTAAATTTGTACCTGCTAATAACAAGGAACATTCAGATTCCGAAACCTATACATTGTCCTCGTCTGGTGATATTTTCAGGTGGTCCAAATCATCCTCTGGTATTTGGACTCCGGTTGCTCAAAGCATATGACAGGAGATCGCTCAATGCTCCGAAATTTCGTCAGCAATTTTCTTGGAACGGTTAAATTCGGTAATGATCATATTGCAAAGATAATGGGGTATGGTGAATATCAGATTGGAAATGTTACGATTTCAAGGGTATACTATGTAGAAGTGTTGGGAATAAATTATAGCCAATATACTTGAGCGCTGACAAGAGTAAAACAAGCGTTGACAGGAGCAAAACAAACGCTGACAGCTCAAGCGTTGACAAGATAAAGTCAAGCGTTGATACATTAAAGACAAGCACTGATGGGAAGATATACTCTACGCGTTTATTGTATTCTAGATTACTTCTAGTAAAGATAGGAACAACAATGTATTTTCTATATTTATCTTTACCTAGAATAGCTGATACGTAGATTATTGTACAAGGCTTCTTATGTCTATAAAAGAAGACCTTTAGGTTAATGTTTTATATAAGTTTTCATTCGTAAACTACTTTCATTGTAAGCAAGTTTGATATCATTAATCAAAGTGAAAGTTTGTTTATATCTTGTGTGTTCTTGTTTAAGTGTTAATTCCGCATAACACTTAGATTGTCATAAACATATACAAAGGTTTCTCTAAGTGTATTACTTGATCTAATCTCGTATACATAAAGCTAAATCGATCTAAGTTTGGGATCAACAAGTGGTATCAGAGCATGTTGAGGAACTTTTGATCTTAAAGAACACAAGAACCCTAAAAATCACCAAAACCCTAATTTTCTCAAAAACCCTAACAACATCATGTCAGAAATAACCTCCTCCTCCTCCTCACCTTTACCAAACATCAAGATTCCCATGCTTGATGCAACCAACTTTGAAATGTGGAAATT
Organism: Glebionis coronaria; assembly: GCA_025667525.1. NCBI lineage: Eukaryota > Viridiplantae > Streptophyta > Magnoliopsida > Asterales > Asteraceae > Glebionis > Glebionis coronaria. The sequence continues at coordinate 583,325,509 of CM046881.1, forward strand.
CAACTTTGAGCAATATCTAGGGATCTATGACTACACACTATGGGAGATCACTGAATATGGAAACACATTCGATAAAGCCCAAAAGATTGCTGATGCTATTTCTCAAAGATCAGCTGTTGTTGGATGTTCTGAAGAAGATAAGAAAGAAAAACCTGAAGATGGTAGAGCTGTGTCTGCTGAAGACATAGCAAAGAAAAGGGTTGACATGAAAACCCTAAATATTCTGAAAGTCTCTTTGGGACAAGAGAACCAGCATAAATACAGAGGTTATGATTCTACTAAAGACCTTTGGGCAGCTCTTGAAGTTGCATATGGTGGCAATGCAGATACCAGGGAGGAAAAGAAGAAACAACTCATGCATGATTATGCTGTTTTCAAAGCTCAACCCAATGAGAAGCTGAGTAGTGTGAGAAGCAGATTGCTTGACATTACAAGCAAATTGTCCTTCATGGGGACACAACTTGGTGATGTTGACATTAATGCTACCTTTCTTAAAAGTCTTGGTGAGGCGTGGAAGATTGAGGCAAGATCTATTCTTGCCAATAATACTTACAAAAGTTCCACGTTTGATGACATCTACAACAAACTAAGGCTGTTGGAAGATGAAACTCTTTTAGAGCATGGAAGCAAGTCTACCAATAGTAACATGGCCTTCTTCCCTCATAGTGAAGGTCAATTCAATCAGAAGGACTCTTACATGCATCCAGTTACTGGATCATCATGTGTCAGCGCTTGAACAAGTCCTGTCAACGTCTCCTTTTCAGACGCTGACACATTCAAATGTGACTCCCCAAGAGTTAAACCTGCTGGTTTGGATTTGGATACTTTATGTGCTTATATTGCTTCTTTGCCCAATGGTTCAGTGATTACATATGAGGACCTTGAGCAGATAAGTGATGAGCATTTGGAAGAGATGGACATTAAGTGGAACATGGCTCTTGCTCGTATAAGAGCAAACAGATGGAACAGAAGGTTTAAGAAGAAGATGACCTTCAATGCCAAAGACACAGCTGGATTTGATAAATCCAAAGTTGAGTGCTACAACTGTCATCGTATGGGGCACTTCATGAGGGAATGCAGATCTCCTAGAAGATCTGATGCTGGTAAACCCTCAAGTCAAATTGTTAAAGCTCAAGATCCCAAAGCCATGGTTGCAGTTCAAGGAGTTGATGGTATGGGATGGGATTGGAGCTATCTGGCTAAGGATGTGGAAGAGGATAAAGCTTTGGTTGCTGAAATTAAAGAAGAAGAGCATGTTGAATATGCTCTCATGGCACACTCCTCCTCTTCATCTGATAATGAGGTATACAATGATGCTTTTTGTAGTAAAGGTTGTAGGTTAAACACTGAGAAACTTAACAAAGAGGTGTTAAAATTATTAAGTGATGTGAGTACTGAAAAGTGCAAACTGTCTAATTACCAACTAGCTCTCACTCAAACTGAGAAGGCAGTTTCTGAATACAAGAAAATGGAATTTGACTTAAAAGATAAAATAAATATCTTAAAACATGAGTTAAATGCTAGTATGGATATTAGAAACATTATGGAAAGGGTTAATGGTGAGTTACAGGCTAAATTAGATGAAGCCATTAAAAACAAAGATAATGTTGGCCTTAAAATCCAGAGATTTGATAAGGCAACACAAACCCTAGGAGAATGTGTGGGTAAACAAAGGGATCCTAAGGACATGACTGGGATTGGGATGAAAGACTACTCTGTGGTTCCACCACCAGTTGGTGACTTCTATGGTGTCCAACAAAAGGACATATCTTGGACTGGTTTGCCAGAACTCCAAGAGGATGAATTCATTCCTCCACCAAGAGTTGTCACTCCAGTTGAAGAGTATCAACAAAAGTTGACTGACCTGAATGAATGGAAGAAAGCTAACCCTACATTATTTGTTAAGGGAGGCTTGCTATGTGAAAGTCCTAATGAGTCAACTCCCATTAAGGTTACAAACCCAATCACTGGTAAAGCTGTTGACCTAGGCTCAAACACTGTTAGAAAACCTATCATTAAGTATGCAGAGATGTATAGGAATACTAGGTCACCTAAGAGCCAGGTTAGCAATGATGGAACAGGCTTCTTCTCTTCTAGACCTAGGGTTGTGTCTAGAAAAGCCTGTTACACTTGTGGTAGCTTTTCACACTTGGCTTATAAGTGTGTCAACGCTCCCAAAGTCAGCGCTGACAGGAACAAATTCAGTGCTGACAGGAACAAAGTCAACGTTGTTAGGAAGTCAAACGTTTTCAGACCCAAACCTTGTGTGCAGCAAAGTCGACAAGTGATTAGACCTGCCCCATTCTTTACTAGAGGGTCTAACACTCATGGACAAAGACCATTTCAAAAGACAAATACTTGGTCTAATAGGCAATGGGTTTCTGTAGCAAACCCTAGGTTCAACGCTGACAAGGGAAATTTCAGCGTTGACAAGACCAATTCCAACGCTAACAGAAACGTGACCAGACCTAAATATTTGCAACCACAGGGTAAGGGGTCTAAAGCTTCTTCAAGCTTAACATGGAGACCCAAGAAAGATCAAAACCCTAATGATAATGGGATTTCAATGACCTACAACAGATTTAATTACATTTCAAATGTAATTACAAAACCTATTGGGGTTAACTAGGTATTTCATCCTAAGAAGGATGAAAATGGGTTGTTATGAGAACTAAGTCTGTTCTTATTGAACAACCAGATGAATCCAAGTCTTCTAAGGCTTGGGTTCCCAAAGAAAACTAATTTGTTTTTTTTATGTGCAGGGCATTCAAAGACAGGTCAATGATTATAGATATTGGGATAGTGGATGCTCAAGGCACATGACTGGGAAGGAAGACTATCTAACGAACTTCACTCCCATTAAAGATGGTGATAAGGTTTACTTTGGAGGCGGATATGGTACTATCACAGGCAAAGGAACCCTTCTCACCAAGAACTTGCGTTTTGAAAACGTATTTTTGGTAAAGGAACTTGATTACAATCTTTTTAGTGTATCACAAGTTTGTGATAACAAAAATAAAGTTCTGTTTACTGATACTGAGTGTTTGGTGTTAAGCAAGGATTATAAGATCCCTGATGAGAAATATATTGAATATAGAACACCTAGGCATAAAGACATATACAATGTGAATCTGAATGGGATTAGAATGAATAATAATATGTCTTGTTTTTATGCTAAAGCTTCAGTAGATGAGAGTAATTTGTGGCACAGGAGACTAGGGCACATAAATTTTAAGAATATAAATAGGCTTGTGAGACTTGGCTTGGTTGATGGTTTGCCTGAGAAGGCCTTCCACAATGACCACTCTTGTGTTGCATGTCTTAAAGGCAGGCAGCACAAGGTCTCATTCAAGTCCAAACAGGTGCACTCTAGTCCTAGACCTCTTCATTTGCTTCATATGGACCTCTTTGGTCCAACCAATATAGAAAGTTTGAATGGTAAGTCATATTGCTTTGTTATCACAGATGACTTTTCTAGGTTTACTTGGACATTCTTTCTAGCTATGAAGAGTGACACAGCTGATATTCTAATTGATTTTATCACTCAGATTGAGAAGAAGTCTGGCAATGAAGTTAAAATGCTTAGGAGTGATAATGGTGGTGAATTTAGGAATAAGAAGCTAGATGATTTCTGTGCCAGGAAAGGAATTACTAGGCAATTTAGTGTTGCCAGAACCCCACAGCAAAATGGGGTTGCTGAGAGGAAAAATAGAACCCTAATTGAAGCAGCCAGAACAATGTTGGCTGATGCTCATTTTCCTATAGCCTTTTCGGCTGAGGCTATTAATACAGCTTGTTATGTTCAAAATAGAGCATTGGTTAACAAAATTCAGAACAAAACACCTTATGAGTTACTTTGGGGAAGAAAACCTAATATTGGTTTTCTCAGACCTTTTGGTTGTCATGTAGTAGTTTTAGACACTAGTGATGCCTTAGGGAAATTTAGTGCAAAAGGTGATGAAGGCTACTTCATGGGGTATTCAGTGCAGAGCAAGGGATATAGGGTTTATCTTAAAGAGGAAAAACGTATACTTGAAAGAGTACATGTTAGGTTTTTAGAAAATAAACCTAGTGATCCTGAAAGTGGTCCTAATTGGTTGTTTGACTTGGAACCTTTATCTAGAACTTTAAATTATATGCCTGTCACTAATCCAGACATTGTGAAGGTAACTTCAAAGGTTGTGGAAGAACAAGTTGTTGATGTTTCAGGTACACAGGTTCATGAGAAGGTTGGATCACAAGCAGAGAAGTCATCTCCTATCCAAGAATATGTTACAATTCCCATTTGGACAGATGCTTTTGCTGCTGCTGCTGCTGGTAAAAATAATGGTGGTCTCCAAGTACCACCAGATACAAACATGCATGGTCCTTCAGGCGCTGACAAAGGCAAATCTAGCACTGACAAGACCAATCTAGACGTTGATGGTTCAGACGTTGCCAACAATAGTTCAAGCGTTGTTAGCCCAAGCGCTGACAAACAAAGTTCAGGCGTTGACAACACTTCTGCACATCTTTTCTCTTCCATTTTTGAACAAGGTGAACCTTCCAATTTATATGAAGAGGTTTATCCTCATGTTGATGAAAGAGAGTCTGATGAAGAAGATATTGGCAACATGGAGAATGAGGTTGAGGACACCAGACTTTTTGAAGGAGGAGTTCTCACTTCCACTATGAAGAATCACCCCACTTCTCAAATCATTGGTGATATTATGACTCTAGTTCAGACTAGAAGATCTCATCAAGGACTTGGTGGGTTTATTGCCAATATACACAAGAAGGTTGATACCCCTCTTGTGTAAGCATGTTTGTTTGCCTATTTTCTGTCACAACAGGAACCCAAGAAAATATTTGATGCTCTCAAAGAACCAAGTTAGGTGGAAGCAATGCAGGATGAGCTTCACCAATTTGCAATTCAGGATGTTTGGGAGCTGGTTGATTGTCCCAGATATGTCAGACCTATAGGGACAAGATGGGTTCTCAGAAACAAGAGAGATGAAAGAGGAATTGTGGTCAGAAACAAGGCAAGGTTAGTGGCTCAGGGATATACACAAGAGGAGGGGATAGACTATGAGGAAGTCTTTGCACCAGTTGCAAGGACTGAAGCTATAATGATCTTTTTAGCCTATGCATCATGCATGGGCTTCACTGTCTATCAAATGGATGTCAAGAGTGCCTTCCTCTATGGTATAATTGTTGAGGAGGTATATGTGATGCAACCTCCTGGTTTTGAGGATCCAGAGAATCCAGACAAGGTGTATAGAGTCAAAAAGGCTATGTATGGACTTCATCAGGCCCCTAGAGCATGGTATGGTACTTTGTCTACCTATTTCGTGGACAATAGATTCAAGAGGGGCACCATAGATCAGACACTATTTACAAAGAAGAAAGGTAAGGATGTGTTGCTTGTTCAGGTCTATGTTGATGACATCATTTTTGGGTCTACTGATCCAAAGATGAGTGAGGATTTCTCCAAGCTTATGACAAACAAATTCAAGATGAGTGCTATGGGGGAGATGAACTTCTTTCTTGGTTTACAAGTTCAGCAGAAAGAAGATGGTATCTTCATCTCCCAAGATAAATATGTGGCTGAGATCTTGAAGAAGTTTGGCTTTTCTCCACATGAAAAGAGGGCTACTACTCCTATGGATAGAGAACACCATTGGGGAAAGATTGGAGATGGGAAAGATGTTGATGTCAGGCACTATAGATCCATGATTGGATCATTGATGTACCTTACAACCTCCAGACCTGACATCATGTTTGCTGTGTGTGCTTGTGCACGCCATCAAGTGACTCCCAAAGAATGTCACCTTTATGTTGTGAAGAGGATCTTTAGGTACCTGAGATGCTATCCTAATCTTGGTTTGTGGTACCCAAAGGATTCACCATTGGAGCTGATTGCATATTCAGATAGTGACTATGGAGGTGATAAATTTGATAGGAAATCCACAACTGGTGGATGTCAGTTTCTTGGGAGCAGGTTGATATCTTGGCAATGCAAGAAACAAACAGTGGTGGCTAATTCTACAACTGAAGCTGAGTATGTGGCTGCAGCTGCTTGTTGTGAACAAGTTTTGTGGATTCAGAACCAGCTGTTGGACTATGGGTATAATTTCATACATACCAAGATATTTGTTGACAATAACAGCACTTTATGCATCATTAAGAATCTTGTACATCATTCTAAAACTAAACACATAGAAATTAGACACCATTTTATAAGGGATTGTTTTGAAACGGGTTTAATACAACCAGATAGGGTTGACACAGAAGAAAATGTGTCAGATTTACTAACTAAACCTTTTGATGCTGGGAGGTTTCAATACTTGGTAACAAGTATTGGAATGATCAATCTCACATAATATGTGTTTTGGAGTCTTTTTGTAAAAGTATGTAAAGGATGATGCATTGTTATTGGTCTTATTGATGATTTAGATTTTTCACTATATTTTTCTAACACTGACAAAGGTTGCTTGAACGCTGATAAGTGTTTTTGTAACGTTGTTGTAGAATCTTGATAATCTTATGAATCAATGAAGTAGGTTGAAGATTTCTAGAGAGAGAAACTAGTGAGAGAAAGTGAGAGAGAACTATGTGTTTTTCATTCAAAATGGTGAAATGGAAAATCAACAACCAACCCCTTTCCATGGTGGAAAGGGGTATTTATATCCAAGCCACTATTGGGCTTGGGCCGACCCATGACAAGCCCATGGGTCGGTTTCTTACTTAACTTAATAAGCATACATTAACTACGAGCTATACAACATTAATAATATTGTGGAGTGACCGATACTTCTAATATACGTTAAAAACGTATTTCTAACAATCTCCCCCTAAGGGAGGTCACTCCACGTTACACAGTTCTAAACCTAGCATACTATACTAAGTCTTCGTTCTTCAGCTCGTAGTCTTTTCTTCTTTTCTTTTTGTTGTGAATATGTTGATTTGATCTTTTAGGCTTTGGCTTGAGAGCATTGTTCTTTTGACCAATCACGTGCGATCTTTGCCTTCTTGTGAATCTCGCCTCCTCGTGACTCCATGTTCCACACACTTATGTCTTTTGTTGAATTCTCGAAAGCTTCAGAGTTTAGTACAGCGGAAGACTTCATTTTGTACTTTCTTGAATTTTTGCTGAACTTTGATGCAGAAAAAACATAAGCATGTGGGAACGACTTCAGCTGGTACACCGCAAAGCCACCGTCTTCGCAGCAACATGATAATACACGAATGAAATGGCTTAGAACATTTCATTCTAAATCGGTAGCGTTTTACCTCCGGTCGGTGAAGACCGTTGGACGATATTAGATATCGTACCTGTGACGGATAGTTTCAATTAAGTAACTTCCTGACAGGATTTCGCGGGTAAACCCGTTCTCTTTATTCGACGATCACTAAGCTTGACTGCGAACATAAAGAGTGAATCACTTGGATAAATTATCCTTGTGATTGAAGCCGTCAATTCATGAAACCTGGAACAAGTGAATTTCAGTTAAGATTTTCACCATCGTTGCTTTCCAGTTATCACGAGCTTAATTCATAAAGAATCTTGCACGTCACCTACCAAGTGCTGTTTGATGTTAACACTAGAAGGACTTCCACCCGTCACTGTGAACACTAAAGAATGTCACTCTGAGTGTTCTGGCAAGATCATATGATAATGCGTAGAGGCCTGGAACGAGTTTAAGTTTAATTAAGAATTAAACCACTGTTTCTTTCCAGTTTTTCACAAGATTGGTTCTTAAAGAACCGCACGTGTAACCTACCATGAGCTTGTTTGATGTTGGCTCAAGCAGGATTTCCGTCTTCATTGTAATACTTGCGTATTACTCGGAAGTTCTGGCAATATTACAAGAATACTGCGTAGGACTCATAAAAATCTCTTACTTTTCACAGTGTGTGAGAAAGCAAGGAATAAATGGAAAGTGTCCTAATGAGACTTTTGATGATCTCGTGGCTCTAGACTCGATAGTGCGTTTTGATTTAGTGAGCGATGGCTGGAGAGGAGTGCCACCTTTTCAATATCAGTCTATTCGGAGTGAATAAACCAATAGATAACGTGTTGATCTCCGTGTGATTAAAACAAATACCTTTTGAGAGATATTTGAGTTAGCTGGGAAGGGTTGTGCATTGCATCACTGGGTCCATGATGTCTTTCTTTAATATCGAGAATCAAATGATCTCAATAGCATATGTATTGACCCGGTTTCTGCCTAAAGTTGTAAGGAGGGCTTCTTTCTTTACACCCTTTATCTTTACATTTATTTTTCATTCTTCAACCCCTTCAGTACTTACCAATACATCATCACTAGCACCTTGTTGTGATTGTTCCAGTGCTAGCATCAGTAATTAGTCGGTACTCAGCTACGTTCACAATCTTTCTCCATCTTTCCTAGGACTTCTAATTCTATCTAGGGAATTGTCCTTGGGAAGATTCCATCGGCTCTGATGAATCATTGGACTAAAACCTATTCCTACCACCCTTTTGTCACCACATCCGTCGTGAATAAAGTGTGTTTTGGGAAAGTATAGTCACCATGAAAAATCCTTGAAAATCACTTAAGGTACTTGTGATATTGAAATCAAGAGTTTTGTACCTTAGGTGTTTTGTTCATCAAAAACGCTCCCCCTTAACACGTGCTTTACACATATTAAGTTGGATTATCGTTAAGTCTTTTTCATCTTTTAGCCAAGTATCATTTAAATCTCCTTAATCCCATTTTATCCCCTTATCCAACATGTTAACCATTAATATTTGGGATATTGAATGGATTAACCGGTCTTTGGGTAAAAATGAAATCAATGTTTGGCCATAGAACATGTTAATGCTCCCCCTTAAATTAATAAGGGATAGTTGTAGTGCTTTAGTATGATATATTTTGAAAGATTTAGAATCTCGTGAGAAATTCTTGAAAAATTATCATACATTAACACTACATCAAGCCGTAAAAGCACAATATTCACAAATATACATATTCACATATAAAAAACCAATATAGAGTGGACCTCAGATGTACGACCCATTAGATGGATCGTTGCAGTAACTTGTGGTGCACTAAATATGGTCTACCACCAACGAATCTTTCTAAGCTCCTCATCAATCTACGTTCCCGGAGCTTTTGATCAATCTTCTTGATCACATATTTCGCCATTTGCTGATAACCCTGATGCCAGTCTCGGTCATCTCTGGTAAAGACCCACCAGAATTAAGACGCTCTAATTTTCCTCTGACGTATATGAGAGTCCCATCACTGTACTTATAAAGCTCTCCTACCCTCATAAACTTCATTATCCCACGACTGTTCAAGTAGAAAATCCCGTAACTCGGAACAGTAATGCCGGTATAGGGACATCTAGCGACATGTTGAGGTAGAACTTGATTCATTGGACGGGTGAGGTTAAGCTTCCTTTGGTAGCTTTCAACTCCCAATTGAAGATCTTCAACTCGTTTCTTGATAACAACGCTTCGTGTGAACATACGAAGTGCTGTATTCAGGGCAATGATTTCTTCACGAGTAAGATGGGTAAGTTGATCTCGGGTCATCATAAGCAACATGTCTTCGATATCTTCAAGGCGAATGATAGAAAAATCTCCCTGCTGTATTGTGTATTCTCTGTCATCCTCCCTTTTTAGGCGAATCTCCGTCACATGATGATAGCGATTCTTGGCTTCAGTTTTCAGCCCTAAAATATTGGAGATGCGAATATCGGATCTAACGTTACTTCCTGAATTGGCTAAGCAGCAACCTCTGTACGCCCTTCTGAATTGTTCGTCCCAATGTGATGCACCTATAACAGCATACATATCATAATTACGATTTACCTTTGGGACCCAGAGTCAGTTTACCTTTTCCTCAATCCAGGGTATTGTCCCCCAGTTAGCAGCTTTCAGCAAGGTCAGGGAGGTTGCGTACTTTGATGAACCCTTGAGGAGATAATCAAGATCATAGGTGACAAAGAAGTCGAGAGCAATTTGATTATCTTGAGAAGGATCAAGTTGAGGTGGAGCTCTTTCTGACTCATGAAGACCTGGCCTTTGAACGGTATTAAGAGCTTTCAGAACCTCATCAGCATAATACTCGTATTCCATGCGGCTTAACCTGGTTTTGGCGTAAATTCTCTTATCCTTTAGCGCTCTCTTTACCAAAGACAGAGTGACCGATGATTTATACTCATGAGCGAGAAATGCACACAAGTCTATCGGACTACGGATACGGAGATATAGAACATCTCTGTCACCGTCTGTGATTGGATCATATGTAGCAGCTGCCGTGATCCAAGCTTGTGGTGGTGCAGTTTCATCAATCTCCAATGTGTCCGCCCAGTCCCGTGTGCTTGACTCGGGAACAGTAGATTGTGGTTTTTGTTGCAGAGGAGTAGAGACATGAACACTTGCTGGTTCTGATTCAGGCATCTCGGCGGTGTCATGAACAGGCGAGTGTTGTGCAGATTCACGTTCAGTTACTGATTCTGCAATCACAGGAGCAACAAAAGAACTAACAGGATTAGTGGTAACAGGTATAGAAACAGCAACAGATGTACCGGGAATCGATGACGCCGTAGTAGCATTCACATCATGGCGCCACTTGGATCGTCTTGATTCCGTAGAGGTGGATTTTTCCTTTTGCGCATCATCTTTCTGAGACTTGGTACCAGACTTAGATGGTTTCTTTGTGTTGGCAACCTTGTCCCCCGTTTCAGGCTGATCATGTTTACCACCATCATCCTCATCGTCATCCTCGTTACTTCCCTTATCACTCTCCTCGTGTCGATCACCACCATCACCACCTTCATCATCATCATCATCATCACCATCACCATCATCGTCACCATCATCATCATCATCATCTTCTTCTTCTTCTTCTTCTTCTTCACCGTCACCCTCTTCTTGTTCACTATCATCCTTTTCCTCCTCAGGCAGAATGTGGTAAGGTACCACACTTCCAAACATCTTAAACAACCGATCATCCTCCATGATAGCTTCATTGAGTGATTTGTAGAGTGTCCGTTGAACTTTAGACTTGTCAAAAGATCCAACTTCCCTCATGCGAGCTTTGAGGATCTTCTTTAATTCAAAATCCGTTAAGTCATATGCAATTTTGTAGGCGGATTCGGAAGGGTTGGACGACTTAATCATCAAGTTATCAGCCGCGAGTTTCTTCATCTCATCACGCAGTTTTGGCATAAGGGACTCAACGGATTCTTTCACTCTCTCTTCAATAGAAGCTTCAAGTGTGTCTTTCTGCTCTTTGTATTTATCCTTCATAGCTCGAAGTCTCGTGATTCGTGCTGCATACTTATCAGCTTCAGCCTGTTTGACCTGAGCAAGTTCTTCTGCATGAGTTTACGTGTCAACTCCATCTCTGCAGCGAACTTAGCTATCATCTCTTCTTGAGCTTTCTTGGATGCCTCTTCACTTTGCACTCGTCTAAGTAGCTCTTGGCGAAGATTATCCATCTCTTTTCTTTGATTATCCGTGTGTTTATCCAACAGTTCTGCCATTACAAATGCAGCCATTGAAGATGATGCAGTGCTACTCTGGGTTGGTTGAAGAGGCTCGGTTGTGACTACAGTACTGAGGATGGAAGTTATTGGAGGTGGAAGGAATGGTGTTGGCACCGGTCGGGTTGGTAATGGCTGGATTGGTGGAGGTTGAGTTACGAGAGGCTGGGTAGGTACCAGGATTGTAGGAGCGCCGAACTCCTTTTCAACACTTACTGAAACAGCAATGGATGTCTCCTTCGAAGTAGAATACCGTTCGGGTGATCCAAACTCATCAACATCATCTGGCTCCTCGTACTCTTCTTCAATATCCATCTGTGCACCCGAACCACTACCGCCCGTGTCTTTCCTACTCTTTTCAATAGCTATCTTCATTAATTTCTTCTCAGTCTTGTCAAGAGTAGGATCGTCATCAACATCTTCTTCGTCGTGGAGAACGAGCTCGTCAGTCGTGCTTTTACCTTTCTTAGCTACGGTCTTTGTCTTCTTGGTTTTGGGTTCAGGTAAAGCTGTTTGATTGCGTTTACCTTTACTCTTAACTGTGGTAGACGAGTCTTCTCCTGCTTGAATGCTTGCTCGTTGATTCTCGATTTCTTGTAGCAAGTTCTTGTAATCAGCAGATGCAATAATCTCATCTGTCAGGAGATGACTAGGAATGGGACCAGGGATAACAATATTGGAGTGAGTTTCTTGCCTTAAGTCAACCAAATCATCAGCATCCATTATGTGGTGACGGCTACCTACACGCTTATCAATAGATGCATCGTTTTCCATAAAGTAATGTATGATTAGCTTAATGAACCTAGGGTACTGGTAACCTTTAACCTTACCCTTCGTGTTCGTGAAGAGTTGAAAAATAAACTCTTCCCATAGCAATGATGCATAATCAATACCCATACCTTTGAACATACCATAGAACATCTTGATGATTGGCGGACGCACATCATCATACCCAGTTGTTTTGGGTGTGAGACATCGGCTGAGAATACCAAAAACTGCTCTCCAAGGTTGACCCACTTTGGCTGTGGTAAACTCGGACACTATTCGTATGTCTGCACATCCAATGTCAGTGAACATCTCCATGAGCTGATTCTTGGTAGGGTTCGCTGAGTATGATAATCCTTTGGGTGCCTCCCGAAAACCAAAGATCTTGCGAAAGTCTGACACGGTGAGAGTTTGTTGCTTGTTGTCCAGGAAGAATGTGATCTTATTCGACGTCTTCTCTTTGGTTGCCCAGAATTCGTACATGTAGTCGAAGGGTACCGAAGCACTTTTCCTTAGGGCATTCTTGAGGTGAGAATTGTCGAGAATGGCTGATCCTACCTTGAATCCATTGTGAGTGGAATGAGAGACTTCCTTCAACCGGTAGTTGTTTGGAATGAACTTAAGGGTTTTGGCCTCGGCAATGGCTGCTGCTCTAGAGTCTTGTATTTGTTGCATGGTTGGGTTAGTCATTGTTTCTGCTTAAGAATAAAACACAAAAGTTGATACATACAGATATGAATATCATGATGAATTTATACCTAAGCATTATACAAATGACATAATCCCTTAGACTTTTAAAACACTCAAACATCCTTCATTTAGAATAAACATTTAATTCAGAATAAACCTCTATCCGGAATAAACAAGTCTATCCGGAATAAACAAGTCTATCCGGAATAAACAAGTCTATCTGGAATAAACATGTCTATCCGGAATAAACAAGTCTATCCGGAATAAACATGTCTACGTGGAATAAACATGTTTATGCGGAATAAACATGTCTATGCGGAATAAAACGTCTACCCGGAATAATCATTTTATGTGGAATAATCAGCCTATGCGGAATAAAACGTCTACTCGGAATAATCATTCTATGCGGAATAAAACGTCTACCCGGAATAATCATTCTATGCGGAATAATCAGCCTATGCGGAATAAACGTCTACTCGGAATAATTATTCTATGCGGAATAAAACGGTTACTCAGAATAATCATTCTATGCGGAATAAAACGTCTACCCGGAATAATCATTCTATGCGGAATAATCAGCCTATGCGGAATAAACGTCTACTCGGAATAATTATTCTATGCGAAATAAAACGTTTACTCGGAATAATCATTCTATGCGGAATAAAACGTCTACCCAGAATAATCATTCTATGCGGAATAATCAGCCTATGCGGAATAAAGCGTCTACTCGGAATAATCATTCTATGCGGAATAATCAGCCTATGCGGAATAAACGTCTACTCGGAATAATTATTCTATGCGGAATAAAACGTATATTCGGAAAACTCTTAGAAACAATTCGTTTACCCGGAATAACCTAATCACACCTTTTGATCGTTTAATCAAGGCTTAGATGTTCGTTTTAATCATTCTAAAGGCCACTAGTCTTATCCTTGTCCTATTCCGCGTGAAATCCAGGCAAACCCCCAAATCAATTATCCCTAATTAAGCAGAAACCCTAACTGGATTTAACCTAATTAAAATGAGTTAATTAAGTTGATTTGAAGGAATAATTACACGAATTAGCTGATGATTGTACCTTAGGAATGAATGAGAAGGATTATCTTGATTAACAACCGTGATGTTTGTGAGTTGTGTTTGTGTGCTAATGGCGTTGAAAGAAAAAACAGAAGAAAGAAAGAAGAAGAAAGAGACGGAGGGTATTTGACTTTGGTCAAACTTTTCAAGAGTTTGAACATTGACACTTTAGCCCCTTTCACTTTATTTCTTTTACTTATTATTCCTTGTCTTTTCATTTTTCTTTTCTAGTCACTAACATTCGTTAAACTTAGCCAACTTAACCTATCTTAGCAATCACACAGCTAAAACTATTCACGACAAACTCACAAACAAATACAAGACGAATGTCGAAGCAATTCCAGCCATTAACCATTGAGCTAATTAATTTTCCTCGAAAACATTTGAAGACCTTTTTGATGATGAAGACGATTTAACATTTTCTCCCCCTTAAACGATGACCCGTTTTCTATTTAAAGAGTTGTAGTCATTGTTTAACGAGGCACATAATGATGAAAAACATTTGTCAATTGATATTTTGAAAAGATTGATTCGTTGTGGCAATAAGATTTCTCTTATTTAGACAAATTAATGCACTGAGACGTACACTAACTCGTGTTAGACCAAGTTATAAAGTAAACTTGATCCCTTTGCATGATTTGGCTTGTAAATCATGCCCGAGAAAATTAATTCCCGTTGTGAGCCAACGTTTTCCAAGGAAATACGTGACTTTAATGCGAAAAGCGGGTTGTAGTATGAAATAACTACAAGCCATAATGGGCATGTTTTAAAAATGTACAACTTTTATACGGACTCTATTTATGGCGCCGTGTCAATATTGATCGACATTTCTAAAGCCGTAAATATTACCGTACTAAAAGACATGCCCGATTTTAAAAAAACGAACAATATTTTTGGATTTTCTTGATTTTATAATTTTTATGGTTTTTCTAGGTTTTATATTTTTTATGGTTTTTCTTGGTTTTATATATTTGTATTTTTCTTTTTGTGGTTTATATATTTACGATAATATACATGATCACGAACAAAGGATACGCATGAGTAGTTTACCACCACTATTCAGCTGATTCTTCTGCCAATTCTTTGAGAGTCGCTGGAGAGAATGATTTCATGCCAAGCTTGTCGATCAAAAACTCGATTCGTCCTCGATCTAAGGCTTTGGTGAACATATCTGCCAGCTGATACTCAGTGGTGACAAAATACAGCTCGATCACTCCGTTCTCCACTTGCTCTTTAATGAAATGGTAGCGAATGTCTATGTGCTTTGCCCGGGAGTGTTGAACGTAGTTGCAGCAAAGGGCAATGGCGCTCTTGTTGTCACAATACATCGGGATTTTGTTGAATCCCAAACCGTAGTCAGTTAGTTGTGATCTCATCCAAAGGACTTGAGCACAACAACCGGACATGGCGATGTATTCAGCCTCCGTGCTAGAAATTGCAGCGCTTTTCTGCTTTTTTGAAGACCAACTAATCAATCTGTCTCCAAGGAGTTGCACAGACCCAGAAGTGCTACGCCTCGTGTTTTGACACCCAGCATGATCGGCATTTGCGTATGATATTAAAGCAAAAGAGGAATCTTTCGGATACCATAGACCACGATGAAGTGTTCCTTTGAGATACCGAAAGATCCTTTTAACAACATGTAGGTGCTTTTCGGTAGGCCGAGCCTGATACCGGGCACACATGCATACGGCAAATTGCAAATCAGGCCTGCTAGCAGTCAGATAGAGAAGGGTGCCGATCATTCCACGGTAAAGTTTTGGATCGACAATAATCCCATTCCTATCTTCATCTAACTTGGATTTCTCCACCATTGGAGTGTCCACGGGGTCACAATTTTCAAAGTTATATTTCTTTAAAGATTCTAGAGCATATTTGGATTGATTAATAAAGATGTCTCTGGGATTCTGAGAAATTTGTAATCCTAAGAAAAATGAAAATTTTCCCATCATTGACATCTGAAAGCGTGTGGACATTATATTCTCAAAGCGTTTTGACAATTCTATGTTAGAGGAAGCAAATATTATATCATCAACATAAATTTGTATCAGAATCATGTCGTTGTTCTCCTTGAGAGTGAATAGAGTGGGGTCCACCTTACCTTTGGAGAAGCCTTCCGAAATGAGATATGTTGAAAGGAGATCATACCACGCGCGTGAAGCTTGTTTCAAACCATAGAGAGCCTTCTTAAGCTTGTACACATGATTAGGAAACTCCGTGCTAACGAACCCATCCGGCTGACTAACATAGACTTCTTCCCTTAGTTCACCGTTCAAAAATGCCGTCTTCACATCCATTTGATAGACGATCATGTTCATATGAGCAGCATACGCAAGGAATAGTCTAATAGCCTCCAATCTTGCAACCGGAGCAAAAGATTCTTCAAAACCGATACCCAAGGCTTGTTTATATCCTCTAGCAACCAATCTAGCCTATTCTTCAAGACTCCATCCATCTTATCGAGTTTAACCTTATAAACCCACAACAAAGTAAAGATGTTAACCTTGTCAGGGAGAGGAACTAATTCCCATACTTCAAGTCTTTGGAATTCATTTAGTTACTCTTGCATAGCTTCAATCTAAGATGATTGAGTCATAGCATGTTGCCAGTTTTTAGGTTCAACTTTGGAGAGAAATGCATCAAAATAGCGATAAAGTGCACTCTCTTGTAATTGATGGCGTGTAGAGACTGGTCGATCGAGACCTCCAATAACATTCCTAATTGGGTGATCTTTTGTCCATTTGGTGCTGTGATTTTCAATCCGTGGTGGTCTGGAGTGAACAATTGTAGGAGCTTCTTCTGAGGTGGACGCGGCTAAAGGGTTTTCAGGTATCGGTATACCAAAGAAAGGAAGCTCTTGTAGGTGAGCATATTCCAAATCGTGATCAATAGAATCCTCTTCCACATCAGTAGGCACAAGTAAGGGTGAAGATTCAGGTGTAGTTTGAGAATCACTTGTTAGAGGTGCATCCGGTTCAATGTTAATTGAAGATGCATTTGATAAAGCTTCATTAGCTTGAGCAACAACTTCAGGGATTGGAGCTATCACTACAGGTGCTGGAACTTCATCATTTGGGGGATCAAAGAATTCATCAAACAACGGTTGAAATAATTTATCCCACTCGGGCCGTGTAGGTGGTAAAAATGATGTAGAAGTAGGATTATTGGGAACTAATCCGGAACTAATAGCACCGGTTCCCATCTCAAGAAGCGCGGGTTCAGAACTACGTTGCTCAGAAGCCATCGTTGTCAGCTCATCAAAATCTGCGTCCATAGTTTCTACTATCTTACCAAGACGATGGTTGTAAATTCGGTATGCTTTCTTGGAGGGTGAGTAACCAATGAAAATACCTATATCGGCTTTCGGTTGAAGTTTGCCCAAGTTCTCACTATTAATGTTTGGATAACAAAGAGCACCAAACACATGAAAGAATGAAACATCTGGTTTACGATCATGTAGAAGCTCGTAAGGTGTTTTTCCATGGCGTTTCCGAATGATAGAGCGGTTTTGGGTGAAACATGCAGTAGATACAGCTTCTGCCCACAAGAACAATGGAGCGTTCGCATAAATCAGCATAGTCCTAGCAGCTTCCATAAGCGTACGATTCCGTCTTTCAACGACACCGTTTTGTTGTGGAGTACGTGCAACGGATGTTTCATGTGAGATACCAACTTCTTCATAGTAATCACGAAGAGTCTGGTTGACGAACTCGGTTCCATTATTTGTACGAATACGGCGGACAGTAGTATTTAAACGTACCTGAATGAATTTCAGAAAAGTGATGATAGCCTTCGGTGCTTCATCCTTTGTACGTAGAAATCTAACCCATGTAAACCTGGAGAAATCATCCACAATAACAAGGATGAATTTCTTACCACTCACACTTTCGGTTCGCATTGGCCCACAAAGATCCATATGCAAAAGATGAAGTTTTTCTTGATTGGTGTCTTCAGCTTTGGGCTTGTATGATTTCTTGGTACTTTTCCCCCTTGAGCACGCGGAACATAAATGGTCCTTGTGAAATTTGAGCTTTGGAAGACCACGAACTAATTCGTTTTTAGCCAGATGATTAATAGCATCAAAGTTGAGATGAGATAATCTGCGATGCCATAACCATGACTTGGTCTTAGATGCTTTAGAGAGAAGACATACTGGAGAGGCGGCCATCATGTCTTGTAAGGAAAAAGTATAAAGATTTGCACCACGAGACCCCTTCAACAAATCTTTTCCTTCCAAGTTGCGGATGAAACAAGTATGTTGTCGAAAAGCAACCTCTAGGTTGGAATCACAAAACTGTCCTACTGAAAATAAATTATGACCAAGACCTTCTACATAGTATACCCTTGAAATCGTAACGTTTTCAATCTGATATTCACCATACCCCATTATCTTTGCAATATGATCATTACCGAATTTAACCGTTCCAAGAAACTTGTTGACGAAATTTCGGAGCATCGAGCGATCTCCGGTCATATGCTTTGAGCAACCGGAGTCCAAATACCAGAGGATGATTTGGACCACCTGAAAATATCACCAGACGAAGACAATGTATAGGTTTCGGAATCTGAGTGTTCCTTGTTATTAGCAAGTACAGATTTAATGATCTTAGATTTGCTAACTTTAGGTTTCTTAGATTTCCTAGCCTTCTTCCTAGTTGGTGGTGTAGATTCAAGTTGGCTTAAATCCTGAGGTATTTCTTCACTGATAGGCACTATAGTGGGAGCTGACCTAATTAAAGGACGCGGTTTCCATACTATAGTGCTAGTGTGCCTAACTAAAAGACGCTGAGACCTAACCTCAATGGATGCATTCCTAGTTAAAGGGCACATTTTTCCATCTAATGTAAAGGTCCTACCAGTGGGACGCCATTGCCATCCAACTTGGGTACGAGTTCTCCCAGTGGGCTTCCATTCAAGATCATTCCTAATGGCATTCATTTCATTCACATAATCAATAAGACACAAATCATGACGTTGGGAAAACATGCACTCATTACAATTCCAACATTTCAAATTAGAATTCACAAATGGTTTAAGCTTCTGCACAGGCGCAAAGCTTTTAGTCTTAGCAACATGATTCTTTTTATTTAAATCTGACATAACATTCCTATGGTGAGCTTCTACTTTCTTCTTGATGGTACTACTAGTGGAGGGCTTGATCTTATCTTTCTTGAGTAGCAATCCTTTAGCCTTAGTAGACTCTTTTAATCCTGTAGAAGGCAAAGTGGGAACATTAGTAACAGATTTTAAAAGTGCCTTAGTTGATGGTGCCAATGACGGTTTTCCGCCTGGAGTCTTATTGAATGGAGTTACAGCAATGGGTCGATTATTAAGTAGTGCAGAACCCGGTTTTCCTATGTATTGAAAATATGCTAAGCAATATTGAACACGCTTAATATATTCATGAGCTGAATAATAGTAACTGCTTGAGGGATCTAACGCATACAAATCATCTAAAATATCCCTAACAAGATCTACATGCTTAATTGCATTCCTCATATAATCATCGTAGGTAATCGGGTTTTTCTTATGGAGCGGGTTCTTATAAAGCACTACTGAATTGGTTGTTGGAGCACTAGAGGATGGTGCAGAGTTGGTAGCTAAGTTATTAACAACTTCTTGTCGGGTGAGAAGAAGTGTCTCCTTTAACTCGGCCAAAACCATGTTTTTGTCAATGAGCTGGATGTTTAAGTCAGAGATTTCCTCACACTTTTGGTTCAGTTGTTCAACATAAGATTGTTGCTGTGCTGCATTAAAAGCTAAGCGTTCTTCTATTGAACCATAAAGAGCGGATAGTCCCTGTCTTGCCCGATCCATCTCCCCTAGAATAGACGAAAGTCTAATTTCTAAGTCCTGGTTTTTAGACTCTGCAGCCTCTAGTTCCAATTTTAGTGTTTCATTTGATGTCACATCTCTCTTTAATCTCATAATCTCTTCCTCTAATGCCTTAACTATCTCAATCATCTTGTCACTCGTCTCAACACTGTTTTCACAACCATTTGTTATCAAAAGATCCTCATTTTGAGTTTGTTGTTTTAATTCTAAAGATATACAATGTTGTTCAAGTTGATTAAAACGTTTTGTAAGTAAATTGTAAGAATCTTGAAGCTTTAAAAATTCAGCGTTAGACTCGTGATAAGAATGATTATCTACCTCATTTACAGTATCAGCAACATTTACAGAGAGATCACACACATCATCACATATATTCACAGCATCACATTTAATCATAGTGGATGTAAGCTCATTCGAATAATTAACATTTACAGTAGTAAGCACATCACAAGAAATTACTTGGGACAAGAATCAGTCATATTCGGATAAAATCTTTTCCTTTTCAATTAATTGTAGTTCATAAGCGGTGTCCATTTCATAAAACACTTTTTGAACTTCTGCAGTTTCAAACTCGAGATTTTCCGAAAGAGATGCAAAACTTCCTTTTAGACTTTCGACAAACGGATTGATCTCATTATTAAACACCTCGTTCATGTGTTCGAAAGCCCATTCTCCGGCGTTTAGGCCATTTGAAGTCGTACATTCCAGAATGACCTTGTCAAAACTAGCAAAGTATTGATTAATCTCTTGCAAGTTTAACCATACAGTGCTAACAGGTGGAAGATCCTTTGGAATTTCCTTAGGTCCTTCCATTTTGACAAGTGTAGGAAGTGTACTAGGGTTTTCTTCATTTAACATGTAGGTTGGTGCTGTGATGAGATCTTTATCCATATGGAAGCGAATTCTAAAATCCATTTTTGCAAGCTCCTGATTCATTTTAAAATAATCACACTCGGGATATTTTGCAAAGTTGTATGACCGATGCTCATCAAATAGATCCTTATTTGTACGATCATCGAAAATAACAATCGGGTCTAAGACCAATCCTAATTGGGTTGCATTATAAAGTCTTGGACTATGGATAAAAGCTTGTTTTGCATACTGTGGGTTAGGGGGAAGGCCTTTTTGACGCGATAAGTTAAACTCTCTAAACGATGCGTCAAATAAGTGCACTAGTTAAGAGGCAGCGTATTGTCTTAAAAGCAAATAATCTAAACTTCTAATCTTATTAGCCGCATTAATTTCCATTTCATTCTTTTTAGACTCGAGTAATTCAAAATCCGTTTGAAGTTTGTGAAAATTAGTGACCACTAACTCTTTTTCTTTAAGTTCGTTAGAAAGATCTGCTCTTAAGGTTTCAATTTCTTGCAAATGACTCATTTGTTTGTTTCGAAAATGATCATATTCGGGATTTGTTAGAACAGTGGACGAAGGAACTAATTCCAAAGTTTGAACTTTTTCGTTGCACAAAGCAAGCTCAGCAGACAAATTCTTATTCTTAGCTAGGGTTTCTAAGAGTGCAGTATTCATTTGGCTAAGTAATGTAGCAGGAACCATGACCAAATCTTGTTGAGCAGGAATATGCGTATGCGAAATGGCTCCCGATTGTGATTCACTCAAAGTCTGGGGACTCACATTGATATTACTATCATTGATTGTCTCCTCATTTGAAAGACTCGCCACCGAACACTCATTCGGATCAGCACCCTCTTGCCCAACTTGATGTGGTTGAATACTAGTATCAGTGGTATTATCAGTGGTATTAGTAAGTACCTCAGATATTTTTTCTGGCCCAAAGCTAGAGATAGTTGCCATAAGAGTTGCCTGAGCAGATTGAAGTTCATCACATTCTGAATCGTAAGCATCCAGATCATCTGCTTGGTATGCTGCATTCTGTGTAGTGACAGCTTCTTGTTCAGCAATCCCTGGATCAGCAAGAAATGCAAGCTCCTCTTCATCAAGTTCCTGTCCTTGTGCCTGAGCGTTCACCAAATAAATCTTCTCTGCAAACCATTGACCATCCCTTCTCCTCTTGGGTTTTGTGCAATCCCTGGACATGTGACCTTCTTCCTTACAGTTGTAGCATGTAATCATTCTCAACTTGCCTGTAGAATTTGCCCGTGGAGGAGTGTTGACCATTGGAGCAGGATTGACCGTGTGTGCATTGGTGGTTGATGTATTGGGTCTCCCCTGATAAGGTTGAATAGGTTGAACCATTACCCTGCCATTCTTAATAGTAGCTTGTTGTCGAGAATTGGATGAATTCCTCAGCTGATTGTTAGTAGGAGCTGGTCCTCTAAATCCCCGTTTGCTCAATGTCCTTGTGAGATAAGCAGACATAGTGGCTAACACTTCAACTAGGTCAGTTCCTTGTTTGAATTCAGGAATGGGGACTTCATCATTATCACAACACATTGCTTGGTCTTGTTGAGCTGCATAAGCACCAGAAAGAATACTCATGTGGTCAGAGTAGCTTGATGGATATGCTGCATTTTCTTGATAAGGAGAATATGATGACTGAGCATAAGGTGCAATGTTGTCAGCAATATAATTGTCTAACGCTGACAAAGCTTCCCTCAACGCTGTCATGTGTTATCGGGGCGTTGTCAGCAACAATGTTAGTTTTGTGGTTTTCAATCTAAATGTGCAGGTGATGCTAGCAGTATACCATTGGATACAGAGTTGCTTATGGATCAATGGAGAAGCATTTGGGCATGTTTTTGTTTATGGATGATGGTTGGAATTTTTAATTCCTATCTTGACATAAATTTTTATGTTCATGCAAGTTTTTAGCAACTTATGTATCATAGTTTAAGGGGAGGTTTTAGGAACCTTTAGGATGTTTGGGTATCCATATGATACTCTTATCACAATTCTAGATTGTGTCCACAGGTGAGTATGAGTTAGTTTTACTAAATCATGAGGCACTGTAGCATGCAAAGTTGATATACTATGCATGCTGCCAAGACATTTTTGGCCTAGAATTGGTTGTGGTCTGATGGGAGACTTGGGAATAATTTTGTTATGGAATTTACCTGGGAGTAACAAGGAATTTTATAAGGTAACTTGGTTGTTAAGAGTTTTGGTTAGCAAGGGACACTAGAGGACTGTTATGTCTATCTTGCATAAGCAAGTGTGCATAACTGGACAGTGCTTGCCGCCCTATAATAATTATCAACTTTTTGGTTATTTTCTCTAGGATAAATTACTTTGTTAAGGTCATTTTTCATTTTTAAACATTTTTATTTTTGGACGCTGACAAGTATTTTTCCAAGCGTTGTTGTGACCAATTTAGACGCTGACATGGCTATAGGCAAACATTGACAAGAATATAGCCGTTGGGCGTTGATAGGTTATTTTTTACCGTTAACACTCAATGGGACCTACCCAGTTGTTACTTTTTGACATATTTTTAGGCCGTAATTTTGGGGGTTGATAACTTTCATTTAATGCATGAGATAAACTTATTATTTTTCAATATTTTCATGATTGCATTTTGAAAATTCTTGCCTATTTTTGGGCCAATCACATGCATTTTCTTCTCCTATAAATTTGGCTCCTATTTTTAAACAAGGTACCTATAATTCTTGTCTAACACAATTTTCTCTTATCAACTTCATCTTCATCAATCCATTTTAACAGCTTTCAACAATGGCACCAAAGTTTAAACCATCAGAAATGGAATTGGGGTTCAGAAGTCAACACAACATGATCGCGTATCTTGAAGCTGATGATGCTCTGTTTCCTCAATACACACAAATGGTGGCGTATTTGAACGCATCTCCTATTAGGTATGCTCTTTCTTATGCACCACTCATTCCTGTCACACATATTAAACAGTTTTGGAACACTGTTAGTTCCTCAACAGTTAATAGAGTGACTACATTAACTTCTATTGTTCATGGGAGACCTTGGGTGGTTATTGAGGCTTTGGTACGCCAAGCCTTGCATCTTGATGATGTTGATGGTATAACCACCCTTCCCATTAGTGAAATAGAACAAGGACTAAGGGCTTTGGGTTATCCTTTTCCTGATGAAGGAACTTTAAATAAATATCATAAACAGGAGTTTCCCCCAGCCTGAAAGTACCTCATACATGTCCTCCTACAATGTTTGAGTCCCAAATGCACTGCACACAATGAGATCAATAGATCTATTGCAAGTGTTATTGTGTGTATTGCAACTGGGCAAAAATTTAATTATTCTAAAATGATTTTTGAGGGCATGTGTAAAAATAAGGGGAACAAAATGACTTTAGCTTATCCCCGATTATTACAAATGGTTTTTGATGTTCAAGGATACTACACAAGAGATCATAATAATTTTTATGAGATCCCTGTGCAAAAGAAAGCAATTTTTATGAAGATGAACTCACCCCCACATCGTGACCTACCCTTAACCCAAGCTATGCTTGCTGTCATTGCAACAGCACAACCCCAACCAGACCCTCAACCCCAAATTGACCCAATACCTGAACCATTACCTTCACCTGAACATATGCAAATTGACCAAGATCCCTTCGACGCTGACACGTTAAATGTTGGCGTTGATGTGCCTATTTCCAACGTTGACACACAACCTTCACAGACCCAAACACCCCTTAACCAACCCACATCCACCCAATCCACATCATCTTCTACACCCCCTGAATATAGGTTGATTAAACGCCAAAGGACTACTGGAGTGTCCTCCTCTGGTGGTCCTAGCCATGTAGCAGAGAGAACCACCACCACAAGTGTGGTTGGTGCTATGGATGAGGCTGGGACTATTGGTTCTGGCTTAGATGCTGGCCAAGGCAGTCCCACCATCATTAAGTCCTCATCCATGCCCAATGAATCTGACTTGGGAGGTCAAATACCCATTTTAGAAGAGGGCAGATTGGAACCAATGACCCTAATGGAATTGAAGGCAGTCTGCATGAGCTTGCAAAAGCAAAATGCAGACTTGGTACAAGTTGTCAGCACACAAGGCCTTGAACTCAAGCAATTGAGGGAGAGGATTGTTATTTTGGAAACTGCTAGTGCAATGAGAGGGATGGAGGAATCTTCCAAAGGGGAGGAAGATCCAATAAATGTGAGTGATAAGGGCAACCATGATGGTCAATCTTTGGATGTTGCTGAGGCCCTTACAAGTTTGAAGAAACAGACAGGTTTTGATACGTCCTTAGTCTCTCCTACAAACTTAAATTTATCATTTGCAGCCATGTTGGAGGAAATTGCAAAAGGCACTGAGGCAGGAACTTTGGGCGTTGACAAGGAGAAGTTGAACGCTGACATGAGTATTTTGGGCGCTGACACAGCAAAATTGGGCGTTGACAGACCTACACATGAGGGTGATGTATCCCAGTCATCATCCATCATCAAGGAGGTTTCTTCACAGGTATCACCATCTACCTTACCAACAATTGATCCATTAGATAAGGGTAAGGGTGTTATGGTAGAAAAGGTTGTTCCAAAGAATGCAGCTCAAATTGAGTTTGATAGAAGGTTGGCTGCACAAATCATGGAACAAGATAGAAAGGAGGTGAAAGAGTCACCATTTGTTGTCACTTCAGAAGAGAAAGAAGGAAGTGATGAAGCTAGCTCAGACTCAAGTGTTATGATCATAGAACAGCCAGAAAGACTTGAGTATGGAGATGAGTTGGCCAAGGAAAAATTGAGAGAATTGAAATTGCAGGTTGACTTTGATATGCCAGAGGTGGTTCAAATGTATCATGCTTGGGAAGAAAGATGTATGGAGAATCCACACTTGACCATTTCAGATCAGATATGGGGTTTGGAGATTCTCCTCAGAGTACAAAAAGATTGCCAGGTTATTTTGAAACACAAGGCAAGCAATATTCTCTCAGAGTTGAAAAGGGATAGAAGGGAGTTATACTGCATGTTGCTCAGATGTCATGGAGTAGGATGGACTTATCAGAAATTGAGGGCATTGACATTTGATGAGTTGGAATGTAAAGCTTATCCCATCTGGGTTAGAGTGCAGGAAGCAAACACTCTCAAACTTCTTTCTGATGAAAGAAAGGAAGAACTTGCAGAGGAAATAGAGCTCAAGAAGGCAATGTTTGTTCCCAGACCAGTGAAAAAGGGAGTTCCTCTTGAGTTTCCCAAAGATATGGATCCATTATATCCAAGTGAAGCGGTCATAAGAAAGAGCCTCAAGCTCTCACCATTAGAAGCTTCAGATATGGTACAAGTGTTACCACTAGATTCCAGAAATCCAATTGTGAGCTATGAAGAAGATGAATGTGGATTTTGGAAGATTGGCAGGTATGGAAAAGAGGTGCACACTTTTACCACCCTTATATCTTTGTTTGCAAGTTTTGATAGAGAAGACTTGGTAGACCTATGGAGGTTGTTAGAGGCCAAGTATGAGGCTGAAGCACCAACTTCAGCCAATGGAATAAAATTGTGGTCCACATTCAAGAGGATGCGTGGATTAAAAGATGAGGATCCTGCTATTTGGAAGGATCTTGAAGATGACCTCAGTGGTCTTCAATGGAGATTGTATTCAGCTGCTGGTGTTTATTATTTGAGTTCTACAAAGTTTGCTGAGTATCTACTTGTGGATGGTCAGTATTTCATATCCAAGGATATCTTGGAGAAGATGAAGAACACTCAGTTGGAAATTGATTATTCAAGTGATGTGGCAAAAGACTTGATCAGATTTATTTATTATCAATATGAGAAGGTTTGTAAGATTCCTCCTAGTCCTTAATGTTTATTCAGAAACTTGATCATAAGAGTGGATATCAAGTTTAGGGGAGGATTGTTAGGAATAAATTATAGCCAATCTACTTGAGCGCTGACAATAGTAAAACAAGCGTTGACAGGAGCAAAACAAACGCTGACAGCTCAAGCGTTGACAAGATAAAGTCAAGCGTTGATACATTGAAGACAAGCACTGATGGGAAGATATACTCTACGTGTTTATTGTATTCTAGATTACTTCTAGTAAAGATAGGAATAACAATGTATTTTCTATATTTATCTTTACCTAGAATAGCTGATACGTAGATTATTGTACAAGGCTTCTTATGTCTATAAAAGAAGACCTTTAGGTTAATGTTTTATATAAGTTTTCATTCGTAAACTACTTTCATTGTAAGCAAGTTTGATATCATTAATCAAAGTGAAAGTTTGTTTATATCTTGTGTGTTCTTGTTTAAGTGTTAATTCCGCATAACACTTAGATTGTCATAAACATATACAAAGGTTTCTCTAAGTGTATTACTTGATCTAATCTCGTATACATAAAGCTAAATCGATCTAAGTTTGGGATCAACAAGAAGGTCTTGGTCATAATTTATTTTCAGTAGGACAGTTCTGTGATTCCAACCTAGAGGTTGCTTTTCGACAACATACTTGTTTCATCCGCAACTTGGAAGGAAAAGACTTGTTGAAGGGCTCTCGTGGTGCAAATCTTCATACTTTGTCCCTACAAGACATGATGGTCGCCTCTCCAATATGTCTTCTCTCCAAAGCATCTAAGACCAAGTCATGGTTATGGCATCGCAGATTATCTCATCTCAACTTTGATGCTATTAATCATTTGGCTAACAACGAATTAGTTCGTGGTCTTCCAAAGCTCAAATTTCACAAGGACCATTTATGTTCCGCATGTTCAAGGGGGAAAAGCACCAAGAAATCATACAAGCCCAAAGCTGAAGACACCAATCAAGAAAAACTTCATCTTTTGCATATGGATCTTTGTGGGCCAATGCGAACCGAAAGTGTGAGCGGTAAGAAATTCATTCTTGTTATTGTGGATGATTTCTCCAGGTTTACATGGGTTAGATTTCTACGTACAAAGGATGAAGCACCGAAGGCTATCATCACTTTCTTGAAATTCATTTAGGTACGTATAAATACTACTGTCCGCCGTATTCGTACTGATAATGGAACAGAGTTCGTCAACCAGACTCTTCGTGATCACTATGAAAAAGTTGGTATCTCACATGAAACATCCGCTGCACGTACTCCACAACAAAACGGTGTCGTTGAAAGACGGAATCGTACGCTTATGGAAGCTGCTAGGACTATGCTGATTTATGCGAACGCTCCATTATTCTTATGGTCAGAAGCTGTATCTACTGCATGTTACACCCAAAACTGTTCTATCATTCGGAAACGCCATGGAAAAACACCTTACGAGCTTCTACATGATTGTAAGCCCGATGTTTCATTCTTTCATGTGTTTGGTGCTCTTTGTTATCCAAACATTAATAGTGAGAATTTGGGTAAACTTCAACCGAAAGCCGATATAGGTATTTTCATTGGTTACTCACCTTCCAAGAAAGCATACCGAATTTACAACCGTCGTCTTGGTAAGATAGTAGAAACTATGGACGCAGATTTTGATGAGTTGGAAGCGATGGCTTTTGAGCAACGCAGCTCTGAACCCGCGCTTCACGAGATGGGAATCGGTGCTATTAGTTCCGGATTAGTTCCCAATAATCCTACTTCTACATCATTTATACCACCTACAAGGCCCGAGTGGGATAAACTCTTTCAACCGCTGTTTGATGAATTCTTTGATCCCCCTAGTGATGAAGTTCCAGCACCTGTAGTGATAGCTCCAATCCCTGAAGTGGTTGCTCAAGCTAATGAAGCTTCATCAAATGCATCTTCAATTAACATTGAACCGGATGCACCTCCACCAAGTAATTCTCAAACTACACCTGAATCTTCACCCTTACTTGTGCCTAATGATGTTGAAGAGGATTCTATTGATCACGATTTGGAATATGCTCACCTACAAGAGCTTCCATTCTTTGGTATACCGATACCTAAAAATCCTTCAGCCGTGTCTACCTCAGAAGAAGCTCCTACAATCGTTCACTCCAGACCACCACAGATTGAAAATCACAGCACCAAATGGACAAAAGATCACCCAATTAGGAATATTATTGGAGGTCTCGATCGACCAGTCTCGACACGCCATCAATTACAAGAGAGTGCACTCTATTGCTATTTTGATGCATTTCTCTCCGAAGTTGAACCTAAAAACTGGCAACATGCTATGACTCAATCATCTTGGATTGAAGCCATGCAAGAGGAACTAAATGAATTCCAAAGACTTGAAGTATGGGAATTAGTTCCTTTCCCTGACAAGGTTAACATCCTTACTTTGTTGTGGGTTTATAAGGTTAAACTCGGTGAGATGGGTGGAGTCTTGAAGAATAAGGCTAGATTGGTTGCTAGAGGATACAAACAAGCCTTGGGTATCGACTTTGAAGAATCTTTTGCTCCTGTTGCAAGATTGGAGGCTATTAGACTATTCCTTGCGTATGCTGCTCATATGAACATGATCGTCTATCAAATGGATGCGAAGACGGCATTTTTGAATGGTGAACTAAGGGAAGAAGTCTATGTTAGTCAGCCGGATGGGTTCGTTAGCACGGAGTTTCCTAATCATGTGTACAAGCTTAAGAAGGCTCTCTATGGGTTGAAACAAGCTCCTCGCGCGTGGTATGATCTCCTTTCAACATATCTCATTTCGGAAGGCTTCTCCAAAGGCAAGGTGGACCCCACTCTATTCACTCTCAAGGAAGACAACGACATGATACTGGTACAAATTTATGTTGATGATATAATATTTGCTGCCTCTAACATAGAATTGTCAAACCGCTTTGAGAAAATAATGTCCACACGCTTTCAGATGTCAATGATGGGAAAATTTTCATTTTTCTTAGGATTACAAATTTCTCAGAATCCCAGAGGCATCTTTATTAATCAATCCAAATATGCTCTAGAATCTTTAAAGAAATATAACTTTGAAAATTGTGACCCCGTGGACACTCCAATGGTGGAGAAATCCAAGTTAGATGAAGATGGGAATGGGACTATTGTCGATCCGAAACTCTACCGTGGGATGATCGGCACCCTTCTCTATCTGACTGCTAGCAGGCCTGATTTGCAATTTGCCGTATGCATGTGTGCCCGGTATCAGGCTCGGCCTACCGAAAAGCACCTACATGTTGTTAAAAGGATCTTTCGGTATCTCAAAGGAACACTTTATCGTGGTCTATGGTATCCAAAAGATTCCTCTATTGCTTTAATATCATATGCAGATGCCGATCATGCTGGGTGTCAAGACACGAGGCGTAGCACTTCTGGGTCTGTGCAACTCTTTGGAGACAGATTGATTAGTTGGTCTTCAAAAAGGCAGAAAAGCGCTGCAATTTCTAGCACGGAGGCTGAATACATTGCCATGTCCGGTTGTTGTGCTCAAGTCCTTTGGATGAGATCACAACTGACTGACTACGGTCTTGGATTCAACAAAATTCCGATGTATTGTGACAACAAGAGCGCCATTGCCCTTTGCTGCAACTACGTTCAACACTCCCAGGCAAAGCACATCGACATTCGCTACCATTTCATTAAAGAGCAAGTGGAAAACAGAGTGATCGAGCTGTATTTTGTCACCACTGAGTATCAGCTGGCAGATATGTTCACCAAAGCCTTAGATCGAGGACGAATCGAGTTTTTGATCGACAAGCTTGGCATGAAATCCTTCTCTCCAGCGACTCTCAAAGAGTTGGCAGAAGAATCAGCATAATAGTGGTGGTAAACTATTCATGCGTATCCTTTGTTCGTGATCATGTATATTATCGTATATATATAAACCACAAAAAGAAAAATACAAAAATATAAAACCTACAAAAACCATAAAAAATATAAAACCAAGAAAAACCATAAAAAAATATAAAACCAAGAAAAACCATAAAAAATATAAAACAAAGAAAACCCAAAAATATTTTCATCTTTTTAAATTGGGCATGTCTTTTAGTACGGTAATATTTACGGCCTTAGAAATGTCGATCAATATTGACACGGCGCCATAAATAGAGTCCGTATAAAAGTTGTACATTTTTAAAACATGTCCATTATGGCTTGTAGTTATTTCAGACTGCAACCCGCTTTTCGCATTAAAGTCACGTATTTCCTTGGAAAACGTTGGCTCACAACGGGAATTAATTTTCTCGGGCATGATTTACAAGCCAAATCATGCAAAGGGATCAAGTTTACTTTATAACTTGGTCTAACACGAGTTAGTGTACGTCTCAGTGCATTAATTTGTCAAAATAAGAGAAATCTTATTGCCACCACGAATCAATCTTTTCAAAACATTAACTGGTAAACGTTTTCATCAACATGTGCCTCGTTAAACAATGACTACAGCTCTTTCAATAGAAAACGGGTCATCGTTTAAGGGGGAGAAAATATTAAATCGTCTTCGTCATCAAAAAGGTCTTCAAAGTTGTTGAAGAAAATTAATTGACTAAATGGTTAATGACTGGAACTGCTTTGGTATTAATCTTGTATTCGTTCGTGATTTGTTCGTGCATAGTTAAGTTGTGTGATCGGTTACGGTGGTTAAGTTTAACGATGGTTAGGGTTAGTGACTAGAAACGAAAAGAAAAGGAAAAGAAAAGAAAAATGAAAAGTTAAGGGACAATAAGTGTAAGAGACTTAAAGTGAAAGGGTAAAAATGGCAAAAAGTAAAACTTGTGAAGGTTTGACTTAAGTCAAACCCCCCCCCCCCCCCCCCCCCCCCGTCTCCTTTCTTTCTCTTTTCTCTCTTTCTGTCTTTCTCTTTTTCCGCCATTAAAACACACCAAGAAACACACACATAAGATCTAAATCTTCTCGTTTAATTAAGCAATCCATCTCATTCGATTATCAAAGGTACATAATCGCTTTTAATTCGTCTAATTCGTTGTCTTATCCACTTAATTAATCCAATTTAATTAGGGTTAATCAAATTAGGGTTTATAGTTGATTAGACGTTAATTGATTAGGGTATTAAGTGGGTTTCACGCGGAATAGGTTGAGATTAAGTTTAGTTGCCTTTAGAAAGCTGAAAACACTCATCTGCCCTTAGAATTAATCGTTTTAGTACATTCCGAATGAACAAGGATTTAGAACTTCCGAACGAATGACTTCCGAACGAATGACTTCCGAACGAATGACTTCCGAACGAATGACTTCCGAACGAATGACTTCCGAACGAAAGACTTCCGAACGAAAGACTTAAGAACGAATAACTTCCGAACGAATAACTTCCGAACGAATAACTTCCGAACGAATGAGTTCCAAACGAATGAGTTCCGAACGAATGAGTTCCGAACGAATGACTTCCGAACGAATGACTTACGAACGAATGACTTCCGAACGAATGACTTCTGAACGAATGACTTCCGAACGAATGACTTCCGAACGAATGACTTCCGAACGAATGTCTTCCGAACGAATGACTTCCGAACGAATGACTTCCGAACGAGGGTGTTCCGAACGAATGACTTCCGAACGAAGGTGTTCCGAACGAATGACTTCCGAACGAAGGTGTTCCGAACGAATGACTTCCGAACGAAGGTGTTCCGAACGAAGGTGTTCCGAACGAAGGTGTTCCGAACGAAGTTGTTCCGAACGTAGTTGTTCCGAACAAAGGAGTTCCGAACGAAGGTGTTCCGAACGAAGGAGTGTTGGATTGATAATCGTTTGCTTGTTATAATTACTTGAAGATGGTATATATATTGTTCTGTGTATCAACCGTTTTATGTCTTATCTTAATCAGAAACCATGACTAATCCAACCGTGCAAGAACTCCAAGATGCTAGAGCAGCCGCAATTGCCGAGGCAAAAGACCTCAAGTTCATACCAAACAATTACCGGCTGAAAGAAGTTTCTAATTCCACTCACCGTGGATTCAAAGTCGCCTCAGCAATTCTTGATCAATCTCACTTCAAGAATGCATTAAGGAGTACCGCTTCGGTGCCATTTGATTACATGTACGAATTCTGGGCTACCAAGGAAAGTACTTCAAACAAAATCACCTTCTTCCTCGACAACAAGCAACAGACACTCACCGCTTCAGACTTCCGCAAGATATTTGGAATTCGGGATACACCCAAGGGTCTGTCATTTTCAAGGAACCCTACCAAAGACGAACTCATGGAGATGTTCCGTGCTCTTGGATGTCCTGACCTACGAATAGTGTCCGATTTTACCACCGCCAAAGTGGGTCAACCTTGGAGAGCTATCTTTGGTATCCTCAGTAGATGTCTTACACCTAAAACAATTGGGCATGATGCTGTGTGTGGTCCAATTATGAACATCTTCTATAGAATGTACAAAGGCTTAAATACAGATTATGCATCCTTGTTGTGGGAAGAGTTTAACTTTCAACTCTTCCAAAACAAGAAGCTGAAGGCTAATGTCTTTCCTTACCCTCGGTTTATCAAGCTTATAATTCATTATTTTATGAAGAATGATGCCTCTATTGATAAGCGTGTAGAAAGCCGTCACCACACTGAAGAGGCTGATGACCTTGTGGACCTAAGGCATGAATGATCCTCTGGTGCTGTTAATCCTGGTCCCGTTCCTAGTTATCTCCTGACGGACAAAATTCTAGCTTCTGATGATTACAAGCAAATGCTAATGGAAATCAGAAAACAACAAGAAAAAGTTCAGGCGGGAGAAGTTTCGTCAACTACAGTCAAAAGCAAAGGCAAACGTAAGCAAGATGTTGACTTACGTGAGCCTAAAACCAAGAAGACAAAGACTGTGGCTAAGAAGGGTAAGAGCACGGCTGACGAGCTTGTTCTTCACGATGAAGAAGATGTTGATGACGATCCTACTCCCGAGCTAACTCACAAGACTGAGAAAAATTTAATGAAGAAGGCTATTGAAAAAAGTAGGAGAGACACAGGCGGTAGTGGTTCGGGTGCACAGATAGATGTTGAAGAAGAATATGAGGAGCCACATGACATTAGTGAGTTTGGATCACCCGAACGTTACTCAGCATCGAAGGAGACATCCATTGCTGATACAGCAAGTGTTGAAAAGGTGTCCGGTGCTACAACAATCATTGTGACTACACAACCTCCCGTAACTCAACCTCCACCAATCCAACCTTTACCAACCCGACAGGTGCCAACACCATTCCCTCCACCTCCACCTACTTCCGTCATGAGTACTGTAATCACAACCGTACCTCTTCAACCATCCCAGAGTAGCTCTGTACCATCTTCAATGGCTGCATTCGTAATGGCAAAAATGTTGGATAAACACATGGACAGTCAAAGAAAAGAGATTGATCAACTTCGAGAAGAGCTATTTCGACGAGTGCAAAGTGAAGAGGCATCCAAGAAAGCCCAAGAAGAGATGATAGCTAAGTTCACTGCAGAGATGGAGTTGACACGTAAAGCTCATGCAGAAGAACATGCTAAGCTCAAACAGGCCGAAGCTGATAAGAATGAAACACGATTTACGAGACTTCAAACTATAAAGGATAAATATAAGGAGCAGAAAGAATTACTTGAAGCTTCTATTTTAGAGAGAGTGAATGAATCTATTGAGTCCCTTATGCCAAAGCTGCGTGATGAGATGAGGAAACTTGCGGTTGATAACTTGATGATTAAGTCGTCCAACCCTTCCGAGTCAGCCTACAAAATTGCATATGACTTAACGGATTTTGAATTAAAGAAGATCCTCAAAGCTCGCATGAAAGAAGTTGGATCTTTTGACAAGTCTAAAATTCAGCGGACACTCTACAAAGCACTCAATGAAGCTATCTTGGAGGATGATCGGTTGTTTAAGACGTTTGGAAGTGTGGTACCTTACCACATCTTGGATGAGGAGGAAAAGGAAAATAGTGAGCAGGAGGACAGTGATGGTGAAGAAGAGGGTGATGGTGAAGAAGAGGATGATGGTGATGATGATGATGATGATGGTGATGATGCTGATGATGGTGATGGTGGTGATCAAAATGAGGAGAGTGATAAGGGTAGCAACGGGGATGATGATGAGGATGATGGTGGTAAACATGATCAGCCTGATTAGTCCGATGACGATGAAACGGGGGACAAGGTTGCCAGCAAAAAGAAACCATCCAAGTCTGGTACCAAGTCTCAGAAAGATGCTGCCCGAAAGGAAAAGTCCACATCTACGGAGTCAGGACGAACCAAGTGGCGCCATGATGTGAATGCTACTACTGCATCATCGATTCCCGGTACATCTGTTTCTGTTTATATACCTGTTACCACTAATCCTGTTAGTTCTTTTGTTGCTCCTGTGATTGTAGAACCGGTAATTGAACATGAATCTGCACAACACTCGCCTGTTCATGATACCGCCGAAATGCCTGAATCCGAACTAGCAAGTGTTCATGTTTCTACTCCTCTGCAAAAAGAACCAGAATCTACTGTTCCCGAGTCAAGCACACAGGACTGGGCGGATACATTGGAGATTGATGAAACTGCACCACCACAAGCTTGGATCACGGCAGCTGCAAAATATGATCCAATCACAGACGCTGATAGAGATGTTCTATATCTCCGTATCCATAGTCCGATAGACTTGTGTGCATTTTGGGCTCATGAGTTCAAATCTTCGGTCACTCCGTCTTTGGTAAATAGAGCGCTAAAGGACAAGAGACTTCACGCCAAAACCAGGTTAAGCCGCATGGAGTACGAGTATTATGCTGAAGAGGTCCTGAAAGCTCTCAACACCGTTCAAAGGCCAGGCCTTCATGAGTCAGAAAGAGCTCCACCTCCACTTGATCCATCTCAAGATAATCAAATTGCTCTTGACTTCTTTGTCACCAATGATCTTGAGTATCTCCTCAAGGGTTCATCCAAGTACGCGACCTCCCTGACCTTGTTGAAAGCTGCTAATTGGGGGACAATACCTTATATCGAAGAAAAGGTCAACCGCCTCTGGGTCCCAAAGGTAAGCCGTAATTATGATATGTATGCTGTTATAGGTGCATCACATTGGGACGAGCGAGTCCGAAGGGCGTACAGAGGTTGCTGCTTAGCCAATTCAGGAAGTATCGTCAGATCCAATCTTCGCATCACAAGTATTTTGGGACTGAAGACTGAACCCAAGAATGGCTATCATCATGTGACGGAGATTCGTCTAAAAAGGGAGGATGACAGAGAATACAAGATACAGCAGGGAGACTTTTCTATCATTCGCCTTGAAGATATCGAAGACATGTTGCTTATGATGACCCGTGATCAACTTACCCATCTTACTCGTGAAGAAATCATTGCCTTGAATACAACACTTCGTATGTTCACACGAAGCGTTGTTATCAAGAAACGAGTTGAAGATCTTCAATTGGGATTTTAAAGCTACCAAAGGAAGCTTAACTTGACCCGTCCAATGAATCAAATTCTACCTCAACATGTCGAAAGATGTCCCTATACCGGCACGACCGTTCTGATGTACGGGATTTTCTACATGAACAATCGTGGGATCATGAAGTTTATGAGGGTAGGTGAGCTTCATAAGTACAATGATGGGACTCTCATATTCGTCAGAGGAAAATTGGAGCATCTCAATTCTGGCGGGACATTATCAGAAATGATTGAGGATTGGCATCCGGCTTATCAGAAGATGGCGACATATGTGATCAAGAAGATTGATGAAAAGCTCCGGGAACGTAGATTGATTAGGAGCTTAGAAAAATTCGTTGGTGGCAGACCATATGGAGTGCACTACAAGTTACTGCAACGATCCATCTAATGGGTCGTACATCTCAGGTCCACTCTATATTGGTTTTATTTGTGAATATGTACATTTTGTGAAGATTGTGCTTTTATGGCTTGATGTAGTGTTAAGGTATGATAATTTTTCAAGAGTTTCTCACGAGATTCTAAATCTTTCAAAATATGTCATACTAAAGCACTACAATTAACCCTTATTAATTTAAGGGGGAGCATTAACATGTTCTATGGCCAAACATTGATTTCATTTTTACCCAAAGACCGGTTAATCTATTCAATATCCCAAATATTAATGGTTAACATTTTGGATAAGGGGAGAAAATGGGATTAAGGAGACTTAAACGATACTTGGCTAAAAGATGAAAAAGACTTAACGATAATCCAACTTAATATGTGTAAAGCACGTGTTAAGGGGAGCGTTTTTTGATGAACAAAACACTTAAGGTACAAAACTCTTGATTTCAATATCACAAGTACCTTAAGTGATTTTCAAGGATTTTTCATGGTGACCATACTTTCCCAAAACACGCTTAATTCACGACGGATGTGGTGACAAAAGGGTGGTAGGAATAGGTTTTAGTCTAATGATTCATCAGAGCCGATGGAATCTTCCCAAGGACAATTCCCTAGATAGAATTAGAAGTCCTAGGAAAGATGGAGAAAGACTGTGAATGTAGCTGAATGCCGACCAAGTACTTAAGCTAGCACTGGAACAATCACAACAAGGTGCTAGTTATGACGTATTGGTAAGCATTGAAGGGGTTGAAGAATGAAAAAGAATTGTAAAGATAAAGGGTGTAAAGAAAGAAGCCCTCCTTACAACTTTAGGCAGAAACCGGGTCAATACATATGCTATTGAGATCATTTGTTAATGATTCTCGATATTGAAGAAAGACATCATGGACCCAGTGATGCAATGCACAACCCTTCCCAGCTAACTCAAATATCTCTCAAAAGGTATTTGTTTTAATCACACGGAGATCAACACGTTATCTATTGGTTTATTCACTCCGAATAGACTGATATTGAATAGGTGGCACTCCTCTCCAGCCATCGCTCACTAAATCAAAACGCACTATCGAGTCTAGAGCCACGAGATCATCAAAAGTCTCACTAGGACACTTTCCATTTATTCCTTGCTTTCTCACACACTGTGAAAAGTAAGAGATCTTTATGAGTCCTACGCAGTATTCTTGTAATATTGCCAGAACATCCGAGTGATACGCAAGTATTACAATGAAGATGGAAATCTTGCTTGAGCCAACATCAAACAAGCTCATGGTAGGTGACACATGCGGTTTCTTTAGAAACCAATCTTGTGAAAATTGGAAAGAAACAGTAGTTTAATTCTTAATTGAACTTAAACTCGTTCCAGACCTCTACGCATTATCGTATGATCTTGCCAGAACACTCAGAGTGTCACTCTTTAGTGTTCACAGTGACGAGTGGAAATCCTTCTAGTGTTAACATCAAACAGCACTTGGTAGGTGACGTGCAAGATTCTATACGAATCAAGCTCGTGACAACTGGAAAGCAACGATGGTGAAAATCTTAATCGAAATTCACTTGTTCCAGGTTCATGAATTGACGGCTTCAAATCGCAAGGATAATTTTATTATCCAAGTGATTCACTCTTTATGTTCGCAGTCAGGCTTAGTGACGGTCGAATAAAGAGAACGGGTTTACCCGCGAAATCCTGTCAGGAAGTTACTTAATTGAAACTATCCGTCACATGTACGATATATAATATCGTCCAAACGGTCTTCATCGACCGGAGGTAAAATGCTACCGTTTAAGAACGAAATGTTCTAAGCCATTTCATTCGTGTCTTGTTGCTGCGAAGACGGTGGCGTTGCGGTGTACCAGCTAAAGTCGTTCCCACATGCTTATGTTTTTCTGCATCAAAGTTCAGCAAAATTCAAGAAAGTACAAAATGAAGTCTTCCGCTGTACCAAACTCTGAAGCTTTCAAGAATTCAACAAAAGACATAAGTGTGTGGAACATGGAGTCACGAGGAGGCAAGATTCACAAGAAGGCAAAGATCGCACGTGATTGGTCAAAAGAACAATGCTCTCAAGCCAAAGCCTAAAAGATCAAATCAACATATTCACAACAAAAAGAAAAGAAGAAAAGACTACGAGCTGAAGAACGAAGACTTAGTATAGTATGCTAGGTTTAAAATTGTGTAACGTGGAGTGACCTCCGTTAGGGGGAGATTGTTAGAAATACGTTTTTAATGTATATTAAAAGTATCGGTCACTCCACGATATTATTAATGTTGTATAGCTCGTAGTTAATGTTTTGTTTATTTAATTAAGTAAAACCGGCCCATAGGCTTGTCATGGGTCGACCCAAGCCCATTAGAGGCTTGGATATAAATACCCCTTTTCACCATGGAAAGGGGTTGGTTGTTGGTTAGTTTCTCATTCCATTTTAATAGAAAACACATATTCTCTCTCACTTTCTCTCACTAACTTTCTCTCTCTAGAAACCTTCAACCCACCTTATTGATTCATAAGATTATCACTATTCTTCATAACTTTAGTTTTTCTTTGACACACTTTTTGTTTCGACAAAAAGGGGAAGAAGAAAGTAAAAGACTCCAATTTGCATATCCCATACTCCCTATTTAATGCAAATAAGCCGTAAAAATGTTTATTTCTATTTTTAGATCTTTTCGTGTTTGTCGATAACAAATCACAAAGTTGTTAAAAGGTAAAATACTTGATCATGGAAGTTGCAAGTTAATAATCTTTCTAACAAACATTCTTACCCTTATACCCATTTCTACATCTTACTTTCTTAATTGCATAGGGTAATTAATTACACATACTTAAATAAGTATATTTACTTTGTTTTTAAAGTAAATCAAAAGAAAATAACATCTAAGTGACATGATGGATGAAGTCACATGTAAATCTTAGGTAGATATAATGTTTGAATGGGTTTTACCCGAGTTGACCAAGTCTAAACCGCCCCAGACCACGGAGCATTAGATTATAACGATGGAGCCTCGGGGAAAAAGGCTATCCGGGCTTGTGGACAACAAAGAGCTTTTGCCTATAAATAGGAGCTCATTTCTTACATGATACTTGCCCCTATCATTCATATATTCTCGCTTACTAACTAGATCTAATATCTATTATATTCTTTTATTGTCTCTTGTGTTTTCTCTTGTAGATATTCAAGGAAAATTGATTCTCGTGAAAGTCAAGCTCGAGGGGTCTGGCGACTTCACTTCTCTTCTTTCCTATCTCAAAATTCGAAGTTATCATTATCTAGTGTAGGTGGTTGTAATCGGGTGAGATCTATCTTGTGTGATCAAGATCCCGGGTGACAAATATCAAATCAAGGTGTCATGTCGTGTTGTGTTATGATTTTTTATACTCTTGTCATAAAACCCAATATCTAGCTTTGTACCATAAAAAGGTGTAAGCAACATTGTGTCGTGTAAAGGTTTCTCCACCAGTGAAGGAGTTCGTTGTGTAGTGTTCTGAACTCTCGAGTAGGTGACTTGGGGAGTGGATTAGGGTAAGAAAGGTGTTCTTGTGCCGAACCTCTATAAATCATCTTCTCTACGGTTATATTGTTCCCCCATCTCTCTTTACTTTTACATTTGCATACTCATCTTATTTTATTCTCATCAATATCAATAGTACTTCACATAAATCGGATCTAAAATTTAAAAGATAATTTTAATCGAAAAACTATTCAACCTCCCCCTTTTTAGTTTTCACAAAACCGAATCTTTTCAACAAACCGACTCTTTTCAACAAACCACAGAGGAAGATACGACCCTACTACCAAATGCATAAACAAAGGCGACTAGTGCCAACAAAGGTTGCCTCAAAACGTTAATGATCCTCGACAGTTGCCATTAACAGCTAAGGAAAAAATTGAGTTGAACCAACTGGCTTAGCTCAGTTGGCCACCAAGGTTGCACTAAGTGCTTTCCTTGGGGGAGGATTCTTGGAGGTCTTGGGTTCAAGACCTGCCAGGGGCCTTTCAGGCGAAGCGGATAAGGAGTCTAACATAACAGGCGAGGGTTCGAAGAAGACACTCTTCCGCTTGGATGTCATTGCACGACTCGACCCACTAACCACTAACATTTGCCGTTCTAAAAAAATAAAAAAGGAATAAATTGAGTTGTGTAAAGCGTGGGTATTTGTTTCCTGAAACAACGAGGTTGGAAATGATAGGAATGACGAAGGATTTTAGAGTGTAATTTTGTCATACTTTAAGAGCAAAACAAAGGCGTTCGGTAAGCGAACACACAATTCTGTTAACGAGAAATGAAAGACGTTCCGTCCGTTCGTTGTTAGCTTTTGTGGAGTCTACAGTAACGTTATGTGTATAAGGCAAGAGAGTGGATCCAAAAACGAAGATTACTATAACAAGGTACTTCTTGACTATGAAGATGAAATCGAAAATTAGTTTCAATTCCTTCATTGTTGGTAGGTTTTAAAAGCAAGTCCGAAATGGATGGATGTTGAAGTTCCAAAATTCCTAACGAATTATGCAAGTAGCAACAATAGATACAAGTCATCTGGGTCTAGTTCGTTCAACACAAAGTATGAGGATGTTATGAATCGAGATGTTGGGGATGACGATGAAGAAGAGGTGCAAGCAATTCTCCGACCGACCGGGTGGAACAGAGCGAGGAAAAGGGAAAGGAAAGGGATTGTCAAACATGAATGATGATGCATTTGCTAGGTTGATGGTATCCAAGTTGAATTGCAAACATAACGTGTCATCGAATTGCAGAAAAAAGAACGCAAAGCCTTATTAGAGATTAAAAAAAGGAGCTGAGGTTACGTGTAGAAGAGTTGACAAGAACTAAACAACGTCAAAAGACATAAAGTTTTATTTGAAGCCATATGTTCATTTGGTTGGGGATGTACGAGCAACAATGAAAAGACAACGAGCTCAAATCAAGACGAAGTATGATTTTTCATTTTACTTTTTTTTTTTAATTTAAGTATCGTTTTTTAATTTATTTTTTTATGTACTATTTGCTAACGTTTTGATTACTTTCGCACGTTTACATATGCGTCTTTAGTTTCAGATAGGGCTGAGCATCGGTCTAGGATCAGACCGGACCGGCCAAGACATGATCAGACCGAGCACCGAAATGGTCCGAAACCCCGGACCGAGACCGGACCGAAGTAGTCCGGGTCGGTCCAGCCCGGTTCGGTCCTCGGTCCGATCCGGTCATATTAGACAAAATCGACAAGATTTTTTGTAAGATCGAACCAAATCGGATCGGACCGACCGGACCGATGACCGAAATTATCCAAAACCCCCAACCAAGTTGTAGTCCGGTTCAATTTGGTCCGATTTGGTTTTCTTATCCGGGTCGATTTTGGATCTGTCATGCTTGGCCCTAGTTTCAGATAACAGTATTAAAAATTGGTAAAGACTTAATTGCCCCTGACCTTATCCAAAACATGATCATCATCTTCTTCCTCAAAACCAACCAAAATTTGCAGGTCTTTCATTAATGGCAGACTCAATTTCACTCACTCATTAAACCCTAATTTTTCTGGGTTCTTCACATACAATGTCACTCACATCACTCTCATCATCAACCCCCTTCACACCCTCAAAAATCCCAACTTTTCACAGCCTCACAAACCCTAATCATTTCTCCCTCAAAAACCCAAAAAACCCAAAAAAATGGGATCTTGACAACAATAGGAGAGTGCCCAGGTGCAGGAGGAGGGGGGTGGTGGTGCCTGTGGCGTCTTTAGGGGGGTTGTTGGGGTTGTTTAGAGGGGGGAGTGATACTGGGGAGGGTACGAGGCAGGCGTATGCTGCGACTGTTGCGGCGATTAATAACCTTGAGGCGGAGGTTAGGGTGTTGACGGATGGGGAGTTGAGGGAGCGGACGGGGGTTTTGAAGCAGCGTGCGCGGGAGAGTCCACAGGCGTTGGATTCTCTTTTGCCTGTATGGTTTGGCATTGTCGTTTAATTGTGTTTAGTTGGGAGCGTTATATGTGTGTTTAGGTTTATGGCTTATTTGGTTTTCGGCTTACGTTTCATAAGCTCACCTTTTTGGGGCTTATTTTGGAACTTTTTGGCTTATATAAGTTTTTAATGTCATAATAAGCTTATATGAACCGAAAAGCTTCAAACTAAGCTACAAAAATGAGCTTAAGAAACATAAGCTCAAAACCAAATAAGCCATAAGCCCGCTATATAAGCTTAAACAAACACTCCCCGTTTGTTTATACTTATATAATGAGCTTATAGCTTATGTTTTACAAGCGCCTTATGTGTGGCTTATTTTGAAACTTTTCGGTTTATTTAAGCTTATTATGACATGATATGTTTATACAAGCCGTAAAGGTTCAAAATAAGCCGGAAAACAAGCTTATGAAAATGAAACATAAGCTGAAAACCACACAAGCCATAAGCCCGCTATATAAGCTTAAACAATTACACCCTAAGAGTCGTCCATGCTAAAAACTTGTCCAGCTATCTTTTCGTTTAGACAAACAGTTTTCGAGGAGAATCTAGCCCGGGGTTTTTGGCTGTATGTTCATTTCATTTCTAGGCTCTAGCTAGGGGTGAAATAGTGGATTTTGTATAGCATGAGTAGAATAGTAGATTATTTAGGTGTCATTTCGCTTGAATACCTTGGATCAATTTGCCGATTGCTTTATGTTAGGGTTGTTTATGTTTGATAAGCTTGTATGCTCATGTTAGCTTTATGTTGGTAAAGTTTAGTGACCTAAATGGAACATTCCTGAATACCCTCATAAGCTAAGGTTTCCAGAATACTCGCAAAAAAAAGGGTAGAATTGAATTTTGCTATATAGCTACAAAATAAGCTCAAGCTTGAGTAAGCCACAA
The DNA here is from genome assembly GCA_025667525.1 of Glebionis coronaria. Taxonomy (NCBI): domain Eukaryota; kingdom Viridiplantae; phylum Streptophyta; class Magnoliopsida; order Asterales; family Asteraceae; genus Glebionis; species Glebionis coronaria. The sequence continues at coordinate 583,368,746 of CM046881.1, forward strand.
AGAAGGAGCGTAACAAAACCCCGTAAATAAATTATAAGTCTAAGCTTATAAGCTTGTTCAAACACTACACTGCCAAATAAACTAATAAGCCCCTGCAAAAAAGCTACTTATCCGATTAAGCACATCCAGGTTGTTTATGTTACAGTTGAATAGTTAATTACCTTGTACTGATTATGACAAATCATGTATACGGGTGTTTGAGATTGATTACTATAATTATTTATTTGGCTATATGCTTATTGCGTTTGGAGACGCAGATAAGCAGTTTAGAGAGTGTTTTATATTGCGTTTCCAGACTGCTTATTTCGTTATGAATAAGAAGTTTGGATAATCAGGTTGAGAGTTTTCTAATTGAAACTGCCTATCTAATTCTTTCATAAACCATAGCTGTAATAATCGACCTTAAGGGGGTACCCAAACGGCTGCGTGTCTTAATATATTTACTTCAAACAGTGTAAGCACGTCTAAACACTATCTCATGTTGTTGTAGGGCAACTTACCCGATTTTGATTATTCTAAGCACATCACTATTACCTCTAAACATAATGCCAGACACCCTGTAGAATCCTCCAGCTTATACTCGATAGCTTATCTCGTTATATATCTTGCAGGAGGCATTTGCTGTAGTGAGAGAGGCTTCAAAAAGGGTTTTAGGTCTTCGTCCTTTTGATGTTCAACTGATAGGTAACAATAATTGATTGTTTGCCAGTTTATGTTGAAATCACTCTGCTTAAGCGCAAAGCCTAAAATAATATTCTGAAAACGTCTTTTTTATATTCTAGAAAACTGCTGCATATATTCTTTAGCCCTTTACAATCGTGACTGTGCCCCAAAACTTAGCTGCTTTAATGCACGTGAAGACACTAGTTCATTTTGTTCTTGTCGTGTAGGTGGCATGGTACTACATAAAGGAGAAATAGCTGAAATGAGGACTGGTGAGGGGAAGACGCTCGTGGCCATCTTACCAGCTTATCTAAATGCATTAACGGGTAAAGGAGTTCATATTGTTACCGTTAACGATTACCTTGCAAGGAGGGATTGTGAATGGGTTGGTCAAGTTGCTCGTTTTCTTGGACTCACGGTTGGCCTAATCCAGCGTATGCCTTACATCTTTTAAAATTATCGTTAACTGTTATGTTTGTTGTTAAGTATCGACTTTTTAGTATTGCTAAATTAAGTCACCTGTAACTAAGCATTGGCCTAACAGTGAGTTATTCTGGCAGAAAATATGACAAGTGAAGAAAGGAGGCAGAATTACTTATGCGATATCACATATGTCACCAATAGTGAGCTCGGTTTTGATTACCTGAGAGACAATCTTGCAATGGAAAGTAATTTTTTGCTTTGAAGACAACGATACATTGGAGTAATTTTATAAATCAATTTCACTGATATTAAATTATTATGACCTGCAGAGTGTTGACGAGCTTGTAGTAAGGGGTTTCAATTACTGTGTCATCGACGAGGTTGACTCGATTCTTATAGATGAAGCAAGAACTCCCCTTATTATATCCGGACCTGCTGAGAAACCAAGTGAACAATACTATAAAGCTGCTAAAATTGCTGCTGCTTTTGAACGCGACATACATTATACGGTAAAACATGAAGTTGGTTGCAAATAATTTTTTATATTTTATTGAGGTTATACTTATTAAGGTATATGTTGCAGGTTGACGAGAAGCAGAAAAATGTTTTACTTACAGAACAGGGTTATGCAGACGCTGAGGAAATTCTTGAAGTAAAGGATCTATATGATCCACGGGAACAGTGGGCCTCATATTTAATAAATGCAGTAAAAGCTAAAGAGCTATTTCTTAAAGATGTGAATTATATAATTCGTGCCAAAGAGGTTCTCATAGTGGACGAGTTTAGTGGTCGAGTCATGCAGGTATCGACTCTTATCAAGTTTTCTGGAGTTTTAGTCCTACTACACGAGTTTAGTGTCCGAGTCATGGTTGTAATTTTCAACTTATTGTAAAAGCTTGTGTGCATGTATCATAGGGGAGGCGTTGGAGTGATGGGCTTCACCAGGCAGTGGAAGCCAAAGAAAGATTACCCGTCCAAAATGAGACTGTGACCCTGGCCTCAATTAGTTACCAAAACTTCTTTCTTCAGGTTTACAACTCACACGCATCTTTATGATCTTTAAATAGTTGAAACCTTATTATACATACGGAAACTCATGAGTTGTACCGTTGGAAATATTACAGTTCCCCAAACTTTGTGGCATGACTGGTACTGCTGCAACCGAGAGTTCAGAGTTTGAGAGTATTTACAAGCTCAAAGTCACAATTGTCCCAACAAACAAACCTATGCTACGAAAGGTTCATTATACAAGCATTAACTTTTGAATATTCTACACGGTCTCTTTGCCTTAAATAAAGATTAAAAATGAATGCATGACAACCACAGGATGACTCGGATGTGGTGTTTAGAGCAACAAACGGGAAATGGCAGGCAGTTGTTGTAGAGATCTCGAGAATGAACAAGACCGGGCGGCCGGTGCTTGTTGGCACAACTAGTGTTGAGCAGAGTGATACGTTGTCCCAACAACTTCGTGAAGCTGGAATTCCACATGAGGTGATAGTTCATATCTTGATGACATTCAGTCCTAATAATGATTTAGAGGAGGGAAACTGACCTGGTCGATTCGGTTTGGGTTGTCCGGGGACTCCTTTTGTCCAAAAATATGATATTGGTTATAGAAACTAGAAAGTTAGTATGGCAAAACATAAATATCTATTTACTTAAATCATAGTCCAAGTTATTGAACTAAATGATATGTGGTCAGAAGGTTTTATAAATTTGAGTTACACTTCAAGTGACGTTTAATTTTATTTAACGGTTTGACCCACTAAGGACAAGTCAAAACCGAAATCAGTCCTTTTATATGTAAATAGGTTAAATTTGCCACCTCTGATTGAGCATCAAAATGATTTTTAGTTGTGCTTTAGAAGAAAATGCTACAGTATTATATTTGGACTAACTTTATTCATATGAAGGTATTAAATGCGAAACCAGAAAATGTGGAGCGAGAAGCTGAGATAGTGGCACAAAGTGGTCGCCTTGGTGCAGTTACAATCGCTACTAATATGGCTGGTCGAGGAACAGATATTATTCTTGGTGGTAACGCAGAATTTATGGCTAGGTTGAAGCTACGTGAGTTGCTCATGCCAAGGTATTGCATCATTTTACAAAACTAATCTAATTGAGTGGTTCTCCAAATACATGTAGTTTTACTTCGCGAAATTTTCCTTGAAATAGCAATGTACTCCGCAATATGGTCCAGTCTGGTAATTGAATTTGTATACGACTATACGTCCTAACTTGGTAACTATAATTTTCGAGTTTACGACAATGAGCTAAGATGGTACTATAAGTTTTATCTTATGATTATATTAGTAAGTAAAGTTTTTCTGTCAGTTTGGTTTTTATTTTTGTCCAAACTAGCGCATTTAGAAAGCTTTATACCATCTCGAAAAGTACACTGCTATTTTATGGAATTTCTCCTTTTCTAGTTTTCATTATTTATTAGAGTACTAGATTACTGTCGCGTTATATCAATCAATTGAATTGTATTGTTCACATGATATAAATGCTGCAGCGTTGTTAAACCAAATGATGGAGTTTTTGTTTCCGTCAAGAAAGCTCCCCCAAAGAAGTCATGGAAGGTTTGTGTGCGTCTTTAGAATAACGGTACCACTAAATCACGTTTCCTCTTACATTTGGATCACGTTTCAGGTGAGTGAAAGTTTGTTCCCGTGTGCACTATCTCAAGAAAGTACTGTGGTGGTTGAGGAAGCTGTTAATTTGGCTGTAAGCTCATGGGGTCGCAGATCTTTAGCTGAGCTTGAAGCAGAAGAGCGGCTTTCTTATGCTTGTGAAAAGGTGGCGCTTAATTGAATTATATCATGTCTTGTCTTTGTTTTCTATTTCCTAAACATCTAACTTTGTGTAGCATTTGTAGGGTCCTGCTCAAGACGAAGTAATTGCGAAGTTGCGTGATGCTTTCTTAAAAATTGCAAAAGAATATAAAGCCTACACCGAGGAAGAAAAAAAGAAGGTTGTAGCAGCTGGAGGACTGCATGTTGTTGGAACAGAACGCCATGAATCACGCCGAATTGACAACCAGGTGCGGTTTAATAGGCAGACGTTGGATATTATAGATTTATTTAGTATTCATACATGTTTTAACTACAAGATTTCTTTTAATACAATAAGATCTTCTTATTGCGAGTTTGCCACTATCAATGAAAAAAATGTATTTATCGTGATTATATTTCCAGCGATGAAAATAGCCAACTGTTAATGAATACTAATTCTAAACTATAAAGAAGTCTTAAAAATTCTCTGCTATTGTTTTCCAACTTAATTGTATAATTAATAAGAAATGATTTCTACAAACTTGAGTTGACTGCTAAAATCGCTTATTAATGATGGATGGCTAATATTCAAAGTTCACTTAATGTTTTATAAGGCCCATATCCCGCTCCGACGGGAATGGGTAACGCTTTATAAGGAGTATGTTGAGTATATAGACATGTATCAATAATATTTGAAGTTCCATATGGATACAGCTGCGTGGACGAAGTGGCAGACAAGGGGATCCAGGAAGTTCCCGGTTCTTTCTTAGTCTTGAAGATAACATCTTTCGTATATTTGGGGGAGATCGGATTCAGGTTTGGCTTGTGCCTATATTATTTGTAACGAATCTATTATAATTGAGGCTTACTTTGTGGGAAAACTTTTAGGGTATGATGAAAGCTTTCAGAGTTGAGGATTTACCTATTGAATCGAAAATGTTGACAAAGGCACTCGACGAAGCTCAAAGAAAAGTAGAGAACTACTTTTTTGATATCCGGAAACAGTTATTTGAGTATGATGAGGTTCTGAACAGCCAACGTGACCGTGTCTATACAGAAAGACGAAGAGCTCTAGAATCTGAAGATCTTCAATCTCTACTTATTGAATATTCTGAACTTACGATGGATGACATATTAGAGGTAAAATGATGCGACCCATTTCTATAAAGTAAAGGATTCCTAAATATATACTTTATTATTTTTGTTTAGGCAAATATTGGCGAGGCTCCTAGGGAAGAATGGGATTTTGAAAAGCTTATAGCAAAAATTCAACAGTAAGTTCCGGTTTCTATATCCAGTTATTTACGTCATTTTGTAAAATGTAGCAAATAACTTGCCTTACATTTAGTTTTTGATGTGATACTCGAATTTCACCGCAGGTATTGCTATTTATTGAACGATTTGACTCCAGATATATTGGCAACCAAATCTGCATCGTATGAAGATTTGAGGGAGTATCTTCGTCTTCGTGGACGTGAAGCATATCTAAGGAAGAGGGTTAGTCTTGTTTCTCTTGTGCATTCTTGTATCACGTGGGCACTCAAAACCCTTATTTACATCGATACGTGTCTGTCTGGCTAATAATATAGTACCAATGTAGGATATCGTGGATAAAGAAGCTCCAGGATTGATGAAAGAAGCGGAAAGGTTCCTGATATTGAACAACATAGATCGGTTATGGAAAGAACACTTGCAAGCACTTAAATTTGTTCAGCAAGCTGTAGGTTTACGTGGATATGCACAACGAGATCCCCTTATCGAGTACAAGCTTGAAGGCTACAATCTCTTTATCGAGATGATGGCACAAATCAGAAGGAATGTTATTTACGCTATATACCAGGTTGGTTGGTACCAAACATAATTTATACGGTTATTAATATAGCCCTTAAATTATCATTAATCTGACATTTAACCCTTGAAACTTTTTCGACGGTTTTTAAACCTAACTTCTTTTTGCATTGTTTTCGTCCCTTTAACTTTTTTAGCCTTATTCAAACATTTATTAACCCTAACTTATACTCTGATTGAAGCTCTGTTATATATTTGTTGGTTTGGTATAAAAACGATAATTGTTCTGTAACTTGTATTGTTCCAGTTTAAACCCGTGATGGTGAAGGATCCTCCAAAACCCGGTAAGGACAGCACAAATGGGTCTCTTCCGCCACCAGCAGCATCCGTTAGTTCTGAGGCTAGCGTATGACGTGGAGTTACGCATATATCAAGGACAGTGCTAAAGGTACACTTCCCCCACCATCTGTTAGCTCTGAGGCGCTTAGGACATGGCGTTACGCATATATCTCATAGAGCTCAAACGACATCCGATAGTAAATTGGACCCTTGTGTTGTATCATCGAGTTGTAAATCAGAATCCGTCCTGTAGAGAGGGGTATACAGGTAATGTAAAGTGGCTTTACATCTGCGTTTCCTATTCACAAATTCATTGTTGTCTTTCAACAATATATACATAATTATCAACAAAGGATCTAACCAGTATTAATGAAATCTTAAGCATTTTTTAACACTCTTTAGTCGCAGAGTATTTTGATTTTTAAGGATGTTATGTTGGCCGATTTTTGGTGAAATCTGAGAGACATTTTCTTTGCCAATTTCTCGCTAGATGTCGATGGTATCTTTTATTATTTTAAAAATTAAGGGGGGCGTTTTTGTTTGTTAACGAGAATGACTACGGGTACGGGAATGTAATGGGTTTGTAAACTCACCATCCTTGGTGGGTATGAAACATGTCTAGCTTTTGGGTTTCATTCCTAGTTCTATCAAAGAACCAACCAAACAATTACAATAGGAATGAAAGTCATTCCCCTAAGGCCTAATTCCATACCTTCAAAGCAAACACCCCATGACATATACAGTATGTCTTATCAAATTCTCGCAACTAATTACAGTTTTTGAAATTATCATGTCTATTATTGATTTAAGGCGTTGTCGTTAAGAGAAATGTTTTAGAGAGAAGTGCAAAAATCATCCTTGTGGTATGTCGAAAAATCGAATTACATCCTTCGTTAAAATTTTAGACAACAGCCATCCCTCCGTTAGTGCGCGGGGCACAATACATCCCTCATGGACTAACGGTGCAAATGTTTTCTCGTTAAAAATTAACAAAGTTTAAAAGAGAGAATATTCTTTTCTTTTTCCTTTCCTATTGTGAACCTTATCATAAATAGTTTAAAAAAAAAAATTTTATTTTTGAAAAAAATATTATTTTCAGAAAAATAAGTTTTATTTTCTCGAAAAAAAATTATTTTAAAAAAAAATATTATTTTCGAAAAAAAAAGTTTTATATTCTAAAAAATAAGTTTTATTTTGGAAAAAAAAAAGTTTTATTTTCGAAAAAATATGTTTTATTTTCGGAAAAAAAGTTTTATTTTCGTGAAGATATGTTTTATTTTCCCCAAAAAAAAATTTTAGCGAAACAAAAATTCAAAGAATTTAATTTTTTTTTGAAAAATAATTCTTTTTTTTCGAAAAAGAAGTTTAATTTTTTGAAAAAATGTTTGTTTCGAAAAATAATAAACTTTCTTTTTAAAATTTTTTGTTTCGAAATATTTTATTAATTTTCTAAAAAAGATTTATTTAAAAAAAAATTATTCTTGAAAAAAACTTGTTTCAAAACAAAAAATTATTTTTTAAAAAAAGGTTTTATTTTTTTCTAAAAAGAAAAAAAACATTTTTTTAAAAAAATTAAATTTTTAAACCAAATTTGTTTCGAAAAAATATTCTTTTTTTCGAAAATAAACTTTTTTTTCAAAAATTAACCATTTTTTCCGAAAATAAAACATATTTTTTCGAAAATAATTTTTCTTTTCGAAAATAAAACTTTTTTTTTCGAAAATAAAACTTATTTTTTCTGAAAATAATTTATTTTTTTTCAAAAATAATTTTTTTTTTGAAACTAATTATGATAAGGTTCACAATACATCCCTGGGAAAGGAAAAAGACAAGAATACCCTCTCTTTTAGATTTTGTTAATTTTTAACGAGAAAACATTTGCACCGTTAGTCCATGAGGGATGTATTGTGCCCCGCGCACTAACGGAGGGATGGCTGTTGTCCAAAAAGTTAACGAATGATGTAATTCGATTTTTCGACATACCACAGAGATGATTTTTGCACTTCTCTCAATGTTTTAATTACAAGGTCATCTTTGAATCATTATGATTGGATGTCAATTCCGAAAAACATGGATATAATCCCTAAAAATCCGGATACACAACAAACATTGATTATGACAACAAACATTGAATATGATTTGATGATTTCATTTCTTACATTAAATTGTATTAAAAACATTTCTCTTAATGACAAGTTGTCATTAGCAAAACCCTTAATTTAATGCCTTTTTAATGCACTAGAATATTACCGTGCATATCGGCGATGGTGTATAGTAGAACAACATAATAATACCTATAAATACAACTTTCTCAAAGATCCAGAAGAGACTATCTTCGTGAAGAAGGGGACGACGTCGTCGTTGTCACCCTCTTTACAGGGGTGAGCATCGGTTTGAAACCTGACGGATCGGTCAAGACCGGACCCAACCGAGACCCAAATGGTCTAAAGCACCAGATTTTAAGTCGGTCTGGTCGGATCCAGTCCTACAAGACATAATCGACGAGTTTTTTTAAGATCAAATGTGACAGAAATCATGAACCGAATTGAAATACATTTGATTCAGTTTTTCGGTCCGGTCCTAACGGTGGTCTAAAATCCTCCCCAATTCTTGATAACAGAAACACTTGTCTTGAAATATACTGTAAGTAACAAGCTCATATTGAGATAATTTTAATATTCAAATGAGTGAATTACAAGAGTTTTATTTTATTTTTACATTTATGTAAAAGAAACTAAATATTTAACTTCTAATAAGTTTACCATTAAAACAATTAACAATTGAAATCAAAGATGAGTACGGTACTGGTTTTGTATCGATCTTGTACTGAATTAATGTACTGATTTTTTCTAAGCATAAATTAATGTACTGGTTTTGTATCGATTTCGTACCGAACGGGCTTCGGATATCGGTACAGGTACGGATATCATTATCGGTACCAGAAAATCGAGGTTTTCCCGTTTTTTCGAGAATTTCCCGATTTAATACAGGTCTCGTATCGAATTTTTCTACCTTATTTCGTAGTCTTAGTCTCATATCAAACGAGATTCAAGTACCAAAAATCGATACGATTTCAGTACAATTCTGATTTAATTTTAAAATTCTAGCCGAAATACTCCTCTCTAATTCAAATCATCTTATTATCGATTAACAAAAAGCTATTTAATATTAATGTGTCAAAATAAACAAAATAAGAGTTGAAATGAAAGTTGAAACTTAACTATCTTCAAATACGACGTTACCAAAACTGAAAATGACTCGAACAAAAAACATATAAACAAACAAAATTTACCTCCGTCAAGTATAATGTTACTTATAAAAGTTTATATAAACATACGCAAATGAAGTCTAGCTCAGTTGCAAGATACTCCGTTGCACCAAACTGTTGTTCAAAAAAAAAATTATATAAACATACATGCCCAAATCACCTTAATCCCTCACTAAAACAATCTTGCAAGTTACTAAGACTAGTCGAGATCACGAGTCGGCGTAGTCTAATGGTTCAAACTTCGTCAGGTGTATCACATCGCAAACCCTCCTTGTAAGGACAGAGCTAGTAGGGTGACTTGTGGTGCCGAGCCACTCATAATCAACTCACTTTATTCATTCTTGTTACTTACATTACAACCGTTTTTCTACTAGTTTTTACATTCCGCCCCTCTAACTAAAGTATTTCTAGTGTCTTAACACAAAGATAGCATATAAACATACATGTCCAATTACCTTAATTGCACACTAAAACAATCCTTTTGCAAGTTACCAGGACTTATCGAGATCGAGAGTCGTCGCAATCTAATGGTTCAAACTTCGTCAGGTGTATCATATCGCAAACCATTCCTGGTCCGTGTTTTTTGAACCCCTCCTCGCAAGGCAGAGCTAGTAGGGTGACTTGTGCGTTAGTTACTTAGACTACAACCGTTTTTCTACTAGTTTTTTACATTCCGCCCCCTTGTTCTGTAAACCGGCCCCCTTAACTAAAAACCTTAGCTCCGCCTCGACCTCCCGGGTATTTTTAGTCTTCAACACAAAGATTAATGGGCAAAAGTTTTTCTTGCATGAAATGTTCACCTTCTTCTCCTTCTCATGTAAAGAGGAAGCCGAGAGAACAAACAAAACGTTCCAAGCTCGTAGGAAACTCGACAACAAAAGTTCCGATTCGATACAAAGAAGACGACGAGAGAAGTATTAGTAGAAGCGGTTCGACTTTAAAAGAGTGTCTTTTGGCTTCACCAAATAATCATTACGCAATCAACCCTAGCAAAGTACAGGTTTTCACTTCAGAGGTGATAAGTGAAGACTTGTCTACATCAAGGATCGGTTTTTCGATGGACAAACGCGATGCAAAACTAAGAAATGTTGATGATGAAGATGAAGAAGCGAGCTTTAGTACTCGTATGTTGGAGAGGTCTGACAGTCGAATATCGAAAAAGAAAGTTTCGTTTAGGGTTCCACAAGAGGCTGATATTTTCATATTTTGCTCAGATGATTAATATTAGCTACATTGCGAGTTTTAAGTGTTTTCTAGCCTAACATAGCAATCGAAGAACAAGCAATCGATATAATCAAGAGATTAGGTTACAGAATAGCAACGAACTTTCTTCATTGTCTTGTTTTGACGTGAATTTTGAAAAAGACGTGTAATAGATACGAACTTTATCAAAGTGTTCCAATCTGCACATTTTGATGACGTGTTTTACCTGAAATTCTAACATGTGTCACCATTTATAGCGTGACAAGTCATCAAAATATAGATTGGAACACTTTATGAAAGTTCGTTGCTATTACACATCTTTTTAAGCTAGTAACCAGACTAACATCGCATTACCTCAAACGATCTTGCCGTCTTCAGTTTCTGATTAGTAACGAGCCACGTATGAAACGCATGTCTATATGATTATCTGAATTATATTCTTCTGCAAGTGAACAAACAAAGGACTAGGAATTTCAAAGAATTGAATTGCATTTGATGAACATGTAATAATATTAATACACAATGTTTATATGTGTGATCTAGAATCGTTGTCGCCAATTCAGACACATAACAGCAGTACCCATAAATACAACCTTCTCAAAGACTGAGAAGACGAGCCGAGACTATCTTGGCGAAGGGGATGATGACTCGTTGTCGCCCTTCTTAATAACAGAACACAACACTTGTCTTGAAATGTAGGTGTCAAGCTCTCTAGATACCTCAGTTAACTTAAGATCAAAGTTACTCTTATACTTCTGCTTCTGTGACGGTGAAACAGAAAACCGTCTTCTTGGACTTGAGACCATCCCTTTTACCACAAGAGGCGTCACGCCAATGTTGGAGGGACCACTTTTTGTCTCCAATGGTAGTGGCTTGATTGAATCACCGTCTTCGTGCCTCATGAACCTCTCTTTGGCTTTTTCAGCAGCTAGTTGAGCTTTTTCACGGCTCATTTTAATAAGCTTCCATGGACTTATACCGGCACGAAAACCACCTTGTTTCTTGGTTGACTCGGGTTCTTTATCAATTCTTACAGAAAGTATTTGCTCCTCAGTCTGAAATGAAACGAAAACTAGTATTAGTAGAGGATTATCCGTGAAACTTTGAACGAGACACAAGAAACGAATATTGTACTACATATACCTCTGGTATTCTTTCTCTACAAATGGCGAATCTTGTTTTTTCAGGGGAATCCAAATCTATGCTTTCATCCGAGGAGAAATCTGAATCATCTTCCGACATATCATCTTCCATTAACGCATTTTCTTCTTTCATTGCCATTATATAATCATATGTTCTCATTCCCTATAATTTTATATAAGAATATTAATTATATGTCGTGATATGTGGAAGTGAACAAAAGTACGTAATACTGTAGTAGATTCGACATTACAAGTACCTTGCGGATGAGAACAACGTGAAAGAAGAATAGTTGTCCTAAAGCTGCTGAACCGTAAGCTGTTAACAGAACCAGCAAAACCTGTTTAAGACAGACACACAATAAATCAGTAACGAACACGTGTTTTTTTAGTTGTCTTTTGTCCTTGGAACTACGAAAGGACTTACACAGATGGCTGCAAGAACTCCTCTCGGAAAATGAAAATGGAGGTATTTTAGAAGCTCCCTGTTCAATCCCCGTGCATCTGTAAAGCACCTAACAAATATGGCAATTGCAGTCCCTCCTTCGATCATAAGCTGAATTTTGTTTAAAACTTTGTGGTCAGCACATGTTTCGGACAGCCAAAATGAAATTAAGTAAAATTGGACAAATGGACTTTTTACTAACCATTAACAAGACAAAGACGAGGAGAAGAATAAACGTCCTGTAGTTTTTTTTCCCGACACAATTATTTAACCACTGAAACCAGATATCATTGTAACTATTAGTGGACGTGAGATTCTAGAATAAAGGGTCACGGGATACAGAAAATTTATAATGAGTAGTTTGAGTACCCTGCAGTGGTGATCAAATCCTTCAACACAGCGATTGCAGGTCCTGCAGTGCTTGCTATTCTTTTTAACCTGTGAAGATAACTAATCATCAGCAGCTATACTTGAAGTTACACTAAGGGGTCTTTCATAAGCTTATGCATAGAGCTTATTAGCTTATTGTGCGATCAAAACACAATGAGCTTTAGATTGTTCGGCAAATTCTATAGCTAGATATACTATTTTAAAACGAAAGGCCAAACACCACCTAAGACATGAAAATTTCAACAATTAGCCAACAGACCTGAAAATCGCAGAGGACACAAAACGAGATATCGTCTTGTAATGGACCGGGCGAAACTGAATCATCCTTGATAACAAGTGGGAACGGAAGTAAAGGCTCCATTTGAGCTGTAGTACTCAAAGGGTCAAGGAACTTTCGCCTTATAAATTTCCTAAGTATCTTCCGCTCAATCTTAGTGAAAAATCTCATAACAATGTGACCCATTATAGAACCATAATTAAGCTGATTCGACATGCTTTTCGAAGTCTTCTTCTTCTTCTTTTTGGAGTTAGTTCTATCACTCGGGTTAATCGCGGTACACCTAATAAATAGAAACATGACTGCAAGTGCCTGCAATATAAAACATATCATAATTTGAGCACCGAGTATTTAGCAATTTAGAGTGTTAAGCACTCAAACGTAAGCATTTTCTTAAGAAGATAAGCAGTTTAGGGGGTGTTTGTTTTAGCTTATTTACGGGCTTACGAACTTCTTTCTCATGCTTTATTTTCCAGAAGCTCATTTTTTTCCACTTATTTTCCAGTTATAAGTCATTATATTAAGCTCATAAGATTGGAAAACAACCTTATGAAAATAAGCTCATTAGGCCAGAACGAATAAGCTGAAACTAATACCCACAAACAATCCCAAACACCCGTAACATGCAACAAACATAAAACATCCTCAAATTCCATAGATTTGTAATTACCGTAAATGAGTAGACCGAATTAATAACGATAACAGCTGTTCTACATCCAACAAACAAGCCCAAGAAGGTATAAAAAGCCGCAACCAAAAACCCGTAAATCGCCATCCCTACAATCTGTTCAAGTACACAAAATCAAGTCAAATCCATGAAAAAAAACATCATTTAACAAAATTAATATATGGGGTGTTTGTATAGGCTTATAAACTCAGTTTTTTGGCTTAATTTCTGGCTTATGAGCTTGCTATATAAAATAAGCTGAAAATAAACCGAAAATATATGGGTTTAAAAGCTTATATGATATCAGCTTATATTTCATAAACCATAGTTTTGGGATTATTTTCAGCTTATTATTCATGATAAGCCAAAAATATGAAATATAACCCGATATTATATAAGCTCATAAACCCACAATTTAGCTTAAAAACACCTCCCTTACAGCTTAATTTTCATAATAAGCTTATATGATATCAGCTTACATTTCATAAACTCATAGTTTTCAGCTTATTTTCAAAATAAGCTCATAAGTCATAAGCCAAAAAAAATTAAAATACACCGATATTATATAAGCTCATAAACCCACAAATAACACCCCATTACAGCTTAGTTTTCACAATAAGCTACAAAATAAGCCAAAAAATCTGGGTTTATAAGCTTATATGATATCAGCTTACATTTCACAAACCCATAAATTTTGGGCTTAATTTTTAGCTCATTTGTTCATAATAACCTCATAAGCCAGAAAATAAGCCAAAAAAATCTAAATACGCCCGATATCATATAAGCCCATAAACGCATAAATAAGCTTACACAAACACCCCCTTACATCTTAATTTTCGTAATAAGCTCAAAAATAAGCCAAACTCAAACTATGGGTTTATGAACTATAACCCGATATCATAAAAGCTCATAAACCCAGAAGTAAGCTTAAAAAACACCCCCTTACAGCTTATTTTTCATAATAAGCTGAAAAATAAGCCACAGACAACATATGAGTTTATGAAATATAACCTGATATCATATAAAGCTCATAAACACACAAATTAGCTTAAAAACACCCCCTTACAGCTTAATTTCATAATAAGCTAAAAATACGCCAAACACACAAATTAGCTTATTTTCATAATAAGCTAAAAAACAAGCCAAAAACAACATATGGGTTATGGATTATAAGCCGATATCATATAAGCGTGTAAAGATATAAGATATCATATAAGCGTGTAAAAAGAACGTACCTGTAAAGGATGAAGAGGTCTTTGCCATCCATGGCGTCTTCTCATGATTTATCGTGTTTCGGATGATCGAAAAGGTTTAATATTAGGGAATGAAGAATGGATCTTAATTGATTTCTAGTCAAAAGTATGATTTAAGGTTTTTTTTTAAAAATGTTTTTATTTTGTTTTGTTTGAAAAACATAGGAATAAAGTTTGGATGAGAGGTTTAACGGTCGAATAATAATAAAGTGGCTCCATTTGTCTTTTGAATTTTGGGCTTTTTGGATATTGATTTATGAGTCCCTCAACTTTTGTATTCTTGTCAAAATTAATATAAGCTCGAGATCGGATCAGTAAAAAAGCCACCTTGAATGAGTCTAGGGATGGCAACGGGTCGAGTTTGGGTCGGGTTTTAGTGAACCCGTACCCGCACCCGTTTATAATATCCAAACCCGCATCCGCCCCAATATCCGACGGGTACCCAATTAGTATTACCCATCGGGTTTTACCCGCAGGTATCGGGTATCCACAATTAAATTTCGTTGGATATAATTGTGCGTAAAAAGTTAGAAAAACCAATGAAAAATAATAAAAAGTACCCTAATATATTTTTTATGTTTTTATAAAGATAAAGAATATTAATTCAATATCATATCATGCGATTTAATGTTTCGAAAAAATCGTTGTTTTTATTTTAAAATTATGAACAACGTAAACATCTTAATGCATACAAAATGTAACTAATATGAGCATTCCGTTTGTTTAACAATCCTCGTCCCTATTTCGCACAAATTTAAAACTTATATAAATACAAATAAAAGTGGGTACGGATTTTGGTAAACGGGTACGTATACGGGTAAACGGGACGGGTATTACTACCACCCGAACCCGTACCCGCGAAAAATAGAAAATCCCAACCCGAACCCGCATCCAAACCCGCCAACCCAACTTCGAACCCGACTCAATCGATTCGGGTTTCGATTTTTCCCATCAGTTTCGAGTGCTTTTACCATCCCTAAATGAGTCGAGCCTAAAAAAACTTGAACCCATGCTCAAGCTTAAGTTTAGGCTCATTTATTAAACAAGCCCAAACCCAAGATCTATAAAAAAAATCGAGAAAACTCGCGAGGCTAAACGAGCTCTAAAAATATATATGTATACATATTGTCTATACGTGTAACTATATATATACGAACCTAAAAGAAGTAAACGAGATCGACCTTAACGAGCAAAGCTTTATTTGAACTTTTTTTCTTCGAAGCATTATATAATTTAATCGTGCTCGAACTCGAACATATAAAAGTTTTCACAAACCAAGCTCAAGTTTAAAATATAAGACTCAAATGAGCCTAAGCGCGAGCTTTATATATATAAACGAATTGAGCTCGCATTCGGCTCGACTTGCACTTGACTCGTTTCCACTCTAACGATATATAATCTTGTTGGACTCGGCTCCTAGATAAAGAGGTTCCTGAAGTTTGATCATTTTGCAGGTTTTGTCCTAAATATTTTGAAAGTGTTTATATCGTTCCAAAATCAAACTATTTTGAAAATTTTCATCCTTGAAGTTTTGCTATCTTGCGTGTTTCGTCCCAAATGTTTTGGCCATTTTGCGTGTTTCGTCCCAAGCAATATCTCCATTAAGGACGATACTTGCATTAAAGTTTTCAAATAGGGATGATTCTTGCACTTTCATAACGTTTAGAACAAAACATGCATTTTAGACATACTTTAGGGACGATTTTTGCAATTTACTCAGAATATATGTGGGCCATATATATGTAATAAAAAATATTAGTTTGTTGCAATTTATTCTTTCCGTCCTTTATTAATAGTCCAGATTATTAATTTTAAACGTATCAAATTAATAGTTCAGCTCAAAAATAGATAAGAAATGTAAATTAAGTTTATCATATCACCCTCACTTGAGGGTATTATTACAAACAATAAAGAAGACGTAAATTAATTGGTTAAGGGTAAAGTTGTCATTGTGTAAAAAGTAAGAGAGAAAAAACTGAAAAAGTGATGTTTTTATTATAATACGTGTTTTTTGTCGGTGGACTATTATTATGGGACGAAGGGACTCAGAGAGTACGTGTCAATTTTTAAATTTTCTCTACACTTTTCGTTGCATTGAATGGTAAAATTAACGATCAGTTAAATGAAGGTCAAAGTTAACGTGAGGATGGAGTGACAGCATGGTTAAACTTCGCATTTTAGCGTGAGATGTATTTATATGACGTTTTTAAAACGTAATTTAAAATAACAACAAATATTTATAAATTTATATCATATTTTAAAATTATGTGAGTGATGAAATTAGTAAATCCAGGACCAATTCTAAAATATTAGTAACTAACTAAATATGATCTCACATTAGTAAAGTAAAGTAACTTTTAATAATGTTTTTTTACGAATTATGAGTTTTTACTGTATGAGACGGTTCAGATATATACAGTCTTACCCTTACCCTAAGGTAAAAAAACTATTTTCGGTTCTATCAAAAATAGAAAAAGACCTTCCGATCTTTATTTCCAAAAATAAGGGTGTTAACCACTTAATTCAACGTTGCTAGTTAAATCTCATATATTAATGAATCTTCTAAACTGTTTAAAAAAACTTGTCATGTCTTATGTCTTTGTGTCCATATTCATTTTTTCCCTATATCACATTGAGAATTAACGCCAAAGTTCATTTCCTAACATGTGGGTTATGCATTACGTTTTAGCGTCACCTTTGTGACGCTAAAACGCGCTTTTTATAGCGTCAATCTACTAATCGCCTACCTTATCAATAAAGAGAAAAACATCATATTTATGTTTTTCTTGAGGTTTGCTTGACAAATTGTGATGTATATTTTTAAGCAACGTTTTAATAGTCGGTTTTTGAATCGATCCGATTAATTTATTAGGTTAACTTGAGTCAATCAGGTTTTCTAAAAAAAATTAATATATATTTGTAATAATTAAAAGAAAATTGTATATATAAATCATGAAATCTTTCATATATCGAAAATATATTATTAACAAATATAATTGTAAATATAAAATTACGTCGTAAATACACATAATTTTACACTTTTTTTTTAAACACGAAAAAATAAAACCACGGTCAAGTCTCAAAAACTAGGTTAACCTAAGTCACCTCAAACCCAACAAGTTTAATCGAGTTTCGAAAGTATAAAACCCAATTTTAATATAACATGTGTTTTTAACCGAAACCAAATCAACTGATTGACTTGATCAGATCGAACCAAATTTCAAAACATTGTTATTAAGACAGAAAACGATTATCTGTGCCTATAAGGCTGCTGTGTGTGTAGTTCGATAAAATTCAATTGCAAATTTGCAATAGTTTATTAATAAAAAATAAAATTCTAATGTTCCTGCCCGGGATCGAACCGGAGACCTTTTGCGTGTAAAGCAAACGTGATAACCACTACACCACAGAAACTCTTGTTTTAAGTTCGACACATAACTAATTATAACATGTACCACTTTTATCTACACATCAGTTACAAACAGAAATGAATATTTAGACTAGGGGCGAACACTTTACATTGGCGATCGAACCGGATCGAACGTATTTCGATCCGATTTTGATCCATGATTTTCATCATATTTGGTCTTCGGTCTGGTCGAGTTCGGTCTTACCAAAAATACGTCAATTATGCCTAATAGTAACACACAGGACTGAAAACCGACCAGACCGTATTGGAGTATTAGACCATTTAGGTCGGTTCTTGGTCTGGCGTTTTGGACCATTTCGGTCTCGATCCGATCTGATCTTGTCTGGTTCGGTTTTAGACGATGCTCACGCTTAATTTAGATAGTCATACTCATATCACTTGAACAGAAAAGATGGAGATTTCCACAATTTTTCTCATCAAACAAGGAAAAGTGTTTCGAGGAATAAAACACAGAACCAAAGCGAAACTAGCCAAAACGAACCGGTACAGTTTATGCGTTTTATCGGTCTTGGACCGAACCGAAACCGAAAAACATAAATAATAGAAGGTTTGATTTTGGTTGGACCACTTCGGCTCGGTTTTCGATCAATTTAGCTCAACCCTAACATTACTAAACTAAAACATAGAAAAACAACATGTATCAATAAACTATACTGCAAATCTCAGCAAAACAACCAAACCTCACAGATTCAATAAAACTAACCCAATTAATATTTGAAAATGCAAACATGACCAATGATGAGGAGACTCGCCAGTCGGCACTCGCCACTCTGAACTATATCCAAAAGAACTGCAGTTCGAATTACATTATGCCTCTAAAAAACAGCTATCAAGGCGCTGAGAATAGCAAGATACATTTAATCTACACAAGAAATATTATTGAAGATTGGCATGTTACATGTACATGCCTCGTGACCAAAAAATTTACTAGCCTCATAAGAACTAATATCCTGAATAGTCGCATGTTTACTTATACACACCTTGTGACAAATATTTACTTACATCGGCTGCAATATCATAAGCATTTTCAACACATCGACCTAAAGCCACACCAGATACGTAGTTTCCACCAAGAAACATACCTCGGAATCCTTCATATATAAGAGTATTTTTTGCAGTCTCTAAAATGTCTAAATGGCCAACTAGAAACTGTGGAATTGCTTTAGGCCACACTTTCACTCCTAGTGTTAATGGGTCTCCTGCTTTTGGGTTGATGAGCATCTTCCGTAGGTCACGGTCAACTGCTTCCACAAGTTGACTCTCGGTCTGATACAAGTACAGGATATCATTATTATACAAACAACAGTATATGTAAAAGCAAAGTAAAGGTCGGCTACTCGGCTTTCTTCCTCTAATTTAGATTTTAGAAACTAGGGGTGCCAAGATGTAAGGCCGGGGAAGTTGGATAACAGGTCAAACGCACAAATTTGGTTGGGTAAGTTGGACCAGTATGACCAAGCTGACCTATTCATTGCTAGTTAGTAAAATTCAAAACCCAAGGGCCAGCTTACCTTCGATAAAATACCAAGATTTGTAGCCCCTCCAATGTAGTTAAGAAGCAGAACCCTTCCAGGTGGAGCCCGGTTAGGGAAAAGGGATGAACTGTATATCGTACCTGAACAAACCAAAGGAAAATCACATTGTTTAGGAAATTTTTAAAGATCATGTAAATGTAGAGATGTAAAGTGAAAAGTAACCTAAAGTCTCAACGCCTTGACTTCGTGGATGCAGCTGCCCAAAACCCTTGAGTTGACCATCAATTAAACGGTCATCACGAATTGCCTCTTTTGGATAGGAAACAGATACAGCTGCAACTGGAGGATAATAAAACTTGGACAGAGAATCGGCTGTTTCCGGCTGAAACAATAATATAGTTAAGGAAAATGCCTCTTTCATAATCTATGAATACAATTTTATCTATGTAACTATGTACATATGGACTCGAAAATGTTTTGATTTTCACTCAAGTTTCAACATACCGAGAGAGGACGCAACAAGTCACTAGCCACGTAGGATGGAACAGTCATGACAACAGCTTTAGTCTGTACACTTTCAACTCCATTTGGTGTTTCATATGTCAAACTATAACCTCTATTCTCCAATTTTGAAATACCTATGAGCTTCCACGATAACTTTACTCTGCTACCCAGCCTACAACCATGAAAATAGATCATTACAATCATTATACAGTTGTCAACGATATGGTTAGAAATCAATGTGACAAGGAATAGCAAAACATAGACTCGTATAAGATTACTTTTCTGATATAGCTTTAGGCAACATTGCCTGTCCCTTCCTAAAAGATCCAACAGTTTGGCCCTTTGGTGTTGGTAATCTCCTGCCAGGTACAACGCGATATCAACGATATTAGTAAAAAATTATTTTGAACTAAGGAAGTTTAGTATGTCCTATAAAGGCCTGTCAAAACATACGGGTCACGGGCAGGCTTGGTACTTTTATTTTTATTTCTCTGCTGGATTGCCTTGAAGGCCCCACCAACAATGCTACCACCATTTTGCTCCAGCTTCCAAACCTTCCCAAACGCTGCTTTCATACTGAGTTTTGATGGATCGCCAGCATAAACACCTGAAAATTCCAAATACTAGCTGGTTAACTTAACCGGGTACAAAAATAGAGGTGCCTAGTTGAATCACGTGTTCAATTACTTACCTGAGCAAAATGGTTCAATCAAGCGTTCAAAAACTTCATCACCAAGGTTACGCCGAACGAATTCTTCAACAGATTCCTCACGATCCTGTAACCTTTGTCAGAATGTAGATAACATGGTGATGTACAATGAAAAGAGAAATGAATGATGGAGTACAAACTGGAGGTGGAGGGCGGAGTCCGAGAGCACCAAAACCGGCTCTAAGTTTTCCAGAAAAGCTCAGCAGGTCAAAGAAAGGTATATCAGAAGGACTGGAAGGAACCGGCTTCAGACCACCACCCCATAACACAAACCGAGGTGCTGTAGGATCACCCAATACCAAATCATCTTTCAACCCACTATCCACCTGAAAGATACATATATGACTTAGAATATAACTACTAAGCAGTAAACTGACTGAGTTGCTGGTTCATTAAAATCTTGAAATCAAATGTAAGGAACCACTTAAAGTTAGTTGCCTGAATGAATACGACACACAATTTACATTAAACAAACCAACATTGACACTCCTCGTTTGCTTTCTGAACAGAAATCTAAGAATTTGCCACTGTGAAAGCGACGAAGAGAAGAGCAACTAAATAGATCATTAATCTAACTTAACTCGCTCTTACTAGAGAGATGAAAGAATGAAACCTAACAAAGTCATACGTATTAGCATTTCCATAATTGATGTGTTTCGCGTTGCTTTTCGAGAGTAATTATGTGGTATGGAATAATCAGAATCAAATAACCAGCTATGACAAAACGACAGCAAGATAAAGTTTTTGAAGTTGGCATGATCAGCTGGTTGTCAAATTTTGGCTTATTCAAATATTTACATGTAAAATGAGCCATAGATAATCAAACCAGAATTTGACCACTAAACATAATCAGCTAACAAGAAAGTATCATTACGGGGGTGTTTGGGATTTGTTATTACAACAGCTTATATCCATTTATTTCCTTTTAACATAACAAACCAGCATTTATAATGTTCAGATAGAAGCAAAACTGCTTACAATATTCTGCTAATTTCACCATGAAAATACACAGATCCCGAATAGATAGTCTTGGAATTACTTATTCAAATTGCTTAGCTTATTCCAACTGTTTAACCTCTCACATCCTATAGAAATTCGCCAAATGCTTCCTTATCTAGTTTATACATAATTTTGTTACACCATAAGTAAATCCATACACTATCTCCTACATTACGTTCTTCTAGATCCTATATAATCTGATAACAATAAGGGTTAACTAACTTATTTTCAAATTTGTACCAAAGTGAAATGTTTGTATTTTATTACCATTATGAATAACCAACCTTCAAATTCTGTCCCGAAATGGTAAATTTTGCTGATGTGTAAGCACCTTAAAAAACACTTGTCAGCTTATTTTAAATTAGCAGTTTTGCTATTACTTGTGAAAAGTTTGATGTACTGCTTAACCTACTTATTGGATTTTGATAAAGGAGTGTTTAGATGGAACCAAACCACTAATGATAACCTGCTTATTTATACTTTAAAGGTGAAAAACGCAGTTTTGAAGAACTAGCATTTTCATAGTGACTTGTTCAAAATTGTCACGACATGCTCACCTCAACGTCATAAGTCATAACAATGCCAAGTGGTCAGTGTTTAGCTAGCGTCATGTAATTAACTCTGTGTTTTAGTATGTCCAGTTTCAGCCTTCATCTGCGCTTATATGTAACCACTACCAAGGTGGCCTAGTGGTCAGATGTCCTCCAAGAGGTCTTAGGTTCAGACATCACCAAGTACACATCTTGAGAGTGTCCGGGAAAGGGTCCGAAACGGTGTCTATCAAAACCGGGTTATGTTGATGTGACGCCTACTTTTGATAACAATGGTTTTACAACACCCAATGGCAAATGCTCTCATCTAATTATAGCATTTTGGTATAGCATAAGCAACTCGACTTTATAACACAACAATCAAATAATCACATTTGGCATATACACGTGGTTTAGTAGTTTTATTCTTAGTGTCACGCTGATGTTGCACCGGGTAAGTTAGCAACTATGTTTAGCATTTGATATATATAGCTTGTTTGTCAAGTAGCGTGTAGCATGTAGCGTTTTAGATTTGTTTTAACCAGCTAGTATTAGAAACACTACTCATCAATGTTACCACACCCAATGCTGACATTGTTGTTACCACACCCAATGCTCCTATCTTATCTAGCTATATAGCTTTTTCTTAACACCTACTCTGACTTTAAAAAAACGCAACAATCAAATAAACATTCTGCAATCAACTGAGGTCTGAGGAGGTGTTTGTTTAAGCTTATGTATGGGTTTAAGAGGTTGAATGTTTTCGGCTTATATTTTATAAGCTCAATTCCTTTGCCTCAATTGAAACTTGTGAGCTTATATAAGTTTTTTTATATCATAATAGGCTTATATAAACCCATAAATCCCAAAAGAAGCCAAGAAAATGAGGTTTATGAAACATAAGCCGAAAACAGATAAACAGATTATATGTGGTCTTATGAGCTTATTTTATTTCGGCTTATATTTCATAAGCCTCAATTTTCGGGCTTATTTTGAGAGTTATGGACTTATATAAGTTTATCATATCATAATAAGCTTATATAAACCCACAAGTTTCAAATTAGCTGGAAAATTGGGGTTTATGGAATACAAAACGAAAAACAAATAAGCTCATCATCTTATCGGGGTAACTCCTTTACCAAAAAACAAAAAAAGAAATAAGCTCATAAACCTATAAATAAACCTTAAAATACACCCTTAGTCGTGTTACCGCATAAGCAAATCCAAAGACTATCTCCTAGACTCCCAACATTAAGTTTTCTCTACATCTAATACTCGCAAACACCCTAAACTACTCCACCTAAAAAAACGAAACACGAAAGCATACCATCACAACACTCAACGCCCACCGCTCCTAAATGCTCTACGCATCTAATCTTATCTTATTTATTTTTTCTGAATGGCGAGTTAGTAGTTAGTGATAGTGACATTATGCAAACCTCGAACCTTCTCCTTAGGGGGATAAACCCCACTCCTGCTTCTGTTTAATTCGGGCCCCTGAAGGTTCTTGGTGAGACTCGAACTCGAGACCTCTCGAAGAATACCTCCCCAAGATTACCCTTGGTGGCCGACTGAGCTAGCTCAGTTGGTTTTACTACCTTATCTTATCTAACTACGCCCTTTTCCTAACATCTACTCGACACTAAACAAACACGCAACAAACAAACAAACACGAAAGTACGAAACACATACCATCACAACACTCAACGGCTCAACTCTCCTAAATGTTCCTAAACGCTTTGCGCCTTATCTTATCCTATGTTAAAAAAAACGCAACAAACAAAAACGGCATTTCGCAAACAACGAAAAACACGAAACAACACATACATACCACCATAGTAAGCATAGCGTCCGAGGGCTGAAAGCTATTGGGCCCCTCCTCCCACAAATACCCATCCCTCTCAACCGTATTTATATTCCCTCCAACTCTCTCACGCGCCTCCGTCACCATCACATCCTTCCTCCCTTCTTTCGACACCAACGCCTGAGCGATACATAGCCCGCTTATCCCGCCGCCCACCACCACACAGTCCAACACCCCCGGTGAGGTGGACTCGGTGGGAACTGATGGTGTGATTGGTGGTGTGTCTTTTGCGATGGAACAGTGAGGGATGTGGCGCGTGAGTGTCACGCGCTTTGGGTGGTGGTGGTGGTGGTGGTGGCGCGTGAGGTTCACGCGCCGGTGAGTGAAGGTGGTGGTTGTGAAGGGGGAGAGGTTACGGTGGTGGGTGAGGGAGGTTGGGTTGGTTAGTGACGTCATTGGGGTTTTTTTGGTGTGTGAAATGGCTTGGCCTATCCGGAGTTTAATCTTATATCATGGGTACGTTTGGTAAGAGATTTTCTAAAGCTTTTATAAAGCTGTTAGCTTTTTTGTTAAAAAAATAATTTAATAACTCTGTTTTGTACAACATTTTTTTAGAGCTGTTAGCTTTTTATTTTAACCAAATAGCTCTTAAATAAAAAGCTGTTTCATACAGCTTTTTAGATTGTCAAGAGCTGCTAAAGCTGTAAATGACTGATATAACCTCCAACCATCTATAATTTATTAAAAAATGTCCTTTTAAGTAATCATTTTACATCTTACCTTTACAATTAACAGCTAATATACCAAACACTTTTATTAAAATAAACAGCTTTTTAGCAAACAGCTTACAGTTAACAGCTTACAGCTTACAGTTAACAGCTTACAGCTGGTTTTGCCAAACATAGCCCATATCTATTTTTTCTTTAGTTTTGTTTACCAGTTTGGGTTTTGTTTGTTTTGGACAATGGTTTTGTTTTTACTTTTTCAATGGTCAAACTTTAAATATCAGAAAATTCTTAAATTGAATCTCTAATATTTTTATTTTTTTAACGTCAGTTTGGTGGAGCGTAGTATATTGCGTGCCATCGAGGTATCAAGTCTCTCGATCCGAGTTCGAATCATCTCACGAAGAGAATATCAACCCCATGCTAGCCATCCAATTTTTCATTAAATTGAATCTCTAATATTAGGGTGTTTATGCGTTTTGAAAATGAATAATCAGATAATCAATAATTAGAAGACGTAGTTTTGAAAAATAGTGTTTGGATTTGATTATTTTGTTCGAAATCGCAATAATCGGATTATTAATTTTTTTAGTATTTGACAAATCAGATTATTTGTTTAATTAATAAGTAAAATTAATAAAATATTTTCATTTTAATTTTTCTTCTTTTTTAAAATGAAATAAGTAACTCCTAACTTACTTTTTTAAAATTTTATTTTGAAAGCTTCAAAACGCAAAAAAATATTTTTTTATTTTATTATCCAAACACTCATTTTAATTTATCTGTATTTTAAAAAGAGTAAACTGCAAAATACATCCTTGTAGTTTGAAGTTTCTCACACAATACATCCCTTAGTGAAACTATTGGCACTATACATCACTCGTTAGGCAAACGTTTGTCATAATACATCCCTCAGGACTAACGATACAATTTTTTCTCGTTAACTTCTGACGAGGAATGTATTTTGCGAAAGAAAAAACATTTCAATTTTTTTCGAAAAATAACAGTTTAGCACTTTTTGGAAAAAAATATAGTTTTCTTATTGAAATTTTTTTTTAAAATATTTTTTTTCTTCGAATTTTTTTCAAAAAGTCTTCAAACGTTAATTTCAATTTTAAAAAAAAATTGTTCCGTGAAAAAAAACCATTTTTGTTAACTTTTTTAACTAATTTTTTAAAATTAACTGAATTTCTTCCTTCTAAAAAATAGAAAAATTTAGTTTTTAAATACATTCGAACATTTATTTTAAAATATAATATTTTCTTAAAAAAAATAAAAATTTAATTTCATTAAACATTTTTGTTTTAAAAATTAATTTTTTATCTAAATCTCTTAAAAGGAAAAAAGAAGATTTTATAACAAAAAATTTTAAAGATTTTTTTTAAATGTTCGAAAACATATTAAAAATGAGGGAATTACGTAAATCGTCCCTGTGGTTTGATGATTCCTACAAGTTTCGTCCCTTAGTTTTTTTTCACTGTTTTTGGTCCCTGTGGTTTCTTTTTCTTACGTAAATCGTCCCTGTGGTTTCTTTTTCTTAAATACAAACAAAAAGGCAGGGGTATTTTGGTCATTTTCAGAATAATAATTATTTTTTTTTCCAAAGTTTGTTTTTTCTTTTAAAAAATATTTTTTTAAGAAAAACTTTTTGTCTTTTTTTTCGAAATATTTTTTTTTCGAAAACTTTTTGTTTTAAATATTTTTTTGAAAGCTTATTTTTTTTTGAAAACTTTTTTTTAAAACATTTTTTCGAAAGCTTTTTTTTTAAAAAAAAAACTTTTTTTTTTTAAATATTTAAAAAAAAGTTTTCGAAAAAAATATTTAAAAAAAAAGTTTTCGAAAAAAAACATAAGCTTTCGAAAAAATATTTAAAAAAAAAGTTTTCAAAAAAAAGACAAAAAGTTTTTTTTAAACTTTTTTTTAAAAGTTTCTTAAAAAAAATAAGCTTTCGAAAAAATAGTTAAAAAAAAGTTTTTTCTAAAACATAAGCTTTCGAAAAAATATTTAAAAAAAAAGTTTTCGAAAAAAAATAAGCTTTCGAAAAAATATTTAAAAAAAAAAGTTTTTGAAAAAAAAATATTTCAAAAAAAAGACAAAAAGTTTTTTTTAAAAAAATATTTTTTGAAAGAAAAAACAAACTTTCGAAAAAAAATTAATTATTATTCTGAAAATGACCAAAATACCCCTGACTTTTTGTTTGTATTTAAGAAAAAGAAACCACAGGGACGATTTACGTAAGAAAAAAAACCACAGGGACCAAAAACAGTGAAAAAAAAACTAAGGGACGAAACTTGTAGGAATCATCAAACCACAGGGACGATTTAAGTAATTCACTCTTAAAAAATTATTCTTTTGTTTAAAGAACAAATTCAGTTAGTTTTAAAAATCAGTTAAAAAGTAAAACAAAAAATATTTTTTTGGAAGGAACAAATTCAGTAAAACGACTAAAACATTTTAAAAATTAAGTTAATTAAAAAAATAAAATAATATTTAAAGACTTTTTAAAAAACTCGGAAAAAAAAGATAAATATAATAATTTTATAAAACTATTTACAATAAGAAAACTAAAAAAAATTCCAAAAAAAAGTTAAAACTTTTATTTTCGAAAAAAATTAGAACCTTTTTTTGAAATCTTTTAATTTTAATGAAATTTAATTTTTATTATTTTTAAGAAAACGTTTAATTTTTAAATAATGTTCGAAAACATTTTAAAAAATTAAAAAATTTTATTGTTTTGGAAGGAACAAATTAATTTAATTTTAAAAAATTAGCTAAAAAAATTATAAAAAAAATGTTATTTTTTTTTAAAAAAATATTGTTTTTGAAATGATTTTTCTTTTGCAAAATACATCCCTCGTCAGAAGTTAACTAGAAAAAATGTATCGTTAGTCCTGAGGGATGTATTGTGACAAACGTTTGCCTAACGAGTGGTGTATAGTGTCAATAGTTTCACCAAGGGATGTATTGTGTGAGAAACTTCAAACCAAAGGGATGTATTTTGTAGTTTACTCTTTTAAAAATGAAATAAGTAAATAATCTATTTCCGAACGCAATCCCAAACACCTTCTATATATTAAGAGAAAACTCTTTCTATTTATAAAAATGTTACAAAATCAGTTTACTATTTGTAATGCTTCGTGTGCAAATCAACATATCTTCAAAACTGAAAATAGAAATAATAAATATCATTTAAAAGTCATTATTAAAACTAATCAATAAATAATATTAAAACTAACTAATACATAATTTAATATTTATATTAAAACTAATTAATACATATTAATTAATACACTTAAAAAATAATTAATACACTATTAAAATACTATTATATATTCACATTATATAACAATTAAAAGCATATATATAATCGTACATATTGTCTACCTAAAATAATGAGGTTCAACCGTGAACCGGAGTAATAGTCGGTTCAAGTAGCAAAAAAACCGTCAAAAGACAAACCGGAGAAGACCCGTCGAAACTGATAAAATGGCACCGTTAAATTAATTTGTACTACTTTTCTTAGCAACACATAAATATGTA